>OZ025292.1:272067833-273560373 GCA_964019185.1 Maratus speculifer | reverse complement strand
ATGTCGAGCAGTGTAAATGCGTAGCACCTATAGCTGTCGTTAAGGTCCATCCGTTCGTCTGTCCGCAGACAGAAAGAGCCTAAAAAACTCAACCGAATCTGTTGAGATTCAAAATATGTAATTCTTGCATAATTCTGTCGATTCATTTCAAATTTTATGAAAATCGGATGTATAGTTTAATTACCGGGACCATCAAAAGCATTTCGTTACATTACGGTCAATAGAAAAAAATAGTTTCAAGTTAATTTTAAGGATGTTAGAGTTTTTTTGACATAATAAAATTGATATGAATATATGAAGTATATATTAAAAAAATATATTCTGCACAATCTGTGGTGCAAAAAATATTTGTTATTAAATTACAAGGCCACACAGAAATATTCCTTACATAATATTATAGGGCGAAACACTATTCGAAGCGCGTTTTTATACTTTTAAACTGTTTCGCATTTTGTAACAATGATATATGTTGCTGAGGTTTACTAGAAGCTGCTTCCTGTTAATATAGAAAGCAAATAGTATTTACACTTAAAACACGAGGGGTTTCGACCACTATACTGTAATGTATACTATTACACCAAGATTTGAATATTTTCAAAACTCTGTTAAATTACGAACACGCCACATTTGCTAAGTTTCTCGTGCAATTTCCAACTTGTTTCAGTTTAGTAAAATAATAATTTTACAAATGATTAATACAGTTTTTGATTTTGTATACAAAATAGCTTTTCCTTTTTTCCACATGATTTCTTTTTAGGGATCATGTAAGCTACATTTAATCTGACAGGAGTATGATGGATCACAAGTAAAAATATTTTCAAAAATGAGTTTTAAAGTATCTCATTGTATTAGAATAATAATAAAAAAAGTTAACTTTTTTATTATTTCTTTTGCGCAGTCAATGTGGTGTTTGAGCATTAAATTTCTATCCTTGAACACTTTCGGTAAATTAAACTTTAAACATTGATATGTGATCAATCATAATTAATTTCGATGAACTTTCAGACTTTAGGTGCAACTTAAAAAATTTACTTTCACAAAGTAATATTCATAAATCTTTTTCTTTTTCCGTGAAATTTATCACATAATTTTTTTAATTATGTTTTAAAATATTAATTAATTTTAGGTGTATGTTGCAAAAAAGAAAAAGAAAGTAATAATATGTACAAATTTTTGTATACTTCTCCATTTTATATTGATATGAAAATTCAAGAAGGTTGAGTGTCAATCTGATAGTTTTTCAATGCGAGCAATTTTTTTAATTATGCTTTCAATCATTATTAATTGATTTCAGGTGTGTGTTTCAAAAAGAGAAAAAAATAAGTTTAAAAAAAATCTACACTAGTTTTTATAAATCTCTCTATTTCATATTGGAATTAAGATGATTGACTGTCAGTCTCACAGTTTTCCAATGTAAGCAAATAAATGTCCTTTCGTTAATAATTTTGAAGTACATATATTGCAAAAAGTATAAGACATTCCAACATTTTAAATATATACCTACATTACGAAGCTAAACATGACCGTGAGTAACGCTGATATCATAATAACACAGGATATTGATCGAACAATAAAATTTCTCTTTTGCTTCTAATTTTTAAACGTTTAAACTTTACACATTTTCTAATTTAATACTGTCAAACAGTAAAAGAAATTATTTTAAAGCACATTTCGTCCGAAATCTATATCTCAGGAATGGGCTGATTGGGACATGTAACAGGGATAAATGTACCATATATAATCCAGCTACCTCAATAGTTATAAATGCTTTTTTTGCCACTACAATAAATGCTTTTTTCTATACATTTTTCTTGTTACGGGAAATTAATTTCTCCATGTTTTTTTCGCTTACAATAAAGAAAATTATATCATATCTTATTAAAATTACATTATGAAATTTTTAAAAAGCACATTGTGGATATCAAACCAAAATTCTTATGTGAGATAGCTAAACTTTGACATTTTACGATACAAATGAAAAGGTGTTCTCAAGACAAAGTGACAATATTAGAAAATTACCGAAACCAATAAAATATAGTTCCAAAAAATTTTAGATGTAAAAACATGGTTACATTTTCCACGGGTTTATTGGACATATTATTCACTACTATTAAGATAAATAAAAAAAGAGAATGAGGTACATACGTACTTACGTTGTTGTTTGATCATTGATGTATCTCTTTAATTATTTCCTAACTTATCCATACAACCATCAAAACTAAAATACGCAAGTATTTACTTAATTCCTATGCTTTTATATAAATAAATCTAATAATTTCTCATTTAGTGCTTTTTAAGACACCTTGTCAGCAATGTCTTCTCTCACAACGCTTTTTAGTTTATGTATAATTTACATTATCTGCCTGATTTAAATTTTTTAAAAAGTTGTTTACATTTTTTAATGCAGGACCTGATACATCATATTAGAAAACACAAAAGTCTGCGGATCAAATACCTTCCTGGTCCAGTTGTCCAAGAAAATGGGGCAACTAGACCCATGAAGAAAAAGAATTTAAAAAGATATATTTATTTTTAGACATTAAAATATAATTTTTAAAATTTCTGTCTGATAAAATGAACTTAACTGAAAAAATTTACAAAGGTTCAAATTTTAAGCCAAATGAACATTAGCCTTTGGTAACTGAATTGTAAGAAAATCTTTGGCTGCATTGCAAAAATCATGACGTAGTTGCTCCACGTAACCCTAACAGAAATGATATATTTTTAAAAATTTTTGCATTTAATATTTATTAATTAATAAATAATTATTTAAATTTAAAACATTTAATAAAGAAAATAATTCTTAATATTTGTAAATAATTTTAATATTTTAACTTCTGTAAATATAAACAATAATAATTTACAGATAAATGTTTAAGAAATGAATTTTTTACTTAATTTTAATATTAAAAATATTATTTGTCGTTTTCATTGTATAAGACTAAATTTTTTAGGTTTTGATATTTTGTGAAAGGACATTCAACTTTTTCATATTATGTAATCAAATGAGTCATACAATAAGCAAATTTCTAGTAAAAAGTATAGTTCGGTATTTTGCATTTTTTAATTTTTTTAAGTTGTTTATAAAAAAGGGTTAAATATAAATCAGATTGATTACATTATCATTCACAAGATGTAATAATAGTCTGGGAATAGAGTTCCGAAATTGTTGCTTAAACCCAACCCGAACATGAGATATTCAAACTCGAATCCTACCCGAACCTAAAGTAAAAGAAAATTATTCCACATTTTAATACAACTATAAAAGAACTATGTAAAAATTATACATACAATGTCAATTTTACTTTTTTGAATAAAAATAAACATATATACACTCATTAACATTAAAATATTTAGTTATTTCATTTGAAAAATATTCAGTACTTTTTTTTTGAAAAATCGGATCAACTTCTATCTGATGGAAACAGTAGAAACCTAATTCGAAATGAATTTGAACCTCAACCGCATAATTAAAAATTAGTGTCATAACAAAAAAAAAAAGCCCGCTGGATTAGTGTAAGGTAATATCTGACGTGGAAACCCCATCCACCAACTTAGTGAAACTTTTCTCTTATCTCTAGTTATCTTATATTTAATTAAAACTGCATGGTTATTCCGCTTGATGCAGGACTTTATAAGGGAGGCAGCGACAATTTTTACCTAACCATCATATGCAAGCTGCTTTTCAAATATGAAATTGACCTTACTTGAAAAACTAGTCTTTGGGGGTCACCATAATACTTACCAATCATGTACATGTATAATATATAATACGATAATGAAACATATGCAAACTATTTATAAAATGCATAGTAATTCTAAAATAAAATTTAAACGTATATTTAAATATTTTAATACATATTTGTAATACTCTATTAATGAATTGCTGATGAATCAATTTCGACAAATTATGTAAAATGCCACACTACTAAAGAAGTACCTAATTGTGTAAAAGAAACATACTTATAACTCCAAAAATAATTATCATATTAACTAACAGTTTACTACGTCGGAATAAGCGTCTCATATCCAATTTAAATATATCTTGGAATTGAAATTTGAATGAAATACAGGGTTGTGAAAAAAAACGAATAGTGTGGAAAATAGGATTACAAATATCTCAGCAAATGATTATCCAATCAAATTCGTTTTTTATACTTGTGTTATTTTATAGTATTTTACGTCCACTACTTAAAATAAAAATTTCGGAAATTTTTATATGCCTTTTATCAGATCGAATACTTCGAGCGTCCGAAAAAAATAGTTCAGGACAATCGAGGTTATTGATATTCCATCGGCTTCGTTCCATTATCATATATTATTCACGCACCAAATTTCAACTCTCTATCCCAATTTGTTCGGGAGATAAAGCGTTTACAGTCAGACAGACAGACAAGCACACAGGCAGACGGATAACAATTTTTTTCTAAAAAATATGTTTTCGGAATCTCTATTGTCTGAAACATGTAAATCCTCATTTTTTTTCGATTTTCAAAACGATTGCAAGACCTACCCTATGCTGCGTATGATGGGTAATTAATAACGACCAGTAGTAAAAAATTTTACTGCCTCATTATAACTTTAAAATAAAATTCATAATTGCATTCAATTAAACATTGGTATATAACTTTTTTTAAAGATACATAAAAAAAGGTGCTTATTATTTTTACTCACGGTTGACTGTTTTTATTTTGTAATTTTATATCAATATCATATAAAAATTATTATTATTTTTTTAAATTTCGATTATAAAAATAAAAAAGTCACTTGTAAAATACGTTTAAGACCATACTTTTAAATAAATATTTAATAATATTAGTTAATTTTTTAGCATTAAATTTCTTGTGTAATAAAGAGTCTTCATCTAAGCTTAAAATCTCTTTTCTTGAGAACTTTCAGTTAATTAGAACGGAAGCAATGATACGTGACCAATCAGAATTAATTCTGTTCAATGACGCAGAAAAAAATTCGACATATTTCCTTTGAAACGTGTTATGCAACTTTTCCTTTTTTTCCAATAAGTGGTATGATTTGTTTTAAATAAACTTAGCATTAACAAACTGTTAAATATACAATTTGGAATATTTTTTTTGTTTTATTGAATGTTTTATTTACGTCAGTCGAATGTATCATATAGTGTTATGTATTATATATCTGGTATTTCTCTGTAGAAAGATGCATAAAAAACGATTCTAATGTAATATCATCCACACTTTCCACATGTACACCTAAATAGGTAGGAAATTCAAATATGACATTTTAATAGAGAACATATTTGTTTGACTCTTAACAATGTTATTTTATTCTTAAATAAATAAATGTAAGAAAGAAAACATCATGCGTCAAACATAGTTTATTAAGCACTTTCCAACACATTTAGAATATTGTAACATAATTGCATCTTAAAAAAAATAGAATATCACGTCTTATTTCACGATATTGAAATGTATTACGCATTTGAAAACCGAATTTCAGTTATTCTCTTCTGTAATCGGAAAATTATCCGAATTTTTAAGAGCTCTCTATGTGATATAGAAATTTTATTTATCAACAACATGCATTCGAAAATTTAGTTCATTTAAGAGATACATATATTTCAGTAGAAAATTTCCCTTCAGCAATTTCCTCTAATAAGGAGAATGGTATGGAAATACTTTTATCGAGATCTGTGTATGAGGTACATAATTTATACGCAAAAAGTAATATGCAAATACTATTTAAGCTTAAATTAATTTAAATTACTTAATGAATTTTAAAACGCATTCTCCAGCAATTATTACGCAAAGAGAGTACTGTAACCGATTTCTTTTTGTGTCTCTGTAAATTAATATAAAACTTTATAAATGCTCTGTTTTAACGTGATCGTAGTGAAATTCAGTGATTTATATCAGTTTGTATACATTTGAAATAGCGTAATGTCATTAAAATACTCTCAAAACGATTTTTCCCATGTATCATAATGTGAACAAATTCTTTTGAGTGACCCTGTAAATGAACTATTAATCGTATATACTTCATATGCAACACCAAACATGCTTTGGTGACCCAAAATAGAATTTATCACTTGCATGAAAATTCGAATATATTTACGGTTTAGTTTGGTTTATTTTGTGTCGGCCGATTATCTACTCTAGGGATATGGGCCCTGGGAGAGTGCTCTTAGTGGGGGTCTTTCTAAGGAAACCTAACCCCAGGGTTCGAAGAAAACCACGAAAACTCCGAACAGTTAGGCCGACGGCCGCGATCAGGTTCGAACCCAGCACCTGCCGTCTACTAGTTGAGAGGTCAGAATCTCTCGGCCACTGGTGGGGCAGAATATATTTACAGAAGTTAGAACGTGGACATGGGTCAGACGACCAGAGAGATAAAACGAATGCATAAGCACTCTTCAACTTTGTCAGAAAGTGCTAAAAATGGATACATTTGGGGTATTATAGTCCAAGAAGGATCAGGAGCTGCTGTGGCCCGGAACCTTTTTTTTTGAGTGTTGGTCCTGAGGCGCCATATATTGGACGAGACCGGTGAATTGGTCAATGTGACCAGCGCCGTGCAAAAGGGGGAATGGAGGGGGATGGTCGCCCCGAGGGCGGAAATTCAGGGGGCTCCAAATTTATACTACCAACGTCATTTTTGGCCTGGTGTGAGTAGGTTCAATTATATATTGAATGAGTTACCTGCTATGATAAAAAAAAACTGTTTACAGCAAAAATATTATTGTTTTTGTGATTTCTTCTCAGAAATTTTTGCTGTATCTCAGCCCCCTCCGAAATGATAAGTCTAGATACAACACTGATGACATGTTTAAAAAGACAGACCAAAAGGGGCAGACCTGATGTGAGTAAGCAACTGTTGAATATGTTTGGTAATTCGTTTCAACGAGATCCTACTTATCTATTTATGAAGCATTAGGTGAACTTCAAATATATGCTTCTGGAGTACTATGTGTACTGTAACAGAAGTCATGTTAAAGAAAATCTCTCGGGAACTACAGGCGTGTGCAAAAGTTTAAGACCACCCATAAAAAATATTAAGATAATAAATCGAAATATTTTGTCAAGCGTCTTGAAATAGTGCCGAAACTGACGTCGGTGGATCCAGCGAATATTTAATCTTCTCGAAGGAAGTTTATGGAAATCTTATTACTACCTTTTGGATTACATTACCATAATGATCATGATGTTTTTCTTGCCATACTGCTTCTGTTCAGGCATGTGTACTTTCCCAAAATATTAAATTTATTAACAACTTGATAAGCAGTCGTCTTGCTCATATGTATCCTCTTATCTATTTCACGTTCAGAAACGTCAACTTTATGCAGGTCAAATACTTCTGCCTTTTTTGCTAATGAAAGTGATGGTTTTTTACCCATTACAGATATTAAAAAACAGCACTGTCTACAGTTAAATTCTCAAAACAGCTGGTGAGGTTTGAGACGGGGGTAATTATTCATACCAGGAGTTCGAGTCTGACACAGTTGGCAGATAAGATAGCATAATATTTGGAATTAATGGTGCTTTCTGTTAAAACATCAAAATTCTGCACTGTAGAAAAAAATTCAAGAGGTTACTAAAAATTCTTTAGTAAATTTGTATTCCACAGCATTTTTTAGTAACCATTACAAACTTTTTTTTGCAAGTGAAACAAACATTTTTTTTGTAAACTGAACAAAAGAATTTTTTGTATAATTAACTTAAAACTTTTTAGTATGAGCCACCAAGCACATTTTAGTAATAGCTCCAAAATTATTTTTAGCAACCGTTACGTATGCCGGAAGAGCAGGAGCTTCCTTCGAGCTGCATCCAGTGGCGTAAAAAGACAGACTTCTAAAGCGGAAGATTTTCGGCGAAGCCGCAATAGATGGCAGCACCAAACATTGCTACCTGCTCTATTCTGACATGTTTCTAAAGGGGAAGGAAAGCGCAGAGATCAATTGTAACTGCTACAACAGGTTACCCATTGTAACTGCTACAACAGGATTTTCATATTCCCTTTATTTAACGGCTACTTATATTCGGTGCATATTTGGTGGCGTTCTTATCGAACTCGGGTACTTTTAGAATGAAGTTCCGTGCTATGACCACTAGGCTATCCCGGCCACACCAAGTGAGTTTTAGTAATAGCTTTTAAAAATGTAAAACTATTAACTCTATTCGTTGCTAGCTTTTTTTCTAGTAATTCTTACAGATTCCGTGTAATCGAGTAAGATTACTAAAATTTTTTTAGTAATTACAAAGATCACTAAATTTTTTTAAGTAGATCGACCCTTTTTTACAGTGTGTAATAGTCTTAAACTTTTGCACACGACTGTAGAATATCGCATAGACAATTTACGAGCTATCTACTGCACATGTTGAAATTTACTGAGGTACGTGATGTTATAATATTTTTAAAACAGTATTTATAGTGTATCAGAACAAACATATGTCTAGTTAAAATAGTTTAAGTATAATAAATACGTATAATAAGGGCAAGACTTTCGGTTCACTCTGTATATTAATTATTGTTAAAACTATAAATGAAAATTCGAGTTTGACTTGCAGTGAAGCATCCTGTATATATAAATGAGGTTCAGATTTCCCATAAAAAATAAGTTTGTTTTAAAGAGCTGTATTATTCTTCAAAGTCTAAGTTGATTACTAAAGATGAAATAAAAAGAATTACATTTTTTAATAATTTTTCTTCCATTAAGTAAGTACATTCTGAACATAAAAAGAGATAAAAATAAAATGCAAAAATTTTCAGACGTTTTTTCTTTTTGTTCTAAAAAGAACAAAAAATTACAGTTTTTAATTGATGTAAAGAGTGTTTATTTTAAAATAAAATAGATAAATATGGTTTCAAGAAATGTTACATTGTAGCAACGAAATAAACCTACCCACGCTTAAAAAAATACACAAAGAAGTAGAAAGTAGTTAAATGTATTTATTAGGTCACATAATAAAGACTTCGGATTTTCTTACGGTTAAAGTTACATACTTGACCGGTAAAAAAAATAATAGTATTAAAGTTTACTTTTGTCAGATAACTTTTTTCTTTTGGGAAAACAATAAAAATTTTCGAGAAAAATGCTCCGTAAACTCTCTTTATATTTTCAGAAATTGTTATTTTTTATATGACTTATAAAACTCTTTGTTGCATTTCTATAGTCAAGATTTAATAGATTTATTTCCTTTTATTAAAGGGTGGCTTAGACTCTAATGTATATTTTGAATGAGCACAAAAAAAGGAAATATACACAATGTAATCTGTACAAAATGATTCAAAATTGACATGAACTTTTAATTAGAACTTGAGAGTACATAAAAAAACTTTTTTACAGTATATATACTGAGAAAAAATATTAATTTTGCAGAAAAAAAATGTCAAAAGATTCTTCATTTTAGATAAATAACTTTTAAACACTCTCTGCCTTATCACATATGCAAAAAAATGATATTTCAAAAAGTACTAGTGAGAGTACATCAAATTTATATGCAAAAAATTGCATATTTAAACTTTTAAAGATTTAAAAATAGGTAAAAATAGGTCTATTTGACTGTATACATGTCGCTCACCTGCAATAAAACATAAAAGTAGCACACTCGTCAAAAGTAAATTTTACAGAAGGAGAAAAAAAAAATTGGAATGATTTTACCATAACATGAAATGATAGCACTTAGCTCTGCACTGTAAACAATGTACAATTACTAAGGTTCTTTTAGTAGATTTGTATTCCAAGAACTTTTCATGTAATGGTAACAGCAAAATTTCATGTAACCGAGCAAGATTACATGAGTTTTTGCTGTTACCGTTAAATGAAAAGTTCCTGGAATACAAATCTACTAGAAAAGTCTTAGTAACGGTACATAGACATATATGTATATATATATATATATATTATAGAGTGCACGCAAGAAAAAAAAAACATTTATAAATGCACAAAACCCTTATGGCTGCTGGTCATCAATTTTCCGAATTCCCCTCCGTAATGCCAAGTCTATGGACGTTTGATGTATTTTTATATTCAAAATATCTCTTCAGGAAATTAATATTTTAAACTTATTTTTTAGTGTTCTTTTCTTTAAGCATGTCTATAATTTTCCTATTTTTTAAAACATCTCTAAAAGCTACGCTGAATTTTGTATAAAGTGTTAAAATTTTACTCATATTTTGTCAATTTTCAATACATAAAATATAAAATTAAGCAAAGATTTTATAAACATTCTGTGGACTAAGAAAAAAAGGGCATCAGAGAGAACACTGACAAAAAAAAAGTTAAAAATATTAATTTTTTGAGGAAATATTTTGAATACAAAAATGCATCAAGTGCACATAGACTTAACATTACGGAGGGGAATTCGGAATATGAGTGAGTCCAGCAGCCTTAATAAGGAAGACCTAACATGATGTTTGGAGAATAGGGAAATTTTACCTCCACCGCTCTTCTGTGGTCACAAATGGATATATAGCGTAATAAAAAGATTTTGCATATATCTACACTTATGAAACTTTATTTAGCTAGACATGCCTACGACAGACCTGTTAGTGGAATAAAACGCAAAATGAATTTTTACGAGATATGTTACTTTTATTACGGGTGAGCTATATTTTTTGACTGTACTAGAGTCATTTTCAAAACTAACTAATAAAATTCTGCCAACATATACTTGCTTTTTTACTAAACTTCCTAAATTAATGGAAAGTTAACACTGCAACTTATACGTTGAACATATATCTGACATAGATATTATAAGAATATTGAAGAAATCCTTATAACAATAATTTGTTTAGAAAAATCACCAATACAAATCCTGTTCAATTTAGAAGTATGCATTTTTTTGTAGAGGGCACTTATTGCTAATAATTTTATAGGAGAGGAAGCCTTAAACTTTTCTATAATAATAGTAGAAAAAACATGCCAATATAATTAATTTTAAAGTAAAAAACTTTGAATAAAGTGGTCATTTTAAGTCAAATGTAGCACATGCGGTGCGTCGTACTATAACTAGTTTTATAAATATTATGATTGTCGTGCAATAGCTAAAGAAATCTAACACAAAATACATAAATACTAAATTTATTACGAGTACATACGTAGTACGATTCAAAAATTCGGGAAAGCGTCTCTTCTTGACAATAAAAGCAAGTGCATAAAGTAAAACCGCCCGAAATGTATTTTCTCAACCCTCCTTCACTTGGTCATGTTACTTTAGTCTATGTCATGAGACCGAACCGCTCGCATAGCTGATATCTTCCGAAGTTAGTTATCTTTACATCGCGAAATAAAAAAGATGGCAGTACTTGAACAGTGTTATAGCATTAAATTCTGTGAACGATTAGGTAAAACACCAATGGAGAGTTTGAAAATGCTAAGAAAGGTATACGATGAATCCACCATGGTGAGATACAAGGTTTATGAGTGACATCATCGTTTTAATGAGACAAAGAATCCATCGAAGACGATAAACGCGTTTGACTACCTTCGCTTAGGCCAGACACTGGTTCTTTCTACTTGAAAATGCACCAGCACATCGATACCAACTGTTAAAACAATTCTTCGTCAAAACTCACACTAATGGGCTTCCACATCCTTCCTATCAACTGAAAATAGCTCCATGTGACTTTTACCTGTTCCCATCAATGAAAAAAAAATTCTACAGGGACGCCGTTTTTAGTCTTTAACTTTTGAGCTGAAAACAACATCGCAGGAGGCCTTATAAGAGGTTGCAAAAAATAGCTTCCAGCGATGCTTCAAAAAGTTATACGAACGCTGGCAAAAGTATATCGTCAACCAAGGTGACTACTTGGAAGATGGATATAATTCGGTGCTGAAGATTTCAGGGAAATGTTTTTTACAACTTTTCCTCGAACATTTGAATCATACTACGTATATTAAATTCAGTAATACGGAAATAATAGGGCTCTATTTTATGCATGATATAATCATCATGGCAACCTAGAATCATTAGCTGTCACGGGATATCACTGAATAAATTACTTATGATAGGGTTTAGAATGTAGAAAACTTTTATTAATGTATTTTTAAATTTTGATTCGATTTTCATAAAATTTTAAATTTCGCTACAAAGTTCTGCAACAATTATACATATTGATTTTCAAATCATTCAGTTGGGTAGTTTTGGTGCTGTTATATGCGGACAACGGACAAACAGCGAGTCGGCCTGACGAGGACTATAGTTGCTTGGTATTTATATATATACGAACGCAGTTAAATATGAATTGTATTTTTAAGAAAAGATTTAACAAAAAATGAAACAGTAGGAAGTACCAAGTCATACTGTTACAGCATTCAAACGTTTGCATCGTATAATGCAGACAAAATATAATCTCACCAGAAAGTTTGTACTCATGGGAGATCATTGTATAAACTTTTTCATATCCTCTTTAAGAAAATAAATAATATAAATATAATAATAAGTTCATCACATTAGTAAAAAGGTGCATTTAAAAGAAAAGTTTTTGAATCTATTTCTTGAGCATCAATATACAATTATCATATAAATACTGTACGAAAATTAACTGTACGAAAATAAAAGATTCATAAAATGTACACTAATTTGTAATAAACTAATTTTCTCATAACTCTCTTTTCTACATATTAGATACAAAAACTGGATATTTAATCAATTCAAAAATGTTTCAAATACTCACAGTTATTAGTAATTGTATATTTTGCATAAGAATATTATATTGTGTGTATTTCGTAAATCTGATTCTATACTTAAATATGTATCTAGAATTACCTTTGATCTTTTTTACAAATATTGCAAAAATAAATTTTGAACTAAGTTGCATAATTACTAATAACGAAAACAAAAATGCGAACAGTTTATTATATTTCTTTCTACGCTAAAATAATTAAAAAAGTTGTGTATACTAAAATTGGTTTAAAATTGCACAAAAACAACCGCGATATCATTAATGTAAAAAAAAGGAAAACAAAACGTGCTTTTTTTACTGTTGCTGAATTGTATTAGAGAGACTTCATTTTACTTAAAAATCAAAGGAAAACTATGGCTTCAGATAATGCTAGTTGTTAGAGCGAAGGAAACCTTAACATGCTTAAAGACACAGAGAAAAGTAGAAATTCGTTAAATGAATTTATTAGGTTACATAATAAAGGCTTTTGCTTTCTTACGGTTGCAGATACTGGCTTGATGGGTAAAAAATTAATAGTATTTAAATGAATTTTTATGATGAAAATTTTTTTCATCATGAATGCAGAATAAAACGGTTTCCTGAAAACAAAAGCACTGTGAAATACCAAAAATAAACCCCTCTCCTAACAAAATTGCCCATCATATATTTTGCAAACTGTATAAATCCTGGAAAATTTATAAATTTCTAATATATCCCCATCACCCTCCCAATTTTCCTAACTTTTTTTGCAAAAGTTTTATTTATGAGCATCCTTTAAAATTATCAGAAGTTCCTGTCTGCTAAAGGGGTGCTTACTTTCTGTACATCATGGTATATTGATGGATAATATTAATAAATGAAGTGTATTTTTAACAATTTCAAATGAATTTTTACTATATGGCTAAGAGTTAAAAGTTTTCTGTAACTTGTAAACTATAGGAGACTAAATCATTAATGTATGCTATATATATATATATGTGTGTGTGTGTGTGTTTAAAATCGGATAGTAACACATGTAAAGATACATGTATTGTCACCATAATTATCATTATTTTGTAATGCATTGCGCCCAACCTTGTATTAGAATTCTTAAATATTTTAACTAAGATTTTGAAAACTGAGTGCCGTGCAGACTAGTGGCAATAAGTAGGGTATGTATCTTTTATGGGATACAATATCCTGAAATTGGACAAAATATCGATTCTATTTTTACAATACTAACAGAGAGCTTCTTTAATTATGAGTGTTTTAACAGTACATTTTTATCTATACGGCAATTCTATCGTGAGATATTGTAAATTCTGTTAATAGATCTAGCGAAATTACCCATACAAATGAAAACTTAAACTGATATTTTACCGTGTTCATATTTTAAAACTTGCTTGTTCTATAAATATTAAGACTATTTTTGCTAATTTTGATAGAAACTTGAAGTTTTTTTACTTGCTCTTCCTGAAGTATTTAATATTTTTGTACATGGATTTAACATTCAAATTTATAGTTATTTAAAAAAATATTTAAATTGAGATTTTGTTGAACCTCTTTCATTTCTTGATGTACATTAGAAAAAAAACACTCATATACAAATATAAAATCCGATACATCAAAAATCCATACAAAGTTTTATGTAGTAAATTTTAATGAAGGTATTTCTTCATAATGCTTAAAATATTCGAGAAATTTCTTATTTTTCTCCAAAGTTTATTTTTTTTTTCATTGTGATAAATATATGGTATTAAGTATATAGTGTTCCCTTAAATACTATTTCATTGAAAAAAAAATTAAATAAAAAAGTGAGTTTGAAGGACTTTATCATCTTTATCCTTTTCATTCTAAAAATAATGTTAAAGCATATTCGCCTGATTTCTGACCAGGATATAATTTTTGGGACTCTTTTAGATATGCGTAACATACATATTTTTATATTTCTCTGGATTTTTTTATTTCCTCGAGGAGCAGTGATTGCTTGGTTGATTACGGCCGCGTGCTTTCCTTTGGCACCCGAGTGCTAAAAAGCATGGCTGCGGTGTCGGTGGGAAAAAATGTCCAATTCGATCCAGTTTGCCGACGACCGACTCGATTTTAACGATCTAGACTATGATTCCAGGATGGCTAATATGATATTGTAGCCTGCTGCATGAAAAAAAGACCACTATTTCTGTATTAATTTTGCTCTAAGTGTTTCGAAAGAAAAAAGATAAAAAATATATTTTCCATTTATTATTTTCACAATTTTGGTTCCCGCAAAGCCAAAAAGCTCAAATATCGAAATCTAAATAAGAAAACAGAACGTTAGTTGGTATTTAGGATCCGATTTCTGACAAGAAAAGGCACAACTACTACAATTTTGATATTTAGTGATAGAGATCCTCGATGCCAGGCAAATTTCGATGGAAAGAAAGAAAATTAAAGATGAAAATTTTAGTATTTCAGAAATAATTCGGGCTCTGCAGAATCGACAGAAAAAAAACTTAAAATTTCAAGAGGATCTGCTTCCTATACCCGACAACATACACAAAAAATTTACTTTAATACTATGCATTTCTTCATACACTTATCAATGGTACAATGGTGTCATAGGGACACATGGATATACACACGGACATACGGGCAGACAGACATTTTGTAAAAACATGTTTTTTGGAATCTCTAATACCCTAAAACGTGTAAATCCGTCAAAAACATTTTAATCATAGTACTTTTTTCTAATGAAGATAGAAAAAATAAAAATCGGATAGTTTTTTTGAAGTGAAAACTTATTTAAGTGCGTTGCGCATACTTTGAGATGGGGAAAAACCATTGAACTCGCGACACTTTAATTCGTGTTACCGTAACTGACAACTCTGAATTGGGGAGAGATCTGATGAATCTGGCCCTATCACTCAATGCCGCCTAGCGATGAATTTCCGAAACTTTTCGTTTCCCTACAAGCGGCTTAAGAAGAACCGTAGAGAAACTCACTTTTTCTACCAGTGTTAGCTGGCTCTTTGTTCTGTATCAATTTTTCCGTCTTACGGCACTTTTTAACCGTAATTTTCGCTTATTTTGTGGACTCAATCTTGTGAAAACACTTGTCATATTATTTACATTTGCGTTGCAGTGTGCTGCTGCGTTTATTGTTATAGACTACTAATATGACTTGAAATACACTGTCACGAACTGTCGAATGTTGCGAGTATCTTTAATACTCATTAGGTCGCTGGTTCAATTAATACTACTAATTACTTAAAAATTCTTTATATACAAACTATTTACACATTATTTACATTTCGAATAAAGAATATAGATCCAGCAAAACACACGATAGGTCCACTAAGATCACCGAAAAAACAAAACAATAACAAACGATATTCCAGTGTTGCCAAAACGGCAAAACTAAAGCACAGTAGAATGCGCCAAGGAGACGCACGGCATCCGAGGTTATGGTGAAGCCGTTACAAAAGAATGCGCTATGGAGACGCGATATACAAGATTATGGTTAAGCCGTAACATACCGGCCCCCGTTGATATGTGCCAACATTCAACAATAATACTAAATGTAACAATAAACAATTGCAAATAATAGAAATTTCAATTCTACAATCAATAATACAGTATTTTCGATAAAATACAATGTACTTCTTCAATATTATTACTTAATATATTACTTAATATAAGTTTACCAAATGCAAATAGATAAGTTATAATACAAACAATAATTACACTTGATTAGTATGCAAGATAGTTATCAAATTAACACTCAATATATGTAGCAATCTGATAAATTCAACAAGTTAATAATAGTTAATCAAGAATATATATAGCAGAGCTTTTACCTCTTCTAGCGAAAAATCGTTTCAATGTGGCAATGAATGATTCAGATTTTAAATCTGTTACTATATCTAAATGGATTGCCTTTGTGGCAAGACAAACAAAAATCGCGACGTAAATTTTATTATATATCCCCTTTCTCTGATTTTTATACTTAATCATAAAGGGTCCACAAAAGTCAACAGAACATTTTTGAAATAGCGGGCTAGGATTTACTCGTTCAGCTGGCAAATTTCCCATAATTTGATTTGCCCCTATTGGTTTGTTTTTAAAGCACGTTACACATTTGTGAACTATTTTACGAGCCAAGGATCGCCCATTTATTACCCAATATTTTTGCCGGACATGATGTAACAATGATTGTGGCCCTAAATGGAAAAATTTGGAATGAAAATATTCAAAAATCATTTCACTTATTTTATGATCATGTGGTAACACTATAGGGTGTTTCCTCTCATAGGTCAGACTGGAATTGTCTAAACAACCTCCAACTCTAATTAAATTATCGGAATCTATATAAGGATTTAGAAATTTGAGTTTACTGTTACCTGAAAGGCTCCTCTGGTTTTTCATATGCTTAAGCTCTTCAGAGAAGGCTGAATACTGTACCTGTTTAATCAGAAAAATTTCTCCAAATCTCAATTCACTTGCAGATAAGGCACCACTTTTTTTCTCCTTACCCTTTCGACAATTATTTAGAAATCTAAAAATATAACTAGTAATACAAATTAATTTCAAAAAACTATTAGTTAAAGAGAATAAACAATTATGAAAACAGTTTTCAGTTCTAAGTGAAAAGTTACTGTTGATTTCAGTTCTAAATTCGGACTCATAGTCAGTGTTGTTTTCCAGTTTTACTGGATAATCTTCTGCATACTGAATTCTGTCTCGAAGAAAATTTGGTCCACTAAACCAAAATTTGCAGTTAGTCAGTTCTTTAGCATCTAGACCTCGAGATAGGACGTCAGCAGGATTATTTTCCGATGATACGTGTTGCCACTGATAAGAGTCCGTGAGGTCTGGTATAGCAGCCACTCTATTACTCACAAATGTTTTCAATTGGTGGGGAGATTTTCTAATCCATGCAAGTGATATTGTGGAGTCACTCCAGAGAAGAACAGTTTCTATTGGAATGTCAAGTGACGGTACAACTTTATGCATTAATTTTGCTAAGAGAAGACATGAGCACAGTTCAAGACGAGGGATTGTCACTGTTTTTATGGGGGATACTCTAGACTTGCTACAGAGTAAATGTGCATCAGGAGAACCTTCAGTTGGTATATACTGGATGTATATGGCGGCTCCATATGCCAAAGAAGAGGCATCTGCGAAGCCATGTACGACTATGCGCTCTTCACGAAAAATAAATCTAGGAATTTTTAAATTTTCTAATTCTGAAAGAATGGAAACAAATTCACTCCATTCTTTTGCTATGGAATCTGGTAATGGCTCATTCCAATCTATCTTAGCTAGCCACGTTTTCTGCATGAAGATCTTAGCCCTTGTTACTACAGGGCCAATTAATCCGAGTGGATCGAAGATTTTTGAAATCAAAGAGAGAACATCTCGTTTGCTATACAATTCCTTGTTATGAATCTTTAATTTATACAGAAAACAGTCACTTAAAGGTTCCCAGAGAACACCCAAAGTTTTTACTGAACTACAATCTGTTTGATCATCGAAATTATATTCGGTGGCAGCCATAGTATTAGGTTCAAGTAATTCTCGGTGGTTTGCACACCATTTGTGCAATTTCATATTTCCACGCTTCAAAAGTTCAATCAATTGGGACTTTAAAATTTTCGCCTTTTCGAGAGTCGATTCCCCGGAAAGAAGGTCGTCTACATAAAAATCTTTTAAAACAACTGACGATGCTAGAGGTAAGTTTGGTTGCTCATCAAGAGCTAATTGTTTAAGAGCACGAGTTGCTAAATAAGGAGCATTAGATGTCCCATAAGTAACTGTATTAAGCTTATAAGTATTCACTGGCTCGTTAATACTGTCCTTCCACAAGATTCTAAGAAAGTCTCGTTGGGATGAATCAATTAATACCATTCTATACATTTTTTCTACATCCGCTGTGAATGCATATCGATGTTTTCGGAAACGTATCATAATTACGAATAATTCTTGTTGAGGAATTTTTCCTTTTAAAAGAATATCATTCAATGACAAACCAGATGTCGTTGGCGTTGAAGCGTTAAAAACGACTCGCAAGCGTGTTGTACTTTTTTCTGGCCTGTAGACCCCATGATGTGGTATATAATAAAGGTTCTTTACGGGTTTTGATTCTTTTACTAATTCCATATGATTTAAGTTTTTGTATTCTTCCATAAATTCCGAATAGAGAGGTTGCAAATTCGAATCCTTATCTAATCGGCGCCAAACTTGATCGAGCCTTTTTTCGGCTAGTTTTTTGGATTCTCCTAAAAGTGTAGCATCCTCCATAGGCATGCTAACAACATACTGACCATTGGAAGTTCGGTAATGAGTCATTTCAAAATGATTTTCGCAAAATTTCTCTTCATTACTAAGTGGAGAACTAGAATCATTAATATTTTCAATTTCCCAAAATTTTCTTAAGGATTCGTCTATTTTTTCATTGGTTAATAAACCACAATATTGGGAATCATCTGAGGAATTATTCACGACACCGCTAGCAACATATCCGAATACTGTTTCTTGAAATAACAAATTTTGAGATGAGCTGCGAATTTTACCCGATTTTAATAAATCGAAGAAACATTGCGCGCCGACCAACAGGTCTATCTTCCGAGGGATATAAAATTCAGCATCTGCTAATTGGATATTTGTAGGAATATCAGCAATTTCTATACGAATAGGTGTAAGTGGGGTTATTTCTGTAATTTTTGGCACTACAAGAAATTCCAGTTCCCTTGTGAAATCTCTATTTTTATTTGAAATCACAGTTTTAATTTTATAATTTAATGTTGTGGTTGTGTTATTCAAACCCGATATTGGAGCAAAAACCTTTGATTTCTTTAAGCCCAATTTCTTTGCAAATTCAAGCGACACACAATTTATTTGGCTACAAGAATCTAAGAGAGTTCTTGCCTGGATATAATTTCCTTTATATGTTTTTATGTCAATAACTGCAGTTGACAAGATAACAGTTTTATTTGAAGCGAATAAGCAATTAGAAAGATTTTGTGAGACTGAAGGCGTCAGACTTGATTCTGGGCGACGTACTGTCTGATCAACACCTGGTTTTTGGAAATGAGTTTCATTACTGGAACCGATTTCTTTATCTCTATGTAATAAAGTGTTGTGAGGGGATTTGCAATGTTTACATAAATGTTTCGAAACACAGTTAGCTGCTAAATGTGATTTATTAAAGCATATGAGACAAAGTTTATTTTTTTTAACAATAGCAAATCTTTCACCAAAATTCATATTTAAGAATTTGTTACATTTATATAGGGGATGAAATGAATCACAAATAATACACTGTTTTTCAGAACTTGTATTTACTAAAAGGGATTTTGATTTTATTTCACTAGAAATTTTTGGTCTAGCTAAATTACTTCTATTTATGCTTTCGAGCGATTGGCTTCTTTTTTCTAAAAAGTCCATTAAATTGTCAAAACTAGGAACTTCAGATGTGTTTATTGACAATTCAAATTGTTTTCTTGTTTCCTTATCTAGCTTTTCTAAAATTATAGTTGTAAACAAAATGTCAGAGAGGTTATTTCTCTCAAATCCTAAATTATTTAGAGCCCTGATATTTTTGTTTATAACATCTAACAAACGCCTTAATTCTTTAGATGATTCATGTGTAATTTTTTCAAAATCTAACACAGCCTTTAAATGTATATTAACCACTATTCGTTTATTTTCAAATCTATTTTCTAACGCTTTAAATAACGAATCAAATGTATCATCTGGAGTTTCTAATAATTTAGCCTCATTTCTTAATGCGGAATGCAAATAATGTAATTTTTGAACATCAGTCAATTCTTCATTATTTGTAACAATATTATTAAACTCTATTTTAAACATGTTCCAGTCTTCATATTTCCCACTAAATAGCGGAAGTGGTATGTCAGGTAATTTAATTTTACTGTTACTTATCCTTAATTCCGAATTTTTTGTTTCTTTTTTATTAGAATATAATAATTGATTGAAACTTACCTCTAGCTTTTCGACTCGCTCTTCCATTTCGACGAATGAAGCTTCAATTTCTGTTAAATCATGATCTTCTGGTGCTGTTATATAGTAATCACGACGAAGTACATCGATATTTGTAGACAGTTTTTGAAGATTCTTGATTTTCGTTTCAATTTGAATTCTAGACAATTCATCGGTTTTCTCATTTAAAGAATTTTCTAATCTTGTTAACTGGGCTTTTAAAGAGCCTCTAGTTCTATTCAAGCTAATTAACGAAGCCATTTTAATTCAAATAGAACAAGGAGAACAAGTTCGAATTAAAAACGAAAGTCCTACCGGCGAGCGGACCAATAATGTCACGAACTGTCGAATGTTGCGAGTATCTTTAATACTCAATAGGTCGCTGGTTCAATTAATACTACTAATTACTTAAAAATTCTTTATATACAAACTATTTACACATTATTTACATTTCGAATAAAGAATATAGATCCAGCAAAACACACGATAGGTCCGCTAAGATCACCGAAAAAACAAAACAATAACAAACGATATTCCAGTGTTGCCAAAACGGCAAAACTAAAGCACAGTAGAATGCGCCAAGGAGACGCACGGCATCCGAGGTTATGGTGAAGCCGTTACAAAAGAATGCGCCATGGAGACGCGATATACAAGATTATGGTTAAGCCGTAACATACACTTATTAGGATATTTTAACATAAAATATAATACAGTAAAACCTCCATAACGGACACTCCCGAATAGCGGACACCTCTATTTAACGGACAGTTTTCCAATCCCCACTCCCAAAACCTGAATTTTTGTATGTTTAACCTCTGAATAACGGACACTCCGAATAGCGGACACTATTTTCGGCGATAAAGAATGAAAAAATGTTTTTTAACGAGAAAAAAAATGAAAAAAAAAGTAAAAAGACCTCTAAATTTATCAGGACATTGTATCATAAATTTTGTGACCATAGATTAATGTAGATCGTGAGCTGGGGAAAATCCCCTCTCCCTCCATGTTCAGTGTTGAATTCAGGGAGTTGCCTGGGAGAGACATCTCCTAGAGCATTGAAATGTCCCTCCAAAAAAGTTTGAGATTTTATTCTTTTAACCCCTTGGGGACGAGTGACACGTATACGTACCACAAAAAGACTTAAGAATTCTTGTTTATCCCCGCCAATAAAATTTTCCTTATTTAATCGGAGCATTTTCTCGATTTAATAAGGCACAAATTTCTGTATTTAAAAACCGATGACAAAACATTTTTAATTTCGTAAAAGGCTCCCGTCGCGAAGGGGTTTGAGGTCCAAATGTGCTATCCCCCCTCTGCGCTCGGAACTCTATAATGTCCAAATAATGTCACATTTAAAAACAATTTACATGTAATCACGAGCAAAAGTAAACTTTTGTAACAGATTTTTTTCATAAGAATGTAATAAACAGTGGATAAAGGTGTGCACAATTTTATTTCAATTTTACTGCTTAAATTTTTTTTTTAATTTCTAATTAATCATATAATAGAGGTTTTAGGCCATATAAAAGCCAATTAATGAAACTTCAAGCATTTGTTAGTGATTTTTTAATCTTTGAGGTATTCCCAATAGCGGACACCTCCGAATAGCGGACAATTTCTACGTTCCCGAGGTGTCCGTTATTTAGAGGTTTTACTGTACATTAGTTTCTAGGAAATAATAAATTTCTCAATTTAACACTTACATAACAATTTATCATTAAAATCAATCGAAAAGTAGGTTCTTTATATTAGGTAGCTTACATTACAAAAACTAAAAGGCTACCTATTGCAGTCATCCGGAGGAAAGCACTTCCAGAAAATTTTGGTATATTTTCACCTATTGTTACCCCCAGACCCCAAAACCATCCTCCGTTCAAATGCTGACATATATATATGGGCCATTTTCAAATTTCGCTTACATATGCTGTCCCAGAGTAAAAAAAAAAGAAAATTCAAACATAAAATAATATTTAAAGTTTGATTTGAGCTATGCATTAGTTAAAGAAGATTATATTGAAGATTTTTAACATGAAAAAAAAAAAAAAAATAAAAAATCAATAAAAATTTTTGAGATTTAAATATTTTAAAGTTTTGATTCAAAGCAAAAATGCCTGTCCCATTCCAAGTTTTATGTTTTTAACTGAGTATTTTTTTTATTTGAGCTAACTTTTTCATATAAAAAAGTTTAATTATTTTAAATATGAACTGTTAGTGATCTATATTAATGAAAAAAATTATTACAAAAGATATTTTCTCTAAGAAATTACCAGAAATCTTTCGTCCCTCACTTTTTGTCAAGTCCGTTACCTTGTGATTATTTTAGTCAAAATAGGTTTCGAATGCTGTCTAAAGTTAGCAGCAAATATTCGGCGATATAGTTAAACTATTCACGCAACTACTACTTGTCATTTTTTGCCCTTCAATTGTGAAGCAATGTACTAGTGACAAGAATAAGCTGTTATCAAGGTTGGTATTTTTTTTCACTGTCAAGTCTGTTACCGTAAATTTTAATATTAAAATAATGATTTTTCCCCTTTTGTAATTATTGTTTACTAAATAGTTTCAGAAGGTATGTGTATTATTATCTAAGTTAGAAATTATACAAGCTAGTTCATTTCTAATAGTTTTATTTGAAATGTTAAGTCCGTTACCATGAAATGTAAGCAATGAAATTTAAGCTGCTAAGTAAGTTTACTAAATCGTTTTAGAAGGTATGTAAATTATTATCTAAGTTAAAAAATATACAAGCTAGGTTATTTTAATAGTTTTTTTTAGTTTTATTTGAAATGTCAAATCCGTTACCATGAAATGTAAGCGAATGGTGAAAATGGCCCATATATATATATATATATATATATATATATATATATATATATATATTAGGGAGGTCCTTAATAGTTGGTAAAAAAAAATCACGATTTATACCGGGGCACCCTGCCATTTTCTTTTACTTATTAAAAAAAATTACAGCAATTTTTTCAAATTTTTTATCATGATTTTAGGATTCGCTACCACTATTTAAAGTTTAGACTAATATTGAATATAATTGAATTAGAATATTGCAGGTTGATTGGTTGTATGTATGTCGGCCAATTATCTACGCTGTGGGATATAGGTCCTAAGGGGTGGTGTGCCCTCCGTGGGGGTCTTTCCAAGAGAACCTAACCCGTATTTACGCAAGGTTCGAAGAAAACCACGGAAAACTCCGAACGGTTAGGCCGACGGTCGCGGTTGGGTTCGAACCCAGCACCTACCGTCTACCAGTTTGAGGTCAGAACCTCTCGGCCACTGGTGGGGCTAGAATATTGAAGGAAAATACATCATTATTCTTAATAACAAGTAAATGTATTTTTATTAAATATTTCAGTAAATTCTGCAGCAACTACATTGTTCTATACATTTAAAGAAGAAGAAAAAAGCTATCATTATTATAAAATCCTTACATTTAGCCTTATTAAAACATCAATGTAAATTTCTTAGAGTCTGTATATTTGCTTCGAAAATGCTTGACTAACAACAATAAGTACTATTTTTGTTCTTCATCTTTGCATGAAGTTTATTGTATTCCACAATAAGTGCTACCCCACGTTCGGCTACAGCATTAATACCTTTGACTGAAGCCGCAAAAGCCTTACGAGTTTAGTAATACTAATTTTCATTCCAATTTGTCACATCTGTTTCAAAAAAGTCTGAAGGTAATTCCATAATTTAAAAAAAAACCTCAGAGTGTTATTTGTTACAAAATCTTGCAAGTTCTTTTTGAGAATGTCATCAGGATCAACCCGTGCACGTTTCAATGGTTTCTCATTTTTCAAAGCACGCACTATTTTTCTTTTAACTTTAAATGAGACATTGTCATCGAAAAAGGCAAAAGCAACTAGTTCGTCTGTCAAGTACCCCAAATGTCCTAGGAATTTCTTCGAGGTAAACAAAGAAATGTCTTTATTTACATTTTCGTACTCTTTCAATTTTTTAAGGAGCAATAAATCATTTATAGGCGCAGAAGAAGCAGATTGGTCCTGATACCAACAGTGAATGTAGATTTTTACCAAAAATGAGCAAACTTGACGAACTCCAGATTCTTCGTGTTTAGAGAGTTTGAACTTATCCCTAAATAAAAAAAATTTGCCATCCATCGTGCTCGACGCAAGCCACCAGGGTCTCTAAAGTGAACACCTCTTTTGGGTACTCCTCCTAGAAAAATGATGGCAAACGCTAACAGTTCTTTGTAATCGTCCCTTGGTTGAAAATTATTAAGTTGATTTTGTGCAAACTCTATGATTTCTGATGCATTTTCCGCTGTTTTTCATTGATAAAATTATCTGTTACGGAAGTGTGAAGTATGTCATGATCAATAGAGTTCCACGAAATTTTAAATCGTTTAAATAAGAGTATGTCTGATTCATTTGGAACTCCGTGTGACATAACAATAACTGTCTGCAGCATAATCTCCAGGATGTGATGAAGACAAGCCAACCAAAGAATTTCTTCCTTCATTTTCTGTTCGAAAATAACACAAGCTGCTCTTGATAACCCAGAATTTACATAGGTTATAACAAAACACATAGATTTTACTTACTTTGTAATTCCCCATGACTCCAATGTTTTGTTAATAGCAGAAGATATTGATTCACCTGTTTCTGACTGAAGTTTTGGAACTGCAAGTAACTGGTCAATATTTTTACCAGAAATAATAATTGTTAATCTATCAACAGTTTCAGATCTTGAAATGTCTTCTAAACTTTTGCCCAGTGAACAGTCGACGGAACACTTGTCGAACACTCTTTTTTTTTCGGCTCTGCTTGTTCGGATTTTAATTCTAAGTCGCCAAATAGAGTATTTGTTAACATTATAATTGGCAGGATCAAAACCTACATGTTTTATTGTTGTAGTCAAAACAATAGCTGCATTTCTATACTTAACTCTGCTGCATCAAGGCTTGTAGCTACGCTATTGTCCAAAATGTTCATTTTACCTCTTTTTTTAGGAGGTGGATCACTGCGAGAGCATGAAGCTACTTCTTCCTGATTGGAACAAGTTTCATTATCACTTGAGCTCCCTGCTTCTTCAAATATATCTGAAGGAATTGGTGCTTGTTCAAAAAGCAATGATTTGTTTATTCTTTCAAAACGTTCTTTTTTCTTGATTGATTCCGTTGCTATTTTTACAAATCATTAATCAGAATTTCCTATTTTTCCAGGTCTTTCTTTTTGTATTTGAGCAAGTAAAAATTCCTTATCCTCTTCGACTTTTATCATATTAAGGACATTCGCGTGTGCAATGTAAAAAAGATCGTGAAAAGCCATCTTCCAATCCTCTTCTTTTTTTTCTCAAACCTTCTGAGCGTTTTGATTTGGTTTCTTTGTTCTTTTTAAGTTTTTGCCATTCTTTAAATAGTGTTTTATAATTTAATATAATTACAATAAAAGTACAATTTTATCAGCTATATGTCATTTCAATCTAGTAGGAATGTTAGCTTTTCCCCAAACTTTAAAGACTCTCTTGCAGCACAGAGCGCTGAATTTTTAATATTTAACTTAAGTTCATTTTTGTAATAGAAAAAAGACTTAGCAAGTATCTTTTACTTGACAGCTTTGTTTGGCTTAAAGATGACGAAATTTAACCAACAACCAGATATCTGTAGATTTTTTTTTTTACGATAGATACTTAATTGTTAGCTGCCATGCTGTTTCATTTATCAAATAAAAATATTAGTATATAAAATTGAAAATTCAGCAAAAGGCTTAAAGAACATAAAATTGATAGTAAATATAATAAACCAGGCACATCCATATCAAGACTATGTTGCATAAATGAAGTAAAGTCAATTTATTATAACAGCGCAAGGATTATTTCTCGGCAAACGAACCCCCATAAATCTAAATTTAGTTAATCAATAGAAATTATAACACAGAATAATCAACTATGTAACGATAATTTATCCTATTTTATACCTAGCGCTTGGACTGACTTTCTAAGAACAGAAATGAAGTTCGAATGAACTTGAATTTGGTCTCTAAACTGTACATGGTGCCATTACTGCATTCATATGCGAATTTGAATTTCCTTCTGAGTAAAGGCGAGATTTTGCTTTCAGTACTGTATTATGTAAATTGTATAACGTGTTGGTTTTGTCTCTTAATGTTCCCTGATGATGAACAAGTTATGTTGTTCGAAACTGTAGGAAATCAAATCTACTTTATATTGTAAGTAGTGTATAATTTTTAATTAGATTTGTAACATCTAGTATACACTGATGAGCCGAATTTATTGTATGTTGTATAAAATCAAGGATCATAAAACATACAAAAAAGGTCAATTATTATTATTTTTTATTTTTATTGATTTTTGAATTAATTTAACCAGTAATTTATGTTAAATTATTTGACCCGTCGGCGTTGCTCTGGCCCATTAAAAAAACACACAAAAACTCGAATATATTTAAAAATCGCTGAAAATTTTAAAAAGTCAGCACAAATTTCGGAAAAAAATTGAACCTATCGACAGTCTATACAGCCTAATGTCATACTGTAACTCAATTTCGCGATGACTATGGATATGTATTAATAACTTAAAAGTAAGAATTTTCTAAGAATGTCAAATTTTCTAATTTTTCAAATATTCAAACCTTGGTAGCGACCCTTAAAATTTGTTTTAAAATTCTGAAATTTTTGTGGAGGTCTTTTTTTATACGTAGAACAAAATAAAGGGGTGCCCCATACAAATTTTAAAAGTTCATTTTTAAGGACCACCCTAATATATATATATATTAGATATATGTATATATATCTGATTTTTGTCATGCTTTAAATATCGGATTAATGAGCCGATTCAATTGAAACTTGGTATGTGCATGGTACATACTAATGTCTCGACCGAGTTCGTTGGCCAACTTTATCTGCAATATTGTTTCAAATGGCGACCATTTATATTTAAAAAAATAATTTAAAATTAAGTACAAAAAATTAGAAGTTAGAAAATATTTTTTTTCTGTGTATTTGAGCTTGATACAGTGATTCCAGATCATTTTTTTTGTCTATATCTCAAAAAATGGCTGATTTATAGCTCTTGGAATTTCTAGTGTGGCTGACATTTCGAAACGATCTGATTTTTGTCTTGCGATAACACGCATATTTATGAACCGATTTGGATGTAACTTGGTATGTACGTACATAGCATATACTGATGTCTGAACTGAGTTCGTTGGCCAGTTTTATCCGCCATCTTGTTACAAAATTTCGACCATTTAAATTATAAAAAAAAAAAAAAATAAAACTCAGTACAAAAGAAGTAGAAATTGAAAAATATTTTTCTTCTGTGTGTTTGATCTTGATACAAAGATTCCAGAACATCTTTTGTTTTCTCAACAGCTCAAAAAATAGCTGAGTTATTGCACTCTGAATATCTTGTGTGGTTAACATTTTGAAACAGTGTGATTTTTGTCACGTGATAACACGCATATATATGAACCAATTTGTATGTAACTTGGAGTGTAGATAGTATATACTGATGGCTGAACCGAGTTCGTTGGCCAGTTTCATTCGCCAACTTGTTTCAAAATGGTGGCCATTTAAATAAATAATAAAAAAATTAAGTACAAAAAATTAGAAATTGAAAAATATTTTTCTTCTATGTGTTTGAATTTCATACAAAGATTCCACAGCATTTTTCGTTTTGTCCATATCTCAAAAAATAGCTGAGTTACAGCAATTTGAATTTCTAGTGTGGCTGACATTTCAAAACTGTCTGATTTTTGTCACGTAATAACATGCGGATTTATGAACTTATTTGTATGTAACTTGATGTATACAGAATATATACCTATGTTTGAATCAAATTCGTTGTCCAGTTTCATCCGCCATATTGCTTCAAAATGGCGGCCATTTTTAAAAATTTAATTTAAAATTAAGTACAGAAAAATTAGAAATTGAAATATATTTTTGTTCTATGTGTTTGATCTCGATACAGATATTCCAGAGCATTTTTTTTTCGTTAATGTCTTAAAAAATGGCTGAGTTGTAGCACTTCGAATTTCTAGTGTGGCTGACATTTTGAAATGATCTGATTTTAAAACTTTATAACACGCGTATTAATGAACTAATTTGGATACAACTTGGTGTGTACAATAGGGTGGATCGAAAAATCGAAATTCGGATAATCGAATCGGCGCGGGGTGCAAAAGTTGCCTTTTATGCATACTAATTCACATATGTTTTTTTTATTGAAATCCATTCATATCTTCCGGTGCCCCAAACGCCTCAAAAATAGTTAAAAATTGAAATTTTTATAAATTTTATATATATTTCTTTTTAATATTTTTAAATTTATTTTTGGCGTGGATTGCGAAAGTTGCCTTATATATATATTAGTTCAATCTTTTTTATATATATATAAATCCATCCATATCTTCCAGTGCCCCCAAGCGCCCCCAAAATTTTTATAAAAATTTATAATTTTTGTTTTTTTTTAATTTCTTTTAAATTATTTTATCAGCGGGATGCATTTTATAGTATATTAGCATGCATCCAAATAATTTTCGATATTGATAATTTCTTCCAATGCCCCAAAACTTTTAATTTTTTGCCAAAAATCGAGTTTCATGCAAATTTTGAGCTAAAAAATACAAGTAAAATTAACAGTTTAAGAATAATTTATCTAACGTAAAAGGTAGATCGAGAGGATGAGAAATCGTTTATCGTATTTTATTAAATGCATAAAATAAACTTTTTATACTTTATTATTTGGAAGACAAGATAGATAGAAGAGTTCTCAGCAATGACCAGCAATATTTATATGATATGTGCATAGCAATATCACGTGGTGAATGTGGTTCCGATCTGGCATTAATGAAACCTGGTCCAGTTTATCACTCAAGATGGCTAACAACTACGTGTAGAATTTTAAGGTTATAAGTGGCTACAGAAAATCCTTCTGATAATCTCATTACTCTTACAACATATATTATGAAAGTATATGCACCTGTATGGTTTCATGTCAAAACAAAGCCATCCATAACTGAAGGAGCGCGTCATATTTGGAAATTTAGCACATATTCTAGATATTTGGAACCCAATTTAAGAAAGATCGTAGATGCTGTTATTCAACAAAATAGTTTTTTTTTTTTTTTTTTTTTTTTTTTTTTTTTTGCCACCCTGAAAATTTGCTATTATCAATGCTCACAGATAACAGAGAGCATATCAGATCTTTAGCAATGCGAAAGCTAATTTATGCTAGAAATAAAAAGAGAAAATCACCAGAAGTGAGAATTTTCAAAGTACCCCAAATAAACTTCAAAGCGAAGGATTATTTTGAATTTATTGACTGGCAACCAGTTGGACGTTTTGAACCACCTCTTTTGATGAATGTGCCTTGCAAAGAAATTGAGAATATGATAAAAGTTCTAAAAAGGAATGAATGGTCAAAATATCCATGCCATACCCAAGCGGTTGAAAGATGCGTTCGACTAGTGTCTGAGGCATCAGAAACTGTATCTGGGCAAGAAAAGAGACACGGTTTTATATTGAATAGAATAAAATCAAGAAGCCATATAAAACACTTTGATACCAAAAAAGAATACAAGCTTTAAAAATATGTAAATTTCCAAATTGAAGGGTGTAAACTTTTCTCTACGTAAGTTCGATTTTTGTAATTTTTATGATTTAATGCTTTGATTTTTAAATTTATATGTCACTTATTATTGCAAAATTAATGTTATTTATAACCTTATACGTTATTAATTAAACTGTTTTAAAAATTTGTAAGTATTTTTCGTAAATTATAATTCTTAATACATTTTTGTAAAAATTTCAGTTTTTAATTATAATTGGTGCATCAAAGATGTGAATGGATTTTGATTAAAAAAATATATGGGAACTGCAGAGTTATGTAGTATTGTAATAACAACTTTCCAAGCCAGTGCCAAATGAATTTCAAAAAGTAAAATAAAATAAAACAAAAAATATTTTTTTCAAGAAAATTTCAATTTTAACTATTTTTGGGGCGCTTGGGGCACCAGAAGATATGGATGAATTTTATTTTAGAAAAATATGTAAGCTAAGATAGATAAGGATAGCTTTTGCACCCCGCGCCAAAAGTAATTAAGAAAAAATAAATAAACAAAAAAATATGAAAAAGTCATAAAAAACTCAATTTTTAATTATTTTTGGGGCGCTTGGGGCACCAGAAGATATTAATTGATTTTAATAAAAAAACCCTGTAAACTAGTATGCATAAAAGGCAACTTTTGCACGCCGCGCCGATAGTGATTTCTAAAAAAAAAAAATTTCCTACACTTTTCGATCCACCCTACTGTACAAAGTACATACAGATGTCTCAACCGAATTCGTTGGCCAACTTTATCTGCCACCTTTTTTTAAATAGACGCCTTTTTATTTTATTTTTTAATTTTTAAATTTAAAATGAGGAACAGAAAAATTACAAATTGAAAAATATTTTTTTTCTTATGTGTTTGACCTTGATACAAAGAACACGGAGCACTTCGGAATATGGTAGGTACTTAATTATATCGTCGAATTTGGCTATCAAATACAAATCTCTGTAAATAAATAAGAATAAAACCAGCTTGTATAAAATTGATTAATTCCTCGAAATTCCCATTCATATTCAATATTGACAAAAACAAGTATTGAATGTATTATAAACGTATTCCACTAATTTGAGCTTCGCAGGTTTCAGTAATATAACTTGATATATATATATTTTAAAAGAAAAAATATGAAAGCTACCTCTTCCTTTCGGTACTGGCCGGAAGGACTTTTATACTACTTTGATATCATCTTGATAAGAGTTCATTGGAAACTGAACATATGTGTTTTAAAATGAAAACTTCTTTAAGCACGCGTTTTTTTTTTTTTTTTTTTTTTGAGATGGGTAAAAATTATTGAGCTCGTGACACTGTTACCGTTACCGACACCTCTGAAATTGGGAAGAGATTTGATGATTTGTTAGTGATTTCGTGTGGAGCTTTCAAAATCAACTTTGCGGATGATAAAAATCTACAATTAAGTAAATTTTTAAATAGAGAATTTGATTTGACGATGACCAAAGATCGCAATCTTAGCACAATGAGATATAAAACTATAATTGGTGCAGTATTTATAAGAAGATTAAAATATATAAATTAAAAATTAGAAGATTAAAATTTATAAATAGAAGATTATAGAAGATTAAAATTTAGAAGAAAAAATAACAAAATATTTAGAAGATTAAAATTTATAAATAGATTCGAATCAAAATTGTTTATTTTCTATTTTAGTTACCATAAACCTATAGTATCAGTTCTGGAATATAATGATAATACTCCCGAAATATTATCATTAATGGTACCCCCGGAGTTTGACTATTTTTTCCCAAGTCCTGTGACATATTGGTACGTCTATGTACCATTTTAAGTAATTAGCCGTGATTAACAATAACAACAATAAATAAATAAATAAATAAATGAAAATATATAAAATTATTTTTAACACATATGTCTTCTAATATATTGTGGTACTGCGAGGGAATAAATTTCAAGGGGGTAGTTTTTTTAATATTCCTAAATTCAAATATAAAGCATATTTGTAAATCAAATATAAAGAAATTGTTACGTCAATAATTTAAAATTTCTGTTACGTGTAATTAAAAATTACTGTCACTTCTGAAATTTCCTATTTTGAAAAGGAAAGAAAGAAAATAGCATAATACCGAAGCGCCTTCAAATTTAATTTTGACAAATAGAAATATTTTTTCTTCTCAACTTGTTAATCTTTATCGTTTAACACGAAGAACAATTAAGCATTTTTATTGAGCACTAAAATTTAAGCAATAAAATTGTACGCTTCATGAAATTATCTTGTTCTGGATCATTGGAAATCAAATTATTTTTGTAATACATTTGGTATTATAGGACAATTAAATACCGTTAAAAGCATGTATCGGAATTCACTTCTTTTTTTTAACGAATTAACTGGATAAAAATTGAAGCGCAAATAATTGCTTTTCCTTAATTGTTTTTTAAATAGCTGAACGAATGTTTTCAGATGAATTTGAAATTAATTTATTATATATATATATTTTTTGCTGTTTAAATTTGAATTATATCACGCGTGAAATAATTATAATATTGTTCATCTATAGTATTATTGATATTTAAAATGTTAAACAATATAAATATATCATTTGTTATTTTTATTTCACAGTCTGAATGTGATTAGATCAGAATTACATCAGATAATTTGAAATAAAAATGTAAAAAAAGGATATCTCAGACAGTTTTTTGTTCCATTTTAATATTTCCATTATTTGAATGATATATAATGTGCATATCTGTTGATTAGGATGCGACGTGTTTGTATTTATTGGGTTGGATATTTACGTTTGTTACTTAGGAAGTTGGGAATAAATATTCTTCATTATTATAAATTTTAAAATTTCTTTACGACTGTAATTTATATACATAATTTATACATCACATCTATATTACCTATTATACTTTAATTTTATATGTAAATGTTAAATCTAATTTTGTAATCATGCAAGACGATAGAATGCCATAAAAAATAACAAAAAATCAGATAGGTTTTTTTTTTTTCCAAGTTTTGATTTTTTTTCCAAGTGTTATGACACATTGGTACAGTAAAGTATCGTATACGACGATCACTTATACGACGTTTACATTTATACGACGTTTTAATGTGGTCCCGGCTCATTCCTATTCATTTTAAAATTAAAAATATATCTTTTATACGACGCCCAAAATCATTTATACGTCGATTTTTCGATTTTGTATAGCTTTATTTTTGTTTATTTTTCTTGTGTATTTTACGTACGAGCGGAAGTTGGCAGCTATGAATGACACCAAAGAGTGTGTTTAAATGCACTCTACATTACAAAAATGTGGGCTGTGTTCGATTAGTCTGAAAAATCAGCTTACATGTAACAGTTTACACTTGGAGGGGTCATTCTTTTTTCAGGGATGTTCAGCTTTCCCGACCTGTTCAGCAATTTCCTGCTGATTGCAAATAGACTATCCTTCTAACTCTTATCAGTATTGGCGACATTTAGTTGGCCACTCGGGGTTTTTAAACTTTGACTTTAAATGGAAAGGAAATGATGTACTGCAAATGAGAAACCTTTCGGTGAAACATAAATAAAGGTAAGCATATTTAAATTGCTTTCTAATTCCCTCCCCGTTTTTTTCTTTTTGTTTATTTTACAAATTTATGCAAATCATCACGTTAAACATTAAAATTAAATGAAAACAAAATTAATTCTAGTTTTGGAAGTGGAAATCGATTATAAGTCGTTATCGTTTATACGACGTTTTTCTGTAGTCCCTTCGGCGTCGTATAAATGATGCTCCACTGTACTTTGAAGTACCATTTTATGTAATTAGCCATAATTAATAACAACAATGAATAAAAAAAATATTTTTATCGCATGCATCTTCTAATATATCATGATACTACAAGGGAAAAATTTCAATAAGGTTTCTTTTTCAATCCCTAAATTGGAACTTAAAGAGTTAATACTATTAAGTTAATGATTTAAAATTATTGTCACTTTTGTTATTTACTCTTTTGAAATAAAAAAATAGAATATCATAATATGGAAGCGCATTCAAACTTAACTTTGAGATATGAAAGTATTTTCTTTCTTCTCAACTTGTTTATCTTTATCATTTAACGAGAATATAGTTTAAAAACAATTAAGCATATCTATTGAGCACTAAAATTTAAGTATTAAAATTGTATGCAAGATAAAATTATCTTCTTTTAGATCATTGGAAATCAAATTACTTTTGAAATATTTATTATACTTGATATTTATTCGATGTTATACGACAATTAAATACCGTTTAAAGCATGTATCGGAATAAACTTTTTTGTTTAATGATTAAATGGATAAAAATTGCAGCGCAAATAATTGCTTTTCCTTTATTATTTTTTTAATATCTGAACAAATGTTTTCCGAAGAATTTCAAATTAATATATTATATATATATTTTTTGCTGTGTAAACTTGAATGATATCATGCGTGAGATAATTGCAATTATAATATTGTTTATCTATTGTATTATTGATATTTAAAATGTTAAAAAAACTAAATCATTTTTTTAAATTCTTTTATACAATCTGAATGTGATTAGATGAGAGTTATATCATATAGTTTAAAATAAAATTATTTAAACAAAACGATATCCCAGACTGCTTCTTGTTCCATTTTAATAATTAAATTATTTGAAAGATATATAATTGACATATCTGTTGATTAAGATATAGTGTGTTTATATTTATAGGTTCGGATAAATACGCTTGTTACCCTGAAATTTGGGGATGAATAATTTTAAATTATTCTTCATCATTATATATTTCAAAGTTTATTTACGAATATTTACGAATATTTATGTATATAATTTACACATCACATTTACATTATCTATTGTACTTTAAATTTATATGCATATGATAAATCTAATTCTGCAATCATGGATGACGATAGTATGCCATGGAAAATAATAAGAAATAGGATAATTTTTCTAAGTGTCGCTTTTTTACAAGTATTGTGATCCATTGGTACTTTGAAGTACCATTTTTAAGTAATTAGCTGTAATTAATAACAACAACAATAACAACAGAATTTAAAAAAGTATTTTTAACGCATACGTCTTCTAATGTATCTTGATATTGCAATGCAATATACTTCAAGAGGGTTGCTTTTTCAATTCCTAAATTGAAACATAAAGAGTTAATATTATTAAGTTAATAAATTAAAATTATTGTCACTTCTGACATTTAGTGTTTTGAAAAGAAAAAAAAAGAGAGAATTGCATAATACTGAAGAATATTCAAACTTAACTTAGACAAAAAAAAGTATGTTTTTCTTCTCGCGCGTTAATTTTTATCATTTAACAAAAACTTAGTTTAAAAACAATTAAGCATTTTTTATTGCGCATTAAAATTTTAGCATTAAAATTGTATGCTTAATAAAATTATATTGTTCTAGACCATTGGAAATGAAATTACTTTTGTAATGCTTGATATTTATTTGATATTATAGGACAATTAAATACCGTTAAAAGTATATATCGATATTCACTTTTTAGGTGCGTTCGTAATTATATAATACGTAGCACCTATAGTGGTCGTTCAGTCCGTCCGTCTGTCCGTCCGTCTGTCCGTCCGTCCGTCTGTCCGTCCGTCCGTCTGTCCGTCCGTCCGTCTGTCCGCATATAACAACGCAAAAACTACCCAACCGAATCGTTTGAAATTTAAAATACATAATTATTACATAATTTTGTCGAGTCATTTCAAATTTTATGAAAATCGGATGCATAGATCAATTACAGGGGCAATCAAAAGTATTCCATTACATTACGGTCAATGGGGAAAAAAGTTTCAAATGCATTTTAATCGTTTGAAATTTTAAATACGCAATTATTACATAATTCTGGCGAGTTATTTCAAATATTTTGATAATCATGTGCATAGATCAATTACAGGGACAATCAAAAGTATTCAATACATTATGGTCAATTAGGAAAAAGTTTCAAATATATTCTATACGCTTGAAATTTAAAATACATAATTATTACATAATTTTGTCGAGTTATTTCAATTTTTATGAAAATCGGATGCATAGATCAATTACAGGGGCAATCAAAAGTATTCCATTACATTACGGTCAATGGGGAAAAAAGTTTCAAATGCATTTTAATCGTTTGAAATTTATAATACGCAATTATTACATAATTCTGTCGAGTTATTTCAAGTATTTTGATAATCGTGTGCATAGATCAATTACAGGGGCAATCAAAAGTATTCAATTACATTATGGTCAATGGGGAAAAAGTTTGAAATATATTCTATACGTTTGAAATTTAAAATACATAATTATTACATAATTTTGTCGAGTTATTTCAAATTTTATGAAAATCGGATGCATAGATCAATTACAGGGACAATCAAAAGTATTCCGTTACATTACGGTCAATGGGAAAAATGTTTCAAATGCATTTTAATCGTGTTACACTCATACGAACTTAATAAAATTTATATGCAACTATAAAGTACATATTATAATATACATCATATAATTTGTGGTGCAAAGAACATTTGTTATTGATTTACAAGGTCACACAAAAGTATTCCACTATATAACGGTATAGGGAAAACATTGTTTGATGAGCGTTTTAATTGTAATTCACTATTTACAATTTTATGAGATTGACATATGAAAGTAATATTTTTAAAACTCCGTTACCGTACGAACGCACCTAATTTGCTACGCTTCACGTGCAATTTCCAACTTGTTTTATCTAACGAATTAACTGGATAAAAATTGAAGTGCAAATAATTGCTTTTCCTTTATTGTTTTCTTAATAGCTGAACAAATGTTTCCGATGAATTTAAATTAATATCTTATATCTTTTGCTGTTTAAACTTGAATGATATCATGCGTGAGATAATTATAATGTTGTTCATCTATAGTTTTATTGATATTTAAAATGTTAAAAGATATAAGTAAATCATTTTTTATTTTTATTTCACAATCTGAATATGATTTGATCAGAGTTACATCAGATAATTTGAAAGAAAAATGTTTAAAAAAAGAGGATATCTTAGAAAGTTTTTTCTTCCATTTTAATAATTCAATTATTTGAATGATATCTAATGTGCATGTCTGTTGATTAGGATGTAACATGTTTATATTTATTGGGTTGGATGCTTACGTTTGTTACTAGGAAGTTGGGGATGAATAATTTTAAATTATTCTTCATTATTATAAATTTTAAAATTTTTTAGGGCTGTAATTTATATACATAATTTACACATCACATTTATATTACCTATTATACTTTAAATTTATATGTAAATGATAAATCTAATTCTTTAATCATGCAAGACGATAGGATGCCACAAAAAATCAGATAGTTTTTTTTTTCTAAATTTTGATTTTTTCCAAGTGTTTTAAACCATTGGTAAATTGAAGTACCATTTTAAGCAATTGGCCATAAATAACAACAACAATGCAATTAAAAAAATATATATTTAACATATGCATCTTCTAATGTACCATGGAAGGGATGCAATGTATTGCAAATGAACAAATTTGAAGAAGATTGCTTTTTTAATTCCTAGATTGGAACTTAAAGTGTTAATATTATTAATTTAATGATTTAAAATTATTGTAACTTTTTGTTATTTATTATTTTGAAAAAAAAAAAAAAGAATATCGTATTACGGAAGCGTATTCAAACTTAACTTTGACAAAAAAAAAAAAAAAAAAAAAAATCTTCTCAACTTGTCAATCTTAACTCTTTATCACTTAACGAGGACGTAGTTAAAAACAATTAAGCATTTTCTATTGAGTACTAAAATTTAAACATTAAAATTGTATGCTTGACAAAATTATCTTGTTCTAGTCTATATCATTGGAAATCAAATTACTTTTTTAATACTTGATATTTATTTGATGTTATAGGACAATTAAGTACCGTTAAAAAGCATGTATCGGAATTTACTTTTTTTTTTTTTTTTAACGATTAACTGGATAAAATTTGCAGCGCAAATAATTGCTTCTCCTTTATTGTTTTTTTAATAGCTGAATAAAGGAATTGAACTTAAAATAATTATCTCATATATCTTATATTTATTGTATTTAAACTTGAATGATATCATGCGTGAAGTAATTGTAATGTTGTTCATTTACAGTATTTTTGATATGTTAAATGTTAAAAGAAATATAAATCATTTTTTTTCATTTCTTCTTAACAGTCCAGTGATTAGATCAGAGTTACACCATATAATTTGAAATAAAAATTAAAAAAAAGTATCCCAGACGGCTTCTTCTGCCATTTTAATAATTCAATTATTGTAAAGATATAAAATGTGCATATCTGTTGATTACAATTCCGTATTTGTATTTAAAGGCTTAAATATTTACGTTTGTTACTTAGGAAGTTGGAGATGAATGATTTTTAATTATTCTTCATCATTATAAATTTTGAAGTATCATTGGGAATGTTTACCAATTGAGATTTAAGCTTAAAATTGTATCGTAGAATTCGCAGATGGTGGAACTCACCTAACCAACTCAGCGATATTCAGCTAACTTCAGATGAAAAGAAACGCGAAAAACTCCCATTTCTGCAGAAACAGGCCATTGTTCTGATTTTTTAAAAAACAGTCTGCGGTCTGATTCTATTTTGAATTTTTTTTATTTTTACGGGCAGTATGTATTGAGATCTGTAAACCCATTTTTGGAAGAAGTTTGATTGTGTAGGGTCCAGTTTTGTTTTCTCGAAAATGGCCCAAGATTTTTCTTTTAATTTGAAATACAATATGAATCTAATTCAGATGATGCGAATAAGGCTAGACCTGTTTCTAGAAACATTCTACTTTTATGAAATCCGTATGAGAAATAGCACTATTTCACACCACGAATTACATGTTACTAGCAGACGGAAAGTTGCAAAGCGGTTTTGTGTGCTCTAGGTCACAGTTAAAACGCCTAAATATAGGTAATAACTATTTTTTTAAACTACAAAAAACAGTTTAATGTGCGTTTTAAAATATTATATATATATATATATATATATATATATATCCAAAAATTTCTCATTTTTTTTTCCTAAATAGAGAAGTACTTTTTAATTGTAAGCACTTCATTTCATTGTTAATCATAATAAAGTTACATTAGGAAATATTTCCCATTTTTTGGCTAGCATGTTAATGAACCCAGATATATTTTTCTCTGTCAGCGAAACTTTATTGACTAATCAGAAACCTGAATTTTTTCAAGCAGTGGGAGGTTCACAACAATGCAGACTTCTGATTGTTTAATTTCATTTTGCTAACAGCGAAAAAATTATCTCGATATTGGCCTATCATTCATATCTTCCGCGTTATTGTAAACACGAAATTGTAAACACGGCGAGATGAGACGAGATCTATACATATGCAGTGTTAGAATGCAAAACAAAAAGAAATAGGGACCTTGAAACAAAAAGAAATATTTCTTTGACCTCGTGCCCTTACGGATGCGTGTCTCCTTCAGCTGATGACGAGCTGTATTGTTTTAGCTCGAAACGCGTCCAGCATTTTTTTTTTAATTTATGGTGATTTTTACAAAGTCTATTATTATAATTATTATTACAGTCACATTTTTTATGCAGAATATAATAAAAAAAGAAATATGCCGCGCATCACATTAACAGGAGTCGAATTATATACGGAAAATTTTATTCTTCCTACCATAACTATAAAAAAATTGATCGTACATTTCTATAATATATGCTAAGTAAAATCACCATGAAGATTACCTGTTAAGATATCTGGTAGGAACAATAAAATTTTCCCTATAGAATGTGACTCCTGCATTAATATTTTAATTTTTATTACATAAAAAGTACTTTGGCAACAAATAACCTAAAATCATTATTTAATTTAAATTACATATATCTGAATGGTGTACTTACGTACACTTTCACTTCTTTAGAGTTTCAGAAACACTATTTTTTGTTCGGATTGACCTCGATTTCTAAAGTTAAAAATTAGTAAAGCGTTTATAATTGTCTTTCTTTTTTTAGTATTCTCGAAATTACTCATTTTTATTTTGTAGAATGATTGTTGATCTGCTTTGAAGAACATTTCTTTTTTTTTACGTTGTCAGTATAACCCTTCTTATATCATTCGTTAAAGCTTAATTTGATTTAAAATTTCAAATAATTTTCAACCATAAATATTCAGCTAATTTTACACTACCATTTTGTAAGTTTAACTCTATATTAACTATATATTGATATACTTTCTCTCTCTCTATATATATATATACTCTCTCTCTACATATATATATATAAATATATATTGACCATAAAAATATTTAGGGTGGTAAAATCTTAAGAATTATAGATTTAATAAATAAATACAGAGGGTTTATTTGTGTATTAAGGAAGTTGAGAGTAAGGTATGTTTGTGATGAAATAGTACACTTTAATTTACAATATTCTGAAAATTTAAAATTTATTTATTATTACAGTTTGTTTATTACAGGGAGTTTACAATCAATGGAATTTTAATGTTATTGTGAGAATACAAAAACAGAAGAGAGTTAAGGAAATGTGTTGCGTTTAAGCAAATGAAAATGCCATAAAAGTAGCTGAACACTCCAAGTAATAAATTACTTTTGTTGTTTTTCACATTTAAAGAATATCCAGAAACTACCCGACAATCGGCCGGAATGGAAACAAAATTTAAAAGACATAACCTGAAAAATCAAAAATCTAAATTCATTCAGTTACAGATATCGCAAAGAGGTAAATGTAGGACTCGACTCTTTGAAGACGTCGGACGACGCTGAGAGATTACTTGAAACTTGAAGTCGATTTATGATCACAATAATTAGTTGTGACCTTTACTTGAAACTTGAATTCGATTTGTGATCACAGTCTCAGTTGTGATCACATGTGCCTGCATAGTGTCAAGGGTCAAACGCGACAAAAAAGTCTTCAATTTATCCCCCCCCCCAAAAAATAAAAAATATATTACATTAAAGATTTTTCTGTTTTTATGTTTTAAATGACGTTTAAATCAAAAAAATTTCTGTTTTAAATAGAAAAGAAATATTAGGTTTTTTTTAGTATTGGTGTATTTTCAAAATCTAGTTTTCAAGCAATGGTCGTCATGGAAATGCCTTTTTCATTATGATGGGTTATTCCACAATTTCTCAAATTTAAATTGTTATAACTCAAGAACGTTTAAAGATATAAGCTAGAAACTTGGAATATGTCTTTTCCGATTGTTACACTTTAATTTTGATTCAGCAAATTTGAAAAAAAAAAAAAAAAAAGTTTGAAAACATGATATCAAATATACACACATATATAAAAATAAATAAATAAATAAATAAATAAATAAATAAATATACATCATTATAAAAATTATTTTAAATATTTTTTATTTAAAAAAAAATATGAGAAGCTTTATCCTGTGATTTTGTTTACAAATGATACACTTAAACATCACAAAAAATTCAAAATTTTAACTTAAAAATTATTTTAAAATATGTCCCGAACCCACCTAAGTGAAAAAAAAAATTAATTTTATTTTATGATTTGTAGTTTTTAAATAAATTAAAGGGTTTCAGCGCATATTTTTAAATAACATTCATTTATTGAGTTAAAATTTTAAAATTTTTGTAAAGGTTAACCATATTATTTGGGAGTAGAATAACAGAATTAAACTTCTCATATTTTTTTTATTTAAGATTTAAAATTTATTAAAAAAGCGGGGTAATTTAAAATCATTATAACTCGAAATATTATTTCTAGGATTTTTTTTTTCATTGAAATAAAAAATATATAAGTGTTAATTATGATTTAGAATTTTTAAAGACATTAATTAAAAAAAATATTTAAAGAAAAGAAAAGAAAAAGATGTAACATCAAAAAAATCATACTTTCAAAAGTATATATACAGTGGCGGTCAAAAGTTTCCGGCCAGTTAGTTTCTTTGATTTATTTACCAGAAGGTTTCAGCGAAGAAGAAGCACAATTGTTTCAAAAGTTAGGAATTTGTGAATGTCCCCTGACCACGTGATCATTTTGATTGGATACTGAAGACACTTCATGGAAAGGGGCAGAATTCGAAATTCGTGTGTGCAAAAGTTTCCGGCCACTCATCATTCCTTCTTTTTTTTTCTATAGGTAAAGTGTTTTTGATCGTGTTTGTGATAGAATCAAAGTGAATAGTATAATTTAAATACAAAAATGTAAAAATTAACAATTATTGTTCGTAAATGAGTAATCAGGTTGATGCTAAAGAACCAATTTTCTTGAGATATTGCGGCAAAGTTATCGATTGGTTAATCAGACTGTAAACGATATTTAAAAATTATTTAAAGAGAGCGATGGTCTTCAGGACTATCTGACTTTCGTAAGACCCCAGAAAATGACTATTTTTGTGGAGGGAATTATCAGGGTGAAAAACAGTTGATGACTCGCATAAAAATGCTGTTACAATATACCGCGATTTACGGAATGAAAATATTATTGAAACAAGTCCATATTTCGTATCAAGATGCAGATTTGATGCATAACTTTATGGAAGAGTCGGTGTTAAAATTTTTTCAAAGGTAAAAAAAATACCAACATACCCGTAAGGCGTTTTCCAAGGAACTCAAAGTCTGGTCAAGTGAAAACTGGAAAAAAGTTCTATTTTTTCATCAAACGAATTATGAACTTTTTTGGAAATGGTGGCAGCACTACATCCGATGACCTAACTACAAAATTTATGATTCGACATATTTTTTCTTACAATGAGGCATAGCGGAAGACACGTTATAATGTGGGGAGTAATTTATTCAAAAAGGTGTTGGTCCGCTATTTGAAATCCTCGGCAAGATGAATGATGCAATGTATCAGGATATCTTGCGAGAGTTTTTCTGCCTTATCAGAGGAAAAAATTTTGTCACTATTTTTTTAAACATAATAACGGCATAAATAGCGTATGCAAGCCAAGACAAACAATTGTTTTCGCACAAAAAATCGTTTATGAAATGGCTAGCCCAAGCGTCCAACATGAATCCAATAGAAAATCTTTGAAAAGAAGTTAGCAATGGTCTGCGGAACTATAAATATCCAACTCAGCCGAAATTTCCCAGAAAATTGCAAGAAATGTGGGGAAATGTACCATAGACGATTTTTAACCGTTCATTGTATGAATGTCACGTTGCTGCACGATAGTACTTATTACTAGAGGTAATAAAATGCTAATACGATAAAACATTAATTATATATGCTGTTGATCATTGTAATTTTCTATTGCAACACCACTTTTTTACAAACTTGCGAAGGTGGCTGGAAACTTTTGAGAACATGCATTTTCCTTTGTACTCAATTTGTGTCAACTAAATTTATTGATATTTACATATTATTCCATAAGGAAGTTTCTAACTATTAAGTCAATAAAATGTATAAGTATCACTTTGAGACTCCTCTTTATATGGGCACATACTTACAAATTAAATGAAAATTTTTTGCTGACCGGAAACTTTTGACCGCCACTGTACACATATATATATATTTCTTAAATTTACTGAATCCAAATTAAAATAAATTAATTGAGAAAGACTTGTTCCAATTTTGAGCTATTTAACTTTAACAGTTAATACTCCTCATGAAGAAAATATCATTTTCACAAATAGTCATTTCTATGACAACCATTGTTTCAATTTTAGATTTTGAAAGTAAACTAAAATGAAACTAGTCGTTGGGGGCCACCGTAATACTTACCCATCATGGATATGTATATGAAAATAAAACATGTGAAAACTATTTATACAATGCATTGCAATTCATAAACAAAATTTAAATATTGTTAATATACATAGTAATGCTCTATTAAAGAACTGCTGATGTACAAATTTCAACAAATTATATAAAACGCCAAACTACTCAAATAGTACCAAACTGCGTAAAAGAAACATCCTTATAACTCCAAAAATAATAATTCTATTAACTAACAATTAACTGCGTCGGATTAAGCGTCTCATTTCCAATTAAAATATACCTCTGAATTGAAATTTGAATGAAATACAGGGTCATGAAAAATAGAAGAATGTGGAAAACAGGATTACAAATATCTTGGCAACTAATAATTCGATTGACTTCGTTCTATATGCAAAATGTGTGTTATTTTATTGCCTTTTACCTCCATTCCTTAAAACAAAAAAAAAATCGAAAATTGTTATATACCTTTCATCAGAACGAATTTTTCCGAAAAAAAAATAGTTCCGGATAATCGAGGTTGCTGATATTAAATAGGGTTCGTCCCATTCTTACATACTAACTACATACAAAATTTCAAGTCTCTATCTCAATTCGTTCGGGAGATAGAGCGTTTACAGACAGACAGACTGACAGACAGACAGACAGACAGACGGACGGCAATTTTTTTTTCTAAAAATATGTTTTTCGGAATCTCCACTATCTAAAACGTGTAAATCCGTCAAAAAATTTTTTCGATTTTCAAAACGATTGCAAGTTTTACCCTATACTACGTTTGATGGGTAAGTAAAAATAGTATATTCTTTTCCTGTTAAGACAGGAAAGTGTTTTAATCGTCATTTTAAGCAGAAAATAACGAAAAAAAAAATTAATGCATTTTTTTTTAAATTGAAAACTTAAAGATTTTTGTGTCCCGAAATCCCTTAATGTAAATCATGGAATAAGCAAAATGTTTTAGTGAAACATATATGAATAGTTTCTGGTGAGAGAAGTCTGAAAGAACTCCTATTTAACTAAATAAATGAGTTTTAATTTAAAATTTGTGTATTCTTGGCAAACTATGTTACAAACTATTATTCATTCTAGGCTTCCTTAATTTGTCGGATTGATTTAGTTTTAATTAAATATTTAAGGTGGACTCTAATATTTTAAAATCCTTTTAATATCATTCATTTTCTCTAATGAAAATTCATTTTGATGACTTCAAGTATTTATATTTCTTAATTAAATTATATAAAGGAAGTTATATCACAATTATTACATTTATTTTTCCGATAAAAAAATAGCATGCAATTGTAAACCACACTTCAAATAATAATTTTCACTCATTAAAAAATCACATAAGAAATACTAACCTATTTTTTCAACGTCTTTTTATTATTAAAGACAGTAAAGATTGTGTTATTATTATTATTTTTAAATTACATGCATACCTTGTTATATAATTCGTTTATTCCAATTGATAGCCAATCAAATTAGTTTCTGAAGTACCTTGATTGAGTTTGTCATCATTTAGTGAAAAAAAAAAAAAAAATCATACCTGAAAAATAAATTACATACTTTATTAAATAAAATAATCTGATCCTATAAGTGGCGTTGAAAAAAGGTATTTTGATAGCTTAAATATTTTTTTCTTTGATAATTTGTGTTAAGTAAGAGAAAAAAATAAACTTATCTTTAGAAAAATCTTTACAGTTTTTATGTTAGAAAATGCTTTTATTTTGATTTTTGTTTTTTTATTTTGATGTAATTTTTAATCTTATCCGTCATTCTTGAAAGCAAAGGTTTAGTAAATATGTGCTCAAATTTCAAATATTTTGAACTAAAATAATTAACGCTATATAAATTCATTAATATATGATATTTTGATATTATAAATCAGTAATTTATTTTATTGATGTGCCTGTTACAAAACGCCTATAATAAATTTTCTTTACTTTGATGTATGTTCCTATCCTAGACACTTTTTAACTCATTTAGAAAAAAAAAATGTCACTTCGTATGATATCTTTACTAATCAGTATGGATAGACTGAGATTAATAAAGTTTATCTAAAACACCAAAAAACACCAGTTTTTAGCGGTTGACTCATAGTTTTATCATTAAGTTTTCCTGCTCCCAATCTTCCATGATTTCAAAGTTTTGGGTGCAGGAAAACAAAATGTAAACTTACGATTCAACCGTTAAAATCGGGGTTTTAATTGTTTTTCACCAAGATATGACTTGGCAGATCGGTTGGATCGGCGAATCCAGATTTAATCAATCCTAGATTTTCATTCTTGAACTCGATCAGGTGATTGTCTGTGCTGCCGCCTCCCGGTCTATTTAGCTCGGACATATCATTTTTTTTACTGCCTACATCTCAAAGTAGAAACTTTTAGGCAATAAGATTACCTGAGTGAATTGCGTTGCCTGGCTGTTGTCGCAGGTACTTCAATACGTAGAGCATTGACAAAATAAGAGAAAAATCTTGGGTTCGATTCCCAGTCTGGACACATTTTTCCCAGTTGGATATATTTCATTTCGTATGATGTCTTCGCCAGTCTGTATGATTCAATTTTAAAATAAGAAAGTTCATCTACATATCTAACATTTCATGGAATTCTATTGCCTACGAAGCATTTTTATTTAATTTCTACATGACAGACCTGATGCTATTACCAATAAAGTTACATGAGTGAATTGTGTCTGTCGGTTGTCTACCTAAGCACCCATATAATCAGAGCATTGAACAGTTAGGTCAAAACTAGTAATTTGAAAAATGTCAATTCCTGTATATAAATATCTATTGAGAAGAATTGTTTGCGTTCAAAAATCCTTTTAAATTGCTATTAATAAGATGTTATAGGCTAGTAATGCTAGGGTGAGTAATAATGCCAAGTACTAATCTTATGCATAGTTATGATGGAATCCGGTTAAAATAGCGCTACGGGTTCTGTGGTGAAAGATTCTCAGTCATTTGAATCACATTTTAGGTATCAATTAAAGCTTTAGTCAAATCTTGCTTAGCTGAATCACATAAAAGTAATCAAATATGTCTCTTAGTCATAAAAAATATTTAGCGCTAGGAACTAAAAAAATATTTGCTACATTTGAAGACCTTATCGCTGGAATAAGGTTGGTTGGTTGATTTTTGTCGTCCGATTATCTATGCTAATGGGATATAGGACCAGGGGGAGTGCCCTCCGTGGGGGGTCTTTCTAAGGGAACCTAACCCGTATTTACGCAAGGTTCGAAGAAAACCACGGAAAACTCCGAACGGTTAGGCCGACAGCCGCGATTGGGTTCGAACCCAGCACCTGCCGTCTACCAGTTGAGAGGTCCGAACCTCTCGGCCACTGGTGGGGCGTATCGCTGGAATAAGATCTTAAAAGTCCACGCCCGATCTAAAATTGTCTAAATAAGTTCTGTAATGTGAAGACTATATATATATTAGGAAATACTTGGTTTATTACTTAAATCTGTAGTGTATTTCGTGTTCTTTCAAAATGTTGTAAGAGATTTTGTATGGGCTCTTGAAGTAACGTGTAAATTAAACAAGTTGGAAAATGCACGTGAAGCGTATCAAATGAAGTGCGTTCGTACAATAACAAAGTTTTAAAAGTATTCAGTAAAGCTACTGAATATTTTTAGAAGAAATAGTATACAGAACTTCGGATACAGTAGAGTGGAAGAAATCTTTTGTTCCTGGAAATTCTATCTAATTTCTATTACACAGGAAGTAAACTAGTATTAAACCTCAGAAATGTATCTCAATTTCATAAAATTTGAAATAGTTTAATATAATAAAAACACGCCCCAAACAATGTTTCCCCGTATATCATTATGTAGTGGAGTACTTTTGTTTGACTCTGTAAATTAATAATAAATATTCTTTGCATAAGCGACTATACAGAATGTATATTTTAGTATACACTTCATAAACGCATGTCAATTCCATTATATTCGAAACAATGTGACATAATTAAAATGTACTTAAAGCTATTTTTTCTATTGTCTGTAATGTAATAGAATACTTTTGATTGACCCTGTAAGTAAACTATATGTACGATTTTCATAAAATTTGAAATGACTAAAGAAAATTATGCAACAATTATACATTTTTAATCTAAAACGATTTGATTAGATAGTTTTTGCTCGGTTATAAGAGGATAGACAGGCGGACAGACTGACAGCTAGACAGACTGAACGACGACTATCGATGCTACGTATTTATATAAATCTTTTGTGTATCGTTGTAAATATTATATGCTACAAGTTACACAGGAAATAACTTGTAGTAATCCTCAGCAACGTATATCAATTTCATAAAATGTTAAATAGTTTAATATTATTAAAACGCGCACTGAACAATGTTTCCATCTTATACCATTATGCAATGGAATACTTTTGTGAGGCTCTGTACATAAATAACAAATATTCTTTGCCCCACAGATTGTACAGAATGTATATTACAGCATATACTTGATAGATGCATATCAATGTTATTATGTTCGAAATGTAACACCATTAAAATGCACTTGAAACTTTTTTCCCCATTGACCGTAATGTAACGGAATACTTTTGACTGTGACTGTAATTGAACTATGCATCCGATTTCCATAAAATTTGAAATGACTAGACAAAATTATGTAATAATTATATATTTTAAATTTCAAATGATTCGTGTGAGTAGTTTTTGCGTTGTTATATGCGGACAGACGGACAGACTGACAACAACTATAAGTGCTACGTATATTACGAACGCACCTAAAAATATAGCGCGAAATGTATACAGTAATAATGCCGTCTATTGATGTTTTTAAACTAGTTAAATCTTTTTTGTGGCGAAACTATATTTATTATTATTATTATTTTACGCATGGTATATCATTATTGTCATTTTTAATAAACTAAAAAGGATATGGGGAAATTTGTATGTCCTAAACGCTCTCAATTTTTTTCATGTCAAAGAACAAAATGTCAAACGATAAACTACATCCTGATATCGCAAATGATGTTAATTAAATTAATTTGTCCACTTCTTGGGCCACATAGTTTATTTATTTTAAACTTTAAAATTTACATACTATTATTAAATCTTATTTTATAGTTTTATTTCCATGGCGTTATTATTCACATATGTGCATAATAACGCCATATAGCATTCTTCAAAAAATCACGCCATTATATTTTTTAATACATGTCTTCTAAAATATTTTTTCTTGTGTACATTGTTAATAAGTTACTGTATCAAATCCTACATTTGTTCGAAAAAAAAAAAAAATATCTCAATCTAAGCATTGAAAATTCATCGAAGCTTAACGTGGCGTTATTACCCCAGGATACCTTATATTAACTAGTGCTTTATTTTAATATATCGAAATTTGTATATTTGATATACACATAAAAACTGTTTTGATGAAACAAGAAAATTTTAATTAATATAGTCCCAACCAAAAATTTTGGTTAAAATGACCAAATTTTAAACAAAATTTTGTTTAATTAACTAAATCATTTGGTTAATCTAACCATATTTTGTTCATTACAGCCAAAATATTTGGTTGGAGCTATATTAACTAAAATGTAGTAGTAAAACAGTTTTCCGTATACAGGTATCTCAACAGAGTATCTCAAATATATAACGATACATTATTAGGGTAGGTAGGGTACATCATAACGATTGAGAATTTTATAGATACCCGTGACCTGAAACATTAATCTTTGCTAGGTGATGCTATTCACGAGTAGATTTAAGAAAAAGTAGCCATGAGCGGCTAAGTTGTGATTAAACACTCATAAACTCACAAAAGCGCATATTTACAAAACTCATTGGACTGTAATTTATTCAACTTAATCACAACTTAGCCACTCATGCTAATGTTACGGCTACGATCTTTTCAAAAACAATCGCAGAACTCGTAAACAAACGCAGACGATAAAAATCATTGCCAAAATTACAAAGCATAAATACGATTGAACATACCGGCCCCCGTTGAATGATTTTTATTCAACCACAATTATAATACATTATTACACATGACATTTTTAAGCAAAAAATACAAGTACTAGTAAACAATAAGTAGCAAATTAAAATAAATAACAATTACTTTTCCGTGGGTAATAAACATATTTTGGATATTGGTCTCTTAAAAATCCCTCCTTGTGTTTTTTTTTCAAACATTTAAAATTCTGCATTCATTAACTAGTGATGTACATTGATGAATCTAACATTAGATTAAATTTGTTTTAAATGATGCAAAAATCCATCTTTTCTCATTTTTTATCTAAAAAAATAACTCAGAAATACTTTATTTTAAAAGCATTTAAAGGTAAACAAAATTAAATCAAAATAAAACTCTAACATTCTGGACAAAATGGATGTCATTAAATAACTCAAATAGCATATATACACCCTCAATACACATTTTGTATGAATATTTTCTTTGATAATTTTATTTGAATATTCAATTAAATAAAAATATCTCAATTTTACATAAGTACACTCAAAATATCTTATAAAATGCGTTGCATTAAGAAAACATAAAAACTTTTTACAATACTTATAATATAAAATAAGCAACAATTATAATTATTTCTCTATATATTGTATGACCATTTAAAAGCCAAAACCTCTGCCTAAACTCAAAAAGTAAAACTTGTATACAAAAAAATAAATATCGTTTATGAAAGTATTCAACTATCATCTGAGTAAGTTTACTTTTATTATGTTGTGTAATAAAATTGGAAATTTTTGGTTGGCATTTAAGTTAGTGTTTGCTAACCTACCAGCTACTCTAACAAGGAAGGTCTTCATACTGGACATACTCAGAATTTTTTGAAAAAGAAAAATACGAATAAAACTACTCATGTAGGTAGTAAAGGATTAGTCAAATTTAGCGGAGGAATTACAATAGGAGATATGTAAAAAAATAAAATACTTTGGAATAATTTGTGTGAAAAGCTGAAAGCGGCGCGCTACTTGGCGAGCAGCGCATTTCCTCACCAAAAGCAGATAATGTTAACGAATCTGAAAACTGATTTTAATTAACTTGTAGAATGTTCAATATTTAATGAATTTAAACTTAAACATTGAAGAATTTATTATTTTTTTATTATTATTTTGCATTATGCATGTTGGTAGTTGCTACAGCTATTTAATTTTTTTATTAAAAAAATATTTGTGTGTATTATGTTTAGCAAATACCTATTTTAAGTTATAGGCAACTTTGACATTTCTTTTCAATTATTCAATTTATTTCTTTTATATTTTGAAAGTTACAAAAATTTACTTTCACTTTCAGTTAACTTTTAAGATTTTGTTTTAGTATCTGGAATATTAAATCGTTTTCCGTTTTTGTTTAAAATAATGGTTTTGACAATGAATTTTATTTTAGTTATTTTAACTCAAAGTTAATGCGTCATTCCACTCTGAACTCGTTTACAGTGTTATTATTAATGCTGTTAATCTATCCTTTTGTCCCTGAATTGTCAAACAAGAAAAAGTATATTTGAGCATTGATTGCTCCTAAAAATTTCCAGTTTGAGAAAACTTTTTAATATACTTTAAAAACTACTGGGAAAGGTTCACGAAAAAGAGTGGCAGAAAAATACATTTTCTTTTCATAAATATTCTTTAAATCACAAAACCATTACTTTCTGGGGGTCTCTAATGAAAAAGAACTATTTTCCGAATCGTGGATAACTCATAGAAAGTTATTATATATCTTCATTCGTGATTCCAGATTTTAAAAATATTGTAATTTTTTTAACAATGTGCTGACTGAATGATTAGAGTGTTTTCTAGTATACATTAACATTAGCAGCTTTTGTTATTTTGAATAATGTACAATGTAATTATTTAAGCAACATATGCATAGTTGCCATCCTCCGGAAATTTTGTTTATTAAGAAAACGCAATTTGAACGAAAGAATTAGTTTCAGAAAATGTGTCTGGCATAAAAGGTGGCAGAGTATTTTTGAAACCCTCTCTTCAATTTTTTAATAATACTGTAATATGTGTGGTACATTAAAGTTAACAGATTAAGTGTGGTATATGCACCAGAGTTAGTATAATACGATAGTACATTAAGTGTGGTATATGTATCATACTTAATACAAAAATTAAATTAAAAAATGTGAGGAAAAAATCTTTTAGAACAGCTTATTTTACAAAAAAGAAAAAAAAAACTTTTTTAAATTTTTACTACTTTTACAAAGAAGAATATTTTTTGCTTCGTTTTTTTTCCATATTCATCAACTTATACTATATAAAACTGCGCATGGATTTTTAGATGTATGGGATTTTACATTTGATATGATTTTTTTTCTCTCGTGTATATGAACAATGAAAAAAATTCAGCTCTCAATTTAAATATAAAAAAATAACTATAAAAATGAATGTTAAAGCCATGCACAAAAATATTGAATATACCATGGAAAACAAGTAAAATAAATTTCAAATCTCTATCTAAATCAGCAAAAAAAAAATGGCCTTAGTATTTTTCGAACATGCAAGTTGTAAAAATATGAATACAAAGAAAAATCAGTTTAAAGTTTTCATTTTGTGTGGGTAAATGCAATGGATCTATTAACAAAATTTACAATATCTCGCAGTATAATTATCGTATAGGTAAAAATAATGTGTGAAAATATTCACAATTAAAGAAGCTTTCAGTTAACAATAAAAAAAGAAAATCGATATTTTGACCAATTTCAAGGTACTCCGTCCCTTTGAATGAGATAGTTATTTAATACATATTTGATGTCATTAGTTAAATAAATTTCTAGTTCGAAATTTAATTGTTTGATTTTTAAAAAGCCGTAGGTTGGCATGTATGCATATGTGTACAAATTCTCTTATTCTGCGTGTGTGCTAGTTTGGAGATTTTCATATAGAAAATAATAAATGTTATGTTTCTGTACCATAAACCATTCACTCTCATGTAGTGTGTGTGATACACTTATTGACTTATTAACGCCTTCATGCATGATTTTTGTTCAATTTTTCGCCAAAAACGTTGAAACTTTGCCATATAATAATCTAACATGCTCAAAAATCACCCAAGTTTTGAAATTTTTAAATTCACCCTTATTGAAGTCCGATTTAAGACCGTTCCTTAAATATCACACCATGCATCAGCGACTTCTACCATCCAAACATTTATCAAGACATCTGCTTCTCCACAGCATATTCTTCTCATTTACAGTCACAGAAAAAAAAATCTTGACACTTGCGATTTTAGACGTTTTGTTAAATATCTAAAAATAAATATAAAGAATAACTCCAAAACTCCAAATGTATAAACAAAATAGTATAGGTGATATATTTTCGAGAAGATTTTTTTCCAAAATCCAATAGGGGACTGTCAACAAATTGAAAAATAACGAATATCTTCAGAATAACCCTGTCAAAACTAATGTAGCAAAAGCGTTCAATGTGCAGATTATGATAAAATGGCTTATGGTAATGAACTGTGTTCATTTTTATGCGGGTAGTATGTATAATCGAAGAGAAATAAAGGTTTTTATAAAAAATTGTCCAAAATTTTTCCAATTCTTTTGCTTATAATTTGAAGAGTTCTTAATAAAAAACATTGTCCTTTTCAGAAAATATGAGAAAAACATTGTACATAATACCCTGCAATCAAAATATTAATAATTGTACGAAAAATGAGCAGGTTTACTAAATAAATTTTCACTGCGTGAAATCTGTGAAAATTCATTTGCATATTGTGTTAGCTAAATATAGAAGCAACTTTTGTTAAAGTTTCAAAAACATAGCTTAAAAATTCTGAAAGTTATCGTCGATACAAGAAGATCAAAATCCGTTATTCACAAAATGAAGCAAAAAGATGAGGAGCTGTATCCAAATATAGTAGTACGTGCAATACTGTGTAGACACTAATCAATGGAATATGGATACAGCCCCTCATTTTTTTGTTTTATTTCGGGAATTTTATAAAAACCTTAATTTCTCTACGTGTATATACGCTACCCGCAAAAAAAAAAAAAAAAAAAAAAAAAAAAAAAAAAAAAAAAATGAACACAGTTTATTATCATAAGCCACTTAATCATAATCAGCAGTTTGAATGCTTTTGCTACATTAGTTTTGACAGGTTTATTCAAGAAATATTTGTTCTTTTTCAATTTGTTAACGGTCACCTATTGCATTTTGGAAAAAATTATTCTCCAAAATGTATGACCAGTACTATTTTGTTTATACATCTGGAGTTTTGGAGTCATTCCTCATGTATATTTCTAGATATTTAACAAAACATCTGAAATCGCAAACGGCAAGATTTTCTTTTGCTGTGACTGTATAGATGCACAAATTGTCTCTTCTTCTTGCGTCTTACGAAAAAGCGATAATGGAACATATTTGGCATCAGAGTCTGTTGAGTTATCCAAGTCGATATAGTAATACGTCGTTTGCGACGTGATGTTGATCTTCTTTTCTTGAATCTATTGCAAAAAAATGAAATTAATTTGTATCGTACAGCGACATATCACTATTAGAGAAGTCTGACAATTCACTCTCGTCTCCTACTAGAAGATTGTAGAAGAAGTATAAAACAAATCCTGGGGCGTCCATATTTGAAATATAACATAGGATATTCCCTTTTAGATTTTCAGATAGATGGACACATTTATTATGGTGAATAAACAAATACAGATTTCAACCACTATGAAAAACTACAACCTAGCAGTGCATGGCAGGGCATATGTGGCACGTAATGATTTTTACATACTACATACGCTAGCATTTATACAATGTGATACCATCATGATATATTATTCTCAGGATACTTGCAAATACAAATGGATTTTTTAGTCCAATTTTCTTCTTTTTTCGACACAGAAATAAAGAAAATATTCACTATTGAGCAACACAAAGTAACAACCATAAATTTCTCACATTTCATCTCTTTTCTGAAGCTAAAATCCATTCGTAAGGAAGCAGCACCTATTGGCATCATATGTGTCGTCTTCTGATATATTGAACGAAGAAGGATGGAACTTCTGGCAAATAAAAACAACTGTAGAACTACTGTAAAATTAATATGTGCTATATACGGTACGGTATGCTAAAAGGGGTTAATTATTTATATATTTTAATTAATGAAGATAGATTAATAAAACAGATAGTCTTGTAAAAGATAGTCTTACCAATTATGATTTTTAAATTTTAAAATTTAATAAAAGTATTAATCATTTATTTAAAGCTGTGAATTTTTCGTTATTAGGCAAGTTTAAATTGCTTTAACTAAAAATATATCTTCAAAAAGATTGATTAATGTATTGCAAATTTAATACATTAAATTTCGTTCATTGATTTATTTATAATTAAAATAAATGTATTATACCCTTGAGAATAAAACAATTTACTGAGACAATTAAAGAAAAATCTATTAATTGTATTGTAAAGATTTTCTTATCTTATTTTTTTCATAAATGAAAATTATCTTTGATGATGTTATTCTTTTCAATCAATCGCACAAAAACACTTTCTTTAAAATGGTATTTTTAATAACAGAAAAAATATTATCTGTCATGCATTATACATACAAAATACTTACCACACAATGTAAAATACATAAGAAAAATTAATATATTTTTTCCATAAGCATATTTCTTTCAAAAGATTGTAAAGATTCCGTTAAGTATCACTTTTTAATGACTTTATACGCGAGACTGCTTACATAACTTGTTTATTCCAGTTCACGGTATATCAAATTATCTTGTGTAGTATCTTGATTGAGTTTGTCACGTTTAGTACATAAATGGTGACACAATGTAAGTGAAAAAGTATTTCAAGAGAAATAAAAATGGATGAAAGATCAAATGCGCATCATTTAAATAAAATAAATGGTTCCGCTTAATGGTGTTGATCTTAATTGAAAAGAAAATATCCTTCCAGAGATTTCACAGTTTAATTGATAATTTGTGCTACGTGAGCAAACAAAATAATATTTTGTACTTTTTTTAATCGATTTTTTATTGCTTAAAAACACTTATTTTATAACTAGTTATAATTTGATTTAGGATTTCATCTAGGCGGACATTTAAAAAAAAAGAGGAAGTTGGAGGATATGGGTACTATTTGTAAAGTTAATTTGAAATTGCTTTAAAATAAAAGTTATTGGTGAAATATATCAATGTGTTTTTTCAGGTTTTATTTATAATTTAATTTTTCATGATGATGTGAAAAGCGCAAAAAATTGAGAGAAATTTTAATAAAACTGATTTTGTATCAATCTTCCACTGGGATGGAGTACAATGATTCACACTTGAGGCTCTTTAAAGAATCTAAATTTTCATACAAAATATTGTTAATTAAGAAACATCATTTAAGAGGAATTTATATTTCAAAACACTATTTATCAAAAATAAGTTTAAAACAGGCATTTTCAAATAAAAGGAGACCAATTATGCATTTATTCAGTTTGGTCAGCTGGCATAACAAATAAATTTTTATCTTAAAACTGAAGAGCAGAGTTTTTGTGTTTGACGAACACTAAACATAATAAAAGTTAATTGTAATCTTATACTATAATGCGAGCAAAAATTGTGTGTGTGGGTAAATTTTATCTCAAAAACGGCTCTAACGATTTTCGCAAAAATTTGGATTTTACCATTTTCGGGCACGAGAAGACCATTGGGCTAGGTCACATGTTCGAGAAAATTCGATTATTGGGTCATTTTGGGTCATAATGGGTCAAGATCAAGCTATTTATATCTAGAGAACGTCTGGATCGATTTTAAGGAAATTTTGTAACCAATCGTTTTTTGGCACGAGAAAACTATTGGGCTGGGTCACATGTTCGAAAAATTTCGATTATTGGGTCATTTTTGGGTCATTATGGGTCAAGCCATTTTTATCTAAAAAACGGCTCTAACGATTTCGACCAAATTTTACATTTTATAGTTTTGGATTACCAGAAGACCATTGGGTTAGGTAACATGTTCGAGAAAATTCGGTTAGTGGGTCATTTTTGGGGTTATTGTGGGTCATGCTATTTTTATCTAGAGATTTTCTCACGCAATTTTGACTAAAAATTGCATTCTATGGTTTTCGGGCACGAGAAAAACATTGGGCTAGGTTACATGCTCGAGAAAAAATTTTAATGGGTCATATTGGGTCATTAAGAGTCTGGGTCAAGCTATTTATATTTAAAGAACCGCAGAATCAATTTCATCGAAATTTTGCCTGTAATAGTTTTTTGACACGAGAAAGCTAATGGGCTCACACGATCGAGAGATTTCGATTATAAGAGTCTTTTGTGGGTCATGATGGGTCATAATGGGTCATAGTCAAGCTATAGCTAAAGAACAGGTGGATCGATTTTAACGAAATTTTGTATACAACATTTTTTTGGCACGAGAAAACAATTGGGCTAGGTCTCAGTTCGAGAAATTTCGATTACTGGGTCATTTTGGGTCATAAAAGGTCTGGGTCAAGCTATTTATATGTGAACTACGACAGTATCAAATTTAATGAAATTTTGTATGTAAGTTTTTTGACACGAGAAAATTAATGGGCTATCTCACATGTTTGAAAGATTTCGATTATAAGAGGTTATGGGTCATTATATTATGAGTCATGATGGGTCATAATGGGTCATGTCAAGCTATATCTAAAGAACACGTGGATCAGTTTTAACGAAATTTCGTATACAACATTTTTTGGCACGAGAAAATCATTGGGCTAGGTCACATGATCGAGAAATTTCGATTAATGGGTCATAAAGGGTCATAAAGGGTCTGGGTCAAGTTATTTATATTTAAAGAACGGCAGGATCGAGTTTAACGAAATTTTGAGTGTAACAATATTTATACACGAGAAAACTAATAGGCTAAGTCACATGTTCGAGAGATTTCGATTATAAGGGTCATTTGTGGGTCATGATGGGTCATGGTCAAGCTATATCTAAAGAATGGGTGAATCGATTTTAACGAAATTTTGTATACAGCATATTTTTGGCACGAGAAAATCATTGGGCTATGTCACATGTTCGAGAAATTTCGATCAATGGGTCACTTTTGGGTTATTCTAATTTTATCTAGACAATGTCTCGCGCAAATTTGACTGAATTTTATATTCTATCGTTTTCGGACACAAGAAAATCATTGGGTTAGGTCAGATGTTTCAGAAAACTCAATTAATGAGTCATTTTGGGTCATAATGGGTCAAGGTCAAACTATTTATACCTAAAAATTGGCTCAATCGATTTTATCTAAATTTTGTATTTAACGTTTTTCGGCACGCAAAAATTAATGAACTAAGTCACATTTTCGAGAGATTTCGATATAAGGGTCATTTGTGGGTCATGCTAATTTTATCTAGAAAATTGTTCTCACCATTTTCAGTATATTTTCTATTATATCGTTTTCGGGCAAAAGAAAACCATTGAGATAGGACACATGCACGTAACAATTCAGTTAGTGGGTCGTTTTAGGTCTTAATGGATTCGGGTCATTCTAATTATATATAACAACGACTCAGTCAATTTTACCTAAATTTTGCAATGGAACGTCTTTTGTCACGAGAAGACTATTGAGCTGAGTTGCATATTAAACAAAATTATATTAGTGGGTCATATCGCTTCATTGCTGAATGCTGTCATGCTAATTTTACTTAAGAAATGGCTTAAACGATTTTGATTCATTTTATACTCTACTGTTTTTGATTACCTGAAGACCATTGAGCTAAGTCACATGTTTGATCATATGTGATTAGTGGATCATTTGGGTAAAAAAGGGTCAGGATCACGAGACTATGGCAAAAGCCAATAAGTTGGCGATATTTGACAAAATACTGACGAAATTTGGCCGAAAAATCGACTATTAAGATTACGAAACCAAAACACATATTTGGCGCCAAATGAAAGAATGTGTCCAAATTTGGTTATATCTGGCAAAAAATATTGTCTTTCAGAATGTGAAGAAATTTCTTATACATTCTTAATAGTCTTCGAAATGCATAGTTAAACTAATCAGAGTCGAGCTATAAAAGTGATTTGGATTGATGTCCTTTCTTTGTAAATTTTAAAATAAAGTAAAATTTATGAACATGTGCATACAAACATAGTTGATTGTTTTTATAAATAATACTATTATTAATAACATGTTTTACAGTAATAATACTATATCGAGTTGAACACAAAGTTAATTTTGACCGAGCTGAGCTCGGTCACCCCTGCTAGTTATAAATAAATAGATGTATTTTATTTCTACAAATTGTTGGTACAAAAAATAAAATTTTGAAATTAATTACTTTATTTGACGCTAGAACTGGTAATTTTTATAATAAATGTAATAAAGGAGTTGATGCCTCATCATGTATGCCCGAAAAAGAAAAATACCTGATGGTTTCTTCCTTATGACTCCACACTACTGACACAAAAAAACCAAATGATAATGTAAAATCTATGGGAGAGTTCTTTTCAAATATCTCGCTCAAATTTTAATATTTTGACGTGATTTTTTTTCATAGGATAGCTGAAGACGATCCACAACCGGCCTAACTTTTACTTTTTTGATTTTAGTTTCATATTAAAAAAAATATTTTAATTTTCAGAACCGGTTAGAATCGGTTATGAAACTGAAACTATTCTAATATAAAAAGAATATAACCAAAATAAAAAAAAGGCAGCTTGTGGATCGTCTTCAGTTATCGTATGCAAAATAATCATGTCAAAATATTAAAATTTGAGTGAGATATTTAAAAAGAACGGTCCCATAGACTTTACAGTATCACCCAGGTCTTTTTCAGACAGTAGCGTGGGCTCTTAAGTGTGAAATTTGGTAGTCCCCGACAATATATCTGGAGTGAATTTTTCCAAAGAAATTTTTATCATTCTTCTTTATTTTAGACTTTACTACAAAAAAATTATCTTCTTTAAGATCTGCTGGTTACATAGAGAAAGTCATCACAGCCTTTAAACGATCATTATTTCTGGACGAATATAACTCTGACAAATCCAAAGATGAATCTTTGATTTGAAATTTATTTGCATCCATAATTAAAACAGAATTTATTTCAGAAATTTCAATTAGTTTTCTTTTCCTCTTGACCGTTTTAGAGAATCAACCTTCTCAGAGAACTAAGATTTTTTTTAGCCAATTTTAAATATTTGAACTTTTATCTATTCCGTTTTGATAACCTTTTATCATCCTTGATGTTGCAAAATTATTTCAGTCGTAGTTAATCTTGAGATTTACTGCAAACCCTTCATTTTTCTTTTTTCATTTTAGTTTCAATAGAAATTTTAAGATAACGTCAATTTCTTTATTACATTTTATATTAAAGTTGCCAGTTGTATCGTCCAATAAAGGAACCAATTTCAAAATTTAACTTTCTATTGAAAATTTGTAGAAATGAAATGCAATCATTTATTTATAATTACAATTAATTTTTGACTTAATCATCGAGCCCCATCAAGACCTAATAAATTTTTAGCCAGCTACAAATATCGTCTATGCCGTTTTGATAACCTTTTATCTTCCTTGATGGTGCGAAAATTTTCCAGGCGTAGTTAATCTTGAAACACACTGTAAAGTCTCCCTTTTCTTCTTTCTCTTTTTTAGTTTCAATAGAAATTTTAGGAAAATGTCTTGGTAAGTTAGGAGTGATATTAAGTAAAAGACATTATATGAGGAGACCAGAAGCCAAGGGGTACAAGTGACAAAATGTCGATTTGGAGTAAATTGAGTTTAAAGATAATTGATGTTAAATTGGAACATCAATAACAATTGAGTGGATTGAAATAGGAAATTTCTGCTTGTTGCATTCTGATCTTTAAACTCTTAATTCAATAACTGTTAAAAAATAAAGTACAATTTTCTTTAAATGTATAATTAATCAATATTGTTTGTTTTTCGAAAAAAGTGGTTTGCCTCTATAACTCAGCAAATAATAAGAAAATCACTCATATTTCCTTACATCAAATGAAAAAAACATATTTCCAGATACCCTGTGCTCTTAACTCAATTTTTTCAATTTTGTCACTTATACCACTTGGCTTCTGGGGTCCTCATATGTCTTTAGAGGTGTTAAATATTTTCAGTTATTGGAAGTGGAGATTGGACCTTTAGATGTTTTACTTCATGAGCACCTGAATGAACATCAGTCGGCATAAAGCACTTTTCCGAGAAGATTAATTTATTAAAAGAGCTAATTCACGGCTTTGAAAAGCCACTTGTAATGTTTTCGATATTGAAAGAGTATAAGTAAACAATTTTGGCATTGCTTGAAATGTCGTAAATCTATAAACATTTTTCAGTATGATTTACGAGCCAATCAATAAAAACCACTTTTAATTTCGGCTTAAAGGATCCAATATGGCAATACCTATTGTTTTTAGCTTGTGGGATGTGTGACGAGTAAACAACAACTAAACTATTCTATTGTCATATGAGTAATTTGTGGCTTCCTTAGAATTTATGAGATTCGTCACCGTCACAAAATCATAAAGTAAGTTTCTCTTTTATGCAATTTTGTGTTTTCGAAAGGGAAACTCGTTGTTCACTAGACCGGGGCGAAAAAAGAAATTGAGAACCGAATCCTAATGTGCGAAAAAGATGTTACTCTTTAATACAAGAACAAGGGCTAAAGAATGTTTGAAATCGAACTGTAACTTCCGTTCGCGCATCGTGCTCAAAGTTTTCGAATTTGAACTAAATTGAACATATATACAAAAAATTGTAAAAAGTGCAAATTTCGTCCGATCGAATTAAAGTACATAGTATGTCCTTGAGATGTAGAATGGAGGGGAAAATATCGCACATACCTCCTCTAATTCCTATCAACCGCTCAAGAAGGCTCTTAGAGGAATTAAACCAAATTACACAAGCTGTAAATATTGACTAATCGTCCTGATTTTTTTATACATAAGGGAATCTTGGATTCAGACCAATTCTTTATGTAACAATAATCACTGGCTAGAAAATGTCTGACGGATTTCCTTTTAGTGGGAATTTTGTTGATTCGCAGTACCCGCCGAAGTCGTTTTCTCGAACGTGCTGCATATCATCTATTACCACTGAAAAGAGAAGGTTTTCTCTACGGTCAAAGAAAGCATTTGCTTGAATTATTTAATTCAACATCTCTTGGACTTTTGATAGTAGCTGGTTGGTTTCAAAACTTTCCTATAGTTCCTTTTAAAAGAATTGGATGCGACATTTCTTTAATTAAGCCAGAAATACTGCGTAAAGTTTAGAGATACCTGTACAATATTGCTGTTTCCATTACTATTGGATCTTGTGCCTCAGACTTAGCGAATCAGGATCCGGTATTGTATCTAATTTTTGCATGCGCGTGTATCTCATTCTTTTAAGTGTCATATTCTTAGCGGTTAACGGTAATAAACAGGTTCCTGAGACTTTTTTCTATTTTTTTAAAATTATGAACCGCATCCTAGAATCTCATTAACATTGTCACACACATTATAACAATACAACGTGACTCTGTAGTTCAAAATTGACACAAGAACATTAATAGCTATTGGATTTAAACACATTCTTGAATGCATCAAGAAATCCAGAAGTTTATCTGATGAATCTCAAGAATTGATGAATGATTTGAACAAATGCTATATTTGCTCATACAGAAAAGTTTCCGCTTTGAATGGTAGTGAATGATACGCAGTACATTCGGCGGGTACTGAAATCCAAAACAATCCAACAAAATTTTATCTGTCAGATATTTTCTAGTTCTCGCCGTAAATTTTGACACCTAAGATTATCATGACATTATAAACTATTTTGAATCTATGATTACCTCTCCACCTCTTTTGGTAAATATTTTTTCGATTGACATTGCAGACGTGATTTTCAAGGAGGAGAAACCGATTCTCACTTTGAATCTGGCAAACTTACTATGTCATACTCAAGCCGTAGAGCGCAGTATTAAGCTGGTAACATAAGCCTCCTCAAAAGTTTATGGATACGAACGACGTGATGGTTTCATAATAAACATTCTCGCTTCTCGTGGTATCATGATACAATTTGACACTAAAAAAAAAAAAAAAAAAAATCCCAGTACCCGAATCTGCAGGTGGATCGAAATTCTATATGCCCACATTTTTATTGGTTGGTGGGGTAAAATGCAGGTGGAAATCGCGGTGAATACCTTCCCGTAGTGAGTCGAAAGTCATCAGTAGAAGTTCAAGCCAAGAGCCGCATAATTTCGACTTCTCGTACCAATCAGGGAGAAGAACGGGAGGGGATAGTTTTTGAACTTTTAGCCTAAAGATTGACTTATGTACAAAAAATCAGGTTGATTAGTCGATAGTTTTAGTTTCAAAATTTGTGTTAATTCTACGAAAATGGCCATTTCCACCACATTGAGCTGGTTGGATGAAGAAAGAAAAGTGGTGTGTGGTAGCTCTTTTTTCATTCTACACTTCAAGGTTATGTTATGTACATTAATTGAGTTTTATCGCACAAAATTTACACATTTTACGAGTTTTCGTAAATCGGTTCAATTTTGTTCAAATTCGAAAACTTTGGTACGAATGGAAAGTATGTCCAATTAAAAAAAAAAAAATTCCCGTTTTTATAGTGACATATAGTAACTTTTTTGCAGTATTACGATTGGATTATCAAACTTTTTTGTTTTTCTTTTTCATTCTGGTCTACGATTCACTTATTAAATAGTCCTAAACTCGTTTATGGAACTAAAGCGACAAATTTGTTTATACAGAATAAACGAGGAAATATGATAATTTTTGAAACCTTATTTCCGATCCTGTTTGTGATTTCTCTTGATGAGAACTTAATCCTCTACTGGTAAACTTTATTAATTTTTTTTTCGAAGATTGTACTTTATTTTGTATGTTCAGTTTTATTCGGTGTTTAAAAAATAAATTTCCCTAACTTTTTTTTTAAGTGGCCGCAATTTTGTATACAATGCTAAAATCGACCCGCGGTTGTCAAGAAGATTTACATGCCTGGTTAGAGTGCACATCAATGAAATTGAATATATATTCTGAATAAATTTAAAATCCCCAGAACATGGATCTCATCGTTAAAAAATCTTTTATGTTGATTTCGGAAATAGATACGTGGAAAGTTATGATTTTCCCAACATACATAGTATTGGAAGAAATTGTTATTATTTTTTAAAGAATTATTATTTTTGCAAAATAAAAAAAAAGAATGAAATAAGAAAAAATGAAACTGGTTTTTAGAAATATTGATTGCGACAATCCATAACTAAAGCTCATTACGCTAAGTAATTATTAACTACTAAAAAAACTGCTACTGGTACTGCACTGTGTTTTGAAACTATTGAAAAGACATTTAATAATTTTCATCAGTTAAATCTCAAATACCCATGACTAATGCTGAACCCATAAATGTATATTACATTCATATTATTAAAGTATATCTTCTGGAGATTAATATTTTTAACTTCTTTTCTCTGTGTACTCTTCTGTTCTCTTTCTCTTTTATGTTGACAAAATATTTCAAAAATACAGGCTGTCTGTAAAAGTTCTGATCTGTTTTAATATTTAATAATTCATAACATAATGAAGATGTAACCAAAACCCATGGCATGCATGGATAGAATAATTCATATATTTTAATTCATTATCTGAACTCGCGGAGCGCATCCTTCCGCACGCTTGTCGGAGGTCCCTATATTGTTACTCAGATTTAGCCAGAGTGGAAATAATAATTAAAAAGACGTTACCTGACAAATTAAAAAGCTAAATTTAATAAGTTAAAGGAATCGAAATTAGAGATGGATTCAGTTTGAGCCCAAAAGCCATCATATGACCATTACAGCCTCCAGCGTAATCCTATGGCCACTCAAATCATTTGATAAAATGTCACTGGATATTTTATGAATATTTTCATAAAACTGTACTTTCTACCAGTTATGAAGTTTTCTATTGTTTTCATAATTTAAGTGTTTTTTTTAGAAATTTTTTTAGAGAATTTTTAATTAAACTTTTTAATTTAATCGCATCTACTGAAATGTATTAAAATTATTTTATTTTTCATATTTTTTTCTACAAAAAACCCGTATAGGTAAATAATGTTATTTAGATTTTTTTATTTACATGTATTTATATCTTTGTGAGGCATGTATCTATAATTAGAATATATATATATATATATATAAGGTACCCTGGGGTAATAACGCCAGGCGGGGTAATAACGCCAAGTGCTTATATTTTGCATAATTATGAAATAATCAGGTAAATGACACCCATGTGCTCTGCGCAGAAGGGTTTTTAGTCATATAAATCGCAAAAAACAGCTTCAAGTTAATTTGTTTCATATTTAGGTCTTATTGTTTTTAGAAACAACTAAAATTAACGCTTGATCTAAAATTTGCGAGATACGTTTTGTGATGTGAAGACTATCTTTTTATCCGGAAATACTTTGTTAATTACATAAATTTGTAGTGCATTTCATGTACTTTTAAAATGTTGTTGAAGATTTTGGATATCTTCTCGAGATAATTTGTAATTTAAAATGTACTGCGCAATAACTATACCGGGGTAATAACGCCAATCCTTGGTTTAATACCCCGGTTGATTCCCTACAGTGGCCTAGCTACATCCTAAATACTGATTCAAATAAACACAGTTAAAACTGTGCAATGTTTCTTATATTTCTATTTAAATGATCCTTTTTAAGCAAAAAGAAGCTCACGGTCTGTTATTCTTTTGCCTCATCCCCCCTCCCACACCACACCTTTATTTTTCTTACACTTTCACAAAATATTGAACATTTTCAATAGCTTAGAATGCAATTTGTCAATTTCTAATTTGTAGAGTTTGTATTTTTAGAATTGGGCTATCTACATGCAATTATTCCATCTTATTTCATAGTTTTGTTTGCATGGCGTTATTACCCATATAGGTGGGTAATAACGCCAAATAGCATTGGTCAAGAAAAAACGCCATTACATTTTATGAATACATATCTGTTAAATTATTTTATTTTATATAGGTAGTCAATGAGTTGCTGTATCAGATCCTATATTTGTTTGAAAAATACAATCTAAAACTAAGCCGTGAAAATTCGTAGAACCTTAACGTGGCGTTATTACCCCAGGGTACCTTATATATTTGAAAAACGCTTTATGACACTTAGTTTAGTTAAAGATTTTTATGTTAATAGTATACACCACCATTTATTCAGATGCAGATATAACCACATGCATATTATTTTCTCGAAAAACAAACCTTATTAGAATATATCTTAATTACCGGCAGCGTTTTTGATACGCTGATCTATAGTAATTTATGATGATATAATGTATTATTTTATATTAATTTCCTTCAATGAAACTATAAAGAATATATTTTACAGATTTATTTGTCTTGCATATTAATATTATACGTATGAGCATTCATAAACTTATTTCTTAAACTGATATTTAAATTCTGAAAGCGTATGAAATAACATAAAACTGCAATGCTCAATGTATTTTAATATTTATTTTTATTCCTATGTATGTATTAAAAACTGTCTGTGCAAATTTACTTACACTCTGCAAAACATGTCGTTATTCTAATTTTAAATGATGCATTGACGTTATGTCAATTAATCAAATGTCTAAAATTATCACTCAAAAAAGTTTGTTTACTAGTCTTCTTTTTTAGTTAACCATTTTTAAAAAGTATTGTAAACATATTCACATAATCTAAAAAAATATTTCATTCTATATTTATTTTTATTAAATCTATTGTTTAAATTTGGCACAAATAGCGGCTTTCCCTCCGTTCAAATAATGAGAAAAAATCGAGAAAAATATAACTCCTTAAAACAGTCTTTTGTGAATTGATCGAAGAAAATTTGCAGCACTATTAATGCATTAATCTAGTCTTCTTTGAATCCATTTATTTCTTTATCTTAAATGATAATGTCTGCAACAGTCTAAGTGGGTTTTTCATCCCACACAATGTAGGAGTATATAGGAATGTCGTCTAAAGATTTAATATGCTCATTTAATTTTATTTACTCTGAATTACTGAGATGTATGAAATTTCATATGGTTAAACTTTCGTAAAAGAAAAAAATTGATAAGAATGAATTTCAATATTTTGAATTTTAAATAAGATTTTATTAAATAATCAGCAGGAAAAACATCTTTCATTTTTAGTTTATTTTTATTAACCTAAATCTTAAATAATAACAAAAAAGATGGTATAGAGTAAATAAATCCAACATTAACATTTTGAAATAAATATTGTAGTTACCAGTTTTTTAGCACTGAAGCAAGCTTCGAAAGAAAGTTTAAAGACAGTGTATTATATATTTTTTGTAAAGTAACAACTTTTTCTTATAAAGATACAGAACTGTTAAAATGAATTGAACGTTTTAGAATTCAATAACGTGTAAACGGTAACGGATAAAAGTTATTTCAAAAATAAATAAATAAATAAATAAAAATAAATAAATAAATAAAAAATAAATAATAATAATAAAAGAATGAAAACATTTTGGATTTAATAACTATCATAGTCGTTATTTAAATACAATGACGGATTAAAACTGAATAACTAAAATAATATACAACTGCGGTGCTCGATGTATTTAAATAATTATATTTAACTCATCTATAGATCTCAAAATTGACTGTGCAAATTGACTTACATTTCTGCAAAATATGTCAGTATTATAATTATGAGTGATGTACTGGCGTAATGTCATATAATTAAATATCTGAAAAAATCACTCAAAAATGTTTATTTACTAGTATTCATTTTAGATTAACTATTTTTGAAAAGTATTGCAAACATTTTCACCTAATCTAAATAAAGATATAATTCCACATTTATTTTTATTAAATCTCTTCCTTACATTTGTCACAAATAGCCTTTTTTCTCCCCCCCCCCTCCCCACCAAAAAAAGAAAAGAAAAACCCAGACAATTAAAATTCCTTGAAATGGTCTTTTTTGAATTGATCGCAGAAAATTTGCAGAAAAATGCATTAATCTAGTCTCTTTTGAATGCTTTTATTTCTTTATCTTAAATAGTAATGTCAGGTCAACAGACTAAGTGGGTTTTTCATCCCACATAATACAGGAGTACCATGGAATATTATCTACAGATTTAATATGCTTATTTAATTTTTTTTACTCTGAATTATGGAGATGTATGTAATTTCATATGGTGAAACGTTTGTGAAAGGAAACCTTTCATAAGGGTGAATTTCAGTACATATAAATTTAATTAAAAATTTTATTAAAGGATGTGCAGAAAAAAATCCTTTTTAGTTTATTTTTTTTAAATTTAATTGTTAAAAAATAATAAGAAATGTAGTATAAAGTAAATAAATCCTATAAAAATTAAAGTTTCAAAATAAATATAGTAGTTACTACTTTACTCTTAGTACTGAAACAAGCTTCGAAAGCAAATGTAAAGACTGTGTATTGTAATTTTATTTTTATAAAGTTGCCTCTTTTTTTTATAAAGATACATAACGCCTTAAAATCAGTTGAATGTTTTAGAATTCAGTAACTTATAAACGGTGTCAGACCGTTGTTTAAAAACAACAAAGGATAAAAACTGAATTAATTAAAAATAATATACAACTGCGGTGCCCGATGTATTTAAATATTTATATTTAGCTTATATATATATATATTTCAAAATTGATTGTGCAAATTCACTTATATTTCTGTAAAATATGTCAGTATTATAATTATGAATGATACCCTGACGTAATGTAACATAATTAAATATCTGAAGTAATCACTCAAAAAAGTTTTTTTTACTAGTCTTCTTTTTAGGTTGATCATTTTTGAAAACTATTGCAAAAATTTTCACCTAAACTAAAAAAAGATCTCTTTCATATTTATTTTTATTAAATCTACACCTTACATTTATTACAAATATCCCCCCCCCCCTTCATTACAAAAACGAGAAAAAATATCCAGACAAATAAAACTCCTCGAAACAGTCTTTTGTGAATTGATCGCTGAAAATTTGCAGCAATATTAATGTATTAAACTAGTCTTCTTTGAATGCATTTATTTCTTTATCTTTAATAATGTCTGCTCGACAGGCTAAGTGGGTTTTTCATCCTACACAATGCAGGAATACCTAGGAATGTTGCCTACCGATTTAATATGCTTATTTAATTTTATTTACTCTTAATTATAGAAATGTATGTAATTTCATATGATAAAACATTTGTGAATTGAAAACTTTGAGATAACTTTAACATAACTTTAACATAACAATAAATTTCAATATTTTAAATTTTAACTAAAATTTTATTAAATGATGAGCAGAAAAAATATCATTCATTTTTAATTTATTTTTGTTAATCTAAATCTTAAATAATAATAAAAAATGTAGCATAGTGGAAATAAATCCTGCAAACATTAAAGTTTTAAAATAAATTTATTTTAGTGAAACAAGCTTCGAAAACAAATGTAAAGACAGACTATTGTATTTTTATTTTTGTAAATATGCTCTTTTTCTTATAAAGATATTGAACGCCTTGAAATGAATTGACCGTTTTAGAATTCAATAACGTATAAACGGTATCAGATCAAACTTCTTAAAAAAAAAAAAAAACTTCAAAGCATTTTGGATTTAATAATAATTATTATAGTCATTGTTAAAGTACAATGTAGGATAAAAACTGAATGAATTAAAAATAATATACAACAGCGGCGCCCGATGTAATTTACTATTTATATTTAACTCGTATATAACTTTTTTAAAATTGATTATGCATATTCACTTACATTTCTTGAAAATACTTCGATATTATAACTATGAATGATGCACTGACGTAATGTCACATATTAAAACATCTGAAGTAATTACACAAAAAGTTTATTTACTAGTCTTCTTTTTCGATTAACCATTTTTTTAAATTATTGCAAACATTTTCAACTAATCTAAAAAAAAAAGATTTCATTCTGTATTTAATTTTATTAAATCTTCTCCTTACATCTAATACAAATAGCCCATTTAGCCTCCGACAAACGTGGAAAAAATCAAGACAATTAAAACTCCTCGAAACAGTCTTTTGTGAATTGATTGCAGAAAATTTGCAGCAATATTAATGCATTAATCTAGTCTTCTTTGAATGCATTTATTTCTTATATCTTAAATAATAATGTCTGTTCGAAAGACTTAGTGGATTTTTCATCCTACACAATGCAAAAGTACCTAGGAATTTTGTCTGCTATATTTAGTGTGCTTATTTAATTTTATTTACTCTCAATTATGAAGATGTATGTAATTTAAGATGGTGAAACATTTATGAAAGGAAAACTTTCATAAGAATGAATTTCAATATTTTGAATTATAAATAAAATTTTATTAAATAATGAGCAGAAAAACTATCATTCATTTTTAGTTTATTTTTAATAATTTAAATTTTAAATAATAATAAAAATTCTAGTATAGTGGAAATAAATCCTATAAACATTAAAATAAAAAAATATATCGTAGTTACCAGTTTACTTTTAGTATTGAAAGAAGCTTCGAAAGCAAATGTAAAAACAGGGTATTTTAATTTTATATTTGTAAAGTTACCCCCTTTTCTTATAAAGATACAAAAGCCTTAAAATGAACTGAACGTTTTAGAATTTAATAACGTATAAAGGGTAACACAGCAAAATTCTTTCAGACCCCCCCCCCATCAAAGCAGTTTGGATTTAATAATTATTAGAGTCGTTGTTTAAGTACAATGAAGGATAAGAACTGAATGAATTCAAAGTAAGATACAACTGCGGTGCCCGATAAATTTTAATATTTATATTTAATCATATATATATTTCAAAATTGACTTTGCATATTCACTTATTTTTTTGCAAAATATGTCAGCATTATAATTATGAATGATGCATTGACATAATATCACATATTTAAATACCTGAAGTTATCACACAAAAATGTTTGTTTACTAGTTTTCTTTCTAGGTTAACCGTTTTATAAAAAATTGCAAACAATTTTCACCTCATCTAAAAAAAAATATTTCATTCTATATCCATGTTTATTAAATGTTCTCCTTCCATCTGGCACAAATAGCCTTCTTCTCTCCCCCCCCCCTTCAAAAATTAGAAAAAAAATCGAGACAAAAAAAGCTCCCCGAAACAGATTTTTGTGAATTGATCGGAGAAAATTTGCAGCATTATTAATGCATTAATCTAGTCTCTTTTGAATGCCTTTATTTCTATATCTTAAATAATAATGTCTGCTTGACAGACTAAGTGGGTTTTCATCCCATATAATGCAGGAGCACCTAGGAATGTTGTCTACCGATTGCGTATGTTTATTTAATTTTATTTACTATGAATTATAGAGGTCTATGTAATTCCATACGGTGAAACTTTTGTGAAAGGAAAACTTCCATAAGAATGAATTTCAGTATTTTGAAGTTTAAAAATAATTTTATTAAGTGATGAGCAGAATAAATATCACTCCATTTTAATTTTTTTGATAATCTAAATCTTAAATAATAATAAAAAAATGTAGTACAGAAGAAATAAATCTTATAAACATTAAAGTTTTAAAACAAATATAGTAGTTACCACTACCACTTTGCTTTTAGTACTGAAACAAGCTTCGAAAGCAAATGTAAAGACAGTGTATTGTAATTTTATTTTTGTAAAGTTGCCCCTTTTTCTTGTAAAGATACATAACGCCTTAAAATGAATTGAACGTTTTAGAATTCAATAATGTATAAACGGTGTCAGATCAAAATTCTTAAAAAAAAAAAAAAAATTCTCAAAGCATTTTGGATTTAATAACTGTTATAATCGCTGCTTAAATACAATGAAGGATGAAGACTGAATGAAATTAAAATAATATACAACTGCGGTGTCCGATGTATTATAATATTTATATTTAACTCATATATATATTTTTCAAAATTGAATGTGCAAATTCACTTCCATTTTTGCAAAACATGTCAGTATTATAATTATGAATGATGCACTGACGTAATGTCACATAATTAAATATCTGAAGCAGTCACGCAAAAAAGTTTATTTACTAGTAATCTTTTTAGATTAACTATTTTTGAAAAGTATTGCAAACATTTTCACCTAATCTAAAAAATGATCTCTTTCTATATTTATTTTTATTAAATCTTCTTACATCTGGCACAAATAGCCTCTTTCCCTCCCCCCCCCTTAAAAAAGAGAGAAAAAATCCATACAAATAAAACTCCTCGAAACAGTCTTTTCTGAATCGATCGCAAAAAATTTGCAGCACTATTAATGCATTAATCTAGTCTTCTTTGAATGCATTTATTTCTTTATCTTAAATAATAATGTCTGGTCGAACAGACTAAGTGGGTTTTTCATCCCACACAATGCAGGAGTACCTAGGAATGCTGTCTAGAGAATTAGTATGCTTATTTAATTTTATTTACTCTGAATTATGGATGTGTATGTAATTTTTGTACGGTGAAACTTTTGTGAATGGAAAACTTTGATAAGAATGAATTTCAATATATTGAAATTTAAATAAAATTTTATTAAATGATGTGCAGAAAAAATATCATTCATGTTTAGTTTATTTTTGTTAATCTAAATCTTAAATAATTATAAAAATGTAGTATAGAGGAAATAAATGCTTCGAAAGCAAATGTAAAGACAGTGTATTCTAATTTTATTTTTGTAAAGTTACCCATTTTTCTTTTAAAGGTACAAAACTCTTAAAATGAATTGAATGTTTTATAATTCAATCATGTATGAACGGTGACAGATCAAAATTCATTCAAATAAAAAAAAAAAAATCAAAACATTTTAGGTTTAATAATTATTATAGTCGTTTTTTAGATACAATGAATCATTAAAACTGAATGAATTCAAAATAAAGTACAACTGTGGTGCCCAATGTATTTTAATATTTATATTAAACTCATATATATATATATATATATATATATATTTTCAAAATTGACTGCGCAAATTCATTTATATTTTTGCAAAATATGTCAATATTATAATTATGAATGATTCACTGAGGTAATGCCACGTAATTAAACATTTGAAGTAATTACTCAAAGTTGTTTTTTTACTAGTCTCCTTTTTTAGAATAGCCATTTTTGAGAAATATTACAAATCTTTCCACCTAATCTAAAAAAAAATCTTATTTTATATTTATTTTTATTAAATATTCTTCTTACATGTGGCACAAATGGCCTCTTTTCCCTCTACCACAAAAAAAGAGAGACAAATATGGCTTTTCGAAACAGTGTTTTGTGAAATGATCGCAAAAAATTTGTAGCAATATTAATGCATTAATCTAGTCTTCTTTGAATTCATTTATTTCTTAATCTTAAACAATAATATCTACTTAATGGTCTACCTAGGAATGTTGTTTACAGATTTATTATCCTCATTTAATTTTATTTACTCTGAGTTATGAAGATTTGTGTAATTTCTCAAGGTGAAATTTTGGCGAAAGGAAAGCTTTGATAAGAATGCATTTTTATTTTTCGAAATGTAATTTCACAATCTGCTGGCAGCAATGTTGCCAGCTGTTTTTGCCGTAAAAATTGCAGTAAAATTAGATGCAGTATTTTTTTTTATTATATCTAATTTTACTTGCAATTTTTACGGCAACAACTGCTAACAAAATTGCTGCTTAGTAAATTTAGCGGATTTTTTTTTTCTTTTTTACAGTGAACTTTTTAGTAAATGATGAGAGGAAAAATTATTACTAGTTTTTAGTTTATTTTTATTACTCTGAAATTTAAATAATAGTAAAAAAATGTAGTATAGTGCAACAAAGCATTAAGGTTTTAAAATAAATGTTGTAGCTATCAATTTACTTTTAGTAGTGAAAAGAAGCTTCTAAAGCAAATGTAAAGATAGAATATTGTAATTTTATTTTCATAAAAATAGCTTTTTATTCTTATAAAGATATAAAACCTCTTAAAATTAATTGAACGTTTTAGAATTCAATAACGTATAAATGGTGACAGCTATTTAAGTTGTTCGTGCATGAGAGTAATTGATAAAATTCATTTGTCTACTATGCTTTCTTGTTTTAATCCCAGTCTATTGGAATAGGGATATTGTATTGTCTCAAACTACAAAAAGTTCAAAATTTTCTTCCCAGTTTAAAAACTCGATACATTTTGACACTGTATTACTAAATACAACGAATTATAAAAACTGAATAAGCTTTATTGCAATCTTATAAATTAGTATGAGCATTCTAAATGTTTCAGTTAGCGTAACATCATTGTTTTCTTATAATTGGAATATTTGGGCTTTGCATACTGTTTCTCACTTAAATTTTAATAATATTTCAATTTCTTAAAAAAGAGGTAGGAAAAATGCTCTTCAATATTTGCATTAATAATGTTTTTAATAATTTTTGTGAGATATTATTAAGGCAATTAAAGGCCTGGTTTTTCGACTACAAATCTGTTCATAATCTATAATGCTCACCTATTACGAGGGTTATTATTTATATTCATTCCACATCTTAACTAAATAGATGGAAGCAATTTCTAGTTATCTTCTAAATAATTATGATCTCGGCCACTTTTTTTTATCCCCTATATACCACCTGTACTGTTTATTCGGAAAGCAGTACATTTTCGAGATTAAAAGAAATGTTAATGTAAACAAAGTTTCGTTTACTGCCACTGATTTGAAAAAATATTTTCGAGTAGTTTTTATAGGTCACTGATGAGGTTTTACAAACTTTAATATCAATATTTCGGACGCTACCATTCTGAATTAAACTTTATAAGCTGCGTAATTGAACTTATGCATGCAACAGTAATAACATCATTTTAACGTTTGTGTAAATATCAATGCTGTTAATTTATCATACTTGTGTGTAAAATACACTTGTCATCAAAATTAAAGGATAATGAGAAAAATTATGTTTACTAAGTTAGTGTTTCAAGGAATGCCCAATGCTGCAATTATTTGTGTTAATTAAATACTTTTGAATTCAAAATACACTTCCACGGATACGTTAGCGTCGGAAATATGCAAATTAGATGATTGACATTGTGGTGCGCAAGGAACTATGTTCGAATTCTGGTCTGTAGCGTTACTCAGAGTGACTAGGTGTCTGAGAGTTACCATTATTCATTAATAAGGGCTCAAAGGTATAATTAAAGTGCAGGTCAAAAGTGGCGAATATTTTGTGGAATCGCAGAGGGTCAAACACAGATGGAGATCGCCTAAGATTTCAATATCCCTCATAGTCATATCAAGAGCTTCGAATTGCTTTTTAAACACTGGATCCATTGGTACACAATTTGGTCAAAGGAAATAAAAAAGCAATAACTGCATCCGAAGGCCGTTTTCTATCATTGCTGGTTTGGAAGAAACCGCAAAGCGATTGCAAGAGATATGGTTTCAGATCTTCAGGCTGTTATATGAACTCGAATTAGCCGTTCCACTGCTGCATAAAGAATTAAAAAGAGAGAACTGTATGCGAGAAAACCAGTAGTTTTTATGTCACTCACTGAAGCTTCCAAGGGGGCCCGTTTAAACTCTTGCAGTCATCATGTTCAATTGTGCCAAGAATACTGGGTATGAACGGGATACTTCACGGAGAAGGGAAGGCAAGTTGCGTATTCTTTGTCTCTTTCTAGATTAAAACACGTCTATATTCAGTGTTCAGACTATATCTGGACTCGTCAGTAAACAATTCTTAAATCCAGCCTTCTTGGAACCATTGAACATGATGAAGGCAACAATTTAAACGGCTCCTTTTTGAAGCTGGAGTGAATGGAATGAATGTTTAGTTTGCAAACATCCATGCAGCTCATTCTTGTTAAGCCTTGGAGTAGAAGCAGAATGAGTAATTCGAGTTCTGTGGCAGTCTGGATGTCTGTAACCAAACCTTCTTGTAGTCGTTTTGCGGTTTCTTTGAGCTAACAATGACAGAAACTAACAATGACAGTGGCAGATGCAGTTGTTGCCTTAGTCACCCTTAATCAGGTTGTCTATCAAAAAAACTGTTTAACTAGCTTAAAAAACTGTTCGAAGCTCTTGACTTAACACCTTGTTGTATTTTCGATTCTTGGGGATACCCATTTGTGTTTGACCCACCATGATTCTACCAAATATTCGCCTCTTTTAATCTTAATAACCAATGAATACTGATTACACACAAACACCATATTCCCTTTAAACAACACTACTTTTCATGGATTTTATTCAAGTGAAGAATATAGATTTTTGTAAGACAGCTTTCTGTCTCTACACTGTAAAACATTTGAGTAACGTTACACCATATAAGTAATATATGTAACGTAAACATATATTACTCGTGTAACATTACAATGTTACATCGGTTATATCGGTTAAAATACTCCTTAAAATTGGAGGAAACAAGGCTTACTGCATAAAATTGGTGGCAGCTTTGCTGCCTAATATATGTTTACGTTACACCATTATATAGTAAAAAAATATCACTTCATAAAATTGACAACAAAGCTGCCACCCATTTTATGGTGTAATATTACACAAGTGTTTACAGTGTAAAGCTCTCTTGTTTCTCTATTAATTTCCCAGTTAAATTTATGCATTTTTTTAGTGACTCTATTTTTTCTTCCGGTTCTTGTCCTCTGAGTTGCTATCAACGTAATAGATGGTCCTATTTAGCGCAATATCAGCGATCCGCTAAGCCAAAGTTTAAGAGCTACACATTTTTAATACGTAAGCATTTTATTTATTTATTTATTTATTTTTTTTTTTTTTGCTCGTAAATTGAAATTGTAAAAAAAACTGGGCAGGCAAAGGTAATACCGGACTTTTGAGGTTGCCTGTTATCTGAAGTTGAATTTACTAAGTTACACAGTATATCATACATATATATGCAGACTAAAATTATTAAATAAAATAACTAGAATTTTTTACAGTGTACATTAAATTGTAATTTTTCTCTTTAATTCTTCTTTTGTTCAACTATCTTAATATATATATTTGGAGATAAAATATTTTCAAAAAATCGTGATACATGTGAGAAATTTCTTATTCTATTATTTTCTAAATACTAATCCATTTTAAAATATTTAAAATGCATTTTTCGCTTCATCTAAATCACATTAGGTTATTTCGGGATAAATAAATTCATACTCTCAGGAAATTTATTATAAAAAAATGAAAAAAAAAAAATAGAGAAACTGCTTTTATATTTGATTAAACTGTGATCATTTTTCTTTCCGTTTAGATATTTTTGTTCCGTTTCTTCTTCTTAAAAAATATATATGAAGTGCATTTTCATTGATTTGAATAGATTGGACAAAATAAAAGAGGCGTAAAAATCTTTTTAAAATGAAACATACATTTATTAGAGAAAAAAAAGAAGATAAATGATCCGAGATGCAAAACACACTTTAAAGTTTAAAAGGAAGGCTATAAAAATATGAATTTTCTACTTTTAATGTACTAAGCACGTAAATAATATCAAATAGATTTGCTATATCTATTATGGGAGAAAATGAAAAAGTATTATACATTTAAAATTGACTTATGTCTAAAACCCTTTACTTTAAGAATTGGTTATTTTACCTTTCTAATGGGGGGGGGGGGGCATTCAAATGATAAATGCAACTTATATTCTCTAATAAAACTTTACGCAATCTTTCCATAAATGGTCATTGTAAATAGTGTACCTTTTTAATATAAATTATACTATTTTTTAAATAGAAAAGAATAATCTAAATAATTTTATATCTTTATTCAAATAATTTGAATTTATTATTTTTTATGTGATATATAAAATACTGTAATAAATTGTTTATGTATAAGCGAATTTTCATAGTAAATTTTTATTATGATTCATGAAGAAACTGAATTTACATCAGGCATTTTGAAATTGGCTTTAATTTAGTTAATTCGCAAATGCCATGAAATATTTAAAAAACAAATGCTTATTAATTACGCATCCCGTATTTTTGTTTAACAAAATTAACAACTAAAGCCCAGTATTCTTTTAACATTTGTATTAGATAAAATGTTTTCAATAAGACATTGAAAATTTGCAAATTGGGAAAGCAATGATCATTTTGGTTAATTATTTGTAGTATTAATGTGAAAAAAGGAAATTACCCTTATGAAAATGGCTTATAGGAGTCAATAGAAAAAGTTTTATAGAATCTTATAGAATTATGGCTCGTTTTTCTATAAGCTAGTTTAAAGGCTGGAGAAATATCTGTAGAAATTCAATAGAAATGTCTGTAGAGCAGAAATTTCTACCAAAATTCTCTTAAACTTTCTCTCTACAGACATTTCTATCAAACTTCTGCAGGTATTTTCTATGGTTTTCAAACTAGCTTATAGAAAAACGTGTCATATTTCTATACGATTCTATAAAACTTTTTCTATAGAAATCTAAAAGACATTTTCGTAAGGGTAAATCATTTAACCATTTACATGCCGAATTAATATCGCAATGTAATAATAATTTTGTGTTTCCTATATTACAGCTTCAGATGTTTTAATTTATGAATACAAATTTTGAAAACAACAACAACAAAAATATATATATATATATATATATATATATATATATATTTCTGTAGTTTTTTTGGCTGTTTTCATTTCAGTGTTCGCATTTTGGAACGTGATTATTCATTGACAACCTATGCAAATATAACAAATTATTTTTCCCTAAATGCTATTGTATATTGTTCTTAAGTATTTTCTCGAATTTCAAAAACGACTTGTACGACTTGCTAAAACGACTTGTAAGGACCTTTTACCACCCTGTTAAAAATTTCTGTAAAAATCCAGAAAAAAAGCGGGACTCTGTAAATTCACATTAGTTCTCGGTTAAATGCATTCTATACATTTTTTCGGTCATCATTTTACCGCTTAATATTATGCCTAATTCACTATAGGAATTTCGTCTTTATTTAAAGATATTTCTGTCTTTGTTAAAACTTATAATTCAAAATACAGACATAAAATTATTTTGCAATTTTATTAGAAGTATTAAAGAAAAAAATATTTTATTACCTATTTTGAAAATAATTGTTGTCCTCGGTTCAGAACTGAGAAATCTGAATCTTTTTATTGGTTGAATTCCGCAACTTATTTTATTTTATTCGTCTTTTGATTGGTCCATGTTTAATATCCAAAAATGAAATACTTCTGTTTTTTATTTTATTCGTTTTCTGGGTGATCCATGCTTAATGTCCAAAAATGGAATACTTCTGTTGCGACGATGACAAAAAAGTAATAAATATTAAAAAAATAATCATAATTTGAAAACAAATTGTGATAACGACTTCAAACAAAATTCATTTAAAAGTGTATTTTTTTCTGTATGCAACAGTGTAAAAATTTAAAATTTGTGCGATGTTTAGATGTTTCCAAATTTGCAGTTCCGAGAATTGTAAAACTGAAATTTCATTTAAATTTTTTTATATTGGGTCGAGGAATATTAATGTTTAATCCATGTCGTACGTAATAGGAAGCGTTCAGAAGTCAGTTTAATTAAAATTCCATCAAATAAAAATGCACATTTAAAACAGTTAAAGTTGTCTATCTTTAATCTACTGTTGTTTTTATCACTGGTCTAGGAATATTAATGTTTAATGCACGGCGTACGTAATAATTTAATTATAAAATTTGTTTATAAGTCTTTAAAATTTGAGTCTTTGAAATTATCATTTTCCAAGTAATCGTTATAATTTGTTAAATTACAATTCTGTTATTAGTTAAATCTGAGATGAGTATTCAAGTTCAAATTATTTTTTAATTATGTTATTTTATTTTTTCTTTTCTTTATTATTATTATTTTTCACTTATTATTATTTTTTAAGTTAGAATAATTTGGAAAGGGAAAAATCATTTTGTCTACGTTAATGAAGATTTTTATCGATTTTTCCTGACTAAATTACAAAAGACATATTTTGAACTGAACAACAACAGCTCTTATAGCATACTCAGTGGGGTATTATTTCACTGTCAAGAGGTTTTGAGTTCAAACCCCAGACGACTAGAAACTAGTGATGGGCGATTCTGGAAATTTTGAGAATCGATTAAAATCGGCATTGTATAAAAACAACATCGATCATAATAAGAATCGATTTCTCAGTTCTAGAATCGATACTAGAATCGATATTTCGATATTCGGATTCATACAAAGAAGATCCAAATTACTAATTCCAAAACTTCGACAATCAGCAGCACCGTAATTACCGCCTCCCCCCCCCCCCATCTTCATTTAGGGAGGCATAGAATTAAGCTATTGCAATTTTTAGAGTCGGATAATAATAATTTTAAATTTTAAAATGATTGTCACTTATGGTTGTTACTTACACAAAAACTTTGACAAATTTGAGAGACATAACTCAATAACACTGAGTAACTTGGCCTTAAACCGAGGATAAAGAGTGCCAAGAGCGTGTAACTAGGATGGGGAACAAGGAACATATACAAAAAAAAAAAATGTATGTGTGGAACTCGGGGACTGCCGCGGTAAAGCTATTGCATAGCATTTTTTACCAACTTATGCAAGAATACCGCGTGAATGTCTGCTAAAGTCTATCGAAGGATACCGCGCCGAAGTCTGCCAAACTCAAACATCGTTATCCAGAGTGTTAGGATTTTTTCTCGTTACGGAATTCCTAGATTTGGCCGCCGCGCTCAAAGCCCGCGATAATAGCTATGCAATAGCTTAATAAATTACCAAACAAAATTTTGTCGCTCTACGAAAATTAGATCGCGAGTTATAAGCATTTTAAATTTTTCGACCCTCACGGTGGCGGGGGGGGGGGGGTCTCCTGTCACCAAACATTAACACTGTCTCATAAAAAATTACCAAACAAAATTTGGCCGCGCTACGAAAATTAGATCGCGAGTTATAAGCATTTTAAATTTTTCGACCCTCACCGTGGGGGTCTCCTGTCACCAAACATTAACACTGTCTCATAAAAAATTACCAAACAAAATTTGGCCGCGCTACGAAAATTAGATCGCGAGTTATAAGCATTTTAAATTTTTCGACCCTCACCGTGGGGGTCTCCTGTCACCAAAAATTAACAATATCTCATAATAAATTACCAAACAAAATTTGGCCGCGCTACGAAAATTAGATCGCGAGTTATAAGCATTTTAAATTTTTCGACCCTCACCGTGGAGGGTCTCCTGTCACCAAAAATTAACACTGTCTCATAAAAAATTACCAAACAAAATTTGACCGCGCTACGAAAATTAGATCGCGAATTATAAGCATTTTAAATTTTTCGACACTCACCGTGGGGGTCTCCTGTCATCAAAAATTAACAATATCTCATAATAAATTACCAAACAAAATTTGGCCGCGCTACGAAAATTAGATCGCGAGTTATAAGCATTTTAAATTTTTCGACCCTCACCGTGGGGGGGGGGGGTCTCCTGTCACCAAAAATTAACACTGACTCATAATAAATTACCAAACAAAATTTGGCCGCGCTACGAAAATTAGATCGCGAGTTATAGGCATTTTAAATTTTTCGACCCTCACCGTTGGGGGGGAGGTCTCTTGTCACCAAAAATTAACACTGACTCATAATAAATTACCAAACAAAATTTGGCCGCGTTACGAAAATTAGATCGCGAGTTATAAGCATTTTAATTTTTCTACCCTCACCGTGGGGTTCTCCTGTCAGCAAAAATTAACACTGTCTCATAATAAATTACCAAACAAAATTTGGCCGAGCTACGAAAATTAGATCGCGAGTTATAAGCCTTTTAGATTTTTCGACCCTCACCGTGTGGGGTCTCCTGTCACCAAAAATTAACAGTCTCATAATAAATTACCAAACAAACTTTGGTCGCTCTACGAAAATTAGATCGCGAATTATAAGCAATTTACATTTTTCGACCCTCACCGTGGGGCGTCTAATGTCCCCAAAAATTAACACTGTCTCATAATAAATTACCAAACAAAATTTGGCCGCGCTACGAAAATTAGATCGCGAGTTATAAGCATTTCAAATTTTTCGACCCTCACCGTGGGGGGTCTCCTGTCACCAAAAATTAACAGTCTCATATTAAATTACCAAACAAAATTTGGCCGCGCTACGAAAATTAGATCGCGAGTTATAAACATTTTAAATTTTTCGACCCTAACCGTGGGGGGGTCTAATGTTTCCAAAAATTAACACTGACTCATAATAAATTACCAAACAAAATTTGGCCGCGCTACGAAAATTAGATTGCGAGTTATAAGCATTTTAAATTTTTTGACCTTCACCGTGGGGGGTCTCCTGTCACCAAAAATTAACACTGATTTATAAAAAATTACCAAACAATATTTTGCCAAGCTACCAAAATTAGATCGCGAGTTATAAGCATTTTTAATTTTTCGACCCTCACCGTGGGGTGTCTTCTGTCACCAAAATTAATAATGCCTCATAATAAATTACCAAACAAAATTTGGCCGCGCTACGAAAATTAGATCGCGAGTTATGAGCATTTAAAATTTTTCGATTCTCACCGTGGGGGTCTCCTGTCACCAAAAATTAACACTGACTCATAAAAAATTAACAAAAAAAATTTTGCCAAGCTACCAAACTTAGATCGCGAGTTATAAGCATTTTTAATTTTTCGACCCTCACCGTGGGGTGTCTCCTGTTACCAAAAATAACACTGTCTCATATTAAATTACCAAACAAAATTTGGCCGCGCTACGAAAATTAGATCGCGAGTTATAAGCATTTTAAATTTTTCGACCCTTACCGTGGGGGTCTCCTGTCACCAAAAATTAATACTGACTCATAAAAAATTACGAAACAAAATTTGGCCGCGCTACAAAAATTAGATCGCGAGTTATAAGCATTTTAAATTTTTCTACCCTCACCGTGGAGGTCTCCTGTCACCAAAAATTAACACTGTCTCATAATAAATTACCAAACAAAATTTGGCCGAGCTACGAAAATTAGATCGCGAGTTATAAGCCTTTTAGATTTTTCGACCCTCACCGTGTGGGGTCTCCTGTCACCAAAAATTAACAGTCTCATAATAAATTACCAAACAAAATTTGGTCGCTCTACGAAAATTAGATCGCGAATTATAAGCAATTTAAATTTTTCGACCCTCACCGTGGGGCGTCTAATGTCCCCAAAAATTAACACTGTCTCATAATAAATTACCAAACAAAATTTGGCCGCGCTACGAAAATTAGATCGCGAGTTATAAGCATGTCAAATTTTTCGACCCTCACCGTGGGGGGTCTCCTGTCACCAAAAATTAACAGTCTCATATTAAATTACCAAACAAAATTTGGCCGCGCTATGAAAATTAGATCATAAGAAACATAAGTTTGAGACTTGATATCCTAATATCTGATGAACAATGTCTGCCGAAGTCTACCGAAGGATACCGTCCCGAAGTTTTCCGAACGGAAACGACGTTAGCCGAGTGTTAGGTTTTTTCGTTACGGATGTGTTAGGATTTTTCGCGTTACGGAATTTTTGGATTCGGTCACCGCGCTCAAAGCCCGCGATAAAAGCTATGCAATAGCTTAAAAACTTTTTTTTTATTTCTAATTCCAACCAAATGTTACATGAGATAGTTTATAAGAACAAAAAATATTCCTCATATCCAGGGGGGCAGGTAAACCCCACTCTTGACGGAAGGGCGACCATAGCCCAAATGTATCTTTTTCCGAAGTTTCAAAATGAGGATTTACAATGAAATAGAACGAGAAGTTTCGCTCTTTGAAACTGTAAAAAGTGGCAAGAGCATGTAACTAGGTGAAGAGAGGGGTAGTATCAGAAAAAAAACAAAACGAGGAGATAAAAGTTTTATAACGATACATTACATGAGATGGTGTGGAAGAAACAAAAAATATGCCCCCGACCCAGGGGGGCAAGGTAAATCCCAAACGGACAGAAGGGCGACCCCGGCCCAAATGTATCTTTTGTTGAGGTTTTAAAATATGGATTTATAACAAAATAGAACGAGGATTAGACTTTTTTAAAATCGCAGTCATAATTTGAACGATCCTGTAAGTAAAGATTGGTGAGGAAGGGGGGTGGGGGTTAAGACGGGCGAACATGAAAAATAATAATAATAACAATAAAAAATAGTGGCACTCAGAGAGTGCCGACAGAAGTGAAACATTGAACAATTACGTGTGTATTTTTTGAAACGTTAGGATATATAATTTTGAATTGTCAGGAAATACTTTTAAATGAATAAAAAAAAAGGTTCTATAATATTAAAGAACATATCAATATCTACAAAAAAAAAAAAAAAAAAAAAAAAAAAAAAAAAAACGAGCGATACCATATGTCCAGCTATTAACTCACTATAACTACTTTCTTACATTTTAAAATGCGATAAATACACCAACCAAAATTAGACCATACTATCGATACCTTAATCCTTATCCAAATAAATCATTTTGTATTAATGCGTGTTACAATATCTGTAGATTACTTTTTGAATTATTCAAATCGGACATTCCATTCAAAAGATATTACGAATTTAAAGATGACAAACTAAAGAAATAATAGCGCTGCTGAGCACTCGGTGGCCAATAAGCTTAGGGATTACGTGTGCAATCAAAAGATTGTGGGTTCGAACCCCAGTTTCTCCTATATGTATCAATGCTTTTTTTTGTTTGTTTGTTTGTTTTCGAAGAAGTTTGAAAAATTAAAATTTTAACCCATTATGGGTTCGTAACGTGACCTAAATTGATAGGAGAAAATTTCTTATGCTAGATTTGTAATGTATGAAGCATAAGCTTTCAATAGACATATTGTATCAAGAAATGAGAAAAACCCCCTCTGCCCCCCCCCCCCCCCAAATAAAGGTCCTATAGAGAAAACCGGGAAACTGGAATAGCAAAATGAACGGGAAATGGTTAGCTATACAAGAAATTTTCTCCCCACAGTAACTCCTATAGAAGCAAAGTTATAGCCTTTTAAAAATTGAAATGAAATGAAGAAATAAGCTAAATTATGTGAGTGATTGACAGGGGGGGAGGTCCACAAATCTGGGGATGCCATGTAGCTTAAACTATTAAGTTAAAAATGGTAGAGAATTAAATGAGCGAAATTTTAAGTTGTATATTGGGGGAGGTGCAAGCCCCCCCCCCCCCCCTCAACATTGTTTTTGTTTCTTTTGAAGAAACAAAAAAATATGCCCAGATAAACCCCAAACGGGCGGAAGGGCGATCCCTTATTTATCTTTTGTCAAGGATTTAAAATGTGGATCTAAAATAAAATAGACCGAGAATTGGACATTTTTAAAACTGTATGCATATTTCGAATGGTTCTGCAAGTTAAAACTGACGCGGAAGGGGGGGGGGGATTAGAAGAGACGAGCGTGAAAAATAAAACATAATAAACTTATACTTCAAATAACTGGACTTCTAAACAAAAATAAAACGATTTAACCTAATGTCGAATTAATGGAGTGGCGCGCAGGGGATAACCCCCCCCCAGAAGTTATGAGATTTTATGCTTTTTAATGCACAAATTGCGATACCCCCTCTCTTACAGAGCTGTAAAACATGATGCTTTCCTCCGGAGTCGCAGAAAAATACCTGCATTCAACACTGATTTAACCTAGAGAAAAAAAATAATAATAATCCATTGTTATACGTAATTTTACATCAATACTATTATTAAAACAATAAAAGTGGAAAAATCAATCTGATCTGAAACGTGGATCAAGGATTTAAAGTAAATAAAAAAAGTTAAATCTTCCAAAATTCGCTTTCCAAAGATCGAAATCGAATCTAAAGATCGACATCGAATCTAAAGATCGACATCGAATCTAAAGATCGACATCGAATCTAAAGACCGATCTTGCGGGCAGAATCGATTTTACATTTTTACTTTCTTTTGTAACTTTACAAGAAGAGAGTATTAGATTCGTGAAAAATTTCGACTTCCCGTTTTTGATGGATTTATATATTTTAGAAGGTCTTTAACAAGATTTTATGGTTTTTAAGAAATATCTGTCTGTGTGTGTGTCTGTCACTCTGTGAGTCTGTATATGACAAAAATTTCTGACCGTTCTATCTCAAAAACAAATGTACGGAATTCCACAAAACTTTAGTTTGACCTTGATATAAACTGAATCTAATTAATTTTTGGTGTATATAGCCTAGGAGGTGGTGCTGTTATGCTGCATTTTTTGCGATTTGCGCAACAGCTATTCTGAATAACGAATGCACGGATTTTCATCAAATTTCAGATCCAGTTAGTCCTTGACATGAATTGATGTTTTTTTGCATTTTGATGTATATCGCTTCTCAGATGGCGTTGCTATGCTGAATTTTTCACAATTTCCACTCAGCACCATGTAAAAGGGGGGGGGCGAAAGGAGGCGGTCGTCCCGAGCGCGGAAATTTAGGGGGCGCCAAATTTTTACTACTAACATCACTTCTAGCCTATCACAAGAAAAAGTTAATAGGGGGGGGGGGCTAAATTGGAACTTTGAACAGGGCGCAGTTCTCTTTTCGCACGCCCCTGTTTCCATTTTAGCTTTATCTCAAGAACTAATGGACGGACTTTCATAAAAATTTAGATTCAATTAGTCCTTGATATTATTTGATGCTAATTACATTTTGGTGGAAATCGCTTTAGAGATGGCGCTGTTATACTGCATTATTCATGATTAACGCAATAGCGCTAACGAATTTTCATCAAAATTCAGATTCAGTAAATCACTGACATAGATTAGTGTTGTTTAATTCTGGTGTAAATTGCCCTACAGGTGGCGCTGATATGCTGCATTTTTTTATGATTTCGCAATAGCTGTATCTCGCGCTTCCATGGATTTCCATCAAAGTTCAGATTCAGCTGGTACCTGATAAAAAATTTTCCTGATAAATTTTTGGTGTACATCACTCAACAAAAAACGCTATTTTGCGGGGAAGGGGGGGGGGATTCTGAGGTTTCTTTAATTCTTCTATCTTAGAAACTAATACACTGAAATTTTGGAATTGGCACATTGGCACCTTCAGAGAAATCGATTAAAAATTTTAAAGTATCGATTAAATCGAGTTGGCCGTAATATCGATTAAATCGATTTAAAAAATCGAAATCGCCCATCACTACTAGAAACGAATTGTGTCAAAAAATGAATAATACAGCAGTTCAAAATTCCTCAAAAAATTCTAATTCTTTCACTGAAAAATTATTGGTTTGCCAATTTTTAAAACTAAATAAAATTGTTATCTTTAAAAAATAAATTTACAGAATCTTGCGTGTTTTTTAACGATGTTAACTTACAGACTCTAATGTAAATTTACCAAATAACTTCTCTATTATTTAACATAATCACGGTTCTTCTAATATTTGTAATTTTACATAAGATTTAACCCATTCGTGCCTAGCGTCACATTTTTGGGACAATTTTATAAAATTCAAGTAAGCGCATTTCACACCAGTAAAAAAGAGTATAAATAAATACTTTCTTTCTCGAGATAAAGTCCTCGATAAATTAAGATAAAAGTTATTCTTGCATTAAAAGTGGTGGGAAAATGCAAAATCTGAATTTTAACGAAGAAAATAATTCAGGCACTAATGGGTTAAGATAATGGATTATCCGTAGAATATCTGTAATTTGGCAGAAAAATTTTAAATAGTGCAGAATTTTTTTATTTAATATTGGTTAATTTACGAAATAATATTAATATAAAAATAATAATAATATAATAGTAATATAGTAATACTATAATAATGTTAATATTAATATACGAAAAATAAAATCCATTTCCAGAATGTAACAATCAGTACTTTATGTAATTTCTGATGCTAAAATAATTAAAATCCTCTGAATTTCTTGATCTCTACGAAACCGATACTTTATGAAGCAAAGTACAGTTTTTAAATATGTACTAGCGAGCTACGCCCGCTAGCTGGGCCACTTTTTCCAAACGAACCTCGATATTAAGCAATATATAATAAACAAAAAAATTCATTTAATAAGCAAGTCTTGGTGTTCGAATCCTCAAGCACAAAAAAAAAGTAAATTAAAGAGCTGTGGTTGTTATGCGCCCTGTTAAAAATATGTGATTTCGCACAGTGGGCTCTACGCTCCATGGTCGCCATCGTCCCATTAAAAATATTTGGTTTTGTACGGTTGGCTCTGCGCGCCCATAAGACATTTTCTCGTATTTTTTGGTCCATCAGAAGCACACTTTTACGCAGATTCTGAATATGTAATCAGTTTTTTCTACTTTAAAAACTGTTTGCATGATGGTTTAAGAAAAAACGCGCGAAAAAGGGAGAAAAAGAGGTTTTCGACTGCTTCTTCTTTTAGCCAAAATGGAAAAGTTCTTTTCCTTCACCGCAAGGTGGCGCAGTGTTCTGCCTCAGAGCTCCGTTTGAGCGCCGTTTGGGATTTGAGACATTTTTCGTTCCAATTCCCAAGGGGTTTTTAATTCATAACTTTTTTAATTTTGGTCCCACGGTCTCGAAAATGCCCGAAATGACTTCCCCGGAATTTTTCGAATCGAAAGACACCTCCCGCGACTTCCAACTCGCCCGCGTTGCGAACTGTAATCGGCTTCAAGCAGACAGACAGACAGAGGCGCACGGATTTTATTAGTATAGATATATAAATTTAAGAGCTGCTTTTGTTAAAAAATACAGATTTTTTAATGAAAAAAGGTATATTTTGTATACAAAATTTGATATATGATATTTGATATAGTAAATTTAAGAGATACTACAAATTCGATTCATAACGCAGGTAAATGGTTTGCCAATACATTGTTAAAAAAAAAGAGAAATATATCGAATATATTTCTTTACAGAAGGTTTGGCATAAATGTGATTCTTGCTAAAATTCGACTTAATATTTGACCAAACTTGAGAAGTTAATTAAACTTCCATTAAAAATTTATTTGCATTCAGAGTCTTGTTCCCACTTTTAATTAAAAACACATGTAAGTAATCAAAACTGTATATGTTAAAAAAAAAGAAAAAGAAAAAAAAGGCAAGTACATTAAAATAAATTTGTTGCAGAAAAGAACTTTCATTTTGGATGTCCTTAAAATGCATTGAACTTATTGGTATTTAAAAAACTTCAATAATATTTGAAAAAATTATCATAGCTAAAAATAGATTTTCATGTAGATTCAAATATTTTTAAAATATCTAAGGGGCAATGCATATATAACGTTATCATTTTAGGGGAAAGGGGGGGGGGTTCCGGCACATGATATCGTATATTATCTATACGGGGAGGGAGGGTTGTCTTTTGATATGGATATCATTTCTGATGAAATCAAAATTTTCTCTTTTTATTTAGAACATGGTCTTTTTTTCAAAATAGTTTATTACGTTTTTTTAGTTGTTTATCTATTTTTCTGAAAATGCAAAACTATTATTAAAATCACTAAATTATAGTAAAATTATTTAATTCTAAAATGTGGAATATCCCCAATGTTTGACATTCCTATTCTTCATATGTGTATGCATATATAGTCACAGTCCGAGAAGCCATACGTAAAGTATATTTCAAATGAAGCTTATGTTTACCAGTATATAAACAAAAAAGAGATAGAATGTTGTCTTTTTGTTTAGATGATATAAAAATTTCCATCTGTCCTCTTCTATTCGGAGCAAGTGCAACAAGACATTTTTACTGTTGAATACATTATGTAACAAAAAGCTGTTATAAAATACTTTTAATTATAGTAACAATTTTTTAAAATGTTATTTGATATAAAGTGATATTTTATTGACTTCCCTTCATTTGAATAAATAAAGCATGCAAAATATAGATGTAACCAATTTTTTGAATCGGAAATTTTGATATCGGAAGGGAGAGGAGAGCTCAAAATTACCAAAAAGTTGATAACGTTACATTTGCATAGCCCCTAATGGATAAATATGCAGAGTGTAAGTCAATGAATATGGATTTATGTTGTTTAAAGAAAATGAGAAATATCAGAAATTTCGATTCAATAGATATTTTTATAAGAATTTACTCGATTTCTTTAATATTTTTGGAATCAGCTAAAAATACAAGAATTTCGAAAACAGATCTATTTTTAACGCTGATTATTAGACGCGTTTTAGTATGTGTGAAATTATATAAAACTATAGCTATTTTTAACACCTTAATTGTCCAGGAAAATTTACAAGATTCGCTTCCCAGTGTCATCATTTTTTAAACAGGCGCACATAAATACTGGTAGCTGCTTAAAGAAATGATTGAGCATATTTCGGAAAGACGGATATATACGCCCTTGGCAGCTTTAGAATTAGTAGTATTTGTCATGTCTTCAGAGATTTTTTTTGGTTATTTCATGGCATCTATACCTGCGCGCTGTAACTCTAACTTAATGTAAATATTAAGCAAAAGTTTTGTACTTTAGCAATTTCGGTTTTTGTAGTTAAATTTTTTTGGGGGTTCTTCTTTCTGTGGAATAAATGTGTTTTTGATTTTTTAGACGGCTGGATATGTTTTTCGTTTGGAGACTCAAGAATTACTTTAATGTTATGATTTCTTAAATATTTTAGCTTTATTCAATTGCTGCTGTTCCAGATACGTGCTAGCGTAATAGAGTTATCGTTTGCATAAAGGATGACGTAATATATTTATTACAAGTTTTTTAGTATGTATGGAATCAACAAAATGTACCAAAATTTGGATGTAATAAATATTTTTAACAGAATTTATTGGACGTCTTTTCGTATGTATGAAATTAACTAAATCTACTGCTATTTTTAATAGTATTTATTAGATGTTTTATTATGTATGAAATCAACTAAAAATACAGGATTTTCGGTGTCATAGCTATTCTGAATAGAGTATATTGGACGTCTTTTAATACATAGGAAGTTAGCTATAAATACAAGGTACGAATTTAAGAAAGTATTTAATTTATAGGCATTTATTACTTTTTATATTTTTCTTTATAAAATTTATTCTTGATTAATTATTCATTGACATCATAATAACATAAAAGAAAGTACATTAAATTAAAGTGATGTAGCTCAAAATAGTTAAACATTTATACGGCCGTTTTTTTTCAACCTCCGATTGCACAGCATCAACGTTAGACGAGCGGCAGGAAGTCGGTATGCGCATAGAGTGACGGCGCATGTTCCCCACATCACCTTCTTTGACTGCCTTTTCATTGACGCCATTGTGAGGCGAGCTGTAGCCACGTAAACATGGCTGCCTTAATTGATTCTCCCGCCAAGTGCGAATTGCGAAGTGTTATTCGATTCCTGCAAGCTGAAGGGAATAGTGCAGCTGAAATTCATCGAAGAATGAGCCGAGTGTATGCAGGCCCGGACTGGCTCCTTTGGGGGCCCTCGGCTAGAGAATGAAAAGGGGCCCCTTACAAGAAATTCAGAGAAAACAGACGTTTCTGTAAAATCTTTGTTTCTGCACTCATCTTTTTTTCTAGTTTTTGACATCATCAACTATGATTTCATGTATAGTTTTTGTTCCTCTGTGGTCTATTACGCTTTACATTATGGATGTTGTATTATACTTTACTTATTGGTGTAAGTATTTGCGTACTTTTATTAAAACCATGTGCTCTTATAATTGTTTTGAGCAGTGTAAATCTAATTCGATTCTTAATCATTTTAAATTTTGAAAAAACCCTTTCACAAGTGACTTTTATATAAAGTATGGTTAGTACAAACTCATAAGCGACATACAGGTTAGTAAACATTTCAAATTATGAGAGTTAAAAAACTATAGAAAAGATGCATGATAAGCACTGTAAACATTGGCTGTGGTCAGAGAAACAAATTTAAAGATTTTCGTTACTTTCAATTTTAGATTCTGCATCGACAAATTCAAAGATTTGATCAGCTTTTTTTCAAATTGTCTTCTTTAGCCATTGTACAGCTTTCATGCTAACCTGTAAACTGTTTCAAGTCTATCAGTAATTGACTTCGTTCAGTTTTACAAAATTTAGAAATTCTACAAAGGATTTCCTTAAAAAAAACCCATCAAGCACTACGAATCCATTAAATTTCTTTGGATTTAACCAGTAATAATCTTTTTAAAAAATTTTTAGACAAAATCTTTCTTCGATATTTGTCTTGACACAATCTAAAACATTGAAAAGGACCAATTTATGTTTTGAGCAGTTGAGATTTCAGGAGTCTATTGCATTTTTCACCAGGCATATTTTTCTTTGAAATTCATTTTTCCTTGGAATCCAATTCTACTTCTATATCGACACTGTTATCTTCTAATTTGCAGTTAACTGTGCTTGTACAATAGGGTGGGCCGAAAAAAACTTTTTTTCGATTTTCGATTATGGCGGGTGCGGAAAAGTGGCCACTGGTGGCATTCAGTTCATACAAAAAATTTGAGATTTTTTGGACATTTCCTTACCCTGCCGCAAACGGCTTGAAATTTTGAAAAATGTTCATTTTTGAACTTTTTTCGAAAAAAATTTTAAAATGTTAAATTAAATTTATTTTGGTTGTATTTGCTTGAAAAGGCATATTTAATGTACCAAATGTTTAAATAATATCTGATCATGCATTATTTGATATCTATGTTTATTATAACTTAGGCTATTTTTATAGCTTTTTCGCGTATAACAGGCAAAAGTTGTATTTGTTTGAATCGATCGTTAGTTTCTATATTATTTATGTCCCTTGGTCTCCTTTATATATTTTCTATGTGTCAAACATCATATATTTGGGGAAAAGACAGCAGTATACTTCAAAAACAAATCTGGAAGGTGAGAAAGTGGTGAAGCAGGACTATAAGCGAGCGCAATGACTCGTCATAATACTCAGGGAGTGAGGGACGAAATAGCTGAGAGCCAAAATGCGATAAAGGATTCTTATTATTTATCCTTGCTCAGTAACCTGAGACATTTGTTCAGTGTTAACGTGAAACCTTTTCGTAGTGATTATACAGTGCTTTTTGGGTCGTTTAATGTGCCATTATAGTGTTTTGTGCGTTTTATTATAACGAGCTTAGAAATGACTAGTATAAAGGGCCATGACAATGCAAAGACACGCAATAGCGTAAAAAGTAACTTTTTGGGGGGCGTCATGCATATTGAAAGAATTGCAATTGCCAACTTATGCTGATAATCATGCGCCACTACTACTGGTTGCTTCACCATGCAGAAGTTGTGACAGCAGATGATACGAATCTCGTCATCTATAAAAACAAAGTCAGAAGAGAGAAATAGAAACTTGGAAAGAAGATACAGGCAGAAGAAGCTATTGAAAGAAGGAAAATTAAAAGCTTATTTTTTATGGTAGAAAGGATAAAAGTATATTAAGAGGAAGAAAAATAACAAGCGGCACCGTCGAGAGAAAGGCGAGGAACACATCACCGCGTTCCGGTCACGGAAAAGAAATAGCAAAATCATTATACAATCTTCCAAGTCACCACAAGTTAGACTTTTCTGAACTGACGAGGTATCAAGGTAACGGAACGAGGTATCAAGTGACCCGAGTATTCCTAACCAGGTTCAAACAACACGGTGATGTGTTCCTCGCCTTTCTCTCGACGGTGCCGCTTGTTAATTTTCTTCCTCTTAATATACTTTTATCCTTTCTACCATCAAAAAATATGCTTTTAATTTTCCTTTTTTCAATAATTTCTGCCTGTATCTTCTTTCCAAGTTTCTATTTCTCTCTTCTGACTTTGTTTTTATCGATGACGAGATTCGTATCCTCTGCTGTCACAACTTCTACATGGTGAAGCAACCAGTAGTAGTGGCGCATGATTATCAGACTAGGTTGGCAATTGCAATACTTTCAATATGCATGATGCCCCCAAAAAAGTTACTTTTCACGGGATCGCGTGTCTTTGCATCGTCATGGCCCTATATACTAGCCATTTCTAAGATCGTCGTAATAAAACGCACAAAACACTATAATGGCACATTAAACGACCCAAAAAGCACTGTATAATCACTACAAAAGGGTTTCACGTTAACACTGAACAAATGTCGCAGGTAACTGACAAAGGATAAATAATAAGAATCCTTTATCGCATTTTGGCTCTCAACTATTCCGTCCTTCACTCCTTGAGTATTACGCCGAGTCATTGCTCTCGCTTAGACTCCTGCTTCACCACTTTCTCATCTTCCAGATTTGTTTTTGAAGTATACTGCTGTCTTTTCCCCAAATATAGGACGTTTGACACATAGAAAAAATATAAAGAAGACCAAGGGACATAAATAATATAGAAACTAGCGATCGATTCAAACAAATACAACTTTTGCCTGTTATACGCGAAAAAGCTATAAAAATAGCCTAAGTTATAATACACATAGATATTAAATAATGCATGATCAGATATTATTTACACATTTGGTACATTAAATATGCCTTTTCAAGTAAATACAACCAAATTAAATTTAATTTAACATTTTTTAATTTTTTTCGAAAAAAGTTCAAAAATGAACATTTTTGCAAAATTTCAAGCCGTTTGCGGCAGGGTAAGGAAATGTCCAAAAAATCTCAAATTTTTTGTATGAACTGAGTGCCACCAGTGGCCACTTTTCCGCACCCAGGAGTGACAAACACGCTAAACTTTATATTAAAAACAAAATGTTGTACAATAGGGTGGGCCGAAAAAAACTTTTTTTCGATTTTCGATTATGGCGGGTGCGGAAAAGTGGCCACTGGTGGCACTCAGTTCATACAAAAAATTTGAGATTTTTTGGACATTTCCTTACCCTGCCGCAAACGGCTTGAAATTTTGCAAAAATGTTCATTTTTGAACTTTTTTCGAAAAAAATTAAAAAATGTTAAATTAAATTTAATTTGGTTGTATTTACTTGAAAAGGCATATTTAATGTACCAAATGTTTAAATAATATCTGATCATGCATTATTTAATATCTATGTGTATTATAACTTAGGCTATTTTTATAGCTTTTTCGCGTATAACAGGCAAAAGTTGTATTTGTTTGAATCGATCGCTAGTTTCTATATTATTTATGTCCCTTGGTCTTCTTTATATTTTTTCTATGTGTCAAACGTCCTATATTTGGGGAAAAGACAGCAGTATACTTCAAAAACAAATCTGGAAGATGAGAAAGTGGTGAAGCAGGAGTCTAAGCGAGAGCAATGACTCGGCGTAATACTCAAGGAGTGAAGGACGGAATAGTTGAGAGCCAAAATGCGATAAAGGATTCTTATTATTTATCCTTTGTCAGTTACCTGCGACATTTGTTCAGTGTTAACGTGAAACCCTTTTGTAGTGATTATACAGTGCTTTTTGGGTCGTTTAATGTGCCATTATAGTGTTTTGTGCGTTTTATTACGACGATCTTAGAAATGGCTAGTATATAGGGCCATGACGATGCAAAGACACGCGATCCCGTGAAAAGTAACTTTTTTGGGGGCATCATGCATATTGAAAGTATTGCAATTGCCAACCTAGTCTGATAATCATGCGCCACTACTACTGGTTGCTTCACCATGTAGAAGTTGTGACAGCAGAGGATACGAATCTCGTCATCGATAAAAACAAAGTCAGAAGAGAGAAATAGAAACTTGGAAAGAAGATACAGGCAGAAATTATTGAAAAAAGGAAAATTAAAAGCATATTTTTTGATGGTAGAAAGGATAAAAGTATATTAAGAGGAAGAAAATTAACAAGCGGCACCGTCGAGAGAAAGGCGAGGAACACATCACCGTGTTGTTTGAACCTGGTTAGGAATACTCGGGTCACTTGATACCTCGTTCCGTTACCTTGATACCTCGTCAGTTCAGAAAAGTCTAACTTGTGGTGACTTGGAAGATTGTATAATGATTTTGCTATTTCTTTTCCGTGACCGGAACGCGGTGATGTGTTCCTCGCCTTTCTCTCGACGGTGCCGCTTGTTATTTTTCTTCCTCTTAATATACTTTTATCCTTTCTACCATAAAAAATAAGCTTTTAATTTTCCTTCTTTCAATAGCTTCTTCTGCCTGTATCTTCTTTCCAAGTTTCTATTTCTCTCTTCTGACTTTGTTTTTATAGATGACGAGATTCGTATCATCTGCTGTCACAACTTCTGCATGGTGAAGCAACCAGTAGTAGTGGCGCATGATTATCAGCATAAGTTGGCAATTGCAATTCTTTCAATATGCATGACGCCCCCCAAAAAGTTACTTTTTACGCTATTGCGTGTCTTTGCATTGTCATGGCCCTTTATACTAGTCATTTCTAAGCTCGTTATAATAAAACGCACAAAACACTATAATGGCACATTAAACGACCCAAAAAGCACTGTATAATCACTACGAAAAGGTTTCACGTTAACACTGAACAAATGTCTCAGGTTACTGAGCAAGGATAAATAATAAGAATCCTTTATCGCATTTTGGCTCTCAGCTATTTCGTCCCTCACTCCCTGAGTATTATGACGAGTCATTGCGCTCGCTTATAGTCCTGCTTCACCACTTTCTCACCTTCCAGATTTGTTTTTGAAGTATACTGCTGTCTTTTCCCCAAATATATGATGTTTGACACATAGAAAATATATAAAGGAGACCAAGGGACATAAATAATATAGAAACTAACGATCGATTCAAACAAATACAACTTTTGCCTGTTATACGCGAAAAAGCTATAAAAATAGCCTAAGTTATAATAAACATAGATATTAAATAATGCATGATCAGATATTATTTAAACATTTGGTGCATTAAATATGCCTTTTCAAGCAAATACAACCAAAATAAATTTAATTTAACATTTTAAAATTTTTTTCGAAAAAAGTTCAAAAATGAACATTTTTCAAAATTTCAAGCCGTTTGCGGCAGGGTAAGGAAATGTCCAAAAAATCTCAAATTTTTTGTATGAACTGAGTGCCACCAGTGGCCACTTTTCCGCACCCGCCATAATCGAAAATCGAAAAAAAGTTTTTTTCGGCCCACCCTATTGTATAGTTTCGTTGTTTTCATTTTCCTTGGTAATTGGAGAGAGAGATATTTGCTTGCTCCATCACCTTGTGGCTCCTATTTATCGAACCCTGTAAAATTTTTCATGCGCAATACATTTTATTTTTCATATTATTTTTCTTCCCTTTTACGTACCTTCTTTTATAAGACAAGCAAAGAAAAACAACAGATTCTTCCACCAATCCAAATAAGTTTTCTGATTTGAATAACGTAACTGTTCAATCAGCTATAACCAAATTCAATAACTTTTCCATGCAGCAAGTATATTATATTTTCAGAGTTTCCCCCAGGTTTAAAAAGGGGCAGGGCGCTACTGTTCTGAAAAGGGCACTTTTTATACAATCGAATCTAGAATTTAGCGGTTCAAAAAATCGTGAAAAAACAGAAATTTCGTCAAAAAATCGAAAAAGAACAAAAATTTCGCCAAAAAATTGAGCAAAAAGAAAAGAAAAACATAAATTTTGTTAAAAGATCGCGAAAAACAGCAGATTTTGCTAAAAAATCACGAAAAAAAACGACAAATTTTGTTAAAGATCGCGAAAAAACGGCCGATTTTGTTAAAAGTTTGTTAAGGGGCAAGCCTGATTTATTCAAAAAGACGTTTTTTTGGAGAAAAAAAAGAATACTTTTTATCAATAAAGGGTTCTTTTTGTTTCATAAACGGGTGCTTTCAGGATTCACATTTAGAAAGTTTTGTACAGTCAAGAGAGGATTGTGAACGGAGAGGGGGGGGGGGGAGAAGGTCGCCTCGGACTCGGAAATTTAGGGGGTGCCAAATTTATGCTACAAACGTCATTTTTGGGCTGTCACAAGAAAAAGTTGGGAGGGGGGGGGACTTAAATTCTAATTATGCCCCAGGAGTTATTTTCCCTTCACACGCCTTGATTGTGAAGAAGGAAAATCCGCTTTTTGAGCATTAAAAACACAATTTTGAAGCAGGAAAATTAGTTTGTAGAACAGAAAAATTCGCTTCTGGCATTAACTTTTTTTGTGTGTGTCTCTCTATAAGGAAATTTGCATTTTTTTTTTTTTTTTTTTTTTAATCTTTTGACAAAATTTGCCGTCTTTTCGGGATATTTTGCGTTTTTTCGTGAATTTTTGATAAAATTAGCTGTTTTTCGGAATTTTTTTGACAGAATTTTCCCTTTTATTGCGATTTTTTGACGAAAATATGCCGTTTTTTGCAAATCTTTTGACGACATCTGCCGTTTTATCGAAATTTTTTGACGAAAATTGCCGTTTTTTGTGAATTGTTTGACAATTTTTTCCGTCTTATCGCGCTTTTTGCATATTTTTTTTTTTTTTTTTTTTTTTTTTTTTTTTACGATCTTTTAAGGAAATCTGCCGTTTTTATGGGATTTTGTGATGAAATTAGCCATTTTGTCGCGAATTTTGCCGGAAATGAGTCTTTATTTTGTGGATTTTTTTTAGTGAAATTTGACGTTTTTTTCGCAATTTTTTGACGAAATTACTCGTCCTGTGGGACGCGTAAGAGCTATTTTTTGCGTTCCGTCGCCGATTTTTTATGTAATTTATGCGTTATAGCGCGTCTGCATCATCGCTGTAGGGCTGTGTTTTTTCAAATGTGGGGCAGGAAGGGCGCTATTTTTTTTCAATGAGTGACAAGAGGGGCGCTAGTTTTTGGATGAAAGTCAAAAGGGGCGCTATTTTTTAAACTAAAAGGCAAGAGGGGCGGAGCGCCCCCCTGAAACCCTCTGGGGGAAACTCTGATATTTTATTTTGATTCCCTTTTACGCACATTTTTTTATAAGACGAGCTTAGAAAAACAACAGATTCTTCCACTAATGCAAATAAGTTTTCTACTTTGCGAAACGTAACAGTTCAATCAGTAGTAACCAGATTCAGTAATTTTTCCATGCAGTAAGTATAAAAAACATTCCTTTTTTAAATGAGTTTGTACACTGTTATAAAATCCTTTCATATTAGTAGCTCTATAGAATGAACAAGCAATAACATTTGATGCAATCTACACTTGGCAAATTCTAATTTTATGAGCTCGTATACAAAGCCAATTAACAAAAATCATAGATTTCTGTTATTCTCAAAATTTCACATACCTTTCCTTGAAGGACATAGCTGAAACAAATTGCCAACTCGTAACAGCTACATCTTGAGTACTACCTACCACCATGCTGAATATTATGCTATCATATGGGTCTTTTAAAATATTACAGAACATTGAACCTATTATTTGTTGTAGAAGTCTGCAAGGGCCAGGGTTTGGGCTGAGGCCTATGTCCAAAGCAAAATTTATGCATTTCCGTAGAAAATGAATTTAGATATGTGTCAGGAACTAACTCCTTTGGATTTGAAAGAAGCTCTAATAAATTACAGAGAAACATTTTCACAATTTTTTATAACTCATCTTCAAAAGTTAATCATGTTTTTACCGTTTTTTTTTCTTTAAATCTAAACTACATTGATTTTATAATGAATCTTTATTTGAATCTTAAAAAAATCTAGTATTTTGAGTAATCATTAGTCCATTCGCGACGGGAGCCTTTTACAAAATTTTTAATGTTTTGTCACCGATTTTAAAAAACAGAAATTTGTATGTTATTGAATTTAGAAAATGCTCTGATTAAATAAGGGAAATTTTACAGTATAATTTTACTGGTGTGAATAAACGAGGATTCTTAAGCCTTTTTGCAGCACGTATACGTGTCGCTCATCCCCAAGGGGTTAAGAGCCATTATTTAGAAATTTGGACAAAAAAAGTGATGTTTTGATAGTTGTGTTTTTTAATTGCCTTGATAGTTTTTTATGTTGAAGTAAATGATATTTAATCTGCAATTTTGAAACCCTGAAAAAAATTCTTTCCTTTAGAAAATGCAAAAGTTCAAGGTTGTGATTGCCATTTTGATGAAAAATGTAATTCCAGTATGTTTGGAGGGCTATATCTCTGGCAAACAACAACATCCCAAAATTTTTTTGGAATAAACAGTTAGCATAACACTAACTGCTTATTAAAATTTATTTGTTTCCTTGGGGCAGTATTACTTTACATTGTTATGTTGCCACAAACTATAGACAAAATGATGTATTTGCCCATTTTCCTCACTTAATATTTTATTTAAGCATTAGTACCCCACATTTTTTTATAGAATATGAAGTGCACTACTAGGACAAGCTAAATAATATAGTACTGCGCGGAGATATCGTTCCTGGTAGTAGAACCTGTTAAATGTTCAAAATCTGCAACATTTAAAGTAGTGTTATTTCAAAAAAGGGCTAAAGTTGAATGAAAAAACATATATCACGCAATAGTTGAACAAATGTACAAAAACATGTAAAAGAAAAAGAAGTGGGGGGCCTCGTGATATTTTTTGGCAAAAAAATGACAAAAGGAAGCAATGGAAAGAAAAATAATGTCCATGATGATATTTTTCCCCTAAGAGAAAATGAAACATCCCATTTCTCTTTCGGAAAAGGGTAAAAAGGGGACATTTCATTTTCTCATAGAGAAAAAACATCGAAAGTGGAAAGAGAAATAGGATTTTTCATATTCTGATACGGAAGAAATGTGATAATCAACATTGTTCATTTGAAAATTTTGTCATTTTTTTAATAAAAATATCACGAGACCCCACTTCTTTTTCTTTTCAATGTTTTTGTACAGTTGTTCAACTATTGCGTGGTATATTTTTTTTCATTCAACTATAACGCTTTTTTGAAATAACACTACTTTAAATGTTGCAAATTTTGAATATTTATAGGTGAAATCTACTAACAGGAATAATATATTCTCGCAGTACTACATTATTTCGCTTGTCTTAGTAGTGCACTCTCATATTCTATAGGAAAAAGTTGGGGTACTATTGCTTAAATAAGATATTAAGCGCGGAAAATGGACAAAAGCGTCATTTTGACATTACTTTGTGGCAACATAACAATGTAAAGTAACAATTCCCCATGGAAACAAATAAATTTTAATAAGCAGGTAGTGTTATACTAACAGTTTATGCCAAAAGAATTTAGGGATGTTGTTGCTTGCCAGAGAATATAGCACTCCAAACATACTGGAATTTCATTTTTTATCAAAATGACATTCACAACCTTAAACTTTGACACTTTCTATAGGGAAGAGGATTTTTTTTTTTTTTTCAGATCTTCAAAATTGCACATTATTTATTAAATGTGATCTGCTTCAACATATAAATCAAATCAAAAAATACATCTATCACACTTAGTCTGATTTTCAAAATAATGGCTCTTAATGTCATTACTGTGTATTTTCTGTGATACGAAAACATCGTGATTTAAAAGGATAGTTTGAAAATATAAAATATTTCATAAATGTGTATGCAGTATTCTTTAAAAGGATCTTAAATTATATATTAAGAAAAAGTTATTTTTTGTGTGTGTGCGTGTGTGGAAATTGAATGGAATCGGGTCGTCCTTCAACTGATTTTTGTACGGGACTTGGCCGTGAACTGTGCAAGTGCAAACGAGCCTAGATGATCCTGTAGGCATGAACTTTCAGGCCCATGCAGACTTCTAACTTGTTGATAACGATTTTCAACACAAAGTCTCGTCCAGTTTTAATTAACTTTCCCGTGATTTTTTCTGTTAACTATTTTTATTTTGCTCTTTTTCGTTGTCTTCAATATACTTTTTTACATGATTTCGTAAAAACGCCTCATAATTTATAACCAACATGATTAGTTCGAGAAAAGTATTATGGTTAGCTACAGAGTCAAGCGTATAATCTCCTTCTGCTTTGTTCCCTCTGTACCCAATGCCTTGTTTTCCAATTAAACAAAACTACATCAATTAACTATTGAACAACATATCTTTCAGTGTGACTGAAGAAGAATCTTGGAACTTCTTAACCAGGTATTAAAACTTTTTAAGAAATTTTCAACGTCTAAACATTTTTTCTTACCTTTTCGTACCGTCACATGCTTCGTGTTGACACAACTGTGACATTGCACTAGCTACAACCATACTGTGCGTGATTGACAAGTGAGCGTCGCGATGCATTCTGAATCTGACTCTATGAGCACTGCACATAGGGCGATGTATCAGTCAGCAGCCCTATTCCGTCTGTTCAACAACATGACACGGCGAAATTATATGTTACCATGAAAAAACTGTCAATTGCTTAAAATTTATTCTAAACACATGCAATTACTGGAAAATACTCATTTTTTCTCTTATGTAAGTAGTAATTATAAAATCGTGCATTCTACTTTTTGGGGTGCACCTCCGGGGCCCCCTTGGGCCGGGGGCCCTCGGCAATCGCCGACCAGCCGACCTGGCCAGTCCGGGCCTGAGTGTATGGAGAAAGCTTTATAAGCGATGGTGTTGTGCGTGAATGGTGCCGAAAATTTAAAGATGGCCGAACCGATGTGCATGATAAAGGAGGTCAAGGACGCAAGTCTGTAGCCACAGACAACCTTGTTCAACGAGTGGACGAAGAAGTTAGAGGAAACCGAAGGTTCACTATAAATGATTTGTCCATAAAATTTCCAGAAGTCTCGAGGTCTTCTATGTACACTATTGTGACGGAACATTTAGGCTACAGAAAAATTTGTGCTCGCTGGGTCCCAAAGATGTTGACGGACAACCACAAAACACGACGAATGGGCTCAGCCTTGACATTCCTCACCCGTTATGACGCTGAAGGAGAAGACTTTTTGAAATCAATTGTGACAGGTGATGAGAGCTGGGTTCAGTATGACACACCTGAAACGAAACGTCAATCTCAACAATGGATGCATACGAACTCGCCAAACAGACCAAAAAAGTTCAAACAAATCTTCAACAACAGAAAGATTATGGCTACAGAGTTCTGGGATCAAAAAGGTGTGTTGCTTGTTGAGTTCATGCAGCCAGGGACGACGATTACTTCAGCTGTTTATTGTGAAACTTTACGACGGTTACGCAGAGCCATTCAGAACAAAAGAAGAGGCATGCTGACTTCTGGAATTGTTCTGATCCATGACAACGCCCGTCCTCACACTGCTGCTGTAACCCAACGTCTACTTCAGCATTTTTAGTGGGAAATTTTCGATCACCCGGCATACAGTCCCGCCCTAGCTCCGAGTGACTACCATCTTTTCCCTGAACTTAAAAAGTGGCTAGAAGGGAAGCATTTTCAAAGTAACGTGGAGCTTCAAGACAGCGTCAAGAATCATTTGAATTCATTGGCGGACACTATGTATGAAGAGGGTATTGGAAAGCTTGTCCACAGGTGCGACAAGTGCCTCAATTTACAAGGTGATTATGTTGAAAAATAACCATAAGTGTACATAACTTTTAGTAATAAAATGATCTTTCTATATATGCTTGTCTTTTTTTTATGGCCCATCGGAGGTTGAAAAAAAAAACGGCCTATTACTAATATAACTCGTACACAATTCAATATAAAATTACCTAGCAAATTCATAATTTTAGTTACACTGTAAAAAATTAAATGATGCTTAATCTAGAAAATATAAAATGTAACTAAAAATCACATATATAAACAACAACTATTTTCTGTTTACCTGCGTTTCCGAAAAGCATTCTTTACGTTTAGATACCAGTAAATCCGGTATATGTTCTAAATTTATAGGGGTCTTCCATAAATTATGTCACGCTTGAAGGGGGAGGAGGTTATGGAGTAGATTTTCGGTGGCGTTCTAGTGACAGCTCGTATGAATACCTTTTTTTAGGATAAAGCATTTAAGTTATGCTGAAAATTCCAAGAAGTGTTTGCAATAAGACAGGTCCGCAGAAGTAATGAAAACACCAGTAATGTCTCTTCGAAGTTCTTTATTAAGATATGCAGGAATGAGCGGAGACTTATACTCCTCAGGGAGTGACCCCTTGAAAACACAATTCACAGTGCTACATGTTGGGAGTACGTCTTTTTGTGACGACAGACAAAATCAAACTGAACTTACAATTAGTACAGATGTTGATTAGCGATTTGGCTTGCGGTTTTCGCCAAAACTCTTTGTATAATTGCCGACCTTGGCGATAATTATGCAGAGAGAGACAGAACACATTGTTAAGTATACAGCCAATTGATAACCTGTAAATTATGGGAGCAGGCACAAAAGGGTTAATAGCTTAAATTCGTGAGAACTGCATCAGCTCTCAACGGACGATGCGAAACCATCTGCTTACATTTACATATTATGCTCTAAATCAAAGAGACGCACCCACGAAATAATTTGCAGGACAAAATGTTTATGAAGAGAACGGAAATCGTTAGCAACTGTACAAAGATTAGATTTTATTTTAGTTATTGAAATCGCAAAGATACCTTTCAACGGAATTATGAGAAGCGCAGATTGAAAGAAATTGCTTTTCTTTTATTTTATTTCAGTTAGCCGTTACATCAGAAAATTCATGTAAGAGAAAAGAATTAATGAAAGCTTTTCCATGCTTAACAGAATATTAAATTGTGGGGAAAGGGCGAAATGAAAGCCTACTTCCTAAATTATAAAGATTAATTAAAAATGCAATTTTATAAAAGGATTAAATTTTGACCCAAAAACTATATATAATGGAATCTCCATTATAGAGGTTCATGAAATTGTGACAGTTTGTGACAAGAGGATGGGAAGAGGTAAGAAGAAATGTGATATCACACATTTTGGTTAAAATAAAAGCATTAAATTTCTCCAGATTAATTTATGAAGTGTGAAGTTATTTAAAAAATTAAAATACTTTGTGTTCATAAAAATAAGATTTAAAGCTAGATTTGTTAAATTCTATTTCAAAGTCCAAAATACTACTGTTTTCATTTGGTCGTTCATATTATTATTTTATTACTATTGTATATTGATTTTATTTTGTTGTAAGCCTTATTTCATACAAAATAAGTACACGAATCATTTTTACTGTTGAGCTCACAAATGTCAATAAAACACATACTTAAAAATAAAATTTGAAATATGATGTAAAACCTAGTGCTTTGTTTCTGAATCTGCAAGTATATGTTTACATAATATGGTATGACATGTGACAAAATGGGGAGGGGGATAAAGTGAAGTGTGAAACTTTGTGACAAAGGGGGCGGGGTGGTGAGTCAAAATTATGGAAAAAATGCATGACATCATTTATAGACGGACCCTAAAGACATATTCATAAAAAAACTGTATTTTTTTTCACTTATTTTAGGAAAGATTCCACATAAAATAATTTTTTCTTTAAACCTAAAATACAGGTTTTTCCGACGCTTGTAGTACTGAAATAAACGTACTTATGTTAATCGAACGTATTACAAAGCTTACATGTATTATAAATGTTAAGTGAGATGAATAACCAACGCTAGCATTTAAATTAAATTAATAATATTTATTACTCTTGGACGTATAAATTCGGTTATTCAGCTAAAAAAGTTTAATTGAGGATTGATAGCATCCTAAAAACAGAAACTCTGGTTTGAAGAAGTTTTATATTTATATATTATAACAAGTTGAAAATTGCACGTGAAGTGTAGCAAATGAGATGAGTTCGTGCTATAACGAAGTTTTAAAAATACATCTTGCTGTTATTTGTTGACAGTACTTCGGATATAGTATAGTGGTCGAAATCTTGTTTATTGCTGTAAATATACAGGAAGAAACTGTTATTATAGCTCAGAAACGTATATCATATTCATAAAATGTGAAATAGTTTAATATAATTAACACACGCCACAAACAATGTTTTCCAGTATAGCATTATGTATGCGTGGCCCTGTAATTTAATAATAAATATCCCTTGCATCACAGATTGTACAGAATGTATATTTTAATATATATAAACTTCATAGGCTCATGTATTCTATTATATTCGAATGAGTGTAACGCCATTAAAATGCATTGGAAACATTTTTCCCCATTGACCGTAGTGTAACGGAATAATTTTGATTGTTCATGTTATTGATCTATGCATCCTATTTTTATAAAATTTGAAATGACTCGACAAGATTATGTAATAATTATATGTTTTAAATTTTAAACGATTCGGTTGGGTAGTTTTTGCGTCGTTATATGCAGACGAACAGACAGACGGACAGATGGACTGAACGACAACTATAGGTGCTACGTATTTACATAATTACGAACGCACCTAAAAACGGCTCGGAATCGTTTTAAAAAATCAGTTGCAACAAAAGAAACTATGTTTTTATAAATGCTTCTTCAAATGACAAAAATTCATTGATTCCTGAAGTTTCTTAATGTATAGGAGGTTTTTAGTAGTAGTAGGTAACTCATCAGAGGTTATTTTATATTATACTAGATTAAAAAAAAAAATTTTCTTTTTTTACACGGAATGTAAGTAAAAAAAAGCATTGTATAATCGTTACAAGTAAAGAGAACATTGTACAAGATGCTCCCCCCCCCCCCCCAAAAAAAAGGAGATTGCACAAGATGTTAAAAGAATAAAGAACATTGCACAAGATGTTAAAAGTAAAAAGAGCATATTTTACAAGATTTTAAAAGTTCCCGAATATTTAACTAATTTTTCAAAAATAAATAAATAAATAAACATATTAGTGGAAAATATAAATTAAAGGGGAAAAAATGTAAGCAGTTAAGGTTACTGGAGCTTCAAAAAGAATTCTTTCCAACCGCAATTTAAAAATAAATTAAATCGTATTACACATGATGTAATAGTTTTAAAAACTTTATTTGTTTAATACATTGGTATGATAATCCAATAATACCCATTATTGCAAACAAATAATGCTATCTTTGAAAAATATTTAGAAGTGCTTGAATTTCATGGAATCGAATTCGAATTACGTTATCCCTGATAAATATTTACTGTTTCAGAGAGAAGTGTACTATCAAAATAAAGCAGCAAAAATCGCTCCCGAATGTAATTGAATTGGGATCATTTGTCTTTCTGTTTACAAATACTTTTGATTGTTTACTTTCCTCCTGTTAATAATGCATGAGGCATTTTAAAGCGTATATATTACACTAAACAAAACATGAAGGATAAATGCCGACCTCTTTTCTTGGAAATATTTCTGTTCTAGTGAAATATTGAATTTATGAGTTAAGTATGAAATACTTCAAAGACAGCTTTTTATTTTATTCACATGTTAATTTTTTCTTATCATTTTCTAAAGACGATAAAAAGCAGTATCTATAGATTTCCATTTATTTCGCTATTTATCTAAAAGAGGCGTTGGGGGGGGGGGGGTGGCAGGAGTAAGGAGAGTCGGGGATTTTTTTATATTGATAAAAATTAATTTTGATTTTATTGTGCATTACTAGGGAGTAATTGATACAGTTTTCTTTTCATATATATTAACCCTCTCACTGACAATTCCGTGTTAACACGTTCACTAAGCTCCAGGTTTCTCTTCAATACAATTAATATTTAAAATAATATAACTCAGTTGATTTAATATATTTTTAATACATTTAACGATGATTCAAAGAATAACATTTGCATTAGTAAATAACATTTTTTATAAGGTTGAAAGAATCATATTTTTTAACTTTTAAAACAAAATGAAGAGAAAACAACATTACAATTTGCCCTTTTGAAAGACTGTCAAAGGTTTTTCTTAAATTAGTTAAAGCATTAAAGATTGCTAATTTTAATAAAGTATCAGTAGCCAGACTATTGCAAAAATTACATATGCCTAGGATGGCTATGTTTTTTTTAAACTTTTAATAATTGATTTTTGTGTATATTTTAGCACTGAATCTGAAAATGGCCTTTATTTTTTAATTTTCAAGTCCTGAGTTTTTCTAAATAGTAAATTTTAAAGGTAAAAAGTAAAAAAAAAAAAAAAGAATAAAATAAATAAATAGTGAAAATCTAATACTAAAATAGAGGAAATGGTTATGTGTAATAAACTTTGATAGATGATTTATGTATTTTTTAACGCTAAATATTAAAATGATTTTTGTTTTAAATCATCGTCTCACGATTTTTTCAAAATAATAAATTTAAAAGTTTTCTGTTTGAAAATTACATTTATTTTGCTAATATTGTCTTTATGTTAAAAAAAATCGTTCATGATATACTTATATGTTCATGATTGGAAAATAATTATGTGCACAATATACTTTTTTTTATGATTATAATAATTTGTGTTTATAATGTATTGATGTTTTTACGATAACAATAGTTTATATATACAATATATATATGCTATCATGATTGCAATAAATTTATGTGTACAATTTATTTATGTTTTCACGATTGCAATAAATTTATGTGTACAATATATTTTTGTTTTCACGGTTGTAATAAATATGCACATAATGTTTATCTTTTCACAATTATAATCAATTAATCATACAATATATTTACGTTTAGGATACATAGCAAAATAGCTCAATGCAAATGTACATTACATTTGCATTCACAATACATTTATGTTCAGAATAATTTCATGTATAAAGTGTTATGTTCACTTTTGCAAATATTCTCTTTCTATTATTATCATTGTGGTTCATAAAACATTTTTAGTAAAAATGGTTATTTATCTCTTTAAAATTTTTTCCATCTTATATTGTTACGTGATACTATGCACTTAAAAAATAAATGCTAAAGCAGTTTTATCGATAAAATTCACATTAGGCATAAAAAATACGTTATTTCAATGCTTTATGTTTTACTTTTTAGTGCCAAGAACTACATGGATCAAAAACGTAGAAAATGTGCGTTTTTAATAAATGGGATTTAATAACTGATTCAAAATATGTAAAATAAAATGTTCATCATAACGTAAACCATAAGCAGCAAAAGAAAAAAAAAATAAATATACCAATATAAAAAACACTAAAAATAAAAATTACTAATTTATTTATAAATTATAATAAAATATTAATATTTTTATTTAAAGTATTAATATTTTATAAATTAATATGTATTAGATTTTTATATTTATATTATTAAACAAGAACAAACCTAAATGATTTAAATGCATTATTACATTTAACAATTTCCCAAAAACCTCTCCATAAGTTATTGGAAATTTCTATTATCTTATTCTTTGTCTCAACACATTTTCAACAAACCTCAAATAACAGACAATTTTACACTTACATTCTACTATCAAAGAAATCATTAATCAGAATTTGCGTCGATATTTTATTTTTCGAGTGATGGCAAATTAAAATATTTTACACTACAGCATCGAATAGGAAAAATAAAATCACTTCTGAAACCAGGAAAACAATTTCAGATCAATCTTTTTCTGCATAACATGAATTCATTAAGTAATAATCATAACATAGAAAATCTGCAGGAATTAAAGATTAAAATTAAGTAAGGATTCTATTTGCATTCCATAAATAAGAACTTTAATACTATCCGTATATTTAAATCCTAGAATGGCGGACATCTTTCTCTTATTTTAAAATATTTATTGTAAATTTGTTATTCTAATTGGCTGATGAATTATATCAATAAATACAATTCTCACTCCTACATACAATACTTTATTTAGAGTGACTATTCACTCTAAGCAAAAGTGAATAGGCTTTCTTTCAGAGGAGCAACTATTTACTCTTGAGAAGTATGCATTTTACTATAAATCAGCATAATAATTTCTAAGGTTAGATTAAGAAATGGAGCTTTTGAAAAGTAAGAAGTGACATTTTTGGTGCTTTTCATTATTTTATTCCGCATATTGGTTTAAAGTTGAAAAGAAAATATTTTAAAGTATATAATGCCAAGTGTACCTCGTCAGCGGAATAATATTTCATTCTCGACAAAGGTGTGACATATTTCTCTCTCGACAATGCAGTGAAATTATAATAGCAAATAAAGCCTTTTGCAAAGTTTTAAAGCTGCTAACTGTTTTGAAAATGCTAAAATAATATCACACAAGAAACAGCTGCTTCGAATCTGCAAACGAGGTTCTTCTGTAGTGCAAGACAAAACACAGCGTGCTAGTAAAAGCAACGCTGGCATGGCAAGATTGGGTTTCCATTCTTGTCTTCGGTAGCATTCTGTGCTCTATGAAGAAGAATCTCGGTTGTAGATTCGAAACAGCTGTTTGTTCCTTTTTGTGAGTTATCTCTGCATTTTTAAACGTCGGTTTTCTACCTTTTAATGGAGTAAAATATTTCACTTCTTTCTAAGGAGTGAAAATCCCTATATATATTTTTACGAAAATTCAGGATATAAAGAATGTCTGTCACTCTTTCAAAACGTGTATTTTTCATTTCTTTTAATTTAGAGAAAAAAAGTTTTCTTTCTAATTACAGAAAATATTTTGTGCACAAATGTTAAATTATGAGTAATGGAAACTCAGATACATTTTTTCGTTAGTTAAAATGAAATCACTACAAATAAAAAAAGTTTTGAATTAAATGAAACATTTTGAGCCATTTGTTTCTGCTTGCACATTTCTTTCTATGTAGCATCGCGAATTTTTTTAAGCTCATTGGCCAAGGTACCCTGCATGGATTCTCCTTTTGGTTACTTAATATTTCTCCTCTTACGCAGGGAAAAAAGTTTAGAGTTTTTCGATACCAATGAATATAACCGGTATTTCCTGGGTTATGGAACATTGGTGAATATTATTTAATCAAAAATTCTATTAGATGTTTAGCATTTAACATATATTTTTTATATTATACTATAAGAACAATAAAAAGCATTTTTATAATTACAAATTATGCATTAAAATAGATTTATTTTGCAGTGGTATGATCATTTATTATCAATCATCGTTCAAAATAAATTGATCTTGCCTTTAAAATATTTTAAAAGCTCGAATTTTATATAATAGAACTTTGATTACTTTATTCGCGATAAATATTTACCACTTAGATGAGTGTACTGTCAAATCAGCAAAAATTGCTCCCAAATGTAATTGAATTGGGAGAACTTGTCTTTTTGTGTACAAACACATTTGTTTGTTTGGTTTTCCTATGTTAATGATTGATGAAGCATTTTACAGAATGCATATTACATAAACTCAAAATAAGTGAGAAATTTTCACCGCTTTCCTCTGTACCTCATAAATATTTCTGTTCCAGTGGAAATTGAAATTTATGCGTTATTTATGAACTTATTTTAATCAAATATTTAATATTTGGCTGTGGATTTTGTTTATAAGAGCGTTATAGGTGTTTTGAAATACTAAGCCAAAATATTGTTAAAGTCATTCTTGTCGTGTGTCATGCGTTAAATCAAAATTATGCCTTTACTTCTCCAGACATTATAATTTATTAATGAATTTTTTTTCAGTTTCAGTTTTGGATTTATATTAACAAACTGATAACTAACAAAGATTGAACCGCGAAAAAAATAATAATCTTTGTACATAAAAGTTGATGATACACGAGGACTCCAAAAGTACATTTTTTGACAATTTCTTAGGATTTTTATTTTCTTCTATCGTTACAAGAAAAAAATACTGGATTCATGAAAATTTTTGAAATCCAGTTTTAGACAGATTTGCATGTTTCAGGGATCAAAGAACTTGAAAAACATGTTTTTACAAAATGTCTGTCTGTGAGTTTGTCTGTTTGTCTGTCTGTATGAATGTGGACAAAAATTTTGTGGGTGGTCTAGCTAAAAATATAATACGCGGAATTTTACAAAACTTTATGTTTTGTTAGACCTTGATGCAAAGTAGATCTGATTAATTTTTAGTGTACATTGCTCAAGAAGGTGGCATTCTTATGCTGCATTATTCACAATTTCCTCCATAGCCATACCTAAAGAACTATTGCATGGATTTTTACAAAACTGTAGATTTATTTAGTACTTGATAAAATATGGTGCTGATTGCGTTTTAGAGCAAATCGCTCAACAGGTGGCCCTGCCATGGTGCGTTGTTTGTCATTATCGCAATAGCTCTATCTCAAGCACTAATGCACGGAATTTAAGAAAACTTTAGATTCTGTGAGGCATTGATATAAACAAGATCTGATTAGTTTTTGGTGTATATCGCTCAAAAGGTGCGCTGCTATGATGCAATAGTTACGAGTTCCGCAATAGCCATATATCAAGAACAAGTGCATGGATTCTCATACAAATTTAAGTTTCGTTAGTATTTGATATAACATGGTGTTTATTACATTTCGATGCAAATCGCTCAACAGGTGGCGCTTCCATGGCGAATCATTCGTGAATATCACAATAGCTCTATCGCCAGAACTAATGCACAAATTTTTTTAAAACTTTCTAGACTCAGTTAGTCCCTAATATAGATTGGTTTTGTTTATTTTTTGGTGTAAATCGCCAGACAGATGGCGCTGTTATGCTGACTTTTTAAAATATTTTGTAATAAATGTGTCTAGAGGATTAATGCATGTATTTTCATCAAACTCTGTTAGTACCTGATAAAAAATTGATCCTGATCAATTTTAGGGGTACATCATCCAACATGTCGCGCTGTTATGCATATTTTTTAAAGATTTTGCAAAAGCTTTATTTCAAAAGCTAATGCACGGATTTTCATCAAATTTCAGATTCAGTTATAAGTTGACATAAGTTGTTTCTGACTAGATTGTGATGTAAACCACCTTACCGATAGCACTCTTATGCCACATATTTCAGGAAGTATCAACATACATAAGATAGAAGAAACAGTTGAAATTGCAACTCACTACTTATAATTTCATTTTACATTCTTGCATTGCAAAAACATGGAAAAACGTAAAGATATATTTAATATTTTTATTACTAAATTACTCTATTTACTCTACGAATGGTATCTCAAAGCACAAAAAAGCACGCTTTCCTTTTGAATATTTTGTACATATCTGCTGTAAACCATTTCTCTCACAACTCATATCTCTCTAAAACAGCGCTATAAAAACCAAATTGGTATTTTTTAAATTCATCTATCTGTTTTTTATTATCACACAATTTTTTTTATTATCATTATTTATGCGAGACAGAGCCTGTCGAATTTTTACGAAAGAAAATGTTTAAGAAAAAATTGTTTCATTGATTTATAATAAACCTACAAAATTAACTACAATAAAAAGTGCTAGTCTAACCCTCAAACAAATATTATTTTAAGCTAAAAATAAAAAAATACAATTTCTATAAAATTTAGTTCTTATCAAATTATTAAAATTAAACTTTAATCGCATATGTAATCAGTAAAGTATAATAAAGATAAGTTATTATGATGAAGTTATTCATTCAGACTCTTATGTTTGGTATAAATGAGAATGGGAAAAAAACGAAATATAGTCCAAGTTGACACGATCATAGTATTTCACGTGAATACTAAACACGTCATCATTTTCATCTTCTCAAAATTTACATACTCATTTCTTATAACCGTATCCACCATGTTAAAAAAATAGTATTTTAATTTTATCAGTTTAAAATCAATTCAACTCAAAACTTGAAGTCTGGATTACCAGCAACATCTTTGCAAGTGCACAATCGCACTCTGAACTTCAGATGATAATCTCAGTACTGAAGAATAAAAATTGTCATAATGTATGTTTTTTTACGCGTTTGTGTTAATATATTTAATTTTATCTAAGAAAAGGATCGTTTTATTTTAAATATAATGTCACTTTCAATTACATAAAGTTTCGCCTAATGTCTCAAAATGCAGCTTTATAAGGAAAAATACGTGTTTTCAAAAGCAGTATGTAATTTTCGGCCCAAAATATTTTGGCGCAGTATGTCCATAGTAGGATTTAGCGCCATTAAATCCTATAAAAAAATATAAACATAGAAATAAAAAAAAATTCAATTTTATCAGAAAATGGCATGAATAAATAAGTAAACCCCGTAATTCTCTCAATTCAGCAATAATTACCACCCTTTTCAAGAAATTTCCTATAATTTTTTTAATTAACAATAACAAAGGAGATTTTTAAACAAATAAATAAACAAAAATAAGGTAGTGCAGACACATTTGCAAATAAACAGTTAAGAAAATAGTAGTGAAACTGGTTCAATAGAAAGCTCAGACCAGATTACTCAAAAACTGACTTAAATGTACAGCTTATATAAAATTATGAAAAATTAAATTAAGAAAATTTTGTCATCTTTATTAAATTATAGTTGAATGCCTTAAAGAATAGTAATAAAAATTTATTATTCAAGAGAATTTTGGACAAAAACTTTGGGAACCTGATATTATTGTAAACCTTAAATTACTGCCAAGAACTTCATTCTTTGTTTGTCAAACTCGATAAAACGAATTCATCCAGGAGAAAATACTTACGTTCTTTAATATTTATCACTATTTTTTAGATAAAAACTTCCAATCTAACCATGCAAATTCATTAGTCAAGATTTGAATTCATTGAACAGTCACTGCTGTTCTGTGACTCTCTAATTTTTGTAAAACATACGCACTTTATAAATCTATGATTTCGATTTCGTTATTTTTAAAAGTGAAGTATTTTCGCCTGTGAAGAATTTCAAAGCAGCTAGGATGAAATTTCACACTTCTACAAAATATATTTCAGTTTTAAGAATTAAAACAAATGCTTTTTTTTATATATAAAATGAAATTTTTTGTATCTTCTAAAGCATTCCACTTTTACTGTCTCAGTCTTAAACATCAACTATAGAAAAGTATGCATATGACGTCATGAACACTGAATAATACACAAAGTCAGCAAAAAGCAATATTAAAGAAGCTCGGAAAAACAAATCGAGTATCCAATGATTCATAGATCTTCACTTGTTTGTTTATAATAACTTGTTTTATCAGAAATCATTCATTTGTATTTTTTTTTTCAAAATTTGGAAAATATCATTACACACGAATAAATATAATTCCATACTTCCAGCTCTCAGACTCGAATTAAGTAAATGCGGTAGAAAGTCTCTCAAATATTATTTAAAGTACATTTTTGTATAGAGTTTTGCTTCTTTTGTAAAGTAAATTTGCAATAAACTAAAAAAAACATGAATAAAAACGAAATGAAACCAAAATTCACTGGATTTCATAACAGATAATTTTCTTGACATGGTATTTTAATTTCAATTTTTTTTTCAATTTTAAGAGAAAATGGCATATTTCTTTTGCCACAATTACAAAACTCCTACTAAAAACTGTAAAAAAAATTAATAACTCAAAAATAAATTAAGATACAGCTTTCAAACAAATTGCATTTAAAAGTACATTACTTTTCTCTGTACGATGGTATAAAAATTGAAAATATTCGATGTTTACAAATGTAAAATTTCCAATTGCAAAAATTCCAAAACCGAATTGCTAGGAAAAGTGTTGCCATTCGCAAAATGGTATATGTGTTACGCACAGAGATGTTTGGCCTTTATAATATAGATAGATACATATGTAGATAAATACTTGAAAAAAATTGTTAACATGTGTATTTTATTGAATACATCAAGTCCAAAGAGGTTAAGGGGACAATTTACCTTTTCAACGATTTTGTTATGTCAATTAATATATATAGGATTGTCCACTCTCAGTGGCGGCCAATGGCTAATTCCTAAACCGTTTGTCATAGACCTATAGTGCAAATTACAAAAAATGTTTTCGATTAGGTAAAGAAATATTTTAAAAAACAATCTGAGTAAATGAAAATATTTCGTGAAAAAATACGAAATTTAAGTATTGATATGGTCCCCCGGACCCATTAGTTATATTTAGTAAAATTTTTGTACTACAATGACAAGTAAGAAAATGAAAGTCCCGTTAATATAGCACTAAAACTGGCTGAGTAATGAAACTTTAAAAATGCATGACTTTCACCCTTTTTAGGTGCGTTCGTAATTATGTAAATACGTAGCACCTATTGTTGTCGTTCAGTCCGTCCGTCTGTCCGTCTGTCCGCATATAACAACGCAAAAACTACCCAACTGTATCGTTTGAAATTTAAAATACATAAGTATCACATTATTTTGTCGAATTATTTCAAATTTTATGAAAATCGGATGCATAGATCAATTACAGGGACAATCAAAAGGATTCTGTTACATTACGGTCAACGGGGAAAAATGTTTCAAATGCATTTTAATCATTTGAAATTTTTAATACATAAGTATTACATAATTTTGTCGAGTTATTTCAAATTTTATCAAAATCGGATGCATAGTTCAACTACACGGACAATCAAAAGTGTTCCGTTACATTACGGTTAATGGGGAAAATGTTTCAAAAGCATTTTAATGGTGTTACACTCATTCGAACGTAATAAAATTGATTTGCATCTATAAAGACATATTACAATATACATTTTGCATGATCTGTGGTGCAAAGAATATTTGTTATTCATTTACAAGGCACACATAAGTATTCCATTGCATAATGATATAGGGAGAACATTGTTTGGTGCGCATTTCAATTGTAATTATTTACAATTTTATGAGATTGATATTTTTGAAACTTCGATATCATACGAACGCACCTCATTTGCTACACTTCACATGCAATTTACAACTTGTTCTGTATGTCAACGAAATGAGTTCGGCCTACTGTGCGGGGCATATGCCAAGTACTTTCAGTATTTAAAAATTTATTTCATGTGAAACTGCGCTATGACAAAATAATTCAAGTTTTGCGATTGAATTATCTTTTATTATTTTTTAGATTGGCTAAAATAACTCTATTTTAATACATATTTTATTTAATGATATAAGACCGATTCTTTTCATGATTTCTTTTAACAAATATTATATATATATTTTTTTTACTTCAATGATCGTATGAATGTGTTTGCTGTTCGAAATTTGTACTCAAACTTTATCTTACTTTCAAATACCCAATCGAGATTAAATATTACATACTGACACATTCAAATCTAATATTATTATGATTATAGGTTTTTACAATACATATTACAGGATAACACAAAATATTTTTGACTAATTACACTGATAAACAAGGTTTCTGTTTGTAACTAAGTATGTGGTGACTTTTATATTTTAGGTGGTGCTATGAAAGAATATGCCATTAAAAAGTTTCCATCACCCACAGATTTAAAAAAAATTCAAAATTTTGAAAATCTGAATTTTGTAGCATTTATTCAACACATATACCTTATGAAATTTATTATTTTATATTTTAGTAATGACAAAGTTTTAAATAAACACTTATAAAGCTTAAAATTAATATTTAAAACACTGAAAGTATGCATTGTTTATAAAACTTCAGAAAAATATAGAAGAATTTGTGTAAAAAGAAATGATATTAATAAGAAATTTCATAATTTGTGTAACGGTAAATGTCTTATCTGTGGCTGCTCTCTTATACGCCATTGTTCCGAGTTATATTGACAATTTAAAGCAGACATTAAAGCACTTATATTATTACAATAGCATAAATCATCTTTTCTTGAAAAAATGTCGAATATTTCTTATGTCAATCTCGATAAATAGATATCTTTGTATTGTTTTTCAGGAGATTCCAACCTTGCAATCTTTATCCAAGTAATTCCGAGTTTTTCTTTGATAAATTTAAGTCTCTCCGAAAATAATTTAATTCTTTTTGGGTAATTAGGTGTGGTTCTTCATTTATGCCAGGAGAATAGTTCATATCAAATGTAGAGGAAGTTTGTTTCATCAATTTCCATTTCTACTGCTGCATCGTCATATGCAAAATTCTCTAGAGGTTTTGGTATTTGTAAATCATCGTTAAGTAATGCTGGTCACATTGCTGAATCTAAGTTCGGGTACTTAATTTTATGTTTACTTCTTGCAGAGAATCCTTTAATTTTTTTAATACATTAGTAGCAGTCAGTTATATGATCCTTCGGCATTCGCCACTCATGGGTATAGCAAAGGACTAACACTTTTTTACATTTCATCCATGCGTGGAGGTTTATAGCACATCGTGTACAACAAAAAGGAGGTGCCCATTTCTTATCTTGTTCACCTACTTTATATCCAAAGTACATATGATAGGCAGTCTTTATTAGAGGCGCGAAAGAGCATCGGGGATTTTTCAAAGTTAGCTTCCCCACACATAGCAGAAAGAATCGGGTTCATTGACGCATCCTTTAGACATGTTTTACACATTGTAGAGGAAAATATGATAATTATAATCAAAATTTAATTAAAAAATCTTACAGAACAAATAAATAGTAGTACACTCGTCCTGAAAGTTACAACTGTCATGGATTTGCGTTAAAGTCAAATACTGTGCGGATGGCTAGATCTGTCAATTCAAGGTCGCTAAAATAAAATTTATTAGGGGGAAATCTGTTTCTACTCTCTTGCTGTATTTTCTATCGTTATAATAAGAAAAAGGAATGTTTGTGTGAATCAAATACATGAAAGAGAATAACGTAATATAATTATAATGCCTATACGATGCCTATATACTCCAAAACTTATAAATGAAATTTCTCAAAATTGGAGGGTGATAGAAAATTTTCACAAACATATTCTTTTTCAGCAGCTTGAAATCTATAAGAAACACCCAACGTATATAAAGAAATCGAAAATTCATTAAAATTTGTTTATCAGTGTTACCGATGAGAAGATTAGGTAACACAATATACTAGAGGCTGAGTATTTTAACTATTATGTATTTTTTAATACGAAAATTGCCTTAATTGTTAACTATCATGTCAGTAATTTTCGCGAATGGTAAATTGTCAAATTTGAAAACAAGAAAAATCGGACATTATAAAATAAAGGATGTGTTTTTACATTTTGTTAACTGATTTTTATGCGTTTTTTAGCATTAAATCTGAAAATGACTTTAATCTTTAACATCACGTTGCGATATTTTTGCAAATGTAAATGCCAACGTTAAAAAGTAGTAGAAATCTTGTCCTTTACAAAATGCACAATGAAAATAAAACGCAAATATCCTTTTATATTTCAGTAAATTGTGATCGTTTGTACTTTTGTTTACAAACACATTTAATTGCTTCCTTTTCTCTTGTTAATAATGCATGAATTGACTTATAAATATTTAGAAAATTTTATATACATACAGTGATTTCTCACCTATGCGCGAGCGCAAGAGACAGAAAAAAAGTGCATAAGTCAAGGATGCACATAAATAAAAAAACACAAAAGAGAGCATAACAGTGCAACACTGATGCAGTGTACATATACTGTTAATTAGAAACAAAATGCCTGATATCCTAAAGCATATTTTAATTCACTTGAAAGTGACGTTTCTCCATGACGAGTAGAACATACGAATTACGTCAAGGATGGTGATTTTTTTCAGTTCATGTCTTTCGTTAACGTTCCGTTTCTGACGCAGCCAGAAGTCAATAGATCAAAGTTTTTCTCTAGTGCACTTACACACAAATGTTGAATTTTACTCATGTAATTCGCTGGGAGAAAAACAGAACTTTGATGTTGTGATGTTGTTGAAAGTTGAATTTTCTTCTGGATGAGCAGGACACTGATCTATGAATAAGATAGCTTTCCGTTTTAATTTTTCCATTTTCCTGTCGATTTATGAAGGAAATCAATAAAAATATGAGACGTCATCCATGCCGTTTTATTGCTAGTGTTTTCTCAAGAAAGTCTCTTTTCGTTGCTGAAACAATGAGATTTGTTTTATGTACCAATGACCGACGGCGGGATTTTTTCCAAACAATTTATGCCACCGCAAGAAAACTTTCTTAAATTCGTTGAACTTTACGCCTTGAATTCTGCTTCGACTCAATTCCGCATTTTCAATGAGCTACTGTTAACACATTTTGTCTTATAAACATCTTTTGAATGTTGTTCCGCTTCTGTATTGTGATCTTGTAACATCGCCTTGGCGACAAACACAGCCCACGCCAATTATACGCCAATCGGCAATTTAGTGTAACCCTATGCTCACTTGTTGTGTGACGCAGTGGATTGAGAGAAACGGTCTCTTAGCAACAAGCTCAAAAATGCTGCAACAAGCGGTGACTCTTAGAAAATAAACATTCCATTAAATTTACAGTCTACTTGCTTTTTCTTTTTAATTTAGTTTTTCTTTTTAATTTAGTACACCTCCGTACATTTGGTCCTAGCGACCCGGAGGTATGAACGAGCCAGTGTCTTTTCTATTGAATTAAATATTGAATTTATCGAATTTCGTCAACAAGATGAATAATGTCGGAAAGTGAAATAACATCGTTAAACAGAAGGCGAGGGAATATCAAGGCCCAAGTCACTAGAATATTTAACGCAACGGATGGAAAAACATTTAATTTATCCGAATGGAAAGCCCACCTGGACTTACTGTCGAAAACAGAAGAAAAGTTTGAAGCTCTTAAACTAGAGTATTATAGAATAATAGAGGAAGAAAAGTTGGAAGAAACTGAAAAAATATTGAGTCAACTGGACGAGGATATTCTAAAATTAGAGGTAAGCTTAAAATCCTCTATTAATGCTTATTATAAAAATACCGATTCAAATAAAAAATCCATTGAATAGGACCAAGCTAAAACGTCTAGCATTAAGCTACCTAGGGTCATATTGCCGGTTTTTAGTGGCAGAATTGAAGAATGGTCCGTATTTAAAAGTACTTTTAATGAGCTTATTAATGATAATTCAAATTTAAAAGATAATGAAAAATTATTTTATTTGCGTTCTGCTTTGACTGGTGAAGCGAGGAGTTTGCTTACACCAGATGAAAATTATGTTTCACTTTTCAATGCGTTAGAACAAAGATACGAGAATAAAAGAGTTATGGTAGATTGTCATATAAAGAATATTTTAAATCCTTATGTAATTAAACAGGAATCCGCTAAGGATCTCCGCATTTTATTGGATAACGTGAAGAAAAATTTAAGGGCTTTAAAGATCTTAAAGTATGATAGAGATAATTTCTCGAACGCAATTTTGCTGAATATTATTCTAAATAAACTAGATAACGAAACTCGTAAACAATACGAACTAACATTAAAGGATAATGAAATGCCTAATTTTGATGAATTTTTAGAATTTCTTGAGCGAAGATGTCAAATCTTAAATAGTATAAGTTCTAACGTATCCTCTAAATACACTGGTGTCCAAAATTTAAGCATAATTGGTAATTAAGTAATTATTTTTAAGTAAAGAAAGAAATATGAATCAGAATGTGCTGAAACTTCAGGTGTGTAAACAAAATAGTACGCGTCACATATTTTCGCGAAGAGTTTTTCCCAAAATCGAACAGGGGACCGTCAACAAATTGAAAAAGAACGAAGATCTTTTGGATAACCCTGTCAAAACTAATGTAACAAAAGCGTTCAAACTGCACATTATGATTAATTGGCTTATTGTAATGTACTGTGTTAATTTTTACAAGGATAGCATGTATACTCGTAGAGAAATTAAGGTTTTTATAAAAACAGTCCTAAATTTTTCTAAGTTTTTTGCTTATAATTTGCAGAGTTCTTATTATAAAATAATGCTCTTTTCTGAAAATATGACAAACATCATTGTACACAATACCCTGTCATCAGAATTTAAAAATAATAAAAATTGTATGAAAAATGAGTATGTTTAGTAGATAATTTTTCATTGCGCATGCGTCAACGATATCAAAATGTCATTTGCATATTGTGTTAGCTAAGTGTATAGAGCAACTTCTGTAAAAGTTTCAAAAACATAGCTTGAAAATTCTGAAAATGGGAGCCTATAGAATCAACTCAAAATCCATTATTCCTAAAGGAAGCAAAAAAATCAGGGGTTTTACCTAAATATAGTTGTACGTGCAATATTGTGTAGGCACTAAACAATGGAATATGGATACAGCCCCTCATCTTTTTGCTTCATTTAGGGAATAAAGGATTTTGATCTCATTCTATCAACGATAATTTTCAGAATTTTTAAGCTATGTTTTTGAAACTTTCACAAATGTTGCTCTATACATTTAACTAACATAATATGCAAATGAAATTCTAATAGCGTTCACGCATGCGCAGTAAAAAATTATTTAGTAAACCTGCTCATTTGTCATACAATTTTTATTGTTTTTTAATTCTGATGACAGGATATTGTGTACAATGATGTTTGTCATTTTTTCAAAAAATAACACTATTTTATATTAAGAACTCTGCAAATTATAAGCAAAAAACTTAGTTCTGTTTTTATAAAAACCTTAATTTCTCTACGAGTATGCATGCTATCCTTGTAAAAATTAACACAGTACATTACAATAAGCCAATTAATCATAATGTGCAGTTTGAACGCTTTTGCTACATTAGTTTTGACAGGGTTATCCAAAAGATCTTCGTTCTTTTTCAATTTGTTGACGGTCCCCTGTTCGATTTCGGGGAAAACTTTTCGCGAAAATATGTGACGCGTACTATTTTGTTTACACACCTGGAGTTTCAGCACATTCCGATTCATATTTCTTTCATTACTTAAAAATAATTACTTAATTACCAATTATGCTTAAATTTTGGACACCAGTGTATACTGCAAAATCCTTATTCATAAAAACAAGCAAACCTCAAAGTAAATGTTGCGTAATTTGTAAAACCGAAAACCACCCCTTATATCATTGTGTTAAATATAAAAACATGAAGTTAAGTGAGCGAATTAACCTTGTTAAGAAAAATAAACTTTGCTTCAATTGTTTAAGTTCAGCCCACCTCATTAATTATTGTAATTCAGAAAGCACTTGTCATGTTTGCAAGAGCGCAAGCCATCATTCATCATTACATAACTATATAACACCAGTAAACAATCCTATAAACAATCTCCCAATACATGAAACAATAAATAGCAATTTTGTTTCGGAAGATTTATCACAAAACGAAACTACTGCTCATTCATTTTTTCGTATGAAAATGATAATAATAAATCTGTTTTAATTAGCACTGCAATAATTTATTTGACAGATGTAAATGGAATCAAAATTCCTTTCAGGGCAATATTAGATTCCGCATCTCAGAATTGTTTTTGTACATTTAATGCAGCACAAATATTAGGCTTGAAAAAAGAGAAAATAAATATTCCTGTAAGTGGAATAAATAAATTGCCTATTTACATTAAATCTAGAATCAAATCAAAGTTGTCAAATAAAATGAATAGTACCAGTTATGATATTGAGTTATTAATCGTTCCAAACATGTGTGACTTCACGCCCTCGAAAAAGATAAACATATCAGATTTAAAAATTCCAGCAAATATTTGTTTAGCGGATAAAAAATTTAACATTCCAAGCAGTGTGGAGATAATTATCGGTGCTGAACTGTATTTTTCTCTTTTAAATGAAGAAAAAATAAAGTTAGGCAATAATTTATATTTGCAATCAAGTATTTTTGGATATTTAGTATCTGGGTGTATTTATGACAAAACAGTAAATAATAATAATACTAATTATTGTTTCTTTACAAAAAATCTTGAATTACTTAATGACACTTTGAAGTCTTTCTGGGAAATTGAAGAAGTACAAAATTTAAAACCCTGTAACAGTGAAGAATTAGAATATTGTAATGATCACTTCGATAAAACGCACTTCAGAAAACCGGATGGTAGGTTTGTGGTCACGATGCCGTTTAAACCACAGGTTTTAGAACCCGATTTGGGAAATTCCAAAAATCTTGCTTTGAAAAGATTAAACTCTCTGTGGCAACGTTTAGATCGAGATCCTGTTATGAAAAATTTATACACAGAATTTATTAAAGAATATAGAGATTTAAATCACATGCATGAAATAAAAGAAAACACGAACTTTAATGATGGCTATTACTTACCACATCACAGCGTTTTACGACCCTCTAGTAAAACCACAAAACTACGCGTCGTTTTTGACGCTAGTGCCAAGTCAACCAACGGAAAATCTTTGATTGAACGATTTATTATGTAAGGGTGGAGTTCTGCAAGATGATCTTTTTTCTATATTAATTAGATTTAGAAAGCATATTTATGCTTTTACTGCGGATATTAAACAAATGTTTAGGATGATAGAAATAAATCCATCCCAGTACAAATATTTAAAAAATTTGTGGAAAGACAGTATGTCATCCCCGGTTAAGGTATTTCAGCTAACAACAGTTTCGTATGGAACATCTTGTGCTCCCTACTTAGCCACCAAAGTATTACAACAATTAGCTCTAGATGAGAAAAAGGAATTCCCGTTAGCATCGAAAATTGTTTTGAAGGACTTTTATATGGATGATTGCCTATCGGGCTCATCCAATTTAGAAGAATTCAGATTAATGAAATCGCAATTAACAGAACTCCTCTTAAAGGGAGGGATGGTTTTACACAAATGGTGTACCAATGAGGTACAATCTACTGATAATCACATGTTTCCCCTGGACAGAAATTCTGAAGAAATAACTGTTAAAACATTAGGGATGTTGTGGAACAGTTTCAATGATACGTTTAGGTATAAAGTTAATATCAACACAAAGAGTGATTTCACAAAAGAGATGTACTTTCGCAAATTGCCCGCATTTATGATCCTCTCGGTTTCTTAGGGCCAATGATTGCTAAAGCCAAAATATTCATGCAGGAGCTATGGCTTCTTAAAATAGACTGGAATGAGAAGCTGCCCTCTCATGTTGCCAAACAATGGGAAACCTTCCTCGAAAGTCTTAAAGAACTGGAATCCATTGAGGTGCCAAGATGCTTCCTAGCTGTGAACCAATCAGTGGTGCTAAATGGTTTCGCAGATGCGTCTTCCAAGGCTTATGGCGCAGTGATATACATGCAAACATCTAATTCTAGTGAAACCATCAGTCACGTATTGTGTAGTAAATCCCGCGTGTGTCCAACCAAGGTAATAACGGTGCCACGTCTCGAACTGTCAGCATGTCTTCTTCTGGCTAAACTCACTAACAAGGTCTTAAATTCATTAGACAAACAAGTAGCTTCAATAAATTTGTTTTCTGATTCAACTGTTGCTTTAGCTTGGATAGACACTGCTCCTCATCTCCTGAAAACGTTTGTGGGAAACCGCGTTGTGCAAATTAACGAACAAACTAAGAACTTTCCATGGTTTCATATTCCGTCAGAACACAATCCAGCTGACTTGATATCAAGAGGTGTGTGGAAAACCTGTCTTCTAACCAGTTGTGGTGGCATGGCCCGCCTCTTTCAATTCTTGAAGAAACAATAGCAAAAACTGACTCTAATATAAGTGACATTAAAGATGAACATTATTCTAGTGAGCTTAAAGCTCCCAGCAACTTGACATTCGCTATTCATACTGACTCTAATTTCTGTGATAATTTAATTAATCTTAGCAATAATTTCCAAAAATTAATTAGAATTTTAGCTTATATTTTCAGATTCATACATAAATGTAAAAAAGCAACATCTGCAACCGGCCCTCTGTTGCTGGAGGAATTAAGAAAGGCAGAGGTTTATTTAATAAAAAATGAACAGGTAAAGTATTTCAAAAATGAAATTTCGGCCCTCCAAGCAGGATCTTCGGTTCATCGCGCAAGTAAGTTAAAATTCTTAAATCCCTTTTTAGATGGAGATAGCTTATTGAGGGTGGGAGGAAGACTAGCAAAATCAAATTTGAATTTTGACCATAAACACCCCATTATACTTCCGGCGAGCTGTCGCTTGACGAAAATAATTTTTCAATATTATCATAAACGAGATTTTCATGTAGGACCCCAAGCTCTTTTGAACACAGTGCGTCAAAAATATTGGCCGCTTGGTGGCAGAAATATTGCGCGTAAAATTGTACATGAGTGTTTACAATGCTTTAAAATTAAACCTATAACGGCTAGTCAAATGATGGGGGATCTCCCTCCTGAAAGAATAGTGCCCAGTTCCCCATTTTCAAATGTGGGATTAGATTTAAGTGGGCCTTTTGAAATAAAATATAAAGGTCAAAGAAAGGGTACTTTTCAGAAAATCTATGTTGCCATATTTGTATGTATGGTCACTAAAGCTGTGAACTTGAATTTTGTCTCAGATTTGACATCCGAGGCTATAATAGCGACTGTAAAAAGATTCTTCGCTCGTCGTGGGAAAAGCTCTGTAATCTTTAGCGACAATGCTACAAATTTCGTTGGGGCTTCAGCAGAACTAAAACGTTTACGCAGACTTGTTACGAGTGATGAAGTTTCGAACTTTTTAGCTTCTGAAGGTATTAACTGGAAGTTCTCCCCTCCTAGGGCGCCAAATTTTGGTGGCCTTTGGGAGGCAGGAGTCAAATCTTTCAAATACCACTTAAAAAGAGCTGTGGGCTCAGCTCATCTCACGATCGAGGAATTCCTGACAGTTATCACACAGATAGAGGCTATTTTAAATTCGCGACCACTTTGTCCTTTGTCAACAGATCCTGACGATCTTCAGGTGTTGACTCCTGGTCAGTTCCTCATAGGAAAGCCTCTTAATTTAATTCCAGAACCCAATTTAAGCGAGGTCAAAGATAATTTGCTAAATAAATGGCAAAGGATTCAAAAATTAACTCAGGTAATATGGAAACGTAGGCAGAATAATTATCTGAGCCAGTTACAAGAAAGAAACAAGTGGCTATTTAAAAGGCCTAATATTCTGCCAGGAATGCTAGTTTTGCTTAAGGACTCACAATTACCCATTTGCACTTGGTCACTAGGCCGCATTAATAAGGTTTTCCCAGGCGCGGACGGGATAGTCAGGGTAGTTGAAGTTCGTACCGCTAAGGGTAATTTTAAACGACCTATTTCAAAAATAAGTATATTACCCATTGAGGACAACATCATAGATCCTAAACTTTAAATGTGCTTCATTATGTATTAATTTTTCATGTATTATTTGTGTTTATTTATTTTATTTATTTATTTTTGCTTATAATCTGTATCATGTTGTGTTATTGTGTTGCATTGCATATGTATCTTGAAATATAAAAATATTTCAACGCTGGGCGGGATGTTCCGCTTCTGTATTGTGATCTTGTAACATCGCCTTGGCGACAAACACAGCCCACGCCAATTATACGCCAATCGGCAATTTAGTGTAACCCTATGCTCACATGTTGTGTGACGCAGTGGATTGAGAGAAACGGTCTCTTAGCAACAAGCTCAAAAATGCTGCAACAAGCGGTGACTCTTAGAAAATAAACATTCCATTAAATTTACAGTCTGCTTGCTTTTTCTTTTTAATTTAGTTTTTCTTTTTAATTTAGTACACCTCCGTACAAATGTCGAATCTGGGACATTAAAATGCTTCTCTAAACTCTTTTCGGTTTGAAAGAATTTTCTTCTATTGTTTTAATGACGTCCATTTTAAGTTAAAGCGACCATTTTCGTTCTTTCACCAATTTAAAACATAACCATCTGGCCAAAACTTCAAGAATGTTTCTTCTTTTAGCAGTCAATACTACGTTATATACAGTACTAAACTCTCTACACTGTTGAAAATCTTGTCTTAGTTTGAACCACATTTTGGTGTTGAATAGCTGCCACTGGAAGATGGTGAAATCTTGAACCAATATTTGGAGCTCCTGTTGAAGCATAGTTTCAATAGTTGTATCGGGATTTAAATAGGAAGCTCCAGATGTTGGTACAAGATTTCATCATCAGATGGTGACAGCTACAGAGCACCAATTTGGTTCAAACTAGAGCAAAATTTTTTACAGTGTAATTCGCTGCGACTTCTCTGAGGACAGTCAGAAGAACGACCCTGACGTACACACATGTATAGTGTATATGATAGAGGAATGTTCCTGGAATCTGAAGAATAATTGATTCGTTGCATTACTGCAACACATTTGGTTGTTAAAATTGCCCATCGAATCTGAAAGTGACTTTTCTCCGAGAGAAGATTTTCTGTTCCTCCAGGGTTGGGGGGGGGGAGGGAAAGAGTAAATCGCCAATCTTCCAAATTTTCAGCAATTTGATACCTACAGGAAGCCCATTGGCTGCTGAAGTTGGTCATCAATTCCATTTAAATTCTTTCTTCAGTTTTCATTTTCTTTACGTAATTTCTTATTTTTTGTTGTTAAGGATATTTTTTGTCGACGCACATAAGTGAGATTCACTTTTTAAGTGCAGTGCATAACTGAATAAGAGTTATCATTGTTTTCCTATATCCCTGGCCAGGACTGCGGAAAAAACGCGTATAAAAGAGAGCGCGCATAAGTGAGGGAATATTTCAAAAATTGTACCAACTTCACTACGATATAATATATTTCTGAAACTGTGAAACATTCACATCCTCATTTTCTTCATTGAGCATTTATATCATAGTCCAAACAAAATTTCTATTCAAAGAAAATAAATATTTTTAAAAATGAATCAATAATAGCATATAATCAAATTTGAATTATTTTATCACAGATAATATTTACTATTTTGGAGAAATGTGATACATTAAAACAGCAAAAATCGCTACCAAATGTAATTGAATTAGGATAATTTTTCTTTCTGTCAACAAAAACGTTTGATCGATTACTTTTCTTTCGACAATAACACGGTAATTGAAATTATAAATCTTTAGAACTTAATAAGCATTTATAAAAAAGAAATGAAAAAGAAAAACTGCAATATTTAAGATATTCATAAGTTTACATTTAAATGGAAATCCAATAAACTCATTATTTAAAAAAATTAATCTTCCCCTTAAAATATTTTTGAAAGATTGAATTTCACGTAATCAAACTTGAGTTAAGTTTTCTCATGTACATATTTACTGTTTTAAGATAAATGTGTTTTGCCGAAAGAGAAAAAAATTGCACAGAAATATAATTGATTTAGAAGAATTTGTTTTTTTCCTTGTAGAAATATTTTTAGTTGGTTAGGTTCCTCCAAAGCATATATAAAAAAAGTATAAAGTTTTACATTTTTTTAAATTTAAAAAATGGCCAATTTAAATAAACAAGCCGTATTATTTAATCTGAAAACAATAAAATTCTTTTTTTTTCACGTATATCGTTGTTTAATGAAACGCATTATTACAAACATTAATCTTGCCCTTAAAAATATTTAAAGTGATTTAGTTGAAAGTAATCAAACTTGAATTATTTTTGCATTTATTGCTTTTGAAAAAAGTTTTCATTGTTGAGTTTCCTCCTACCAACAATAATTGAAATTAAACGCTTTTATTGCAATTCAGGCATTTATAAAAGTACAGGCCTATTTGATTAAAATAATTAAAAATATTACGCTGTAACGAATTAATATTCTTTCTTTCTTTCTTTTTTTACATTTATATGGTAACTCAATAAAACTCAAACAAATTTTACTTTTAAAAGGAGGTATCTTGGAGTAAAAACGCTAGGGTGGGTAATAACGCAAGATACTAATTTTACGCCTAGTTAAAAAGGAATCCGAGAGATGGCATTTACGAGTTTTGCGGGAAAAGGGATCCCATTCATTTGAATAAATCTAACCGCTTAAAATTAATTTGTCCAATTTGTAGAACTTATCACTTGAAGTAGCACGTAAATGCCGACACCCGGTCTAAAATTTGAAAGGTACGTTATGTGATCTGAAGACTATATATTCATTAGGAAATATTTTGATTATTACATAAATTTGTAGTGCATTTCATGTACATTCGAAATACGATTTGCGTGGACGATTTTGATCTGTTCGCGAGGTAATTTCTAGTTTAAAATAAACTGCGCAATAGATAATAGCTCCACACACTGGTATTATTATTCCAGTTTATTCTTTTCAGAGTGCTGCAACTACATCCGTAGAGGATTTATTACTTTGTTATATCTTTACAAGAAAAAAATATTGGATTTGTAAAAAAATTCGGATTTCGGTTTTCGACGGAATTTACAAGTTTTAGGTATCAAAGAACCAGAAAAATATGTTTTCGAAAAATGTCTGCCTGTGTCACGCAAATGTTATAGGTACCCTATCTCAAGAATTAATGAACGAAATTCAGTACAGCTTTAGTTTATGTTAGTCTCTCATATAAACTGGTGCTGATTACTTTTGGTGTGGATCGCCCAACAAGTGGCACTGCTATGCTTTTTTTTTACGATTTCATAAATAGCTATATTTCAAGAATTAATGGTTGGATTTTTATAAAACTTCAGATTCAGTTAGTCCATGATATAATATAGTGCTGATTGCTTTCTGGTATAAACTTCTCAGCAGGTGGCGCTGCTATGCGGTATTATTCATGATTATCGTAATGGCTCTATATCAAGGACTAATACTCAAATTTTCCTTAAATTTCATATTTAGCTAGTCCCTGATTTAAATTAGAGCTGTTTTGTTTTTGAAATAAATCTCTCAACGGGTGGCATTTCTATCCGAATTTCTTTACGATTTCCTCAATGGTTCGATTTAAAAAAAAATCACGAATATTCAACAAACTTCAGATTCAGTTAGAACTTAATACATTTTTTTGTTGATTAAATTTTTGTATAAATCACCTTAACCGGTGGCGATGTTGTACTTCATTTTTCAGAAAATATAAACATATATGAGATAGAAGAAATTTTTATTATTACCACATCCGATTTTTAGTTGCGTCCGTAGATACGTAAATATGTAGCACTTATAGTGATCGTTCAATCAGTCCGACTATCTGTCTGTCTGCCCACATATAACAAAGCAAAACTTACCTAACCATCGTTTGAAATTTCAAATGTATAGTTGTGCCATAATTTTGTCGAATCATTTCAAATTTTATGAAAATCGGTTGCATTGTTTAATTATAGGGACAATCAAAAGTATTCTGTTATATTACGGCCAATGGGAAAAAATAGTTTCAAGTGCATTTGAGTGATGTTACATTCTTTCGATCATAATGAAATTTATATGCATCTATGAAGTATATAATAAAATATATATTCTGTGCAATGTGCTGTTCAAAGAATATTTGTTATTAATTTACAGAGCCACACAAAAAGTACTGCATTACATAGGAATAGGAGGAAATACTGTTTGGGACGATTTTTAACTATATTAAAATGTTTCACCTCTTACGAAATTGATATACGTTGCTGAGGTTTATTACAAGTTACTTCCTGTGTAATAGAAATCAAATAGTATTTACATAGACGAACATATGGTTTCGGCTACAAAACTATATCCAAAGTAAGGCATACTATTACACCAAGATCAAAATATTCTTAAAACTTCATTATAGTACGATCGCACCTCATTTTCTACGATTGACGTGTAATTTCCGACTTGTTTTTTATGCACGAGAACCATTATTGACACTGATAAATCAAAAAGGGTGAAGTAATGTTTTTATTCCCTAAGTGCTCCTATTTTTTTATGTCAGAAGAATAAAATATCTAATCATTATTAATAATTTTCGATCTCACCACTAATGATAAGTAAGAGAAATTTGTCAATTTATAGGGAAGTAGAGTTTGTAGAGTTTAGAATTTCACAATTTGGATGCCATTTTCCTATTTTATTTTGTAGTTTTGTTTGTGTGGCGTTATTACCGACACAGGTCGGTAATAACGCCAAATGCATTGGTCAAGAAATCACGCTATTACATTTTATGAATACATATATGCTAAAATATTCCTTCATATATGAATATTCAATAAGTTGCTGTATCAAATCGTATATTTGTTTGAAAAAAAAAATCTAAAACTTAACCGTGGGAATTGGTAAAATCTTAACAAGTACATTTTACACACACTGTCCAAGTACATTTTATTTGTAAATTTTGGACTATACGAGGTAAATTTGCAAGGTAAATTCTGTGACGTGAATATTATATATCTATTCAGAAATATTTTCTTTCGTAAAAGAGATAAAAAAAATATTCTAAAAAATAAGTTTTAACTGGTGTTAATCAATACAACTAGTTATAAAAACTTCTTAAAAACACTCAACCATTGCGCATTTTAGTATATTTTATGGTGTTTTTAAGAAGCTTCTACAACAGTTCAAAATATTCTAGTTAATTAAAGGTGTTTTGATTTACAGTATGAAAATTTAAAAAACCTTGTACTTTGTAACATATCAAGTTCTTTTTCAGTGTTAAAAACAACAAAAAGAGTGAAAGTCGGAGCAAATAACTTGTCTCCCTCCCACTTTTATAGAAATTTGGAACAGTCCTCAAAGGAACCGTAACCTCCCCATCCCTTTTTTTCATGTTGCTGTTTGGATCAATCTATCTATTTTAAAGGATCCAGCCTAAAATGGTCACTCTTTTTGTTGCTTTTAACCCTGACGAAGCACATGATATTTTTGAAATAACTGGATATGGAATATTTTGAAATAACTTCTTTTATTTTCATACTATAAAAAAAAGAAAAAAAAAACACTTTTAAGAAACTTGAATATTTTGTTTTTAATCTTGTAATTTTAAGATGAATTGAAGTATTTCAATAAAATTGATACCGTAAAATGGGGTGAATAGGAACAGTGGGGTGAATAGAAACGAAACTTCCCTGTCATACATATAAGTTCATTATAAATATATGTGTTGATATTTTTAGTTGTCAATTTTTTTATAAGAAGGTAAAAACTTTAAGAGTGTGAAAATTCAGTTTTGACACGTTTGCACCACTACTGGGGTATATAAAAAACTTCAAGAGGATCCTCATAAACCTCATTTTTTTTCAATGCCTTCAAAACTTTGTATGTAACTACAATATTTTTCGTATTCTAAACCTAAGAGAGGGAATTTTTAATTAATGATTGACCTGTAAACGATATGCTGTATTAAATTCTATTTATTTCTAAACTACATAATGAAAAAATAAAAAATGGTTTGTAACATCAGAGGTTTAAGATTTACGGGGTGAATCCGAATACGTTTTCTTTCATGGTTTATTTTTCTCTGCAGCAATAGTTTCATGTAATATATGAAAACATATGTATGAATATGTATTGTAACAATATTTTGTTTGTTCTAATTACTTGAAGAGTTTAAAGGTGCCAAGAAAATACTGGGTTAAACAAAAAAGTCAACGCTTAATCCAACACACATGGAACACACAATAAAAGAATTAAAAAATAGCAAATTAGTTAGAAAAACTGCACTGAATTATTCTCTGACATCCTCAAGATTACACAAACATCTCAAAATGAAAAAACAATTAAAAAAAGAGAGGGATGGAAGACAGTTCTAAGGGCTGGGGATGAGGGCCTATTAGCACATCGTATCAATACATGCAGCGATTGGGGCTACTCAATAGATTCATTTACCCAATGACTTCTAGTAAAGGATAACACAGAACAAGACTGAATTTTTATTAAACTCTACTTCTGCAATTTGAATATAATTTCTTAAAATAAATTTTAATTTTTCTTGATTTCAAAGTTGTTTTCTAATTTTTAAAAAGGCATATCTTTATTTGTATATGTTACAGGCCAAACCCGATTTTAGGCCAAACTAGATTGGCCTAGGCCAAACTAGTTTATCCTAACGCCCATCGGATATACTAGTTTTTCCTAGGCCAAACCGGTTTATCCTAACGCCCATCGGATAAACTAGTTTTTCCTAGGCCAAACCGGTCTATCCTAACGCCCATCGGATAAACTAGTTTGTCCTAGGCCAAACCGGTCTATCCTAACGCCCATCGGACAAACTAGTTTTTCCTAGGCCAAACTAGTTTGGCCTAACTCTTATAGGGTAAACTAGTTTAGCCTGCTGTTTATTGGTCTGAACTAGTTTCTCCTAGACCGATCTAGTTCATCCTAGGCCAATTCAATTTGGCGTGATTTTATTGAATTCAATGACCGCCACAGCGCCAACATTCTAGTTTGTCCTAGGCTGATCTAGTTTAGCCTAGGCCAATTTAATTTTACGTGTTTTCAGTTTGCAGGCGTCAAAGCCTGAGAAATAAAGGGCTCGCAGGTTCTGTATGTATGAATGTACGTATGTATGTACGAATGTACGTACGTATGTACGTGCATATGTACGTAACGCGATAACTCGTGATAGAAATATCCGATTTGCTTCAAATTTTGGATGTACGTTCATTGATATAAGGTACTTTTCTGATTAATTTTGTGAATTTATTGGATAAGGATAAAGGGAAGTGAACGGAAGGCTAATCCCCCACAGTTAAATTAGAGAAATGGATTTTTCATGCAGAATTATCAGTTTTCATTTAAAATTTTAGATATAGGATCAAACATACAAGGCGCCTCCATGATTAGTTGTAGATATTTATTGTTTAAGTGTAAAAAAAGGGCAGTGTATGTTAACCCCCCCCCCCATAATTTAGATAAATGGTTTTTGACGCAGAATTTACGGATATACTTCACATTTGTATGTAGGTTCTTTCTGATAAGGCGATTCCCTGAATAGTTTTTGGGGTTTAATGGTTAAGTATGAAAGGAAAAATGAACGATTACCCTCTTACATAGAAAAAACTAGTTTATCCTGTGGGCATTTAGATAAACAAGTTTGGTGCAGAAAAAACTAGTTTATCCAATTGGCATAAGAATAAAATAGTTTGGCCGATGCTAATCTAATTTAGCTCGAAAACGGGTTTGTCTAGTAAAAAACATATCTTTCACTAGAAAAAGTATAAATGTGTGTCAAGAGTCATTGCTTATGACACCAATACAGAAATTTAACATGTTCACCTTAGAGACATGATGCATTGGACATGGTGTTTGTTTATTCAAGCAAAATATTATTATCTACTTTAATATTACTTACCCATCACACGTAGTATAGGGTAAGTCTTGCAATCGTTTTGAAAATCGAAAAAATTTTTTTGACGGATTTACACGTTTTAGATAGTGGAGTTTCCGAAAAACATATTTTTAGAAAAAAAAATGCCGTCCGTCCGTCTGTCTGTCTGTCTGTAAACGCTCTATCTCCCGAACAAATTGAGATAGAGACTTGAAATTTTGTATGTAGTTAGTATGTAAGAATGGGACGAACCCTATTTAATATCAGCAACCTCGATTATCCGGAACTATTTTTTTCGGACTCTCGAAAAATTCGTTCTGATGAAAGGTATATAAAAATTTTCGATTTTTTTTGTTCTAAGGAATGGACGTAAAAGGCAATAAAATAACACATATTTTGCATATAGAATGAAGTCGATCGGATTATTAGTTGCCAAGATATTTGTAATCTTGTTTTCCACATTCTTCGATTTTTCATGACCCTGTATTTCATTCAAATTTCAATTCAAAAGCATATTTTAATTTGAAATGAGACGCTTAATCCGACGCAGTTAATTGTTAGTTAATATAATTATTATTTTTGGAGTTATAAGGATGTTTCTTTTACGCAGTTCGGTACTACTTGAGTAGTTTGGCGTTTTATATAATTTGTCGAAATTGGTACATCAGCAGTTCTTTAATATAGCATTGCTATGTATATTAACAATATTTAAATTTTGTTTATGAATTGCAATGCATTGTATAAATAGTTTTCACATGTTTTATTTTCATATACATATCCATGATGGGTAAGTATTACGGTGGCCCCCAACGACTAGTTCTTTACTTTTGTACAGGCAGAGCTCAGTCTGTACAAAAATCAGTAAAAAAGAGACTCAGTCCAGCTCAATCTGGCCTACTCAATTTCTGCAAAAAATTCAGGTTTTACTTTACATACAAATAAGATTCCTTTAAAAAATACTGCTTATATACTTATTGGATAAATTTACAATGTATTTTTAAATTATGATGTGTTCACAGAATGGAAAATACACAATGTATTAATGATTATCTAGATTCTTAGAATTTCATTATTCAAATACGGATTCATTAAATAATCAATGTAGTTGAAAACAAAAGAAAAAAAATATGAGAGTTATAAACATCATAACTTTTGAATCCGTTCAGTAAAAAGTAGATTTGTGAATATATTTCTCTGTCATTCCTTAAGGCTTTTCTCAAATCCTAAAGAGCTACATCCTAACACATTTATGAACTACTTCCTTTTCGAAAATGCATAAGGTTAACAAATTCAGATAATATGTAATCGAATGGCGTAAACCATTTTCCCATAAAAGCGATGTATCTTTGAGAAAATAATAAAGCTACGTTTTGAATCGAATTTCCGGTTACGACTTCACGAAAAAAAAATTGACGCCGTGACAAGAATAGCTTATATGTCGACAGGTAATTAATTTCTCAAAAATGGAAAACGCTGTTCGATTCCAAATTATTTTCAGCTTCAATCTGGCTCGAATATGCAATCATAATAATAATAATAATAAATGAAAGTCAGATCTCAGTTGGCACGAGCGTGCAAAAGAAAAAAAAAAAAAAAAAAAAAAAAAAAAAAAAAAAAAAAGCAAACACCATGTCTAATGCATCATGTCTCTAAGGTGAACATGTTAAATTTCTGTATTGGTGTTATAAGCAATGACTCTTGACATAAATTTATACTTTTTCTAGTGAAAGATGTGTTTTTTACTGGCCAAACCCGTTTTCGAGCTAGATTAGATTAGCATCGGCAAACTATTTTATCCTTATGAAATTGGATAAACTAGTTTTTTCTACACCAAACTTGTTTATCTAAATGCCCATAGGATAAATTAGTTTTTTCTATGTAAGAGATGTAATCTTTCATTTTTCCCTTCATACTTAACCATTAAACCCCCAAAACTATTCAGGGAATCACCTTATCAGAAAGAACCTATGTACAAATTATATGAAGCAAATCCGTAAATTCTGGGTCGAAAACCATTTATCTAAATTATGGAGGGGGGGGGGTTAACCTACATTGTCCTTTTTTACACTTAAACAATAAACATCCACAACTAATCATGGAGGCGCCTTGTCTGAATGATCCTATATCTAAAATTTTAAATGAAAACTGATAATTCTGCATCAAAAATCCATTTCTCTAAATTAACGGTGGGGGACTAGCCTCTCGTTCGCTCCCCTTTATTCTTATCCAATGAATTCCCAAAATTAATCAGAAAAGTACCTTATATCAATGAACGTGCATCCAAAATTTGAAGCAAATCGGATATTTCTATCACGAGTTATCGCGTTACGTACATACGTACGTACATTCGTACATACATACGTACTTCATATATACAGAACTTGCGAGCCCATTATTTCTCAGGCTTTGACACCTGTAAGCTAAAAATACGTAAAATTAAATTGGCCTAGGATAAACTAGATCAGTCTAGGACAAACTAGAATGTTGGCGCTGTGGCGGTCATTGAATTCAATAAAATCACGCCAAATTGAATTATCCTAGGATGAACTAGATCGGCCTAGGAGAAACTAGTTCAGACCAATAAACAGCAGGCTAAACTAGTTTATCCTATAAGAGTTAGGCCAAACTAGTTTGGCCTAGGAAAAACTAGTTTGTCCGATGGGCGTTAGGATAGACCGGTTTGGCCTAGGAAAAACTAGTTTATCCGATGGGCGTTAGGATAGACCGGTTTGGCCTAGGAAAAACTAGTCTATCCGATGGGCGTTAGGATAAACTAGTTTGGCCTAGGCCAATCTAGTTTGGCCTAAAATCGGGTTTGGCCTGTAACATATATAAAATAAAGGTTTGATTTCACAGTAACTACGTGTTCCTATTCCTCCCTTATCATTACTACCTGTTTTTATTAACCCTATTAAAGCTTGAATTGGAATAAATAAAGATTATAACATTTGTTCCGATTCACCCCTATCTGCGGGGTGAATCGGAACACCATTAAAAAAATAAATAATACATATATAAACAGTAAAAATGTTTCGTTTTTGCTTAAAAAGTAAAGAACAAAACAAGACCGAAGTTTCTAGTAGAAAAATAAAAAAAAATAAAAAAATAAGTTGTTGCTTTTTTTTTAACGTTGAAGTTGAAAAGTGTTCCGATTCACGCCATTTTACGGTATATTTGAGTTAACGACTGTGCAAAACTTTAATAATTTCTCAGCTGTTCATCAAAGTAAATAAATTTAGGTATGACTGAATGGAGCTACAATGCCTTCGATTGAATGCTTAAACTTCAGATTTGATACAATATTAGACATATAAAAAAATTAGTTTAAAAATATTGAATTTCACGTACTCACACTTGAATTTTATTATTCCAGATATTTATTTGCTGTTTTCCAAATATTTGACGTATCAAAACAACATAAGTTATTTTAAAAAGTTAGAGAATTAAGATTCTTTGTCTTCTTCTATACAAAAACTTTTGATTGCTGCGAACATCCTGTAATAATGCATAAAATAAAGTTATAAAACTTTACAGTTGCTAGAGAAAACTGAATTTAAAAATTTGTAATATATAAGCTGTTATATATTCATATTATTTCTTTCTTTGTTTGCCCATATCTGGAAATTCAATAAAACTCACCATTCTAAATAAATAAATGTTTAATTTAAACTATTTCTGAAATGAAAGTTTAAATTTCACATAATTTATCTTTAAATTTACCTTTCCACTTAAATATTCCTGTTTTGGTGAAAGCCTTTAGTAATACCCGCTATAAAAATAAAACGGGGAAATCTTTGCCAATATAATTTAATCGAGTTCGTTTGCTGTTTGTTTACATATAGTTATAATTGTTTATCTTTCTCCTTTCAATTATGCATAACAAAGAATTATAAATTTTAAAGAATTACAAATCTTTGGTGTTTTCTGAATATTTTTAAAAGTTTGGCAAAGTTAGATAAAAAAAAACTTTCAAACTATGGCGATGATTATTGACTTATATTAAAAGATATTTTAACTATTACGATGACTATTATCTATGCGCCGAAATATAAATAAAATATGACGATGGTTGGAAAGAGCAGATAAATACTTTTTCTCTACTGAAGTTCAGTCCAAGGCACTAATACTTCTAATTTCAGATGCCCTTACATTTAAAGACTCTCCCATTTCATACGAAGTGACGTATTTCAACAATAAGAACAACAATTAATAATAAAAATATGTTCTTAAAAAGTCGCGAGAATTTCGTGTCGAAAGTTCTGAGAAGTTTTAAATAAAATGTATATTTTTAACTTGTAACAAATTTGTTATTATATTTTTCCGTCTTTTAAGTATATGATTGAACTTTTAAAATTCATGTTATACATTTTGTGGAAAGAAAATACTTTAACAGTTTTGCATTCAATCGTTCTTAAAATTACACTAAATTCAATTATAAAAAACTTCTTTTTCTTTTAAAATACGTGAGTTTCTTCAAACATAATACTATTTTTTTCCAAGATGGATATATTTTATTTAGATGAAAGCCTTTTCTGAAATGTATTATTTAAATAAAGCCAAAAAAATTGCTTTTTGATATAATTAAATTAAGATCCTTTTTGTTCCTGTTTACAAACACTTTTAATTACTTAGTTTTCTTTTCTTAATAACGCATTAAATAAATTTGCAAATGTTTTATAAATGATAACTTTTTTAAACATTTATAAAATGTTGGACTAATTATAAATATTTATGCTGTGACGTATTTATATTGCTTTTCTTTTATTTTCTATTTATATAGTAATAAAATAAAGCTTGTTGTTTAAAATAAGTGAATCTACTAAACAAATAAATTTTTAATTTCGCACAATCAAAATTGAATTATGTTATTCCAGATAAATATTTACTAAGCACAAAATAGCACAATTCACTCTTAAATGTAAGCAAAGTTGAATTATTTGTGTGCTAGTTTACAAACACATTCATTTGTTTTGTTTCCTGTTGTTAGTAATGCATGAGGCATTTTAGAATAAACGCATAGCATTAAACAAAAACTGTTGGAGAATTTTTTTTTCTTTTCAATCTTAAAAATATTTTCTGTTCCAGTGATAATATAAAATTATGAGTTAAATATGAAACATTAAATATAACTTCTGTATTTGTTAGGGACGATCCCCTATTAGGAAGCTTTCATTACAAAAAGTAAAAAGCTACCTATTGCAGCCGTCCGGAGGAAAGCACTTCCAGAAAATTTTGGTATATTTTCACCGATCATGACCCCCAGACCCCAAAACTACCCTTGATTCAAATGTTGACATATATATATATATATCATATACAGGGTGATTCCAAATTTTTTTTACAATAAAAGAGGGGTGATAGTACACATCAAGACAAACAATATTAAATAGGAGACCAAGGGTCCAAAACGTTTTCCTAAGGAGATAGCCGCCATTAAAGTTTAGGGACCAAAATTTCAAATAAACGTAAAAAACAGAAAAATCGGTCGATTGATTTGCGGTTTTCACTAAAATTATTCTTTATGTCGGCATTTTCTTGAAATTAAATTATAAAGATAAATTTCAAAAAATGCCGATAGAGGGCGCTTTAGACTTTGAAATAACTAAAAACTATTTTTTGCCGGTATGTTTTGCATCTCATTAAAAGTTTTCGTAAGTTTACACTCAAACTTAAATTTTGAGCTCAAAATCTGTAGTTGGGAGTGGTTAAGTAACACAAACTGAGCTGTGTTCAGAGGGTTCAAAATTTCAAATGATTAAAAAAAACGGAAAAATTGGTCGATTAATTTGCGGTTTTCACTAAAACTATTCTTTATTTAGGTATTTTTGTGAAAATAAATTATAAAGATAAATTTCAAAAATGCCGATAGAGGGCGCTTTAGACTTTGGAGTAACGAACAACTATTTTTTGCCGTTATTGTTTGCATCTTTTTAAATGATTTAGGAAGGTTAGACTTAAACTTAAATTTTGAGCTGAAAATCTGAATAGTAGGGAGTGGTTAAGTAGCACAAACTGAACTGTGTTCAAGGGGGGGGGGGGGGGAGGTTAAAATTTAAAGTAATTATAGAAAATGGAAAAATTGGTCGATTCGTTTTCGGTTTAAAATAAAACTATTCTTTAAGTCAGTATCTTCTTGAAATTAATTTTTAAAGATAAATCTCAAAAAATTCCGTCAGAGGGCGCGTTAAACTTCAGAGTAACCAACAATTCATTTTAACCATTATTTTTTGGTTCTAATTAAATGCTTACAAAAGCATTTTAAATGTCCTCGGAAGCTTAGATTTAAACTAAAATTGTGAGCTCAAATCCTGAATCGTTATGAGGAGTTAAGAAGCGCAAACTGAAGTGTGTTCAGGAATTAAAATTTAACCCTCTTTCCTCCTCGAGCACAATTCAATGTTTCGCTACTTAAACACTCCCAACGATTCAGAATTTCAGCCCAAATTTTAAGTCCATGCATTTGAAAGTATTTAGTGAGATTAAAAAAATAACAGTTAAAAATAGTTGTACGTTACTCCAAAGTCTAAGGCGCCCTCTATCGGCATTTTGTGAAATTTATCTTTAAAAATATTTTCAAGAAAACACTGATTGATCAAGAAAACTGCTGATTTAAAAATTAGTTTTAGCAAAAACCGCAAACGAATCGACCAATTTTTCCATTTTTTACAATTATTTGATATTTGAACCCTCTGAACACAGCTAAGTTTGTCTACTTAACCACTCCCAGCTATTCAGATTTTGAACTCAAAATTAAAGTTCAAGTCTAAGCTTACGAAAGCATGTAATAAGATGCAAAAAAATAACGCCAAAAAAGAGTGTTTCGTTACTCCAAAGTCTAAAGCGCCCTCTATCGGCATTTTTTGAAATTTATCTTTATAATTTATTTTTATGAAAATACCTAAATAAAGAATATTTTTAGTGAAAACCGCAAATCAGTCGACCAAATTTTCCGTTTTTTATAATCATTTGAAATTTGAACCCTCTGAACACAGCTCAGTTTGTGTTACTTAACCACTCCCAACTACAGATTTTGAGCTCAAAATTTAAGTTTCAGTCTAAGCTTACGAAAACATTTAATGAAATGCAAAAAATACTGGCAAAAAATAGTTGTTCGTTACTCCAAAGTCTAAAGCGCCCTCTATCGGCATTTTTTGAAATTTATCTTTATAATTTAATTTCAAGAAAATGCCGACATAAAGAATAATTTTAGTGAAAACCGCAAATCAATCGACCGATTTTTCCATTTTTTATGTTTATTTGAAATTTTGGTCCCTAAACTTTAATGGCAGCTATTTCCTTAGGAAAACGTTTTGGACCCTTGGTCTCCTATTTAATATTGTTTTTCTTGATGTGTACTATCACCCCTCTTTTATTGTAAAAAAATTCGGAATCACCCTGTATATTATAAAGCAGAAGTTCTGAAACTTCCAAACGGGTGTTTTCAAAAACTACCCGATGGATCTTTTTGCCGATTGTATCATTCGATAGGAAATATTTTTCCGAAGGTTTATGATTCAAATTTACAGGGATAACTCTGATTTTTCGTAATAAATTTCGTATTTTTCGGTTATTTTTGACAAAAGGGTTGCCAGTAGCTGTTTTTGGCGAAAATTATAATTGCTAAAAGAATTAAAATGGCTATATCTATTAGAAATATTACAAATGTCTTACAAATAATAGCAGAAAATAACTACTGATAATATTAATAATAATAAAGAAAGACCGCTTAAATGAGGCGTAATATTATAAAAATATATTTATCTTGAAAATGAAAAAAATATTTGTAATGCTTAAAAATTAACGCGAAATATAACAATTGGTTCAACTTTTGGCGACTTATCCCTGGTGTTAGAATAAAACATGAATTTCAGAAATTGATTAAATGAATTTTGAATGATAGTTATTTCCCTTTTTATTATTTTCTTTCTCTTTTTTATCAAATTTCCGTATAATATAACTTACAGCAGAAAAAAGCAGATCTGATTGTAAAAGACACTGTAAGTTGTGAGTTACTATTCGTTTCTATACCATTTTCATCTTGCTTTTGTCGCCAAAGATTGTGTTTTTAAGCCGAAAATGCACTACTGACTTAATGCCTGACTTAGGTTCTTAATGGTAGCAATAATGTTTTTTTTTTTTTTTTTTTTTTTTTTTTTTTTTTTTTAAAGTGAAGATAATTTTTAGAGTATATTTTAATATTCAATCGTAAATTATATAGATATGAGTATAACTCTTTTATTTCTTTTTGCAAATGTTTTCATTGTTAATTTAATTTTTCTTGCGCCATTTCGTCAATTTCACTTACAGGAAAAATTTCAGTTTTAAAATTTAAAAACAGAAGAAGGAAAGATTACCCCATCGATTAAAAATCTACCCCCAAATTCCAAGATTAAATGTCAATAATGGATGATCGTAAATGTCACATTCACTTGACATTAAGTATAATATAAATACTAATTATGTCATCAAGTGATTTTTAATTCGACATTTTATTTCTACTTTTATATATGTTCTGCTAATTTGATTTTCGTTATTTAAATGAAAATTTATATTAATCTATATAATCTGACTAATAGTTTGGCGATTTGTATAATTTGGCGAAATTGGTCGACGGTATAACCAAGTAGTACTGAAGGAAAATTTTTGCAATTCAAAGTAAATTTATGCAATTATGCGTTATTACTATAGATAAATTCAACATTTTGAAATGAAAAATTCCCGCTGAATAAAATTTACAAGTCTTTTTTAATTGACCATTTCCTCTACAATATTTCTTCAATCAAACTTTCGCTATTCTCTTTCGCGCAGGCTAACAAAAATGTATTTTAAATATTTTATTAGATAAAACGTAAATAACATTTTTCTATTTTTTAAAAAAAATATTTTTAAAATCTAATTCTACCATTATGTGTCTTACAGGACAAAATAGCAGAATTACTTTTAAAAATGGTTTTATCTGTTAATTGTATGTTATTTGTTTATTTGGGTGTTTGAATTTATTTTTGTCATCAAACAATGAGATTTTATACCAAGAAGGCATAAGCCGGAGCGATGTTCACAATTACTAAATTCTCTCACTCACTTTTAAATATGTGAGAGCATTTTTAGGATTTTTTTTATGTTTAATTGTAAATATACAAATAGCAGTTATAGCAAAAAAAAAAAAAAAAAAAAAAAAAAAAAAAAAAAAAAAATGCGTATAATGTTTAAATTTTAGTATAAATGTCTTCCTCATCCAAACTGTAAAATAATTTAATTGCAACTTTTTAAAGTTTTGGCGCAGATGTCATATACGCACCACATTCGCACGATTGCAACAAAATGGCGATTTTATGCCACACATGGTAAACCGACTATGGTTGTTTATTTATCAATAAACTATTTATTAACTTTCATTTTGTTTTTTAAAATAATATAAATCATTTTGTTCTATAGCTATTAATTAGACTTTTTTATTTATTTTTTTTTTCAAATAATACAAAATAATTAAAAAATATTTATGAAATTGGTAATTAAAAACCAAGTTCTCCAAATTGGCGCCAGAAAAAAATTGCGCCAATGTGGTGCATACATGACGTCTGTGTCAAAGTTTTTTCTTATACATAAGTAGGGAAAATGCAGTATAAATACCGATTAAAGTTTTTTCCAAATGGAAATTTTGTCACGGATTTGGTCATATACTCATCGAGGTATCTCACTGGAGCCAAAATGGCATTATTTGCCTCATATGGTAATCCAGCTATAGTTGTTTATCTGATGATAAGTTGTTTATTTACTTTTATTTATTTTCTTTTTTGAAATGATATTTGTTGTTTTGTTCTACAGTTACTTTTTATTTATTGTAAATTGCTGTTTAAAATGATAGAAAATAATAAAATATACATAAATTTCTTTGGTATTCTAAAACGACGATTTTGCCACATTGGAGTTGCAAGATAATCGTGCTAAACCTATTGCGGATATGATGTCTGTGTAGGAATCTTTTGTGAAATATGAAAAGTGTAAATTGGCTACTACTTGATTATCACGTCAACCAATTTCACCAAATCGTTCGCCAAATTATACAAATTTTTATAATTTAACTTAAATAACTAAAGAGAAAATGCTTAAATACGAAAGAGCAAATAATTTTGTTTTCATTTTTCAGGAGGAAATTTTGCAATAATAAAGTAATTGTTGTAGTGAGAATTTTAATGTGTGTTTTTTTTAATCGTTGGCAACTTGCTGTAACGAAAAATGTTTATTATTTTTTTCCCTGCTATTGTTTTGTAAGAGCTGGTTTTGTGAAAGCCGTGTTAAGATAGTATTCAAATTTTTGAACCCTTCCCAATTACCACCCCCTTGGGCCGATTTTGCTCATTTGCAATTCCCACTGAGATATTAACCATCTCAATGTACTTGCCGAGTTTGAAGATGATTCTTGCATAATTGTGCCTTTTATCGCGCGGACAAAATTTAATATATAAACTTTTTAGGTGGGAGTAGCTTTGGGTTTCTGGCTTCACATAATGAAAAGTTGTGAAGAAATTTTTCAGAAGTTGTACCATGGTAACGACTGTAATAATTAATATTTCTTCAGATAAGGGAAAATTTTAAATCCTGTTGCCATAATGGTCTCATTTCGCTTCCAAAATGTGCACTGTTAGTAATAAACTAATATAGTTACTTCTGAATAGCTGGTTTTTGCGCAACGTTAAAGATAATTTAATATCACAATGGTGTCTAAATCGTTTTCAGCAATGAGCAAGGTGCTGCTGGAGGTTCAAATTATTTAAAATACAAATTTAAATTCACCAGTTCGTTTCATCTACGGTTGATTTTGAAATATTGACCAGCGCAGCGGGCATAGCCTGCTAGTATATATACATATAACCATATATATGTAACTGATATTTGTCATGCTATAACTAACGTATTTATTAACAGATTTTAATGAAACTTGGTTTGCACATAGTACATAAAAATATCTCAACCGAGTTCGTTGGCCAGCATCATCCGCCATCTTGTTTGAAAATGGCGGCCATTTAAAAAAAATTTTAAAAATTTAAAATTTAAAATTAAATGCCAAATATTTAAAAGTTGAATTTTTTTATTTTATGTGTTAGATAAGATTCCAGAGCACTTTTTATTTTGTCTATATCTTAAAAAATGATTGAGTTATAGCACTTTGAATTTTTCATATAGCTGACATTTTGAAACGATTTGATTTTTGTCACGTGATAACACGCGCATTTATGAATCGATTTGGATGTAACTTGGTGTGTACATAGTACATAATGAAGCCTAGACCAAGTTCATTAGCCAGTTCTATCTGCCGTCTTGTTTCAAAATGGCGGCCATTTAAATTTTTTTTAAAGTTTAAAATTTAAAAATATGCACAAAAAAGCTAGAAATTTAAAAATATTTTTGTTGGATGCATTTGACCTTGATACGAAGATTCCAGAGCATTTTTTGTTTCGCCTGTATCTTAAAAAATGGCAGAGTTATAGCACTTTTAGGTAGCTTTCATTACAAAAAATAAAAAGCTACCTATTGCAGCCGTCCGGAGGAAAGCACTTCCAGAAAATTTTGGTATATTTTCACCGATCATGACCCCCCGACCCCAAAACCACCCTCTGTTCAAATGTTGACATATAACTACATATATAACTGTATATACACATATATATATAACCATATATATATACAGTAAAACCTCTAAATAACGGACACCTCGGGGACGCAGAAACTGTCCGCTATTCGGAGGTGTCCGCTATTGGGAAAACATCAAATATTCAAAATTTACTAAGAAATGCTTAATGTTTCATTAATTGACTTTTATATGTCCTAAAACCTCTATTATATAATTAATTAAAAATTTAAAAAAAATTATGTGATAAAACTGAAATAAAATTGTGCACACCTTTATCCATTGTTTATTACATTCTTATGAAAAAAAATATGTTACAAAAGTTTACTTTTACTTGTGATTACATGTAATTTGTTTTTCAATGTGACATTATTTGGACATTATAGAGTTCCGGGCGGAGAGGGGAGGAGGATTGCACTTTTGGACCATTAACCCCCTCGCGACGGGAGCCTTTTACGAAATTATTAATATTTTGCCACCGGTTTTCAAATGCAGAAATTTGTACCTCATTAAATCGAGAAAATGTTCCAATTAAAAATGGCAAATTTTAGAGTACAATTTTATTGGCGAGGATAAACAAGAATTCTTAAGCCTTTTTTCGGCACGTATATCTATCACTCGTCCTCAAGGGGTTAAAAGAATAAAATCTCAAACTTATCCGGACAACCTCTTGAATTCACCACTGAGCATGGAGGGGGGATTTGTCCCAGCTCATGATCTACATTTATGTATGATCACAAAATTTATGATACAATGTCCTTATAAATTAAGAGGCCTTTTTACTTTTTCTTTTCTTTTTTTTTTTTTTTTTTGTCCCGTTAAAAAATACTTTTTCATTCTTTATCGCCGAAAATAGTGTCCGTTATTCGGAATGTCCGTTATTCAGAGGTTAAACATACAAAAATTCAGGTTTTGGGAGTGGGGATTGGAAAACTGTCCGTTAAATAGAGGTGTCCGCTATTCGGGAGTGTCCGTTATGGAGGTTTTACTGTATATATATACACTATATTGCCATTGATTATGGGACACTTGCGATTTTAGACATTTTACTAAATATCTAGAAAAATACATGAGGAATCATCTCGAAACTCTTAGTGTATAAATATAATAGTATACGTCATACATCTCCGTGAAGATTTTTTACCGAAACTCCATAGGGGACCGTCAACAAATTTAAAAAGAATGAATATCTTTTGAATAACCCTGTCAAAACTAATGTAGCAAAAGCGCTCAAACTCTAGATTATGATTGAATGCCTTATTGTAATACACTGTGTTCATTTTTATGCAAATAGCATGCATACTCGCAGAGTAATTAAGGTTTTTATAAAAATGGCCCAAATTTTTCCAAGTTTTTCCCTTATAATTTTCATATTTCTTAATATAAAATAATATTTTTTTCAGAAAATATGACAAACAACATTGCACACAGTACCCTGTAATCAGAATTAAAAAATAATAAAAATTGTATGAAAAATAAGTAGGTTTACTAAATAATTTTTTACTGCGCATGCGTCAACGATATCACAATTTCATTTGCATATTATGTTAGATAAATGTATAGAGCAACTTTTGTAAAAGTCTCAAAATTATAGCTTGAAAATTCTGAAAGTAATCGTCTATAGAAAAAGGACAAAATTCGTTGTTTCCAAAAAGAAGCAAAAAAATGAGGGATTTTATCCAAAAGTAGTCGTAACATCCCGTATTGTGTATTCTATATTGACACTAATCAATGAATATATGGATACAGCCCCTCTTGTTATTGCTTCAATTTGAGAGTAACGGATTTTCAACTTATTCAATTGACGGTTATTTTCAGAATTTTCAAATTATGATTTTGTGACTTTCACAAAAGTTGCTCTATACATTTAGCTAACATAATATGCAAATGAAATTTTGATATCGTTGACGCATGCGCAGTAAAAAATTATTTAGTAAACCAACTCATTTTGTATACAATTTTCGTTATTTTTTAATTCTGATTACAGGGTACTGTGTGCAATGTTGTTTGTCATATTTTCTGAAAAAAATATTATTTTATATTAAGAACTCTGAAAATTATAAGGAAAAAACTTGGAAAAATTTGGGACCATTTTTATAAAAACCTTAATTACTCTGCGAGTATGCATGCTATTTGCATAAAAAGGAACACAGTGTATTACAATAAGGCATTCAATCATAATCTAGAGTTTGAGCGCTTTTGCAACATTAGTTTTGACAGGGTTATTCAAAAGATATTCATTTTTTTTAATTTGTTGACGGTCCCCTATGGAGTTTCGGTAAAAAATCTTCACGGAGATGTATGACGTATACTATTATATTTATACACTAAGAGTTTTGAGATGATTCCTCATGCATTTTTCTAGATATTTAGTAAAATGTCTAAAATCGCAAGTGTCCCATAATCAATGGCAATATAGTGTATATATATATATATATATATATATATATATATATATATATATATATATATATATATATATATATATATATATATATATATGATTTTTGTCATGCGATAACTATCGTATTTATGAACCGATTTGAATGGAACTTTGTATGTATATAGTACATGCAAATGTCTCGACCGAGTTCGTTAGACAGCATCATCCGCCATCTTGTTTCAAAATGGCGGCCATTTAAATTATTTTAAAAAATTTAAAATTTAAAATTAAATGTGAAGAAATTAAAAGTTGAAAAATATTTTTCTTTTGTGTGTTAGAACTTAAAACAAAGATTCCAGAACACTTTTTATTTTGCTTATATCTTAAAAAATGATTGAGTTATAGCACTTTGAATTTTTTTTTATGGCTGACATTTTGAAACAATCTGATTTTTGTCATGCTGTAACTAACGTATTTATAAACCGATTTTAATGAAATTTGGTATGTACGTAGTACATACAAATGTCTCGACCGAGTTCGTTAGCCAGCATCATCCGCCATCTTGTTTCAAAATGGTGGCCATTTAAATTTTTTTTAATTTAAAATTTAAAATTAAGTTCAAAAAGGGGAAAAATTGAAAAAAGATTTTTCTTTTGTCTATTTGACTATGATACAAAGATTCCAGGGCATTTTTTGTTTCATCTATATCGTGAAAAATGGCTGAGTTATAGCACTTTCAATTTCCAGTGTGGTTGACATTTCGAAACGGCCTGTCATGCGATAATACGCATATTTATAAACTGATTTGGATATAACTCCGTGTGTACATAGTATATATCAATGTCTTGACCGAGTTCACTAGCCAACGTCACTTCAACGTCATCCGCCGTCTTGTTTCAAAATGGCGGCTATAAGTTTGTCAAAAATCTTTTAAATGTATAATGATGTACAAATAAAAAATTAGAAATTGAAAAAAAGATTCTTTCGAATGTATTTATCTTAATAATAAATTCCGGAGTATTTTTTGCTTTGTCTTTATCTTAAAAAACGCCTGAGATATAGCAGTTTGAATTTCTAATGTGGGTGGCATTTTTAAAAAAATCAATTTGCCCGCGACAGCACTCGTATATATTAATCGATTTCGATATGAGAGTGCATGTCCACATGAATTAAGATTTCAACCAAGCTCATTGGTTTGTTTTATCCACCATGTTGCTTTAAAATGGCATACACTTCATGATATCGTGGAATTTGGTGACTCTCTAAATCGCTGAAAATAATACCAGGTTGAATAAAATATGACTAATTTCTAAAAATTCCTATTAATAATCAGTACTAACAAAAATTAACATTCAATCTTATAAAATCAGGTTTCACTAATTTGAGCTTCGTATGTTTGAATAATATAACTTAATTTAAAATAAATAATAGATAAATAAGTATATGAAAGCTACCTCTTCCTCCCGGCATTGCCGGAAGGACTTTTAACTTCTAGCGTTGCTCACATTTTGAAACGATCTGATTTTCGTCACGTGATAACACGCGTATTTATAAGCCGATTTGTATGAAACTTGGTGCGTAGATAGTACATACCGATGCCTGGACCGAGTTCGTTGACCAGTTCTAACCGCCACACAATGGGGCAAAAACCCAAAAAGCTGGCCAAAAGTCGAAAAGTGAAGTTACGATTTAGGGAATTTCGATTGTACAGTTGGCTAGAATAATGTTTGGAAAGTCATAATCTGTATTTAAAAAAGATTTTTGCTTTGCCCTTACAAGCAGCATCATTTCAAAAATGATGCTTGACGGAGTATCATTTAGAGCGAACAAATACAGCAAAACAACAGTTCCTCTAAACGCGTGCTATATTTTATAATATTATCCGAGTTTAATGATTTGAAATGTATTCACACTATGATAGTATGTACTTTATATTCTCGTGTATTACAAAATTTACATTAATTACGTAAAAATTAATAAATTCATTGTCATTTTTGATAAAAAAAATTAGAAATTTTTTTTCTTTTTTTTGCTTTTAAACATCAAAAAGTTTAAATGTTCCACAGTGTTCCGCAACGAAATTTATTGGAAATAATAACTTGAGCTATTTTCTAGTGATTCATAAAAAACCAGCTGCCAAAAACTGCCTTTCTCCATTTCACGCATATTTTAGTAACCACAAGTAAAAATGATTTTTTCGGCCGCCTCTAAAATTTTGAAGTTGACTACTTTTCACATAATTTAGCTGATAAATATTTTTCAAATTTTTGAATCATTCAATTTTATAATATTTTATTTCCTATTATAGTGTAAATAAGTACTATAATCATAAGATTACATTAATTTGATAAGTAAGCTTAGTAATGAAAAAATGAAAGTAATTCTCTATTACTGATCCGGTATAGAATAACATTTTCTTAACTTTATAAGTAGTAATTTTGTTTGTTCTATTATAATTAGAAGAATTATTTTGTCAATGGCTATATTTGCTAGATCGTAGTTTTACTGAGCGTATTTAATTAATGCGAATAAAAATCATTATGAATATCACTTTTGCTTATATTAGTAATTTGGATTTGATTTGCAAGTGAGGATGTGATGGCACATCTATTCTGAGTACGTTTAAACAAATATTTAGCTATGAAGATGGCATTATGTCTAATATATTTTTCTTTTCTTCCGTGCTACTAGAATACATAAATATTGCGAATAATTCATGGATCGTCAATTTGAAAATATCGAGATCTTCATTTCACTGATTTTATCGGGCCAATCAAGATCCATTTTTTTTTTTAAGAAATACGGAAGCAACTGTCAATGAATAGGATTGCATTAAATACTAGCAGGATAAACTTATTTCGTTTAATACAATCATTGATACAAAAGAAAAAGTCGTTAAAAACGAATTAGTGTAATAATCAACGTTGCTACCTATGTCAGACAGCATCAAAACAGCATCTTACCGATTTGACATTTTCTGTTAAATGTGGATTGAGATAATTTAGAATTCAGAATATCTAAGTTACATGCAAAGATGTTTAGAGAGGCCTTACACCTGGCAGACAACTGGATAGAAAAAATAAAAAGCTCGTACTCTGCATGAAAAGAAGAAGACTGAAATTGCAAAATAAAATATACAAAAAATATTTCGTTTACAATCGAGACTTCTCGTCGAGAAACTAAATCCCTGATTTGGAAACACAAATGATGGAAATACAATTCAACGATTCTTTGAAAACGCAACTATTTGTGTTTCTAAACGAGCATATACGAAGATTTGATTAAACGTTTCTATGCCATAAGTAATTTCTTGTAGCCATGTTATTTATTTGATAAACTTCGAAAATTTTCCCTTAGAAATAGCTCGTAGATTTGAGCAGCACCCCTGGTTCTATATGCTTACTTCAGTACACAAACTACTTATTAATGACAAAGAAATAACATTATCTTCATTACTGCCAATTTGTCAAATGCCATAAAATACTCAAGAATTATGCAACAAACTGATCAAAAGGCATCGAAAAGATTTATCGCAAAGATGCAGTAGCGAGAAAAAAATGATATTTTTACGTCTTTTAATGTTATAAGATTCTTTCCTTTCCAGTTTAGGTAAATTATTGCAGAAGAAATTAAAATCATTGATCCTAAGAGTCATAGGATCTTCCAATACCGCCAACAAGTTCTGCTAACTATTTCGACACCTTGACCTCTGAAGAATCTTTGTATTATACTACAGTTGATTCTAAAGGTTAATTTCTTGAATATATTTTCGTTTTTATTTTAATAATATAAAAATTAAATAGTCTAATGTTTTACTTTCCATTAAAGTACTTAAATTTCGTTTAAATATGTCTTGGTTTTTTGAAAATTCCCCTTTAAGTTTACCACGAATTTTAAATTTTATTTAAATTTTATTGTTTTTACTCTTAATCTGTAATTTTATTTATTTATTTATTTTTAAAATTTAACTTTTGAATCCTAATTAGCATCCTGAAAAGTTTACGAAATTGCATATAAATTGAATAACTTTCGAGACATTTTAATTTTTATTCCGCCATATTGTATCCGCCATTTTTTTTTCAATTTTAATTTTGTATTCTTACTTAGTATCCTCAAAAACACTTGTATACGAATTTTCGTACAATTTGAATAACATTTTCATATTTTGGCCAGCTTTTCGGGAATTTGCCCCCACTGTGCGCCATCTAGTTTCAAAATGGCGGAATATTATTTTTTTAAATTTAAATTTTAAAATTAGGTGAAAAAAGTAAGAAATTGGAAAAGATTTTTCTTTTGTATGTTTGACCTTGATACAAAGATTCCAGAGCAATTTTTGTTTCATCTATATCTTGAAAAATGGCTGAGTTTTAGCACTTTTAATTTTCTAGTGTGATCGATATTTTGGACAGGTCTGAAATTTGTCACGCGATAATACGCAAATTTATAAACTGATTTGGATATAACTTCGTGTGGTTGAACATAGTACATAGTGTACATTGTACATACCAATGTCTTGACCGAGTTCATGGGCCAACTTCATCCGCCATCTTGTTTCAAAATGGCGGCCATTTAAGTTCGTCAAAAATCTTTTAAATGTATAATGATGTACAAACAAAAAATTAGAAATGGAAAAAGGTTCTTTCTAAACTATTTATCTTAATAATGAATTACGGAGTATTTTTTGCTTTGTCTTTACCTTAAAAACACCTGTGATATAGCAGTTTTAATTTCTAATGTGGGTGACATTTTTTTACAAATCAATTTGCCCGCGACAACACTCGTATATATTAATCGATTTCGATGTGAGTGTGCATGTGCACATGAATTAAGATTTCGACCAAGCTCATGGGTTTGTTTTATCCATCATGTTGCTTTAACATGGCATACACTTCATGATATCATAGAATTTGGCGACCCTATAAATCGCTTAAAATAAAACCAGGTTCAATAAAAGATGACTAATTTCTTAAAATTCCTACTAATATTCAGTATTGATAATAAAAACTAGTATTCAATCTGATATAATCGGGTTCCACTAATTTGAGCTTCGTATAGTTGAATAATATAGTGCTATTTCATCTCAATTCAGGCAGGCAACATTGATATGCGTCAATTCACTATCACAGATTTAAAAAAAATACTGTAGGTACAACTAAGTAAAACACAAAATTTCCCAAAAGGATTTTTTCCAAAAAATTTTTCTTCCCAGTTACAGCACTTTTAAGTTTGTAATAAAATTGACAATTTTCAGAAAAACTGAAAAACGCTTCATTTTGAAATAAACACAGTACCAAATATATTCAACATATTTAGTCAATTTATTTTTTGCAAATAGTTATTAAACTGAAATTTACTTTAGCACAGTTTTAAAAAATATAGTGACATTTTTACTTAAATAAAAAATCAGTTTTTAAGTACAAAAAATTTAATTATTACTGAATTTAAGATTTTTTTTTCAGAATGAAAAAAAATATTTTAAAGCTAAACACTGATGGCAGTCCAAAGACCTTTATTGGGAGTTTTACAGCAAATTTTATTTTAACCCTAAGGTGCATACAACTTTTGTAATTCAATTTAAATTATGCAAAATTTCGCAAAATCACTACTTTTGAGATGAAATTTCTCAAAAACACCATTTTTTAAAAATCTGATAATATGCTCATTAGATACCTTATTAGTTTCTAATAAATACCTTGCAAGCAAATCGTGTGCTTTTGCTTAGAAAATTTTATATGATTTATTGAAAATAACATGTTGTATGCTTTTTTCAAAAAACCAGAAAGTCAAGCTCTTTCTTATTTAACCGAATTTATAATGTAATTAATATTTCAAACTTAAAAGTACAACATCGATACATAATTACTGCTGTTAAATTATAGCTAACCATTTGTTTAAGTTTAAAATTGTATAAAATACAGCCACTAGTAGAATTAGGATTGTTCATATGTCATTTTATTGCATACTCATAAATGTATCAAATTCACTTACAATGTATTGAAATATTTTGTTATATAGTATTGATATAATATATTAATATGCAGATACATACATTAAAGAAGAATTAGGTGCTGAAAATTTCTTGAATTAACTTCAAATCCTTATCATCGAAAGTGTGAAGTCGCGCCGATTCTCCTATTGGAACCGGTTTTTCTATTTTTAGAAGCACATTTTCCAATGGTAATGCACATTCATCTTTTTTCTTTCCAGATTCTTCTGGCCACTGTAATGCTTTAGCTGGACCATGGGGGTACACGAGTGATATTTTAATTTCATCTAGTTTTCGTGATATACCATTGATTTGTCCTATCCACCAATTATTTTCATAAATGCATCCGATAAAAACACGGATTTGGAAATCATGTATTGAATATTGTTTTTTTATTTGGCTGGAGGTTTCAACTTTTGTCAATTCATATTTAATTGTTCGTCCCATATAACCTTCATTATTTTCAATCATCCAATAATGTTTAGATCGTATACACACAATAGATCTTACATTGGCATATTCTTTCTCCGTATTAGCACTATAAGTTTGAATAATTTTTTTTGTCTAAATGTAGCAGAATGATATTTTTTAACAGAGAGGAAAGTTCAGCTACAAATGAGACAGAATCTCGGATAGCTCTTATTGGCTCATTTTGGAGATTAAATTTTATTGTATAATGCTTGTATAACTCGCCTTATATCATATGCACTTTTACCATGGCCAGTAGCTGAAAAAATCCATTTCTTTAGTACAACTTTATCATTTTTGTGCAATTCATAACACTAATATTTGTTTTTAAAATGTGCTCCAGTTCCATCCGATATACACACACAGTTGATTTTAGTGTTTGGATTTGGTACAACTTATATAATTGGTTTTTTATTTTTTCTATGGCACAAACAGAGTAAAAATAAAAGTGTGAAAATAACATTTTATAATATTTTCCTCTAAGCAAAAATATACCAATAGCAATCAATTTATTGTGCACTAGAAGGAGAAAAAATAAAAATAAAATCAGATTTTTTTTTTTTTTTTTTTTTTTTTTTTTTTTTAAAGGAGAATTATTTACATTTTATGAATAGGATTTTTTGAAGATTAGCTTATATTTATCTGCCATAATTATGTGCATATTATCTTTTCATTAAAAAAATAATCAGATTATTAATTCAGTGAAATAAGAAAGAGATTGAATTTCTGGTTTTTTGAAAAAAAAAAAAAAAAAGCACACAACATGTTATTTTCAAAAAATCATATAAAATTTTCTAAGCAAAAACCCACGATTTGCTTGTAAACTATTTATTAGAAAATAATAAGGTACCTATTGAGCATATTATCAGATTTTTAAAAAATGGTGTCTTTGAATAATTGCATCCCAAAAGTAGTGATTTTACGAAATTTTTCATAATTTAAAATTAAATTACAAAAGTTGTATGCACCTTGGGGTTAAAGTAAAATTTGCTGTAAAACTCCCATTAAAGGTCTTTGGATTGCTATCAATGTTTAGCTTTAAAATATTTTTTTCATTCTGAAAAAAAAATTAAATTCAGTAATAATTACATTTTTTGTACTTAAAACCTGATTTTTTTAAATTAATTAAAAATGTCACTATATTTTTTAAAACTGTGCTAAAGTAAAATTCAGTTTAATTACTATTTGTAAAAAAAATTGACTGAATATGTTAAATATATTTGATACTATGTTAATTTCAAAATGAAGCGATTTGCAGTTTTTCAGTTTTTCTGAAAATTTTCAATTTTATCACGAACTTGAAAGTGCTGTAACTGGAGAAAAAAAATTGGGAAAAATCCCTTTGGGAAATTTTGAGTTTTACTTAGTTGTAACTACAGTATTTTTTTTTAAATCTGTGATGGTGAATTGACATGCCCTGCCTGAGCTGAGATGGAATTGCTCTATAACTTAATTTAAAATAAATAAATAAGTATATGAAAGCTACCTCTTCCTGCCGGCATTGCCGGAAGGACTTTTTGAAACATCAAGCTGCATTGGGTTTCCTTAAAAACAAATATTTTGGGATTACGTGTATCATATGTACTATTTATATTATTAAATTGAAAAACAAATGATAAATAAATAAATAAATAACAGTGTTTCTATGCGGATCAGCATAAAGTCTTTTGGCAATTTTTGAATATAACTTGCATTGTTATAGTTATACATTATAACTTATACAGTCTGATTCGTAAAGATGGAAACAATGGCATATTTGTTAAATATTGCCCCTAGACACATACTTCCAATTGCAAAGTTTCACGAAAGAAAAGTGGAAAATAGGATGATAAAAGTTGCAATCCTATGGGTATTTGCGAAAATAGAAAAACCAAATTTCTCATACGGTTTCTACACAGAAAAAAAGTCAATTAACAAAAAATTAGAATTATATATCTGAGTTAAAGAAATTCATTATACATGCACTATTTCATTTACTTAAAATCACCAATGTTTCCCTAACACTGAAACTAAAATTGCATGATCTAGTATAACTTTTGCATTCTCCAAATCTATTTTAAAATTCTGGTGTGGTTTTAATCATGAAAGTGCCATAGACAAGTGGTTGAACTATATAGTTCTCATGTATTTACTATCTTTCTTACACTCTCATTGAAAGTCCGTATTAATACGTTCACTAAGCTCCAGGTTTCACTGCAATACAAGCATTATTTAAAGTACAATAATTATGTTTATTTAAAAACTTTTAATACATTGAACAAACATAAATACTCTCCGAGGTTAGATTCAAATTCCTAATTAGTTTTTTAATATAATTTTTAAATAGTCATCCTATTTTTTCGCATTTAAAACATAACGCTGGGAAAACAACATTACAATTTTGCCCTTCTGCAAGATTATCAGAGGGTTAAATTTTCAAATGTTCATACCTGTACCTTAACACATTTTGTTTTTTCTATTTAAAACCGGGTAGAATAGACACCAGCAATTTGCTTGTTAAACATGTGATCAATTTCCCTCTGAATTAAAGCTTTAATCTTGTTGGAGATTAAATTAATATCAAGCTTACATAAAGCATATTTTAATCGATAAAGCATATTGTAATCGAAACTACAGTTATAAAGTTCTCTCAAGTTTAGTCTTTTCTTTTGATTTTTGTTTTACTCCCTGAAATAATTTATTTATGTGCTGAGAAGAAAATCAATTTTCTATTGTAATGTGTTTTTTATAATATTTATTTAATTTTATACATACCTTTCACACAAATATCAAAGGTTCGTCTAATTTTATATCTGTAAGCAGCAAGTTCATACTTGAAAGGGGAGCTGCAGTCATAAGAGATGCTATTATTCAAACAATTCTTTTAGTATACTTTCTTTCTATTTTTCCCTCATTCATGTTCCTTATCCGTTCTTTACCTAGATATGGTAAAAACCCCTCATGAGGGTTTTTTTATCCCACTAAATCTGTCGAAGACGTCCTCACCAGAGTTTCAGACACTGCAGGAGAAGTATCCGATATGACTATTGTTTTTCAGAAAGTTCGCCAAGTCTTTCTTTTCCATTGTAACGCATTCATAGACATTGCTGGTGATTGTTTTAACCACTTATTATAATCACACGTCATTAAACATGTTTCTGTTACTCAATCTTTTTTTGTGAGTATTTGCCTCTTAAAAAAACATCGCATTCGGCGCTTTCTATCTCTTTTCGGCTTTATTCCGGTGATGCATTCTTTGATGAAAGTTAATTTTTTTTGTATGTATGTTACTTACCCCTTAATGTTTTGGCACATCGTTTATCAAACATCCTGTATATAAAAAAAAAATAATTCTAATTTACAAACATGTACTTTATCTAAAAGCATTTGCATGTTGTTTCATCATGTTTATAATTATTTATTATATTTTCATTTTTCTTACAAAAACAAAATTCGGTAGGTTATGGGTCCAATCCAGTCGAAACCGTCGGCCTAACCTTTCGGAGTTTTCCGTTGTTTTCTTCGAACCATGGTATTCCTTGCGTAAATACGGGTTAAGTTCCCTTAGAAAGGTTCCCATGGAGGGCACCCCTCCCCTTAGGGTTTATATCTCTCGTTCAGACAATTGGCCGTGATAAACACAGACTTACAAACAAATATTTTAACTATACAGACTTTATAAGCGAACAACATGTTAATATTTGCAATGAAAATTTATAAAAAAGATTTTTTTCAAATTCGGGCATTCTGGAATTGTAGTTAATCTTTGCGACTTTCCAGTTAAATTTAAATCTCTATATTTTTTTTATTGATCTGTATATTTTTTTATCGATAGACCTATATCAGTGATTTGACTCAACTTTTCATTTACAGAACTATATTCTTGTCAAGATATCTTTAACTCTAAAACTTCGAGAATATTTCTTAAATTAAAAAAAAATCACATCAGAAATTTTATTAAAGTATGAAATTAATTATAAAATTATTAACTTTTTTTCATTAAATTTTTATTTAAATTACACTTGTGCAGCATATTTACATTTATACATTTTACAAAGAGTTTTCTGTTTAGAATTGACATCTAATTATTTGGTAAAGATCAAAATCATCTGTCACCGCTGTTCTAGTATTACTGCATTTGACGTATCAATGCATTATACTAGAATTTATCAATCGATTTGCTCCGACACGCAAGAACACAGCAAGAATGCTTCAGGTGTGTCTCTGCACAAAGGTGTACAGCGAAAAAGCTTGTGCTTTTTCACAATAACTCTAAATTGATTTTAAATGCTAGGTGTGGAATTTTTCAAACTTAAAAATTTTTCATTCGGGGACATAAATTAATATACACTAATATCACCAGAAATCATCGAATGCTTTGAATTTTAGACATTTCATCGAGCACCTAAATAAATATTTTATGAATTCTTTTAGTCCTTGGGGAATATAAATATGTTCGATCTGATAGGAACTTCTTAAAAATACTACAAAATGCACTAAAATAGGCTAGGCTTTTCGAGAGACTGGTTCTTTATAAGTCATGCGCAAATCAGACACGTGTTTACCATGAAAGCAGCGGCAGGATTTAGCCATATAAATATGTTGTTTTGGCCTCATTGTTTTCCTTACGATCATTCCATGGTAACTTACGTTACATTTAGAACAGTTTTCAACAATTTTAGTAATATAACACACATGCACACAAAATTATTCAAAATATAAATTTGACATGATTTGCTATTTAAACATATTCAAAACCCAATTTAGATGAAAATTAACTAATTTTAATGTTATCCCTTAAATTTTGGTAGTCATACTTACTATGGTAACTGCCATTACTGAGAAAGGAATGTAAGTTATTATATAAAGTATAATTTTCATCATCATTTTTTAGGTAATTTCCATCCAAATTGACCCTCATATAGGTTTCATTGACAAGTCATGTTAATTTTACATTTAAATATTTTTTTAGTGTTATATTACTAAAATTACTGCAGTAAATTGATTTAAATCTAACGTAAGTTATTTTGGAATGATTCCCTAAAGATCTTATCACGAGTGATTTCAGGGTACGATATTTGAGATCACCCTGTAAAATAAAATGCAAGAAATGATAAGTCGTTGCAACGTATTACTAGGTGGATGTTGTGACAGATTTTTGTTGCTTTGCATAAGAATAGCTCGCGAATACATGGACAGATAAAGATTTCTAAAAAAATTTGAAGAACTTTTTTGGTAATTTTTGTTTATGGCAATCAAGGTTGCCAACCAAAATTAAACCCAGTTTCAGAAAAATTAGAAAAATAAAGTAGAATATTTATATGTAATGACATTGGAATTAACCAATTTATTCATGAACATTTTATAATTTTCTTCAGATAAATATAATAATTTATTTTTATCCCTACACAGAACCTTTTATTTTTTACTTACTTATTCACTGTTTCTAAAATTAAATAAATTTGCTAAACTCCTTTTTTAATTATGTTTAATTGAATATACATGTATATAGAGATGTTTTTTATTTTGAGATTTGTAACGTCACGTTTTATAACTTAAAATAAAATATTTTTATGAAAACATTTATTGAACTAAAAGTGAAGCAATTTCATTAATTAGATTGTATTTTATCCAAACTTTTATTTTATTTCATTTTTCAAAATCCAGTATATCCGTATTGCGTAAGATTATTTATTGATTAAGATTTTCATTGAGTTAACTTAATAATAATAAAAAAAAGCACAAACAAAAACACGGCAACAAGAAAAACAGAAACTCAATAATCATATTTTATTCTAACAAAGTGATACATTTTGCATTTGCAAATAAAATTTCTGTTATATTAGATTTCGTGTTTTGCAGGCAGATGCATTTTAACGTGGTTTAGTAAATGAAGTTAAAAGTAATTTAATAGAAATGCTTTCATTCTTTCGTATTTTTATCGATTGTTATTGTTAAAGAAATTTTTAATAATGAAATTCTTCATATACAGTGAAACTTTCTTTTAATGAAGTCTTATCATTCTATTTAAACTCTTCGTTATGAAAGAAATTCCTTAAATAGAAATCAACTGAAATTCATGAATTTTTTGTAAAAAAAATATACGCTCGCTTAAAATAAAAGATATATCTAAAAAGAAAATTTTGGAAAAATGTATTTTATTTCGTGCAGTAACTTTTCTTTTATGTAATGTAGATATATGAGAAAAATTTAACTAGAATATTGTCATGAAAAACATAAAAAAACAGAAATAAACAAAAACTGAAGCATAAGTATTTTTTATCAGTTTTTTCAAAATTTTAACTTAAAAAATATCTATTATATTTTAAGTTTTATAATTTATGCAGGTTTATTATAAGAAATACACTGTTCATAAAAGTTTCAGTAATTTTGTAAGCAGTGTTGCAATCGTAAAAAACGCAGAGAGTATAAGGTATCGGCAGAGGGTATACTCTATCATTATGAACGTTCATAGATAGGGTATACGCTAATGCTTTATTAAAAAAAAACGAGGGTGTATGGAACTTTTTAAAGAAATGCAGAAAGTACACGGTGTATAACCCCGTATATCCTCTACTACATCCCTGATTGTAAGTACAATCAAAACTCGTTAACACGAACACATTTAACGATAATTACTTTGTAACGTAACGCTTTCTAACTTGAAATAAAATATTTTTATGAAAACTTTTATTGAACTAAAAGTGAAGCAATTTCATTAATTAGATTGTATTTTATCCTAACTTTTATGTTGTTTTATTCTTCAAAATCCAGTATCTCCGTATCGCGTAAGATTATTTGTTGATTAAGATTTCATTGAATTAATTTTTAAAAAAAAAGACACAAAAAAAACACGACAACAAGAAAAACAAAAACTCAATAATCATATTTTATTCTAACAAAGTGATACATTTTGCATTTGAAAATGAAATTTCTGTTATAAGATTTCATGTTTTGCAGGCAGATGCATTTTAATGTGGTTTAGTATATGAAGTTAAAAGTAATGTAATATAAATGTTTTCCTTCTTTCGTATTTTTATCGAATGTTATTGTTAAAGAAATTTTTAATAATGAAATTCTTCATATACAATGAAACTTCTTTTTACGGAAGTCACATCATTCTATTTTTACATTTCGTTATGAAAGAACTTGGTTAAATAGAAATTGTTGGAAATTACATAATACAATTCGCACTTTTTAAATGTAATCAATATTTTAAAAACTAAAAAAATATAAAGTGACAGACTGTTATAGTGATATCTTAACCCCTTCGCGACGAGAGCTTTTTACGAAATTTTTAATGTTTTGTCACTGGTTTTTAAAAACAGAAATTGGTGCCTTTTTAAATCGGAAAAATGCTTCGATTAAATAAGACAAATTTTACCGTAAAATTTTACTGTTGGTGATAAACAAAGTTTCTTAAGACTTTCTGCGGCACGTATACGTGTCGCTCATCCCCAAGAGGTTAATGAAATGAATGACTTAAAAAAATGTGATTTGATTTTACTGATTATTCTAGCTTGTTGAATTCATGGCTGTTTTTGAAAAAATTACATAGATTTTTTACTCTGGGAGTCTTTGAAACTTTATGAACTTAAACATAAGAATGGAGAATTAAGATGTATGATATATTTAAATGTTCACACTTATATATATAATAGCGTTTGATTTTCTAACTCTGTTTTTTTCTGTTCTTTTTAAAAACTTCGTTAAATAGAAACCAACTGAAATTCATGTCTATTAGGCATATTACCTGCACATATGGCATACTACATTCATATAAATAAATGTGTCTATTTTTTATATTTATTTATTTATGCTACTAGGTTAACTAGGTTAAACAATTTCATGCCCTACTAGCATTAAATACCAAATAAATAAACTTTTAAAAATATACATTACTACTAAGTAAACATAAAATAAATCATATGTAATAAAGAGAAAATAAATTACATTCCATAAAATTGAGTAAGATTTAGAAAATTTCGTTCTCGAAAATTCTCTGTCTTTTTTAGTTCACAGGCTATCATAGCCTGAGAGCTTATGTGCCCGTCCGTTCTGTATGTACGTTCGTACGTGCGTTCGTGCGTAACGCGATAACTCATGATAAAAATATCGGATCCGCTTGAAATTTTGTATATAGGTATATCCTGATAAGGCGCTTCCCTGATTAGTTTTTGGAGTTCATTCGATATGTATAAGAGGGGGAACGGGGGGCTCATGCCCCTCCCCTTAATTGACGTAAACGAGATTTTCATGCAGAATTAACAGTTTTCGTTCAAAATTTAGGTATAGGATCATTCTGATGAGGCGATTCCGTGACTGTTATTAGGTGTTCATTGAATAAGTATAAACAGGGGGAACGGGGGGGGGGCTCATGCCCCTCCTCTTAATTGATATAAACGGGATTTTCATGCAGAATTAACAGTTTCGCTCAAAATTTAGATATAGGATCATTCTGATTAGGCGATTCCGTGGCTGTTATTAGGTGTTCATTGAATAAGTATAAACAGGGGGAACGGGGGCTCTAATGCCCCTCCCATTAACTTGTATAAATGGATTTTTCAATCAGAATTGTCAGATTTCGTTCAAATCTCTGAATAGTTTTGGAAGTTTAATGGTTAAGTATAAAAGAGGGGAATAACTCCTCTTAAATTATATAAATGCTAAATGGGTTTTTAGTAAGAATTATCCGATTTGCTCTGAATTTTGGATATAGATTTTTTAATATGATAAAGCATGTACTTGATAGTTTAGGTTCAATGATTGAGTATAAAAAAGGAGAAAGGGGAGAGCTGTTTCCCCTTCTTAATTTTTTTCAGAACGGAATTAACGAAAATACAAGGCTGTAATGTACAATTAGTATGCGTAGCCTGTGAGCTCAATGCCATCAGTTTAACTGGGCAATATTCTTTTTTTTAATTATGAATCCCTTAAAGCCAGAGGAAAACCTAAATGGGTGCCAGAGAGTAATAAAACGTTGCAAATTATCGCAAAATGCTATTTTTAAAAGATAAACAATTCCTAGACGAACTGTTCGTTGTCACATTGTTAGTTATAAGATTTGTAAATTATTATTAAATAGAATACCAGTTCTTGCAACAGACTAAGAAAAAAATATCTCCACAAGAATTTTTTTTTAAGCTCTCTCATGTCAGTTATCCTGTTATATCAAAAATCACTAAAATCTACATTTTTAATTTTTGCAGTGAAAATGAAATACCAAACAATTTGTCACTTAAAAAAGCATGGTTGGCCAACAGTTTTTGAAAGCCTTTTCAACAAGAAATCCCAATTTCAACGAAAAAAAAAAAAAAAAAATAGTCGACCAATGATTCTGCTACAACAGCAAACTCAAAAAAAAAAAAAAAAAAAAAAAAAAAAAAATATTATTTTAGTTTCTCTTGCGTTAAATACAAATATTTTCATTAAAATTCACCTATGGCCATATTATTTACATATGGGCATATTACATCCATCATCTAGACTTTTTATCAAAAAATTATTGCATGATTAAAGCTTGATTAATTTAATTTTTTTTTCAAATACTAAAAAGACTATTCTCTTTTAGATAATTTTTATTATTTTTTAAATCTCTTACAACTATTGATAAAAAAATTATATTCTTAAGGTGGCCATATTGCCTGCACATATGTTATATTACTTCTTTCGCACGCTGACCTTATGAAAAATTATCCTGATTACACTCTAAAATATGTAAATGATTCAACGCTTGTCTTTGGACAATATTCCACAACGAAATTAAAACTTTATTGATAAATAAATAAAATAACAGAACTAAAAAAACTAACAGACATGCAATCCAGTTAATCGCTTAAATCACTTAAAAACCGTTTTGAATAAGGAAATATATTACCTCGTAAAATATTGCTATTAATAAATTTCACAACTTTATTAAGGTTACATTATTGCTTATTATTATTCATATGAAAATGCTTTTTGAGGTTGTTGGAGGTAAACAAAAAAAAAAAAAAAAAAAAAGTAGACAGTGGTTATAATTAAAGTTGTCCTATTTAGACCTACGATTTAGGTAGAGTCCGTGTTGGTACATTTCCTCTTTGAACCGGTTCTGAAATTGAAACTATCGTAATGTAAAAATCCGAAATCAAAATGGAAAAAGTAAAAACTAGCTCAGTTGTAGATCGTCCTCAGCTATCCTATGAAAAAAATCATGTAAAAATATTAAAATTTGAGTGAGATTTTTCAAAATAACGCCCCCACTGACATAACAATACCATCCGGGTCTTTTTCTGTGACTAGTGTTGTGTCTTAATGTATCCTGGATTTTCAATTGGGTTTATTCAACCTGAACTATTACAAAAAAAAAAAATAATGTACTAGTCGATTAGATTATCAAATCTAAAAGTAACACAGCCGATCAAATGTCGATAATGTACTATAATTTAGATGTATCCAGCTTTAATGTATCACTGGTGTGGTAAGAATGTTTTGTAACTTAACACCCACACCCACACAGACGCACGTTATATATATATATATATACATATAATTTTTGTATTAAATAATGAAAATTCCAATTTAGTTTATTAACTACTTTCAGTAAAATTTCTAATAGTTTTCTAACGGTTGGTTGAAAAGTGTGGAGGAGAGTGGAACATCGTAGAAATTTTGCTTAGTAAGAATTCCTGTTAACTATATTTTTCGTTAACTTTTAATGGAAATTATGCAACATCGAATATTATTCCGAAACTTAAGAAGAAAAATTAAATGACTGCAATAGATGGCTTAGAATTTGTATACTTTTATAAAATATGTTTATATAATAAATATACAACACTTTATATATTTATTTAATAAATATACAAAACTTCGATTTCAATGCTTTCACGAAAACATAAATCTCATTCAGCGTCTTTGAGATAGATTTTTATTGATTTTAACAGCTTTGCAGCATAGTAAAATATATTACACATTTTTCTTTGGGGATATTTTAGAAAAAAAAAATCTTTGGCGTAAAATATATACCGGATATTGAAGTTTTCCATTTTGCAAATATTGCTTTAATATTAGCAACATATTTTTAGCTAATGTAATGCCAATAAATTCATTAATGTTTGTTAAAATATTTTCTTTATATTAGAAATATTTCCCACACAACTATAATGTTTCTGAAGTGTTCATTTTGTATTGAAAATATTTTCCGTGTAAAATTAAAATTCTAGCTATAATAAGAAATATTAGCTACCCAGGAATAATTTCCAATGCAATGTAAATATTGGATAAATGTTACTTTTATATTAGAAATATTCAAAAAGAGACATCAAAAACATTGTTTTTTACAATTGAAATATTTGTAATAAAATGACAGACAATTTCTTGACATTAAAGATGCAATATTGCCAAAAATATATACTCCAATGTTGAAAAAATATTTTATTCTAATATTATCATTATTTTTCAAGATATATTAAAGATATAGTCAACATAAACAGTATCATATCGATATTCATTTCCTGTAAGGAATGTACAGATCATTATTTATTGTAATATTCTTTATAATGATACCACATTTACATTTCACTTTACAAAAATTGGATAATTTCGTAATGAATATATAAGACGAATATATAAGTTTTAAAAAAATCTAGAATAGTCTAAAGAACAGTGTTGGACTCTAATCGCCCATGACATCATACTGATTTTATATTACATCACTTTATGCATAAAATGATGATTGGCTATCTTATCAAAAATCTCTATTGGTTCTCTTATTAAGAGTTACTATTGGATAATCTAGAATCCTAACTAAAATCTATAAATACATGTGTTTTCCATTATGTTCTGTTCTGCTCTTTCTTGCTTGTACTCTGTCATGACCTACTGTAAATAAACTCCTTCGATCCCATATCAACGCAGGGTCTTTTTCGTTCTGAAACCACAGCAGAGTGTGGTTCTTACTTACTTAGTGTTTTTCTGCGTTGAACGGAAAAGTGGGTCAGGCAAAATTTATTGCCATAAGAGTACTTATGTTACTTTCGTCTGCGGTGTTTTAAACGATGACTGAAAACAAGGATTATTCGGTCGCTCCGTTTGATGGAAATAATTTCCAAATATGGAGCAGAAGAGTAACTGCGATTTTTGCGGCGAAAGAACTTGATGACTTTTTGGAAAAGGAAGCAGATCCAGCAAAAGCTCCAGAAGTGATTAAAGCAAAAAAGGCTTACGCTTTATTATTATCGCTTTTAGAGGATAGGATTTTATCTTCTCTTCAAAAAGAAGATACCGCATGTAAAATCTGGAAATCCCTGCAGGCAACATATGAACTTAAAGGCGCAATTAATCAAATATTGACACGGAAAAGACTGTCCACAATGAAAAAGAATAAAGATATTACAATGAGACAGCATATTGACGATGTTTTGAAATTAATTACTGACTTAAGGATATCTGGTGCTCAGGTGAGTGACATTGATACAATTGTTTACATTTTAATGTCTTTGCCAAAGGAATTTGAATCCGTCAAAGTTGCGTTAGAAAATCAACCTGATACTAACCTGACTCTGGAATTTGTTATGCAAAGACTAATTGATGCTGAAGCATTAATGAGTGAATCCAGAAATACTACTAAATCATTTAATGATAATATTGCTTTTATGTCGGCACAGAAAAAACTCTTTTGCAATTTTTGCAAAAAGAAAGGCCACACCACAAAATTTTGTAGAATGAAAACGGTCAAATGTTATAATTGTTCAAAAATAGGTCACTATAAAAAATTTTGTAAAAATAAACCAGAAACGCAGATGGATGAAAAACAGTCAGCTTTTGAAATATCTTTTATGACTGGAAACACAAATAATTGGAAATTTATCATAGATTCAGGTGCGACATCACATATGTGTTCTATCAAAGAATGGTTCACTTCTCTTAAACCTGCAACTGGGACAATTAAATGTGCTTCAAAGGCAGCAGTGTTAAATGTGGAAGGTACTGGAAGTATAAATGGTACAATATCTGAGAATATTCGCATAACTTTAAAAGATGTATTATATGTACCGAATCTAAACGGACAATTAATTTCTGTCAAGAACATAGAAAAAGCAGAATTTTCTGTGATATTCAAGAATGAAGAAGTATTTATCGAAAAAGATAATAAGAAAATGCGCTTCGGTCATCGGGATATTCATGGACAGTATATAAGTTATTTCACTCCATCTAATGAAAGTGCTTTGACATCAACGTACGATAAGGACTTATGGCACAGAAGACTTGGACACCCCTGTAACCAGCCACTGATTCATTTGGGATTACCTACCCCTTCATCATTTTGTGAAATTTGTGCTCGTGCAAAACTCAGTGCAACACCAGCTGGCAAAGGTCCGAGAAACAGAGAAAAAGAACCAATGTTGATGATTCACACGGATACCTGTGGACCCATATTTCCTGAAACTATTGGAGGTGAGAAATATTTTCTAACTATTACTGATGATTTTTCGCGATTTACTGAAATTCGATTACTTAAAAAGAAAAGTGATGCAGCTCGTGAACTAATATCGTTTTGTAAATTAAATCCTTCCGTTAAGAAAATTAGATGTGATAATGCAAAAGAATTTATAGAGGGAGAACTTTTAAATTTTACAAATGAAGTGGGTATAAAAATTGATCCAGCTCCCCCATATACTTCATATTTGAATGGAATATCTGAGCGCGTTAATAGAACTCTCTTGGAAAAAGGGAGGGCAATGCTATATGAATCCAATTTGCCTAAGAGCTATTGGGGTTTAGCAGTACTAACTGCAGCTTATCTTAAAAATAGATTGCCAAGTAATTCTATTGATAATGATACTCCATATTATTTGAAATATAATAGCAAACCAGATTTGAAAAATCTCAGAGTATTTGGCTGTGACTCCTATGCACTTGTACCTACTAACTTAAGAAAGAAATTAGATGAAAAATGCAAGAAAATGATATTTGTAGGCTATACTTCAATGGGATATCGACTACTGGATCCCACAACAAATAGGATAACTGTTTCTAAAAACGTTAAATTCAATGAAGAAAAGAAAAATTCAGTTAATTTTAAACATACAACTGAAAATATTGAGGAAAATTATCCGGAATCTAAAAACCAAAATGATGAAAATAAAACAGACTCTGAAACTTTAGTGCAAACAAAACTTGTAAACGATAAAAATTCAATTAATGAAAATATTATAAGATCCTCTTCTAGAGAAAAGAAACAACCCATAAGATATCCGGAGCCAGAAATATATGAAGCAATGCTCGCTCAAGAAGAAACTTTAACTTTTGATGACATTTCCTCTTTGCCGTACAGTGAAAAACAAAAATGGGAACTAGCCATGGACGATGAAATGAAATCCATTAAAGAAAACGATGTCTGGGACTTAGAGGAATTACCATTAGACAGAAAAGCCATCTCTTGCAAGTGGGTGTTACGTAGGAAAAGAGACGGTAAGTATAAGGCAAGGCTGGTAGCTCGCGGGTTTATGCAGCAAGAAGGAATCGACTATACTCAGACATTTTCACCGGTTATAAACATGCCTGCCTTGCGTTTCATATTAGTTATTATGTTGAATGAAAATTTAAATGTTTATGTTTTGGATGTTAAAACTGCTTTTTTAAATGGTGAATTAAATGAAGTTATTTATATGGATCAACCCAAGGGGTATGATGATAATAGTGGTAGGAAATGCAAACTCAAAAAGAGTTTGTATGGCCTAAAGCAAGCCCCACGACAATGGTATGAAAAATTTCAAAATTTTGTAATTAAACTGGGATTTAAACAACTTAATTCTGAACCTTGTATTTTTGTAAGAGATATAAACTCTAAAAAAATTATAATGGCTTTGTACGTTGATGACCTTTTAATTTCCGGTTCAAATGTTAGAGAAATTAATGTTATTATTGATATGTTATCTAAAGAATTTCAAATGTCAAAATCAGAAAAAGTTTCAGAATTTCTAGGTATTCGAATGGAATTTACTCCAGAAGGACTGTTTTTAGATCAGGAACATTACATTTTAAGATTGTTGAAAAAGTACAGTATGCTTGATTGTAATCCTTGTTCTGTTCCTATTGAACCTAAATCAACCCCTGCTATGTTTGAAAAAGGTAATGCTTTTAATGGGCCTTATCGCGAACTAATAGGGTCTTTATTGTATTTAGCTTATGTATCCAGACCAGACATTTCATTTGCAGTCAATTGCTTAAGTCAACTCCAGGAACGTCCTACTGATGTTGCCTGGAATGCCTTAAAGAAAATATTGAGATACTTGAAAGGTACTGCAAAATTAAAAATAAACTACAAAAAGGGTAATTTAGATGATTCGGATTTGTCTATATATGTAGATGCAGATTGGGGGTCAAACTCAATTGATAGGAAGTCTGTGTCTGGTTACATAATAATGTTTTGTAACTGTCCTGTATTATGGTGTGTAAATAAACAAAAGACTGTTGCTCTTTCAACCACAGAAGCTGAAATAATTGCTCTGTGCAAAGGTATTCAAGACATTTTATGGATGAAAAATATTGCCTGTGAAATTGTAAGTATTAAAAATGTTTTTGTGTATGAAGATAACCAATCATGCATCAAATGCATAACTAATGAAAATAACTATGGGAGAATGAAACATATTGATATAAAACTGAAATTTATCCGTAATGTTATCAGAGAGAATCAAATTAAAATAGAGTATATCTCGACTGATAATCAAATTGCTGATATGATGACAAAATCTTTGCCTAAAGCTAAACTCCAAGCACTTTTACTCCAATGTAATATGAAAATATAATGTAAGATGCGATTAAGGGAGGGTGTTGGATTCTAATCGCCCATGACATCATACTGATTTTATATTACATCACTTTATGCATAAAATGATGATTGGCTATCTTATCAAAGATCTCTATTGGTTCTCTTATTAAGAGTTACTATTGGATAATCTAGAATCCTAACTAAAATCTATAAATACATGTGTTTTCCATTATGTTCTGTTCTGCTCTTTCTTGCTTGTACTCTGTCATGACCTACTGTAAATAAACTCCTTCGATCCCATATCAACGCAGGGTCTTTTTCGTTCTGAAACCACAAACAGTAAAGTTTTTGTTATAGTATTGTTTTTAAAATATGATTTTATGAAAAATTTTGCTTTATAATATAATATTCAGTATATTTAATACTTTACGACCTCTTTAAAGTATTTGAATGGTATATTATGCGATGCATTCGTTATTATAGTTTTCACATTCCTCATTAACGATCCTATTTCCCTTCCGTTTCACATGAAATTGATACTTGATTTCCTGTATGAATTGACTTCATTAATTAGGCACAATATAATTTAATTCTACTCAGTAACTGTAATATCATAAAACAAGAGTTACCTTTAGTAGCGTAAAGCTGGAGTTTGAATGTAATATGCCTTGCAAGACATTCTTTAAACAAGTTCTATATAATAAGGTGTTACTATATATAATACAGTAATATCATAAAACAGGTATTACCTGTAGTAGCGTAAAGCTGGAGTTTAAATGTGATATGCCTTGTGAAGCGATGCTTTAAATAAGTTCTATATAATAAGGTGTTAGCATGTATAATATAACAATATCATAAAACAGGAATTACCTTAAGTAGCGTGAGGCTGGAGTTTGAATGTGATATGCCTTGTGAAGAGACTCTTTAAATAAATTCTATGTAATAAGGTGTTACTATACATAATACAGTAATATCATAAAACAGGAGTTACCTGTAGTAGCATAAAGCTGGAGTTTGAAGATGATATGTGCCTTGTCAAGCGATTCTTTAAATAGGTTCTATATAATAAGGTGTTAGCATACCTAATATAACAATATCATAAAACATGAGTTACCATTATAGCGTAAAGCTGGAGTGTGAATGTGATATGCCTTGTCAAGAGATTCTTTAAATAAGTTCTATATAATAAGGTGTTAGCATATATAATATAACAATATCATAAAACAGGAGTTACTTTTAGTAGCGTAAAGCTAGAGTTTGAATGTGATATGCCTTGTCAAGAGATTCTTTAAATAAGTTCTATGTAATAAGGTGTTACTATATAAGGTACCCTCGGGTAATAATGCCAGGCGGGGTAACAACGCCAAGTGCTTATATTTTGCATAATTATGAAATAATCAGGTAAATGACACCCATGTGCTCTGCGCAGAAGGGTTTTGAGTCATATAAATCGCAAAAAAACAGCTTCAAGTTAATTTGTTTCATTTTTAGGTTTTATTGTTTTTACAAGCAACTAATATTAACGCTTGATCTAAAATTTGCGAGATAAGGTTTTTGATCTGAAGACTATATTTTTTATCCAGAAATACTTTGTTTATTACATAAATTTGTAGTGTATTTCATGTACTTTCAAACTGCTGTAGAAGATTTTCGATATCTTCTCGAGATAATTTGTAGTTTAGGATTTACTGCGCAATAAGTATCCCGGGGTAATAACGCCAGGGATTGGCGTTATTACCCCGGTTGATTCCCAACAGTGGCCGAACTATATCCGAAGGGGGTTTATACAGGATGAGTCATAAATATCCAAACAATAGGCTATCTCCTTAAATATTGCCCCTAGACCCATACTTCCAATTGCAAAAATTCATAAAAAAAATGAATTTTTTTATAAGATAAGTTTCAACTCCATGGGGGTTCTGTTTTAAAAAATACGAAAATTAAATTTTTATACGGCCCCCAGAGGATAAAACTTCCAAATAGAAAAAATTTCTTTATCCCTTCCTGAATTGAACAAAAAAAAATCATCTCGATATCTGCAAATCCCCGAAAGATATTAATATCCAAAATTCGTGACTTACACCACTTAAGCATGCCTCTGAGCGCAGCAAAGTCAGTTCATTTGAAGTACAATTAAGGGATCGACCATAAATTTACGTATTGTTAAATGTCGATCCAAGACAACACTTAAACTTTTAGATATAAAAAAAAAAGCGTGTAGGTTTTTGCTTTAAACTTCGATGAAATATGCCAGATGTCTGCAATATTTCGACCTTGCCGCTAACTTCGTAACTGGCACGACTCATTGAACGGACCGTCTTATTAAACACTTATTAAAAATGTTATCAAATTAAGTGATATTAATTAAACTCTCATTAAAAGTGTCTTAAAAACTTATTGGCGCAGGCAATAAGTTTAGTAAATATAGTAATAGCGAAAATGACTCTTCTATTAGCGGAATCAATGGAAATATATTTTAATAAATTACATAGAAATATTTTCAAAAATCTACTTTATACTACAGTTAAACCGCTATAACGGACACTCCCGAATAGCAGACACCTCTGTTTAACGGACTATTTTCCTATCCCCATTCTCAAAACCTAAATTTGTGTATGTTTAACCTCTGAATAACGAACATTCCGAATAGTGGACACTATTTAAGGCGATAAAGGATAAAAAAGTATTTTTTAAGGAGAAAAAAATGAAAAAAGTAAAAAGGCCTCTAAATTTATCAGGGAATTTTGTGATAAATGAGCTGGGGAAAATCCCCCCCCCCCACGTTCAGAGTTGAATTGAAGGGGTTGCCAAGGAGGGACATCTTTCAGAGCATTGAAATATCCCCTCGGAAAATTGAGATTTTATGCTTTTAACAGCCAAAAAGTGCAATCCCCCTCCCCGACCGGAACTCTATAATGTCCAATAATGTCACTTTGAAAAACAAATTACATGTAATCGCAAGCAAAAGTTAACTTTTGTAACAGGGTTTTTTCACAAGCATGTCATGAACAGTGGGTAAAGGTGTGTACAGTTTTATTTCGCCCCATTGCTTAAAAAATAATTTTAATTTCTGATTAATCATATGAAAGAGGTTTTAGGACACATAAAAGTCAATTAATGAAATGTTAAACGTTTCTTAGCGCTTTTTGAATATCTTTGATTTTCCCAATAGTGGACACCTCCGAATAGCGGACAATTTCTGCGTTCCTGAGGTGTCCGTTATTTAGAGGTTTTACTGTATTCAGTTTCAAAATTTATGAAGGTTTTAAACCTATTTTTGCTTTTTTCTATCTTTACAAGAAGAAAGTATTGGATTCATGAAAATTTTGAATTCCGGTTTTCGATGGATTCACACGTTTTAGGGCTCAGAGATACCGAAAAACATGTTTTTATGAAATGTCTGTCTGTGAGTCACAGCACAATGAAAAAATTTGAAATCGACGTGATAAAAAAATAAAGTTTAAATCAACTGACGCATTTAAACAGTAATTAAAGAAGGTGAAAATGGCAAAACTTAAACAAAATCTGAAATCGAAACTATACAGCATTTAAACGTTAGGAGCCCATCTTTGCCCATCTTAAAACTAAATGCTTTTTGCTGCATCAAATGATTTTATTTCAGTATTTCGCATTTTTAAACTGACATACGTCAATAACCGTCGGTTACGGTAACTTTTTAGCTCAGAAAATTTACTTTTAAAAATATGATTTGTTTACAAAAATTACTTTTTTTTTTAATATTGCTATTTTAAATACTTATATTTTTTTAAATAAATATCATTTAAAATGCTGAATTAAAATTGAAAATTAGACATTTTCGTTTAATCAAAAGAAAAAAATTCAACGCGACAAATAATATTTTGAGTTATAACAATTTTAATTTACTCAATTTTTTTTTTTTTTGAAAAAAAAAATATTAGGATGATGTCCTATGATGTGATAATGCTTACAAATTATATGGTTAACCATCACAAAACATTCAAATTTCCAACTTTCTAAATAAATAAATAAAATAAATGTTTTCTTTACCCATTACAGCAACATTGTTTCTTCAATTACACGCATTTCAATTTGTGTCTGATCCCTTGAAACTTAAAGATTTATTAAAATTGTCATGACTCTCTGAGTTTTGAAGATATCAAGATGAAATTTTTTTTGTTCAGTTCAGGAATGAATAAGGAAAAAATTTCTAACTGGATGTTTTATCCTCTGGGGGCCGTATAAAAATTTAATTTTCGTATTTTTTAAAATAGACCCCCCCATGGAGTTGCAACTTTTCTTATCAAAATATTCACCTTTTTTTATGAAACTTTGCAATTGGAAATATGGGTCTAGGGGCAATATTTAAGGAGATAGTCTATTGTTTCGATATTTATGACTCACCCTGTATATTAATATGGGACAGCATTATCATCATTGTTGAAATGGTAAGATTAAGGGGGGGGGTGCCCAATACTTAAAAATAATCTCTCTATTTTATTTTTTAATATTTATTATTTTTTTTTACTAATGCAAAAAATAATTTTTAACTCTTGTAAATAAATTTCCACTGGATTGTTCAATTGAGTTCGAAATTTTCACTGTCCGCTTTCTCAGCGTTCGGTTTTTCAAAACTTTATAAATTTAACTTTTAACTGATGTGACAGAAATTGTAACGTATGAATGTGATGCGGTTTGTGAGACCACAAAAGTGAAAGATGAATAAAAGGAGGGAATAACTCACAGGATTGTGTTTTTGTACTAAACGTTTTATACAAGAGTATTATACTTAATATTCACCTATTTAGTCTCTGGTGATAGTACTAAAATTCCAAATGAAACAAAATTTCGGTAGTGTTTGCAGTTAAACTGAAAATTACAAGTTAAACTAAAAAATTAAAAGAAAAATAATTTTCTACGAGACCGGTAACTTTAGTTAAAGGTTAAAATGCGATACACGATTAAACATCATAGAATACTGTTCCTGCGCTAAATTTTTTGTACAGAAATAATTCTAATTAAATTTAATCTATTCAAATATTTCTAACAATATTACGAGAACTCCAAACGAAAGAGAATTTCAGTTGTAACTATAGTTAAACTGGAAAATACAAGTTAAACGCTATTTTTTTGTGGAGGGGGGGGGGGTACAGTGTTCAGTCAGATTGCTAACAGCAGTTAGGTTAATTTTGTTGCTAATATAGAGATAATGATATATAACCATATGAATTATGTATAAAATTGAATAAGAGATCTCTTTGGGATAGTACTTTTTAATCAAAAATTTTATTCAATTTATTAAAATTTATAAAAGCGTGCTCTTTAAACCGTCGACAATTTAACTGTAGGTTTGGAGAATCCGCATTAGTGTGGAGTTATGGGTTAAAAACTATTTACTAGATTACTATAATAGTATTAAACCTTAACTGCTGTGACAAAAATTGTCGCATAACTTACTGTGAGCGGCCTGTCAGACCGCTTAATCTAATGATGAATAAAATGTTAAATTAACTTTTAGAATATTATTTTTGTATTGAACCTTATATACAGGACTATTATACATAAAATTCAGCTATTAAAAAGTTTCTAGAGATAGTAATAGGACTCCAAATGAAACAAAATTTTCCCGGTATCTATAGTTAAACTAAAAATTGCGAGTTAAACTCTGAAACTTGAAAAACTCAGCGGTATGTGAGACGCTAACAGCAATTAAGGTTTAACAAAAATATTTATTACTTATAACGCTAGTTATTATAAAACTTCACATGATTAAAATATTACATTATGAATGGTTAAAACCATGCAATGTTTCTTATAATCATATTTAAGCGGGACTTTTTAAGCAAAGAGAGACACAGGGTGTTATATTCTGTTGAAGCTCCCCCTCACACCTTTTTCTTTCACTTTCACAAAAAATCAATATTTTCTATCGCATAGAATGCATATATGGGAATATAAATACTGATTCAAATAATCCGTGCAATGTTTCAAATAATTCTATTTAAATGGTCATTTTTAAGCAAAACGTAGCTTAGAATCTGATATTCTTTTGCCTCCTCCCCCCGCCACCACCACAGCTTTCTTTTTCTTTCAGAGTCACAAAAAAATTGTACATTTTCAATAGTTTAGATTGCAATTTGTCAATTTCTAGAGCTGTAGAGTTTGTATTTTTAGAATTGGGCAATCTATATGCCATTATTCCATCTTATTTTATAGTTTTGTTTGCATGGCGTTATTACCCATATAGGTGGGTATTAACGCCAAATAGCATTGGTCAAGAAAAAACGCCATTACATTTTATGAGTACATATCTGTTAAATTATTTTATTTTATTTAGATAGTCAATGAGTTGCTGTATCAGATCCTATATTTGTTTGAAAAATACAATCTAAAACTAAGCCATGAAAATTGGTAGAACCTTAACGTGGCGTTATTACCCCAGGGTACCTTATAATACAGTAATATCATAAAACAGGAGTTACCTGTAGTAGCGTAAAGCTGGAGTTTAAATGTGATATGCCTTGTCAAGAGATTCTTTAAATAAGTTCTATATTATAAGGTGTTAGCATATATAATATAACAATATCATAAAACATGAGTTACCTTTAGTAGCATAAAGCTGGAGTTTGAATGTGATATGCCTTGTCAAGAGATTCTTTAAATAAGTTCTACATAATAAGGTGTTACTATATATAACACAGTAACACATAATGTAACTGAATTCCATTATGTAGAATTGCTAAAAAGTGAAAAATGTCACAGAATAAATGTTATTATTATAATTTATTACATGACTATTTAAGTTTGTTAATTAAAGTTATAGAAAGGTAGTGCAGAGAGACTAGACGGAGAAACAAATTGAGAAACTGCAATTAGAAATAATTTTTATTCTATTTCTCAGTGAATTTTGAGGTCTGTATATAATAAAATAATACACAGCATAAGTGAATTCAATTATGAAGAATTGAAAAAAATGTCATAGAAGATTTATTGCTGCAATTTATTACACGACAATTTAAGACTGTTAACAAAAGCTAGAAAAAAGAATTACAAAGAGATAAGTAGTGAAACAGACAGAGAAATCGCAATGAGAGATAATTTTCATTCTATGTTTCAGTGAAATTTGAAATCTAAATTTATTGTTGAAATTCGAAATTTGAAAAATAAAAGATAATAAATATTGTAGCATGAGCTATAAAAATATATAAAATTCCATTCTGGTCTTAATTTTTTTTATCTTTGCAAATACAATTGCTAAAACTTGTTGTATAGTTTAGAATATATTGTTTATAATAAAATTCAAGTGTAGGAAAGTGTCGATAACCAGTGCATATTACCGGCGTTAAAATGGAGCCCTATTAGATTTTATTTTCATTTGAGAAATATATAACAAAATTTATCTGACTAATTACAAATGCCAACTAAAATTACAGCATGCATTGTACAACTGCTTTTTGCTCCTACAAAATAAATACTCGAAGGAAGAAAAATGCTTTGACTCTAAAAATTATACGATATTTTAAAAAATGTTATGTTAAGAAATGTAACACACCTTTCCTAAAACCGCAGAATTAATTGTTAAATCAATCAATTATTAAAACTTTTCATTGATATTCTTAATTTCTTTTTTTGTGTGTGTAAGCTTATACAATTGCAGAGGAACAAAAAAGTTCAAGAAAAAGAGCAAAATGTTCTGGGAAATTTCTGAAAGTTGCTTTGTTTTGCGCAAATTAACAACAACAACAACAAAACAAGAACCATTCTTCAAAGTAAAGACCTTCATAGTCCACTACTTTTAGCCATCGTTCTGCCCGATTCGAGATTTTATAGAAGTACCATGGTGGCTTCTTGGAATTAAAAAACTGTAAACATGCTTCTTCAATTTCAGTAAAGGATTAAAATCGACGGCCCTTGAAAATATGTTGCACTGATCGAAAGAAGCCATAATCGGATGGAGTCATGTCTGGACAAAATTCATGAACTTTTTTAAGTCCAAGAACCGACCACACAAAACCCTATGTCATCGAGCATAAGAAAAAAACCTTTATTTTATGAAAGAGTAATAATAGAGCGATCTAAGGATTCATGTCTACCGGAAGCGAAGTAGTGCATAAGCCAAAAATTGATACCACTAGTGAGTGTTTCGTAGGTTTCGCATTGTGTTTGCCGTGCATTCAAATAGGGGGAAGTGGGGTACATTGATACATGGGGCACATTGATACACGCCCTCTACCGCTCACAGGGTCATTACAGGAAGTTTCACAACGGTTCCAAAACGTGATGCTAGTGCACTCAACTACACACAGAAAGTCTTGGGATGATTTAGTAGTTTGGTGAAATGGGACGGGAGATTTATTGTTTTCGTACGTCAAAAGTAAATTTGAGTTGTACAATTGAAATTGTATTATACAACTGTTCCAGTATTTTCAACCGAAAAGAATACTCTCCCTGGCAAGTGAAACTACTCTTTATCAGTTCCTCATTTTTTATTGTTAGATAAATTATGAAGTGTTGGATTTGAGACTCATTTTATTCGAAATGGCTGTATGGGGCACATTGATACACTTTATCTCGGGGCACATTGATACAACCTAAATTCTTTTTTAGTTCATTTTTTTCATTCTTTTTTATTTTTTTACCCTACACTTCTTAATCCAATCATTTTTCACAAAAAATTTCTAATATTGATTTCTATTGAAATGAAATAGCTCTAATTTTTTATATTAGAACATTTTATAGTATTTTTGCTAACAGAAAAAGTACGAACTTACCCAAAAGCTAGTACTAGTAGAACTAATAAAAGAAAAGGACGGCATTCTGGCAAATCTCGAATGTCGATTCCCCAGAGAAAAAAGTATTTTCGACATGAGAAATGTTAAGTAAGAGAAACAAACTGCAGAACAGAAAAAGATAATTATATTATAAACAAAAATTTTAATATAATTATCCTTTATTTTCTGTTTATAAACCTATTTATAAACAGAAAACCTGTTTATTTTTTCATCTTTCCCAAGAAAGATGATAATGCTGGGATTGAAGTGCTAGATATGCCAAAATTACCACAGCCAACAATCAGAAAGGAACAGCCAGAACATCAGGTCATAATATATTTAATTTTGATTGCTTTACTAATGCTTAAAAATAAATTGTGAGTGATTTGAATTTCTACAAATAAATATAAAATGGTTTTATAACACATTTTCTATGAAAAATATCATTGGTATTATTTTGTCGTCATTTTTCTCAAACGTATCAATCTGCCCCGCGGATGGAGCACATTGATACAAATGACTTTTTTTTATTTTTTTTAATAACATGCAAAAATACTATATAAAACAATGATTGTACATTTTTATAACATACTACACGAGTTTTGCTGTCACCTCATGCAAAAAAAAACTTGATTTTTCTACTTTTTTCACACAAAAAAAAATCTTGGAAAAAAACTGTATCAATGTACCCCACTTCCCCCTATATGAAAATACGGAGAACTGGGTGAGAAAAATACAATTCTAATCCTTCGAGCCAACCATTAGTGTTATTCATTTTTGGCTTATGCACCACTTCGCTTCCGGTAGACATTGGTCATTAGATTCCTGTATTACTACTCTTTACTCTCCATAAAATAAGGAATTTCTTTTTGTGTTTTATGACTTAGGGTTTTGTGCGGTCGGCTCTTGTACTATAAGATATACTCCTAATTTTCCTATATACGATACAAATTGTAGTAACTATTAGATTATAAATTTTCCAGAATTTTGTGTTCAACCTAATATTTAAATTGTTTAAAAATCCAACATTTCTATTTATTTTTAATCACTGAAAAAATATGTTTAGTTTAACTAAAACAAGTTACTTATAGTTTTGCTTTTTTAGTATGTAAATCTTTTAAAAGTTCTTATTGTTTACTTTTTCTTTATATTTCCTTTGAAAAATGTACTATTTTTTAAATGTTCAAAAATTTAAAAGAGTAGAAGGGGAAGATAACATTTCAAATAGTGCAGTTAGAACTTTTCCCGATAAAGGGCAGCACCGGAGACTTAATTATGAAAGGGAAAAATCAGAGTGATGTTTGAAATTTTTAAATAAAATCTCGCTGACGAGGTTACCATCACTGCATGCAAAAATAAAAGTTAACATTTTCTGGAGAGAATTCGGAATGTCTAATTACAAAATCAGTCATGTTATGACATACACTAGTTGCGTAATTGTAAGAACTGACCAAAGTACAATAATATCTCGACTTATGTCAGATATTCTTTGAAAGACTATCGACGTAAGTCAAGGTACATTTAGATAAGCAAAAAAGGATGAGTAAAGAAAAAAGTTCAAAAACCTAATGAAGATATTGTATTGCATTTAGGAATTATGCTACATACATTTAACATTGGCAAAAAATTGCGTTTGCAATATAAGAATTTGGATTAAATCAATAAATCCTAAACTTACAACGACATCGACGATAAGAACAATTTTTTTTAATGCCTGAATGAGTTAAAAATTCCACAATAACTGATGAATTAAAAAAGAAAGATCTACATAAGTAGCTATAAATTAATATTAATACCTTTGATAGGAGATTAAACAGGAAAACAAACTTTCGTTTCAGTCACAGTAATTTAAAAATATTGTGCATTCTTTAACTTTCAGTACATTAAATACTTTACGATTTCTGCAAAATATATTCAATAGCGCATTATGAAATACATTCATTAATCATCTTCTGAGATCTCTCATTAATGATTCCTTTTCACTTTCGTTAAATGATACTTGATTTCCTATCAGAATAGAACGCTTAAATTACGAACAATACTGTTTAGTTCTATTCAACAGGAATTTCCCATAAAAGTAGAATTTATGAGTTTGAATGTGCTGCAATTTCTGAAATTAAATAACTTATATATGATGCATTACTTTATTGAAGATGGTAAAATATTTCAATTCTTGTAATATAGCACTGTAACAGAGCTATAAATGTTATCGAAAAAATGTTTATAGAGAAAATTGTTGTTATCTGCTGAATTAAGTATGCTTAAGAAAGATTGATGACGGAGAAACAGCGATTTAATTGGGGTGTTCAAATGAAAAGGTACGCAATGTTGTAAAAACGAAACCAGTTGAAATACCGCTGCACGGTTGGCAACATAGTTGTAGTAAGAGTTACAAGCTGTTGTCTAAAAGAGAGCTGTATAAAATCGTGTTGAAATTGGCTGTATGTAGCTAATAATTCATTTTTTACTTCACTTGTTGCTTTGAATTCACTTTCACAGTATCGGTGTTTAAATGGGAATATACTTCATTGGAGATTGAAAAATTACAATATAAAATGCAGGAAAAATAACTATTTTATACAGCAAAAGGTGTTGTTATCTGGGTTACCACCACTGTTGCTATAAAACTTAGAAGCATGTGGATGTCTTTCTATTGTAACATATGTTGATGTCTTTTAATTGTCACAATATTGTAAAATTTCTCAAACATCAAAACAGTTGCGCTGCCATTACTTGCGTGGTGCACGTGGCAAAAATAATTAGATTTTTACTTCACTTGTTGCTTAAACTTGCTTTCAGATTATTGATACTTAAATCAGATTTTACCGCATCGAAAAGTTAAAACATAAGGTGCAGGAATAATCACATGTTTTACAGTGCAAGGATATAATTATAATCAAAATGTTTACCATATCCAAAGTTAAAACACACTCCCATTTCCAAGGAAAGGCGATGTTACATTGATCTGCGAACAGAAAAAAAGGTTTGTCGGACAATAGGTACTCCATTAGAATGTGTAGTCAAGTGAACAAAAGTTTTTAATGCGATGAAGGTATTGCGTTAAAAATAAAAAATGACGGAAAAAGTTTTATTTTGCAAGCTAAAGCTAGATATCTATGAATCAATTAGATGACAATAGAGCATGACATTAATTGAAAAGTTCGCAAATGAAAAATTAATCTATTTGCCTTTCGATGGACTATTGGTAAAATTTTGAAAGTTGCTAGTTATTTTAACCCCCTGACGCCGAGCAAAAGGGCAAAGTTGTAATGTTGTTTTCTCTGCAATTTAATTTAAATGTTAATAAAAAAAAAGAGATTTTCTATAATGGTATAATTATTTTGTTACGTATATGCTTATAAGCTTTGAAAGTATCAATCATAATTTAGTTTCTTAAAACAGGATATTATTTGTAGAATTACATTAATTTAAATAAAACTTCAAGTGCAGTGAAACCTTTAGCTAAGTGAACGGATATATCTAGTCGCGGCAGTGGGAATGTTAAAAGCGCGCCTTTAAAAATATACCACGTATATTACATATTTTTGAAATAAATGCTATAATGTATAGTCTAAGCATGATGCTCATGATTTTAGCTTATACCATCTACCTACAGCGTCTAAGTACTTTCTGTTTTTTTTTCTTTACGACTATAGCATTGAATTTGACGACCTTTCAATTTCACAAATTACGGAATTGTTAACATGTATCAACTGATCCATAAACACAATTCTTTACAATGAAGATTTGACAAATAGAGGAGTGGAAACACTTTGTACGCGTTTATAGGATAATGTGTATTCATTAACTCTACTGTCCTTTTTCATTAATGTGAAAATGAAAAATGATAAGAGTGTATGAAAAAAAATTAAAATATGAATCTTTTTTGCAGATTGAAATTATTACAACAAAATAATGTAATCTTTACTAACCCAATCCCTTTTCCAAGAGAACTATGTTTATTTTTTATATAGTTGTCATTTTTTTCTCTTTACTATAATATGCAACAGAAAGTGGATAAAAATAATAGTTTATCACAATCTTTTTGTGTGATTTTAAATTTAAATTTACACCAAAGTTCATTTAAATATTTTCTTTTGCTAGGTAAGGTTAAAAACCTGTTCTTGCCATTCGTTGTCCATGAAAACAAAAAGAAGTAAAGGAAAATTTCAGCACAAAAAGACTATTAACCGACTTTAAAACAGTAAAAAGATTCTGAATTCGACTCATATACATATTTCTTACGTATAGTCTTCGAATGCTACAGAATTACGCGACCAATTTATGTAATTGTCCTTTTTCATTGAAAGAGGTTATCTTAGAAATGATCATTTTTAATTTTTATCAAAATTTGATCGTTCAATATTTTTTATAAGAAATTCAACAAAAACAATAACAAAATAAGCATCCTTAAAACACTTCATTTTTAACGATTTTTAACGTAGTACTGTCTGTTTGGCGAGAAAGTCGCTACCTGGCGATTTCCTTTCTATTTTTATATGGTTTTGTTTCTGGAAACCATGATTGATTAAAAATATAGTAACGAATACTGACATTTTTTTATATTTTAATACAAAATCAAGTAATTAGCATACAAGAGTGCCATTAACAAAACTGACATTTCAATAAATAATTTTTAACTGTACATGTTATTTGATCAGATTATGAAAAAGCCACAGATACAACTGCTGTTATAGCAATGCATTGTTTGCCAGTTTTTATGCTTTGGGGCAGTTTTTGCAGTGGGTTTTGTTTTTAAGTGAATGTTTATTAATTGTAACAATTAAAAATTCTCAGAACTTAGTTAAGGCAATCTCGTGTCCGATCTGTGACACAGTTGTGTGTCACTTTATGTGTTGAGAAATCACTGGTCTAAAGAATGAGGTTTAATATGCTGTATTTTATTGAATCAGTCTCACTTAATTTTTATATTTTCATTTTTGAGGAATCACATACTTTGCTGTTAAAAAAATAAAGAACCTTTTACTCCCTTTCATTAGAGTTCTAACAGAATTAAATTTTTCCTTGTGCAGACATTTTCTTATGGGAAACAGTGCAGATCAAATTCGCCAGTTCTAAAAAATTTCAGACGATGCAAAAAACTTTTACGGATGATCCAGGGACCTATGTCCCACATACCCGGATACTGAGCATTTTAGGATGGATAAGGTTCATTTTTACAGGGATCAGTGAACGCATAAAAAATGGGCACATAACTACTACTTGAATTCTTGATTTCAGTTAAAAAAGAGAAAAAAATAATATTTTAAATTGACAAAATTTTAAGAATAAATAGACAAAGAATTTTATATAAAAAAAAGTAAAAAATAAAGAATGTCAGTGCCTGGTACCTCAAAAGAGCTGAAAATCCCAGAGAAATAACACTTAAAATAGGATCTTTGCAACATTATAACAGGTTCACACCAACTTAGTATAAGTATTTTAACAGTAGTGAAAAATATAAACTTTCAAATATTCAGACTGAAGATACTCTGTATTCCATATCACTTATTTAATCTTTTATCTACTGCATTATGGATTCATGAAAATTTTACATTCTAAACTTTTTTACATAAATTGTTTAAGCTAAATTAAAGATTTACGTAATCATTAAATATATCTTTGAAGAATTTTATAAAGGTTGAAGGATTTAGAAGGATTAATTAAATTTTCAATTTACAGGGATTTTGCTTGCCCAATATTTATTACCGCACTCAAATCTTTTATTTTTAATATTTTTTTCTTAGTATTTTTCAGAATTATAAAATGTACAAATATGATGTTTTTACAATATAAATATAGAAGTATTTCCGATTTTTAGATATGTGAATATTCATACTTCTACTAAGCGTAAGACCAACTTAGTGAAAAATGTCCAAGCCGGAACTGAAAATTAATTGAGAAATTGATTAATATCTTTAAAATCGGAAATATATTTTTCCGATTTGTAAAATCCCCACTCACTCTCCCTCAGCGCCAAGAAAGCTGAAAAGATACAAAGGCAAAAGAAATCATCAATTTAAAAATGTTTTTGTTTTGTGTAACCAATAATACTTTTGGAACAAAATAAAGAAATGTATTTGTAACTCATTCTAAACAGTATTACAACTAATTGACGTATTAAAAGAATTTTATAATAAGTAATATTAATGGTATTTATAAGTAACGTCTGTAGATAAAGGGTTAAAATAAAAATTCTGGTTTAAAACGTATTTAAGTTTGGTCATATTAACATGTATTTTATGGAAGATTGTTGCGAGTTTGGCAGGCATCGGACTGCCATAAAAATAGACAGACAAGTCGAAATTATAATTTTATTTTAATTATTTTTAAGAAAAAAAATTATATTAGAAATGGGAGAGTTATAATTTTATTTCAATTATATTTAAGACAACAAAAATAAAATTTTAATGATCTTAGAAGTGGAAGAATTATATAATACATATAAATTGAAAAACATAAGATAAAATAATGTGCTGTTTTAATTGTACTTTTACGATTTTCAAAAACATTTCACCAGAATAATATTTTCCGCATAAAATAATTTAGTATCTATTTCAATGCTTAAGGGCACCTTCAAATAGCTGCGATTCACACAATATGCTACGCATTCATTATTGTGGTTCTACAATTTCTTATTAATAACCTATTTCCCGTACATTTCATATGAAATTGATACTTGATTTCCCGTCCAAAGAGAGCGTATAAATCACGGACAATATCGTTCGATTGTACTCGACGAGTTACCTGTAGTAGCACAAAGATTTCTTGTGTTAGTGGTGTTATTTTGTGAAATTAATCTTATGTAAGCTTTTCTATATTTTCTTTTGATGGAGATAGAATAAAAAATTAATGCTAGAGCGTGGAAAAGATGTAATGCTAGATAAAATGTGGATATACTAGTGGCCATAAATATCGTATTAACACTTATGCTAGTAATTTTTACAATTCAATTTCAAGTGTTTCAGATATTTATATTATTGGAGTTTTATAAAATTTGTATTCTCCATGAAAAATCCATGCATACAGGGTGGTTATAATTAAAGTTACCCTGTTTGGACCTACGTAGAGTCCACCCTGGTTGACCGATATCGATGAAACTTGGAATATAAGCTATATGGACCATAGGGAAACGAAATCTGTAATAAAAAAATTAGTTCAAATTTCGACCAACAGGTGAAAAAAAGGCGCTTTAAGACCATAAATCTCAAACTGGAAACAAAAATCTTTCAAATTTCCACTGATAGATGGCGGTTTTCACCTGCGAGAAAGGATTTTATGCAAATTTAGAGCTTTTTAAAAAGCCAGTACTCTCTGTCGTACGTTCATTCTGCATCATGCCGCTAGAAAAGAAGGAACGAGCGTTACTGGTAAAGTTGGTTTATCAGAACGGCAGTAATTTGTCAGTTGCACTGCGAGAATACCGACGTTTCGTTTTAACCCTTTCCGGCACGGGCAAAATCTGTAATAAAATGAGAAATTATCAACTGGCAACGGAATTCACAAACGAATTTTTTAGATATTTTGAATTCTTTAATTTAAGCTTTTATTGTAAAAGCAAAATTTTACTAAAATATTACTGGTGCCGTTTGCAAGTTTGGAATTAAAATTAGGTATCCCAGACCGGGCACAGTGTGCCGGAAAGGGTTAAAGCGCCTTTTTTCACCTGGTGGTCGAAATTTGAACTATTTTTTTATTGCAGATTTCGTTTCCCCATGGTCCATATAACTTATATTCCAAGTTTCAGCGATATCGGTCAACCAGGGCGGACTCTACGTAGGTCCAAACAGGGTAACTTTAATTATAACCACCCTGTATATTACGCTATCGTACACAGCACAGAAATTGCGAGCATTTGTGATATCATTGGTTATTGTGTGAAAGTCATTTGGAAGGAGATTTAGGCCAAGAAAATATGATTTAATTCAGTTTAGCTCTTTCGACTCAATTATGAAGCTTACTCAAATAAATAAATTTTAAAAAAATCAATAAAAGTCACGAGCTTTAAACGCTTTAGTTTAAAACTGAAATTATGTATTACAAATGAAATGAGTGAAAGGGTTATATTATAAGTGAAATTAATGAAATAAGAAAAAATACCATGGGGACAATGTTTGGAGATTTACCTCCTGCACCTGCCTAGCATAAAAATACCGAGCCCTTGATTTCTCTAGCAGAATCTCTTGATTTGGCAAAGAATTTAGCAAGTAAATTAAATTATGAATAAAAGTAATATGATGCAATGTTTAGTATACATTCATAGGAGACCATATTGGTCACCAAGAGCGGCAAGTAAAATTGAATGTATTCAAAATATTTCGAAGGATATACAAAGATGAATAAATTAAAGAATATTTCAGTAGTGCTGAAAAAAATTGTAAAGTTCTATGACATCTTCATAGCTCAAATAGTAAAGTGACAACTCTTAAGTGTAAAATTCATTGCCACAGGCTGTGTAATCTATTTTGAAATCAAATAAGGAAGAATGTATTGACACACAATTGCTGATTACTACTGCAATCATGTTTTTTAGTATAAAATGTTCTACGAGATTACATTTTGATTCATAAAGTAAGGCTTTTTTGCATCATAAGCAATAAGTTGATAATCTTCGTGATTTGATTGCTTTTCCGCAATTGTGAAATAGTGAGCCTTATGGAAGTATCGCTGATGAAGCAACTATACTATTTCTAACTCAGAGAGTTATGGAAATATATATTTGAGGTATCTATGTCTGTAATAATTACATCAAAATTGCAAGGCGTAGAGCAGGAGCCTAGAGTCCAGTTGACGTGGAATTATCCCAGGACAGGTTGGTTCGTATTTTACGAAAGTTAGTGGGAGATTTGACATGAAATGTAGAGAAGATCACACAATCAGAGGCACTAATAAATATTGTAATTTTGCTTGAGTTATATTGAATATAGTAAGAAAAAGTTATGTAATAGGGGTATGTAATTATATAATACATCGAAATTGAAAAAGAAAAAATTTAATAAAAATAAAGTTATGTTTTCATAGCACCTTTACAACTCCTAAAGTTATTGAATTAGAAAAATATTTTGCTCAAGCAATTAATTTTCCACATGTTTCAATATTCAAAGACATCTTCAAATAGTTTTTACTCGCAAAATAGGCAAATTACACATTGTTGTGGTTTTTCAATTTCTTAGTAATAACCAATTTGAATCTGTGAATAATAACCAATTTGATTCACTGTGTGTTTCATATGAAATTGATGCTTGATTTTTAGTGCATAGAGAGCGCATAAATTACAAGCAATATCATTCGATTGTATTCAACGAGTTAGCTGTAGTAGCACAAAGCATTCTTGGATAGGTGGTGTTATTTTGTCAAATTGATCTTACGTAAGTTTTTATAAATGTGCTTTTTGAGGAGATTGAGTGAATCTTAAACGAATCTTAGAATGTAGATAAAACATATGGACAGAGAAGCTGCTGATAGACTAATGATCATGAAAACCATAGTAACCAGTCTTGATGTTTTATACAGCTCATATTTAAAATATTAGAAATATTAAAAGAAAGTAACGAGAAAAAATTATTTTTCATTTATTTATTTTTAGTATTAAGTAAATGCAATTACATTTCTTATAAATTAAATCTGGAAAGTTTATATAAGTTTTTAACATTTACAAAATATAAAATACACTACAATAAATTAGGTATACAGCTTTCTGAAACACATAAAAATATTAGAATAAAATTTAGAAAGGTTCAAAATATTGGAAAATTTTACTTTATTTTATATTACCTTATGAATATGAAGTAAATGGTAGTTAATATTTTGCAGCATTCCTTTTAGCTTTCATATCAACTTACAATCGATCTTGCATACTATATACAAAGTATTTACAAACTATATATTAATGTTAGCCGGAAAAGACTTTATACGTGCCAATATTGAGTTTTACTTAAAGGAGGATTTTTTGGAGTTTTTTTCTTTTATTATACACTATAAGTTTTCGATGGGATGCATTTGGTGGCCAAGGAAGTACCTTAATGTTGTGTTGATGGAACCAATTCTTAGTTGATACCGAGGTATGCGATGACACTGATTTTTATTAAAAGATGAAATCATCTTCAGACAAATCTTCTGTTACTTATTTCATTATTCTCAATTACTTTCTGTTACCTACCTTTATTTTATTCTTCTGTATTTTTTTAATTAATTTTTCTGGATAGGGCTAGTGGAGCTCAAATCAATTAGTAGATTCTCCCCAATAGAAAAGCTATTGGGGAGGCTGAATCTGAATCTGAATCTGATGGAATCATGTAATATTCCAAAATTTCTTGATATATCTGAGAGTTAACTTTTCGTAGACGATACATAAATTTCAAAACCCTTCTGCACTCATGCAAGTCCACCATGACACTAGCCGCAAATTTTACGGAATGTTTAAGGCATTCTTTATCAAATACTTTTTGATTTACTCTCCAAACACGAATACCTTGATTACCATATGAAAAAGAAAATATAATTATTATCACTAAATAGTATATTTTTCCAGTCATCTTCCTCCATAAACGTCTTGATTTACATAAATTCAATATTATAATGCTTTTGCTTTGCAGTCATGAGAGGTTTTTATTTTTTATTTTATTTTATTTTTTGGTACACGAGGTTTGAACTTAAATTCATGGAGATGTTTTAATGTTGTCGATGTAGAAAATTCAACTCCTTCTTCTTTCCATTTTCGGTACAAGAAATGCACACTTTTAGAACAATTTTTCTAAACTATACGCTTTAGTTTCCTGCCATCGCTAGCAGATGGTTTTGGTTTTTGGCCGCCATTTCGGCGATTGCTTTGAAAGTTTCCACTTTTTGAATATTGTGTTACTATTTTACTAACGCTTGATTTTGAACAGAAATTCAGGAATATCACTCACACGATCTATTTTAAAACGAAAATGCAAACAACTACAAATAGAATACTGATTTTATTTAAAATCGTCTGAATTTATTCAATGACGCCGGCAGTTATGAATCGGTTATAATTAAAGGAGAATTAATGGGATATATTTATATATTTTGAACCATTTGAATAAGTATTCTACTGTTTTGACTTTCCAAAATATTTTTTTCAATTAATCTTTTCAAAAATAATATTACTTTTAAAATAATAAATAAATATAATCAACATTAAGTTCTTAATAAAAATACCGTTTGTATATTTGCATTAAAATATATTAAATTACCAAACGATATTTTCAATTTGTAAAAAAAAGTAATTTTTTAATATTTTGAATATGAGCATGTCTCTAACTCTTACAATTCTGTCTGAAGTGTTTCAAACATTTGTAATGCTGAAATTGAACTACAAAATATAATTCTTTATCAAAAATAAAATCACAAATTATTATAATCATTTTTTTTACTATTCCTCTAATATTTTCAGTTGGTGTATTGTACGTCTGCTGCTTCTGAAACACATAGATGCGATCTGCCCTTCGCTTTACGAGCATCCGATGTACAACTAAGCAACGCCGATTACCTCTTTTTTTCTCTAAAATAAACATTATTATATTAGTACGAACTACTTGTCCTATGTTTATATACAAGCAGCCAGAAAAATATATTACTCCATGCATTTAACCTTAAAAATTTTACTAAAAAAAAATAGAAGACACGAAAATGACTGTGTGGGAATATTGTTTTCATTCGATTTCTGTTATAAATATAAGCTTATAGGGTTGTCTTCATAGTAAAATTATTTTTTCTAATTTCCAATACAAATATCTAATTTAAGACATCATATTTAGTATTTTCGATAACGTTTACATTAGGATACCAAAAGGAAAATCAATCCGTTTAGTAGTTTCGAATTTATACAGGTTTAAAATTTGGAACGTTTTACGTTAAACTCATATATAGTTGTTGCAAAATAGATTAAATCTCCAATATGGATTCTCGTTAAAAAAATAATGAATTACATTAAAAAATAATAATATTTTTTAGAATTAAATTTCCGAAAAAGAAAATAAGAATTTAATCCTATGATTTTTTGCAGTAAACTTAGGGAGTCGTCTATATACTGAAATAGAGCCAGAAATTTTCAACACCTAACATTTACATCGTTTTTGATTTTTCGAAAATTTTATAGGTTACAATTAATATTTGTTCAGAAAATTAATTAAAGAATATTTTTTTGCAATATATATAGTTTTAAAACTATGAATTGCAACATATAAATTTTTTCGATGTAAATCGGTTTTTAGAAGCTTCAAATAAGCAAATCCAAATCTGAAGCATATTACGCTTCTTGTATTATGCTTAAAACATCGTCTGCATTGCAAACTGATTTGTAAAGAATTTAACATTAAGAGATCTCACCATTAAGTTTTCATAATTTTAAAAATCTTAGACTATGAAGTGAATTCGCAAGTTGTATCCTACACAGCAAAAAATAAATCTGTAATGCTGCAGATGTAAAATATCAGAAATCTGTAAGCTTACTAATATTTTATCAGTACACTTGTCGCAACGATAACGGTATGACATCGCTTAAATAAATATGTATATATAAATAATGGTTCAGCACAGCTAAAATAATATATATAAATATACGTATAAAAAATTAAAGTAATGTTTTAAATTTATTTTATTCATTAACTATAAACAAGTAGTAATAATAATTTTAGGTTTTAGAAAAAGATAAAAGCAATTTTTTAGCATTAATTAAAGCTGTAAACTTTACGATTTTACAACGTTTCGGGATAATAATGAATGAAATTTTAAGAGGATTACACGCATCGAGTTTGAAGTTCTCACCATAAAAGCTTCAGACAGATAACAATAGCAGGAGGCTATAAAAAACGAACCCGGCGCCAATTCTGATATAACAAGCAGGAGGCAAAAATGCCAGAATTTATAACCCCGAGCCCCAAAAATTTACGACTCTCCATGTGTGGTCAAAAACATTTTAGCCAAGCATCCGTGGGAGAAAGGTTGGTCACACAGAAGAAAAAAAGGGGGATGGTCTACCTACTATGAACAGGGGACCAATGAGATGCGGAATTTCAATTGCTCCCAATGAAAACGTTTACAAGGAAACCAATAATATAATAAAGAAAAGGGATTGGAAGTAATCAAACAAAAAAAAGAAGCTCTCTCAGAGAAAAAATTTAGCAGATTCGGAAGATATTTTTGTTCTGCCCAGTATGTCGTCATGAAAAAAGAACTCCGGTAAGAAAATCATCTCACTCCGATGTGGATGTTTAAGGGATTTTTTTGGACTAAAAAAACAATATGGTGTTAGAGAACAGGTGGCAACCAGAGCTCACCGGACTACATTCCCTAAGCTAATTGAAAAAGAGCAGTGCATGACGGCGAAAATGATACGCTTTCTTATATAAATACTTTGTGAGTGCCAATGGACATCTATAGTTAAAGCCTGACATTTCTGACAGACATTCACGATTAGTGCTCTGAATCTCCAACAAACATTTATAATTATTGCCCTGCATTCTGATGGACAGTTATGAATTGTGTGTCTTCAGTTGTGCTATATGAGAGTGCTGCAATCATTTATAATTATTGCCCTGCATTCTGACGGACAGTTATGAATTGTGTGTCTTCAGTTGTGCTGTGTGAGAATGACGCAATTTTATTTGATGGAATCTTTCGTGGATTAGCGGCCAACTGTTTAACAACGGTGAGAAATTTAGACTTTCCTATGTGGTGTTATTATTTTTTAAATAATTCTTTGGCTCATATTAAAAAAAAAATACATATTATTAAAATTTAATTGTTATCTTAAACTTGAGTAAGGAATTTTCAAATAAAAAAATTAATGAAAATTTAGGCTATGCCTTTTTAGTTGTGCTGTGAGCGATTGTATAGGTTTATGATAACATAAAATGCAAAAGAAAGAAAAAAATATTACTACGAAATTGATATTTTCGAATGGTATCTTATTGTGTTTCTAATTAAGAAATTGATATTTTCGAGTGGTATTTTTTTTATTGTATTTCGTATCATAAAATTGTTATTTTGAAATAAATATTGGTATGTATATCTATATATCCTTGTTTTCTTTGATATTTTCTTTTCTTGATTTCTCTTTAAGTAAATTAATAGATGCAGATTCGTGATTATTAAGGGGTCAGGTACCTTTGATCGATTAAAATAGAAGCAAAATTTGCATACAGTATTGATCTCAATATCTTTAAATCTATCGCTTTTAAGAACTTCAAATTTTTAACACATATTTAAATAATCTTCCTGTAACTGTTACAGGCCATGGAATATTTTTATACCTTCACCATAAAATTAAATTAAAAAATTACAAAAGGTCTTTTTTTCTCGAAGAAAAATCATACATAGTCTTGCGCGCAGCTTGACATGCATAAAAAATATCATAAAGACCTAAAATCACTTTATATATAAAGAAAAATAGTCAATAATCAAAATGACGAACCCTAGTTACTTTAAATTCTGTCTTTGTATAAAAAATACATAAAAATATGAAAAATAACAAAATTTAGCACTTTTTTTTGTAAACAATAATTCATAACTTAAAAAATTCATACATAAAAGTAATAGTAGTTCGTCATTTTAAGCATTTATATGTTATGTAACTTCTGTAAAAATTTCATCAAATTCTACCCAACCATTTTCGAGCAATCATGCGCGCAAGTTGAAAAAATAGCATTTTGAGAAAATCCAATTTAAAGATAAAATTTCTTTTTAAAACATATTATGCAAAATATCTTTAGATATTTAAGTATACATATATTTATTTACTTACCTATTTATATAAAAACATAAATTCAATAAGTTTCATTATAAAAAAATAGTAAATAGTGTGCTATAAAACATGCAAAATGAATATAAATACACAAATAACATATACTGATACAGCATTTTTCTATATATTTATTCATTATTTACAAAATTTTTACATGAAACTGGTAATACTTCATCATTTTCAACATTTATATGCTATGTAAGAGTTGTTAATTTTTTATGACATTTTAGACAACCATTTCGGAGAAATCATGTGCGCAGTTGAATCGTAAACGTAAAAACGAAAATAATTTTTCATCATATCGTTCTTCTAAGTAACCATTCATTATCTAATAAATCCTTACATGACACTGATAACAATTCGTCATTTTGAACATTTGAATGTTTTGTATGAGCTGTTAATTTTTTATAAAATTTTAGCCAACAATTTCAAAGAAATCATGCGCGCTATTGAATCGTAAACGGAAAAACGAAAAAAAATTTTCCTCAAATTTTCCTTAATTATTCTTCTGAATAACCATTCATTATTTAATAAATCCTTACATGACACTGATAATACTTCGTCATTTTCAACATTTGAATGTTTTGTAAGAGCTGTTAATTTTTTATAAAATTTTAGACAACCATTTCGGAGAAATCATGCGCGCTATTGAATCGTAAACGTAAAAACGAAAATAATTTTTCCTCATATCATTCTTCTAAATAACCATTCATTATTTAATAAATCCTTACACGACACTGATAACAATTCGTCATTTTCAACATTTGAATGTTTTGTATGAGCTGTTAATTTTTTATAAAATTTTAGCCAACAATTTTAAAGAAATCATGCGCGCTATTGAATCGTAAACATAAAAACGAAAAAAATTTTCCTCATATCATTCTTCTAAATAACCATTCATTTTTTAATAAATCCTTACATGACACTGATAATACTTCGTCATTTTCAACATTTGAATGTTTTGTAAGAGCTGTTAATTTTTTATAAAATTTTAGACAACCATTTCGGAGAAATCATGCGCGCTATTGAATCGTAAACGAAAAAACGAAAAAAATTTTTCCTTATATCATTTTTCTAAATAACCATTCATTATTTAATAAATTCTTACATGACACTGATAACAATTCGTCATTTTCAACATTTGAATGTTTTGTATGAGCTGTTAATTTTTTATAAAATTTTAGCCAACAGTTTCGGAGAAATCATGTGCGCTACTGAATCCTAAGCGTAAAAACGAAAATTATTTTTGTGAAAATTCAATTGAAAGAAAATATTGACTTAGGAACTTAACATTATTTTTAAGTATTGCAGTAATTTATATAATTATTTACTTATCTTATTTATACACATGAATTTAATAAATATTAAAAAATAAATATTGTGTACTAAATCAAGAAAAATAAAAGTAGAAATAAAAATAAATTTACCTTTACAAGAACAATACTACATCATCTGTTTACTTAGATTATTAGGTTGATAAACTTTTTAGAAGACTTGTGAAACAAAAATCTATAAATTCATTATGATGTTTTCTATTGCATGACATAAATAAACCTTTTAGAAATTTGAACACTAATTTACATACATATACTTTGATAACTATCATCGCATGGGATAACAGATGGAAAAAAACTTTGCTCAAAGATTTTCACAAAACTTAACACATTTAAAAAGCACCGGCACTGTAAATTTCACCTTCCTCCAAGAGAAATTTATCTTTCTGAGCAATTTCTTTCATTCGCTTACTTTTTCTGGCTTCTTTTGTGTTTTGAAGAAAGCGTAAATTAGAAGTTGCAATCCTTTGGTCGTCTAACTGTTTCAAACATCCTCGAGCATGTGCACCAACTGTCAAGCCAAATTCTTGCATTACATTCATTTTTCCTTGATTGCCATCATTAAACAAAATAACTGCTTCATTTGTAGCAATTTCCACAATCCTTTTACCTACTCCTTGTGTTTTTGGACATAATTTCCATATTAAAGAATTTATCGATTCATTGTTGTTCTGGGTCTTACCTCCTAAGCACCTAGACAGAAGTTTTGGCTGCGATAAGTCATTAAAAATTGGTTTTATAGTATCCATTACACTAGTCGGGACTGTGTTCTTGTGTTTAAATGTTTTAATGGTACCACAAGCAACTGCTTTATTATATTTGCACCAAGATTCACTTCCAGTAGGGCAAAATGAATGTAGAGGCTCGGCATCCGTTGAACGAGTATGAAAATATGCAGCCCAGATAGCTTTACGCATTTCATGTAAATTGTTTTTATTCTGTCGAATTGCATTTCCATAATAATCTGTTAGCTTAGCAATGATGTTGTCCGTAAGTCTACCTTTTCCTCCAAGTGCTTTACCTTCACTACATTTTACTTTGTTTTGTTTAAGTTTTCGTAAGCGTGTGCCCATTCTCTTTTGAATGTGACCCACGCATTCAATTTTTTCAACTTTTGTATCAGAACCATATGGGCTGGCCTCTGATATGGCTTGAAAAGTTTTGGCATCACCATCACCTATATATCCAATGTACTTTACGTTTCTTGTGGCTTCTGAACGTTGAAATATTCGAACCATACCACTTAGTTCCATTTTTCCAGCAGATCCATCGTGGTTATTGAGGCAATCATTTTCATGGGTTTTTTTCCATGAATTATATTCATGCGTCCCTTTTTTTAGTTTCCATGCATCACATGACTTGCAAAATGAGGAAAGGACTTCAGTATCAATAACTTTGCCGCTTTTGTCACCAATGACAGTGCACACACCTATTCGTGAAGTATGACCCTAAGTTTTCCATGTACCGTCACCACTGATGTTTAAGCATGAAGAATCAGTCAGAGTTACTTCTTCTGAAGCTGCAGATATCATAGATTTTTCTGCGACAGATGCAGAGCATTTCTGTAGCACCTTTATCGCAGCATTGTAAGATTTTTTGGAAACCGGTTGAGGCAGATCCATGATTCCACAAAACAGTTTCATTGCTGCATACCCCAGTCCAATTGATCTAATGGCATAAATATATCTGTTGTTAATTTTTGAAATTTTGTTATTTTCGCCGATCTTCTTAGAATTCTTAAATTTAATAACTTCAGCACAATTTTCACATAAAATCGAAATTTTAGATGATAAGCCACATTCAGTTTCTTCTGTTATACTTACTTCACCACCACAAGCTTTACAGCATAAAAATTTTTCCAGAATGGAAAACATGTGACTGACATCCATAATACGATATCCATCAAAGCTAGAATTATATTCAAACTCCTTGTTTACAGAAAGTTTTCTCTGTGAAGCACTGTTATTCAGTGAATCATTTTCACTTTTCGTCAACTTTCTGGTATATACATTACCAGTAAATTTCCTTTTTTTCGGTCGTATCCCAGAAGCTCTTTTAGGTGTGTTTTTGCTAAGAACTTCACTCATTGTAGCAGAAGATTATTAACGAAATAAATAAAATTAATTTAAAGCTAAAATAAAACTTATTCGCAAACAAATCACTATAAAAAAATCAGAAATTCAGCATCGAAAGAGTAAACAACACAACGTGCATAGATTTATTTCTAAATCAAGCTAAATAGCTTGAATCTAAAGTTGAAGTAGCAGTTGCTAATTTCTGCTTGATTTCCTGAAAGGAAAGGGAAAATAAATAACCACAGAGTAAAGAAAAATAAGAGTAGAAATCCTTGAATCTTATCAGCTACGGCCGGCGCCTGCTGCGTGAAAAATGTAAACAAACAGTCTAGCCCTTTAAATATCGCTGTTTCATGAAAAGAGGTCTTACTATTTTGCCCATAACTTCGTTTCTAATGAGAATTTTTTTATGGGGTTTGTTTTAATATGAATCTAAAAGATTATACTTTCATATAAAGCAATAAAAAAAAAATCGAAATTTTGACCATTTGAAAGGTACCTGACCCCTTAAAATTAATTTTTTTTAAGACAGTTATTCTTAATATTCTTATTATCTCCCTAAAATCCTAATTTGCAAATTTCAAACATTAAATAAGCCGATCCTATGTTATTGAAAATTCATTTTATTTAGATAATTCATAAATTACAAGGTTCTAAATTTTATTAATTGGTAATATCCAGATCATTCTTTCACAACGCGGAATGGGGTATTATCATTATATTTTTTTTTACTAACCACTGTCTATCATATACCCAGTATGTGGCGTCATTTTCCTCACCACAACACTTAAAAAATTGTTAATATACAAAATTTGTTTCTGTCTGTAGTTTTACAAAAAATATGCTAAAATTACAGTAGTATTACTAAAATTTTATCAGCAATTTGGTTTGTTGTTACATAAAAAGTTCTAGGTAAACAGTTTCCTGAAAAAAAACCCTTAAAAATGTAACAGTTTTTTATTTATTTTATTTTATTTTATTTTATTTTATTTTATTTTATTTTATTTTATTATTTTTATTTTTTTGGCAAACGTGGTATTTGTTGAATTTTTGTTGTTACCTTTGCAAAATAAAAAATCCGTCAGATTTATCACAACTGCTAGCCCTAGATCTCTTTAAAAAATGCTACGCATCTTGCAAATTCAACATATCTTCATTTATGCTATAGATTTTCTTCTATTTTTCAACACACAATTTACTGTCTGTCTTTGGATCCGTATTCTAAAATTTGTAATCAGTTATTTATTAAAATGATTCATTGGTATATTTATCAATTTATACTCTCTCTATATTGAAAATCTTTTTTGATTCATTTGATACATATTGGCCAATAAGAAAAAAAAGAAGAAATGCAGAAAGAAATAATTATAGACTTTCTAAAAAAATGATTATCATTACGTAAACTAAAAATAATAGACAAGACGTTCTGGTATGATTTTCTGAATTAAAAAATTGGTAACACTGTTGGCAAAGATAAGTGAATATTATTATAGTTATCATATAGATAGTTACATAAATTTAGCTTTGTGATAAATGTTTCTTATAAGTAGCCTAGAATGGGAGATAATAGTATAGTAAGTGTATGGGACAAACTGTCTCGCGAATAGTTTTACCAATAAGAATAATAAATAACTTAAAAAAGTCTATTAATTTAATGTTTACAAAACGTGACGCACGCAACCATATATGCATAAGTTACATTAATATATAAAAATTGCGCTTATTTAATGGGCAAAATCCAATTCGACACAAAATTCTAAATATATGTTTCAAGAATAACCTTTCCACATTTATGAAAATACACTGGTGTCCAAAAGTTAAGCATAATTGGTAATTAAGTAATTATTTTTAAGTAATGAAAGAAATATGAATCGGAATGTACTGAAACTCCAGGTGTGTAAACAAAATAGTACGCGTCACATATTTTCGCGAAGAGTTTTCCCCGAAATCGAACAGGGGACCGTCAACAAATTGAAAAAGAACGAAGATCTTTTGGATAACCCTGTCAAAACGAATGTAGCAAAAGCGTTCAAACTGCACATTATGATTAATTGGCTTATTGTAATGTACTGTGTTAATTTTTACAAGGATAGAATGTATACTCGTAGAGAAATTAAGGTTTTTATAAAAACAGTCCTAAATTTTTCCAAGTTTTTTGCTTATAATTTGCAGAGTTCTTATTATAAAATAATGTTCTTTTCTGAAAATATGACAAACATCATTGTACACAATACCCTGTCATCAGAATTTAAAAATAATCAAAATTGTATGAAAAATGAGTATGTTTAGTAAATAATTTTTCATTGCGCATGCGTCAACGATATCAAAATGTCATTTGCATATTGTGTTAGCTAAATGTATAGAGCAACTTCTGTAAAAGTTTCAAAAACATAGCTTGAAAATTCTGAAAATGGGAGCCTATAGAATCAACTCAAAATCCTTTATTCCCTAAATGAAGCAAAAAGATGAGGGGCTGTATCCATATTCCATTGTTTAGTGCCTACACAATATTGCACGTACAACTATATTTAGGTAAAACCCCTGATTTTTTTGCTTCCTTTAAGAATAACGGATTTTGAGTTGATTCTATAGGCTCCCATTTTCAGAATTTTCAAGCTATGTTTTTGAAACTTTTTACAGAAGTTGCTCTATACATTTAGCTAACACAATATGCAAATGACATTTTGATATCGTTGACGCATGCGCAATGAAAAATTATTTACTAAACATACTCATTTTTCATACAATTTTGATTATTTTTAAATTCTGATGACAAGGTATTGTGTACAATGATGTTTGTCATATTTTCAGAAAAGAACATTATTTTATAATAAGAACTCTGCAAATTATAAGCAAAAAACTTGGAAAAATTTAGGACTGTTTTTATAAAAACCTTAATTTCTCTACGAGTATACATGCTATCCTTGTAAAAATTAACACAGTACATTACAATAAGCCAATTAATCATAATGTGCAGTTTGAACGCTTTTGCTACATTAGTTTTGACAGGGTTATCCAAAAGATCTTCGTTCTTTTTCAATTTGTTGACGGTCCCCTGTTCGATTTCGGGGAAAACTCTTCGCGAAAATATGTGACGCGTACTATTTTGCTTACACACCTGGAGTTTCAGTACATTCCGATTCATATTTCTTTCATTACTTAAAAATAATTACTTAATTACCAATTATGCTTAACTTTTGGACACCAGTGTAGAATCTAAAGAAAGTTATGGAATGCTTGACTATGCGAGAGTTTGAAATACTGCCTTCGTATTATTTAAATTAGATTAGGCCTATTGGCGCTGTCCAGACTGATGATAATCGACTTAAATATATCTAAAACCAGTGTACAGTAATTTTGTATAATTAAACAATAATATTTTGAATGAACCTAAAGTTGGGGCCCCAACTGTCTTCGACAGCGTATATGCTTCAATTTGTATGATTTTATATTTCTAAATGAAAATTTGTCAAATAAACGTACAATTAGGGAACTCCATTGACTTCGGAAGCATTCAAAGAAACTTTCATATACATTTCGATCTGTTTTGATTGTGCAACTATTAGGCAGTTACATCTATTTATAACAACAAAAATAGAATTTTCCAATCCTCCCCATATCCACCAAGAAAAAAACACAGACATCCTTAACCTCCCAAATTTGTAGTAAATAAAGTAAATTAAGATATTTTTACTTTAAAGTGCTGTTTCTTAATGATTTATGAGTAAATTGCTAATTGCAACTTGACACAATTATTGCTATGTAAGAGTATTTTTTTAATGTATACTTTTGTTTCAAAATGACGACTGGAAAATGTTTGATCGATGTATTTGATGGATATTTGACACGTATGAATCACCAATTTTACATTTAATATATTTTTGGAGTTAATAACTGGATTTGAATATGTTAAAGCGTAATAATTTTTTATTGCATAATTTATTTCATGTTTTAAAATGGACACTATAAGACGTTATAGCTTTAGATGAGCCGCAAAAAATAATAAATGTAATATATTTAACACAAACTGTATTATACCTAGAATATGCATAATTAAAGGTTTATAAAGTTGCATTCTTAATACACTCATGCCCATAAATTAAGGATAATGCCAGTTCCAGCAAATAAAGGTACGGAAACAAAACAAATGTGACTTATTCATGAAGCCCATTTATTAAACAAAAGAAAAAGAACAAAATCGATGGTATATGTAGGATAGCATTCATAAAATCCACAATTGTTTCTCCCTAGAGCAATTACAAAAAGTAACCCCCTATAAAAAAAACTTAACATTATATGGTTGTTATGATGGTTAATAAATTGTATGTCACCCAGACGATGAAATACGGCCCGCACACAACGCCTAGTCATGCTGAGTAACAAATTATCAAGCTGATCTCGAGGAATATTACTCCACTCAGCAATCAATGCTCTCCGAAGCCCCGACACACATGTAGGATGGGTTGACGGGCTGCAACCCATCGTCCAAGCATATCCCATGCATGCTCTATCGGATTCAAGTCAGGCAAAAAAGCTGGCCAATCCATACGGGTGATATCTTCAGCTTGAAGGCATTCATTTACGATGTTTGCTCAATGATGACAGGCGTTACATCCTTAAACACAAATTCTGAGCCCATGGCACCCCTAAACAAACGTACATGTTGCTCCAGAATGACATCTCGATAAATTTGACCTGCCATGGTTCCGGTTTTAACATGCAGATCTGTTCTGGAGTCCAGTATAATTCAACCCCAAACGAGCAATTCTGCACCACCGTAACGATGTCGTTCAATGATGTTGTTTTGGTGGTAACGGGTGCCTGGCATTCTTCATATGAAATTTGCGACGTGAATCAGCATGCAAGGTAAACCTGGATAAGTCGGAAAAAATTACACAAACCCATTGTGACCATACTCCAGGCAAACCGCAGGTGACAGTGAGTTGCCGTAAGCGGAACACTTCTAAAAGGTCTGCGAGCATATAGACCAATGTGTCCCAAACGTCTGTACATGGTTTGCCTTGAAACAGTCGTACCCGTGGTTGAAGGTAGCTGACGAAACAGGTCTGATGCTGTTCTCCGTCTGTTTCTTTTGGTAGTTACGCCAAATAACGGTTTTCATTCGTGGTTGTAACTCGGGAACGACCGTACTGTAACGTCTACTAACATTTTCATCATCTTTCAATCGTTTCCAAAGTCTAGAGATTACACTTTGTGCGATTCCAAGTTCCTCGGATACTTCCATCTCAGTACTCCCACATTCCAGACGGCCGATAATTCCACCGCGTAAAATATCACCCACGTGTGTCCTCTGTAACATAACTGTTCGGTTTTGGCACTGAGAGGCTTAGAAAATGCTTATTAGCAGTTTTACTTCTTTGCTACCATTCCTTACATACGCCTCTCTTTGCACTTTCGTCATTGTGACGTACTATCGGCACCATCTGGTGGCTTTCTGAAATTTGCATATTAGCCTTGATGATGTGTGTGATAATTCTGCAAGTGAAATTTTTACTTTAGAGTTCGATTTCCATGTGATTCTGAATTATCCTTAATTTATGGACATGAGGGTAAATTATTTCTAATTATAAACAAAATTGATGTCATTTAAATTGAAATATCCTTTAAAGACCACACATATATAATTATATTGGTGATCCTGAAAAAAAAGTAAAATCATTTTCGTATTTTGAGGCGGTTTAAAATCGAGCCTCCACCCACAGAAATACGTGGCATTGGCATAGCCCTGCTATTAGATGATTTTTTAAATGCAGCATAAATTCAAATATCCGGCATTGTAGAGACTGAATCTAAGCCCTCTTTAAAAAAACAGATTTCTGGGGGAATATGAAAAGTACTTTTTATATTTTTGATGACGCATTTATTTTTAATTTAATTCTTACATGTGTGATATTTATGTAAGACGAAGAGAAAAACAAATATTCATAAATAACATTTTAACTAATATTTTCTATATTACGAAAAAAAAATCTTTTCAACAGTAAAGTCATTTCTTTACATATAATTTCCGAAACACAAATGACAGGTTTATTTGCTTTAATATTTTCACCCATTTTTTTATCACCTTGTTGTTTTACCTTTTTTCTTGTCATGCCTTTTTTTCTCTCGGCTCCTGGACCTATGCTAGTTCGTTCGAGCTGTTAACAGTGTTATCTCTAATTATCTATAAGGGAAGGCTTTATTTTAAGCAGCATGGAATTCAATTTAATAATTTTCATTTGAATGCTACGTCAATGCTACGTCATTTGTAAATGCTGTGCCATTACATTTTTTCCGGATTCTCAGGCAATCATATTTTTCTGTTACTTGCGGTAAGTAAAACATGCATTCTAATTTAAAAAGCTTAAACATTTAACTATAACTGTGTCAAAATAAAGTCACGTTTTTATAAATTTCAATTTCGCAACTTCTAAAGTTTAACCTTCCGTCTACCAGACGGGTCCATTGGACCCAACAGCAATATTTCTGGTGACAATGGTAAAATGAGAAATTGTCGATTGACACCGGCATTTATAAAGGACTTGTCTAGATATTACGAATTCCTTAATTTAAGCTTTCATTGTAAAAGCAAAATTATATTAAAATATTACTGGTGCCGTTTGCAAGTTTGGAATTAAAATTCGGTGTTGCCGTAGATAAATGGGTGTTTTGTCTGGTAGACGGAAGGTTAAGGCTCTCATAATAGTCACTGAAAAAGACCCGGGTGATAATGTAAAGTCTATGGTAGCGTTCTTTTCAAATATTTCCCTGAAATTTTAATATTTTTACCTCAATTTTTTTTTGCATAGGATAGCTGAGGACGATCTACAACCGGCCTAGTTTTTACTTTTTCAATTTAGATTATATATTTTTTATATTATGATAGTTTCATTTTCAGAATCGGTTTAAACCGATTTTGGAATTTAAAGTAATTAAAAAAAATTTGAAACCAATATTGAAAAAGTGTATAGTAGGCCGGTTGTGGATCGTCCTCAGCTATTCTATGCGCCTTTACCTATTTGTTGCCAACTAAGAGTTTACTCATGACTTTAATTTATTTAATATTTTGTCACCAGCATTTTAGAATAAGAAAAAATACCTTAATTTTTGGCAGACATTTCGCTATATTAATAAAACGAAATTTATCTTTCTGATTTTGTAGTGGAAAACGACTTTCAATAAAAATTTTGAAAACTCTTATTTTATAATTTTGGCAGTGAACATATTAATGTTAAAAAAATTAACGTTTTCGAGATAAAAGGTTAAACTTCCGTAATCGAGTTGGATGTCAAGTATCCACTTAAGACATGAATGATACTTTATTATTTTAAATAAAAGTGCATGGTAAGGAAGATGCAATTCTTATTCGTTAAAAATCGATAACTTGCAAATAAATTTGTTAGCGAAAATAAACCTGACTGTTGTTAAGAGTTAAAAGCAGTTAAATTTTTTTGAGCTAATATTCTATAGCGAAATTAGAGCTTCGCCTAAAGAAAAAAACAAATTAAACATAAGATTTATTAAACATTAGCTGAACTATGCACGTAAAACTGAAATAATAATAATCTGTCACATCACAATTAAGACTATGCATATGTAATTATTTTCAGAGGGAGGGTGAGTCTGGCATATGATATCGGAAAATATCTTTAGGGTGAGGGCGTGCTGTCAGTTGATCTCGATATCATTTTCGATACAGCCAAAATTTTCTCCTTTTATTTGCAACATGATCTTTATATCAAAATAGTTACATTATCTTTCTTTAATCTATTATTTCTTATCATTAAAATAAATTATTATAAAATTATTTAATTCCAAAATATGGAATACAGCAATATTTGGCATTCCAGTTTTTCTTGGTATGTGTATGCATATAAATCTCTGTTCAAGAAACCATATGCGAGGTACATTTGAAATAAAACTTGTGTTTGCTTATAATCAAAAGAGAAAAAATGGTGTCCACCTGTTTGTTGAAATCTAACCTCTCTTCCGTGCGAAACAAGTGCAGGAACACATTACATTTGATTTCACTATGTGGCAAAAAGCTATTATGAAATACTTTTAAACAGTAATTATTTCTTTTAAGTGTTATTTGATATAAAGTTATTTCATACATAAAGTTATATTTTACTGACTCCTCTTCATTTGAATCAATAAAATATTCAAAGAATAAATGTATAACCATATCTGCATATCACTACAGAAAAGAAATGAATTCCAAACATAAAATAAAAATTTAGACATTGATAACGATATCATTACGGGGGGTGGGAATTAAAATCTACCAAATTTGATACTCCATACACACGCTGCCGCCTCATACAGCCAAACTTCCCTTTAACAAAGTTTACTACTTATTGAAATTTTTTACGAAACATTGACTTTCAATATCAATAATATGCAAATTTATCTTCTGATTACGAAATGTTTACTTTGTATAACAAAATTTATTTGATTTTCGTGCGGATACAGCATTCAAACGTGGAAGTTGCTGTTACTATGGATATATGAATTTATTTTATATTATTGTTGAAATATTTTAGTTAATTTTCAATTGTAAACAAGAAATTTTTAAAGCAATCAATAGACTAAAGAGAGTATATCAGTTTCACGAAAATGTTACTTATAAAATTTTCGGGTTCTTACAAAAAAGCGAAAATTTTTATGTATAAAGTATTACTTATTGGAAACTTTACAGAATAATATTAAAAACTTTTTTAAAGTTAAGGAGTCCGGTATATAAAAATCTCCGAATTGTTTAAAAAAATTATTATATTAAAAATTTCTGTTTTTTTTTCTTCTTAAAATGACTTTTGAACTATGTTGTAACTATCTTAATTGGAACAAGAAATTTTAATTTTTTCGCTTTCGTTTGTTTTAAAAATCTACCTTTCAAATAATGGTTGTTATGGAAACGTCTGCTTGTAAGAATGCGTTTTTCTTCATGATGAATTTTTTCATCAATCTCTTATTGAAATTTTTATAAGTAAAAGACCGTTAAAATAAATATTTCAATCTTGGAGCATGTCTTATTTAATTGTTTTATTTTAAAATGATTCAAAAAATTAAAAAAAAAAAACTTTTAAAATTAGGATTTTTTAAAAAAAAGTTACATATATTGTTTTCTTGTAATTTTTACTTTAAATGTTTTTAATTTTTATTTAAATGCTGAATCAATACTAAATCTTATATTTTTCATTTTATTTAAATGAAAACAAATTGAAATTCTACAATTAATGTTTAGAGTTATGATGATTTGAAATTACCCTACTTTTGTAGTAAACTTTCAATTTAAATTTTTTGAAAAAAAAATATGACAAATGTTATCATGTTATTTTGTTTACGAATAAGATGGTTAACCACCACAAAAAATCCAAAACTTTAGTTCAATATATATATATATATATATTTTAATTTGTATCGGACTCCTTTAAGGAATTCGAAGACTGAGAAAGAAAGAGGAAAGTTACGCACTTCGGTTTTTATTTATCGCTCTTTATTATGAGTTTTTTTTAGACATTTTTTAATTTTTTTTTCACATGTCTACATTGTAGACAAAAATATTTCTTCCAGAATTAGAATTCTTTCCAGTAATTTCAATTTAGTTGTATCTTTCATAAGATACATGTGTATTCTATTATAAAATTACATGAATTATAGTTAATTTCTGCTTAAAAGAGTTTCTTTATAACAAAGTGTTAAGAAGACGGTGGATGTCATTTTTTTTCTAATTTTTCATCATAGCAATATGAAATTTAGTGCATTATGCATTTTATCAAAAGCACCTATAAAATTTTTCCAATCTTATTAAAAAATTTTAATAAAAAAAATTAATTTTTAAACGAAATTTCAAAATGCTCGTCGTGTTTTAATATTTGAAGTATTTTCTTGCTTCTGCACTTTTATCATTTATAACTTTACTATAAACAAATTTGTGAGAGATTTTTTAAAATCTTTTGAATAGTTAATATTTACAGATTTTTTTTTCTGAATTCCATATCCATATTTATCAAAATTTTGCCTTTTAATAATTAAAAATTAGAATTTGACTATCTTAATGAAGACGAATTTTAAAAAGCTTTCATCTTTTTAAACAACATCAGGATACTTCCTTATCAATTTCATAAATTTTGATAAAAAATTACGGCGCTAGGAGGATGGCACGTTTTTAGATTTTCAAAAATCTAAAATTGCTTAAAAATTAGCTTTGAGGAAAACAGATTTAAGTGTAAATACACTTACCTTTATTATTTACTTCTTAAAACCTTCATAAGTTATATTTTAATAAAAAAAAACTTTTTGGTACTACTATACCACATAAATAGACATTTTTTGCGACGATTTTGCTCAAATAAAGGTCCACAGTCCCCTTACGTGTAACGACGAGACTTCGCTAAATACAAGTTTCACTTGTACCCCCAAAGCTTCCTTACCGGCAATCATGTTTCTCGGTGCAGATATGTAAGAAGCTAGAAAACTAAGAAGCACAAAAAGTGTTACTTTTTAGGTCAGAAAATTAAAAGTAAAGAAAGTTAAGGAGTTTGATACTCTTCATGTGAGAAACAAAAATGTTAAAAAATTGCATCTAATACATTTTGGCACAGATGTCATTGGCGCGATTTTATTTCTGACGCCAATTTGGCGAAAACTTCGTTTTCAAATACCAGTTACACACATATGTATATATTTAATTATTTTCTATTATTTTAAAAAGAAAATAATAACAATAAAGTTAATTATTATAGAATAAAATAATTTATATCATTTTAAAAAAGAAAATGAAAGAAAACTAACAATTATTCATACATAAAAAATAACCGGAATATCAAGTGAGGCAAAATCGCCTTTTTGTTGCAATCACTCCAATGTGGTGCGTGTATGACATCCGTGCCTACATTTTAAACATATTCCATTATGAATCACAAGAAATAAAATAAATGTAATATGTTTTTAAGTACTTTAAATGCTACGCCTAAATACACCCCCTCTACAGTGAACTCTCTACAGTGAACATTTTCTTATTGAAATCAATAATGAATTTAATTTTTATTATTTTTAAATATTCTAACATCAATAAAATACACCGCAAACGGCTTTTCTCACACATTCTAATGTAATGAAATGGTTTTGAATGATCTTGTAAATGAATTATGGATTGTAGAAACTTCATTTTCAATACCAAACATCTCATGGTTAAACTAAATAATATATTTGGATGCCAATCAATCATTTGCATGCCAGTCCGGCGGCCAGACAGACAGATATAAAGACTCAGTTCATAAAAACATTTCAACTATGCTGGAAAGGTTCTAAAAAATAAAAAGATATTTGATTCTGAATCGTTTCAATAGTCAAAGCTACTAATTTCATGCTTTTAGGTAGATTTCATTAAAAAAAGTAAAAAGCTACCTATTGCAGCCGTCCCACAGTGGGGCAAAAACCCAAAAAGCTGGCCAAAAGTCGAAAAATGAAGTTACAATTTAGGGAATTTTGACTCTACAGTTGACTAGAATAATGTTTGGGGAGTCATAATCTGTATTTATAAAAAGATTTTTGCTTTACCCTTGCAAGCAGCATTATTTCAAAAATGATGCTTGAAGGGCATCACATAGAGCGGACAAAAACAGCAAAACGACAGTTTCTCAAAACGCGTGCTACATTTTATAATATTATCCGATTTTAATGATTTGAAATGGATTCACACTATGATAGTGTGTACTTTATTTGCATGTATTACAAAATTTATATTAAGCATATAAAAATTAATAAATTCATTGTCATTTTTGATAAAAAATTTTAGAGTTTTTTTTTTTTTTTGCTTTTAAACATTAAAAAGTTTAAAAGTTCCTCAGTGTTCCGCAACGAAACTTAATGGAAATAGTAACCTAGGCTATTGTCTAATGATTAATAAAAAACCAGCTGCCAAAAACTGCCATTCTGCATTTCACGCATATTTTAGTAACGCAAGTAAAAATGCCACTTTTTCGGCCGCTTCAAAAATTTTGAAATTGACTACTTTTCACATAATTTAGCAGATAACTATTTTTCAAATTTTTGAATTATTCATTTTTTTTTTTTTTATTACCTATTATATTGTAAATAAGTACTATAATCATAAGATTAAATTAATTTGATAAGTAAGCTTAGTAATGAAAAAATGAAAATAATTCTCTATTATTAATCCAGAAGAATAACATTTTCTTATCTTTATAGGTAGTAATTTTGTTTGTTCTATTGTAATTAGAAGAATTATTTTGTGAATGGCAATATTTGCTAGATCAAACTACTGAGCGTATTTCATTGATGCGAGTAAAAATCATTATGAATATCACTTTCGCCCCTATATTAGTAATTTCGATTTGATTGGCAAGTGAGGATGTGATGGAACATATATTCTGAGTACATTTAAACAAATATTTAGCTACGAAGATGGCAGGAGGTCTAATATATTTTCCTTTTCTCCCGTGCTACTAGAATACATAAATGTTGCGAATAATTCATGAATCGTCAATTTGAAAATTCCGAGATCTTCATTTCAATGATTTTATCGGGCCAATCAAGATCCATTTTTCTTTTTCAAGAAATACGGAAGCTACTGTCAATGAATGTCAATCAGGTGGATTGTATTAAACACTAGGAGAATCAACTTATTTCATTTAATACAATCATTGATACAGAAGAAATAGTCGTTAAAAATGAATTAGTCTAATACTCAACGTTGCTACCTGTGTTAGACAGCATCAAAACAGCATCTTACCGATCTGACATTTTTTATTAAAATTGGATTGAGATAATTAAGAATTCAGAATATCCAAGTTACATGCAAAGATGTTTAGAGAGGGCTTATACCTGGCAGACAAACTGGATAGAAAAATGAAAAGCTCGTACTCTGCATGAAAAGAAATACACTGAAATTGTAAAATAAAATATGCAAAAATATACCTCGTTTACAATTAAGACTTCTCATCGAGAAACTAAATTTCAGATTTGGAAGCAGAAATGATGGCAATACAATTCAACGATTCTTTGAAAACGCAACTATTTGTGCTTCATTAACGATCGTATCGAAAATTTTATTCAACGATTCTATGTCATAAGTAATTTCTTGTAGTCACGTCATTTTTTTTTTCGATGAATTTCGAAGACTTTTCCTTACAAATAGTCCGTAGATTTGAGTTGCACCCCTGGCTATATATGCCTACTTCAGTACAAAAACTACTTATAAATGACAAAGAACTAACATTATCTTCATTACTGCCAATTTGTCAAATGCCATAAGATACTCAAGAATCATGCAACAAACTAATCAAAAATTATCGAGAAGATGCAGTAGCGAGAAAAAAAAAGATATTTTTACGCCTTTTAATGTCATTAGATTCTTTCATTTCCAGTTAAGATAAATTATCGTAGAAGTAATTAAAATCATTGATCCTAAGAGTCACAGGATCTTCCAATACCGCCAACAAGTTCAGCTAACTATTTCGACACTTTGATCTCTGAAAAATCTTTTTATTATACAACAGTTGATACTAAAAGGTGAATTTCTGGAATATATTTTCGTTTTTGTTTTAATAATATAAAAATTAAATAGTCTAATATTTTCCTTTCCATTAACGTACTTAAATTTCGATTAAATATGCCTTGGTTTTTTGAAAATTGTTTTTTATGTTTATCCTCGAAATTTTAAATTTTATTTAAATCTAATTGTTTTTACTTTTAATCTTTAATAATATTTATTTATTTATTTTTAAAGTTTAACTTTTGAACCCTAATTAGCATCCTGAAAAGTTTACAAAATTATATATAAATTGAATAACTTTCGAGACATTTTTAATTTTTGCTCTTCCATATTGTATCCGCCATTTTTTTAAATTTAAATTTTGTATTCTTATTTAGCATCCTCAAAAACACCTGTATACGAACTTTTGTACAATTTGAATGACATTTTCATATTTTGGCCAGCTTTTCGGGATTTCGCCCCACTGTGCGTCCGCAGAAAAGCACTTCCAGAAAATTTTGGTATATTTTCACCGATAATGATCGCCAGACAACAAAACCACCCTCCGTTCAAATGTTGACATATATATATATATATACAGAGTGGTCACAAAAAACTTTGCCGATATACGGAGCACTAGCGGCCAGTCCGTTCAACCGATCGAAATGAAATTTCAGATATAGCTATTCAGAGGTATGAGCTGGAGATTCTGTGAACGACAACAAAATGGCGCTCACGGTTACGGTTATAGTTATAGAAAATCGAAAATTTCCAATGGCAACACCCATTTTCTTTCATCACAAAATGCTCAGCGCATGCGAAAACCCTAAAGAGCGTTGGAACCGTACGTGTATCGCAAGAAACGGACATGTTATGCACGCACAAAAACCGTTCTGGGAATCTCCCCCCCCCCATAAAAAAACTCGATTGGGGCGCAAGGAGGAAATTTGCATATGACACAGAGTCAGTACACTAATCTCTGATTACAATACAGATCGGAGAAACTAAAACTTTTATTTTGATTATACATTTTCCACATGGGTGTCATCACAGACAATTAAGGGTGTCAATTAAGGAATCTGTCAAATGACTTCGCTGAGACATCGTACTTATCGAAACGAAGCAATCACTGAATGCTGATCATCCTTGTCTTCATTCTCTTTTATCCAGTTGAAAGTCAAATTTCATTCACTGCCGCTGAAGCGACGTTTTTGACGTCGAACTAAAAATTTGCATACTCCACAGTTTGAAAACCAGAAAAATTTGCATTTGTGATTCTCTTCTTCTATTTTTGGCAAAAAAATTTCATTTATATCTTTATTTTATATAATACTTCAAATATCCTTTAATTGTTTTGAGCAGTGTATATATGACCATATATATACATATATCATTTGATTTTTGTCATGCTGTAACTAGCATATTTATGATCCGATTTGTATGAAACTTGGTATGTACATAGTACATACAAATATCTCAACCGAGTTCGTTTGCCAGCATTATCCGCCATCTTGTTTCAAAAGGGCGGCCATTTAAATTTTTTTAATGTAAAACTTAAAATTAAATGCGAAAATTTTTTAAGTTGAAAAATATTTTTCTTTCATGTGTTAGAACTTAAAATAACGATTTTAGAACAATTTTTATTTTGTCTATATCTTAAAAATGATTGAGTTATAGTACTCTGCATTTTTCTTATGGCTGACATTTTGAAACGACCTGATTTTTGTCACGTGATAACATGCGTATATCAGAATCGATTTGGATGTAACTTGGTGTGTACATAGTACATAATGAGGCCTGGACCGAGTTCGTTAGCCAGTTCCATCCGCTATCTTCTTTTAAAATGGCGGCCATTTAATTTTATTATTTTAAAATTAGGTGCAAAAAAGTGAGAAATTGAAAAAAAAATTTCTTTTATGCATTTGAACTTAATACAAAGATTCCAGAGCATTTTTTGTTTCGTCTGTATCTTAAAAATTGGCTGAGTTATAGCACTTTTAATTTTTAGTGTTGCTCACATTTTGAGATGATCTGATTTTCGTCCATAGTTTCGTACATAGTACATACCGATGTCTGGACCGAGTTCGTTGCCCAGTTCCATCCGCCATCTTGTTTCAAAATGGCGGAATATTAAATTTAAAAAAATAAATTTTAAAATTAGGTGCAAAAAAGTAAGATATTGAAAAAGATTGTTCTTTTGTGTATTTGATCTTGATACAAAGATTCCAGAGCATTTTTTGTTCCGTCTATATCTTGAAAAATGGCTGATTTATACCGCTTTCAATTTCCAGTGTGGTTGAATTTTGAAACGGTCAGAAATTTGTAACGTGATAATATGCATATTTATAAACTGGTTTGGATATAACTCAGTGTGTACATAGTACATACCAATGTGTTGACCGAGTTCACTCGCCAGCTTCATCCGCCATCTTGTTTCAAAAAGGCTGCCATTTAAGTTTGTCGAAAATCTTTTAGATGTATAATGATGTACAAACAAAAAATTAGAAATTGAAAAAATGTTCTTTCTAAAGTATTTATCTTAATAATGAATTCCAGGGTATTTTTTGCTTTGTCTTTACTTTAAAAAACGCCTGATATATAGCATTTTGAATTTCCAATGTGGGTGACATTTTTTTAAAAACCAGTTTGCCCGCGGCAGCACTCGTATATATTAATTGATTGCTCACATTTTGAAATGTACTGGTTTTCGTCACGTGATAACACGCGTATTTATACGCCGATTTGTATGAAACTTGGTGCGTAGATAGTACATACAGATGCCTGGACCGAGTTCGTTGACCAGTTCCAACCGCCATCTAGTTTCAAAATGGCGGAATATTATTTTTTTTAATTTAAATTTTAAAATTAGGTGAAAAAAGTAAGAAATTGGAAAAGATATTTCTTTTGTGTGTTTGACCTTGGTACAAAGGTTCCAGAGCATTTTTTGTTTCATCTATGTCTTGAAAAATGGCTGAGTTTTAGCACTTTCAATTTTCTAGTGTGATCGACATTTTGGAACGGTTTCAAATTTGTCACGCGGTAATACGCAAATTTATAAACTGATTTGGATATTACTTCGTGTAGTTGAACATAGTACATAGTGTACATTGTACATACCAATATCTTGACCGAGTTCATGGACCAACTTCATTCGCCATCTTGTTTCAAAATGGCGGCCATTTAAGTTCGTCAAAAATCTTTTAAATGTATAATGATGTACAAACAAAAAATTAGAAATTGAAAAAGGTTCTTTCTAAACTATTTATCTTAATAATGAATTACGGAGCATTTTTTGCTTTGTCTTTACCTTAAAAACACCTGAGATATAGCAGTTTTAATTTCTAATGTGGGTGATGTTTTTTTACAAATCAATTTGCCCGCGGCAACACTCGTATATATTAATCGATTTCGATGTGAGAGTGCATATGCACATGAATTAAAATTTCGACCAAGCTGATTGATTTGTTTTATCCATCATGTTGTTTTAAAATGGCATACACTTCATGACATCGTGGAATTTGGCGACTCTCTAAACCGCTTAAAATAAATCCAGATTTTATAAAATATGACTAATTGCTAAAAATTCCTATTAATACTCAGTATTGACAACAACTAGTATTCAATCTTTTAAAATCGAGTTCCACTAATTTGAGCTTCGTATGTTTCAATAATGTATTTGATCGAAGCATATTTCACATGTTTGTATATTTCATTTTATTAAAAATAAGCTTATAATGTGTGTTTTTGTTAAAAAATATTTTCATTTGATTAATATTTAATTTAATTTTTCAACGCCGGTAATTATTAAATTATTCATTTCTTAATTATATTTATTACTTTATTATTTTATCAAATATTCTATAAAAATTAGAATGATAAATACAGCTGAATGTGAAAATGTTTGCATTAATTTTCTGCGTAATTCGAAGGCAACTGAATTGAACTTTTTCAATGACTATATTTATTTAGTAATTTATCGTTTAAAGTATATTTAATCATTTTTGTTTTTTGAAGTCGAAATTTTTATTTTATTATTGAATACTTTTAAAATCAGTTATTCACTACGACTCATTGTAATTCAAAAGGAGCTCTATTTATTTTGCAACATCGGTTATTTAAAACAAGTCTTAAAATACATGTTCTTATTCATGAATTTGTTTTTATTTTTACTTAGAAAACATCTGAAGTCTCTCGTATGCATTGAATATTAATTTGAAATGTTTTCTATAGGTTTGTGAATTATATGTTTAATAATATTTTATTCATCGTACTAAGTATTTTATTCATAAAAAATATTTTATTAATTAGTTTATCATTTTTGTGTAAATTGTAAATTTGATTTGTCAAAGATCAGCTTTTAAAATGAGCGTTTCTTTTTTTAACATATAAGTTTGAGGTATTTTTTATTTGTATTGTAATTTTTACAAATGTAATGCGTGGCAATAGATTAAAGTTTTTACGAGCTTAAGTACTTTTTGTTTTAATATAATTTTTTTTTTAAGTTGCAGCTTGATCGTTAAAAACAAAGAAACATATATTACTTTATTTATTAAAGTTGCGTTTGTAATTTTATAAATGCAATGTGTTGTGCAAATATGGATCGATTTCGGAATTTAAATGTTTGTTTATTTTATGTTTTTGTTCTTATAACATGAAAATTTATAAAGTTTTATCCTTTAAATTAAATTAACATCCTTCGAAAGTGAAAATTCCAATATAAGTGAAAATGAAAGATTAGTACAGTAAATTTTGTTATTTCCAAATCTATTTATAATGTATGTTTACGTAAGAAATATGCTTTCTTTTGATTCACTTTTAATTTAATTTTTCCACGCCGGTAGTAATTAAATTATTTATTTTGTAAATATATTTTTTATTTTATTATTTTATGAAATCTTCTGTAAAATTTAGAATTAGTTTTACAATTGAATGTAAAAATGTTTACTTTAATTTTCTATGTAACTTCTAGGCAACTGAATTCACCTTTTTTAATCTCCATAACATTTATTTAATAATTTATCATTTAAAGTTTATTTAATCACTTTAGTTTTTGAAGTCGAAATTTATAATTTTTCATTAAATAACTTTAAAATCATCTATTCACTAGTTTTTTTTTGTACTTCAAATGGAGCTCTATTTATTTTGCAACATCGCATCGGTTATTTAAAACAAGTTCTCATTCATGAATTTGTTTTTATTTTCACTTTGAAAACTTCTGAAGTCTCGTGCATGCATTGAACATTCATTTGAAATGTTTTCTATAGGTTTGTGAATTATATGTGTAATAATATTTTATTCATTATTCGAGCTTTTTTACTCATTAAAATCATTTTATTAATTAATTTATCATTTTTGTGCAAATTGTAAATTTAATTTGTCAAAGATCAAATTTTTAAAACGAGCGTTTATTTATATTTATAAAAATAAGTTTGAGGTATTATTTTATTTGCATTTAAATTTTTTTAACGTGATGTATGGCAATGGAATTGGGTTTTTACGAGTACTTTTTATTTTAATATATATTTTTAAAAATTATAGCTTGATGATTAAAAACAAAGAAACATATATTACTTTATTCATTTAAGTTGAGTTTGTAATTTTATAAATGCAATGTGCAAATATGGATAAATTTCAAAATTTCGAAATTTAAATAATTTTTTATTTTTTATTTTGTTTTTATAATATCAAAATATAAAAAATGTTTATCGTTTAAATTACTTTTAAATCCCTCAATTGTAATATAATTAAAATGTATGGTAGTACAGTAAAATTTCGATATTTTCAAATTAATTTATAATGTATGTTTGCGCTTAAATTTTTTTTCTTTTGAATAATATTTAATTTAAGTTTTCCACACAGGTATTTATTAAAATATTCATTTTAAAACATATTTTTATATTATTATTTTACCAGATTTTTTTTGTAAAATTTAGAATTACTAGTACAAATGAATGTAAAAATGTTAACATTAATTTTCTATGTATTTTCAAGGTAACAAAATTGACTTCTTTCTATTATTATATTTATTTAATAATTTACCGTTTAAAGTATATTTAATCATTTTTCTTTTTGAAGGTGAAATTTATATTTTAGCATTGAATACCTTTAAAATAATCTATTCACTACGATTCTCTATACTTCAAACGGAGCTCTATTTATTTTGCAACATCGGGCATTTAAAACGAGTCTTAAAATACACGTTTCCATTCATGAGTTTGTTCTTATTTTTACTGAGAAAACATCTGAAATCTTTCGCATGCATTGAATATTCATTTAAAATGCTTTCCAAAGGATTACGAATTATATGTTTAATAATATTTTATTCATCGTATTAGCTATTTTATTAATTGAAAGTATTTTATTAATTAATCTATCATTTTTGTGTAAATTGTAAATTTGATTTGTCAAAGATCAAAATTTTAAAATGAGTTTTTTCTTTTCATTCTTTTACTCTGAGGTATTATTTTATTTGCATTTTAATTTTTATAAATGTAATGTAAAGTAATGGAATTTAATTTTTACGAGTTTAAGCCCTTTTTGTTTTAATACATATATTTGCTTAAAATGTATAAAAATGATTAAAATCTTAATGATTAAAATCATAGAAACACATGTTATTTTATTCATTGAAATAGCGTCTATAATTTTATAAATGCAATGTGCAAATATGGATCTATTTCCGAATTTCAATATTTTTTTTATACTTTTGTTGTATAACATCAAAATCTATATATTTTTTTAAAATTACATTTATATACTTCAATCGTTTAAAAGTCTAATATAAATTAAAATATATCATAATGCAATACCTTTTTGTTATTTTCAAATCTATAGTGTATGTTTGCGTTAAAAAAATTTCCTTTGATTAATATTTAATTCAATTTTTCCAAAGCGATAATTATTAAATTATTCATTTCTAAACGTATTTTTTAACTTATTATTTTACTAAATCTTCTGTAAAATTTAGAATTATTAGTACAGATGAATGCAAAAATGTTTACATTAAATTTCTGTGTACTTTCAAGGCAACATAAATGACCTCTGTCAATTACTATGATATTTATTTAGTAATTTATCGTTTAAAGTATATTTAATCATTTAATTTTTGAAGTCGTAATTTATATTTTAGCTTTGATTACCTTTAAAATCATCTATTCACTGCGATTCCTCGTACTTCAAACGGAGCTCTATTTATTTTGCAACATCTGTTTTTTAAATCAAGTCTTAAAATACACATTCTCATTCATGAGTTTGTTTTTATTTTTACTGTGAAAACAACTGAAGTCTCTTGCATGCATTGAATATTCAATCAAAATCTTTTCTATAGGTTTGTAAACTATATGTTTACTAATATTTTATTCATCGTACTGTTTTATTCATTAAAAGTGTTTTATTAATTTATTATTTTAGTGTAATTTGTAAATTTGATTTGTCAAAGGTAAAATTTTTAAAATGAACGTTTTTTTTAAATAAGTTTGAGGTGTTATCTTATTTGTATTTTAATTTCTATAAATGTAATGTATGGTAATAGAATTTAATTTTAATAATATTTTAATATACATTTTTTTAAATTGTAGCTTGATTATTAAAAACAAAGAAACATATATTATTTTATTCATTTAAGTTGCATCTGTAATTTTGTAAATGCAATGTGCAAATATGGATTTATTTCGGATTATAAATATTTTTTTATTTTATGTTTTTGTTTTTATAACATCAAAATTTATGAAGTTTTATCTTTTAATAGTTTAAAAGTATAATATAAATTAGAATATATCGTAACGCAGTAAATTTTTGTTATTTTCAGTGCACTTTTTAATATTTTATTAAAAACATTTCTTTCGTAAACGTAAAAAATTATATACATTTATTAAAAAAATTTGTTTTAATTAATTAGTTGTAACTTAAAATGGATGAAATAAATATGTAGGGAAGAAAAAGAAAAATCTAGAATGTCTATAACAAAATTACTACATAGCTTCATTTTTTATTCTTAAACGCTGTAAAAAAACAGTGTTTTTAGTAATATTTTTTATTACACATACTTTAATGATTAACATATAAATTATTTTATAACAATCCAGCGCCATAATTGTTTTGGTCCATAACCATTTAGTACCATTATCTTTTAGCTCCATAATCATTTAGAGCCATATTCTTCATATATATATATATATATACATATTCAAATCTCTATCTAAATTAGTAAAAAAGCATTCATATATATCAAATAAGCAAGTTATAAAAATATGAACACGGAGAAAAATCAGTTTAAAGCTTTCATTTGTATGGGTAATTGTGCTGGATCTATTAATAAAATCGACAACATCTTGTGATATAATTGTCGTATAAGTAAAAATGAGGTGTCAACATATTTACAACTAGCCGCTCTTGGCGACCAGTTTGGTCTCCCTTGAATGTTTACGAAGCATTAAATCTTATTGCTTTTATTTATAATTTATTTTAATTGCTCAATTAGAAGAGTCTGCTAGAGAAATAGATACAGATATCATATACGCACCACATTGGCGCGATGGTAACAAAATGGCAATTATATGTGCCTCACATGGTAATCCGGCTATTGTTATTTATTAATAAACTGTTTATTTTTATTTTCTTTTTTTATACTGATATAATTGTTTTTTCTATAATCATTAACTAAACTTTATTTATTTATTATTATTTTTTTTTAAATAATAGAAATTAGTTTAAAAATATGTATATAACTGGAGTTTGAAAACGATGTTTTTTTCAAATTGGCGTCAGAAAAATAGCGCGCCAATGTGGTGCATACATGACATCTGTGCTGAAAAATTAGGATCTCAGTATTTCTATGCTAGCCTGGCACGGATAATAAATCGCAAAATATTGCACCAATGGCATTTTTTCTTATATCATTAATTATTTAAAATATAATAATATAATCCTTTCACTCATTTCATTTATAATACATAACTTTAATTTTAAAACGAAAAGTTTAAAATTCAAGACTTTTATTTATTTTTGTAGGTAATAAATACAGAAAAAAAATAAAAATTATGATTTTTTGAAGCTCCTTAATTGCAGCGAAGGAACAAAACATACATAAATCCAACTTACTACAGCCTAAATCTTATTAAAGGACTTTTGCACAATAACCAATAAAATGCGTTTCATTTGGACGTTGCCATAATTAAACAATTAACAAACAATCGTGATATTTGTGCCATATTCGATAACGTAACATATATATATATATATATATATATATTAGTGATGTGCAATTCTCGAAAATTTCCTATTCGATAAAAATCGTAATCGTAAAAAAGCGCATACGATAAAGTCATCGATTATTTTCGCGAATCTACAATCGAGATGTTTTTACAATCGATTATTAAAATCTTTGTTATTACATGTTTAAAAAGCATAATTTAATAAATACATGGAAACTGAAAACAAATGAATTTAAAAAACAACAACAAACCAAAAGGATGTTATAATGGAGCCGCAATAGTAGAAAAGTCATGTAACGGCGTTCCTTGGTTTCAAAAAGTTGTAAAGTCGCGAGCAGCAAAATAGCCAAAACAAAAATAATCAAAATCACTCCTAGTGAAAGAACATGAACTAAAAGGATATTAAAAGTGATCAAAATCTTTTATTGATTTTTGTACATATATTGAGATACGATCTACAATTCTCCCATTATTAGAAGACTCTCTATTGAAATTCATTAAACGGACCACTCGGGGGGGGGGGGGGGCAAAGTAGTGCAGGAGAAATGAAAATGCATAATATGTGTAAATGGTCATTAGGCTTTCCAACAATACTCCGCATGATGGGTGTCGGTTAAATTTATTAAAGAGTTTCCCGCGGGGTGAAAGGTGAGCGGGGCGATCAAAGTGAGGCGGGATGAGCGCGGGAGGTATATAAAATAAAATGTTAATTACAGAGCTTTCTAATGATATATCACGAAAGAGGACTCAACAAAAGATATAAAAACACTACCCTTAGAATTCCAATTATTGCAACACCCGGAATACAGCCTGTCCTCACAGTTTGTGAATTTTTCATACATTATAAATTATATATTGGAAGTCTCTATAAAAAAAAATTCGATCTGAATTCACAAAATCGAAATGATTTCAAAAAAGTTTAAAAAGCGCTTCTGTAAGGAGGCCAAATTGAGGAAAAGAGAAGAAAGATTCATAATATGAAAGAGTGGTTTGAAAACTTCCGTTGATTTATCATATGACGGGTCCATAAAAAGCTTCATATTTACTCCTCACTATTCCACTATTTTTTTTCTTCCCTGAATACATCCGGAAATCACGCAGCCTCGCTTTTAAATGTTTATATTTAATAAAATATTTTTACCAAAGGGCTCCATCAAAAAATCACATTTAAAATGAAATTTATTCTCAAAATAGCTACGATTTAAAAAATTCACCCCTCATCGCTCCGCTCCCCCCTGCGGAAATTCAACCCCAGGAGGAGAAACGTTCATAATGTGAAAGAATGATTCGAAAAACATTCCAATAATAAATCACATGAAGGGTCCAAAAAAGTTTGGAATTTACTCCTCACCCGCAGGTTTAATTTTTCTTAACAGAATACACCCGGAAATCACGCATCCCCCACTTTAAAATGTTTATAATTTGTAATTTTTATTAGAAGATTCCATCAAGTAACCACTTCTACAATGATAGTTATTCTCGAAATAGCTACGATTAAAAAAATTCACTCCCCGTCGCCCCCTCCCCGCCCTGAAATGAAACTGCAGGAATAGAAAGGTCCATAATATGAAAGAGTATTCCGAAACATTTCCTATGACATATCACATAACGGATCCAAAAACAGTTTGAAATTTACTCCTCACCCGTGGCGGTAATGTTACTTTTTATTTCCAGAATGCACCAGGAAATCACGCTGTCCCCATTTTAAACTTTTGTATTTATGAAATAATATTTACCGGAGCGCTCCTCTGTAAACCACATCTAAAATGATATTCATTGTCGAAATAGCTAAAAAAAAAATCACCCTTTTATTGCTCCCCCTCCCCCTCCTGAAATTCAACTCCAGGAGGGGAAATATTCGTAAAATAAAAGAGAGGTTCGAAAAAATTCCGATGATATACATATAACATGACGAGTCCAAAAAAAAGGTTGAAATTTACATGTCACCTGTGGGTTCACTCATTTTTCCCAGAACACACCTAAAAATGACGTACTTCCCCCCACTTTAAAATCTTTATATTTAATAAGTTATATTTACCGAAGAGTTCCTTAAAAGAAACCTCTACATCTAAAATGATATTTATTGTCGAAATAGCAACGGTTTAAAAAATTCACCCTCTTATCGGTTTCTCCCCCCCCCCCTTCCTCCTGAAATTCAACTCCAGGAGGAGAAAGATTCGTAAAATGAAAGGGAGGTGCCAAAACATTCCGATGATGTACATATAACATGACGGGTTAGAAAAAAAAAAAAAGGCTTGAAATTTACATGTCACCCGTGGGTTCACTTATTTTTCCTAGACTACACCTAAAAATGATGCAGCCCGATTTTTAAAATCTTTATATTTAATAAATAATATTTACCGGAGAGTTCCATAAAAAAAATCCACACCAAAAATAATATTTATTATCGAAATAGCTAAGATTTAAAAAATTCGCCCCCCCCCTACCCCTCCCCTCCTCCCGCCCTTTAAAATTCAACTTTAAAAGTAGAAAGATTCATAATATGAAAGAATGATTAAAAGAGCTTTCGTATATGCCTCTCATTTCAGCAAATTTCATCCCGATAAAGTCAGGCATAACGAAAAAATCATTTCATCGCGATGAAAATTAACCTCGAATAGGTTTATCGAAGGACTTGTAACTTCTAGATGAAATTTAACCTTGATAAAAGCGGCACTCCGAGAATCTTGTGGTTTGCTGATGAATCCCTTTTTCGATAAGGATTATTTTCGTACTCGCTGAGAATAGAGATGACGAGCTTTATCGAGGCGTTTTGTCGATGAAGCTTTGTAAAATGAAAGTTTTATCGAAAAACAAAGTACAAAAAGAAGCATGAGAATATGACAATAACTTCTGAAATGAAGACCTATTTTTCTAAGTTTCTGGTATTTTAGTCTTAACATGTTGTCACGTACGTGGTACCCCCCAATAAATATTATTTATTTAAAAAAAAATCAAAGAAGGGGCTGGAGAGGGGACGAACATATGTTTAAAACTGTAGCGATTTCTACAATACCTATCAATTTAAGTGTTTTTTTTTTCATCAAATCATTCGGTAAATATTATTTATCAAATGTAAAAAAAAATTAAATGTCTGCTGCAGGAAATTGGGGCGAAAGGGTTGGACTGACGGGGGGCAGGGGAGGGGGACAATTTTCACTTTTTAAACCCGACATGTTGTATATCATCTTGAAGATCTCGAATTACTCTTTCATATTATGATGCTTTCTTACCCCCCATTCCGAATTTGGTTCCCACGGCGGGAGGGGGGAGAGGGTTGGCATTTTTCGAAGCTTTTTGTGCTTTTATCATTTTAGATCGAATTTTTTAATTGAAAACTTCCTTAGGCTTATTGGAAATTATTTTGAGAGGGAAAAAAACCATTGAACTAGCCACATTGTTACTGTAACCTAGGCACATTGTTTTAAAGTTCCCTCTTTGAGGATCTCTTCCGAAGGTGAGGGGCTTCACACGCCCCCCCCCCCAACATACACTTTAAAATATTGCTCATTTTTTTCTCTACCAATTTTAACTTAAACGTTTAAGCTATATGGCACAAGCGGGGCTATTGACCCGCCCCCCCCCGTTGGTTATTCACCAACATAATTTTGCTCATTTCTTCACTTCATTTCAATTTTTAAAAGGCTATAACTTTGCTTGCATGGAAGCTACAGCGGCGAGAAAAATTATAGCATAGCTAACTTTTCGTCGCCGCTCTTTTTGCAGTTTTACGGTTTTCCCCATAGCACCGGTTTTTTTTGGGGGGGGGGGATTTTTCATTTTTTGATGTAATATGTTTATTGAAAGCTTATGCTTCATACATTACCAATTTAGCATAAAAAAGTTTCTCCCGTCATTCTGGGTCACGTTACGGACCCATAATGGGTTGAAATTTAAATTTCTCAAACTTCTTCGAAGTTTTCGCTAAATCGGCATCTGGAAAACATCGTGCCAATGTGGTGCGTGTATGACATCTGTATCATATAAATATTGTTCATCAGTGCTGGGACTCTGGCCTCCTCTCGCGTGTAGGCGTTAATTTACCGCGGTTACTTGGTCCTTGTATTTCCTGCACAATAAAATATTTCCTGACGATTAAAAAAATACATACGTAATTGTTCAAGTTTTGACTTTTGTCAGCAGTTCCAAAATGTTTTTTTTTTTTTTTTTTTTTTTACGGATTTTGCAATAAATAATATTTATAATATAGATGGAATTTAGAAAAGCAGGAAGTGTTTGTTTGGCATGTGACCACTTATTGATCTGATGCACCTCGATTTTATATATCCCCCCCCCACTCCGTTACCTTGGGGGGGGGAGCAGTTTTAAAAATTTAACGTTCAGTTCGAGATTACGTTCGGTTGTTCGTTCAATTCGAGATTTTTTTTGTTGTTGTTGTTTACAAGATTTTGCTGTGCGTGCACACGGCGTTTGGTATATGATGCCTTATACAGCGAGGACCCAGTTCGAGATTTCATATTACAAGATTACGTATAAGTTAGAGATACCAATGAAAGTAGGGGTTCACTAGCGAGTGAATCCGTCGTGTCTTTATTAACACCGACTCATTCACCTGTAGTAGACTCTTGATAAAATCGAATCCTGTATGGTATAAAAGTAATTGCAAAATGAAGTCATCGAGAAAATTTTTACACAACTGAAAGTTATCGAGATGTTCATACAATCGAGAAAATCGAGAAAAAGTTCTCGTTATCGCCCATCACTAATATATATATATACATATATATATATATATACATATATATATATATATATATATATACATATACACTATATTGCCATTGATTATGGGACACTTGCAATTTTAGACATTTTACTAAATATCTAGAAAAATACATGAGAAATCATCTCGAAACTCTTAGTGTATAAATATAATAGTATACGTCATACATCTCCGTGAAGATTTTTTACCGAAACGCCATAGGGGACCGTCAACAAATTAAGAAATAATGAATATCTTTTGAATAACCCTGTCAAAACTAATGTAGCAAAAGCGCTCAAACTCTAGATTATGATTGAATGCCTTATTGTAATACACTGTGTTCATTTTTATGCAAATAGCATGGACACTCGCAGAGTAATTAAGGTTTTTATAAAAATGGTCCCAAATTATTCCAAGTTTTTTCATTATAATTTTCAGAGTTCTTAATATAAAATAATATTTTTTTTAGAAAATATGACAAACAACATTGCACACAGTACCCTGTAATCAGAATTAAAAAATAATAAAAATTGTATGAAAAATGAGTAGGTTTACTATATAATTTTTTACTGCGCATGCGTCAAAGATATCAAAATTTCATTTGCATATTATGTTAGCTAAATGTATAGAGCAACTTTTGTAAATGTCTCAAAATCATAGCTTGAAAATTCTGAAAGTAATCGTCTATAGAAAAAAGACAAAATCCGTTGTTTCCAAAATGAAGCAAAAAAATGAGGGATTTTATCCAAATGCAGTAGTACATCCCATATTGTGTATTCTATATTGACACTAATCAATGAATATATGGATACAACCCCTCTTGTTTTTGCTTCATTTTGAGAATAACGGATTTTCGACTTATTCAATTGACGATTATTGTCAGAATTTTCAAGTTATGATTTTGTGACTTTCACAAAAGTTGCTCTATACATTTAGCTAACATAATATGCAAATGAAATTTTGATATCGTTGACGCATGCGCAGTAAAAAATTATTTAGTAAACCAACTCATTTTTTATACAATTTTCATTATTTTTTAATTCTGATTACAGGGTACTGTGTGCAATGTTGTTTGTCATATTTTCTGAAAAAAATAATACTTTATATTAAGAACTCTGAAAATTATAAGGAAAAAACTTGGAAAAATTTGGGACCATTTTTATAAAAACCTTAATTACTCTGCGAGTATGCATGCTATTTGCATAAAAATGAACAAGGCTTATTACAATAAGGCATTCAATTACAATCTAGAGTTTGAGCTCTTTTGCTACATTAGTTTTGACAGGGTTATTCAAAAGATATTCATTCTTTTTTAATTTGTTGACGGCCCCCTTTGGAGTTTCGGGAAAAAAATCTTCACGGAGATGTATGACTTATACTATTATATTTATACACTAAGAGTTTCGAGATGATTCCTCATGTATTTTTCTAGATATTTAGTAAAATGTCTAAAATCGCAAGTGTCCCATAATCAATGGCAATATAGTGTATATATATATATATATATATATATATATATATATATATATATATTATACAAAAAAATTTTTTAGTTAATATTTAAAAAAGGAAATCGATATTTTGATCAATTTCAAAGTAATCTGTCCCCTTAATTTTTAAGAATAAAAAACAGAAATGTTTAAATATGGTACCAGGTTGTGTGCGCTAGAATAAAAAAAAACAAGAAAAATTCATCTGCAAGTATTGCCTCTCTTCACACTTGATATGTTAGCAACTGGTAATTAGTTTCATAATTTTTATTCTTAATTATTTTTAACTTTTGACATAACATACATTGATTTAAAATTAATACTTTTACTTTCCAACATTTTATTTCATTATGTGTGATTCCTGTTGTTTTATTTGCTTGTTTCACTAATCGCAAATTTTAATTTAATAAAATTAGCCACATCCCATCTTCATTAAAACAGACAAATATTTTTTGGTGCAATTTAGGGGACTTGGGGTCCAACTTAGGCTGCCAGTTGCTAAATTTTGGCCACTTTTAACATTTTTGAAAATAAATTAAAAAATAAGATTATATAATATGAACTTTAAAATATTCAGGTGTACTTAAAAGGCAATTAAAATAATCAACTATAGATGTTAGTAGTTAATTTTATTTAAAAACATCTTAGTACTTTCAAGCCTTTAATCAGGCTCTTCCTCAGAGAATACTTTCTTTATTTATACAAATACATGATTCCGTTTTGAAAATGAACGAACCTGTAAGTAAACCTGAACATTTTAAAGTTCAGATTATATATTTTATGTTAAAAGTAAGGCAAAAATTTCATTCCGTCATCATATATTTTTATGTTTATAAAAATAAGAGTTTCAAAAATAAATTGTTCTAAAGATTTATTTAGTTAGTACATTAATAGATTGACCACCTGTAATTAAATTATGAAACTTTGCAGATTTCCTAAAATGAAGAGAGTTACACCTGAAAATTAGCTAAGTAGTACAAATTCGGCTCCTTTTCCCTAATAAATTATACGACTATTGCAACATTGAATATTTTGTGAGTTTTGTACATTTTCCCTCATAGTTTCGATTAATTGTATAGTAACTAGAGAACGGCTCCTTGCTTGTTCCAATGATTTTTTTAAAGTTTATAAATATAATGGTTTTACGTGTTATGATTTTAGATTTAGATTTAATATAAGAGCGTAGATGAGTTTTTAAAAATATGTATAACTTTCGTATTTCACAAAAGAAAAACATTGAGGAACTATATGTTAAATATCTTTTCCTTAAGTTATTATACCAAAGAAAGTTCAAAATATGAAAAAAAGGTCAAATATTGAAAACGTATACTTAATACAGAGAAATAACTTTTCAAAACATATATTTTAATAAGTAATGAAATTGATGAGATCACGACATTAATGATGATATTTTTATGCTAATAAAAAAGGTTCAACATTCGTTCATCATGTTATTATAATAAAGAATATTCCAAAATATCTAAAAAAGAGAAATAATCAAAGCTGATATTTAACCCTTTCGATGTACTATTAAAATACATGTCTTTTAATAGGGTATTATTTAGTTTTAAGAAATACTTTTGCTACTATTTACATGTAGTAATGATAGTATATATCTATGCATTTACTATATGACTTCATTTATATTTAGCATTTTTTATTAATAACAATTATTATTATATACTTAATTTTCTTTGCGCTGTTTGCGATTCTTTTATTTTAAACACATATTTAATTCTTTAAATTCAAAATAAAAGTTATTTTTCTGAGTGCGTTATGTGTAATAAATCGAAAAAAGTATTAGAAAGTTGTAATATAAGATAGACTTTATTTAAATACAATATTTCCTAAACATCTCTAAAAATACTTCCTTATCCTATTCTCATAAGAATAATTATTGAATAATACGCAAAACAACAACATTCGTTATGTTTCAGACAATGAAATATTCGTTAAACACCAATTAATCTATTTGGATAGTTATTGTTAATGTTATTAGTGTAAAAGTAATTTATTCTAAAAATTGAAAAAAAATTCAGGCCCCGAAAGGGTTAATATTAAGAGTTAATTTTTAAATTATGTATATAGTAAAGTAAATCATACAGAGACATTTGTGGCTACACATGTTATTACATATTTTGAATAAACTAAAGATTTATTTCTTTAAAACAACATTTAAAATATTTCAATCACATTTCAGTTTTTTTTTTTCTCTTATGTGCCAAATCGTTAAACAGATTAAGTTTCTTTGTATGGGTATGAAAGAAACGACATCCACTAATCTTTTCAACAAAAAGAATATTTTTTCATGTTATTTTAAAGTCTTTCTTCTTCGTATTTATTTTATAATACAGCCAGAAAAAAAAATCCACAAAAGAGTTGTGTTATTTTAAAGAATTTCGTATTTTTTGAATGTTATTAAACATTTTTATTAACTTTTAAGTAAAATAATGATAATAGGGGTTTTTTTTTTATAAAAAATAACTTTATTTTATTCAATGTGTTATGTTTTTTCATAAGATTGTTACATTATTTATAAGATTATCGAATTAATATGCCTATGCAACAGTCACAGAAGTAGTATAATTTTGTGCTGTTTTATGTACATTTATACTATTTACTAAGTAAACTGTTAGTGAAATTTCTAATGTATATAAAAATTATTAAAATAAAATTAATTGTTATGCGATTCAGTAATAATTCACTTCTAAATTAAAAAAAAAGATTAAGGGCGGATATTCCAGATAGATTTTAAATTAACCTTTAAAGACACGTGTGGCGAAGAGAGAGAGCCACTTAGTGTAAACTAGTCGCGATTCCCAAAGTAATTAAACCCACTCACTATTAGAGGATAAGAAATTATGCTCGCGAAGCTGGTAGACGGGAGGTGCTGGATTCAAACCTAATCGCGCCCGTTGGCCTAACCTTTCGGCGTTTTCCGTGGTTTTCTTCAAAGCTTAGGTAACCCTGTGTAAATTCGAGTTAGAATCTCTTAGAAAGACCCCCCCCCACGGAGGACACTTTCCTCTCGGGCCTAAATGCCTACTGCAGATAATCGGTCGTCATAAAAAACACCCCCAAAGTATTTACGTGGTTATTTCTAATTAAATTAGTCTATTTTAACAATCACACTTTTAATCCCTGCGTGACGGGAGTCTTTCACAAAATTTTTAATGTTATGTCACCGGTTTTAAAAAATAGAAATTTGTGCTTTATTCAATCGAGAAAATGCTCCCATTAAATAAAGCAAATTTTTCAGTAAAATTTTTACTTGTGGGGATAAGCAAGAATTCTTAAGTCTTTTGTGGCACGTATACGTGTCACTCGTCCACAGCTCGTGCATAGCTCGTCCATAGCTCGGCATAACCATTATCAGCTATATGAGTTTCGCTACAAAAGCTTCTAGAATTAGTCTAAATGTATAACATTATTCAAATTAATTTCTCCTTTTTTTCGTATGGAATGCTAAGTAACACATGAATGCCAGCAATACTTAAAACATACCTATTAGAAAAGGTCTATTATTTTAGTTGTTCTTTTATTTTTTCTGCAATATAATAATAACAAATTTATTTTGTGATTTTGCATTTAATATATCAATTTATCTTTGTAATATCCATATATAATAATTGTATAGGTAATTACCCCTCTTTTTACTGTGTTAAACAATAAAAAGTTATATTAAATAATCTATTTGATTGGTTATAATTTTTATAACTCAAGCATATTTATAATTTACCTTCGTTTTAAAAGGAATTAACTAACAGAAGGATACAATAAATAATTCAATGTTACTGTTAGATAAAAAACATTACTGTTACTTTACTTGTTTTTGAATCTCTTCTTCTACACAACAATGTTAAACTTATTTAATAATTTACTATTTCAGATTTCACTTTAATCTTCTAGCTCTTTGAAGGTCTGTAGTATATTATTTATACTACTTAAGCTTAATTAAATTTGTACCACACTATTTTAATAAAATTTTATTTATTTTATTAATTAAAAAATATATATTACTGTGCTTCTTATATTATAAATATATTTTTTTAAATTATAAGTTTTTAATCCACTATTAATATACATGCCTTGAAAGCAAAAAGCTTTTACTAATTCTACTGTTTGCATTTTTTTAAATCTATTTTTTTAAGGATTTATTCGAGGAGTTTTTTACTTACAATAGTATTAATAAAGCAAAATTAATTTAGCACTATTACTTTGCTGATTTACGATAACTAACCCACGAATAGAATAGATAGTTAAATTGAGTCTATGAGGAATATATCACTTATTTACTCTCTTTCGTATCTTTACTATAACGTAACAATCCTAAACTTGTTTAGTAATTTATTATTTAAGATTCTACCTGAATCTTTTATTACTATCTTTTAAGCCGCTATTATATCAACTGTTTCTATTTTTCTTAATCCATTTCTAGAAAAACCATTTCAATCAGGTAATCTTTCCCTCAAAAACCGGATGGAAGGATAACTTTTCCGAATGGGATAAAAAACAATACTCGAAATACTCTTTTTTTATATTCTTTTTCTGCGAAAAAAAAAGAGAGTAAAAACATGGGTGTAAATAATTCAAGCGCTCAGGCCGATTTCCCATTCCCACCTTTCCCCCGTCGTACACGAATGGACTCTCCCAACCTAGGGCGGAGAAACATTTTCCCGCTCTGCATCCTCCCTTCCATTTCTCTCTGATGATCTTTCGCTGATGCATAGCATCATCTTCCTGCTCTTCCATACGTAGGCTTCGCTGTATCCTCGCCGGTTCGATTTTGGAAAGATTTTTTTTCTTTATCCAAGAGTTATGTGTGTTCGATCCTTGGATTTTGTGTTTAGTCTGTTTGGTTTTATTGTCTGTAACCGCGGCAGTAGCAGATCGACACGCCACTCCGGCAGTATTTTCCTTCGGCTAGCCTAGCTCCCCTAGCTCCCTCTTTTTCGTTCGACAGTATGGAATGCTCATCGCCGCCGGAAGTGGACGGGTTCAAAAGCTCCCTCATCACTCCTCCGTATAGCAATGCCGGCTGGAATATTAGAGATAAACGTGCAGGAGTCAGGCCTCTATTCGCAAGTAATTCTGGCCGGCCACACCAATAGTGTAGTTTTAAAAAGACCGTTCTGCATGAAAGATAAAATATTCAAAGAAATGTGTAATGTTGCTGTTATTAAGGATATGTCTATTATATGATTTTGTTTATAAGCGCCAAAGTATATTAAATATACCAGCGAAAAATCCTGTATGTGTGGAATTATAGTATCAACTACGCTATGAACTGATAGAAAACTCCTATGTGTGATCTTTACATTAGCTATAATGAAGCAGCTTTCAGAATCATATCGATAAATTAGAATTAGTATATTTTGTCGTCTTTCTAATTAACATATAAGTAGAATTAGATAAATTAGCAGTAATAGAGTAAGTAAATATTAGTTAAGATTTTTTGGTATTTTCGTTCTCATTTATGTGTATTACTAGACAGAAAACATAATATTAGTGCTAAACGCTGCATGAAGCTTAATTTCTATTTTGCGTGTAAATTAACAGTGTTTTAGTTTCTAAAATACAACAAGTGTTTTGTGGATAGTAGTAGTCTTTTAAATAAAGTCTCTTTAATACGAAAAAAAGAAATAAGTTTCAAATACATAAAGTAGTAATTTAACACTGCCACCTAGTTTCAGTGATTTACGTATGTAGATAGATAAATATCTTCACATTGTAATTATGAGTCTTTTTTCACTCACATATCTGTAGGAGTTAGAAAAGAAAAATTTCGTTATCAGAACACAAACGTGAATAATACAAAAGAAATTCTTGCAAACTACTTGGAATTATAGAATAATAAATACAGGATAAAAAAAGAAATTGGTTCCAGTCTTACGAAAAACACCAGATTGCTTTCTATATGGTGGTCTGTCTACCAACACGTCGTGCCATCGTCTCACGAATGCTGTCGTGCCTATTTGGTGAAGACGTGCTGCAATATTCGACCGTGGAAAGAGCACATTTGGCCAAATTGAATCTAGGCGAACGTTCCGAAGATAATCACCATGAAGCCGAAGGAAGCGAAATTACCACGGTCTTCTTTCTTTTGTTATTTCTGGCTGATGTCTCTTTTACGCTTGGTGGGGGGAGTGGTGAGGAGCCAACTTCTGCAGTGATACTCCCAGATCAAATTCAATTTCAAAGATTAATGAAAAAGTGTATCGAGGTCTGCCGTTCACGGCATTCTTCGTCCGTCAATCAGTCGTACAGTGTCGATCTGAGACTGGAACTATTGCCCGAGTTCTCCAATTTATGGACTGTTGTATGCTTGTGTGCAGTTTCCCTTGGATGTACTTTGAAACAAGCGGGTCCAGGACAGGATAAGAATTCGTCTAGCCGTTGTTGTTGTGCTCTTAGCTGTCATCGAGTGCCGGGGCCGTCAAACGTATTGTGCAAATCAGGGCCTCGTTAAAAAAAGCAGAAGGCTTCCGGTTGTGTCGAACCATGATAAAAGCATCTTTGAAGTTACTGAGAGCATTAACCCTTCTTGCCGCGACTGTGGCCTTGGCGGCACAAGCCATAGCCATCTGTTCCAACGCCTGGTTGTACAGTGTGGAGTTGATGCCCAATCCTCGGTACAATGGCACAGGAGACAGGGAATACCTCTCAAAGCATACAGTTTCAGGACTTTGGAGAATGTGCTACAATGACCGTGAGTACTTTTTTCATTTAATTATTTACCTTTATTAAGGGGTCACGTATCCTTTAAAGAATCGGAAAATAAATTTTTCAAAAAACAGATAACGGTTAAATATGATTTCTTAGGAACATTTAAAAACAAACCGTGTATAAAAATTCACATTAGAAGAGAAGTTAAGCCTAAAACACCTTGAGCTTCTCCTATATGATAAATGGATGATTTAATCTTTAAAGTCAATTTGCTCAAAACAGTGATTTCGATCATTGCGCGCACGATTTCTGAAAAATAGTTGTCTAGAATTTCACAAATTTTTTGTTAAGTGTATTAAACGTAAAGAAGCACAAAATGACCTATTATGTTTCCCAAGTTAGAAATTTAGCCTTCACGACTCCTTTTGTATATAAAAAAAAAAAATCCAAGATATTTCAAATTTCTTTACTTTTTTTCTCTGTATCTATAAGTTTTATTTTTTTTTATTATTGATAGTTTTAACAACACATTATTTTTCTACTCAATAAAAGAATGTTGACTAGTTTTAGCTATTCAAATGTCAAAAATCATGCACGCAACGCATGCAAGACTAATTTTTTTTGTAAAAATAGCATTATCTTTAAAAATAAATTATAAAACTTCATAAAACTGTATACATTTTTTAATAACTTTAATTGATAAAATAAATCTTTCTTAATATGTGTTTTCAGTTTTATAATTAAAACTCAATTAGATATAAAATGACTGCAATTCTTAAACATGTCACTTTTTTCACGTATTTTGTTAGTTCAAAGGCTACCTGATCCCTCAAGAACGTATAAAACCACATTTCCCTTCAGTATACTATGGGTGCAACAGTCAAAATAGTTTTTAAACCAAAAAAAGAAAGTATATTATTCTTAAAATATTGAATAAACGAAGTAAAAATACTACATTCATTAAAAAAAATAACTATTGAATCACTAAACATCTTAAATTTTTCAAAGATTTATTATATATTTCTACGAAAATATCGCAGTTTTCAAATATATTGAACATGCATCACACCTCTTTAGTATATAATTTGGCCGATGGCCAAAATTAAGTTGAAAACGAAACAATATACTTTTTCCCAGAAAAATACGATATACAATTTCGTATACATTGAAAGATATCACAAAAATCTTTTCACAATTCTTTAAAAAATTATCTCTTCATAAAAGTGTCTAATTCATAAAAACTACATAAAATGGTCCTTATAATTATGATAGCTTACAACGATCATCTGTAAAATGTACCAGTAATTACGATCCTTGAAATAGAAAAAAATAGAAAATTTATATCATAAAAGGAAAAGATGAAAATTAGGAAATTTTTAAGTCATGCATTTACTTCATTTCACACAGTTGAGTATTTTAGTAAAAGCTTCTTGAATCAATATAATGCAACAAATTAATACACTCCTCAATATATATGTATTAAATGTTAGAGGAATTGTATATTAAAATATTTCATCTAAGAAGAATAAATTCCCACCTTCTATTAAATTTTACGTCAATAAAATGCATCATTTTTTTTTTTTTTTTTTACAGAAGCGGACTTTTAAATAAAATTCATAAATGTACTAGTCTTGCTTATCAAAAATTTTCTTTGTACATTTTATTGTATAATTTATGTATGTATTGGTTTCAAAAAGTAATGTTGGGCCCATTAAGTATTCAAGGGCTTGTATATTAAACTATTTCATCTGAGAAGAATTAATTCTTGCATTATATTACAAAGAGATAGTTTGTAATAAAGATGGAAAAAAATCTTTAAATAAAAGAGAATTTTCTAAAGTATATTAGTTTCTAAAAATAATGTTGAACTTTTTAAGTATTCAAGGAATTGTATATTGAACTATTTCATTTCTTAAAACATGATTCTGGTATACTTTCAAATTTATATATCGATAGAATTCGTCATAAACATACAGAATTATTTTGTCAAATGGAAACTGGTCTCCTAATAATACTCCAAGGGAAAAAATCATATGCACATGTTTTTTTTTCTCATATTTTCTTTGTATATTTTTTAATGATTACGTTAAATTTTGGTTGCTAAAATTAATGTTGGGTGCATTACACATTCAATCAACTGTCTATTCAAATTTTTCATTCGTTGAAAATTAATGTCTGTAATATTCCAGGTTTTACATTGATAGGATTCAACATACTGATTAAAAATAAATAATTTAAATTGAATCGCATTTTCTAATAAAAAGACAATAGATAAATGTGTCACTGTATTTTTTTCTCAAATGTTCTTCATATAATTTTAATAAAAGCATCCCTTATGTGTGTATTTAAAAATAAAGTAAAGTATTTTCATACCAATACACTGTAAAAAGTAATCTGTAAAGTTACTAAAAGTTTTCTAGGAAACTGTGATTCCTAGAATTTTTTTATGCAATGGCAACCGCAAAAATTTATGTAACAGATACAGATTTGAACTGAAAATCAAAAAATCAGTAAAATTACTGAGACTTTTTTAGGAAGCTTGGGATGCCTATAATATATTATTAGCAAACCAGGTTACTGATAAAATTATAGTAAGATAACTATAATTTTAGTAGATTCGTTTGTTAAGTTACAGATTTCTGTAGCTTTGCATTAATTAGTTTTGCACATTTACGACTTTTTTTTACAGTGTACAGATAAAATGTTAGTAATCATACAGATTTTGGCAACTTTTCATTTGTTGGATTGCAGATTTTTTTAGAACGTCCCACATACATATATATATATATATTAAAGTTAAGTAGTTTCTTACCAATAAAAGCTGCACGATGCAAGCTATAAACACGAACAATCTACAGAAATTTTACTTCATTAATTATTTTAACTATAAAAACTTTTTAAGTCTTTTCAAAATAAACAAAATACAAATGAATTGATAGAAATTTTTGCGAAAGGATAATTTTGATATAATGTTTTAAAATTCATTTTCATCCATTAAAAATTAACGTCTGTAAGATGCCAGGTTTTAAAGATAGGATAAAACATACAGGTGAAAAATAAGTAATTTAAATTGAATCAGACTTTCTAATGAATTACCAATATATAAATTTGCTCAAAATATTTTTTGTCTCTACTTTTTAAATATAATTTTTATAAATATGTTCCATATATTTGTTTTTATGAATAAAGTTAAGTACTTTATTCTAATACGAGATCTACAATGCAAGCTGCAAACACGAACAATCTACAAAAATTTTACTTCATTAATATTTTAACTATAAAAATTTTTTAAGTCTTTTCAAAATAAACAAAATCCAAAAGAATTAATAGAAATTTTTGCGAAAGGATAATTTTAATATGTTTTTAAATTATTTTTCATCCGTAAAAATTAATGTCTCTAAGTTGCCAGGTTTTAAAGATAGGATTACATACAGGTGAAAAATAAATAATTTAAATTGAATCAGACTTTCCAATGAATTACCAATATATAAATATGCTCAAAATATTTTTTGTCTTAACTTTTTAAATATAATTTTTATAAATATGTTCCATATATTTGTTTTTAAGAACAAAGTTAAGTACTTTATTCCAATACGAGATGTACAATGTAAGCTACAAAGTCGAACAATCTACAGAAATTTAATTTCATTAATTATTTTACGAAAACTTCTTAAGTCTTTTCAATATAAACAAAACACAATTTAATTTATAGAAGTTTTTCAAAAGGATAACTTTGATACAAATTTTCTAATTAAATATTAATTAAGCCCATATATTCTAATATAAAATGTCATCTTCGAATTACAATTTCAGGCGACTACATCACTAGTGGGTAAATGTGATCGCAGATAGCACAGAGGGTTTTGTTTATCATTTCTTTCTAAAGAGCTTATCCTTTAATTAATAAATCCAAATTATTAATTTATAATTATTATATTCTTAAATAGATGATAGCTTTAATAAATTTAATTTTAAATAATTATAAAAGAAAGGTACTTATTTCAATCCAATTAAAAATGTTCAAATAAAATCCAAAATTCCAAATTTTTGGAAATCCGAAATAAAAAAAACTTAGCGGAGAAAAAAAAATTCAAATTTCAAGAAACGAAAAAAAATTGTTTAAACGAAGTTTAAAACGCTGAATCGTTTATAAATCGCCATAGTTTTTAAAATAGAAAAAAAATTTAATTCAAAAAAAATCTGATGAACGTTAGTGATAAAAAAATATTATAAACTTTAAAATTGGAAAGAATACGAAATTTCTTTTAATAAAATCGACCTTAGTGTGAAAATTTTAAGTTCCATTTTCGAAATAAAAACCTTCTGTTTTACTTCCAAGCTATGACATCTACACTTAAAACATTGAAATTAAGGTTCTCTTTTAAAATTTAAATCGCAAAAATGAACGGATGACAAAGATAAAATTTATTTAATTAAAATAATAGACTTTTTCAAAATTTTATCATTAGACCTATATCACGAGATATTCAGCTGTAAATATAAATAATTCAAAGTCTCTGTATTATAGTTTTTGCATATGGACACTGTGACAGACAGACATACATAGGTTTCAGATTAAATGGGTTACGTTTAATAAATGAAACCCTAAATAGAATGCATCGATTGATTGTTATAATTTAATTGTAAATATTTGGAAGGAAATATTCAACACTCTCGGTGCCCATGCTATAATACGTTCTAAATATTCCGTACTTCACAGAACACGAAATCATCCCAGAAAACCACGATTTTTGACGAAATGTCTGTTATGTATTAAAGCAAAGATCATTTTTTATAAATTTCTAGTGTGAGTTCGAAATATCTGAATAAAAAAAGATCTCTAAATTAGGAACACTGGTGGCAGCATGTATGCTACACTGAGCAGTAGAGGGTTAAACACGATTCAGAAGAATTCTCAAAAACTTGTGCTCTATTTTATAAGTTCTCTATATTTCTATTTTTAGTGACGTATAAAACCATTCACGAAATCAACCAATCAATCAATTGGCCCGTTTCGCCCCAGATATTGTGTAGCATGTTCAATATAGTCTTTGATTTCAGTGCATTATCAATTTGCACCTTCATTTTCTTCTTTTTTATAAGTAAAAAAGTCAGTGAAAGATTAAAAAAAATGTTTTTTAATCGAAGAAAATTTATGTTAACCACGAACAAAAAATATACAATCACGAATTCCAAATAACCCAAAATTCAGAAAATCTTGTTTTACTTCTACAAATATCAAAGACCAGTGTAATTTAGAGATTTTTACAAGTTTTTATGAAAACAGTCATTTTTTATCTTATTTTATTTATTTAGCTGTTTTGTTGCCTCTTATTTTTGAAAATATTAAAGGGTAGTTTTATATTAATAATTTTTCTACAGACTTAATATCGGTTTTTAGGATGCTATCAATTCTCAGACATTTGCAGCTGCATAATTGAATGTATATATAAAATAGCAACAATATAATAGTAATTTTAAGCCATTGATCGCAGTGCGAAAATGCAAAATTATAATATTTTTAACATGCTTTTAGTAGATACACCTGTATGTATGGAAGTATGCAACGGAATCTTTGAATGTTATTTTCACCCACTTTAAGACAACAGATTAAACTGAAACTTTGCACACTTATTAAGAACCAATGGCAATTCCACAATCTGAAAAGTCGCCACTTAAAGAGATCAAAATAAAAAACGTTGGGTAAATGGATCAAAAGCAATTTGAGAAATTAATAGTCGCCTGACTCCCTAGACACATGGCAATCACTGAAACAAATATGAAAACCGTATCTATGCAACCAAAAAAAACATTCTAAACTTTTTAGTCTGACCTGATATAAAAGCGTGTGTTTTAGTTTAAAAAACTGTTTAGCAATCATTATAATAAAAACACATTTTCAAACGTTGATTAATGAATCAAGAAGATTCTAACTGAAGAAATATAGAAAATAAGTAAATTAAACTTCTTTCTATTTATTTCCTCTGCAAATTATTAAAAATGTTAAAAACAGATGCTTTTACCAAACATAATACAAAAATATATATTATGTATAGCCTTGTGTGTATTAGTCATAAATTAAATTTTTTAAACTGTAGAATTATATTAATTTCTTTTTTCTTTTTTTATATCCAATTCCTGAACAACCTGATTATATTAATGTTATATATAAATTACTACTTCATGGTTAATATCCATTTAGCGTTGTGGAGCTTAGCGTGATTTGACGCAATCATATCAACAATGCTGGACCTGGTAGAATTGTTTCAACACTTTCCTTTACAATCTATTTACTATGCCTAGAAAACGTTTTGAGCATCATTTGTTGTATTTAAATCCTGTATTTCGATATTTTTTATAATGACGTTTTTCTTAAATAGGTCATATTTATTGAAACCCACTGTATCTATTTAAAATCATATATTTACTCAATTTCGTCATCAAATAGTTTTATGTTTTAACACTAGAACGCCCGGAAATTCTACTCAAGTTTGAAAATAATATTTCTCACCAGAATTTTTATTCAAAATTATTTAATTGATTTATTTAACGTAAATTTGCGTGGATTAGATTTAAATTATTTCAAGAAAATTTTTCTGGTTCGAATTGAAATTTAGTTACATGATTGGAGTCGAATCGACTCCATCCGGGCGTTCTAGTGTAAATAAATGCTTAAGAAAGCATTTCTTCAGTCAATTAATAGACAATTCATTTTATACATTTGTTTGCAAATCTAAACATTTAGCGTAACATAATGCGCTTAATTGAATCAGACGTTTGGGGAGCATTAAATATTTACGTAATTGTCTGTTGAACTATTTCATTACATCGAAATTAATTACTGCAGTGTTTATCAGCTTATCTCAATACATTTACCATATTAATAGAGTTTTTAAAAATTTTGTTTCAAGTTTTTTATAAAAAAGTGGATTTTGTTAATGATTTGTTTATGTAAAGTACATTATATACATTGTTTGGAGATTTAAATAACTCGTATGACATACATATGAAATTCAGTCAGAAATTATGAAGGATTAAGTAATTGAGCAATATAACATGTAACTATTTCATCTGATTAGACTTATGTTCATCGGTTGCGTTCCCAGAGTTTGCATCTATTAATTTCACAATATTTATTACACACACATATATGTATATATATATATATTATTTGTTTTTAATTTAATTTAAACGTTAAGACGACTTTTGAAATAAACAACAGACATAGTATTATACACAAACATAGTATTATACACATTATCTGTAATTTAAAAAAATCGTACAGCATATAGTCTCCCAAGTCCTGACGTCGCCTGTAGGACACACTAAATAAAATCTTTTAAATCAATTTAAATTCTCCTAGAATTTTTAAAATTATTTCTACACTTTTTTAATAAATGTGTGCATGTTATAAGCATGAATATTATATACACTGATACATCTTTTGATGTGTTTTATAGTAAATTTAAATTGTTTTTTAACGTGCCACGTGAAATTTTCCTAAGGACTGATAATGATATTCTTTATCCAGATATACAATTAAGAGAGTAACAAATGTTTAAAGTGATGTTACATTTATATATTTCATCAAATTAAAATGGTTTATGGCGTAGCTTTCCGCAGTTACATCCATAAATAAATTTCGTCATACAGTCGAAAAATTCATTATTTTATATAAATTCAAAACTAAAACTCAATTTGAAGATAAATGCTATGAAGTAATATGTGAAATGCTCAAGAGAATTGTCTGTCATATTATATTTCATATTATATTTCTATTATATTTAATGAAAAAATTATGCACCTTTGGATGAAAATTTTACTTAGATTTTCAAAGGCATGTAGCTATACATAAATACAATATATAACTCTCCTCGTAGTTTCTAACTCAATTTCTCTATCTCCCACAAGAAGCACTTCATACAGTTAGAACCCATAATTATGAAGTATAACCTATTTTCGATAATCATCAGCGCAGACATATATTTTACAATTTTGACACTTCTCAAACAAAATAATTTCTCGGCTACTTCAAATCCCAATTAAATTCAGAAGTAATTGCAAGCACATGGCCCAATTATCAAGTATTTATGAGCTGTAAAAAAAAAGTTACATTTATGTCAAAAATTGCTGGCAGCAATGCTGCTAGCAGTTTTTGCCGTAAATTTAATGGTTTTTACTTACCCATCATGCTTAGTATAGGGTAAGTCTTGCAATTGTTTTTAAAATTTAAAAAAAAATTTTTGACGGATTTACACGTTTCATGTACTGGAGATTCCGAAAAACATATTTTTTTGAAAAAAATTTGCCGTCCGTCCGTCTGTGTGTCTGTAAACGCTCTATCTGCCGAAAAAATTGAGATAGAGACTTTTGTATGAACTTAGTATGTAAGAATGGAACGAAGCCTATTTAATATCAGTAATCTCGATTATCCTGAACTATTTTTTTTGGACTCTCGAAATATTCATTTTGATGAAAAGTATATAATTTTTTTTTTTTTAGGAATGTACGTACAATGCAATAAAATAACACGAATTTTGCATAAAGAAATAAGTCAATCAAATTATTAGTTGGCGAGATATTTGTAATCCTGTTTTACACATTCTTCGATTTTTCATGACCCTGTATTTCATTAAAATTTCAATTCAAAGAGTTACTTTAATTGAAAATGATGCGCTTAATCTGACGCAGTAAACTTTTAATTAATAAGATTATTATTTTTGGAGTTGTAAGGATATTTCTTTTGTGTAATTCGGGACTGTTGAGTAGTTTAGCGTTTTATATAATTTGTCGAAATTGGTTCATAAACAATTCATTAATAGAGCATTACTATGTAAATAAAAATATTTAAATATACGTTTAAATTTTGTTTTGGAATTGCAATGCATTTTGTAAATAGTTTACACATGTTTTATTTTCATATACTATAGTATGCATATCCATTATTAGTAAGTATTACGGTGGCCCCCAACGACTAGGTTTTTTTTCTTACAGTGTGACTTTTAAGTCTAAGAGAGCACGAACACATAACCTATACTAAAATGAAAGCGAATTATCCAAGATTACTCACAAGCATCTAACATTAAAACGTCGAAGACTATAAATTATAATAGAGTACACTGTTAAAACTAATGGTGACAAACCAGTTGCATTTGGCTCCGAGTGGTGAAAAGGTGTTACCATCGACACCCGCGGGCTTGAAAATGTGTTTGGGCTGTCGTGTGGTCTCTGACAGGGTGATTCACGCTAATTAGGTCCCGCGCAATGCACACCGTTGGAAGATTTTCACCCCTTAGTCATATACGTAATCTATGTGACTTGTATCCTTGCCCTTCAACTCGCCGTCACTGGTGGATCAAAACAGCAATTTCTCCCTACGATGACTATCACCGCTATATGTTATCACAATTTCGTTAAGAACTTCGGATGGCTAATTTTGGGCGAGCTTTTTTACATAAAGCAACCTTTGAATTTCAGGACATTTGAACATTTCAGGGAGACTTTGAAGGTAAGCTCGATGGCCGAGAGGTTAGAGTGCTGAGCTTGTAATCACGCATTGTGGGTTTGAATCCTTCGACGGCCAAACGTGGTTTGTATTTTTTTAATTTTTAATTATTGGACACTCTGGCTTAAGACTGCCATCTTTTCATCCTAATTAAACGTGCCATTCTGGTTCCTTTAGGGCTGTCACCAGTGAGACAAGCTTTTCACCCCTAAAAGATGCAATACGTCACCATTAGTTTTAATAGTGTAGTATCTTCAAATGACGCCTTCTCGTAGAAATTTAAATTCACACAGATTGCTACGAGCAGTCCTTGTAAAAAGACACGGAATTGGGGCTGCTCTAGTTGATCTTGGTGAATACCGCTGTTTTAATCTGTAATCTCCATCTAATATGTTCTCTACGTCCAATAAAGCAATGCATGATTGAGTTATTGTACTTTTTATGTAAGAATATCGTTAATCATGACTCTAAATAGATGTAAATTTTCCAAGTGGGTGAAAAAAGTGCAGGCCAGGATTCGAACCAGGGATGTATTGACTGAAGCCGCCAATGCTCTTCCAACTGAGCCATCCCGGACGCGAACACTAGAGGACTATTTCATCCAAATAACCTTAAAGATCAAATATTCAGGTCTGATACTATGGATCAGTTCAATGAGTGTTGAACTCTCAATGAGTGTACTCTCCAGTGTTCGTGCCCGGAATGGCTCAGTTGGAAAAGCTTTTTGCGGTTTCAGCCAATACATCTCTGGTTTGAATCCTGGCCCAAAATTTTTTCACCCACATGGAAAATTTAGATCTGTTATAATTGATTTACCGATTGAATAATCGTGTGATAAATTAATCTAATGACTCCAAATCCTTGTTTATATCAGACATACAGCAGAGTCTTGCTATTCTAAATTAATTGGGATCCAATATTGTTCGATTTAGCTGATCCTAATCATAGGCGGACATAGGGGGATTTCATTAATAATAATTAACGTATTGCCTTTTTAAGGCGTAAATTAAGTGTGAAGACATCTGTTAGTGTGAGTTCTACACAGCGTTGATTGGCTCGTAGTGAACGGGTTTTATTATTTCTAATAAATTAATTTTAAATTCACTGCTGATACACAACAGACTCTTCGAATAAAAACTACAACAAACAAACATAGAAATAAATACAAATTTTATCCACGCATAAAACTTATTCAACTATGACAAGAAAAAACAAGTTCCTTATGAAGCATTTTCTTAAAAACTAAACATCATCAATCTATTAAAAATTACTAACTTCACTTATTAAATGTGTGTTAAATTAGTTATTTTTTGCCATTGTTTGTCACTTATTTATATATCAGTTGACCACGTAAATTTACATATTTTAATGAATATTATACTTAATAGCACGTTTTTAGACATAAATACATATTACCATTTACCACAGAATATAATATTTATTGATCTAACTATTAATTTGTAATTATTCATGTAGAAATTATGATTCATAATTTCATGCATTTAAAGATTTACATAGATATTTTTCAAGTAATTAAATTTTGAAAATCCGTATAATATTAGCATAGCATGACATTTTTCAACATAAAATAAATAAATTAATGTTACATATACATACATGGGGATGCTTTAAAATATACTTTAAGTACACAAAAAATAAATACAAGCCCATGAAAATATTTAAGAGGAGGTACATCAAAATACGTTATGAATAATTGGGTTGCGTGTTGAAGATAAAAACTTCTTCGATATTCGAGATTTCATTAATTTCAAAGTTTCCAAAAATATAAAAAAATAAATAATAATAATAATTAAAATTGTAAAAAATTTCTTTTTACGTAAAGTAAAATTCCATAAGCATTGATTTAAAAATTAATAAAACTAAATTGAAATTAATGCATATAAAAGATCATTTTCTTTGCCTTAATCCTTAATGTCTATTTTATATAATTATATACTTAATAAAAATTTTAAAAAATCATATATTTATTATAAAATTATTAGCAGTCGTAAACTTGAAAATATGTTGAATCATATTGATTATAAATAATGAAAAAAATATTTGAATAAATTCTGAGAATGAAATACAAAACGGTTTATATTTTTTGCTTATTTTAAGAATAAATTTATCCTTTGATATTTCTAAGATAAAGTTTTAAATTGAAAATATATGATCAAAACTGTGGAACTAAATTATTTATGTTACTTAAACAGTTCCTATAAATAAATGAACAGATTTAAATTGATTAAAACAAATTCAGGAAATAATTAATAAATATATTATTATGTAATAATAAAATTAAGTAAAAATTAATTTCTTTGGACATTTTCATAAAAAAAATAAATATTTTTTGATTAAAATGAAATGTAGACGTGAATTTAAAAACTTACCTTATCTAGAAAATCATCTTTTGTGAAAAATCTGATAAACGTTTAACCGCGTCGTTTGTTTTTCATTAAAAACAAAAATTTTGCAATGCCAAAAAAACAAAATAAAACTTTTTTTAACCCTTTCCGGCGCAGTGTTGCCGGGTCTGCAACATCTAAAGTTCCCCCTGTTTAGAGACACAAAAACTCCGTGAATGTTTCAAAAACTACTCTAATAGCTACTTTAAATCTTTCCTATGAGTTCTAGATGGTAGCCCCACAGAGATCGATTTCTATTGTTTTTAAATAATAGGTAAAATATTTTGCATTTATACGCGCTTCACAGCAATGCTCTTCTCACTGCGCTTATCAATGCTGTACTTGCACGGTGTTACCACTTCGGCAACAGCTGTATAATTAAAATGGTTTGTACAATTTTTACAAAATTATACCTGAGTACTCCTCTAGACCTAAATAAATTGCCTATTTTTTTTTTCTTTAAACTCCAACTTTAAAGAGTAGTGCGACGGAAAGGGTTATAGCGGACTGTAATGTTTTTTTCGGTGCAGTTTAGAATAGATTGATATACGATTCTTTAAATTTTGAATAAGGAAATTGTTATGTTGCAATTCGCCAATTTACCAGCTTCTCAGATGTTTTAATTTATTATTTTGGCTAAATACAGGCATTTAAAAAAATCATTAACAAAAATTCTTGTATGATTCAACGCCGATAAAAATATCTTTAATCTAAAAAAAAAAAAAAAAAAAAGTGTGTAACTAAAAATTGCGATTTTCTCAAAAACAATGTAATTTAGGTTAAAGGGCCGGTGGACGTTAATTTGTTTTTTTTTTTTTTTCATCACAGCAATATGAAATTTTGTTCATATATACATTTCACCAAAAGCATACAGAACAGCTTCAAAAAAAATTTCCAATCTTATTAAATTTTTTTAATTAAAAAAATTAATTTTTAAATGAAATTTTAAAATGCTTCTCGTGTCTTAATTTTTAAGATATTTTCTTGCTTTTGCATTTTTGTCACTTAAAACTCTATTATAAACAAATTTGTGTGCGATTTTCTTAATCTCTTGAATAGTTAATATTTTACAGAATTTTTCCAAATACCATATCGATTTTCATCAAATTTTTGCCTTAAGTAAAAAATCAAATTTGACTATCTTAATGAAGGAGAATTTTTAAAAGCTCACATAGTTTCTTTCTAAAAAAAATCAGGATACTTCCTTAACAATTTCATAAATATTGATTAAAAATTACGTCGCAAGGAGCATTTAAATTTAAAACGCTGAAAAATTAGTTTTGTGAAAAAAATAGATTTAAAGCATACACTTACCTTTATTATTTTACTTTTTAAAACCTTCATAAATGATATTTTAATAAGCAAAAACTGTTTTACTGTTTTGGAACTATTATACCACAGAAATAGAACTTTTTTTCGACATTTTGCTCAAATAAAGGTCCACTGTCCCGTTAATCACTACAGTTTTTCTGCAAGGTTCAAATTAAAATTTCTTACTTCCCTATTTCTTCATTATTTTAGTTTCAGTAAATTCAGAAAAAGGTAGATGGGATTGGAAAATTTTTTTGCAATATATTTTCAACGCTATCTCTGGAACTACTTAACTTAAAATTAATTTTTTCTTTTTAGTTCGATGTTACGAGATTTTTTGAACAATATCCCACATAATAATTAAAAAATATACCAAACATCTCAATTATTCAGTCAAAAATTTATGTCAACTTACTTCACAAACTTGTTGGCAGCATACCGCTTCCAATTTTATGAAATAATTTAACTTATAATAGTGTAATTAAAACTGATGTAACTGGTGTAATATTGCACCATATTAATGTAAAAATATTAGAATTCGCATTGCAGTATAGCTCCGATTTTTTGAATAAGTCTGGACGAACCCGAGTTCGGATAATTGGACTAACAATTTAAGGGATGTTCCTGGCTGTACTCAAACCTTCGCTTTTTATCCAGTTTTAGGACCGCCCGCTCCAGTTAGTGCTGGTGTGTTTAATTTTTGTTTGTTTATTTGTTTACTTTTTTATTATTTAAAATTATCTTTTTCTATTTTTTATGATGCGAATTTCAATGATTTTAATTTAAGTAAAAAAAAAAAATTGATTGTTGCTTTTTTTAAAGAAGAAATCCGAAATCTTTTGTATGTTCCTCAAAATACAGTCAAATTTTTATTTTATTTGAAGTAACTTGTGGAAAACCTAAGCAACATATATATCAATTTCATTGTATATTAAAAAGTTTAAAATAAATAAAATGTCCCTCAAACAATGTTTTCCCCTATACCATTATGTAATGGAAAACTTTTGTAGGACCCTTTGAATAAATGAAAACATACTTTGACCCGCATATTGTACACAATATATATTTTAGTATACTTCGTACATACATATCAATTAGATTTTGGTCGAAAGAGTGTAAAAGCAATAAAATGCATTTGAAACTATTTTTATCCATTAGCGGATGTAATGGAATAATTTTAATTTTCCCTGTAAGTAAACTATACATATGATTTTTATGAAATTTGAAATGACGTGACAAAATTATGCAACAATTGTATATTTAAAATTCCAAACAATTAAATTGGTTATTTTTGCGCTCTTATATGCGGACGTACGGACATACAGGCTGAGGAAACAAACGATGATTGGTGCCACGTAAATATAATTATGAACGCACCTAAAAAAGCTTTTCGGAAACTAACGTATCTTTTGCTGGACAATTTTGGGTAAAGTTTCCAAAGAAATTTTACACCATATTAATTAGTTTCCTGAATCCGAAATATTGGTTTTCGGATGTTTATGTTATCTATTGCAGAATTTTAGTTCAATTTGTATATTATTTTCCATGTATTTTTATTTTGGAAGATTCTTTTTGCGAACAAATATTTTGAAATGCGTAAAGAACTATACGATTGGTAAAATTCTTACAGTACAAGTAAATTTTGCTTCCTTAATTTCATCCACTTGTTATAATTGGTAAACAAGTCATACCGGTTGAAACTTTCTATAAGTGAGTAAAAAAGTGTCCTGTTAATAATAATATTTGGACCTTTAATATAGAATTTGGTTATGGTAGCTAGCGGTATTTGGCATCCAGATTTCCTGTCATATGCACATACTTTAGAACTGAGCCAATATTCAGAAAATCCCCTCCCCCCCCCAAAAAAAAAAATTAAAAGAACAATTTCCGTATTTCAAATTCCATATAGAAACTTTATACAAAAATCATATTAATTTGATCTTTGTTATATTTCATATTATTTGCAATGAAAGTTTTCAGTTTTGGAGTACAACGGCGAATTAGGAAAGTAATTAAACGGAAAGAGGCAATCAAGTCAGTTCTTCACAAAAAAAATATATTTGTTTTATTTGTTTTTCTTATTTAGATTATATATTTTAATACGTATCATTTCTTAAGTTAAAGGCATATTAATGCCTATCTTTTTTTAAGCTAAAGACATTGCGAGAATATTTATGACATGAAAACTAGTTTTTTCTGCATTTTCAATATATATAATGGGAAAGTTTTTTTTTTTTTTTTTTTTTTTTTTTTTTTACAGTGGAGTAAAAGGATTCCAAACATTGCACCGAAGAATACTACTTCAGAATAATGAAAAACGATGAGAAAAACCACATTTAAAAAGAAAAAAAAAATTGTATCATATTCTTTGTTTGATTTTTAAGGTACCGTATTTAAAAAGTAAAAACGGAAAATGTATAAGATTCCATGAGGAAAAAAATCCATGTTTATAAAATGTGACAAATTAACAGCATTAACACTAACATTACAATTAGTCGTAGCATTAACATTAAGGGTGAATTTAAAATAATGTGTTGCTCTTACATCTATAAATTCTTTTGTGCAGTTGAAAATCTTAGATGAGACTTAATCACTTTCTTAACCGTTTACACGCCGAATTAATATCGCAATGTAATTATAATTTTTTTTCCAGCATCCAATGTTTTAAATTATGCATACGAATTTAGAAAAAACAAAACAAAAAAATATTTCAGCATATTTTTTTTTTTTTTTTTTTTTTTTTTTTTTTTTTTGCTGTTTTCATTTCAGTGTTCCCATTTTGGAACATGGTTATGGATTGACAGCCAATGCAAATATAACAAATTATTTTCTGCTATATGCTATTATATATTGTTCTTGAGTATTTTCTCGATTTCCAAAAACTTTTAGATTCTTCGCGGTAAAATCTAAGCCATATAGAAAAAACGATAAAACTAAATAATATATTTTTATGCATATTAATGAATTTACATTTTCTTTATACCTGTGATAAATGCTTAAATATTATTTTTTTTCATTTATTTTAAAAATTTTAATAATATGGGGACAGGAGTGACATATACATGAACAAAAGTAACATACTTTCAAAACTTTTCGGTTTTGAACATTTTAAGAATTATAAATTATTCAACATCTATATATATTTTTTTACTATTTTAAAATTTGAATAATCTTTTAGAAAAAAAATATCCAACAATAAGATAATGAGTAAATAAATGAATTTATTTGGACAAAAGTTTTAGTCAGAAAAAAAGTGTTTAAGTACGAGAAATACTGCTCGTTTTAAAATTTATATCATATAATTTGTCTATAGTAAAATATCTTGAATTAACTGGTTGAGGGGGGATATCAATAGCACACAAAATTTCATTCTTTGGAACATCTTGGATATCTGGTGTATTTGGCCAATAGAATTGGCTTCCATTCCTTAACATAAAATTTATTTTAAGTATGTCATTATTTATTTCTTCAATTAAACCTGTAAAAAAACAAATGTTGTAATAAGTAATATGAAAAAATAAAATATGTTGATAAAAATTCAAAATAACAATTTAATTCTAAATAAAAATTTAAAACTCACCAGGAAACCAATTTTCATCATGCACAACTGCAACCCAAATTCCTACACAAATATGTTCTTTTTCAAAATTAGGAGTTGATACTTCAGCATCTTTATAATCATTGGGCATATCCTTAAAACAGGGAGATAAGTTTACAAATGATGATTCTGAACAGTAATGTTGACATTTTTCATGTGTGTCATATGTGAAACAGCCTAAATAATGCGGGTGAAGTTTAACATTTTCAAACTTATTCCAAGTGAGCTGATGCAATTTAAATAGATTTGGAATAGATGGTATCAATGTATTCTTTGGCTTCAAGCCATCTATGGCATTGATATCTGTTTCGAAAATTCAGTCCTCAAATAAATAATTTGAAAGGGGACAGAATAGAAAGGGACAGTATTGACAAAATTAAGGAAATTGCTTCTGTGTACATAGTAAGTTAGGCTTAGTAAGACTGCAATATGATATTTTGTATTGAGCAAAAGTATGTTATATCATGACGAAACAATAAATAAATAAAAAGAATAACAAGGACAGTTTAAGTTGGGGACAGTAGTGACAAGTAATAAACATATTCTTGCCTTTCTATCCATTTTGTAGCTTGTAACTATTTTTGAAGTCCTTAGAATTGTACCATGTGTTTTTTCTGGGAAATTAAGATGGCTCCTTCTACTAAATGCACCTGTTCACCAAATTTTTATCTGGCCATTTGGTGGTCACTTTAGCAGTTTTATACAAAAGGACAGTAGTGACATAAAAACTAGGGGACAGCGTTTCCCTGGCTCAGAATAAATATAAAACTATTTTTAATTTACAATAAAAATACTTTATTACGTACTTTGCAGTATAAATTTTTATTTTGGGTGGTAAAGTTGTTAAAAACAGTTCATCATTGCACTTAAAATTGTTTCAGAAGTTATTTAGAATTAGAATTAGAATTGTACATGAAGTGAGGGAAACGGGACAGAAGTGACAAAACAAATATTCAAAATAACATTATAGTAAAATTTACAGTTCTTTTCTTGAAAATACTGTTTGAAATTGTAGAAAAACATTACAAAATACATTTTATGCTAAAAAAAATAGATGAATGACAAAAAACAGCAAATAAACCTAAGGGGCAGAAATTACCCACTTATCGGAGAATCACCCATTTCAGAAACGGTATTTACCGACACAATCCGTGTATAAACTTCCCCGTTACACCCAGAGAAATATTTTGTTGAATTAACAAACATTTGTATGGTCCAACAAATATTTTCGTTTAAAAATGAGTCAATGGATATTTTATTTGAATAAAGAAAAAAATATTATTGTTTTATTTTTCAATTTTCTGACCACAATTTTCACCCGAAATGCATAATAACGTAAAGATAACATCGTTAATACGTCTCAATTTGAAAAGGTTTATTATCCAAAAATTATCTTAATCCTTTATAGCTATATAAGTCAATTAAACAAAATTATGTGAGAGAGTCATGGCTACTGCACACCAATTTAAATTTTGTAAAAACAACGATCTCTTGTTGAAATTACAAATTAAAAATACAAAACTTCAGTAAGACTAAAAAAAAAAAAAAATAAATAATGAAATTTTGTCAAAATTTTATAAGAGTGTTAAGGATATTTTTTTGTCTGAGCAACAAAACCAATTTTTTTACTTTAACTAAAAAATTCACTTAATGCAACCAAAATGTATTCAACAAAACATGTTTTGTAGTTTTAATTCCTTTCTCTCGGTGTACGAGTTCTCAGAGAAAAATCGTTCAAAATCGGAAACTCGTATGTAAGCCGATGTAAAAAAAAATAGTAATAAAAAATATAGCGAATTTAGTACTTTTTTGTACATAGATAATAGAAAAATATACTCTACGAATTTATTGATGTCTCCTAATTTGGGAGTGCTGCCCAATCTTTTTACTTTTTAAAGTGTAAATATATTTTTACCGTTAATCCTTTTTCCTCAAAATAAATAAATAAATGAATAAAAATAAAATAAATAAATAAATAAATAAAAATTAAAATAAAATCGCAAATCCAAGTTTAAAATTTCATGAAGAAATTCCATTGTGCCTCTTCAGAACTCTGTGAATGTGGCGAAGTGGGGATGCCAGATCATACTTACTATCACTGTACTCTGACTAAAGCTTGGCATCTCAGATATCACCTTTCTTCCCTAAATCTTGGCTACAAGGGTGTTATCTCGTCCAGCGTTGCTTTCTAAACTAAGAAACATATATAATTATCTAATGTTTATTTCCATTTGAAGTACTTAACAGTCTGTCTTGACAAGTCTTGAGACTTGTACAGACTTGACAGCAGGATATCGAGAGTTCTCCATCTCATCTCACCAGTTGCTTGTCACGAGGGGGCATGGGCCCCAGCGGACATCTTACCAAAATAGCGAACATTTTATCCATTTTTCTCCTGATCTCTGTCGCGAGGGGGAAATTGCCCCCTCGCACAAAAATATGGAATTTTTATATGGAAAATTTCATGAAATTTTCTCGTCAACGGGCAAAATTTTTTTCACTAAGAAAAAAAATCACTTCCAATCATAATTGTATTCCGGAAACATGATTACCAATACCTTTTAGCTTTCATGGTATTAAATTCTGGGAACTAATGTGCCCTCAGATGTACATATGTATGTATATACGTAACGTGGAAATTTTTTATAGAAATATCCGATTGCTTTAATTTTCGATATAGGTTAATTCTAAAAAGGCGCTTAAATGAATATTTTTGGAGATTCCTTGTTTAAATATACAGTGGGAACTCGGGTCTATGCCTCCTTTATTTAAATAAATGAGTTTTTTATATAGAATTACCGATTTCTTTAATTTTAGTACATAGGTTCATTTTAAAATGGCACTTCTTTGATTGGGTTTGGGGGAATCCTTGGTTAAGTGTAAAGTAGTAGGGCGACCGTAAGCTAATATTTTTTCTTAACTAAAAAAAAAATTGGATTCTACATGCTGAAAGATTTTGTGTATTGGCTCATTCTGATAAGGCTATTTCCTGATTAGGTTTGGGGATACACTGATTAAATATAAAGGAGTACGGAAAGTTACTCCCAATATGGATGAATGTGTATTGCATGCAGAAACATTCGATTTGCTTTAAATTTTCATTCTCAGAAGTGCTTCTTGAATAATTTTTGGAGTTCATCGGTTAAGCATAATGGGGGAAATGGAGGAGCTAATTCTTTCCGTAATTTATATTTTTAAAGCATTATGTTTTGAGAAAAAAAAAATACACAATTAGTATAAATAGCCTGTAAGCTTAGTGCTATCAGTTTAAGTGGACACCTTTACTTTATTTAATTTTTTTATAGATTATTTTATTTTATTTTATTTATTTTTTTATTTTTTGAGATTGTACATGCTTATTTATGAAAGCAAATATCATTTATTAAGGGTTTAGCTTTAGATATATATAAAAAAAATCAAACAAATATGTACATATATTTAAGATATTAATCAATTTCTCAATTAATTTTTAGTAGTGAAATTACGCCTGATATTTTTAGATACGTGAATATTCATACTTCTACTAAGCGTAAGACCAACTTAGTGAAAACTGTCTAAGCCGGGAATCGAGCCCGGAACCCTTGAAATAGCGCTCCAAGTGCTCTACCATTTAAGCTACGAAGACAATGTCCAGCTCAGCATTTTTCACTTCATATGTTGGTTAAGCTGCAAATCGCAGCACTAGATCCGTCTCCATGAGCACACAATTCTGGGCGTAACATGAGACACTAGAGACCCAGCATTGGTAAATCACATATATATTTAAGATATTAATCAATTTCTCAATTAATTTTTCCAAGGGTTCCGGGTTCGATTCCCGGCTTGGACATTTTTCACTAAGTTGGTCTTACGCTTAGTAGAAGTATGAATATTCACGTATCTAAAAATATCAGGCGTAATTTCACTACTGAAAATTAATTGAGAAATTGATTAATATCTTAAATATATATATGTGATTTACCGATGCTGGGTCTCTAGTGTCTCATGTTACGCCACAGAATTGTGTGCTCATGGAGACGGATCTAGTGCTACGATTTGCAGCTTAACCAACATATGAAGTGAAAAATGCTGAGCTGGGCATCATCCTTGTTGCTTAAATGGCAGAGCACTTGGAGCGCTATTTCAAGGGTTCCAGGTTCGATTCCCGGCTTGGACATTTTTCACTAAGTTGGTCTTACGCTTAGTAGAAGTATGAATATTCACACACACATACACACACACATATATATATATAACCAATAATTGTAAGCCAATTTATATCAATAAAACATAAAAAATTATTTAAAAGGAATATTCGAAAGTATCCAGAACTAGATTCATCATTCCCAATATATGTATTATATAAATAAATAAATTTAATACAAAATGGACACATTGAAACATGAAAAAAAAAATTAAAATGAATACAGTCGAAATTCGTAAAACCAAAGTACTATCTTCATCTTCAGGCCCACAAATACTTTGGATCTAGAAATAGAGTGTGTGGTATCATCGTCGTATTAGCCATGAAAAAGCAAAATAATACGAATTTGTGGCTACCAACACACATAAAACCAAAAAAAAAATGGAGAAAACTATTAAAAATAAATCATAATAACGTTATTAAAATGGATAGAAAAGAAAAAAAAAACATACCAGACACTAAAGTTACTCCAAAAATGATGTAGCAAAAAAACAACAACAACAAAAAAAACTTTTATGATTGCAAATTAATAAAATGCATTATATACTTATAGGAAGATGCCTTAAGCATATGCTCTCAGTATATATATCAGTAAAATTTATATATGCAATAATTAATATACATGCATGTATCTAAAATTATACGATCAGGAATCAATCCCAGTAAATTTCAGTTTACTATAACTAACTATACTTGTATGATATAACTATAATACGTTTATTTAATATACTTACTTAATGATAATCCCATTTCGACAACAGATATTTCCTTATTTATTACTTTCCTGAAAATAATTCATGTATATTCCACTACGCCTTCTGCTTTTAAAAGCATGTTTAATTAATTCTATCCTGTGTGATGCATCTTATTTTCACCAATAAGACTGCATTAAATGTAAATTCCAAAAGTTTGTAATTTATTCAATCTTTTACATTTTATTTTTCGCGATATACAATTTTATGTTTCGATATATTGTATCCGACAATTTTTAGTTGTCTTTGGTTGATGTCCCATTTAACCCTTTATCTACCACACTATGATTTCTTGAAAATTTTACATTCTAAGGCATCCTAAGTAAACTGTTTTAACTAAATAAAAAGATTTTGATAACCATTTAATAAATTTTTGAAGGATTTTGGAATGATTGAAGGATTTAGAAGGATTAATTAAATTTGAGTTTACAGAGATTTTGTGCAATATTTATAACCCCACTCAAATCTTTTATTTTAGATTATTTTCTTAGTATTTTGCAGAATTATAAAATGTACAAATATGATGTTCTTAATATAATATAAATATAGAAATATTTCCGAATTGAAAAATCCCCATCCTCCTCCCTCAGCGCCAAAAAAGCTGAAAACATAAAAAGGCAAAAGAAATCATCCTTTTAAAAATATTTTTGTTTTCTGTAACCATTAATGCTTTTGGAACAAAATAAAGTAATGTATCTGTAACTCATTATGAACTGTACTGCAACTAATTGACGTATTAAAATAATTAATGGCACTTATAAATACCGTCGGTAGATAAAAGATTAACTTGCTGTACGTATATATTTCTACGTATTTTATATCTTTACTTGCATAAGAACTCATTCCGACATACATTATTTCATAATTTATTTCTTTCAAGAAAATAATTCCTATTTATCTCACTGCACTTTCTGGATTTAAAAGCATGTTTAATTTACATTTTATTGTGACATTTCTTATTTTCGCCAATGAAACTGCATTAAATATACATTGCGAGGTTTAGTAAATTTTTCGACCTTGCAAATTTTATATGTTGTGATACACAATTTTCTATCTATATATTTTAGGCATCCTGCAATTTGTAATTCAATTTGATAGAAGTTGTTAATTAACAGTCCAACTGCTTTATGTATATATTTCTGCTTCTCAATCCATTGGGGAAGAACGACCTGTATACTTGGCGCATAAGGTGATCACGCTTCGTGATTATTCTCACCAGTATTTTTTTATTGTAAATTTTGCCTTACTTAATCTGACCATTTTTCCGCTTTAATTAGGCAGATTTTTCTGTTTTGAAAAAACGGTGGTAAAAGATAAAAAATTCGGTAATGACGTTCGTCGCGAAGGATTTGAGTATACTCATTTACATAAAAACACATTACGACATAAACATTTCATAATTTATTACTTATAAGAAAATAATTCCTATGTAATAAACTACACCTTCAAGATTAAAAAGCATATTTATTTTATTACTTTTTGTGATACTTCTCATTTTCTGCAATAAAACGGTATGAAATCTACTTTGAGAAAGTTTGGTAATTTATTCGACCTTTAAAATTTATTTTTTGAGGTACACACTTTTCTGTCTCGATTTTTAAGCATCCCTCAATTTATATTTGAATATGGCAGAAGTTTCAAATTGCAAATTGCTGTGCTATGAAATTGCTATGAGTATATATTTCTACTTATATAATATAGGTTAACATTCCCAGTAATTGGCAGGCACCAGTGATAGGCATATCTTACAAAAATATCCTAAAATGAGATTTATATCCAGTCTTTTAAAAATAAAGACCATATACCAGTTATATGCTCATTTACTTTACAGATAATAACTTTGATTTATGCTACTAGATGACAATAGTGCCTAGGAAAGAGAAACAAATGTGGCTTGTATCAAATTAGCCATTTTTGTTGCAAGTGCTTCTTCTCTGGCTTAAGTAAGGCATGCATTTAAATTTCTTATTATCTGATTTACAGTATTTTTAAATTTTAATTGACCACAGTTTTGTTTACTTGAAAAGGATTACTTTAATTGTGTAAAAGCCTAAGTGCCAAATACTGGTGATTAGAGCAACTTTTAGAAATACATTTTTATAAAAATACTTCTTCAAATATTTTTGCTTTTAGTGGGCAAAGCAGATGCACAGATATGCACTCTTTGATTTAAAAATATTTGCAAGTAAATATTTTATTTCTTGGTAATGAAAATAGAAGTAAGTTTAAAGACAAATCCTTAATGTGCCAATTACTGGCGATGTTACCCTACTTTCTTACACAACATCTAATTCCGACATAAAGCATTGCATAATTTTTTTATTTGCAAGAAAATAATTCCCATGTATGAAACTGCACGTTCAGGATTCCAAGCATATTTATTTTGTTATCTTTGTGATACTTATTATTTTCCTGAATAAAATGGAATAAAATCTACATTGTGGATAGTTGGAAATTTATTTGACTTTTAAAATTTTATTTTTCGTGGTGCACAATTTTCTGTCGAGATTTTTAAACATCCTACAATTTAGATTTGAATTTGGCAGAAGTTATTTAACTTACACAAGGTCAAAATTTGCCTTTTTTGACACTGTGCAATCAGGGATTTCGGCCCTCTTCCTCTGCCAAGTACATTTTCAAAGAGAATTTCACTAATTTTCTAATAGCCGACTTATTTTAAAATTTAACATTTGTAAGCACAAAATATAAAATACTGAACTACATAATCTGCTTTCTAAAATGTTGACACATTAAAATTTTCCTAACGGAATCGAATTTTAAAAAAATCGAAAAAAAATTCCACTGTATACAGGATTCTTAAACTAAGAATAACTACTAATCTTTATATTTTCCTATACTTTACCATACCCGAGACAGGAAGATTTTAAGAATATCATGCCAAACATAGACAAGAGAAAAATCAACTCAAAAATTCTTTATTCGTCACCTGAGGCACGCACATGCCCTCTCTGCCTCCCTTCTTAGCTTCGGCCCTGAACATACAAATTACTTTAAGTATATATAATATTTCTGCTTATATAACATTACTTACACAACATCTCATTCCAACACAAAGCATTTCATAATTTATTACTTGCCAGAAAATAATTCCTACATACGATACCTAAGCATACTTAATTTACTCCAGGTAATACTTCTTATTTCCTCCAATAAAATCGCATAAAATACACATTACGAAAATTTGCTACTTTATTCGGCTTTTCAAATTTCATTTTTGGCGATACACAATATTCTGCCCTGGATATTTTAAGCATCCTGCAAATCTACTTACTGCAATATTGTCTGATGGGGAAGAACATCATAACGCTTTTCCCTCGGGGATCCGACTTGATAAGTCAGAGTCGTTCACGAATCAGGTCATTCCGGGTATCTACCCATGAAGGTAACTTGCCTCGGGGAATAAAGGGGGCGAAAGACAAGCTTGGTAGAGAGAATTATTATTTACTCAAAGCATGATAGTGCCGTTTTATTAGAAATACGGTCGAAGAGAAAGGCGAAACAATTTAAGACCCGAGAGTGTTTGGGTTTAGCTTCTAATAATATGGAAGGTATTACGTAACTGTAAAAAAAATTCACTCTCACTTTTTGGATATCCTCTGAGAGTTTCAGAACTAGTAATAAAAGAACTGTTTTTTTACAGCTTCTGTAGTTTATTTAAAATGCACCCTTCTAAGAAGGATAGCACAGTTTTTAGATATAAGTAATTAATATTTTATAATATAATAATTTAAAAACTAAATATTATATTTTATTTAGTACAATTATTTACGACATAAAACTGCTGTAGGTAAATTATTGGAGATTTTATAAGTTATACAGGGTGTCCATAAAAGAACTCCGGAGTTTTAAAATTCATAGCTCACTAACTGTAAAAGATAGCTAAATTTAGTCGATTTCTCTGAAAAGAGTAGCTCAAAAAGTTTTACTCATACGAATTGGGAATGTTTGCATCAACTGTTGGCAGCGCTGCAGGGCGTTGATCTTGAAATGATTGCGACTCCGCAACAAAAGGCTCAATGTGTTATTTAGCTCATAGAAACGATAGAAATTTCTTTTGGGGGCATATCAAGAATCTTGTGTATGCAGAGAAAATTCGTGATGTTCAACATCTCAGGGAACGAGTAGTCAGTGGTGTGGCAACCGTCCCACCAGACATGCTCGCCAGGACATGGGAAGAGGTAGAATACCGTTTAGACGTCTGCCGTGCCACTAACGGGGCTCATATAGAACTTTACTAAGTGTTAAAAAAAAAAACTTGGAAATGTAAGCTTTTCAATCATGTATAAAACATGTATGTATGTTTTTTATTTCATTAAAATATTTTGCTTCAAAACACCGGAGTTCTTTTATAGACACCCTGTACAACCAGGACTCCCAAATGGTCCGCCAACTGAACATCAATACTTTCTTAGAAATACTTTCGTTTTATATTTTTCTGGTAAACTGGGCAGAAACCGCTTTCGGAGGTTAGTTTTAGCATAAATGTTGTTCAAACCTACTATGAATTTTTCTGTTAAAATATATTGGTGTTCAGTTCGCGGACCATTTGGGAGACCTGTATAATGTAATAGTAAAAAAAAATAATTAAATATTTTTTAAGTATATCATTTTATGGTTGCAGAATCGGTAGCAAAAGTATATATTTATTGTATTTTTGTGACGTTCTCATATTAAGGGGCTCCGGGACACATTTTAAAATATTTTTTATTTATTAAGTAAAAATTTTTTATTTTTTTTATGGTTTAACATTTTATTTGTAAACTAAATCACATGATAAAACTTCTCAAATATATTTTTTAAAAGAAAAATTTATTAAAAATTTTGGGTAATTCAAAATCGTTTTAATACAAAATATTATTTATTGAATTTCAATTTTTTTAAATTAAAAAACTGAAATATCTATATTTTAATTTTGATTCACCGTTTAAAAAATATTTTAAAAAATTAAATAAAAATTTGGGAAAAAGAATTTTATTTAGAAAATCATATTTTCAAAAGTATTTTTTTCCAAATTTGCTGAATCAAAATCAAAGCAAAATAATCAAAAAAGACATGTTCTAAGTTTGAAGAATTTATCTTTGACCATTCTTGAATTATTAATTTCGAAAAATTGCGAAAAAACTCAACATGAAGAAAAACTCATTTTTACAAGAAGTTATTTCCATGACAACCATTTCGTGAAAGCTACATTTTAAAAATAATAATAATAATAATATTTCCTCTTCTAATTAAGAGAGAAACACAATTATGCGCTATTTTAATCCAAAAAAAGAAAAAAAATAGAGAAATTTTAAATGCAATAAAAGTGTTTTAGAAAATTTGAATATTTTTGTGTCGCGGATCCCGTTACTATGCTGAAAATATGTCGCTCGAACAGTGACAACTCATGACTAACAATATAGAGTTTGTACATGCTGTGCATCTGCCAAATTTACACTTTTTGTTGACAGTATAAAAGGATTCGCACGCTTCTAGGATTTTTCAAGAACCTTTTACCAGAATTTTCGTAAAGGGTATAGCCGGGTTTCTTAGTAAAATATGCCCTTTAGTCAACCACATCGAGTCCTACATGGATCGATAGCCCATAAAAAGAAATGCATGTCTCCCCTGTTTTAAGTTTGTATCTCAAGACCATGGGGGGTAATGGCCCTAAATGCCTGTTTTGGAAAAGTGCGTATTGTGAAGAAACTACTAAGCAGATTTCAACGAAAAAAATAAGAGATGTAAAAACCACCATACGAATGTTTGACAACTTTTTCAGATTTTTTAAAACAAAATAACAAGTTTTCTAACATTTTTCCTGTTTTTAATTGTACATTTTAATTAAAAATAAACTGAAATTTCTGAGTGACCGCCTTAATTTTTTTGCATGAAATACTATGACACATGATGCATATTCACTATCAATTTCAACTTTCTACGTATGGTGCATCATATTAAAAAAAGGCAAAATCATATTCCGGCGGTAATGTGAGGCGTGTATCGAAAAATTTTCACGCCTTCTTTTAAAAATACCGTGTGAATTAATATGTAAGATTTGAAAAGAAGGCGTGAAATTTGTCCGAGACACGCCCCACATTCCCGCTGGAATATGATTTTGCCTTTTTTTAATATGATGCACCATACGTAGAAAGTTGAAATTGATAGTGAATATGCATTATGTCTCATAGAAATTCATGCAAAAAAATTAAGATGGTCACTCAGAAATTTCAGTTTATTTTTAATTAAAATGTTCATTTAAAAACAGGAAAAATGTTAGAAAACTTGTTCTTTTGTTTAAAAAAATCTGAAAAAATTGTCAAACATTCGTATGATGGTTTTTTACATCCCTTATTTTTTTCGTTGAAATTTGCTTAGTAGTTTCGTCAAAATGCGCACTTTTCCAAAACAGGCATTTAGGGTCATTACCCCCCATAGTCTTGAGATACAAACTTAAAACTGGAGAGAAATAAATTTCTTTTTATGGGCTATCGATCCATGTAGGACTCGATGGGGTTGACTCAAGGGCATATTTTACTATGAAACCCGGCTATACCCTTTGTAATATTGGCCTTATTAATGAAAAAATCTATCTTCAGATGTAATAACCAGTACCTTACGAAATTTCTGATACTAAAACGCCCATAATCCCCAGAATCTCTTGATGAACATGAACCCTGTATAATATATATCTTTGTTTAATTTAATGGCAGGAGTTATAAATTATGTATTCTTGAAGAGATATATATTATGGGGGGAATAATTTAAGACATAAAATTGTTAAACTGCTGGAGATTTTTTAAAACATTGTGTAATAGTAAATAAATAATTTAAAAGAAAAAAGTACTTTTTTAGTAAAGCGTTGGAAAGTCTCAGGATTAGTAGTACAGGAGCTTACTTTTCTTAATTTTTGTGAAGTTTCCGCATTAAGATGCTTAAAATATGCTGTAATATATTAATATTATTGACTCATGACTGGCTTTTGGGGGCCTAAATAAACAGGTCTTTCAATCAATATTCTTATTTTTTTCTTTTTCAGTACAGATTTATTCTTAAAAATTGATAGAGTTTTTTTTTCTTAAAAAAGTTCTTTTTTTTTTCCTTTTACAAATTTTGTTAACTTCTTCGTAAACTTCTTTTGTAAACTTCTATCTTCACCGTGGTTATTAATGCAAATGTTGTAGAAATCTATTGTAAAAAACTTTCTGCCGAATTATTAGTATTGGAAAAACAGATTAGTGGGAACCTTACGTGTAAGACAAATTTACACTTTTTTATTGGCATTGTACTTTAATTGAAACTTTTGCTTAATTTAGTAGGAAGAGGTTTGCACTTAGATAAAACATTTTTTTTTGTTTGCTTTTCATAGTGGAATAAACAAGAGTAATTTCGGTAGACATAAATATAGTGACCAAAAAGTTTCCACTACATGTCGTCATTAAACTCCGATAATGATAATGAAATTAACGAACATTGGTAGATGCTATTTCATATATTGAGATTAATTTATACAAACATTAATTTAAAACTATTAAAACATTTTTTAAACTATTTAAACATTAAAAGATATAATGTAAGCATTTTTTCTCTCTCTCACTGTTCTTAGTAAGGTTTTTACTTGAAAATTTCAGAAATAGTCACGGCATTTTTTTTCGAAGTTAAGAGATTATTTTCTACCGTGTAAATTTTCCTTTTACTGTTCGCTTTTTAAAAAATTTTAAGGAAACATATTAAATAACTTTTCTTCATACAGAATGATTAATAAAGATATGGAGTCAATTGCCTAATTCTTTAAATATAGACCTTAAACACATACTTTCAATTGCAAAGTTTCATAACAAGTGGGTAAATGAGATCGCAGATCGCACAGAGGGTTTCGTTTAATATTTCATTCAAAACAACTTATTCTTTAATTAATAAATCCAAATTGATAATTTATAATTACTAAATTCTCAAATAGGCGGTAGTACAATAAATTTAATTTTAAAATAATTATAAAAGGAAATTATTTATATTAATCAAATTAAAACTGTTCAAATCAAATTATTTGAAAAGCGCAAAAAACTCCAAGTTTTTTGAAAATCATACATAATAATAAAAAAAAATAAAAGAGATGTAAATAAAATTATTAATTTCTAAATTCGAAAAAAAATTGTTTGAACGAAATTTAAAATGTTGAATCATTAATAAATTACAATATTTTTTTTAAATAGAAGGAAAATTGAATTTCAAAAAATATTATTAATGTCAGATGAACGAAAACCTAATAATATAAATCCTTAAATTCGGAAAAATACGAAATTTCCTTCAATTAAATCCATCAAAATATAAAAATTTCAACTTGCAACACCAGGAATCGAACTAACAATCTCCTGTTTACTAGCGAAACGCTGTACCCCCAAGATACGATGTTTACAAGCAAAACGTTGAAGTTAAGGCACTCTTTTAAAAAGCAAATCACTAAAATGAACGTATATTGTTGATAAAATTAATTTTAATAAAATTTTAGACTTTTTCAAAATTTTGTGACTTGTGTGATACGTGCAATTCGGCAGTTAAGTACATAAAATTGGAAGTCTCTGACTTATCCAGTTTTTGTGTGCGGACTCTGTGAACAATAGGGTTTCTTCAGACGAACAAAACCCTAAAAAAGGCGTAAAATATGCTGAAATATGTTGAAATACTTCCTTGGAGATCTGTTTCAGAAAATACGCCAAATAAATTTTATATGATCCCCGTAGGATAAAATTTCTGATTAAAGAAATTTTCTTTATCCATTTCTGAATGAAACCTAAATTTTACATTTTGATACGGACAATATTCACAGAGATAAGCCAGTTTAAAGTACGTACAATTTCGTGGATTATTCAAATTTTGCATTTGAAATGCGTCAATGTCACATCGCTGAAACATATGCTTGAGTGAAGTTTTGTAAGTTACAAAATTTGGCTTTTAATGTCTTTGTTAGTTTAATAGATATAATAAGTCCGACATTGCACGTTAAGCGTAACAAATGAGGTCCCTTCGTACTATAACGAAGTTTTAAAAATATTTAAGTCTTGGCGTAATGCTATACAGTAGTAGCGGAAATCTTTTATGGGTTCCTGTAAAAACTAAATTCTTTCTATTATAAAGGAAGTAACTGGTAGTAAATCTCAGCAACGTATATCGATTTCATAACGCATCTAATGATGGATATTTCTGCTTTTCATTCAAGAATGGATAGCAAAAATTTTAATAATAGGAAATTTTATGCTATGAGGACGATATAAAAATTTAGTTTGTGTATTTTCTGCAATAGATCTTCCAGGAGATTGTAACTTAAGTCACCAAATTCTGCAAGCTTTTTTTTTTTTTTTTTTTTTTTTTTTTTTTTTTAATTTTTACGATTTGAAGAACATGTTCAAAAAAGGTACAAAATAATGTACTATTAAAACTCAAGTTAATGCATAAATGAAATTTAAATGCCTTCGGTTATAAAATAAAATGAAAATAATAAAAAAAACTTTGCAAGCATGAAAAAGTCAAATATATATTATTTACAATCTTTTCTCCCATTTAAATATTTTTTCCAGTCCCATGTTTTTCGCTGCAAAATAATTCAACTTACATGAACTCGTTCCATTAATTTTTGTCGTCAATTTGTACCAAACATTTAATTCATATGCAAAGTATGCGTATATTTTCTTTTAAAAAAAGTTTTGTACAAGCATAAATGGTTGTTGAAATATTCATCATACTTCCATTCTTTTCGCAATTCTAATTAATTCTTTAGGTTGATGTCATAATTAAGGTATGACATAATTAATACAGAATACATTATTTTTCTCTATTGTATTCTCTTTCTTGATATCCTTTAATAAACGGAATGTTATCAAAATAATTAGCCACGAAGAAAATATTCATCTGTAAGACTACGGCTATATAGTATGTGGTTAATTTTAGTTTTGCAACAATACTTTCAAAATCATAAAAAATGTGTTTTTGTAGAATAAATAGAAATAATTTTGCTTTGTATGTAAATATTATATTATTATCCTTAATATTCGCTTTAAGAGAAAGTGTGAATTATTTAAAGGATTTGTATGATTTATGTAGAAGATTTTATTTGTTATTGATGCACTTTGACTCTGACTTGTATTAAATTTAAACTTTATCGTCGAAAAGTGACTGTAAATATGAAAAAAAAGTAATTTTTTTAGATCTTTTTCTTTTCTTAATGAACATTATATTAAAAAAAGTGGTAGTTTTTTGTTGGATACTATCCCGTTTATTGTATGGTTTATTTGCACCAAAAGTTTTAAATAAAAAAAGTACGGTAATATAATGTGCTGTATAATAAAATGCAAAATCTATTTCATTAATCGAAAGTTTTGAATATTATGCTTATGCTGTAAAATTCGTATCATAAAAATAATAAGTAAAATATATTAAAGGACTTTTAGTAATTACGTATTAAGTATTAAATCATTTATTTGTAAAATTTTCTTCAATCAAATACGTATCAAATGTAACATATTAAATAAATAAGAAGTTAATAAGTAGGAAAGTTTTAATTAATGTAGGTATGATGAAATTTTCTTTTTTCTATTTTTACCTATTTAAGTTTTTATATTGTTAAGTCATTTGTTTCAATGAGTTTTTAAGGGTTACATTTATACTAAGATAAACATTAATAATTAGGTAAATATATTATTAGAATTTATTTCTTGATAAACGTAAAATCCAATTTACAAATTATTATCAATATTATCTATGGCACTAAATGCTTTCCAATGCATAATAAAATAGAAAATAGACCGAGAGATTTAGCTTGTTAATGTCCAAAAACTCCTTAGATAATTATTGCATAGCCCAATGAAACAAAAAATCAAACATGCTTGTTTCTGACAAAAATAAACATTAAATATAATTTCAATGAATACGAATACTCTTACGTAAACGAATACTCTTTGCGTATAAGACAAGTAAAAAAGAAAAAATATATTTGTATTCAAAACAAAATTGTTTCATCTTCCAATAAAACTTAAAAAAAAAAAAATACCAATTTATAACAGCCAGGCCAATCCATGTTTTTATCCATAAGTACATCTAACTGATAAAGTATTATAAAAATAGTAATGCAATTTAGTGCAGAGGTAATATAAAAACCACACAATACATTTGACAATGTTCTTCAGTGTTACAATTTCAATGTTGATTTTATTCCTCAAACATGTGTTTAAATGTTCATGTTTAACTCCGGAATTCATAGTTTTTATATTATATGTCTAGAGAATTTAAAAAATATTTTAGACGAATGCTGCTATGACTGATGGAATAAAAGAAAATCGATATTTTCAAGAAAATAACTTTAACTCATACCTTAAAGAGAGGAAATATCTCCAGTTTACATAAATTGCAAGAATGAATAAATACAAAGGTTTCTTTTAAAAATAACTTTTTAATAAAAATGAAATTTTGGCTAAATGATAACAGCCGATCGACTTTTTCATCTGGAATAACTTTGACTGATAAATTGAAATAAATATAATAAAGTAACATATTACATGGAAAATATAAGATCTAAGCTTAATTTTTGTCAATATTGCCAGAATGAATATAGATTTTATTCTCCAGAGAAATACTTAAAATTTCATGTATAATTGTGGAATTAATATTTATTTTAAGTTATGCATGTTTAGAAATTCAACACTTACTTCAGCCCAAATATTACAATGCCCGATCAAAAAAAAAAAAAAAAAAAAAAAAAAGATTTATTATTTGTATGAAAAATAAATCTAAATATAACTGTAAAAACATCGAATGGAATCCGTCGACATACCACTCAAGATAGAAAAAAATAAATAAAACTTATGTTTCTATGCAAAATAATCTAACCAAGTCCAAACTTCTTACAAATTGTAACAGCCGCTCGAAGATTTCATCCAAAAGTAACCTTGAGTATTAAACTGAAATAAAAATAATAACGTTATTTATTGCAGGAAATATAAAAGCTATGGCATTATTTTTTGACAGTGTCGTCAGTGTTATAAAATAACTATAGATTTTATTATGCATAGAAGTATTTAAATTTTCATGAAGAACCGAAGAGTTCATAGCTTTATTAAATTGTGTATCTACAGAATTTCAAACACTATTTTAAACATGTTTTGAAATGCTACGTCTCATAAAACAATGCATGATCTTTTTTATGTATTTATCATTTTCATTTTTCGTTTTCGTGTGTTTCATGTGCCTGTAAAAACAATCTTTACAAACTCGCAAATAAACTCTATTCTCAAAGTTGGGAATAACATTTTATGTATAGTTACAAAAAAAAAAAAAAAAAAAAAAAAAAAATGTACTAGTAATTTTAAATAAAAATTTGAAAATAGGAAATGGAATCAGTCTACATAAAAGGCAGAATAAAGGGGGAACTATATATTTGTATGCAAAATAATTTTCTAAAAATTGCCGAATCTCGCAAAAATTGTAACAGCCGATCGATGTTTTCATCCGTAAATAATTTTGATTGATTTCTCCGTGGCAACAAGTTTTAGATTTCCTCTTTCGTTTTCTTTCATTTTCAACTTAACTTTTCAAGCTTTCGTCATTGACTCTATACTTTGGAACTGATAGATTCTAAAATCTGGCATACAATTTCGAATATAATCTGTTCTTTTTTCGTTTTTTATTATTTTCGCACAAAGTCTTGGAAGTTTAAGTATGTTAAAATGTTGATTCGTAATTTGCTTCAAAAGAATTTTCACAAATTTTAGAGTCTAACATCTACCTGCACTTTTATTATTGAAGTCAAATAGAAAATATGTTGCACATAAAAGTTTTGAATTTAATTTTATAAAAAAAAAATCCTATCCTATAAATGTGTATTTATGTATTTTTATTAATTTTATGTACGGATATAATTATTCAGAATAATATCAGTTTGTATATTTTCTGATATTATTATTTCCAATTTCTGTAGTTTCGAATTTTATTGCCGACTCTTCGGCAAGCTGAAGATAAAAATGTGTTTTTAATTAAACTGAAAAGAATTTTCGTTTATTAAGTTATTCGATGTATTCTTTTGAGCTTTTGTGTTCCTGTTTTTTTATTCTTGTTTGCCTGCATAATGAAATTATTTAATATTGATACATTACTTGTTTTTCATGCCAGTTCGTGTTTTTACGTCAAATTAAAATGTTTTTCTTGTAATGATGCAGTCTTAACTAACTAAAACAATACTTACACAAATTATAAAACAATTAGAAAACTACTAATAAGGTATCGAATGAGGTGAGTGAATTTTTATTATTTATTATTGGAGATTGTTCAGGCAAATTTACGATTATTATAATCGGTTACGAATATCAGATTACAATTATTATAATCGTTATTGCAAGTTTATAGCACTAATTTTGCGAATATTTTTCTAAAAAATAAGGAATATTTTCATTTCAGTATGAATCGAGGATATATGACAGAAAATTAAAAAAATTCTATCAATGTATAATCTATTTTATTACTTTCCAAATTCCTTACAGCCACCTCAATTTATAGTTGAATTGAGTTGAAACTCAATTTATTGCTGATTTACTATAAATGGAAAAATAATGCGTACTATGAAGAAAGCTGGAGTTTTGCATCGGATCGGAACTTGCTGATGCAATTTTTTCTCATTAGGACTCGGATTCGAGTGGGGTTGAATATAAATGCTGCGTGTTTGTGTTTGTGCTGAGTTTTGATTATTATGGATCGAATTCCGTTTAATATAATTTTTCATAAGAAAGGCGTGAATATTTTAATTGAAAAAAGGTAGTTTATTATTGAATATTTAATAAGTGATTTATCTAAGCGCCCAACCAACAAAGTGGAAACAATTTCTAAATAAATTACTTCCACAAAATTACCTATTAATCTTTTTAATTATCCCAGTATTTAACCTGGAATAATTAAACCAAATGAATATAGACGAGTTTATTAAAAGGTAATTAAGTTTCAATCATATAGATTTGAATTCACAGAAAGGGTAGATAATTTGTGATGTAGGGAAGTTCCGAAAATAATTATATCATAAATGAAATAATATTTTTATATTCAGACATTTCTTAAATATAAAACTAAAAACACTCAATAATATCACAAAAAATCAGTGTATACAATTTTGAGCTATATCCAATCTCCAAAGACAAATATTCAGCATAAATATTAATTGAGACCGAAGCTGTTGTTCACAGATTGTCAGGAGTAGATAAACTGGACTGCATATTGTAGTTAAATTGTAAACATTTAATTGAAAGAAGACTTCTGTATTTCTGTAAACCAGCTTTCCAAAAAAAAAAAAAAAAAAAAAAAAAAAAAAACTATTTTTAGAACTGATGCAACTGGATTTATTATTGTAATTATTCTATATTTCCAATAAAAGGTACTTATGATTCAGTTATACTAAGGTTCACAAATAGAGAGCCCACACGTACTATTTTAATTCCGGAAATAAATTATATTTTGTAATTTAAGTCCTATATCAAAATATTCCATAAAATAATGTTGCTAAAGTACAAAAAGTCTAGTTTTATGGTTCTCGATCCATGTAAGGTAGGAAAAATATTTTCTTACTAAGAAATTTTGAAATATTGTAAAATATATTGTACATTGAATTTACATAAGTAGAATATTTCATACGTGAATTTGATACTTGATTAATATTACGCATTAATAGCATTAATGATGTATACTTGATTAATATTAAGTATACATTTACATAAATATTTCAAAATCCATGTTTCTATATTGATAAAGGTCAGATGCATTACAGTCAATTAGGGTAACTTTGGGCCGAGAGAGAAAAAAAAAGATTAAAACTACTACATAACTTGAGTTAACGGCAAAGTTTTGGTCTCAAAATATAAATAGCAGCACTAGTGTGAGTTTGGAAATAATTCGAAAAAATTCCACCATGGCAGAATGAATCAAAGTTTCCTTAAACGTAGAGCAAAGTTACTCTGATTGATTGCAATGTGGATAAATGAGAAAAATATAATGTTTTCGGTTTTCAAAAAATCCAAAATGAATAATTTTTTACTTGCAATTCAAATATTTAAAAGTATTTCTAGAAGAAACGATCTCGCTAAAGTTCTAAATATCAATTATAATGATGTTGAATGGGAATTACTTCTGCAATGTTTTCCACTTAACCTGAAATTGTTGAAACAGTTTATAAACAAGATACTATATAGGTAAATGCTATTTTTAAGAAGACGAAATTAATCCCAATATTTACAATGAAGAGTTGAAAGAATGACTCGTTCATTGTGCTAAGCAGATAATCTTGCAACAATTAAGCCAAGAGAAAATTGATGTGACATTGGAAATTACTATGAATTACATTGCTGTAGATTAATGAGAATGAATTAAACTTTTTCATTTCTATAACTTATTTTTTACTTACAAAATAAATATTAAACAACAACAAATCTTTCCAAAATGGTAATGGTCCATTATAATGCTCTTGAATTTTAATTACTTCTGAAAATTTCATATTTAACCAAAATTGAAGATGGGGTTGTTTCAGGCCCTTGTTGAATAAAATTAAGATAAGAAAATATCCTCAAGAGCTACATTTTATTTTTAAATGCCTAGAATTTGTTGAAACATTTTCTGAAGAAGTTAGCATGTGGAAAATGCTATTTTCGAGGAGAAGAAAAAATGACTCACAATTTTTAATGAACTAATTCATTTTATCTTTCCTTAATTATTGCAGTATTGTCTGTTCAATACTGGAAACTAAGCATAGCTCTTAACCCTTCAATGAAAAGTCGTTTTGACTCTTTCTTAACTTCAAATTGAACATCTCGACAGGTAAAATGAAGTGGTTTTGCGAAATTTTTAACTTGTTGTATTTTACTTAAATAGAAATAACAAGTTGGAAATTACACGTGAAGCTTAGTAAATGAGGTGCGTTCGTACGATAACGAAGTTTTAAAAATATCACTCTCATATATCAATTTCATAAAATTGTAAATAGTTAATTACAATTAAAATGCGTACCAAACAATGTTCTCCCTATACCATTATGAAATGGAATGCTTTTGTGTGGCCTTGTAAATGAATAACAAATGTGCTTTGTACCACAGATTATGCAAAATGTATATTATAATATGTACTTCATAGATGCATATAAATTTTATTATGTTCGAATGAATGTAACACCATTAAAATGCATTTGAAACATTTTTTCCCATTGACCGTAATGAACGGGATACTTTTGATTGTCCCTGTAATTGATCTATACATACGATTTTCATAAAATTTGAAAAGACTCGACAAAATTATGTAATAATTATGCATTTTAAATTTCAAAAGATTCGGTTGGGTAGTTTTTGCATTGTTATATGCGGACGGACGGACTGAACGACAACTTAGGTGCTACGTATTTACATAATTACGAACGCACCTAAAAATGAAAATTACTTTAGAGTAAATATGCACACTGTAGCTTATATATAAATCAAAATATATTAATTTCTATAAAAGCTAATACGTCTAATATTTTGTGTAAATTGTTATGTATATTTATGGATATTATGACTAATTATTTTACAGTAAATATACACATTGTAGTTCATATATAAATCGAAATAAATTAATTTCTATAAAAGCTAGTATGTCAAAAATATATTTTCAACAATGAAGTCGAACTGACTCCTAATAATTACTACGATAAAAATAAGAATGATTCTTATATTCCAGTGTTAATCAGGCAATCCTGGAATAATTAAACCAAGTGAAAGTAGATACGTTCATTTAGATGTATTTATTATTAAGTTACACAACTATATATTCAGGAAAATTGGTTAAAATTTTCAATTTCTTAAAAGTTCCAAAATGAATTCTTTTTTATTTACAAGACAGCTTTTAAGAAATCTTGGGAAAGTTGTAATGATGAGAAATTATAATACCGTTGAAAACGAAATTAATTATGCATAATTTTCTAATTAAACATACGATCCTGGAATAATTAAACTAAGGTAAAATAGTCGAGTTCATTAAAACGTACTTATTATTCAATTATTCTGCTGTAGATTCAAAGAGAAAAGCGGATCTGGAAGTAATTGTACTTAAAAATTTTGCAAATAATTGTACTTAAAACTGAGTTACTATAAAAATATTAGATAAGGAAGCTTTCCTAAAATTGAAAAAATCAGTTCTAATGGTGTTGATTTAGGAAAGAGAAAAAAAATCCTTACTGGAAATTTGGAAATTAGTTATACATCGTGTCCACAAAATAATGTTTCAGATAAAAATTGAAAGAGTATCAACTGTAAGCATTGTAGCGTATTGGTTTAAGCTCACAAATAAAGAGTAACTAAAATAGTTGTAGATAAGTAAAAATTGGACAGAATTTTATGCCTTTAAAATCTTCACGATGAGAAAAGAATGTCATTTATTTTGGTACCCTTATAGCGAATTTTGAAGTATTAACATGCGTGAGATAGAAAAAAGTTTTTGGTTGTCACATCCAACAAGTTTATTCATATTTTCTAGTTTTTAGTGTTTAAAACATAACGTTGCCGTAGCTTCATAACCAGCTGACCTTTTTTTATCGATTTGGCGCATAATTAAATATATTGTTATTGTAACTTGTACATAATTATAATAGACAGTTGTGCGATTTATCACTTGGATTGGAAAAACAGAAAATAGGCTTAAAATTTATTTATAATTTAAAAAAGGTTATATTTTCGTCAGAAATATACTTTTGTACATACTTTTTAGAACTCTAGCCTATCAGGAAGTGAGTTATAAATCGTTTACACAATTTTATTTTATGCAAAAACTAAATTGAGTTGAATAAAAGTGTTAAACGATTAGATGTAGGCCTATTAGCTAAAGAGAAACGGAACAAATATATATGAATATACAAATAAATAAAATATGCACTTGGGGGTGTTAACATTATTAAAAACACGAAAGCCCAGATAGATTATTGTAATATTTATAAATATATAAGGGAAAAATATATTAATAGATTATTATGTGATAATAAAACACACTGTTTTTTTTTACAAAAAACAAGTGGTTTCAGCATAATTAAAAAAGAATCTTTGTAAATTAAAGAGGAAAATGCGAAAAATTACACTTGAGTTTCAAATTAGACACATTATTGCAGATATTAAAGACCCACCTTTCTTTTTGTTATCATTGGGAAAAAAACATATGAGTTATATAGTAGTATTTAAACATCTAAAAATATATTAAAAATTAAGAATAGCTTTGTTTTTAGAATAAAGTAATAATGTGTCCTTTATTTTTGATAATACTTCATTTATTACTAAGTTATTTACAAAATATAGATAATTATACACAAAAATAATAAATGTATGAGTTTGCTTAATGCAGTAACAGTACATTAAAAAATATGATTCCTTTTTAAGAAATTTATCGTATTAATTTTTAGAAAATAGAATACTTTCTGATCTATTAAAATATTTAATCAAGTAACTTAAAAATTAAAAGAAAAAAATCTTACATACAAAATAATCTTAGAGTCATTTAATTCTAGCAGATTACAACAGCCATGTGATTAATTATTCTCATTCTAATCATTTCTTAAACAAATTCAATTGATTACATCTTTTTCTTTCTTTTTTTTTCTTTTTTCTTCTTTTTTCAAAATAACAAAATAAAAAAAAACATTTGTAACCTTTAAATCTTGTAGTAATTTAAAAATATATTCGTAATTGTTATATGGTTAATTTTTATATAAAGATTCTATTTCATAAAAACTAAAAGTGTGCTGATTAAATTTTACCTTTCAAATAGCCTATAATAATATATCCAAATTTAATGCTAGTTTTAACATAATCTATTATTTCTTTTGGAGTCTAAGCATGGTATAGAGATTGTAATTATACCCTTATTAGATTCTAGGGTTTATTAATATATATTTTTTAAACTTCAGTTATGAATTTATACTAACAAATTGGTAACTATGAAAGATTGAAAAATAAAATAATGAATAATGAAATTCCCTTTTTGCACATAAAATTTGATGATACGCGGGGCACAATAAGCACATTTTCTGGCAATTTCTCAGAATTTTTTATTTTATATTATTCTTTTTGCATTTAAAAAACAATGCAAAAAGGAAATAATTACATATTTAATGATTTTTTGTTTTATATTGGACTCTACAAACAATACCTTAACACACAGAAGAATTATTTGCGCTTTTATTTTTGTGCGTTTTGTAATTTTTTGCTGCAAGCTATTTTAATGTAACACATACCTCACCAAATAAGCGCTATAAAAGACAAATTGTTATTTTGTTTATTTCTGCTATCTGTTTGTCTCCTATCGCACCAATTTCTTTATTTTTAACATTATTTATATACGTGAAATAAAAATTGTAAAAATGACTATCCCATAGGATTACATCGAATATGAAGAAATTATAATGAAATATGTTTTCAGATTTATTTTTAATAAGCTCAATACATATTTAAATAATACAGTTATTTGACCTACTAAAATATTCAACGAAATAGGGAAAAACTAAAGGGAGAAAAACCTTATACACAAAACAATCTTAATGTCGTTTCATCCTGGCGAATTCCAACAGCCATGCGATCAATGATTTCACCCGTAAATAACTTCGATTGATTTTTCCGTGGCAACAAGTTTGGATCGGCACTCTTCCTTTTTTAACTTTTCCTCCCAAAAATTCCGAGCGGCTTTACTACTCTTCACCGGGCTTGATAACTTATTTTCAAACTCATACAGATGGAGGAAGCATTACGAATTTTATTTTATTTTTTTTCTTTTTGAATTTTCCAGAGCCGAGAGTATACGTGACATATGAAAAGTGATTACATCGGGGAGGACTCGAATAAATTACGTCTGCAAAATTTTCCCAATTACCGACGAAATCGCAGAATAATCAAACTGAATGAAAATAAACGAGTTCATTTAATGATACTTTTGATTTGATTACAGGAGAAGCTTGCTGTCGTCTTCTTACGAGAAGTGAAAAATTTTTGAGTTTTAACAGGGGAACTTCTGATGGATTTTAAAAAATTAGATATTTATATAATAAGAAGAGTGAGTGAGAAATATACATAAATATAAGCCGGGGAAGTCACGTTTTTCCAGACCTAAAAGTAAAAATGGTTTTTCTCATGTGATTAAACTAGTTCATAAGTGAAATATTAGTTTAATTAAATACGAAATTTCTTATATATTAACGTAGTTAAGGATATATGTTATAAGGTTAAGTTGTTTTGAACATCTGCCAATTAAAAATGCATAGCTGTTAAAGATTCAGTTAGTAATGTGGATGGCATAATTAAATTTATATAAGATGCGAAACAGCCGATTTCATTTCGGAATAGTCACGTTTTTTGAGGAAATAAATATTCATCTTTTTTCTTACTTGATTTATTTTTATTTTTATGCTTTTAAAATTATTCAAAATTTTAATTATTAATTACATTTTTTATTAGCATATGAATTCGTTATTTAACGAATTGGCTATAGCTACATTATTTGGTGACAAAATTGGTGTCAAAATCAGCATGGATAAACAAAATTTGTAAAATAAGATCATGTGAAAGTTTAATGGCACTTTATATCAGTAATACGACGAATTGTATAACGACGAATTGTATTTGATAAACCTTTTTGCTTGTGTTTACAAATTAAAAATCTATTAACATTTTTACGAGAATTTTCGATACCGCATTCTTGGTGAACTTTTTTGACAGCCGAAAGAATCATAGATGAAAACTACTAATAATTACCCCGTTAACACTGGGTAATGATTATTGCATGATTAATAGTGAATAGTCATTTTTTTAGTATAATGAAATCATATTGTACTTTGTACGGTGTATGAATACAATATTCACTGATATTGTTGATAATATTAAGTAGTAGATACTCGTAGAAAAAAGAAAAAGCAGGCCATGTATTTTAGTAACAATCATGTTTTTATGAACTATGAATATTTTCTTTCTCACCAAATTTCCAGTTTATGTTTTAAAAACCTAAAATTATATTTAATATTTGTATTGGTAAAAAGAAATCTTAACATATTTCTATTGTCTCCGGATAGATTATGAGTGACATTTTAGAAGGTAAAAAGAACAGTAATTATTTATTTAAATGCTAAGTTGGAAGATACTATAATTAATATACTAATAGTACATAAAATACTATATATGGTACACGAATAATAAAATTTTACCATTAAACAGAATTGAATATAGGGTCAGGACGGATAATTATGACCGCTTTGTACATTTTCATCACTGTTATATTTTTTAAACTTTTTCAATTTTGAAAAAGTGATATTTTTAGTCCATAGGAAATAGCTTTGACCATTTAAGAACCCCTCTTTAAAGTTTTAAATTCTTATAGCTTTTTTAAAATAAAAGGGTGGTTATACCGGGTGTCCCAAAAATGACTGATGGATTTTAAAATTCAATAACTTGCAAACGGTAACAACTATTTAAAAAAAAAATTGCAGGAGGGTTATTTATAATGTCAGGAGTTTTTTTACCGTAATTTTTTATTTTAGTTCGAATTTGAAATAATAGGTGGCGCTGACGGCGATTGAAGGCCAGATCGATGCTTCACTCAGCACTGATATTAAATGAATATGATAGATGTATTTTAAAATTAGTGAAATGAATGAAGAATACATGATGTTGATGGCCGAACAATATTCGGAAAATTAATACATATCCCATAAATCAATGAGTAAAAAAATTACAACTGAATAAAAAAAAAAAATTACAAAAGCATAATGTAGTCAGTTGTAAGAAAGATAAAAATAACAACACTTGTACATAGTAGTAAAAATTGTCACTTATCAGTTACATACACTCTAATTATATGAAATTACCTCGAATTTTTAAAATGCAACGAAATCCTTTTTAAAGCTTTATTGATTGTGAAATTGTAATAAAAAGTCTATTTCTGTGGTATAATAGTACCAAAACAGTTTTTTTCTTGTTGAAATATCATTTATGAAGATTAATCATCATTAATTTCATTAATTTCTTATTTTAGTTCGAATTTCACGTTTTTAGTGACGTTAACTTTGAATATTTTCTTTCTTATTAGACTTTTTGTTAATATTTATAATTACATAAACTCTTTATCGGTATAAAATTTTTATTACTCCGCGGTCTTTTCCATCTACATTATTATTGGTATTTTTGACGTATAAAGAATGGTAGCTTAAAATAAATAAGGTACCCTGGGGTAATAACGCCACGTTAATGTTCTACCAATTTTCACGGCTCAGTTTTAGATTGTATTTTTCAAACAAATATATGGTTTCATACAGCAACTCATTGACTATCTATATAAAAAAAATAATTTAACAGATATGTATTCATAAAATGTAATGGCGTGATTTCTCGACCAATGCTATTTGGCGTTATTACCCACCTATATGGGTAATAACGCCATGTAAACAAAACTATGAAATAAGATGGAATAATTGCATGTAGATTGCCCAATTCTAAATATACAAACTCTACAAAATTACAAATTGACAAATTGCATTCTAAGCTATTGAAAATGTTCAATTTTTTGTGAAAGAGTAAGAAAAATAAAGGTGTGGTGTATGTGTGTGTGGGGGGGGGGGGGGAGGATGAGACAAAAGAATATCAGACCGTGAGCTTCTTTTTGCTTAAAAAGGACAGCTTAAATAGAATTATTAGAAACATTGCACAGTTTTAACTGTGTTTATTTGAATCAGTATTTAGGATGTAGCTCGGCCACTATACGTAATCAATCGGGGTATTAATGTCAAGGATTGGCGTTATTACCCCGTTATAGTTATTGCGCTGTACATTTTAAATTACAAATTATCTCGAGAAGACATCCAAAATCTTCAACAACATTTTGAAAGTCCATGAAATGTACTACAAATTTATGTAATTAACAAAGTATTTCCGGATAAAAAAAATAGTCTTCACATCACAAAACGTATCTCGCAAATTTTAGATCAAGCGTTAATTTTAGTTGCTAGTAAAAACAATAAGACCTAAAAACGAAACAAATTAACTTGAAGCTGTTTTTTGGCGATTTATATGACTCAAAACCCTTCTGCGCAGAGCACATGGGTGTCATTTACCAGATTATTTCATAATTATGCAAAATATTAGCACTTGGCGTTATTACCCCACCTGGCGTTATTACCCCAGGGTACCTTATGTATATAGAGATCATTTTAATGACATTAAAGTGTGATAAAAATTATTATTAGTTTATAAAATTGTAATTATTTGGTAGCGGATTAGTTTTCATTAATATTGTAAAAATATGTCTTACTTTAAATAATTTACAAATTATTGAAAGTTCAGTAAATATTCAAGCTAACTCCATGAAGTTTATTTAACATATAAATCGGCGGATGTAATTAGGGAATGCTTCATTTTTTGCTGAATTGCGCTTTCAATATTTTTTCTTCATTAGATTTCTTGTTCATGTTAGTAGCTTAAAAAATTCTTTTTTAAATTTTCATTTACCTATTTTTGGAAAAAAAGTTTGAAGTAACCGATTACCACCAGTGATATTTTTGGATCCAAAATATGTATATATTAATGGAAAAATACTAGTTACGTATATTTAATGAACATTAATTTATGTCAAAAGCGATCGAAGTAATGGTTTTATATATAAAATAAGATAGTTTTTAGTTAGACTAGCCGCCCTTTAGAGACCAGTTTGGTCTCCCTTAAATATATTTTAAGCATTAAATCATATTGCTTTTACGCATAATTAAATTTAATTGCTAATTTTTTTTGCCTAATTAGATGATTTTGCTAGAGAAATAGGCAAATATATCACATATCTACCATATTGACACGATTGCAACAAAATGGAAATTATATAGTTCACATGGTAATCCGGCTATTGTTGTTTATTTATTAATAAACTGCTTATTTACTCTTACTTCGTTTTTTTAAATGATATAAATTGTTTTGTTTTACTTATTAACTATTTTTTCTTTATTATTATTTTCTTTTTTAAATAAAAGAAAATATTAAAAAAATATGTATGCAAATGGTATTTGAAAGCAGTTTTCTCCAAATTGCAGTCTGAAAAAGATCGTGCAAATGTGATGTGCATATGACATCTTTGCCGAGAAATCAAGAACTCTGTATTTTAAGTTAGCTTGGTGCAGGTGATAAATCACCAATTATTGTACCCATAACATTTTTTCGTACTTCATTAATTTCCTTTAAAATATAATAATGTAATCCTTTCACTCATTTCATTTTTAATACACAACTTTAATTTGAAACTAAAACGTTTAAAATTCATGACTTTTATTTACTTATTTATTTTTTCACAACAGGAAGAAAACAAAAATAATGATATTTTGAAGCTTCATAACTGTAGCAAAAGAACAAAACGTAAATAAACACACTTTACTACAGTCTACATCCTGTCAAAGGGCTGCTATACATTAACCAATAAGATGCGTTTCATTTGGTCGTTGCCATTAAATAATTAACAAATAATCACGATTTCTGTGCCACATACGATAGTGTAATATACATAAATGTTTACTTAAAATTGTTTTGTTGAAGTAAAATCTAAAAAAAAGACAAAAATTATAAGTTTAATAGTCATGCACAAATTTATGAAAAAAAAAAATAACTGGTCTTATTAAATATGAAATGTATTCAAAATATGACAAACATTAGCACCCTGTCACATTAATTCCTACAAAAAAAACATAGATAAACAAAAATTACTGTTTGTTATTTTTGCTTAGTATAACTTAATCTAAGTCAAATTAATGATTTAAGTTTAATTAATGATTTTATTATAAAATTGCATAGTGTTTTGCTATGGGGTTGACTCAAAAGGAAATGCTGTCGTCAAATCTAGTTCAAAACCTGCTTAATCTGGTTTAATTTAATGTACATTTTAAGAAAGATTATTGGGTGACTAAAAAAAATTCAGCATTCAGTACCTAATCAATAAAACATTAACGTAACGTATGAAAATGTAAATACAGAGTCTGGACGCTTAGCTTTGTTTTCTGGGAAAATATAACTGGAGATTAAAGATGGAGGTTCAAAATCTTTCGTTAGATATTCACATGCTTAAATACGTATAAAAAATGTAGATTTTTAAACTACACAATAATGACAGAAATAATAAAATAAAACAGTGTAATTGGAAAAAAATATACAAAATAGAAAACATTTACAATACAGCTAAATACATCACTGAACATTTATCGCAGAAACGCTGAAAAGCTTACCTAGCTGTGTGACGCACAAATAGAAAAAACAATGTTAAAAGTCTTGGACAATCATCTCTTATATATCAATCCATATGGCTAACAGAATAAATCGTAAATTACACGTTAAGCGTAGCGAATGAGGTGCTTTCATAATATAATGAAGTTTTAAAATTTCTATAATACAGGAAGTAATTTGTAGTACACCCCAGCATCGTACGTCAATTTTATAAAATGTGAAATAATTTAATATAATTAGATAATTAGAAGAAATATAATTAGTATATAATTAGATAACATTTAATATAATTAGATAATTAGAAGAAAGTGGATATTACTTCAGATAATCTTCAGATTATTTTTAAGTGGGGTATTTACTTTCTATTATACAGGTACTTGTAGTACACACCAGCATCGTATATCGATTTCATAAAATGTGAAATAATTTAATATAATTAAAACGTTCCTCAAGCATTGTTTTCACCTATACCATTATGTAATGGAATACTTTTGTATGGCCCTATAAATTGAAAACAAATATTCTTTGCACCACAGATTGTACAGAATGTGTATTTTAGTACGAAATTCATAGATCCATATCAACTTTATTATGTTTGAAAGAGTGTAACATCATTAAAATGCATTTGAAATATTTTTTCCTATTGGCTGTAATGTAATACAATACTTTAGCTTGTCTCTGTAATTAAACTATCATCCAATTTTCATGAAATTTGAAATGACTCACCAAAATATGCAACAGTAATATATTTTAATTTCAAACGATTCGGTTGAGTAGTTTTTGTTCTGTTATATGCAGGTGAACGGCCGGATGGACAGAGAGACAGACGGGCGGTAACAAACAGACAGGTGGGCGGTCAAACTGAACGACGAGTATAGGTGCTACATATTTATGCAATTTCAAATGCACTTAAAAATGTCCACTGTCAAAAGGGAAATTTTTTACAAAGCGAATACAGTACTTTGAAGTTATAAGCCTGTATTTTTTCTCTTATTAAATTTTCTCATATTTATGTAATCTCAGAAAATTGAGGCCAAAAAGAAGTTATTGGTCAAAAAATAACATTTTTATGTTAGCTGGTGATTGAAATTAATCATAATATTTAGACTTTATGAAATTTTGTTATAAGAATTTTCTAAGAGTACACCAGGAAATTAACTACCTAGAAAAATTAAAACAATCAGTTAAATTTTATTTTAGAATAAATTAAATAGAATATTTTTTACGTTTTAAGTTTTATAAACTTGGGAATCCATCAAGATGTATAGCTCCAAAAACTCTACAAGTTTTACAGCATCTATAATCCGCTATTTAAAAAGATGTGGATGAATTTATAATTTGAAATTAAACTGTGCAATGCTAATTTTGAATTTCCCTTTTTAACAACTGGTAGTAAGATTTTGATATTATCTTCGAAATGCAATAATTAGAATTACTGTTATTTTTACTTAATCCTTTAGAAATTAATGGAAACTGCTGAGAGTGAAAGAATTTGCCACTTTCAGATTATGCAAGGATTTTAATTTAAAATGAAATTATGTGGAAAGTGAAGATGTTTGTTTTAGCTATTAAGTTTCTAGATTATTGAATACTTATCGTAATTTGAGATTTCCTTAATTACAAAAATTTAAAGAAATCTGAGATTAAATTATATCCTGTTACTTTATAGCAAGCTAAAGTAAATAATTAATTTTTAATTATCATCTGTAATTACATAACACATAATTATATTAGTTAGGGGTACATTTGCTAGAAATATTTTAATCTTTTTACATAGTAAAATTTCTCATGAGTCTTCTTTAAATGAAGTAAATTCACTGTACGATTAAAACTAATGGGTCGTTTAACCAGTGTAAAACTTTTTTTTGAGAAAAAGTAAAGTACGAGGAAAATATATATATATATAGCATGTTGCAGAAACTTTAACAGGAAGCAATAAACCTATATTTAAAAAAAAACTATTCTATATATATCTTACAAAAGTTGTAAAACTGTGTACCATAAGATTTTTGTATAATCTCCGGAGGCTCTGATTAGGCATATAACACTCTGATTGAGGAACGGTCACAAACCTGGCAAAAATTTACGGTTCCTAGTTGCATAGATAAGATTCTTGAGCTGTCCCTTCTAAAAGAAATCTAGACACGCTAGATTAGGTGATAGTGATGACCAAGCTACACGTTCCCTTCGCACAAAACATTGTCCCGGAAAAGCGACTTTAAATTCCGCCTATAATGGGCTGCTACTAAATCATGTTTGTTCCATATACACTGAAAGATATTTGTGGACACATCTTCCAGTAGGGGAGACCGGGGATGGTTGACTAATTTTTTACTAAATCATACATATTTTTTGTGTTTTCATCCATACAGACAATAAAATCGCATTAATAGATAGAAGAACTATTAAACTAATAAAAAAAAACATAGTTAATTATTCAATATCATCATCATGTTCAAATGCGTTTTACAGAACATCAACTCTTAGTCAATCTACCCCGGAACCGGGGTAGATTGACTATATGCCCGGGGTAAGTAGACCTACGTATCAATAAGCAACAAATTATGAAAAGAGTCAAGTAATAAAACACTATTTTCAATTTAATTGAACTTTTTATTAAAAAACCATTTTAATTAGGTACAGACATCCTTTATAAGTCTTTATAAAAACTATCAACTCTTAGTATTTAAAGTTTTTAAACTAAAATCTTCTTCAGTTTCATTTTAAATCACACATAAATCTTTCTATAACTTCTTATGAATGTAACATATTAATTCTTATTAATGTAACAATTTAAAATTTTCTTACGCCACAAATTAAATGCACATTTTGCATTTCTCTACTTAAAAAATAGTAATTGTTAAACACTTGTATTTAGTATTTAAACTTTTATAAACTAAACTCTCTTCAGTCTCATTTTAAATCATATATAAATCTTTGTATACTTAAAAATATAAAAAAAAAGACAAGTTATCAGTCTTCATTATCAGAAATACAGTGTTTGCATTCAAAAAAACATTAGATTACCTCTTACACATTTGACATGAGCCCATAACTTACAAGTTATGCACTGAATCCATTGTTCGCCAGAGACACTATCGGCGTAGGATTCAGTGCATTCTAAACAAATCGTGCTCTCGTCATCTGAATCCACAGCATCGTCATTTCCATCGACGGTGTCATCAGCAACATTCATCTCATTTACTTTATCCGTTCCTTTTCCTTTACCCGTTCCTTTTCCCTTACCCATTCCTTTTCTTTTGCCCTTCCATTTTCCTTTACCCTTACCTTTGCTCGTTTCTTTTCCTTTTTCCATTTTGTTTTTGTATCTTTTTTTCTTTTCTTCAAAGTTTCTGTCAGGTTCTGATAGCACCTGTGCTAAAGAATGGAATTTCTACTATTTCTCTATTTCAATATTTCGTATTGTATGGTTGTGTACAGAATTTCCAAGGTGACATTCCTTCTTTGTAGAAAGGGGAATTGCCAGATAATCCTATGCAGGTGGTGTGTTGGAGGAAGAGAAGTTTGCTGACAGACATCTCCATCTGTCAGTGAGGTATGCGGATGATCAGGGGATAAGCAACATGTCACTAGGCAAGAAAAGGTGGGGGAATGTGCCCAATGAGGAAGCTCCAGAGGGGGTTGACATTCGTGTGACCCAGTGAGTTGAGAGGGGCATGTTTGTCTCAGAGAAGTCATTCCGTACCTAGGTTTCGGACCTAGAGGGTGCTCTGTGTTGTAGAGCGTAAGTAGTGCGTTTTCTGGTGAGCAAAGGACACAGACGTCCTGGTGTTTAGTGCTCTGGGCTAAGAAGTGCAGGCCTAGTATACTTGTGTTGGGAGACTCAAGGCTGAGCTCCGATAAAGTGAATTTAACGTGTATTGAGTGTGAGGTGGAAAGTGTAATTGGAATAGTACACAGCCAATCTTTACTGTATCTAATTTAATGTTGAACCGGATCACCTATATCCGAGTTGTAGTTGTATATATTTGTAAATAGCGTATTTAGTGTGTACATATATTCTTAATAAACTGATAATTCAGTTACCTGACGGCGTAAGTCTTCATTTACACAAACCTCACAGTGGGTGACCGATATCACCTAGTAATATCGGTGGTGGCAGCTATATCTACCACGGACATTCTTCAAAGTTGTGTGGACTGAGAGGAACGTCCGACAGTTTCTCTATTCTTTTTCATATCTATAAGATTTTGTTTTTCAGGGTGTCTGTATATATAGTACTTTTACGTTTCCGAATATTTCTTCTATAATCTAAACGTGGCGCCGCTTTAGGAAAGGGTCTTATTTCTTCAAGTTCGGATTACGTTCCAATTTCTCCTTTAGTTTCGCCACATAACGATGTAATGTCTTATAGGGAATGTTATATTGTTTTGCAGTGACATTAACACTTTCATTGTCAAAAATGACTCGATGACAAGCTCTTTCTACGACATCCTTCGGTGTATCAGCTCGTTCAGTCGTTCTTTTATAGGTCCTCATCGTGCTGTAGCAAAAAAAAAAAAAAAAAAAAAAAAAAAGAGAATATATTTATTAAGAATCGAATAAAAAGATAATTTTAAAGGTATTTTAAACTCAAAATGTTATTGGGGTTGGTTGACTAATTATTCAACCTGCCCCGAAAGAAATTAGTCTACCAACCCCAAACGACATTTTAAGTTTCGATGGCATGGATAACCTAAACACTGCCACCTAATTAAGAAATAACACATAAAATAATATCAATATGGACTCATAAAACACTCTGACTAATAGGCAAACGGTTAACATAAAATGTGTAGATGCCAGATCAAAAAATATGCAACACGAAAATATTACTTACATGATATGAAAATAAATCACGGGTCACTGCTCGAAAACGGCGTGTGCCGGTGACGCGGCGCTACCAACGACTGAGCGGGGGGCGGAGAGTGATGCGCAGCTGCGCTGGGATGACGCAATATTCATATCGTTGGCGAGTTTTTGGCGGTTAGTCTACCTACCCCTATAGTCAACCATCCTCGGTCTCCCCTATGTCTGAAATAAGTTGTTTCAGACATATCAGGTATGTTTTAAAAGAAAAGCTTTCAGACAGAAGATAATGTTTTACTGGATAGTCTTTTACAATTCTATCTCAAACATTGATAAAGAAGCTTCGACATCGCCTAGATACACATGGATTGACATGCACTAAAGCAAATTAATTATAGATGTTAAATACTTCACCACTTGTGAAGAAATATCTATCGATGAAAAGTATATTTGCCGGTAAAATATGGACGCGTTGCACTCTACTGAAGAACCCAACATGCGAAAGCTACGCAATAAAGATAACCCGCAATAGGCAGCACTTGGGCTGTTTGAACATTATATGGCTGCAAATTTCGACCTTCAGTACCTACCATATTGTAAAGAGTGACACATCAAGAATACAGAGTATAGATTTGTGGGGCTACAGAGTGAATGTGGTTGTATAATGTCCCATTGCGTTAAATATGCCATCACACAAAAATGGCCTGGTTATCTTTGGAGGACCTGAATCAGTTCGGCAAGCGAAAACAGATCCTGTTTCACACAGCTATAGATCTAAGCATGAAAATATTTTTTGATTGAGCAAATTTCTTTGGAGGAAAAGCACCCTGAATAGTCGACTCAATTTTTTTACCAGTGACATACTCAATTTTTTTACCAATCGCATTTCCGTATGTAAAATACACACTGATCTTTTTCGTAAAGGCAGTTGCCTCCATTCTCCCATACATTGCAACTCCGAATACAGGCTGCATATTAGAACAATCTGAGAAAACTTACGTCAGAGCCTTATATTCATTTTAGCCTACATATATATGTGAGTTCTTCTTTTCCAAATGACTTTTATATCCGATTTTTTCTTCTCTAGATGACATATCCAAATTTGATGCCCTTGTTCTCCCGATAACTCAGAACATGCTAAGATGTTAACGCTTGTGAAGAAAACGCGCCTATGTGCTCTATCTGATTCAACTTTCCTTTCAAGTCATGTATTCTTTAAGGAAAGATGTTCGTTTAGATGCTTGCTACCACCTGTTAAACTTCGGGTCATCGTTCCTAAAATAAATTCTACATACAGTGGCGTAGCTAGAGTGGGTAACACCCGGGGCAGATATAAATGGTGTACCCCCCGCCTCCGCCCCATCCGTTATATATTTTTTAATCACACTTCTATGTTATTAAAATAAATGACCATACCATTACTTATTTACTTTTTGTCCTCCTGCATAAAAAAAAAAAACACAGAAGTGACTTATCACTCAACCCATAATACTTATAAGTCAATGCGGTGTCTATATGTAGAAGATATGTTTTTCTTTTAAAGTTTATTTTCACTACCCATTCGTTGGATAGGTTGGTTTTTGTTCTCTTGTGCATATCTTATTTAGAAAAATTTAACATTCTCATAGAAAAGAAAATTAACTCTGTTGCGTCGTGGGCTATAATTTTCATTTTATTTCAGAATTCTTTTCCGAAATCTTATAAGATTATATATATATATACATACATATATATATATATATATATATATATATATATATATATACATATATATATATATATATACACAAATATATATATATGTGACACCCAATCTCATTTTACAAATATATATATATATATATATATATATATATATATATATAGATATATATATATATAAATATATATATATATATATATATATATATATATATATACATATATATATCTATATATATATATATATTTGTAAAATGAGATTGGGTGTCACACCTTAGGGGGTGACAGCCGGGGTGGACCGCCGCTTACTACGCCACTGTCTACATATATAAATATATACCTATGTTTTGTATATATACGTATATATAACTATAGAAAACAATCTATAGTCAAAGACAATGCATATTGTTTTAGATTTTTTACTAAAGTTAAGTGTTTTTCTCAGTATTGTGTCACTGTGGTGCTTTTTTTATCATACTGTATATTCATTTGATGAACATAACACTTAAAAAAAAGCTTGGACTCTACAAAATCGTTTGAATACTCTTTCGTCATATTTTTTTAAAAGAATTATTCAAACATTTACAATGAAAATTGCAAAATAATTGCTATTAAAATAACAATAAACACATTAAAAATCTTCAATAAAAATGCTATATTAAAATCTGTAAAACAAAAATAAAATACAAAAATATTTTTTAAACATTTGTCGAAATTTTAATAAATATTCAAATTAATATGCTACTATCTAGAAGAATAAGTAAATATTAACATTTTATTCTATTTCCTTGAGTTTACTTTTAATTATGATATGTTTGACCATTTGTTTACTTTTCATCTGTTTGTTCCGTCTGCATTCTGTTCTGAAATGGTTATATAACTGTTTGCGCATAGTTTTCTGTATGTTCATGAATTTCTATTTCATTCATTTTTTTATTATCTTAAAGGTATTTTAACAGAGAGAACATATGATAAATTTAACGAAAGGATAACGACATGAAATTTTTTTGAGGTAATTTGAATACAGATACTTCATTACTGATGTTATTTAACCGATATTAATACAAATAATAAAATAATAATTTTTTTTAAAAAGTTTAAAACTTTTAATGAAGCGCATGAATTTTATAATAAAGAAATAAAAAAAGTAAAAAAAAAAATATTTGCCACATTGTATGATATATTTTGAAATTCGAAATGTAATGAAAACACTTTTAAAAGTAAATCGTGACTTGCATGACAAAGAAATATAAATCTATTATATATTAATAATTACAACAAGCCCTCTGATCTAATATTACCGGAAGATTAGGGTATTATTTAAGCAGCCGTACAGTCAAGAAGCATTTAATTCGAATTTTGATCTAGAATTCGACATTCATAAATATGTTGTCAGTTTTCACTTTAAACTCATACTTCAATCTAATTAGCCTTTACGTGATAAAAAGATGAAAGCTATAAATGAGCATAACAAGCGTGATACTTTTTGCTGAGCTATCTGCTTTTGATTGAATTTAGTAAGAAACTTTAAGATACAGTCATATTTAGAAACATTAAAATGTGATGAAAAATAATCCTAACTATTTCTATGTTTTAAAAAAAAGTGTTGAATAAACTCAGGGCCCGTCTAAGGCTATGATAGGTCCGGGGCATTCTGGAGAGTGGGGATTCTCTTCTGTCTATCGATAGAATATTTTTTATGAATAATGTGGAAATGGTTAATATACTAATCTGCATACGTATTGTATATATGTATAAATTTTGTATTCGGTGCAGTTCACTTGCATATACAGGAAATCACATAAAGATAGTCATAACTTTAAGAAAAAGTACTAGCAAGATAATTGTAAATATATATATATATATATATATATATATATATATATATATATATATATATGGAGAGAGAGAGAGAGATTTGTTGACAGAAGTATATATTTGCAAACCTTTTCTTAGCTCATCTACGTACATTATAAGATGGGTAACAGAAAATGCCGCAATCGGGCATAATTAATGGTTTTAGCTTGCCATGCTACAAGGTAAACATTAATAAAGAGTTTCTTTCGAAAACAGTATAATTCTAAGTTGTTATAGTAAAATTTAATCATTAATTTTCTAATGTAGTTTTTCCTCCAAGATGAGAGGGATCTTGAAGTAAAGAGAGGAAGAAGGACCATTCTTACCTTCCTAAATGTATAAAAATATGTGAATTTTGGTGCCTTTTGGCTAATCTTGATCATTTGGCAATTTTTTTGATTATGAATAAATTGTCTTGTTTCATCGATGCACAAACGTTATCTAAATTATTAGTTTCCGAGTTAAAATTTTAAATAAAAAAGAATATTGCCCAGTTAAACTGATGGCATTGAGCTCACAGGCTACGCATACTAATTGCACATTACAGCCTTATATTTTCAAGGGTTAATTCTGTTCAAAAAAACAAATTAAGTAGGGGAAACAGCTCTCCCCTTTCTCTTTTTTTGTACTTAATCATTGAACCTCCTAAAATATCAAGGACAAGCTTTATCATAAAAAAAATCTATATCCAAAATTCAGAGCAAATCAGATAATTCTTAATAATAAAAACCCATTTAGCATTTATATAATTTAAGAGGAGTTATTCCCCTCTTTTATATTTAACCATTAAACTTCCAAAACTATTCAGAGATTTGAACGAAATCTGACAATTCTGCTTGACAAATCCATTTATAAAAGTTAAGGGGAGGGGCATTCGAACCCCCGTTCCCCCTGTTTATACTTATTCAATGAACACCTAATAACAGTCACGGAATCGGCTCATCAGAATGATCCTATATCTAAATTTTGAACGAAAACTGTTAATTCTGCATGAAAATCCCGTTTATATCAATTAAGGGGAGGGGCATGAGCCCCCGTTCCCCCTCTTATACATATCGAATGAACTCCAAAAACTAATCAGGGAAGCGCCTTATCAGGATATACCTATATACAAAATTTCAAGTGGATCCGATATTTTTATCATGAGTTATCGCGTTACGTACGAACATACATACAGAACGGACGGGCACATAAGCTCTCAGGCTATGATAGCCTGTGAGCTAAAAAGTCTGAAATGTTTGTTCTACATAACATTGAGATAAAACATATCGAGAAATTTAACCAAGTTTTATTAGTCTTTTTCCTTAATTTTTACAAAATAAATAAATAAATATGTAAATTAAATTAAAATTAAAACTATGCAATTTTTACTTTTTTTTATGTGATTTATATTTTATTTATTTTATGAATACATTTCTGGATAGAATCGAAATATTTTCATTTAGTTTTTGGCATATTAAGCATTAAAAGCCATTTATGGTATTAATTTCTATTGAAGTTACTAATTTAAATACTTAGTAACTTGGATATGGCCCAGGCTAACATAAATTTTATTTATAAAAAAATTGTACTCTTATAAATAAAATAAATGTAATTTCTGGTTCCATTCAAAATATTTTTATGTAGTTTTTGATATATTTATTATTAAAAGTTTCTTATCACAATAAAGTAATTTTTCTTGAAGTTAGCAAATTTAAAATTTGAATATGTTCCTGTAAACTATACTTAGAAGAAAAACATTCTCCGTGCTCTTAGAAATAAAAAAAATCTGATTTTTGTTTGACAAAAAATATAATGCTTTTAATTCGGTAAATTTTCAGCGTTGCCCGTGATTAAAAATGGAAAAATTGCTTCTTTTAAATACGATTCTAAGGGATTATATTAAAAATATATAGTTATAAAAATACAAAGCAAATTGCGTTTTTAAATAAGTAAAAATATAAATTAAATTTAGAATAAAAAAATTCAGTCACAAAGCAAATAAAAAATATCTTATAAATGAATAGTGATTACTTAAAAATTGGTTTTTTGAGTGAGATTAAAAATGTCTGCCAATTTATTTACTTTGTAAAGGGATCGCATTGAAAAAGCTTTAATTTTTCTTCATAAATAAAAACTTTCTTATGAATAAAACATTAAAACTGTCACATATTGAAACCAAATTAAAAAATAAAAATATTTTGTCAAACTTCTATAAAATTAAAAGAGTGTGTGTTATTCACTTATAATTTTTAAATGTAAAAGATTCAGACTAAGAAAGTACATAAGTGATATGCTTATAAAAAGTCACGCTTTTAAGATTTTTGGTGAAGACGACATAAAAAATTAAAGATACAAAGAAAACTCTTATAACAATTGGGCTAAAATACTTTTTGAAACTTCTGATGCAATCCAGATATATGAAGTTTTTTGCTGATTATTTTGAGAAGTTTTAGCATTAATTAAGATTAAGATCACAGAATTAAAAAAAATTATTTTTCATTCTTAAATTAAAAATAAAATAAAATTTCTTTTTCATTCTTAAATTAAAAATTTCCTTCTGAAAGAAACATGAAGTCTTCCATGCTTAAAACAGTAAAGAAAGAAATGTGTAAAACAGATTTATTTGAATTTTCAATTCCTGATTATCTGCTCTCTCACAAATACTTTTTGCAATTCATGGAAATATACCTGGCAGCACTGCTACCGGTATATACCATATATTTCGACGTATAACACGCATTTTTAAAGCGAAAAAGGAACTTCATAAAAAAACATTCAAAATTTTTAAATGCATATTTAAATTTGCTTATACATCTCATAACTTCCTCAGTCTTGATGTCACCAGTAGGCGACACTAAATAACAACCTATAAATTCAATAAAATACTTCTAGAATTGTTAAAATGACTTCTAGGCCTTTTTAATAAATGGTTGCATATCACAAGCATCGATATACATGCGAATAAATTGTTGGAGATGTTTTATACCAATTTTAAAATATTTTTTGTGGTCCTTCATAATTTTTGTCTGAGGACTGAAAAGGATAAACAAAGAAACCCACAATATAGACATGTTTTTTAAAAAACTTAATTTTCAATTGTATATAGCATTAAAGGTTTCTTTATTCGTCCTTTTTCATATTTTCAAGAATGCCACATTCTTTTCCGCTATTCCTTCAATGTATTTTATCCCAGGGCTGCTTCAGGCCGCTTTTTTTATATTCTGTTAGTACCAGTATTTTTGTACTATAAATTTTGAAGTAGATTTTGCTTGCAAATGTCGTCAAAATGTTTATTAAGGATTTCTGTTTCAAGAAAGTCGTGCCAGTTACAATTAAAAAATAGTCACCTGTGGCAGCCCTGTTATGTCCGCTGTTGCTTTCATCTATCCACAAATAGTCATCGTCTGTACCATCAAGCTTTTGGGTGTTGGATTGTTTAGATTCAAAATGCTAAAAATCAAAATCAGTTAAGCAGATCAGAAACAATTGCTTTTTGCATGAAGCAAAGAAAAGATATTGGATTATTCAGAAAGTCGTGTCCGTTTGGGAAAATAAAATCGTATTGAAAAAATCTGACCATTAATTACTAAACATTAGATATCGGAAACAATACCTAATAACTAAAGGATGGAATGCTTCAGTACGAATTCATTTTTCCAAACGGACAGGACTTTATGAACGTTTTAGTAAATTATCAAAAGTGGTAAAAGCTGTCATTTCTGGTATATTTTCGTAGAAATAAAGAATACTGCCCAGTTAAACTGATGGCATTGAGCTCACAGGCTACAAGTACTAATTGTACATTAAAGCCTTATATTTTCAAGGGTTAATTCCGTTCGAAAAAAAATTAAGAAGGGGAAACAGCTCTCCCCTTTCCTCTTTTTTTATACTTAATCATTGAGCCTCCTATACTATCAAAGACATGCTTTATCATATAAAAAATCTATATCCAAAATTCAGAGCAAATGAGATAATTCTTAATAAAAACCCATTTAGCATTTATATAATTTAAAAGGAGTTATCCCCCTCTTTTATACTTAACCATTTAATTTCCAAAACTATTCAGAGATTTGAACGAAATCTGAAAATTCTGCTTGAAAAACCCATTTATATAAATTAAGGGGGGGGGAGAATTAGAACCCCTGTTCCCCCTATTTATACTTATTCAATGAACACTTAATAACAGTCACGGAATCGTCTCATCAGAAGGATCCTAATCTAAATTTTGAACGAAAACTTAATTCTACATGGAAATCCCATTTATATCAACTAAGGGGAGGGGCATGAGCAAAGTCCACCCTCTTATACATATCGAATGAACTCGAAAAACTAATCAGGGAAGCGCCTCATCAGGATATACCTACATACAAAATTTCAAGTGGATCGGATATTTTTATCATGAGTTATCGCGTTACGCACGAGCGTACGAACGTACATACAGAACGGACGGGCACATAAGCTCTCAGGCTATGATAGCCTGTGAGCTAAAAACTAGACCCGTGTTATACAATACTATACGCTTGAATAAAAATATACACACTGAAATTAGTGATGTGCGTTATAATCCAGGATGTGCAAGATCTAAACATTATTTTTTTTTCATCGTAGCCACAAATATAGTCATCATCTGTGCCATCAAGTGTTTGGGGGACGGATTACTTAGATTCCAAAAGATAGGAATTAAGCAGACCAGAAACGATTGCTTTCGCATGTCACAAAGAAAAGATACATTATCAAAAGTGAGGAGAACTGACATTTCTGTTATATTCCTTAGAGAAAACTAGATGCGTGTTATACAGCAGTATATGCTTCAAATAAAAGAGTCCGCTACTTTAAAGCGAAACCAGTCTACCTCGTAGGTTAGTTACCTCGATAGATTATGGCAGCTTGGCTACAGCAGAAGGATAGTAGGGTTGATAGGTACTGTTATGTATCACTATCTTGGCGCAAACTTATTTATATTTTCTGTAAAATTTTAATAAATCATTTTGATCCTAATCGACTGTTTTATTCGAATTCGAATAGATACAACCAAGATATGTTTACGTTTTTGTTTACATCTTCCGTATTGTTTTTATTGTTGCATCTCATTTGATCTTATTTTGCATTTAATAAATGAATTTAAAACTGATAAAATTTAGAATAAAACCAATATTTAATCACATAGATAATTATTAATTGTACTTTATTTATGCATTATATATATATATATTTAACTTTTTGAATATTTATGATAAAAATTTCTCCATGCTCTTAATAGAATGTGACACAATTTAATACCACTAAAAACTTTTATCAAATCATAATATATGTATTTTTTTTTATTCAAAAAGTTGCTCATTTATGGAACTGCTTATATAAAATAGGAATTGCAGAAAGTGAACTATTTAAAAATACAATTTTCAAAGTGAACAAACCGAAAATTTATATGAAATTTTACACTACACAATTTAATGCGCTTGCATGCTATGTTTTTTTCTTTTTCAAATTTTTATTCTTGAATTTCTGTGATGTGTTAGAGATGCAACATAGTAGTAAAAAATTATCACTTTACCCCTAAGTATAGAGAAAAATTCATTTCTTTATGTGATTTTTTGCAGTTCTATGATAATTATGCTAATCCACATAAGAAACAAATCTGTCCATTTCTGAGTTCTGTCATTTTATACCACTTTCTGTTATTTCTATATATTAGGGCAGAGTGGGGTATAGTAAACAACCCCTTATATTTTATTTGTTTTTAAATTTTGACTAAATCGTTTTATCAACAAACTGCTTTTTAATTTTTGGACTTTAATCTGAATGTGAACCAAGAGAAAATCCCTAATTGTTCCAGAATATGCACATGACTGGCACTTGACCATTCAACGAGTTCAGAGATTAAAAAAAGAAAACAGGCCAGTTAAAAGAAATCTATTTTGTATTTAAAATTTTGTTTTACAAAAAATAAAATTGCCTTGATAAATCATACAGTTTTTTTTTTTTTTTTTTTTTTTTTTTTTTTAAATAAAGCAAATTGTTTCTATTTTGAATTAGGTGATCTTCAAATGAAAGTAAGAAAATGCATTTTCAGATTATTTTTTATTAAATTTTCATGTTAAGTGCAATATGTTTCAGTTTCTTATTTATATTATGGTTGAAAATAGTTATTATCCACAGTAAGTTGACTATTTTGAAAATATCATTTCATGATACTTATAAACCCTGAAAAAAAAGAAAAAATTAAGATACATGTTTTGGATCATCAGTTATAAAGCAATACAGCAGGGGTGTAGTCATAAAAACAACAGAGGATATACACTCTAAGCAGAGGGTATACCCTAAAGTGTGTATACTATAGCTTTCTTGAGAAACAGAGGGTATATGGAATTCCTTTAAAAAATCCAGAAGGTATACGGACTATACCCTCCACTACATTCCTGCAATACAGTAGACTCCCTCAAATCTTTTCAGCTTGGAACCAGAGCTTGTGCAGACTTCAGAATTTTGCAGATTTCTGTCATTGCTTTGTTTAAAATTTTCAATCCATCATTTGAATGTAAATAATGTAATTAAAATTATGATAAATGCTTGCAATATCATAAAATTTTAAGATATTCAAGAAAGGTTGTAAATTAAAATAAAAAATAAGATAATTTTAAAAATTATTAAAAATAAAGGTCAAAGAAAGAATGTGTAGTTTCCCTTAAAAGGTAAAAAATATATTAAAAAACTCTTCCTATAAAAGTCCCCCTTAATGCATGTATCTACCTTCAAACTGCTGTTTTACAAAAAATTTTGCTTTTTCTTTTATGATTTAAAATTCAAGTTAAAATATTCAGGACTCTAAAAATTGCTTTACTTTTGGTTCAGTGACAATTATATGCACAATTCAAAATAAAAACCAGAAATGAATTTTCTGAAACCTGAAATGACCATTTAAATAAATGCAGAAAGGTTAACAATACATATTATACAAATATATAATATACAATACATACAAAACTATATAAACACTTACAAATTTGGTAGATTTAAAAGTTGCAAATATGTAAATAATTCTCTGTACTGTATCAAAATCTTAATTTGCATTTTCTGGAAAATTATATTTTTTATTGTCTACGCTGTATGAGAAACATAATTGCTTAAAAAAATTTTAAATATTGAAATGAAATTTGCTAATAAGTTTCTACTCATCCGTTGGTATGTTATAAAGCTAAATATAGCTTGTAAGTTTGTATATATTAATTTAAAAACTATTTTCATTGGATTTTTTTTTTTTTCATGTTTTGTGTATTAAGTTTGGTATATGTTAGTAAATTTAAGAAGTATTGCAATTCTTTTACTTCATAACACAAGTATGTGGATTGTTAATATGTTGTTGAAAAAAGAAGTGAGACACAGTAGACTTCCTCAAATCTGCATTGCTTGGGACCAGAGGTTGTGCGGATTTCTAGTCATTGCTTTGTTTACATTTTTTAAACAGTAATTTGAACGTGATTAACAATGAAATCAAATTATAATAAATGCTTACAATATAATGAATAAATAATATAAAATAGTAAAAATTTAGATAATTTTTAAAATGACATAAATATTAAAATCAATAAATATTAAAAATTAAATAACAATAATGTATAAATAAATATGTATTATAAAGATGAGATATATTTTTCCTATGAAACTTGTCTCATAAAGATACATTACTAATTCACATTAAAATCAGTCAAATTTGGTCCCTACATCTAAACTGAATGTTTCATTGTATTATGTGCAGTCTACTATATATTGAATAGATTTTATTATAGAAGGTTTGATATACGAAATTCTTTGTTAAAATTTTGCTAAATATTGCCTAAATTTGGAAAGTTAATTAAAATTTCATTAAAAATTTATTTGAGTTCATAGTTTTATTCCCTGTTTTACCGAAAAACAAAAATGTTTGGTAAAAATTTCATGTTTTTCAAAAAAAAAAAAAAAAAAAAAAAAAAAAATGTCCTGACAATAGACACATATTTTTAAAAAAAAGTAATTTTATATTTTAGAAATTATGGAGTGTATAGTTTTGATTTTAGCTAAATTTCATAAGAAATGGGGATGTAAGCACATACGGTGGTATATGCCGTATACCTTCTGGACTTTTTTAAGAAACACAATATACCCTTTGTTTCTCAAGAAAGCTAATAGTACATACAGGTACACTCTAGTATATACCCTCTGCCTTAAGTGTATCTGTCTGGGTTTTTTTTTTTTTTTTTTTTTTTTTTTTTTTTTTTTTTTTTTTAACGACTATATCACTGGTAAAAAATACTACCTATGCTGGAATTTCTGAAAAAAAATTGCAAGTCTATGCCAATCATGTCAAATCACCCAAAAACACTCCCAGTTCGAAACTTATGTAAACATATTTAACTTTTTTTAAGGACACAATGATTTCCATAAATCTGCATAATTATTTTCCGAACTTCTCATAAAATTAAGGGGTAGAAAATCTCAATCAAGTTCATTAACCACAAATTTGGACCAGGGGGGGGGGGTTAGAAATAGGGAGAGGTTTTGTGAAAACAAAAGAAAAACATAATTTTTTAATTATAATACTTATCAAATCACTTTGCAATTATTATTGCTTCTTGAAAAGAGCAAAAACTTTATGTATAACAGATTTTTGATAAAATTAAAGATGTGCTCAAGGGAAAAAAAATAATGGATTAAAGAGAAAAAATCATAATTTAATCAATTTTCAAGATATCAAATTCACTTAAACTTATATATCTTCTTAATAATATCTACAAATTTTATAGTGACAAGTTTTTCATCCAACTCTTACCACAGAAAAAAATAATGATAATGACAAAAAAAAGGGGGGGGGGGTGAAGAAAAAACATTCATAACCTTACCAAATCAAAACACATCAAATCCACTTAAATTCATTATAAATCTTCTTAATATGTATTATCTACAACTTTTATATTAATAACTTGATCATAGCACATTCTGTTACAATAAAAGCAAGTTAAACAAGAAGAAAAATTATTAACATGATTCAGATAAAATCAGCTCTTACAGAAAAATGAAATTAAAAAATCGACAAAAGTGGTCAGATAACATTGTTAAACTGAGTTTATCTCTAACCTTGGTTTTGTTTTTGTTGGTTAAATTAGTACTCAACTTTGAATTCTACCTCCGGCTTTAGGCTGAACCAGCAGTGAGCATGTTCTGTCTCATGTACAGTTATCTTTGTGAAATCCGCTGATGTATAATCCACAATTATCTATTATCTGCTCTACATATTGTAATGTAAACAATGAAAATTGTCATTAACAGTTAAACACATAAAGTCAAGTTTAGTACATATTTTTTTTCTCCAAAAATTAATTTTTCAGTGCATAAATATTTAAATATAAATTGGATTTAAATATTTAAATTTCCTTAAGGAACAAAATTTTAGATCAGAGCAAGAAGTAATGAGTGTTTATAAAGTACAGAAAAAATATGTTGACAAAAAACATCACATTTAGAACCATCTTTTGATGCTCAATAATAATATGTAACTTTTATAAATTTCAGTAACATTTTGTGCTACAAAAAATTAAAAAAAAAAATTGAAAAGATGTGAGTATGTAAAAATTTGTATATGCGGAAATCTAACAAGATTTGTTTAAGGCTTTGCATTTGTTTGTAGCATATGATAAATATTTATGAAAAATGATGTTGTATGAAATACCACCATTTACAAATAATAATTTCTGGAAAAATCTTAAATTCTTGCTTTAAAGTGCCACCCCCTCTACTTACATTGCAGATACATTAGATAGGTTGCTTACCAGAGTTTTGTTCAAATATGCTTTTCTTAAGAAAGGAGTGCACAACCTGGTCGTGGAATTTGGAAATAACAGAATGCAAATTTGTTCAATTTAGGAAATCAATCTAGACAATCTGTTTTAAACTTACTGATAGTTCATAATACATGATATAAATTTATAAGAAAGTATACCACATCAAATACCACTATTTTCTAATAGTGATTTCAGCAAGTACATTACATTTTTGCTTTAAAGTGCCTTCCCTTTGACTAACATTATATACAGAAAGGTTGTTCAGTGGAGTTTTGTTCAAATACAGTTTTGTTAAAAAGGGAGTGCATTCTTTGGTAGTAGAATTCGGAACTAACAGAACACAGATTTGTTACAATTAGGAAATCTATCAATGCAGCCTGTTTGAAACTTGTTTGAAACACTGTTTGAAACTTGAATGTGTTTGAAACACATGATATAATTTTATTAAAAACATGTCACATAAAATACTACTATTTTTGAATAGCGATGTTTGCAAAAATCTTAAATTCTCGCTGTAAAGTGCCATGCTCTCGACTAATATATCATCAGACAGGTTTTTATAATGAAATTTCATTCAAATACAATTTTGTTAGGAATATAGTGCTCTTCCTGACAGTGTGTGTGCAGCAGAATGTCCGAGCAGTCTAAGGCACCAGATTCAGGCTCTGCTTCTTGAAGAAAGAGATTGCGTGTTCGAACCCCACTCCTGGCAAACGTGTATGCTTTACAATAATGTTTTTTGTACTATAGTTTGGATTAACCGACTTCAGAAAATCGTTAACTTTTAACTAAAAAGTGAAAAATAAACTTTTCTATCAAAAATAGAACCGACTTCAAAACCTACTGCAAAGTGAAAAGTAATTTCCTTACATAATTGTAATAAAAAATTAAATTAAGAGCGTAGTATTTATCATGCGTATTATTATGTTTATGTACATTTATTTGATTTTTTGGAGTCGTAGCCAGGACAACGTCTGTCGGGTCTGCTAGTTCTTCACAAAAACCTATTTATATAATGTAAGAGGAATTATCCTCCTCTTTTATACTTAACAATTAAACTTCCAAACTTAATCAGTGATTTGCCTTGTCAGAAAGAACTTACATCCAAAATTTAAAGCAAATCGAATAATTCAGCATAGAAACGTATTTATCTAATTTAGTGGGAGGGGGATAACCGCCCATGCTCTCTGTCAGGTTCTGAGACCACCTCTGCTAAAGATTGGAATTTCCGCTATTTCTCTATCTTAATATTTTGTATTGTCCTGGCTGTGTACTAGAATTTTCAAGGTACATTCTTTCTTTGTTGAAGGGAGAATTGACAGGTAATCCTCTACAGGTGGTGAGTGAGAAAGAGGAGATTGCTGAGAGGCGTGTTCATCCGTCAGTGAGGTATGTGGATGATGAGCAGACAAGCAACATGTCACTAATCAAGAAAGGAATGTAGAATGTGTCCAATGAATAAGCTCCAAAGGGGGTTGACATTGGGGAAATTGTTATAAGGAAATTAATATAGTATAAAGGTTAATCTTGGCGAAAAAAAATAAAATTTTGTAATATATATCATCGAAAAACTTTCGCACCTCTCTTTCATTTTACGAATCTTCTCCTGGAGTTGAAATCCAGAAGAGGGGGGAGGGAAGCGATAAGGGGGTGAATTTTTTAAATCGTAGCTATTTCGACAATAAATATCATTTTAGATGTGGAGTTTATGGAACTCTCCGGTAAATATTATTTATTAAAGATAAAGATTTTAAAGTGGGAGCTGTGTCATTTTTAGGTGTATTCTGGAAAAATGAGTGAACCCACGGGTGGGTGACATGTAAATTAAAAAAAAAAAAAAATTGGACTCATCATGTTATATATATATAATTGGAGAGTTTTCTCACCTCTCTTTTGTTTTACGAATCTTTCTCCTCTTGGAGTTGAATTTCAGGAGGGAGTGGGAGGGGGTTTTCTAATAAACTGCCAAAACTAATCATGACGTTGTCCTCATCAGAATGATTCTATGTCTAAAATGTGAATGAAATCTGATGGAAAACCCATGTGTCTAAACTAAGGTTGGGGAGTTAGCCCCAGTTCCTCCTGCTTCTACTTTTGCAATGAACACCCAACACTAATCACGGAGGTGCTTCATCAAAATGATCTTATATCTGAAATTTGAACGAAATCTCATAAATCAGCAGGAAAAGCCCATTTATATAAATTAAGGGTGAGAGGTCAGCCCATCGTCCCCCTCTTACACTTATCAAAACACGTTTCTTGAAAAGGCCGTCAAAAACGCGAATTTCGGAAAAGGATCACGAAAAACAGCAAATTTCACCAAAGGATCGCGGCGAAAAACAAATTTCGTCCAAGGATTGCAGTAAAGTGGAAAAAACTCAGCGTTTATTGTACTTGAGGCCGTCAACATTGTTTTTTACTCATTGGATAAACTAGTTTTTCATAGGCCAAATTAGTCTATCCTAACGCCCATAGGATAAACTACCCTAATTTCCTGCCTATAATCCGCGGATCAAACAATTCTTTTTCGACCCAGAAATTTTATTTCGTAAATGAAGGCAAATATTTACGGCGATCTGAAAAGTTATATTTTATTTAATAAAATTTCTGGGTCGAAAAATGATTGTTTGATCCGCGGATTATACGCAGGAAATTAGGGTAGTTTTACCTAGTCCAAACTTGTTTGGCCTAACGTTCATACATTAAACTAGTTTAGCCTGCTATTCATTGGTCTGAACTAGTTTATCCTAACGTTCATAGGATAAACTAGTTTAGCCTGCTATTCATTGATCTGAACTAGTTTATCCCAGGCCAATTCAATTTGGCGTGATTTTATTGAACCCGCAGACTGTTTCGGCGCCAACTTTCTAGTTTATCCAAGGTCAATGTAATTTAACGTGTTTTTAGTTCGCAGGCTATCAAAGCATGAAAGCTAATATGCCTTCAGTTTTTGTATGCATGTAACGCGATAACTCTTCATAGGAATAATCAATTTGCTTCAAATTTATTATGCAGGTTTATTCCGATAATAGGCACCCCTGATTAGTTTTGGGAGTTTATTGGATAAAAGCAAGTGAGGGGGGCGGGAGGCTACTCCGCCCTCTCCCATCAACTTAGATAAATGAGTTTTTTATGCAGAATTATCAGATTTTATTAAATTTTAGATATACCTTTAAAAGGGAGTACAGTACTCGATTCTTAAGAACGTGAATGCGAATATCTAAAATTATCAAGCAAATAGAAATGGAACTGAGTTTATGAATATCCATTTCTACTCCTCTACAGAGATTATACTGTTAAAAAGAATACAAAGATAGTTACTATTTTATCTTGCAATTGTTTCATCCCTTAGTTTTTAACTTTATTGGCCCGCCTTTGCACCCTTTAAGGTCGCATCTTGATGTACAAAAAAGTAATTTTAATGAAAGGCCATGGACGGCAATTTTCAGTTGTCGGCTACCTAGAAATGGTAAAGGGAAGAAAAAATAATTTGGAAGGAGTAAAGTCAGGAGCAGCTGCGGATTCCGGAGAAAGTCTGCTTATACAGCCTCAGACCCGTCTCCTTTTCAATGGTCTGACAACCTAGGGGTTTTAGGGACAAACTCTGAACCGGTCGGCTATTGAAGTTTTGTTGTTCGTGGTGATCAGGCATCCAGTGGTGCATGAGGCTCAGGATGTAGATGTAGCAGTGCATGTTCATTTTGCGACAGTGGTTATTCATCGCGGCTTCACATGGTCTTGTTCATGGGACACAAGTTCCGGTGCTGGTGTCCACGGACCATTTTGCCTGACATCCTCTGCAGTTAGTTATGGATTCATAGAGCATAGAGCGTATGTCATTGAACAAAGGCTCAACGCTTGGAGAGATTTTTTTGTCCACAGTTCATTTTATTTGCGCATGTTTGTCGAAATTTTTGTCCAAACGCTGACAAACACCATTTTAGAACTAGGCTGGTCTGATTGGACCCTATTCTCCATTTAGGTTCGATGCTATGATTTCGGCAATGTTTCCCCCCAAAAACAGGACTATTCTATTGCATGCAGTCATGAGTTACGAAGCAAGTTGTTGCATAATGAATAGTTACGATGTCGGGAATGTTTCCCAAAAGCATGTGACTTTCACGTTTCAAGAATATAAGGCCCATGGACATTTCAACGGAGAATCGTGCGAAAAACGCGCATTTTAACAAAGAATTGCGTAAAAAATACGCATTCAACCAAGGGACTGCGTAAAAACCCTTATTTTGATTGAGGACCGCATGTGAAACGTAAATTTCGAAGGACCTCGCGAAAAATGCGAATTTTGACTAACGACCGCGCAATAAACACAAAATTCGACAAAGGCCTATGCGGCAATGAGTGGCGGGGTTTTGTGAGATATCAAGCGGTTCCCAAACTGAAAGTCGGAAGTGTTGGTGCGAGATTTTTCTCATCTAGGTGGAGATTTCCGTGATCACACAGAAAGGCTAATGGCATTTAGTCTGATCTCTCGAATGACTTTTCTACAATAGGGAACTTGCAATCAGCTGATAACCATTGCATTTCAAGTGGAGGTCAGGGTAGTTCCACCACTCCAGTATGATGTCAATTGCAACTGTCCTATATCTGAAAAGAGGTTGGGAAAAAACTTTAGCGAGGCGATGTCTGTGCCGTCAGGAGGGGTTTGACCGGTTCCACCGGGTTCCGCAACGGGCATCTAGTCAGAGCTCTTGGATCAGTATGCAGCATGTACGTCCGAAGTTTCGTCCATAAATCCCCTTGGCTCTTTGAGTGTTGGGTGGTGACAACTATCGCAATCAGCTTTCCGTCTTTCATTAGGGAATGAGGCTGCGTGACGCGAGATGGACAGTGTGTAGCCTGAAGACCGGGCTAGATGCGTGAAGAGCGACCCAGGCTCAACTCGGACACTTCTATGTGGGGTGTCTTGAAAAGAGGTTCTTTTGTGCCCAGAATCGGGGGGGGGGGTGGTGTACCCAATTTCCCTTAGTCACCATCGTGTTATGAAGCCCCCCTAACCTCAGTTGGCTGAAATGTGCGATTGGCAAAGATCTATATGATATATGTCTATATGAGAGTGGGGAAATATGTAAAGGGCATATCTTTAAAAAGTTTTTGTTCAAACTATAGCAAACACATACCTCAGAATAATGGCAATTTTCTTTTGGATGTATTCAGTTAGACAAGTGACAATAGTTGATTATTAGTTTGGTAATAATGGTCTCTAAGATGTTTTGTCATTAATTTTTCGTCCAAAATAGTTCAAATCAATCAAATTTTATATCTCATATGATGCACACTTTAAACTCAATGGACATTATTCATGAATAGCAAAAGCCACTTGATCATATGGTAGCAGTCACTACTGCACTACTTTTTTCCCCTGAATACATCCAGAAATCGCACAACCTCCCTTTAAAATGTTTATATGTAATACATTATATTTAGCAGAGAGCTCCATCAAAAAACCACATCTAAATTGAGATTTATTCTCAAAATAACTACGATTTAAAAACTCACATTTTCTCCCTGCTGAAATTCAACTCCGCTAGGAGAAACGTTCATAATTGACCCTATTCTTGTGACGTCAAAGTCACGTGCTTTGGAGAAACATTTCCCACATCATAGTTGTTACTTATGCAACGACTCGTTTATCTACTCATGGTTGTTGGTCTCGAATTAGTCTTTAATATTATTATACTCCCAATCCCTTCCGAATTTGGTTTCCACGGCGGGGAGCAATTTTCGAAACTTTTTGTGTTATCATCCTTTTAGAACAAATTTTTTTTATGAAGCCCTCCAGTAAATAATGTTTATACTGTATGAAACTTAGAAAAGCAGGAAGTTGAAATCTGGCCTGTGACTATTTATTTATCTCATATACCTCCCATATACTACCCCTCACTTTGTCCCCTTAAGAGATTGTTTTCAAAACTTAACCGAGCCCCTCATGTGATATATTGTTGGAAAGGGTCTTGACCATTTACTCATGTTATGCACCTTCCATGGCCCTTCAACACACCTTGCCCCTACGGGATACACTTTTATAAATGTAAACGAGACCCCTCGTGATACATTTGTTGTAATGGCCTGCGATCACTTATAAATATCATGTAACTCCAGTATCCCTTTCCCCCTACGAAGCCCACTTTTCTAAATTTCACTGAGACCTATCATGTTACATGTTTTTTGCTAAGGCCTCTGACTGCTTACTTTCTCATTTTATGCACCTCCCGCGGTACGCCCTCTTCTTAAATTTACAAATTTAAGTCGAGACCTCTGATGTGACATATGATTGGAAAGGCCTGAGATCATTTTCTTAAGTTATGCACCTTCTGCGGTCCTCCCCTAACTTTGCCTCTCCCGGGAGCGTTCTTATAAATTTGCCTTGTCATTTAGACTCGTCATACGACGTATTGTTGGAAAAGCCTGTGACCGCTTTTTCTTATTATGCAGCTCCTATGTCCCCCCCCCCACTTTATCCCCAACGCCCTCCCTCTCCACCTCTTTCCCCCCATGGGGAAGGTATTTTTATAAATTTATATCAAGATGCCTCATGTGACATATGGTTGGAAAGTCCTTTGACTACTTGTTGATGTTATGCCCCTTCAGCGTCCCTCCCCTTACTTTACCTTAACCTTGGGCACTTTCTTAAATTTAGCATAGAGCCCTCATCTAACATATTGTTGGAAAGGCATATGACCACTTACTCATGTTATGCATCTTCCTTGCCCCCCCCCCTTTTTGCACTTTAAGAGAAGGAATTTTTAAAAGAGATAGATATCCCTCAGGTGGCCTATGATTGGAAAAGCTTATGACCACTTATTGATGTCGTGCACATTCAGAGAACTGATCCCGACTAAATCTCAGGGACCCTTTTCTAAATTTTGTCAATACCTCGTGTGATATATCTTTGGAAAGTCCTATGCCCACTTATTCATATTATACAATTCCTATGCCCCTTTCCCCATCTTTACTCTTTACAACGGAGACCCAGTTCGAGATTTCATATTACAAGTTTGCATATAAACTAGAAGCTCCAATTAAAAGAAGGGCCCACAAGCAAGCGAATCGGACGTCTTTATTAACGCCAACTCATCCCAATTCACCTGCAGATGACTCTTGATAAAAGCGAATTGGGTATGCAGTGCCGTGCGAAAGGGGGCGATCACCCCGGTTCAGAAATTTAGGGGCACCAAATTTATACTACTAGCATCATTTTTTGACCTGTGACAAAAAAAATTCGGGGGGAAGGTGGGGGCGCCAAGCTGATACTTTTCCGCAGATGCAGTTTACTCTTCGCGAGCCTCTGCGGGTATGGTATAAAAGCAATTGTCAACTGGAATCATCCAGAAAAATTTCTACAATCGAAAGTTATCGAGATGTTCATACAATCAAGAAAAACAGCTCATTATTGCCCATCACTAGTATACACCATGTACCTTCTCAATTTTTCGAAGGAACACTGTATACCTTCTGGTTATTTTACAAATACACCCCTGCATCTATACTCCATATAATTCTAACAGACTTCTCAAGGACATCTCTACCCCCCACCCCCTACTGCATCCTTTCATTGTCATGAAAAGATATATACAGTAGACTCCCTCAAATCTGTACATAATTTACAGATATAAATAATGAAACATTCAATTCAGATGTTGGTGCAAAATTTGACTTTTTTTGTAATTTTTGTTGAGGTTATTGAATTCATGTTTTTACATTTATAAAGCAGGGGTGATTCTGGATGAAAATTTTTTTTCGGAAATCGGCGGGAGAGAGGGTCGTGAGTCCCCCCCCTCCATCGGTCTTCGGACAAAATCGGCGTTTTCCCGCTATCTTCAGACGAAATCAGCAATATTTTAGCAAAATCGGCGATTTATTGCGATCCTTTGCCACAATCGGCGGTTTTTCCGCGATCTTTTGACGAAATCGGCATTTTTCCATTTTTTAAAGTGAAAACATCGTTTTTTCAACGATCTTTAGACAAAATTTGCATTTTTACGCGATTTTTTCTCGAAAACGGCGTTTTATTTCCGCGATCTTTTGACGAAATCGGCGTTTTTTCTCCGATCTTTTGACGAAATCGGCGTATTTTTTCAAATATTCTCTTGACAAAATATTTTTAAGCGATCTTTTATCGAAAACGGCGTTTTTCCCGCGATCTTTTAACGGAATCGGCGTTATATCCGCAATCTTTAGACAAAATCGGCGTTTTCCCGCGGTCTTCAGAAGAATTCAGCGTTTTATCTGGGATATTTGGTGAAATTGCCGTTTTTTCCGCGATCGGCACAGGAAATTTGCGTTTTTTATCGATCTTTTGATAAAGTTCGTTTACAAAAACATTGACGAAATCGTCCTTTTTTTTACGAAATATTTGCTATTTCGGCGATCTTTTTACGAAATTTGCATTTCTACGTAATTGTTTTTTCCGCGCGCAAAACCGTACAAGTTGGCAACTATGCGGAACTGATAACCCAATTTCAAATTTGCGGAAGTTTCTCACGAGAATCACCCCTGGAAGAAAGAATAATTTATTTCTAAAAAAATCAAGATATTGCTCATATCATTTTTAAAGACAATCTTACCAAATGTATTTATCGTTTATTCAGGCTTATTTAGTTATTGAGTCTGGCTAAACCTGAAATAAAGCTTTGTTATTTTATGATCCTGATGGGAATTAGTAATGTACTTTTATGAGGCAAGTTTCATTGAATAATTTAGGAGAAACACATTTCCTCTTCATAATAAATATTTAATTGTACATTATTAACTTGAAGTTTGCTTTTAGTATTTTAATCATTTTATTATTTTAATTTATTACTTATTGTAATATTTTAGTACATTGTAAACATTCATTATACTTTTGATTTCATTACTAATTACATTGAAATTACTTTTTAAAAAAAAACAAACAAAATAGTGACCAGAAATCCGCAAAATTCTAAAATTCGCACAATCTCGGGTCCCAAGCTGTGCGGATTTGAGGGAGTCTGCTGTATATGGAAAATGTTAAACCATGTGGATCTGGATAGTTACATTAACCGTGATTATAAAAAGTGTGTGTCCATGTGGCCTAAGTCAGTCTGTGGTTCTTTATCTCAGAACCTTGTGAATTCAATAAACTTTATTTAAAAACAATAAAAAGTGCAAAAATACATACCTCATATAAAAAGTGACAGAGCTTAAAACACAATAAAATTAAAAAATGCAATTTCTCTGGCTGAACAATGGGTATGGCCATCTTTGACAGCTTCCAGAATCCTGATGAGTTCGTCTTGTGTGTTCAAAATAGATGTCCTGTGAAAACGAGAAGGCACTTTGCATTGGCCATAGTCAGGGCTTATAGGACAGCCTCAACGGCGGCACTTCAGGTTCTCTCAGGCTTGATTCCAATTCATCTTCAAGTACAATACGAAGCAGCTTACGGCACAGTCACGAGATTACGCAGAACAATAAACATACACAACGTTACTATACATCACACAGATTATGCCAAAAAGATCAATCTCTGGAGCAAACATCCAGCAGAAACAGTAGAACCACGGTTAGGATACAATGAAAGAGACATAGCCATATACACAGATGGTTCTAAATTGGAATCAGGTGCTACGGGTTCGGCTTTCGTAGCATACAAAAATGAGCAAAAAATCAAGACATGGTCAATGCCACTAAGAAAGTGCAACAGTGTTTTCCAAGCCGAACTACTGGCCATACTGAAAGCAGCGGAATGGGGTAATACCACAGGTCAGAATTACAGCATACGCTCGGACTGCATGTCAGCCATACAAGCATTAAGTAAACCATTTAATGTAAATGAAATAATAGATACAATACAACAAACAATAAAAAAATCAAATAATAAATTTAAAATCAGCTGGGTCAAGGCCCACATTGGTATCGAAGGAAACGAGAATGCTGATGCATTAGCCAAACAAGCAGCACTAAACCCTTACAATGAAATCCCTTATCATATAGAGAAACCAATAACAACACTAAAGAGGATACTTAAAGAGCTAACAATAAAACAATGGCAGTTCGAGTGGGACTACGGGGACAAGGGCAGGCTGACATACAAATACTTCCCTAAAGTCGATAAACACAGATTAGTAAGCTGCAAGCTACTTTCTCAAATCTACACAGGTCATGGCACCTTTCCAGCATATCTACATAGATTTGCTTTGGTAGAAACACCAGAATGCGAGTGCGGGTTAATAGGTACATGCAAACATTACCTCACAGCTTGCCCACTCACACAAACACTCCACCTGGTCAACATAACACCAAACAACGAACAACTTTGGCACAAACAGCTAGCCCAAAATAAACACCTACAAGCAAAAGGCAAAGCAGTGATCAGATGGCTTATAAATAACATAGACCTAATTTCGCACTAAATTGTGGCAAAACTAACCAAGCCTCTCTCCCCATCCACACATCATTACATGAGTATGAGTTGAAATGCAGAGTATTACAAAAAATTAAACAGCAATAAATAGCACCCTGCGTTACTCAATCCCGCCACCGCCAAAAAATAGGGGACATTAGAAGACCATTACTTCCACGGAAAAAAAAAAAATAAGAGAGCATTAAAAGAAGTTTTCTGTCTCTGCAACAAAACAAAAAAAGGCATTAAAAGAACTTTACTTTTTTTTTTTTAAGCCAAAAAAAAAAAAAAAAAAAAAAAAAGGGCATTAAAAGAACTTCACTTTTTCTGAACCAAAAAAAAAAAAAAAAAAAAAAAGGCATTAAAAGAACTTTACTTTTTCTGAACCAAAAAAAAAAAAAAAAAAAAGGGCTTTAAAAGAACTATTTTTTCTGCACCAAATAAAAAAGCACTGTGTGCACAAAAAAAAATTTAAAATATAAATAACTGGCATTCAAATGCACCATAAAAATCGAGCTATCTGCGCTGTAGTAAAGTGGTAGTCTTTTAGAGATGAACTGGTGGCTCACGAGCCCATTCATGAATACAAACGAAGTGATAACAGCCATGATAACAAATTAAATGGATGAACTGATAGCCATCGAGCTTAATATCACAGAAATAAGCAAAAGCCAACAAAGAAAAGTGTAAGTGATACTTTATGTAGAAACAGACATCTCTAAAAATAATAGACGAACTAAAGGCCAACCAACAGGCTCCACCCTATAGCGCACCAAGAAAACGATACCTTACCAGTGAACAAATTGAAAATATCAACTAATTACAACTATTAGAGAAAATATCAACTGGTAATCCCGATTGTGACTACAACAACCAATACATGTGACATCAACTACCAAGATATGAAAAATGAATATAAGACAAATAGGAATATATGGGCAGCGGTGGCCCAGATGGCAGAGCGTCATGCTTATAGACGTAAAGATCGTGGGTTTGAGGCTCACCGCTAGCTAAAAACCCACCATGTACGCTAACGGCACCTGGTGCATGTAAAATCCGTCGTGGGTGCAAAGTCCTCCAAGTTACCTGTGAATTATACCTCTGGGGGTGCCTTGTCAGGTGAAGATCTCGTCATCCGATCAAGGCTCTAAATTACGAGATCAAACTCTAATATCGGTTGTCGTATAGGCAGCTTGTATGAGCTCTGTGGAAGAATTAGCGTTACCCCTTTCTCTTTATTCCCTTCCAATTACAACATCGTAAGAATGAACCCAATCAGATAATTAAAAATAACCTAGAACAGGCCAGGATAGTAACTAATATTTAATAATAGCGATACAGCTACATTCAGGTAGATCTCAGCTTGTGCAATCAAGTGGCTTCTGCCCCGCAGCCAGGTAAAAAAACTCGTTAAGCTAGGCATATTGCCCGGCAGGCAGGGGCCTGGTCTGCGGTATAATAATAATAATAGTTTCACTGACAATTATTTACCTCATCATTTTAAAAGCATATTTGTCAGCACAATTTCTATGTATCACTATATCATTTGAAAGGTTCTAGGATCGAAGACAATTGACAACAGTTGCTTCAATGTTGGCAATGCAATTGTCAAAGGAATTGACAATTGAGTGCAATTGCACTCAATTGTCAATTCCTTTGGCAAGATCTTCATACTTGACAGATTCCGTACTGATAAAAACTCAACATTCATTGCACACTTGTAAAATAAAAATAATCAGTGTTGAATTCCTGTGTGTGATCTGGGGGGGGGGGAGGACTTTTCCCCCGAAGCAATTAAATGCTCCCACCTCTGAAATTTTGTTTTCAATGGTCAAAAAGTGCATTCCTATTAGAACTCTATAATCCCCCCCCCCACCACCACTACCCTGGAGCCACAGAAGTAACTCCCAGAGAAAAGTGCCTGAATTCAACACTGATAATAATGTTCTTATGATTCAGCCTACTTATTCAACATGTTCATGAAATATGTCAAAATTAATTCTTTTAATTTTTTCTGCCCTGACGCACATTTATACAGTTTTAATCCAGTTTCTAGTAAGTTGTATAGACAGATTCATATCATCAAGGATATGCTTTTTTTAGTTTTTATTAACTTTTTATAGTTTACAGAGAATTTTATACATCTTAAATTCCTTTTCATAAAGGTTGACTAGTGATTAAATGAAAATCAAATGCAGAAAAATAAATGTACCCAGTACAAATCTATGATTCCCCCCCCCCTTCTGCTACAGAGAATTTTATAAATCTTAAATTCCTTTTTAAGATCCTTAATTTCCTTTCCTTAAATTCCTTTTTGAATAACTGGAAGGTTTTTATGGGGGAAAATTGTTATCGTAATTTAGAACATAGTTGTAAAAAGATGTTGTGGTATAATATTCAAAGCACACTGAAGTAGAAAAACTAAAGAAAATCACAACATATTTTGTATAAAAAATGAAGTGTCGTATGTATCTATCTAATAAAGTGCCCGAAATTATGCAATTGACCAAATAAGTAAGTTGACTTTGTTTATTTCATAAAGAATATGCTTTTTAAACACTATTTGCTCCAGTGTGTAATAATACCTTTCAAAGTTTTGATTTTTACTTATTTTTCTTTTAATTTTTAAAACTAATATGTATTAAAACAACACTTTAATGTATAAAAATGTTTCAGAATTGCTTAAATCTAAAAATTACAAATAAAACAGTAATTTTAAATTAGAATATGTCAAAAGATGTCATTTGACATCAGTAAAGATAGCATTGACAATAAAGTCTAACATTTAAAATGGACTTTAAGAAATTTTAAGATTCGGTTAAGCCGATTTTCGGATAATTTGGATTCTACTGTATTTAGATCATTTTATACTTAGACATTCCCCATAAAGAACGATGTTAACAATTCGGTGATAAATGCAGTTGAGAGAAAAAATGATAAAATCATCATTTGGCAGCCTCTTCACCGTTCAGGGCACATACCCCTCAATTTCAGGCCTGAAAGAAGAAACTCATGACACAATCAGCTAAAGTAGAGGCATTATATTGATACATTAATGGTTAAATAAAAAGTTATTGTAACACATATTAAAACAAGGAAATCCCTAAAATTAAAGATTATTTCAAAAGAATTCTGCATTATGTATCCTGTAGACAAAAATATTTTATTATTGAAAATATTTATAAACAGCACAAAGCAAAAAATTGACTTAAGGAAGTATTCAAGAAAATGCAAGGTGAGGCTTTTGCAGGAAACATTTCACTTTAGATTGTTATTATTATTGTACAGAGAAAAATAATATAAAACCTGCCAATAACCGATGTTACTGAATAAGCAATATTAGTGAATAAAATTATACCTTTAAGTAATGCTGACATAGAATGTTGTCATTCTAATCTATAGAAAATTAGATTTTTTTTATTTTCACAACCAACATCTATAAAATCAGGTGCAATTGAGAAAGTATTGTCAATATGATGTGAAATATCAAACCATACAGCAAAGACAATACAGATTCAATCATTATGCTGAGAGTTGCTGTATTAATGTTGAATTGGGAAAAGGAAAGCAGGAACTATTACTGAAAAGAAAAAAATAAAGTCTGAAACAACACAGATTTAATAAAATACAGTCTTTTAAAAATATAGTCCATGATTATTTTTAAAGTGATGCTGCAATACATTTATATCTAATCATGCAAACTATTTTTTTATATGTAAAAAAAAGTTTTAAAAAAGATGTAAAAACTAAGTTAAATCTATGGGGAAGTTATTTTCTACTATCTTGTTTGCATTTCGATATTTTTATTTATTTATTTATTTTTATTATTATTTTTTATTTTTGCATTGGACAGATGAGGTTTATCTTTACATTGTTCCTTTTTAACATTATCAATATTATTTAGAAGCTATTTTTTTTTTTTTTTTTTTTTTTTTTTTTTTTTTTTTTTGAAGTAGCTTTCACTTTTGAAATGCAAAAAATATAGAGAAAATAAATTCCTCATAGATTTGGAGTTAGCTTGTGAATGTTTTTACCTGCAGGGATAGGAGACTTAAGTTATAAATTTTTCAAAGAAATGTAAACAAATTTAATAAAATAAAGAAAGCTTAATACATTAAAGCAATGTATAAAAAACAAGAGAAAAGCATTTTTGCATGTAAAAAAAAAAAATAGATGAGCAGGGTTTAATTTCTACACAAGGCAATTTGGCCACAGCCTTAGGCTAACTCCTGAGGAAAGCTTCAATTTTAATAAAAGGTTTCTGAATCTTCATGCAATTATTTTCTTAAACATGAAAAACAATTTGAGTAACTTGAAAACTGTGCGATAATCTAATGATAAATAATATAATATTCCGCCCCCCCCCCCAAAAGAAAAAAAAAAAAACTAGCTACAATTTGGTGCAAAGAAATGCCATAAATGTGCTGGACCTTGGGTCCCATAAACCTTAATCAGACTCTTGTGAATGACTTTTATTATTATTATTATTTTTTTAATGACACACTGAAAACAAAATCCTCAGATTTAAATAGGCATTATTTGTATTCATGCATCTTATCGTAATTAAACATTTTGAATATTATTGTTTTTTACTTTTGCTGGTTAGATGTGAAACATCAAACCGTACAGAAAAGCATTATTCATCCAATTAATATGCTAAGAGTTCCTATAACACTCATGAAGGAGGAAGAGGAAATCAGGAACTGTCACTGAAAATAAAATAAATAAAGTTTCAAATATTTAACAAAATACAATCTATAAATAAAAACAAAATCAGAAAAGGATTTTAATAAATTAAATTCATTGGTGAAAAACCAAGCATTCTAAATAATCTACGGACTAAACAATATAACCATTATCTTTTTATGTCTTATAAGCACTCTTCTCCCTTTTATGAATCAAGTATGATTTTTGCTTTTAAATTGAAATTTTCAGTTACAATCAACCTAAGTATATTTTATTTTATGTTTTTATCAATTTATAAGGAATTGTGCAAATATAACATTATCAACTTTTTGTTAATTTTGGACTCCCCCACCCCCCCTTCCTCCAGTAATGATATCAATACCAAAGCGTAAAAAGTTTTTGATTTTTAAGAATTTTTTTTTTTTTTTTTTTTTTTTTTTTTGAAGTGATATGTAAAACTGGTGACATTTATTTTTTGTGTGTTTTTATGATTCAAATGAAGAGATGTCAATAAAAATATTCTGAAAAACATTATTATGATTAACAGAAAGATAATTAAATTTACTAAGAATGATGTAATATTACTACAATCTGTCAACAGCTAAAAAATTTTTATTTCATCTTTTCTCTAAATGTGTCCAAAACTGCAGCATCTATTTTAATTATAAATTTTAATGACCAAAAATGTATCCCAGAAGAGAGGTAATTTTTGGTCATCATCCATTTTTAAGCAAATAAAATTAAGTTGCACTCTCAAGATTGAATATCAAAATAAGTAGAATCGATAGTATATTTTTAGCAACTGTTTAGCAAAGAAATAGTACTCCTACTTTAATTGATCAGTCAAGTAGTATGTTTTATGCTCAAAATATTTACTATTTTCCTCCTTTTAGTTACAATTAAGGATGCTATTTTATGGTTGTGGTTAAAAAATATGTAGGAGAATAGTTTTTAGAAAACACAGCCATTATAGATAAAATATAAAGTACAAATATTGAAAAAATGTTACCACGAAGCAAAGAAAAAGATTTACACGATCAGATTGATTTGCTCACATATAAGTTGACACAAATCCTTGTAAACTGTAAAAAAAGAAAAAAAAAGTTTATGTTGTTTTGCAGAAATTAAGTGTAGCAGTTTTGAATTTATTATTTTTTCATAATTTCAACTAAAACTTTCAACTTTGTTAAAGAAAAATTAAGGCATGCATTGAAAAGCAAAGGGTTCAAAGTATCTCACAGATTTTTTACAGTTTGATTAATTGTTATTTTGATAACAAAAATAAAAATTACCATGAATTACTCCAGAAACTCGGTGACCAAGAATTACTCCAGGTTTCTCTACTACATACAAAATAAAAAAAGTTAATTAAAAAAAGGATTAAGAATAAAGATTTTAAATTATTTGCTATTTATCTACTCTAGTGCACTTCTCTGGTATTAGTTTCTCAAGATTTTTCATCAATCATAAAAAATCACATTTAGAATGGTTAAAGAATTTTTCACATCTGATAATAGAAGATTAATTTAAGTCACGTGTGAAATAAAACAATAATCAAATAAATGAAAAAGAAGAAATAATAAAAAGACCTTGATCATCCATTGAAAATAATATAATTCTCATATAACCAGTGCACGTGCAAGCAGGATAAAAAAAAATAAGAAATTGAAAGATAAATAAATTAATAAAACACATACTTAAAAAAAAATCAATGTTAACTGAAAGTAAACAGAACACAGAAGTAATAAAAATTAATAAAATTATATAATAAAAGAATTACAAACCTGCGCGCTAAAAGTACGTACAAAAGCTCTGTCACTAATCTATAGGAAACCGTGTTTACTTCGTAGGTTAGTTACCTGGATAAGCGCCATTAGGTAGCCAAGCTTGCCAAGCTGAAAATATCGCCAAATCGAATGATCACGTGGGTAACTAACCTTCAGGTAAACTGACTTCGCTCTTTTCTGCAAAACTCCAAATAAAAATATATACATTGAAATCAGTGGGGCGTGTTATAAGACAGGGAGTATTATAGGTTAGAATATACCACACTTGAACATTGAAGAAATTTCCATTTTTTCTTCGGTTCCAACACTTATAAATTAATAGAGTATAAAAAGTATTTCATATTAGACATATTTTGTATAAAACATAATTTGATTCTTAGAAGTGAAATATAAATATCTTATTTTTAATTAGATTCGAGAAGAAATCTTTAATTTTTGTAATAAAACGTTTTTTTAAATTAAACTATTACATAAACGTGTTTTAATCGTTTCATAAAATAAATAATAATTAAAATAAATAAATAAATAAATAATAATTAAATGATAATTAAAATATGTTATTCCTATGAGTTCGTTATGAGTTTTAGTTATTTTTCTGTATATTTGTATATTCTATGATATATGTGTGTACTCATTTAAAAATATATTAAGTTACATTTTTAAATTGCATCTGACCTATTTATTACAAATTAATAATATTTATAATAATTAATGTTAATTATTATTAATACTATTGCTATTAATTATTATTAATTTTACTATTGATTATAATTAATACTATTAATAACAGTACTATTTATAACTAACTTAATACTATTTTAAATGATAAAAGTGAGTACTTATCATTTTTAAATACATTTTAATTATCACAATGAATAATTAATTTTATTTTTGAAGTAAATATAATTATTAAAGTTGCTACAATAATTAGTAACTATAATAATTAAATTAGCTGGCTTCGTGTGGTAGGAAGCTTGCTCCTTTTATATGTAAATCTCGAAAAAGGTTTTTATTTATTTATTTATATGTAAATCTTGAAGCAGTCAAATCTTTAACCGGATCCCCGCTGCCTATGGCAGAAGCAGGACGTTTCGGTCCCGAGACATTTCGGTCCTTTTTCTAGCAAGCTTAAATTTTTTGCACATGAAATATGTGCATAATTTTAAAGGAAACATTGCAGAGATTTTTAATTGAAGGCCATGCAATTTTAGTATAATGCGACTATAAATGCCCGAAAACCGCACACACGTATAACTCGGATGCAAACTATTGCAATCCACACATTTTAATTTAGAAATTGTAATTTAGTAATTTTAATATAAAAGTCAAATTAATATTTTAAACATATATTTTTGAATTAATGTAACCTTAATTTATTAAATTAATAACATTTTTAATATACGTTACGAATTTTACTTTAAAATAAAATCAATGCTTAATCTATTTTATATTCAATTCATCATTATATTGTGTAGTTGTTACATACTGAAATTTATCCTTTACCTATTGATTTGTTTTATATTTAAGGTTACCAAAAATTAAAACTATTAATATAATTAATAATAAAACTAAAATAATTTTATATTCAATTCATCATTATATTGTGTAGTTGTTACATACTGAAATTTATCCTTTACCTATTGATTTGTTTTATATTTAAGGTTACCAAAAATTAAAACTTTTAATATAATTAATAATAAAACTAAAATAAGATTTTTTTTTTTGGGGGGGGGGGGGAGGGAGCAAAAAAATAATAAAAAACTAAACGACAAATTAAAAAAATTGCTTAGTTTTGTGAGTTAAAAATTGAAAATAAAATTAATTAAAATAATAATCACATTATTACATAAAATTAAAAAATAATTATTGTATTACAAGGAATGTACCAAGTTTCGATGAAATTAGCTCCTAAAAATTGTCTTCATAGGGTGAGAAAACTGTTAAAAAAAATGCAATCAATGATTATTATTAAAAAAATCGGGGTGGGAACAATTTTTTGAAAAAAAAATTTTCATAGCAGGCCTAGTTACGAATACTCTATTGCTTTCCCGATGTTTACAATGGTAGAGTAACCTCTGAAAATAAATTTATAAGATGCAACTTTGTACTAAAAATGTAATAAGAAAAATTAAATATTTGTACTTCAATAAATATTTCTCATTTCTGAATTATTAAAGGAGAATGTGTAGAGGGATGATTTGAGGAAATGGAAACTTATAATAGCTTACAAGTGTCTAATTGAATTATTAAAGGCATTTATTATTAAACAAGTTGAAAGGAGAAAAAATAAGCACAGTTATATTATTATTTAATTAATAATAATTTAAAGGAAAAAAAATGCACTAAAACAGCCAAAAAATATTTATTGTAGTTTATAGTACACATAAAATACCAAGTGCTAATAATAAATAATAAAACTGAAAGTATTCATTCGGTTAAATAATAATAATTTAAAAAAAAAAAGAGAATGTCTCCTGTAAAATTACATCACATTGTTTAATCAAAAAAATTTTCCGCTTGCTGTGATTTCATTATCAAGAGTTATAAAAGTATAAATTTATCAGATTAATATATTCAGCTTTTTATAAAATTTGGAAAAAGGGACGAGAAAATTAAAAAGTTTTAAAAAGGCTCGAATAATGTTGAACGTACAGCGTTTGTCGCGTCCACAACAATTAGAATCCAAATTATAAGGTGGCGAGCAAAGAAATAGCAAGGGACAGAAATAACTAAAGATGGAAATGATTTGTAGGAAATATAATTATTGTAGGGGGAAATCTGCTGATTCAGAAATGGCTTTTAGCAAAAATCCACTTTTAACAAAAACCCAGGTGGGTTTTTGTTGGTGGACCCACCCAGAAAAACCCGGGTGGGTTTTTCTGGGCTGGGCCCACTTTGCCAACCTTGGTGTACAGTAGCTACAACTCTCTCACTTATTTTTTTTTAATTGGCTTATATAGCTATAAAGGATTAACATAATTTTCAAATAATAAACAAAATTTCAAACTGAGTTGGATTAATGATGCTATTATTACGTTATTATGTATTTCGGGTGAAAAGTTAAAACGGAAAACTAAAAAAAATGAACAATATTTTTTTGTTTTTTCAAACAAAATTTCCATTGATCCACATTTAAACAAAAAGATTAATTGGACCAAACAAATTTTTGTTGATAAAACAAAACTTCTGTCTGGGGCGTTAGATTACCGCCAATGGGGAAAAATGTTTCAAGTGCATTGTTATGATGTTACACTCTTTCGAAGCTAATAAAATTGATATGCATATATGAAGTATATACTAAAATATACATTTTGTACAATGTGTGGTATAAAGAATATTTGTTATTAATTTACAGCGCCACACAAAAGTATTCCATTGCATAATGGTATAGGGGAAATTGTTTGGGGCGCGTTTTAATTAGATTAAACTATTTCACATTTTACGAAAGTAATATACGTCGCAGAGGTTTACTACAATTACTTTCTGTTTAATAGAATTCAGATAGTATTTACAGGGATGCACATAAGATTTCGGCTACTATACTGCATCCCAAGTACTATAACACATACTATTACTAAGATCTAAATATTTTTAAAACTTCATTATAGTAGGATCGCACCTCATTTGCTACACTTGACGTGTGATTTCCGATTTGTTTCCTTTTGCATTATGTACTAATAGTAACAGTAGCTTGAAATATTTTGGAGTTGTATAGATTAAATCAAGTGAAATTTTACCAGTATAAGGGCATACACAATTTGTGATGATGAAAATATGGTAATTTATTCCTAAATACTTAATTTATATATATTGTAACAAAATATCACAAAGAATTTAATATTTAAAATATCGTAAGTACGAAATTCAAATAAAAATCTTTAAAAATTAATGCTATACAATTAGAGTGTGAAGATTTTTATATAAAACAAAAATACCCCTTCCCCCATAAATAAAAATGAAACTGACAATAACATATTTTAGTGAAAAACAGGAAATATTTTATAAAAGATTAAGTTCTTTTATTTAAAATCGATTTTTCAGCATGATAAAAAAAAAGAATACTGTGAGCGTTTATTTACTTTGTAAGAAGATCTGACAGAATAAGTATTTATATTTTTCTCTAAATAAGATTTTTGTGAATAAAACATTAGTAAGATTATGTATATAAACAAAATGAGTAAATAACATTTTTTTGGTAAAACACCGATAAAAATGTAAGGCTTTATTTTATTTTTTTCGTTAATATTTCAGTGTGAAAGATTAATAATTTAAAATTACTGTGCATATATCCTGATAAAATATATATTTAAAGATATTTATGAAATAAATTTAAAAGTAATGAAGATACAGTCATGGTAAGTGGAATACCGTCCAAAACTGTTGACTTGTGTATTTACAGCCTTTAAATATATTACTTTTAATCTTATTTTATTCCTAAATACTTAATTTATATATTTTGTAAAAAAATATCACATCAGGTTTAAAAATTAAATTTACATAAATATACCTCTTATCCCCCTGAATAAAAATAAAATTGACTATAACATATTTTAGTGAAAAATGGGAAACGTTTTGTAAAAGGTAAAGTCCTTTTATTTAAAATTAATTTTTGACCATGATAAGAAAAAGAAGACCGTGAACATTTATATACTTTTTAAGGATATCTGAAAGAATAAGTATTTATATTTTTCTCTAAATAAGATTTTTGTGAATAAAACATTAGTAAGACTACATATGTAAACAAAATGAATAAATATTTTTTTTTGGCAATGCATCGATAAAAATATAAGGCTTTATTTTATTTTTTTTAGTTATGTTTTAGTATGAAAGATTAATAATTAAAAATTACTGTGTATGTATGTTGGTAAAAGATATGCTTTTAAGACGCTTTTGTTTTCAGAAAAGAAACTTAAAAGTAATGAAGAGATAATCATAGAAAAATAAACATAGTTTAAAGCTGTTGACTTATATACTTACTATCTTTAAATATGTATATTTTTTAATTTTAAGTGTAACGTCAATAAAAATATCAGACATTGTTTACTATTACTTTTTAATATTTCAGAATTCATGAAATATTAAACATTTGAAAACAATGTGCATATATGTTAGTAAAATACATATTTTAAACATAGTTTTGTTTTATGAACGAAATTTAAAACTAATAGAAATGTAATTTTGGAAGGTAGAATACAATCCAAAACTGTTCACTTACTGTCTTTAAATAAGTTATTTTTAAAGGGCTCAATGTCAATTCATATGCATAAAAAACGAAAAATTCCGCATACACATATATATACATATATGTATGTATGTATACATTAAAAATAGCATACATTATGAAACAGATTCCAGCCCACTCAGTATATGGTATCAAAACACCAGAGTTAACTGAGTTGAAAGATGATGTTTAAATAAGCAATTTGGAAAACGCGTAATGCATTTGGAAACCAGATTTCTGCTTTTACTATAAACAATCGAAAATGTACGATTTTCTTGTGAAGCTAAATGTGTGTCACATATTTTTGCAACTAGTTGAAAAAAACAAATATCATGTTAGTTTACGCATTTTTTTTTTTAAATATAGGTTAATATTCAAAAGACATTTGATACTTTTCATTGTTCGATAGTAAATCACAAGCAATTATTTAATCTTTTCCATAAATATAAGTTTTGATATTTATCTTAAAATAACTTAGCGATTTATTGTCAGAAATTTTACAATACATTTTATCTTCAACATTTTGTCTTCATATCAAGAGTTGCAATTTTTGAAAGCATGATCTTTGTCAGTGGTCTTGAAGAGAGATCTTCCCTTGTAGACCTTTAGGCATATTGCCGAACCTTGACGGTTTGATGTCGTAATTTTTCGAATCGTTTAAATGAGCTTTACAGCTTTCATTTATATATTCACTGTCGAAAACTGTCTGTTTTATGTATATTTAAAAAATAATTAATTAAATACAACTTTAACTCATTGTCTCTTTTTAATGGAACAATTTATTAATAAAAGAAATTAAATAATGATTCATTCATAAATTTATTGCGATTAATATTTTACATTAGTTCTTGGGATAGAGACATTGAGTAAATCATGAAAAATTTACCATAGCCCTACTGAGCGATTTACATCAAAATGTAAGTATCATCAATTAATGTTAAGGACTAACTGAATCTGAAGTTAGAAAGAAAACCATGCATTAGTTATTGAGAAATAGCTTTAACGTAAATCGTAAATAATGCAGCATAGTCGCGCCAACTTTTGAGCTATTTACATCAAAAACTAATCAGCATCAAATTATATCAGGGCCTACCTGAATATAAATTTTTGTTAAATTCCGTGCATTTGTTTATGAGATAGAGTAATCAGAAAACCTACGTCACATACAGACATAGTCGCAGACTTGCAGAGTCACAGACACAAATTTTGTACAAACAGGTTTTTCGGGTTTTCTGACCTCTATAAAGTGTAGATCAGTCAAAAACCGAAAATTAAAATATTTCACTAATTCAAAACTTTTTTCTTGTAAAGACTGAATAAAGTAAATATAGAAATTATATGAAAAATTATTTTTAAAAGATGAAGAGAAATTATTCAAATTAGAAACAAACTCATGCTTTTGTACTGAAATAAAACTAAAAATTAGCTGACAACAATCTTATTTAAAACGAAAGAAAAAAAACTATCTTATAAAGATCTTATTATAAAAAAATCTCTAGAAAGAAAGAAATGATAAGCTGTCAGAATTCATTTTCCTTCTAAGGAGATCTCGGTAAATAAGCTTTAATATTTCTTGGTAAATAATAATAAAAAATTGTATTAATAAAGCATTTCACCTGTGACATATTAAAAAAAAAATCAATCAATGAAATTTTTTTTATAAAGCGTAAAAAAGTAACAAATTGTGTGTTTATTTATACGAGGTAGAATCCGTCGAATTTCGAGGAAAGAAAATCTTTAATTAAGAACTGTTTTATTGATTTATAATAAATATATAAAATTAGTTACAGTAAAAAATGCATCTTATATTGGCCAATCTAACCCTCTAACAAATATTATTTTAAACTAAAATTAACAAAATACTATAAAAATTAATTATCCAAATTATTAAACGAAACAAAACCGAAATTCGCCGGATTTTATAACAAACGATATTTTAAAAATAGTATACGCATTTTAATGTCAATTTAAAAAAAATATTATTATTAGTTTTAAGAGAAAATTGAGTGATTTTTTTGCCACAACTACAAAATTGGTACTAAAAACTATAAAAAATTAATATCACAAAAATAAATTGAGATACAGCTTTCAAACAAATTGCATCGTTTTCTGTATACGACGGTGTAAAAATTAGAAAGGTACGGTGTTTAAAAGTATAAAATTTAGTGTAACGAAAATTGCAAAACGGAAGTTGCATAGGAAAGTGTTATGCATTGTAATTTATTTTCCCCCTGAATTTAAAAAAAAAAATGGAGTGATTTTGTTGCCACAATTACAAAATTGGTACTGAAAACTATAAAAAAAACTAATATCTCAAAATTAGATTGAGATACAGCTTTCAAACAAATTGGATTTGAAAGTGCATTTTTTTCTCTATACGACGGTGTAAAAATTTAAAGAGTGCGATGTTTAGAAGTGTAAATTTTACAGTAGCCGAAAATTGCAAAACCGAAATTGCAGGGGAAAAGTGTTACGATTTGCAAAATGACGTATGCGTTACGCACAGATACGTTTGGCCTTTATAATATAGATACTTTATGAAAAAGATTTATACTTCAAAATTAGATGTTATATACATATACGTAAAACTTTTTGCAATGATTTTCAGAAATACTGATTTCAAAATTTCCCGATATATATATGAATAAAGTTTAATAGTAAACTAAATTGATAACTAAACTTTTGAATATGAGATAGTAATATCATTTGAAAAAATATTTTAAAAATTGAACTGAAAATATTTATATGAAGAAATTAAAATATACATTTTCTGTTTAAATAAAAAATAGAAATGTAAATATAATAACTTTATAAAGAAGATAAGTCTTACTTTATAAAATCTTGTTACTTATAAGTTATTTTTTTATAATTTAAAAGGGGCGTTTAAACATTCTCGAAATTGCATTTGCATATAAAATTATTAACATTAATGAATTTTTTTTTTCGAAAACATTTCAAACGATTTAAATATATTTTTTAATAGCTTTGACAAAAGCCATAATATAATCAAATTACAAATATTTAATTACCGCTTTACAAACAATTGTAACAATGTATGTTTGTATAGCTGTAAGGGATATTTAACTTAAAAAAATAAATAATAAGAAAAAATCGTTCAAATTGAAAAAAATACGAAAGTTTTTTAATTAAATACACCGAACCTCAAAATAAAGTTCAAGAGAAAAAAATTGAAAATGTCAACTCCCGCACCGAGAATAGAATCAAAAACGTTTTGGTTAGAATGAAAATAACTTCTATGGAGCCATCTAGGATTTGCAAGGAAGCTCATTTTATAAAAGCTAAGTATAAGTAAAAAAGAATTACGGTCGAATGTCAGCCATTTAAAACATTTAATTGAAACATGAATAAGACTTGAGCAAAATGTTATGATTTACGTGTAGTCGAAGGTATTCGCTATAAGTATGCAAAATTTCAAGTCTCTAACTTATACAATTTTGGATAAGAAATTATATGACAGAAAGTTTGACAGAGGCGTGAGATGAATAGGGTTTCGTCAGATGTATGAAAGCCTAGAAAATGAAAAAAACTGTTTTAGTAACTTCTTTTGATTTAAAAAAAAGAGGTACGTCGGATTTTTATATGTATCTCGGTCGTTTACATGCTCTCGGTCGTTTTATAAAAAGTATAATCGTTGTCATAATGTGTATATTTTGTAAAACATTTTACTAAATAAGTATTAATATCTATTTTCAATTACTTCTTTTTATTGATTAAATATTTCTAAGTTAACATATTTCAATAAAATAAAAGAAGAAGATATTGTGTGAAATTTAAATAAAAATAATGTGTGGATTTTTATTCATCTTATTTAATATTTTTTACTGTAGAATATCTACTGCTCACAACTATACTCATGTTTTCATAATTTATTGTCAATTATTAAGCTAGAATTCAAGAGAGTCCTTAATTATCTAAGTAATTTTTCCACCATCAAATGTTAGCAAATTACTAATAGAAAAAGTACTATTTAAATTATATTTTTGAACAAATTTTGCCAGGCAACGAGAAATTTTATACTAAAACCATACAGTGAAAGATATTTACTGATGCATAAATTTGAAAAAATATCTACATAATAAATTGACCAAACACAAGGATTTTTGTTTATGTGTGTATCAAATACATATGCCTGATTTATCCTAAATTCCTGATTAAGTATCAAAGTTTCACACTTAAAACATATAACTGTCCTATCTTTATAAAATTATATACTATAGAGCAATTTCTTTTTGCCTAAAATTATGCTAAATGAACTTCCAAATAGTTATATCTCAATGATACATAATCGATCACTGTTTACTTATATAGAGGTATTCGTAAAACGTTATTTTGAAAGGTTTTAGTATAGAGATACATTGTAAAAAAATAAAATAATAATTTACTTCATTATAATTAAAATCTTTAGAAAAAAAGACTAAATACGATAAAAGAAACACTTCCCCCCCCCCCTAAATATCGAATACTTGGAAACTTTGCTAATCTAATATTGCGATGAATTCCAAACTAGCTAATTTGAAAAGAATATAGGTCCATGAAAAAATAATATGGTTAAGAACCAAATTAAAATAATAAATTGCAAATAAGAATCTTTAATATATTTTAAAAAGAAATTCTAGAAAATAAGTTAGAAGTGCTTAGATATAAAATAAAAATAGTCCATTTTTATTTAACAGCAACCACATTAAATAAATAAAAATGTCATAACAAGCTTCAGCAAAGGTGAAAAGGAGCTTACCTCCGAAAAAAGATTTTTTAAAATTGATTTTTGAAGATGGAAGAAAAAATATCCGTCAAAATTTATTTACTTTGTTAGGTGATATCGATGATTAAGTGTTAATCTCATCTTATATGTAAAGGAAAAAATGCGATGAAAAATTTAGAAAAACAAAAATTAAGATATTTTCTGAAATTTAAATAATGCGAAAGACTCAGTTTTATCCATGGATGTTTGATCTTTTTCAGTTTTATGTATAAAATATTCATACAAAAACATTATAGTTGTGTTATACTTTTATTATATAGAGGCTGTCTAGATGTTTGTTTTGAAAAATCATTCTTGCAAAATCAAAGATTGTATATTAATTAAAGTTCTTTGTAACACTTTCCAACAAAGTTTAAAAGTGTTTATGCTTTCAGTTTGTCTTATCTTTTTGTCCGTCTGGTCGTCTGTCTGAGCTCCAACTCTAGAAAATATACTCGGATTGCCCTGAAATTTTTGAACACTTGACGTTTACCCTAGCACGAACCCTATTGAAAATTAAATTTCTACCATGAATAGTTTATTTCCAGGGACAGTCAAAGGTGATCTCGATGATAAAGTATTAATGTCATCTTATACGTAATTAAAAAAATGCGATGAATAATTTAGAAAAACAAAAATCAAGATAGTTTCTGAATTCTAAATAAAGCGAAATACTCTGTTTTATCAATGGATGTTTGGTCTATCTCAGTTTTATGTGTAAAATATTCATACAAAACTATTATAGTTGTGTTATATTTTTATTATATACTAGCTAAAATACCCAGCTTCGCGTCGCCGGAATTTTAAGAATGCTCGTTTTGAAAAAATATTCTTGCAAAATCAACATTTGTATATTAATTTGTGATCTTTTTAACAATTTCTAACAAAGTTGAACTGTGTTTATGCTTTCGGCTTGTCTGTCCGTCTGTCGGTTTCGTATGGCCGTGTGTCTGCTTTCCAACTTTTGTAAATATACTCGAACTGTCATGAAAATTTTGGACGTTATTGAAGCACGAGCCCAATTAAAGATAAAGTTTCTACCACGAATAGTTTATTTACAGGGACAGTCAAAAGCTTTCCATTACATTAAAGCTTCTGTAGAAAAATCGTTTCAAAGGAATTTTAAAGATGTTACACAAAGTCAAATATATTCAAATTTATATACGTCTACGAAGTGCACTAAAATATGCATTTTGTACAGTATGCAGGGAAAAGAATTGTTATTATTCATTTACAGGGCCACGCAAAAGAATTCCATTACGTAATAATAAAAAGAGGAGTTGTTTGCGACTTATTTTAATTATGCTAAGCGATATCATGTATAATCAAATTGATATACATCGCTGAGGCTTAATATGAGTTATTTCATGCACAAAAGGAAGTGCATAAAGTTTACAGAGACACACAAAAGATTTGAAATAGTATTATATCCAAAGAACTGTATATTAAGGATGATGGCTCTTGGATGAATGAAATGCATTTTTAATTATGATATGCGCTTTTGATTTGCACTAAATGTATCAGTATTATATGGTGTGCATAAATATTTACAGTTACACAATTTAGATATACAGGGTTACATAAAAGATCTCGGAAAGTTTACTGAATATGTGCGTAATCTACTTAAAGGTGGTTTTTAAATAAGTTATGCATTTTTACGTTGAACTGTTTTCAGATTACTAAGAAATGTTTGTAGAATATGGATAAAATGATATGGAGGATCATGCAAAAAACGTGATACATGGTCGCCTTTGGATGATAATTTCTCGGAATGAGATTTAAATAGTTTAAAGAGTATTTTTGTTTAAACGAAATGTTAGTAAAATACTTTTGTGTATTAAATGTACTAGGTAAACTGCTGGTATTAACAAAAGTATTTAAATATGATTCCATATTATAGATTGCAGAAAGGAAAATTTCAACTAGTAAGGCGTTTTCTTGCTAAACTAAATTTCCCCAATATATTGTCTATAAATCGAAAGATCAAATACAGGACTGCTTAAAAGTATTGGAATACATATTTAGCTATGGATAGTATTACGTTATTCCCTTGGATAACGAAGTTTTGTTAAGGTTTCAACTGTTTTCAGTATTGACTTCTGAACGCTTCATATTACGTACGACATGGATTAAACATTAATATTCCTGGACTCATTATAATCAAATTTTAAATGAAATTTCGGTTTTACAATTTTCGGAACTGCAAATTTTTAAACATCTAAACATCGCACATTTAAAATTTTTACACCGTTGCGTAGACAAAAAAATGCACTTTTAAGTGAAGTTTATTTTAAATCTTTAACACAATTTCTTTTTAAATTATTAATATTTTAAGAGTTTTTATTACTTTTTTATCGTGGCAACAAAGTATTCCATTTTTGGACATTAAACATGGACCAGTCAGAAAACGAATAAAATGAAATAAGTTGTGGAATTCAACCAATAAAAAGATTGAGATATGTTTTAGATTTCCCAATTCTTTACCGAAGACAACAACTATTTTCCAAATAGTTTAAAAAAATACATCAAGATCCCCCCTCCATATTTTTAAAATTAGCAATCCTTGGTGATCAGTCAGACTGAATCCATTTTAAATAAAAATTTTGGAGCAACCTGTACAGCATATAAAATGTTTGACGTTTAATATAAGATAAATGAATGAATGAGAACTGGACGAGAATTTAAAAGAGAATTTTTAACAACATTAAAATAATTTAGAAATATGGTGAATGTATCTAAAAAATAAAGTTGCTACTGACATAAAACTGTCATAACAAATTTCAGAAAAATGAAGAAAAATTTTATAAAAAAATTGTAGAGGATTATAAAAAGTGGCTGTCAGAACTCATTTATATAAAATTATCTTAAGATATAAGTATTATTACCTTTTCATTAATAAAAAAATGTATCTTTCAAGAAAATATCACTGTTTAAAAAAAAAGTGATACGGAAAAATCAAAATATTTTTTCTGAAAATAGCAGGCTATATTTTACTTTTTGCATTTATTTTTCAAATGGAATATAGCCTCATTTGAATATATGCGGGTGAATCGTAGGAAGAGATACAGTTTAAAAAAAACTCACCAAGAGCTATATATAATCCATGGAATAATTTTAACTAATGCATCTACGCATAAATGTGCTGATCGGGAGATATATGAATTTTGAGCTTATTAATATAGATGGTTATAAAGAGTAAAAAATAAAATAAAATAATATATATATATATATATATACATTAGTGTTAATCTAATTGTTAACTACATCTAGTTACACAGTTGAAAAGTATTGACTTTATCGTGTTTTTCGTTTAGACAGCTAGAAGTCACATACATGGAATGACTAAATCTGCAGTGTCCGTATATTAACAATTGCATTGTTTTACATTAGAAATATTTACATTAAAACGCTGTTGGTTTTATAGGCCTTATCATGAGTAAATATTTGTTACTAATATGGGCAGAACATTATTCATATGTTCAAATGCAATTATGGGCCAAAATTCGATGCCAGAGAATGCAATATTCGACACATATCTTTCCTGTTAAAGGCAACATTTGCTTACTAAAAACAGTGCAGTAATTTGCGCTCCTGCAAAACTTTAATTTGTTTCACGTATAAGAAATCTTTGCATGATGTGCAAAAGTTAATATTTGTTACTCTTAAACAATATTAAATCATCATAAATAAATTTAATCACACGTCTTATCTACAATCATTATATATAAAAAAATGTGCTGAAAAAATAATTTTTTTTGGTATAGCCCTGAGAGAAATGAACCATTCTATACTATAAAGAGACCCTTTAAAGAAGGAATTTTCAATCAATATTCTAAACAGGGTTGAGATTGCCGCCTTTTTGTATATTAGTATTTTCTTTGAAAAAATTTGCTCTGCTAGATCGTAAAAATGTCCTGATTAATTGAAAAACTTTTTCTCTTACAAAATGCGTAGTTCAAAAGTTCGGGGAAAAGTTTTAAAAAATCCTGAATAGTTCACAGCACCGAAGCATATCCACCTTCAAAGTAGTCATCTTGGAAAACGATACACACGTGCCAGCGTTCTTATAATTTCTGGAAACACCGCTGGTCATTTTTTGCAATTTTAGCATAAGATGTTTGTGATATTGTTTTTACCTCATCTGATGACTAAAAACGTCGTCCCTGTAAATGTTTTTTCATTGATGGTATCAGGTAAAAGTCACACGTTGCTATGTCCAGTTGATAAGGGCTGGGGTATATAGAAGCCCATTAGTGCAAATTTTGACAAGGAACTTTTTACCATTTGGTATCGATTTTACGATGTGTTGTCAAGCGGAAGGTACCAGTGTGTAGCCTCAGCGAAGGTTGTCCGACGCGTTTATTTTCTTCGATGGATTCTCGCTCCCCTTTAAAACGTCGATGCCATTCATAAACCTTGAGTCTCACCGTGGAAGCTTCATCGGACACCTTTCTTAACATTTTCAAAATCTCCATTGGTGTTTTACCTAAACATTGACAACATTTAATGATGCTTCACTGTTCAAGAAAATTTCAATTTCTTATGTGGCGAGGCAAAGGTAACTAATTTAAGAAGATAAAACTGCGTGACAGATCTCATGACATGGACTAAACTAACATGAGCAAGTACGGAAAGGTTGGGAGAATACATTTTAAGCACTGTTTTACTTTAGGCACTGGCTTTCGTTGTCAAGATTGGCCGCAGTTCCCGAATTTTTTAATCGTACTACGTATAAATGTGCCAAAACGCGGAATTCTCATCCCTGATTCTTAGCTATCATTATTTTTAATTGTAATAAAATGTCTTTTTTAATGACAGAAACTTGTGATGGTAAACCACTTTCATGCCCCTACATGTACTAGGGCTTCATATACTAGGGAATGAAAGCTACTATGTGGTGGTAAGGTGAAAAAAGTGCCGTTCTCTACCTGTCATAATTCAGCTTTGGCAACCAATAATTTTGAAATATGTATGTCATCGTATTACACAAGATGCCCCTCAAAATATGTATCAATTTCAAAGGTACCATATATACTCGCATTTAAGTACACCCCCTGATTTTTAAGGACATTTTTGAAAAAATAGAAAAAAATGTTTTTTTCGTACATAAGTCGAACCACATGTCTTGTAGTATGCTCAAAAATCATTTGTAATCGAAGATAAAATAATAATAATTATTAATAAATAAATAAATAAAAATAAAAATAAAATACATTTTCATTAAATCTCTCTCTCTCTCTCTCTCGTTTTTTTAATCATACATTAAAAATAAATCAACGTTTGAAACCTGTATTATTACGTAAAACCGAAAAAGTAACCCGTTCATTTCAATTTATTGATACTTAAAAAGTAAAAAAAATCACCAATTTATTCAATCCTTATTTACAAGTGTATACAACTTATTAGACTGCTAAAATGCAGCTCTTATTTTTTTATTGCAGGACTTTTAGAAGAGATAGGTAGAAGCATGCGCAATTTAGACTATTTTTTTTAAAAAGTTTTCAAATGTTTAAAGGAATGTCCCTGTTTTGAAGGGAGCTCTGTACGGAGACAAAATGGGGGCAAAACAATTACAGGGACATTACTGTTGATTTTTAATAGTCAATCACAGGAAATTACTATTGTCCGCATTTATCTCTTTCTCCAACCTAAATCCATATCTGATTGCTTAATAGACTTGCTCATTCGCCGATTATCTACGAAAAATGTTTTTATTATTATTATTATTATATATGTATAAGAAGTATATGATATAAAATGTATAAGACGTTCCCCCATTATCAACTTCCAAATTTTGTCTAAAACTTTTCGACGGATACACGAGTATATACGGTATATTATAACATAATAATTGAGACTATTTATAACAAATCATACATTACACTGAACATAAACTTAGTTTTACTCACAAATATTCAGTATGTGCACATAAGTTGTTCGTCACACATCCAGCTTAAAATGCAGTTCTTCCTTCATTTTAAATAACAAGTCTGAAGTAATGACAGCAATAGAATCTTCAATTATGTGTATCAATTCTGCAAATCATTATGAAGCGGTTGAGAGTAGACACGATCTTTTATCAAGCCCCACAGGAAAAGATCGTATGGCTCTAACAGCTTTTAAATTTTCATCCTAGGAACAGTGCTTTAGGATCAGGAGTCGCCATTTCTCATATGTGGCACTCACTCCAAGCAAGTAAATAACAAAGAAGTACTCACGCATGCTTCTATCTAAAACAACGCTTATAGTTAATGGTTTTAAAAAACGATTAATTCTTTTATTTCTTGTAATCAGTTACATCTTGTATTTCTACATCATTTGTGATAGGAATCAACCGGGAAGGTTATAGTATAGAAATTGTTGTAGAATAGTGGCGACCGATGTTTCAAAACAATGTATTTAAAAGCCGGGAAATGGTAAAGAGGATGTTATTAATGATATTTGAAAAGTATTTTGAAAAAGTTAGGCTGAAAATAATTAGATATAAAAGAAAAAGTTAAATATATGCTCGAATTATAAAAAATGTCAAAACATGCTTCATTAAAATGGGAAAAAAGAGCATATACGAAAGCATTATAGGTTAATTCTTATTATATAATAACTGATTTTCGAGGTCGTAAAAAAACGACATTGAGAAATGATATACTCTGTCAGGAGATCATCTCAAAGAATAAGGGTTAATATCTTTCTCTACATAATAATAAGAAGAAGAAATAAGAAATAAAAATGTTATTGCGATGAAATATTTTTAAAATGTCAAAATCGAATTATTTTCAGAAAGCACCCGGTCATATTTCGTTACTTTTATAATTAATTTTTCAAGTGTAAATGACTCATATGAAAAAATATGTAACGATCTTTTTTTTTTAATATACTGTCTAACGAAATTTTTACTAGATCAGGTGAAATGTTAAAAGATTAGACAGTTTTGTTTATCATAAAATGAAAAAAGCGGATTTTATAAAAATCTAACTCTTCTATTTTTATAAGAAAGAATAAATTAATGAAAGATTTATTTCTTAGGTGAAATTTAAAAAGGAAGTGACATTTGCGTCCGTCGCAGAAAAAGTTAAAACTTCTAGATTTAAAACATATTACTGATTTATCTTTATAAAAATTGATTAAGTAAAGCTTTCCTTTTTCATAAATACTTTTAGAAGGTATAAAAAGGTATTAACTGATTTTTGTAAGACTTTTTTAAACAATACAAGACACTGAATGAGATTTTTCCTGGATATATTTCAATCGGAAATTTAAAATTTTTAATGATCTTATGTTTCTTTAGGAGCCGCATATGTTTTACAGAATATTTTTTAATCACTATTTACATTTAGTTTTTAAACTTTCTTTTTTAGAATATTTAAAACCACCATGATTTTTTTCCTAACATCATCGATTGTTCACATTGTAAAAATTATAAATCATGTATGTTTAGTCAATGAAAAGAAAATAATAACGTTTTTAAGTTGCGTTTCGTATGCAATTTTTAAGATAATATGTTGTAATGTTGATAATATGTCTATATTATAGAATATTGTTTTTTATATTTCCAATCTTATACTCATACTGTAATTTTTTTTAAATATATAATGTAAATATTCTCAATGTAATACCAATAAATGCAATTTCAATCATTGTCGAGCCATCATCAATTTTATAGGCTTTACTTGATCTAAATATTTATATTAATATTGGTAAAATATTATTTATATACCTAAATCCAGTATTGGTTCATTATTGAATTGCAATGAAAGCAACATATGCCAAATATCAGGCTAAGATAAAGGCAACGTTGGCTTACTAATTCAAATAAAGTATAATTTTTTGCAATAATAGGAAAATATTTACTAACAAGGTTTATTTCTTATACATTGTATTGACAAAATATTATTTATAAAAAGTAAAGATGCATTTTTTATAAATAAAACAAGTTGGAAATTGCACGTGAAGTGTAGCAAATAGGGTGCGTTCGTACGATAACGAAGATTTAAAAATCTCTCTCTCATATATCAATCTATAAAACTGTAAATAGTTAATTAGAATTATACTGCGCACGAAATAAGGTTCTCGCTATACCATTATGTAATGGAATATTTTTGTGTGGCCCAGTAAATCAATTCCAAATGTACTTTGCACCACAGATTATGCAAAATGTATATTATAATATATACTTTATAGATGCATATCAATTTTATTATGTTCGAATGAGTGTAACACCATTAAAATGCATTTGAAACATTTTTACCCATTGACCACAATGTAACGGAATACTTTTGATTGTTCCTGTAATTGATCTATTCATCCGATTATCACAAAATTTGAAATGACTCGACAAAATTATATAATAATTATATATTTTAAATTTCAAACGATTCGGTTGAGTACTTTTCACGTTGTTATACGTGGACGGACTGAACGACAACTATAGGTGCTATGTATTTACATAATTACGAACACACCTAAAAATATAATTCTAGTGTATATATACATCAGATACATAATACACTACGCATTATACACATTCTTCTAGCATTTGAGAAAGGAGTGCGACAAAACTTTCACAATTTTCAAATTGTCTGAAATTAAGATTAAAACTCATTTTGACTAATATATATTTTTTTAGTTTTAGACAGGGTGGAGGGTATACAAGGGTATACTTCGTATTCCTTCTGGATTTTTTTAAAGAACACCATATAACCTCTGTTTCTCAAGAAAGCTACAGTATGCACACTTTAGGTTATACCCTCTGCCTTAAGCGTATGTCCCCAGCTTAGAGCGTATACCTTCTGTATTTTTTATGACTATACCGCTGGTTTTAGATATCAAATAATTGTAAGTTACTAGCTATACTTTTTTTTATTTATAACTTAATCGTTTTACAATCTTTTTTGTTATACCTTTAAAATTTTTTATATGTTTTTGTAATAGTTATAGGTAATGAATTTGAAAGTAAACTTTACTATATGTTTTAGTAATATTTATATACTAATAAATGTCAAAGTTAATCTCACTATTACTTTTTTTTTATGATATAAAATAGATCCTTGAGATGCAAATACGAGGGGGTATCGCAAAATTTTAACTATCACTAGGAAATAGTTGAGATAAAAACTTAATTTTCTTTAATTATTTCTAAGGTTTCTCTATATAGACAATATCAAGAATTATATATTTTCCCCAGCGTTTTGCTTCTATTTTAATTTATATGTTTATCTGTTTGTTAATGCATGTTTCATTTTTCAACTGCACAATTTTGTAGACATGGTTTTCTTCGAACTTTGCATTTATATCCATAAATATGGGTTAGGTTCCTATAGAAAAGGCCCTCACGGAAGCGCAACCTTCTCGGGCGTATATCTCTTGTGTAGAATACTAGCCGTTACCACCAACAATATCAAAATACTATATTGCCATTGATTATGGGACACTTGCGATTTTAGACATTTTACTAAATATCTAGAAAAATACATGAGGAATCATCTCGAAACTCTTAGTGTATAAATATAATAGTATATGTCATACATCTACGTGAAGATTTTTTACCGAAACTCCACAGGGGACCGTCAACAAATTAAAAAAGGATGAATATCTTTTGAATAACCCTGTCAAAACTAATGTAGCAAAAGCGCTCAAACTCTAGATTATGATTGAATACCTTATTGTAATACACTGTGTTCATTTTTATGCAAATAGCATGCATACTCGCAGAGTAATTAAGGTTTTTATAAAAATGGCCCCAAATTTTTCTAAGTTTTTTCCTTATAATTTTCAGAGTTCTTAATATAAAATAATATTTTTTTCAGAAAATATGACAAACAACATTGCACACAGTACCCTGTAATCAGAATTAAAAAATAACAGAAAATGTATGAAAAATGAGTAGGTTTACTAAATAATTTTTTACTGCGCATGCGTCAAAGATATCAAAATTTCATTTGCATATTATGTTAGCTAAATGTATAGAGCAACTTTTGTAAAAGTCTCAAAATTATAGCTTGAAAATTCTGAAAGTAATCGTCTATAGAAAAAGGACAAAATACGTTGTTTCCAAAATGAAGCAAAAAAATGAGGGATTTTATCCAAAAGTAGTCGTAACATCCCGTATTGTGTATTCTATATTGACACTAATCAATGAATATATGGATACAACCCCTCTTGTTTTTGCTTCATTTTGAGAATAACGGATTTTCAACTTATTCAATTGACGATTATTTTCAGAATTTTCAAGTTATGATTTTGTGACTTTCACAAAAGTTGCTCTACACATTTAGCTAACATAATATGCAAATGAAATTTTGATATCGTTGACGCATGCGCAGTAAAAAATTATTTAGTAAACCAACTCATTTTGTATACAATTTTCATTATTTTTTAATTCTGATTACAGGGTACTGTGTGCAATGTTGTTTGTCATATTTTCTGAAAAAAATATTATTTTATATTAAGAACTCTGAAAATTATAAGGAAAAAACTTGGAAAAATTTGGGACCATTTTTATAAAAACCTTAATTACTCTGCGAGTATGCATGCTATTTGCATAAAAATGAACACAGTGTATTACAATAAGGCATTCAATCATAATCTAGAGTTGGAGCGCTTTTGCTACATTAGTTTTGACAGGGTTATTCAAAAGATATTCATTCTTTTTTAATTTGTTGACGGTCCCCTATGGAGTTTCGGTAAAAACTCTTCACGGAGATGTATGACGTATACTATTATATTTATACACTAAGAGTTTCGAGATGATTCCTCATGTATTTTTTTAGATATTTAGTAAAATGTCTAAAATCGCAAGTGTCCCATAATCAATGGCAATATAGTGTCGTAATTCCTGCATTACAAAATTCTATTTTCTACATTGAAAAAAATCCTATCATTCTCGTTGCAAACTACTGATTCAAAACAATGCAATTAATTTCCATTATTCCGATGTGGATATTGTCTGCATTGTTATTATATAAGATTATTTTTAAAAAGTTTCGAAATTAAAAGTAAAAAAAGTAAAATAAATAAATAAATAAATAAATAAAAAGTGTTATATTACTATGTAAAAGAAAATAATTCTAAATAATAGATAAATTGCTTTCAGTTTTTTTATGAAACCACTTCTAACATTAAAAAAAAAATTCGGAATTTTTTACATATTTTAAAATAATTGAGTATAATAACATGTGTTTTTTTTATGCCTTAGATAGTAGTAAAATATAAAAATATAAAAAAATAATAAAATTTTAGTTCGTAATAAACTTAAAAAAAACCCAAATCAACATGTAAAATGTAGTTATTTCACGTTTAAAGAAAATAAACTTTAAAACAATCTTGGAAATATAAAACGCTTTTTTTTATTTTTTTTTTTTTTTGGTAGAATTTTATTAGGCAAAAAAGAAGTTTATTGTAAAGGAAAGAAAGAAAATCCAATCAGCATACAAATTCATTGTTTTTTTATAACAAAAATATTTTTATAATCTAGAAGATGCTCAAAATATTAAACTAATACTTTTTTTAAAGAAACAAAGACCAAGTTATTTGTTTTACATATAAAATGATACAACCATAAAAAGAGAAGATAACTTTAAAAAATACATACAAAGAATGTTATTTTTAAATAAAGAAAATAAAATTAACATATAAAATGTATTTCAATAGAAGTGTTGTTATTCTATACATATATTTTAATTTAATGAAGTGTCCCAGAAATATTGGGACAAACTTAACGTGGAAGTAGGGGACATCATTAGGATTCTGATTTGCACAGCGACCCATGGTCGGAAATTCTTTTACTGGTGCGGTAATGACGACACAAAACACAAGAAAGAAAGGACGCGGACAGATGGAGAAAACGTGTTTGTTATTGTTAGTGCTGCAAAAATGCTAGGACAACTCTGGAAAGTGCTGAAGAATTTGTAGCACGCATCGTGGCAGCTGCTCGTAAAGTTAGGGACATTCCCGATATTTTCGAGAGAACATTAGATCTTTCATGAGCAGCAGATTTTCATCTATGGATCACCACCCGGAGTCGTAATTTTGAACACCTACTTTGATGACATTCTTTGTGTCTTAGATGTTATTTTTTGTTAGTTATATGCTGTATTAAGGATTATAAATATGTTTTCTCTTCTTATGCGTGTCCTGTTTTTCTTGTGTTTGTGTCGTCAGTATCGTGCCAGGAATTCTGACCATGCTGTACAAATCTGAATCTTTGTGATGTACCTACTTCCCCATAAAGTTTGTCCCAATATTTCTGGGACACACAGTGTATGAAAGATTCAATTATCCATTATATAATCACCTACGTATTTGACTAGAGATTAGGATTCTGGCTTCTAAACCCGACTCAAGTGTAGATGTTTGTATTTAATCGAATTCCACTTAAACTGAGATTGCAGTCTGTTTAACTCTTAAGTGCAAAAAGATAACCGACTAATCGCTGTATAATAATTCCCAAATATGTTAAACGTCTCTGCTCCAATCTTCATAGGCACTTGCTGCAATAAATAAAGTATAATGAAAATGTAAACTATATTCATGTTTAGTACAAATCTTTTTTACAATCATAGAATATGCCTATCATCTCCAGTTGTCTTTATTTATGTGGCAAATATAAATATATATACACTATATGGCCATTAATAAGCGGGTACTTTCAATTTTAATCACTTTGTCGAATATTTAAAACTATACATGTCGAGTTCTTTTGTAACTTCATAATTATAAAGAATATGTTTGACTTCATATTTTTCAATGTCGATTTGATAAGGAAAACACTTAAGGGTCAATTAAAACATCAAAGAGATATAATGATCTTTGGGATCACCCTGTAGCTTAAACTTTACAGAATGATCTATCGATGCAGAATACAAATATATGAATAATGTACAACATATTTACTCATTTGTGTGAGAATAGCACGTTTATTCATAGCGGCAAAGCTATTTTTTTAAGTTTAAAAAATCCTAGCATGTTTTAAATTTATACCATGCAAGTTTTTCAAACGTAGCCACTTCGCGGACATGAAAGCCTTGATTTTTCAGCGTGTATAAATTCTATTTAATTTCTTTTGGTACCATACTATTTGTTAGTCTGTATCAACTGGAACGTAATATAATGAAACCTGTGAAGACAGAACTTGTATATAATGAAATAAATCTATTTCCTTCCAAAAGCATACTTCACAAATTGTCCTGCTTAGAAAAAAACTTATGAAAGGGGGCAAATTTTACGTATTTTGCAATTTCGTTTTTATAACTTATGCTACATTGTTCAGTAAATCCTGAGGAAACCGAATCTGTTTATACTGGAATTCTGTTTGTAAAATAAAAAATTCTTTGACCCTATGATAGGAATGATTTAAAATTATACCTTGGAAAATAAAATTTAGTTTTAGTCACAAGCGATTCCTCTTTCAGAGATTTTACTGTATAAAATTATTCTGTACATTTAGCATAAAACCTACAAAGACGAAATTATAAATAAACAGGGGAAAATTCTATTCTAAACAAGTTTTTCTCTTAATAGATAAAATTGTATGTCATTCGTAACGTAGAGAAAATCAAACTTTTAATTTATTGACAGAAATCTATTATAGACAGGTTCATTATAGAGTTTACTTTATTTTTATGTCTCGATGTAGAAGCCGATGTCCCGTTTGGTTTTTGTTTTTGTTTTTCTTCTGTTCTGCTTTATGTGACATTCGACGTCCCAACAGTAGATGTTCCAGGCATACAAATTTTATAACAACTTTTAATTTGTTTGACTTATATGGCACAAGAAACTAGAGACATGCACAAAGGAGGGGTAAAATATTCTAGAAAGAAAATAATTTCTATTATTACTAAATAAACAAAAATAAATTAACAATCATCACACGAAACACATTTATTCGTTAAGAAATCCAACTTTACCAGACATTCTTAAAATATAAGTCAAATTTCTTACATGCTTATGAAAAGATATTGAATTATTCTATTTATCGATTATGCATTTACTCTAGAAACATTCTTTAGTCGTTTATACGACCTTTGACAAAAAAGTTCGGTGAATAGTCTTGTAACATTAATGTAGATGAAATATTAACGAAAGTTACCATACCATCCTTCGAAATAGTCATCTTGCATAACTAGGCACCGCTCAGGACTGTTATACAGGTCCTGGGAAATTTTCAAGAAGTCTTCTTTTGGGATGGAATTTAAAAGCTTCATCACGCTTCGTTGGATGTCAGCATTATGGTCAAATCTCTTTCAAAGAGGAGTTTCAATGGTGAAAATAGGAAAAAGTCTGGAGGATTGAGATCTGGCGAGTATGGTGGATATTTAATTTGCATCACCCCTCATGAATTTCTTTCGGTGTCTTGCAAAGCTTAAAACCAAAATTTAAACTGATCTTTTGTTCGTTCGTTTTTCTGTTCTCAGTTAAGAACCAGAACACTTAACAAGCACTTAGTAAAGCACGTCTTACACAGAACATAAACGACGCTCAACTGAACAATGGTGGGGAAGATGGTCAACACTTACCTCTATGCAGATGCAACGTTTTGTTTCCCCAGTGTTGCCAGATCGGTCGTTCTGAATTCATTCACTGAACTTTATTGTCAGAGGTAGTAAATGTCAATCTTTGCAGTTAGTCGAACATTATCGGAAGCACATCAGCAAACGAATCGCGGATATATTTAATTGTTAACAATAAAATAAAACTGGTTAAACTTGATAAAGTATTAGTCATGTGAAAAAGGAAAAATAGCACTAACTTCTATCAGTTTCTTAATTTTAATATTTTACACTGTCAAATAAGAATGTTGATCGCTTTTACTTCGATTATCGTACATTACTCCAAAGTTCAATAACTGTTTATTTTTACGTAATATGATAGCGATAATTATGTTTTATAAATAAATAGCATTTTCATTAAATTAAAAATTTCAAAAGCGTCTTTTTTTAAATATATATATATATATACAGTGGTGGCCAAAATTGTGGACACTTTTAGGTAGCTTTCATACCAAAACGTAAAAAACCATATATATATATATATATATATATATATATTACATTTATATATAGATATAGATATCTGAAATTTTCGTGCTGTAACTTTCGAATTTATGAACAGATTTGGATGAAATTCTTTATGTGCATAGTTGAAATACTAATGCCTCGACCGAGTTCGTTGGCCAGCTTCAACCGCCATCTTGTTTCAAAATGGTGGCCATTTGAATTTCTGGACACTTATGGAAATTTAAATGTTTTCGAACCTATTTCTTTAAAATGACCTATATTGTTATCTTACATTGTGTGACTGTTTAAAATGCCTTTTGATGTTTCTAACATTCTGTTTGAGATGATACATAAGAATTTGCATTTTGTGAAACGAAACTTTTTCTATAAGTATACAAAGTTAAAAAACATAAAAATCTCAAAAGAATCAAATGACCGCCATTTTGAAACAAGATGGTGCATGAAGCTGGCCAAGAAACTCGGTCGAGACATTAGTACTCCTACTATGCATATAAAAAAATCATACAAATTGGGCCATAAATTCGAGAGTTACATCATGACAAAATTCAGATATACATATATATATATATATATATATATATATATATATATATATATATAAATTTTCTTTTTGTAATGAAAGCTACCTAAAAGTGTCCACAATTTTGGCCACCACAGTATATCCCACGTCGCGCTCTCTCATTCTTTGGTCAATATTTTTTGTTAATAGTGCGCATTATACACTAGAATGTATGGTATTTAATTTCAGTCATTCCTAATAACATCCCTGGTTTTATATCAATATTGGCTTTGTCTCAATATTGGGGCAGTATTGCATTTATTGACATAAAATATTACCCTGATATCCTGTTGTTGAAATATTGCTATTTTCAAATTAACTCGTGGCAAGAAATATTTTGCAAATGCAAAACCAATAAAAATTATCTCGTCAATATATCGAAATTTCTGTGGAGATATTTTCTATATAAAGTTAACATTTGTACAAAATTTGTGTTTCGCTTGAATATTTGTATTGTATGTCCAACTTTTAGCCAATACTTCAATAAAATTGACATTATTTACAAAGAAATGTCGATATTTCTGAAATATGGATTTTATGATATAAGGTGGAATGGCAGAAATTTAAATAACAATTTCCTCGTTTTATTTATCTCAATAAATTATGATTAACATGAAACGAACATTTTATATGTGCGTATAGGTTATTTTCAAATCAAATATACAAAATTTTCTGTACCAAATAAAATTAATATAAAAAATCCTCTTTTGTGTCAAATGTCTTTTATTTAAAACGGCTCGTTTCACGAAACTGTTTTTTTAATCTTCACACTTAAGAGGCTACTGAAATTCAAATGAAAAGATCCGTTTGCTAATACTAACCTATGGAAGATGTTTATAAAAATATCTCGTTTGCATTTTAATATTTTAAATGTTTTTTTTTTCACTGCATAGCTGAAATCGGTGTGTTTGCAGGCCATTTTTCACTTTTTTAATTTTGTTTACAAATATTTTTATGTGGATGCTTTCGTTTTCGGAACCGGTTCGGAAAGGGAAGCACCAACATAAAAAATATCTGTAACCAAAATCGAATAAGGCTTGCATTCAATTATCCAATACAAATAAATAAATAAATAAATAAAATATTGAAATGCAACCGACATAGCTTTATAAAATTTTTTTGTAAGATTAGCATTAGAGAACGGGTGTTTTCACTGGACTGAAGTAGCCCCTTAAGAATATAGGGCCTTATAAGAACTGGAGAAGTTATAGATTTTTTTTCTTTTTTCACCCCCTTTTTGGTCTCGTTTTTATTTTTATTTTATTTTATTTTATTTTATTTTATTTTTGCAATAAGAGTTGTTCCTATCAAAAACTTGTAAATACAAAAGTTTTACATAATATTAAGCTCATTAGAAAAAACTAATTGGATTTGATATCTTGTGAATTGACGAAGTTATAATTTTTTTTTTTTATCCCAAAACCCTATTTTTTTCGCCTCTTTAGCCCATATTTAATTTTATCAAAAATCAAATATACATAAACATTTCACCCATTTTTTTTTAAGTAATAAGAACTTTAAACTGCTTCGATATCTATTTTCATTAAGAAGTTGTGGTTTTTTTCTGTTTAAAAAAAAACCCTCCCTATTTCGACCACCTTGGTCCGATTATGCCCATTAAGGAACTCGACCTTGATTTTATGTCAATTGATTTTATGTATCAGTTCGGAGGCTATTTGAGTAGAATTATAGAAGTTATCGTGTCTATAAAAACTTGATATATATATATCTATATATATATAGATAGATAAATAGAGAGATATAAACATTTTTACTGATGGTGGTTTTGGGGTCTAGGGGTCATGATCGGTGTAGGTCTGCAAATATGTTTCAGAAATTCCAACATAGGGGAGAACGCAATAGGTAGTATTTCATGCGAAATCTACCTAAAAATGAAGCGAACGCTAATAACCGTAGAGTATAATGGTTCCTATTACAGATTTTCTTCACATTTTTAACAGAGAAAAATAAACAAACATACAAAAAAAAGCGTAATGCTCAAAGTATGTATTTTAATCAAAACAAAATTCACTAAAATCGAAGATCTCGTTTTAAAATTATAACAAAAATGATGCTAACATCTTGTTAAAATATTCCAAACTTTTCCTGTTTATATTTACAGAAATATACTACTATGAATTGATTTGTAAATTCGCGACATTTACACGCTCGGGCGAGATGTGCAGTACTTCAAAATAAGAGAATGTTTCTATACACACCATTTAGCTGTGGACTTGTTTCGTGTTTGTAAACATTCTGTAATTTTTTTATACTGCGCATCCTTCTCGCGTAATAATATCAAGAATTGACAATTTAAATGATAAGATTTACATACTATGCCTTCTATGACTGGCACAAATAACAAGCATAATCAACTACATCCGCACGTCGACTAAACAAAAAGCTATACTTTACTGGCGAAACTGTTTTGGCTTCCTAACTGCACTATTTGTACTAATGAGAATTTCCAATAACGAAAAATTTATTTTATTTGCTTTAAAAAAATACTTTGTATTTAAGAGACACTCAGACTACGGAAATTAAAGGTGGATTTCGCATTTAGGTTTTTTCGCATATATTCACAACACAAAACTATTATTTATCAGTTTAAACCTGAAATATTCAAGACTGATTATTACGTATGTAATGGATGTAAATTCTTCAAGTGGGTGAAAAATGTCTGGGCCAGGACTCTAACCAAGGATGCAAGTCGCCAGTGCTCTTCCAAATGAGCCATCCTGGACGAATACTGCAGGACTAACCTTAACGAACGTGTATTTAGTTAATCTAATATTGCGTATTTACTTGCAACTCACTTATTGTGTAGGGTCATCCGAAAAGTTTCGCAAATTCTTGCAAAAAAGCATAATATGATGAAAATGAATTTTTTGGTTCGCCATTTTTAGCACTGCCCTGAAACAAAAATTATGCAACAATACAAACAAGAAGTGTATAGCGCAACAGATAATAACTTAACCGTTTCGGGTCCAATTTTTTTTTCTATTTTTAGACAAAATAAATATTTTTAAGTTATTTACATTAATACTTAGGTATTAAAATAGATTAATTAGTGTTTAACGAATATTTCACTGTCTGAAAGATAACGAATGTTGTTGTTTTGAGTATTATTCAATTAATATTCATACCACAAGCTAAGGCAGAATTTTTGGAGATGTTTAGAAAATATTGTATTACAATAATATTTAACTTATATACAACTTTCTAATACCTTTTCCGCTTTATTACATCTCATTCTTTCGGGAAAGTAACTTTAATTTTAAATTTAAAGACTGAAATGTATGTATAGAATGAAAGAATTGCAAACGGCACAAAGAGAATTAAGCAAGTTATAAAATTATTATTATTACTAAATGCCTAAACATAAATGAAGTCATATAGTAAATGCATAGACATGTACTAACATTACTACATGTAAATAGTAGCAAAAGTATTTCTTTAAATAAAATAATACTTTATTAAAAGACGTGTACTATTAATGGTACACCAGACCCGAAAGGTTTCACATACAGCTTTTGGTCATTCAACATCACGCCTCATCAGTAGTGGCAAAATAACTATGCAAAGCAGGTTTTCAGTTTAAAAAACCACAGAACCTTCCGGATGACTCAATACGTGTTATGCAGTTACAATAATAGTCGCGTAATTATCCCAACAGGAAAATATAAAAGCATTCTTCCTGTTATTATTCAAAAAGTGCAATTTCTATTTTAACGAAATTTATTATCGTTTAAGTACATGCTTTGAGCATTATTGTGTAATTTTTAGGTTGGTGTAAATGTAATTATTACTATTTAATAAATTAAAAAAATATATTTATTTATTTTTTATATTAAAATGTGTAAAAATCTGAAAAAATATTATATGAACTAATACATTCTTCAGTAATTAATGTTGGTTTCATCTTTTTTAATCTCTTATATATTTTTTGAAAAAAATGCATTATAAAAGCAGGGGTGATGGCTCAAACTTCACCAATTATCTCAATGTCTCATTGACAGTTCAGTGTCAGCGGTTAAAAACAAAACTATATTGCATTTTAATGGTAGCCGTTATCATTACATATGTTTCAAGCATCGGCGTGGGGTAAATTTTAAGATGCTTATCCGGCTTGACCCTTTATGTATTAAAATACAGGTGCTTAAATTCAAGGAATTCTTGCATTGTAACTGTTCAAAACAGCAATTTTTGAAGTGCAGTCGTAAGCAGCAAAGTGTTGTTGATGCAGACATCATTTGTTGTTTTCGCAGTCATTAAAATTAGGAGTGGAATACTGAATATAGGTGGGAAATATTCTTTAAGTGCTCACTGCTTATATAGTTACATTAAATGTATTTTAAACATAAGTGGAGTAACAACTGAAACAAAATAAACTGAGCAACAGAGTACCCCCATTTTACATTTAGGAACTTAAACATGTTTATTTTACGAAAATTAAAAGGAATAAGACCAGCTTTTATATTAATTTAGAATCAATTGCTGAGTACATTTAAATATGTGATAAGAAAACAAAATCATGTAGCATTTTTTTTCAAACACAATAACTGAGATATTTAATTGAATGATTAAAAATAATACACATCTAACTATTAAACAAGACAGAAAAATTCTGTAATGTTTGAATTATTCTATATCTATTGTACCAATAATGACGTCATCAATATTTTTAAATAAAAATAAAATACCTTTTAGAATAAAACAATAAAAAATTAATAAAGATAACTTATATTGCATTTGAATTAATTTAAATGCATTTAATCTTGAACTTCTCCCACGGAGCAACTCAATTGTTATTCTGAGACCTCGCAGTTTACAGTTTTTTGATTGCTACTTAAAAAAAACGATGAGCTATAACCTTTTATTTCCTCAATTCTCATACTTTACAACAACGATGACATAAATCTAGAGCTACCCTCCCTAGAAAAGGAAAAATCGATACAGACAGCGTCAAGCCTCCCATATATCTTTATTCGCAAGGCCTCGTCTATTTTTTTTATGTATATCGTCCATGCTTTACTGACAACCATGTATTGGAAAAGAAATAGAAACTTATTAAGTTAACTGCTTCTGATTACCTTCTGAAACGGATATTCATGTCAGAAGAAGATCTGAATATCAAATAGCGGATTCAGGCGTAGGGGAAAATATTAAAGAGTACGGAATCATATTAAGATTGGAATGAGTAAACTTTGCGTTCTTCAGTTACTTTTGAGCTAAAATGAAGTATTTTGGTTAGTAGTTAATTTGATAATAGTATTTAAAATTGGAACAATTTTACAATTTATATAAAAAATCTAATAAGGTACCCTGGGGTAATAACGCCACGTTAAGGTTCTACCAATTTTCACGGCCTAGTTTTAGATTTTATTTTTCAAACAAATATAGGATCTGATACAGCAACTCATTGACTATCTATATAAAATAAAATAATTTAACAGATATGTATTCATAAAATGTAATGGCGTTTTTTCTTGACCAATGCTATTTGGCGTTATTACCCACCTATATGGGTAATAACGCCATGCAAACAAAACTATGAAATAAGATGGAATAATTGCATGTAGATAGCCCAATTCTAAAAATACAAACTCTACAAACTTAGAAATTGACAAATTGCATTCTAAGCTATTGAAAATGTTCAATTTTTTGTGAAAGTGTAAGAAAAATAAAGGTGTGGTGTGGGAAGGGGGGATGAGGCGAAAGAATATCAGACCGTGAGCTTCTTTTTGCTTAAAAAAGACCGCTTAAATAGAAATATGAGAAACATTGCACAGTTTTAACTGTGTTTATTTGAATCAGTATTTAGGATGTAGCTCGGCCACTGTAGGGAATCAACCGGGGTATTAATGTCAAGGATTGGCGTTATTACCCCGGTATAGTTATTGCGCAGTACATTTTAAATTACAAATTATCTCGAGAAGATATCCAAAATCTTCAACAACATTTTAAAAGTACATGAAATGCACTACAAATTTATGTAATTAACAAAGTATATCCGGATAAAAAGATCGTCTTCACCTCACAAAACGTATCTCGCAAATTTTAGATCAAGTGTTAATTTTAGTTGTTTGTAAAAACAATAAAACCTAAAAATGAAACAAATAAACCTGAAGCTGTTTTTTGCGATTTATATGACTCAAAACCCTTCTGCGCAGAGCACATGGGTGTCATTTACCTGATTATTTTATAATTATGCAAATTATAAGTACTTGGCGTTATTACCCCGCCTGGCGTTATTACCCCAGGGTACCTTATTATCTTTTAAGGTTTGTTTGATTTATAAAAGTTTGTATAAATTTATATACACGGTGACTTAAAATGGACCAATCATTTTTTGAAAATCTGTCATATCCATGTCAGTACAGTGTTGAATTCACTGAGTGGCCTGCGTAGGACAACCCCCTCATACCCCTCATACCCATACCCCCCATACACCTCACATAGGTGTCCTTCCGGAAGATTTGAGATTTTGTGTTTTCAACAGTTAAAAAGTGCAATTTCCCGACGCATATATGGCTATTTGAACATTCTACGCGGCCAAAAGTCAAATTATTAAAGTATGAAGATACTTAAAAAGAACGAAACCAAATCGAATTTTGGGAAACCGCAAAAAACCTTTATATGAGTCCATTGGTTTTCATTGTAAATTTAGAGATTGTAGTGTTACATTAGAGCAGATTGGTATAGACTGATTGCGAAAACAAGAGAGATAAGGCGAGTTTTGAAATTCACAACCTCAATTGCATTTTTATGTGTATTTTATTTGTAAGTAAATAAAGCTGTTTCTTTCATTATTTTATTTTAAAAAAGATGTTTTATTTTGATAAGTTTTTATTTTACTTATAACATTCGTATGTATGTTTTTCTACTTCAAATTTGTATTCAAATTTTAACTCACTTCTAAATATCCGATCGAGGTTCAATCCGCCAAATTTTTTATATCCAACGACAATGTAATATTTATACGATTTTAGGTTCGTACCATTTGTTTATTTGATAGGAATCACCATATTCTGTTAGGTTAAGTAATCAAACAGAATTTTAAATATGTATCATTTTGTAACGAAATGTGACTGTTGGTTTTCATAATTTAATTTTCAAAATTTGTGTTATTTTTTTTTACTTATATTTTTAGTGCAAGTTGTATATTTTGCTTTAGCATATAAACATCAACATAAATTTAAAAATAATAATGTAAAAGTTATTTAATTCTCAATGTTTATTGCTAAATTTTATATCTGACGCTTATTGTTATTTCCAGTAAATTTGTGACTGTTCCCTATTTTGAAGCAAAAAAGATGCTTCAACTTTAAACAGCTATTATTGTCATTATAAACAATATAAATTTTTAATGTTTGACAACACTTCTCAGATAATAAGAAATTTGAATATTATACAAAATTCAGAATTGAATGCATAATATAAAAATAAATCTTTTATTATTATTATTATTACTTTATTGTCAGTCATTTTTTGCTAATAAATTCTACAAGGAATTTTTACCCCAGAAGCCCGATAATAATATAAAGAAAAAAAAATGTAAATAATTTACTCCTTTGCCTTTAAAATAGATTCAAGAATATTTTGTAGTGAAAATATATTACACTATAAACTGAGTGACACCTTAAATCTTTCTAAAAATCGACAAATTCATGCTGCGCAATATTGTATTTTATGCACTATCAACACTTATATCTCGCAAACATTTTCATATCATTTATATGTGAAGAAGATTCAAATTTTCCAGCAAATATATTTTTCTACACATGGCTGAAAAGTTATGAAAAAGTTTTTTATTTATTTTTTTAAAGATATATTTCCAAAATTTCGCATAACGTTAACTCTGGTCCCAAAAAGAAGAATAAGGATCAGAGGCATTGAAAAAAGTTGGCATTGCCTTACATCATGTCGAAAGTATTTTCAGTCTAAATAAATTTGATAGCTTGTGTAATAACGTCACCAGATTTGTTATATCAATTTATATATATATATATATACTTACAAATATGGTGAATTTTAAATATGTAAATATTATGCCTATTTTTTTATAATATATTAAAATCTTAATTTTCGTTTTCTAGAAAACTGCGTTTTTCATAGCGTACGCTTTAGTAGAAAAACAATCTCTTAAAAAGTGAAGTGAAAAAAACTTCTTTCAAACACCGTAAAATAAATTACATTTCGCAAGGCCTTTCAATAGAACTTGGTCTTTCTACGTCTGGCGCAAAAAGACGTGAGTCTGCTATGTTTATAGCGACATGACATTAATTACTTTCATAGTAGATGCACATTTTTTTGCGCCTGATGAAGAAATACTAAAGTATTTCGAAAGGCCTTGCGCAATTTAATTTATCTTAAGGTGTTTATCACCATTTTCTCCTTATTATCTCTTAAAAAGTATTTGAGATATTGACATAAAATTCTGTAACAAGGTTCTGCTCCTCTATTTGTATGTTATGAAGCAAAATATAGCTTCTAAGTTTGTGTTTTATAATTAAAAAGCTATTTTTATTATATATATATATGCGCTGTAAGAAAATTTTCTGTTAAGCTATAAGCTGTGGCCTATAAATTTTCTTTGAATATTTAAAACTGAGCGGTTTTTTTTTTTTTTTTTTTTTTTTTTTTTTTTTTTTACAATTGAGCGAATGCATGGAATATTGTATTTCTACTACTTTTTACTTTAAAAAGTATTTAACATTTTGAAGGTCAGTGCTACATTATTTTTGTCACTTAATTTCAATTTCCAATTTTCACAATGACACTAGTATTTTTTAATAAACATTTGCATTTTAAATGTACATGTACATGAAGAAATTTTATACTGATTTTCAAATGAAGTTGGCAAATTCTGGTCATTTCTCTAATTATTTCAACAATTTATCAACAGAGGTAATACTATGTCTCTAAAAGGGTTAAATATTTACATAAATCAGCAGTTATATGCATATAATATTTGATGTTAGCCGATAATAAAAAAGCAAACAAAGTATTGTCAATGCTTGTATTTTAGTTTTTAGCTAATATATTTATTTAAAAAAAAAACTCCATTAAAAAGTTAAAAATCTCGACCATAGTTTTTACAATCATTAAAGTTAGGAAATACGAGGAAAATTTTCATCATATGGCAACTAAAATATACAAAATATTCAATATAAGTTTATGCTTTGTTTTACAATAATTAAATTTATGAAAATATTTTTTATCCTTCTCATAGAATGATTTTATAGAATAATAAAGAGATGTTTATTTAAATACTTCCATAAGCTACGTAACTAACTAGATATTTTATAAATTAATAATTATGCATGTAAAACAATATTTGTAAATTTTTATAAATAAAATTTACAGTGCATTCTAACCTTCAGATATTATAAGATTACGTAAATATCAACATTTCTTCTTTTTCCCTTTAAATTGATTCATTTATTTTTTCAGTTTGAAAATGATACTACTAATTGTTACCTCCAACAAAGGAACCTGTTTTGGTGTTGCTCGTACATAGCGTTGAGACTTTTGGTGTATTCTAAAGCCCTATTTTAGGAAATTTAAAAATCGAAAAAAAAAAAGAATCTGGCAAGTTATTTATTTTTTCAGTAGCATAACTTTCTTAAAATGAAATATTCGAGACCACTTATCAGACTATTAACATGGATTTTTCTTTTAAGGAAAGCATTTAAAAATACAAATTATTAAATGCTAATTATTTAAAATCTATCTCAATATAAAATATTGAGATAGGTTTAAAAAAGCTTTCAAAAACCTACGAATTTCGTTTTGAAAAATTAAGACATTATATTAATATTTTTGGCGGGGAAAAAGTTGGCGTATTTTCAAAATTTAGTTTTCCGGCAACTTTATCCGAATGTCATAACCGCAAAAGAAGGCATGCCAAAAACTCTTAGCTATCATTTTGGTGACTTAACTCAATTTTGACGTGAAATAAAGAAATAAAAATGGGATAAAAAAATTTAAATTACAAAAATAACGCATGTGTTATTTTTATTTCTGTACCACAAATTAAACTTAATGCAAAGTTTAATAATTTTTATGTATATAAATATTTTATTTATATATAATGCCTATTTATGTATATCTGTTTTTTAATGAGTGATTTCCTTTTATTTTTTAGGTAAGTGCAGTTCAATTTCTAATGAAGCTTAAAGCACAGTAGGTTTCTTATACCTATTTTTATTCTTTTCTATGTCAATTGCTTGATATCAGACCGGAATTTTGTAAACAAGATATTATATGCGCATACTTTAATTTCGTGCACATTATTATATATTCAACTAATTACTTTTTACACAAAATAAACTTACAATACGTTACATGCTTGACAGAATGAGGTAATCTAAGGTCGACTGTAATCTAGTTTCGATGATACATTAAGTAAGAAAATTTTATGTTGATACAGCTACATAAATACTATTAGAGTAACAATATTTAATTATCAATTAATTTTAAGCATCAATATTTGATTTACCTGTGTTTTTCTTTTATAGGATGTCATTCTTTAAAGAAAATTTAAAAGTTTATTTCTATATCAAATGTTGCAGAAACAGGCCACAAAGATTAATATTTGAAAAATGATGTAAAAAATGACCAGGGAGGCCTGCATTTAAAATAAAATGCAGCAGAACATCATTACAATGAATGCCATTTTAACGAATTTTTAAGTTTAACTAATACTACGTCGATTGATAAAAAAAAGATCCTGTTTCCTTTATTTCATTACAAATATAATTGATTAAATGAATTTTCCAGTGTAATGAATATTACTCGTATTTGGATTCTTAAAAAAAATCCTGTTTCCTTTTTCATTATAAATATACTCCATTTAACGAATTTTCCGGTTTAATAAATATTATTTAGATTATTAAAAAAATCCTTATGTACCATTTCTATATAAATAAATTCAATTTAATGAATTTTTTTGTTTAATGAAAATTATTTGGATTGTTAAAAAAATTTTATTACCCTATTTTATTATAAATATATTCATTTTAACTAATTTGTCCGTTTAGTGAATTTAAACAGTGCTTTCCAAAGATCCGTTGTAACAAGATTTTACTGTATAAGTGAAGCAAAATTTATGCTTTCAGCACATATGTTCACTTTAGCTCTCATTCATTCACCCTACCATCTCTTTCACAAGAGTTTAATAATATTGTTGATGCAATAAATAAATAAATAAATAAATAAATAAATAAATAAAAATGAAAATGACTGCTTAATTAAATTATTAATTTTAAACTAATAATTTACGTTTAAGAGAACAGTAAACGTTATTTTGTTTTTCAACGCAAGACTATGAAATTTTGTGAAAATGTACATTTCACCATCAGATATGAATAATAGTATGAATTAAAATGGTCTTCAATCTGATAACATTGCCAATTGTTAACTATATGAAAATATTATTCTTCTGGAACCCTTTTTATAGAATAAGACCCAAACCTATATTTAAATGTTTCTGAAAAGTGAATAATAACTAAATAATATGTAAAAAAAATTAAGTTTGTTAAAAATAACTAAATTTTGTTATAAACCACACCCTGTAAATCTTTGAAGTGAATTTTAAAAGATACATAACTCTTAAAAATGCTAAAAATTAACTTTGCATGCCTTTAAAAAATATTTTAGCATTTTTTGTGTTGCATATGTACTGCATCATAAACTTTCTAAGAAAGTCATCTCTAAATCTCTTCCAGAAATCAACAAATTCATGTAGTGTAAAATTTTATGTCTCCTAACATATATATATGTTTAAATATTTTGTTACCATTTACATGGTGCTGAAGATACAGATTTTCCAAGCAATTTTATTTTATTTACACATTGGCGAAAAGTTAGAAAAAGTCTGTCGAATAACGATATATCAGCGGAATTTTGCGGCACGTTATCTTCTTTCCCTGAGGGGTAAAGGATCAAAAACTTTCATACAAGTCGACATACTAAGCTTTTCATAAAGGCCGCAAAAATTTTCATACTAAATAAATTTTACAAGTAGCGTGGTATAAATATTCAAGTATAACCATTCTAACATGTAAAACGTGTTTTCTTTCAAATATTAATTTTAGGCATTTGTGTCAAAATTTTTGGATTTTGAATACTATGATGTTCGAAAGTTATCTCCACCTTATTTAATCACGTATTATTTTGATTAAAGAAAGCAAATATTCATTAAATCAAAATCAATATTTAATGAATAAATATATATATATAAATAAATAAATAATTATTTTGATAAAATATAAAATTTCACTGTATGAATTTGTTGAATTCTCGAAATAATTTGGAGTATATTTACACTATGAAGCCATAGTCAAACGAGTTTATTACATCATAAACTTTCCAAGAAAGTCATCTCTAAATCTCTTCATTGGATCAACAAACTCATGCAGTGTAAAATTTTATGTCATCTAGCTCATATATTTTGAAAAATTTCGTTACCATTTACATGGTGCTGAAGATGCAGATTTTCCGAACAATTTTATTTTATTTACACATTGGCGAAAAGATAGAAAAAGTCTGTTGAATAAAAATATATCAGCGAAATTTTGTGGCACGTTATCTTATTTCCTTGAGGGGTAAAGTTAAAAAACTTTCAAACAAGTCAACATACTAAGACTTTCACAAGGTTGGAAAATTTTTCATACTAAATAAATTTTATAAGCCGCGTGGTACAAATATTCAAGTATTATCATTCTAACATGTAAAACGTGTTTTTTTTAAATACTAATTTTAGACATTTGTGTCGAAAGTTATGGATTTTGAATACTATGATTTTCGAAAAGTTATCTGCACTTTATTTAATTACACGTATATTATTTTGATTAAAACAAATATTTATTTGACAATTATTTTGATAAAATATAAAATTTCACTGGATGAATTTGTTGAGGTCTCGAAATAATTTGGAGTATATTTAAATTATGAAGTCATAGTCATCCGAGTTCATGACATCACAAAAACTTTCCAAGGAAGTCATCTCTAAATATCTTCATGAGATCAACAAATTCATGTAGTGTAAAATTTTATGTCTCCTAACGTATATAATTTAAAAAAAAATTATGTTACCTTTTACATGGTGCTGAAGATACAAATTTTCCAAGCAATTTATTTTATTTACATATTGGCGAAAAGTTAGGAAAAGTCTGTTGAATAACGATATATCAGCGAAATTTTGCGGCAGGTTATCTTCCTTCCCTGAGGGGTAAAGAGACAAAAACTTTCAAACAAGTCGATATACTGAGCATTCCATAAGGTCAGAAAATTTTCCATACTAAATAAATTTTATAAGCAGCTAGGTATAAATATTCATGTATTACCATTCTAAAATGTAAAACGTGTTTTCTTTCAAATATTAATATTAGAAATTTGTGTAAAAAATTATGGATTTTCAACATCATGATTTTCGAAAAGGTATCTCCACCTTATTTAATCGCGTATTATTTGGATTAAAGAAAGCAAATATTTATTTATCAAAATACATATTTAATAAATAAATAGATAATTATTTTGATAAAATATAAAATTTCACTAGTTGAATTTGTTGAATTCTCGAAGTAATATGGAGTATATTTAAGTTATGAAGTCATATTCATCCGAGTTTATGACAGCATAAACTTTCCAAGAAAATAACTTCCAAATATTTTTACGAGATGAACAAATTCATGTTGTGTAAAATTTTATGTCTTCTAACGAATATGCATTTTTCAAACATTTTGTTACTATTTACATGGTGCTGAAGATAGAAATTTTCCAAGCAATTTTATTTTGTTTACACACTGGCGAAAAGTTAGAAAAAGTCTGTCGAATAACGGTATATCAGCGAAATTTTGCGTCGCGTTATCTTCTTTCTCTGAGGGGTAAAGGATAAAAAACTTTCAAACAAGTCGACATACTAAGCCTTTCATAAGGTCGGAAAATTTTCCATACTAAATAAATTTTAAAAGCAGCTAGGTATAAATAATTAAATATTACCATTCTAGCATATAAAACGTGTTTTCTTTCAAAAATTAAGTTTAGGCACTTGTGTCAGAAATTAAGGATTTTGAAATACTATGATTTCTGAAAAGTCACCACCTCCTTATTTAGTAGCATAATATTTTGATTAAATATAGCAAATAGTGTTATTCGGAAGTACTGGTAATCAAAATACGTAATCCTTGGCAGCTATAATTGTAGTTGCGCTCTTTTATTTTTAATTAGAAACATGTAATTTGTTTGCAAAATGTAATTATAACATTTAATACTTTACTGGACGATTTGTTTTTTATTTTCATAAAAAAAAAACATTATTTGAAATATGTGCATCGGTCTAACCATGGGAAAAATAGTTAAAAAAATTAAACTTTAAATTTTCAGCTAAAATTTTATATTTTATAGTGTGTGTTACATGTACCCGAATATGGTTTTAAAATACAGGGTTATTACAAAAGAAACATCGGGTTACTGAAGCGGTTATTTCGGAGCATAAATCGGTTATAACAATGAGTTATACATGAAAATAAACCAAAATTATACAAGATTGACGTCCATACTACAGATGTTCAGTATGTGCTCCTTGAGTGTTACAGTAGATGCCAAGGTGATAGTTCAGTTCACTTTACACATTACTGAGCATGGTCGCCTCGATTGTCACGAATGCAATCGTGATGCAGTTTCGCAACTCAACCAAAATGACATCGACTTATCCATCATTATGGATTGGTTGTTTGCATTTGTACGCCTTCCGGAATGCTCTCTGAACGCTTATAAGTGATTCACACTTTGAAAATTTTAGTACACTAAACGCGTTCTCCAATCCAGTCGCCATTTTGAATATGACTTCGCACAGAGACGATGGCAACCATACGCGCATGAAACATATCTAGCGCGAAACTGTAGTTAATGCCCTATCGTTTGAGTCGTCTTGGAAACATATACTTTCCGAGTTCGCACGTAGTAACGTATCAAAACCCGATGATTCATTTGTAAAATCCCTGTACTTTATTGCTGTATTTTGCAACTAACTGAGTTTAAATTAATTAGTTTTATCTGCTAAAGGCTCTGAAACTTTTTTTTATAAAAAACATTTTTATGTTTTCAGAAAAAAATAATAAAAATAAATAGCTTAATATTTTTTGTTTTGTTTCGTTTTGTTTCCGCAGAAATTTTTCAATTTTTTTTTCTAATGCAGTCATCTGGCTTGGACAAAAAAATGTTATTCCAATTTTTGGCTTGTTCCTCATCAGGAACAGAGATCATGCTGGTTTAATTTATGGCACATTATAAAAATTAAAATATTTATAGGTACGTACCAGATACGGCATGTTGTGCAGGTAAGGGTTAAAGAATGATTCATGCTTAAATTATTCCGACAATAAGAATTTAGCGAAAATTATTATGCGAGAAAAATAAATTCAATATAAAATATGTACTCAAGTAAAACATTTGTCAAGTAGTTTTATCTATACATTGAGTATAAAATGATTATAGATTAATAATTAAATTCTAGATGAACTATTTAAAAAATAAAAAATGAAATATTTCACTTTTGAAGCGTCATTAAAAAATGTAAGTTAATATTTTCCCGTACCCATTATATTATCTCCTCGGGCACTTTCCATTAACGAAATTAAATAAATAAATAAATAAAAGTAAAAATATAGAATTTAATTCGAAATTTCATGGCGTCATATTCTCTAAATGTCATATGCGTTACTCATGTTCCTTATATTATGAAGAGAATTTTTGTTCAACCTTTATCTGTATTTTAAAGGATGTTATAGTCAATCAGGGTAACTTTAGGCTAAGAGAGTAAATAATAATAATAATAATAATAATAATAATCTGCCACATCATTAGAGTTAAGGGTGTTCTCAACTGATCCGCTCAACAAGCGAAAAACGTTTTGACACAATTACAAATTCATTTTTTAACAGAAAGTTGTAAAATTTTAATGCCTGACAATGAAAGCGATTTCGAATTGAACTTATTTTTCCGTTTTATGATAATTAAATTATTTATCGAGTTATAAGCTATTTCGGTGACGCAATCACCCGTTTTTCTCCTTTTTTTCGACCGGTTTTTCTGCTTTCGTCGGGAAATATGCTTAAAAGTGTCAACTTTGAAGGCTTGTTATGAAAAATCTATTGTGTTTTTTAAAAAACAAAAAAATAGGTGCAACTAGACAGTTTCTGAATAATAACATCCGCTACTTTCATGCATTTCCGAACAAAAATAATGTAATGCATGTGTTACAAAATGGCCATTTTTGATTTAAGAACACCCTTAATGGAAATTTGGTCTTAAAATGTAGATAGCAGCACTAGTGGGAGTTTGGCAGCTTATTCAAAATAATTTGTCAAGATTCCATCATGGCAGAATGGATCAATGTTTTGTAAACGTGGAGCAAAGTTACCTCAATTTGGCTCAAAGTTACCGTGATTGACTGTAGTCATTTCATTGATTGAAAACACAATTACGGCCTACAAAACACGGGCAATATGATAGTAAAAGAAACGCATTTAAAAATGTCGTGAATCATAGTTGCATACAATGAAAAAGTAATTGACTTAGCAAGTATTCATCAGCCGAACAGGTCAAGTAAGGGAAATGATACAAATCAAGGTCCCAGTTAAGCCACCATTTTTATTCCGAAATTTCAATTTAAGAGGTCACTCGACTCGACCCAAAAGACCTGGATGATAATGTTAAGTCAGTGTGTGTGTATTTTCCAATCTCTCGCTCAAATTTTAATATTTTTACATGATTATTTTGGATAGGATAGCTAAGGACAATCTACAACGAGGCTAGTTTTTACTTTTTTGATTTCCGCTGTATTTTTTTATATTATAATAGTTTCAATTTCAGAACCGGTTTCAACCAGTTCCGAAAGTTACAGTAATTTTTAAAAAATCCGAAACCAAAATTGAAAAGTAAAAACTACTCCGGTTGTAGATTTTCCATATCTATCCTATCCAAAAACATCATGTAAAAATATTAAAATTTAAGAATTTCTCGCTCTTTTTGATTTTTTTCTTTTCGGCGATTTTAATTTCAATGCGCTTCCATTTGTTTATTATGCGTTAAAATCTGGTGATTTTATTATTATTAATATTTTTAAGTGGTCGATTGGATATTTGAGAGGTATAATTTTCTTTTCTTTCTTTTCTTTTCTTTCTTTCTTTCTATTTTTCTTTCTTTTCTTTTCTTTTCTTTTTTTTTTTTTTTGCTTCAAACCGTTCCACAAATACTTCAAAATGTAAATATGCATCAAATTCCTTCTTGAATTCCATAAATTCATCTAGTGAAACTTTACATTTTATGCATGCCAATTCATTAATTTTGAAAGCATGTTTCTACATTTACAATTGTAAAACACACAAATTTTCCAATTTTTTTTTAATTTGCACTTTTCTGAAAAGTTAGAAAAATTATGTCCATGAACGATACATCACAGAAATTTTGCAGCGTGCTATCTTATTTCCCTGAGGTGCCGAAAGGATCATAAACTGTCCCACAAAGAATTTCATCATGTATAAAATGTTTTCGGCCTAAATAAATTTCAAAGATAGTAAAAACATAAGTGAAAATGTAACCACATCATCATTTAAATAATTTGTAACACAGGGTATGTCAAAAGTTAACTGCACATTTTAAAATTTAAACCATAACTAAAGCAATTGTCATGTAGGAGTGTGGTTTGGACTAAACTGCTTCTCATCATAAAAAAAGTTTTTAAAAGAATGAAAATAATTAGTTCCCAACTTCGATCATAGACGGTGACACCTGTTTCTGGTTCAAACATGTTTTTTTCTCATTTTTAAATCACTTTCGATTTGATATTGAAGTACCATCCTATGCAAATATATTTTTTGCTGGGAGTCGTCTTTTCTGTTTCACAATGTTAATGATAAACTAAAAATAATATTTAAAAAAGGTGAATATTTAAAACCAAACATATGGTCAGGTGTTGCCATCCACGAAGGAAGTTTGAAAATAATTTTTGTATTCACTTGTAGAAAACCTTTCATCGTGAGAAACAATTTTATCCAAACCGCATTCCCTTTATGGCAAGTATTTAATTTTGTATTGGAATTTAAAATGTGTCAGAGATTTTGGGATACTTTGTGTCATAAATTATTTAAATGATCATAAGTTGTTTAAGTTGATTAAATGTCTTAAAGAATAACATTCAATAATAACGGATATTTAATTTTTTTTAACCCTTTCGAGTCTGCTATACTATTAATAGTTGATGTAATTTCATCATGTATTATTTTGTCTTAACAACTACCTAGTTACTTTCAGTACGTTGAAATGATAGGCTATGTTTTTCTTATTATGCCTTCATTTATGTTTTGATATTTGGTAATAATAATAATAATAATAATAATAACAATAATAATAATAATAATAATAATAATAATAATAATAATAATAATAATAATAATTTACTTAATTCTCTTTACACCTTTGACAATTTCTTTTTTTGTACATATATTTCTTTCTTTAAATTTAAAATATTGAACCAATCACGTGTGATAAAACATAGAAAAACATTAAAAATTTGTTAGATCCTGCTAAAGACTACTGAAATACGGCATTTTCCAAATGTTTTCGAAAACTCTTCCATAGCCTATTATCACATAAATATGAATTAAATAGCTCGTGCAATAAGTACATTCGTTAGATTTCAGAAAATGAGATGATATTTAAACTTCAGTAAGTCTGTTTGGATAGCTATGATTATTTTTTTTTAAAATAAAATTAATTTTGTTCTCAAATGGAGAAAAAAAATCAGAGCAGGAAGTTTAAAGTAAGCAAATCTGATATATATTTACGCTACGACAAATAATTACAGTTTAGAAAACTATAAAGTATAGCCTAAAACAACCACCATATATTAAACAAAAGAACGATATTTCCATGTTTCATCATATTAGTCTGAAGTAATTGTTCCGTAATTGCTTTACAATGAAAGCATATTTTATTATAATTAGGGTTTTAAGTTCAATTATACTAAAAATACCGAAAATAGTAGGGGGAACTGGGGGACATTGATACAGCTTTTTTCAAAATAATTTTTGGGTGTCTAGAAAGCAGAAATTTCAAGTTATTTTTCTATGTGATGTCAGCAAAGCCTGTGTAGTGTGTTATAAAAATGTACAATCGTTGTTTTATATATTATTTTTTCATGTAATTTTTAAAAAATCAAAAAAAGTAATTTGTATCAATGTGCCCCATCCCCGGGGCAAATTGATACACTTTGATACGTCTGGAAAAAATGGAGACAAAATAACACCAATGCATATTTTTCATAGAAAAATAGTTAACAAACCATTTTATATATACGAATTGAATAATTTCCAACTGAGCGAAAAATTGCCCAGGCCGGGAGTCGAACCCAGATACTTGGCTTACAAGGCCAATGCTCTACCTGTTAAGCTACCGGGGCGACAGCCAGCTGGGATTTTTCGCTCAGATAACCTTATTGGTCAAAGCATCTGGTCTGCCATTTAGACAGTTCAACAGAATAGACCGCAGGTAATGGACCTCCATATGACGATGATTTTATATATATTTATAGACATTAAAATCGCACACAATTTATTTGTAAGCGATATTAAATCAATCAAAATGAAATGTATAATGACCTGATGTTCTGGCTGTTCCTTGCCTGTTTGTTGGCTGGGGTAATTTTGTCATATGTGGCACTTTAACCAGAGAATTATCTTCTTTCTTAGGAAAAGTTAAAGAATTACCAGGTTTTCTGTTTATAAATCGGTTTACAAACAGAAAATAAAGGGTAATTATATTAAAAATTATGTTTATAATATAATTATCCTGTACTGTTCCGCAACTTGTTTCTCTTACGTAACATTTCTCATGTCGATAATACCTTTTTCTCTGGAGAATCGATATAAATTTGAGATTTGCCAGGCTACCTTCCATTTCTTTTGTTAATTCTACTAGCACTAGATGTTGTGTAAGTTTGTACGTCTTCTGTTTGCAAAAATACTATAAAATGTTCTAATATAAAGAAATTAGAGCTATTTCACTTCAATGAAAACTAATAGTAGAAATTTTTGACGAAAAATGGTTGAATTAAGGAGTGTATGGTAAAAATAAAAATAAGAGGCAATGAAAAAATGAACTAGAAAAGGATTTAGGTTGTATCCATGTGCCCCGACAAAGACTGTATCAATGTGCGCCATCCAGCCATTTTGAATAAAATGAGTCGCAAATCCAACACTTCATAATTTATCTAACAATATAAAGAATGAGGAACTGATAAAGCATAGCTTTACTTGCCAGGGAGGGTATTCTTTTCGGTTGAAAATACCTGAACAATTGTATAATACCATTTCAATTCTACAACACAAATTTACTTTTGACCTACAAAAACAATTAATCACCCATCCCATTTCATCAAACTATTGAACCATTCCAAAACTTTCTGTATGTAGTTAATTTCACTAGTATCACCTTATGGAGCTGTTGTGAAACTTCCTGTTATGACCCTGTGTGCTGTATAGGGGGTGTATCAATGTGCCCCAAGTATCAATGTGCCCCAGTTCCCCCTATGTAATTTTGCATTTGAAAATTATGTTAAATTACTGAAAACCCATTTACATACGAATTCCTTTCTACTTCGATGATCTAATGAAGACTGTATATTTTCTATGGCTTTCATTTGATGAGAAAAATTTATATAGGATAGTTTATGCATGAATGTTAAATGAAAATTTATTTCTTAGTTCAAATTTGGTAAGAAAATGGTTAAGCATAATCTTAAAAATTCAGACTTAAAATTCATTTCTATAATTTTTGTGAGATTAACAGTACTTGAAGAAAGGTAAAAATATTTTTGTATAATTAGCTATAAAACGAATACTAAATTTCTGCTTTTTTGTACAGGTTTTTTATTACACATGTAACAAATCTGCGTACAAAATTAACTTTCAGTTTTTTGATTAAAAAAATAATATATGAAGATGTGTTTGATTTCACCATTTTACACTAAGTAAATAAATCTGATACACATTCACGTTACGACAAATAATCACAGTTTAGAAATCGATAAAATATATCCTAAAACAGCTACCACATATTTAACAAAAGAACGATACTAAACCATGTTTCACCATATTCATACGAAGTAATTGCTTTAGAATGAAAGTAGATTTCATTCTAATGAGGGTTTTATGTCTAATTATACACAAATACCGAAAATGGCATGTGATTTTGCATCTGAAAATAATTTAAAACTACTGAAACTACGCAATATTTCGATACAAATTCGCTTCCGCATCGACGATCCAATGAAGTTTGTATATTTGCAATGGTTTTCCTTTCATGAGACAAATTTATATAGAATACTTTATGTTGGAATCTTAAATGAAAATTTATTTCTCAGTTGAAATTTGAAGAGAAAATGGTTAAGCATGATCCAAAAAATTCAGACTTAAAACTCATTTCTATAATTTTTGCAAGATTAGCTGTACTTGAAGGAAATGTAAGAATATCTTTTGTATAATTAGTTATTAATGAAATATTGAGTTTCTGCCTTTAATATTTCTGTTTCCTATGCTTGAAATAATACCATAACTACTAACGTAGATGACTGTAAAAGAAAAAAAAGAAAGAAAATTAGGTTTGAAGCTATCAACTGCTAAATAAGATGAGTTAAAAAGAGATAGCATTCCACTATTGGTTAAAATATCGATTTCTTTAGATAAAATGAGAGATTTAACATTTTTGTTTACGTTGTGTAAATGTATGTATGGGAATGATGTACAGGATTGTATTTTAAGGAATTCTTTTTGTTTAGAAATAAAAACATAAAATGTTATTTTTCATTATTATTCAATTTTTCTTTTGCTTTCATGTTTTACATTTCTAAGGCTTTTTAAAAAGTCCGGATAGAAATATACTATATAGCATATTTATTTGGTATAGTAAGGAAAATTAAAATGGATAGAAATGCGTCTATTACACGAGGGGTATTTAGTAAAGAACGATCACAAATGAAGGATCACAAAGATTATAAATAATCTATTGGCATATTTCATTGTACACAAATTTACATTTATGTTCCATTGTTAGTTTTATGTGTAATACCTGTAATATTTGGTACTACACTAATTTGTTCATTTAATTCCAGTAGTACGTCATTGGTAGACATGAAATTCAGATAATTTCAATAAAGAAGGTACACATAAAAAAGTTCATAAGGAAGGTACACGCAATAAAAAAAAAAATCCCTGTCGGCATGGCCTATAGGCGGAGGTAGATTTCGAAGAGTTTTTATTTCAAGAACAAAAAAAAAATGATTAGAGATAAACTCAGTTTAACTACTTTATTTGACCGCTTTTGAAAAATTTTTAATGTCATTTTTCTGTAAGAACTGGTTTTATCAAAATCATCTTAAACGAAACTCGGCTCAAATACCCATTTTGGCAATATATTTTTAATTAAATTCTGACCTTTATAAAAAAAAATCGACCAATATGCTCATTATATAGTTTCTAAATAACAAAAAACTGTCAATTGAATTCGTTTGTGAGTAAAATTGAATTTAAAAATGGGTCATAAAAGAACCGGTTTGTTATTAGAATACATCCTCAATTCTTTAATCATGATCGCTTTGGGAAATTTTTTTGCGAAGTGCCAACTTTGACAGCTTATAAAATATATATATATTTAGCTTTTATCAAAAAATTGATGAATAAGTACACTACATAGTTCCTAAATAACAAAAAATCTGTCAATTGAAAACTTTTGAGAGCAAAATTGGATTTACAAATGAGTCATAAAATAACCAAATATATATTTAGCCTTTATAAAAAAAACTGACCAATACGGTACATTACACAGTTCCTAAATAACAAAAAACTGCCAATTTAATGCGTTTGAGAGCAAAATTAAATTTAAAAATGATTCATAAAATAACCAATTTGTTATCTGAATACATCCTCAAATCTTTAATCATGATCGCTATGGGCAATTTTGTGCGAAGTGCTCATTTTGGTAGCCTTTTTTGAAATATATTCTGTCTTTATCAAAAAACTGGCTAATCTGTCACATTATATAGTTCCTAAATAAGAGGACCTCTAAATTGGATGGGCTTGAGAATAAAAATGGATGGAAAAATGAATCATGAAAAACGCGATTTGTTATACTTCCTCAATTTTTCAATGACGATAACTTCGATAAATTCTGTTCAAAATACCGCTTTTAGCAGCCTTTTTAAAAATATATTCTGCCTTTATCAGAAACTGGCCAATATGTCACTTTATATAGTTCCTAATTAAGAGGATCTGCCATTTAGATGCGTTTAAAATCAAAAATGAAGTTAAAAATGAGTCAAAATATAGGCAGTTTGGATTTGAGGTTTTTTTCTCCAACACCTATTTTTATTTAATTTATTTTTGCTATAAGAATTGATCCTATGAAAAACTTTTTAGTATAAAAGTTGTAGATATTATTGAGAAGATATAAGATAAATTTAATTAGATTTGATTGCTTAAGAATTGAGTAAGTTATGGATTTTTTTCTTTTTCCACTCCCCCCCCCTTTTTGTTTTTGTTTTTAATTTTTTTCATCAGTAAAAGTTGGTCCTATCAAAAACATGCAATTACAAAAGTTTTAGATAATTTTAAGAGCATTTATAAAAAATTTAGTTGGATTTGATATCTTGAGAATTAAAGAAGTTATGATTTTTTTTCTCCCAAAAATCCTGTTTTTTTTCACCCATTGAGCCCATTTTTAACTTAATCAAAAATCTGCCAGGCATAAACTTTTAGCCCATTTTTTAGAAGTGATATAAACTTTTAACTGATTCGATATCTATTTCAATTAAGAAGTTATCGCGTTTTTTCGGTTTTCACAAAAAACCTCAATATTTCCACCTCCTTGGTCCGATTTTGCCCATTAAAGAACTCGACTGAGATTTTATGTCCCTTGATTTTATGTAAAAGTTTGAAGAAGATCTGAGCATAATTATGGAAGTAATCGTGTCTAGAAGAAAGTGATATACACCGATAGATAGATAGATAGACAAATAAAGATTTTTATTGATGGTAGTTTTGGGGTCTAGAGGTTATGATCGGCGCAGATCTGCAAAAAGTTTTCAGAAATTACAACATGGGAGAGAATGCAACAGGTAGTACGAAATCTACCTACATTTCATACGAAATCTACGTAATATTTCATACGAAATCCACCTAAATTTCATACGAAAACTACCTAAAAGTACCCTGGAGGAACGTGTACTTCAGAAAAAAGTCAGATATGATAACGTTATTTATTTATTTATTTATGCCTAAGTGGAACAAGATCACCAGATCGCTAGGATCCGGTGTAGACCCTATTTGTTCCGACCGGTCAGTTATACGTATTTGTATAGATTTATTAAATGGTTGTGATAAGAAAATTTCTAATAAAGTAAAGCATGTTTGCCTTGTATAACTGAGTGTAATGGGAAGCGGACATTTTTACAAGAAATGGCGGTATTTTGAAATGAAAAGGAGGGCGTGAAAAAAATCTAATCTTCTTTATTGAATTACCTGAATTTCATGCCTTCCAATCACGTACTGCTGGAATTAAATGAACAATATGAACAAATCCACGCTGGGAGCCGCTGGTTTACGATAACGATGAGGCAACACACTATGAGCAAGTATCCTCTTGCTGTGATATACTCTGGAAGTATTTGTGAAGTACAAACAAACACACTTTCTGTATATAAACTTAAAATATTTTCTCTAATTCGGGCATAATTAATTCAAATTATAGCACCAGTATTTTCTTTTCAAAGAAGGAAAAAGAATACCATGAAAAAAAAAATACCTACATACAAAATATTTTATTTTAAAATAAGCATTTAAAATAAAACATTTTTTTAAATTTGTAAATCTTTTGTAAAATTTATTTCATAAGCAAGCATAATACCCACTATACCCACCGCATAAAAACATTCATCAAACAAGAAATATTTAATATATTTCTTACCCATATTTCGCAAACATTAGTTCAAAATCTTTTACAGATAAATAAAAGATAAAAAATAATCACAAACCAAAGAAAATATTAGTTTTTTAGAAGTTCTTAAGAGAACAATAGAAAACAAAGTCTTCCTTAAATAGATACAATGCTGTATATGTTGCCAGATTCAAATTGCAAACTTACTTCCGGAGTATAAATGTGACCAACAAGTATCTGAGAACATTTTATTAAACTTTATTTTGGAAATCAAACTATGTTCAATAAATAAATGCTTAAAAATTATTATTTTTTATCCATATACACATCTTACTTTAATTTAACCTAATATGTATGTGATGAAATATGTATGTCATGAAATGAGTAGTTTTTTTTTTAAATTATTTACTTAAAGTACGATTATATAAAGAAACATCAGAGTTCATTATTTATCGCTATATATGACAGTGATATAAATTTTAACCCTCTGAGCGTCTTGCAAAAGGGTAAAATTGTAATGTTGTTTCCTCTATTTTTTTAAATGCTAAGTAAATACGATTCTTTCAACATCATAAAAAAAGAACTTAATTGAAAATATGAACGTAATCAAAGAGAATAAGTTGACACTGGTGTAAATTAATATGAAGAGATAAAAACTTCTTAAATCCACCATAAAAATATTAATTTCGCTAGGCTTTTTTTTTCATCTGACGAAGAAAGAATAAGTCATTTTGAAAGGCTTAGCGAACATAAGTTTTTTATGGTATGTTTAAGAAGTTTTCATCTTTACATATGAATATAATCTTTGCGAGTATTAATCATTCTTCAATGTATAGAAAACTCATTAAATCTATAGAATTATATTGTCTTAAATATTGCTTATATTTGCACTCAAACTTCTAGCTTAGTGAACGAAAATTACATGCAAAACACTTCGAGGGTTTAAACCTAACATAACGGCAAACAATTTATGTACAGCCTTGTGTAATGTGTAACATACTTTAGTAAATATAAAAGCAAAATAGAGCAAAAATGTCAATACTTGAAAATGTAGAAAAAATGTTTTAAAAAATCCAATATTTTTGATTAAAAATTGCATTAAATGGGTAGTATAAAAAGATTCTATTTCTAAAAATGTTCTTTGAATTAAATATTAAAATTTAAGGCATTGAAAATCATAATCTTCAAGATAAAGAAATTGTTGAAAAGATATTGTGTTCCTTTAAAACGAACCTAATATTTTATTATCGTACATTCTTCGCGAAATCTTGTACTTTTACTATACACTATATTGCCATTGATTATGGGACACTTGCGATTTTAGACATTTTACTAAATATCTAGAAAAATACATGAGGAATCATCTCGAAACTCTTAGTGTATAAATATAATAGTATACGTCATACATCTCCGTGAAGATTTTTTACCGAAACGTACATTATTCACAAAATCACCCGGATGTTTCTTTATAATGCAAAACATTAGGCAGTAAATCGTTACTAAATTATGTATTTATTATTGTGTCATTTTTAACCCCTTAACTGATTTGTCAGTGCTTCGTATGAGCAAGAAGAGTTTGCTTAATCTATCAGTTAAAGATTTTTCACACCTATAAGTATTTTGAATACACTTTCATTCTATTTAAAAGCAGAAATATTCAGAATAAATGTTAAGAAAATTTAAGCTTAAAAAAGTGGCGTTTATACCATATTTTCAATTTATTGTACGAAAAAGAAAAAGGAAAAAACCAGTTAAGTGGTTAACCAATGTACATTTGAGGCATTAGGAACAAAAGTGCGGATCAAGCTCGTATTTTCATTCCGCGCAGTTTGAAACAAATTCTTGCTGTATACATAATGATTTATATATAGTGTAACAAATAAACCTAAATCCAAAGTTTAAAACAATCGGGTATTCATATCGTGAGTTATCGCGTTACGTATACAGGGTGTTTCGCTACCAGACCGACAAACTTTGAGGGATGATAGTACACATGAAGACAAACATTATTAAATAGGAAACCATGGGGCGCAAACGACTTCTGTAGGAGCTAGGGGCCATTAAAGTTTAGGGTCCAAAACTTCAAACGATGATAGAAAACGGAAACAGGATCGATTCTTTTGCGGTTTCCACTAAAATCATTCTTTATATTGCGATTTCTTTAAAAAATTTTTTAAAGGTTACTTTCAAAAATTATCGATAGAGGGCGCTTTAGACTTTAGAGTAACGAACAACTACTTTTTACTGTTATTTTCTGAATGGGGGTGAAATTATTCCAAAGTTTGGACTTTAAATTAAATTTTAAGCCCAAAATCGAAAACATTCGGGTGAGGTAATGTAGCGAAAATTCAACTGTGAACAGATGGGGAGATTTTAAGCGATCATAAACAGTGCACAAACTAATCGATTTTGTTGCGGTTTGCGTGAAAGTCATTTCTTTGGTAATTATTTTATTCAAAATGTAATGCAGCTTTGGTGTCCTCATTTTTTGATAGAGGGCACTTCCGACACATCTCCGATATTTCAATGGTATTACTCCTGGGTGTTTTACTACCAGACCAACTTACTTTCAGGAAGTGTTAGGGACAGAAAGATGACTCGGAATCACATAAGAATGTAACGTTGGAAATGCTTTTTTTGCGAGTTAAGGTTAAAGGAAGCAGAGAAGATAGCAACAGAAACAGCTGAGAAAGAGCAATACGTTAATGTGACAGAAAACTGTTTATTTAAAGGTTTTACCACAAAAGGTATTGAAATTACGACCAGATGTAGTCCGGCAAGTTTAACAGCGACGGTAGATGGCGCTGCGATTTCCTTCTGGTAGATGGAGCTAAACGGAAATGTGTGTGAATAGCAATCACTTTGAAGTGATCATTCGCGAACCTGCTCCAGAGGTAGCAGAATGAAGTATTTAAAAGATGAACAACCTGATGGGGTTCCTCCACATTTTACCAATGATGTTTGCTGACACTTCAAAGTAACATCTTGGCAACGGTGGATAAATCGTGGTGGCCTGTCGGATCGCCGGACCTATCATGTATCGACTTCTTCTGATGGGATCAAATGAAAAGTTGGGTGTATGAGACTTCCGTATAATCAGTTAAAGACCTCGCATCTGGTATTTCTGTAGCTCGCCAGAAAGCTATCAGAGATGCCAGGAATCTTTCAAAGCGTGAAGAATTCCATGCGACGCCGCTGTCAATCATGTCGAACTACTTCTGGTCGTAATTTCGAACACCTAATGTTATAAAACATTTAAATAAACTGCTTTCTGTCATATTAATGTGTTGTTCTTTCTCTGCTCTTTCTGTTGCCTTTTTTTCTCTGCTTCTTTTAACCGTAACTCGCCAAAAAGACATTTTCAACGTTACATTCTTAAGTAATTCCGAATAGTCTTTGCACTCCTAACACTTCCTGGAAGTATGTTGATCTGGTAGTAAAAAAAAGAGGAGTAATGCCATTGAAATGTCCTAGACGTGTCGGAAGCGCCCTCTATCAAAAAATCAGGACACTAAAGCTGTACGTCATTTTGAATAAAATAATTACCAAGGGAATGATCTACACGCAAACCGCAATAAAATCGATGCGATTGTCCAATGTTTATGAGCGTTTAAAATATCCCCCTTTGTTCACAGTTAAATTTTCGCTAGTTACCCGATCCGAATGTTTCCGATTTTGAACTTAAAATTTAAGTTAAATTCTAAACTTTAGAATAATTTCAATCCCATGCAGAAAATAACGGTGAAGAGTAGTTGCTCATTACTCTAAAGTCTAAAGCGCCCTCTATCGATAATTTTTGAAAGTAACCTTAAAATTTTTTTTCTAATGAAATCGTAATATAAAGAATAATTTTAGTGAAAACCGCAAACGAATCGACCCTTTTTTTCGTTTTCTATCATCGTTTGAAGTTTTGGACCCTAAACTTTAATGGCCTCTATCTCCTACAAAAGACGTTTGTGCCTCATGGTTTCCTATTTAAAAATGTTTGTCTTCATGTGTACTATCATCCCTTAAAGTTTGTCGGTCTGGTAGCGAAACACCCTGTATACATACGTATGATCAGGACATGATGATTTATTAGCTTTCAGACTTTGATAGCCTGTGAGCTAACAAAGTATTACGTTTAAACTGCATGAAACAGATGGCGCTAGCCCTTTATGATTCTAAATGAAATGTAATGGTGCATAATAGATTTAGAATCCAAATATATCTGGATAGTATTTTGTAGATTCGATTTCCTTTGAACATGGAGAACGAATGAAACAGTTTTAATATACAAACAAAGTGGAGCCAACTTAGTAGTAAAACGAGCTATACAGAAAATAATTAAAAAAAGATATAAAAAATAAGAATATATTGCGGAATCAGATTTGAGTGAGACACCATGTATTTCAAAGTTGATAAATGAATTCTGAGTCTGAGAACATTATTTATTCTAGTGTGTCACGTCTATATCATGATAAAATTTGAAACTGTCCCAGTGACACAAAGAAACTGTCTTTCATAAATATATACACCGTTTATCAAATTGCATACTTTCTAAAATTTTCTTAAATACATAACGATTTGAATGCATTTTCATGCATACATGTACATATATAACAATATACAATGGTTATTCATATTGCAATTTTAGCAAATTCCAAAGCCTTTGCCCTCGTAAACAATTAGAATGATATGAGACCATGTTTAGCCATGTTCATCTGGAGCTATTGTTCTTTAATTGTTTAACAATCAAATGAAATTCGATACTAACGAGGGTATTAAAGCTAATTATACTGAAACTAGCATATGATACAACAAGAGAAAGAATTTTGAACTAATACTGGCTTTATTTCTAAGCAAAATCTCTTACGCTCCGATGATCTGCAACATGTTTTCAATGAAGTTCGTTTGTTCAGAAGTTTGAAAAGTCTCGTTCGCAGTTGTAATTTATGCGCTTGAACCTTTAATGCAAATTTGTTTCTGATTAAAGCAGTTTGTCTAACTAATTAGATAAGTCGTGTATGTGAATTTAAATTTGCAGATATTTGTAGAATATCGTAAGCTTTTTTTAAAAAAATTTTCATTTCTTTAAATTTATACAATTGATTATTTTATCAAGACGATAAAACTCCTTCGTTGGGTTTCGAGATGGTTATAGAAAGTTCAGTTTATTGTTGTATTTTTTATTTCTTGTATTTTTAGTATTATTGCAGTCAAATACGTTCATGACTGTAAGCGATTATATAATGATATGACGATTTCAACAACCGTATTAGAAGCAGTAAAAGCATTCGAATTTTAAATCTTGAATTTTTAAAGTAAATTTATGTCTGATTATAAGTGTTTGTCTAACTAATTAGAGAAGTCGCGTATGTGAATTTAAATTTGCAGATGTTTGTAGAATATCGTAATTTTTTTTTAAGTTTATTCATTTCTCTAAGCTAATGCAAAAGTTTATTTGAACAAGAAGATAAAACGCCTACGTTGAATATCGAGATTGTTATAAAAAGTTCAATTTATTGCTGCATTTTTTGTTTACTTGTAGTTTTAGTATTATTGCAGGCAAATATGTTCATTTCTGTAAACAATTAAAAAATAATATGAAGATTTCAACTACCGTATAAGAAGCAATGAAAGTATTCAAATTTTAAATCTAAACCGATTGAATTTTTAAAGTAAATTTATTTCTGATTATAATTGTTTATCCAACTAATTAGATATTTTTTGTATGTAAATTTAAATTTGCAGATGTTTGTAGAATATCGCAAGCTTTTTTGAAAGTTTATTCACTTCTTTAAGTTAATGCATTTGATTATTCTAATGAAAATATAAAACGCCTTCTTAAAGTATCCAGATGTTTATAAAAGTTGAATTTATTGTTGCATTTTCCGTTTCCTTCATTTTTTGGATTATTGCATTCAAATACGTTCATTACTGTAAGTAATTAAATAATAATATGACGATTTTAACAACCGTATAAGGAGTAATAAAGGTACTCACATTTTAAATCTAAAGCGATAGAATTTTTAAAGTAAATTTATGCCTGACTATAACCAACTTGTCTAGCTAATTAGATAAGTCGTGTATGTGAATTTAAAATTGTAGATCTTTGTAGAATATCGTAAGCCTTTTTAAAAGTTTATTCATTACTTTAAGTTAATGCAATTGATTATCCTAACGAAAATATAAAACTGATTCTTTGGGTATCGAGATGCTCAGAAAAAGTTGAATTTATTGTTACATTATTTGTTGCTTGCTATTTTAAGATTATTGCAGTCAAATACGTTCATCATTTTAAGCGTATCAATAATAATAATATCGTTCATCAAATTACATACTTTCTAAAATTTTCTTAAATACATATCTATTAACACAATGTGTTTTTTCATGGATACATGTATATATAAAAAAATACCCGACGGTTGTTCATATTGCAATTTTAGCAAATTCCAAAGCTGTTATCCTCTTAACAACAGAATTATATGATACCCTGTTTAGCCATGTTCATCTGGAGCTATGTTCTTTAATGGCTTTACAACAAACGAAATTCGATAGTAACCAGGATCATAAAGCTAATTATACTGAAACTAGCATGTGATACTACAAAAGAAAGAATTTTGAACTAATACTAGCTTTATTTCTACGCAAAATATCTTATGCTCCAATGATCTAATGAATTCTGCATCATGTTTTCAATGAAGTTCATTTGTTCGGAAGTTTGAAATATCTTGTTCGCAGTTGTAATTTATGCGCCTTGAACCTTTAATGTAAATTTATTTATGATTAAAACAGTTTGTCTAACTAATTATATAAGTCATGTATGTGAATTGAAATTTGCAGATGTTTGTAGAATATCGTAAGCTTTTTAAAAGTTTATTCATTTCTTTAAGTTTATGCAATTGATTATTTTAGCAAGAAGATAAAACACCTTCGTTAGGTATCGAGATGGTCATAAAAAGTAGTACTTTTTGTTGCATTTTCCGTTTACTGCATTTTTAGGATTAATGCAGTCAAATAGGTTCATTACTGTAAGCGATTATACAATAATATGACGATTTTCAACTACTATATAAGGAGCAGCAAAAGCATTCAAATTTTAAATCTAAACCGATTGAATTTTTAAAGTAAATTTATTTATGATTATAACTGTTTCTCCAACTAATTACATAAGTCGTGTATGTGAATTTAAATTTGCAGATTTTTGTAGAATATCGCAAGCTTTTTTAAAAGTTTATTCATTTTTTTAAGTTAATGCAATTGATTATTCTAACGAAAATAAAAAAGCCTTCTTTGGTTATCCAAATGTTCATAAAAGTTGAATTTATTTACTAAGAATGTATTTATTAAAAATACAAAACATTGCTCAATGGTGCATTTGTGTTTTTAATAAATACATTCTTAGTAGTTAAATTTTATGGTGCAATTGTCCAGTATATGTTGAATTTATTGTTACACTTTCCGTTGCTTGCATTTTTACGATTATTGCAATCAAATACGTTCATCACTGTGAACGATTCAACAATAATAATACCATTCACTAAATAACATAATTTCTAAAATTTACTTCAATACATAACGATATATATGTATATATATATATATGTGTGTGTGTGTATGTATAACAATACCTGACGGTTATTCATATTGCAGTTTTAGTAAATTCCAAAACTGTTATCCTCTTAAATAACAGAATGATATATATGAAACCATGTTGAGCCATGCTAATCTGGAGCTATTGTTCTTGAATTACTTTACAATCAAACAAAATTTGAAATAACGAGAGTCTTAAAGCTAATTATACTGAAACTAGTATGTGATACTACAAAAGAAAGAATTTTGAAATAATACTGGCTTTATTTCTACGCAAAATCTCTTACGCTCCGATGATCTAATGAAATCTGCAACATGTTTTCAATGAAATTCGTTTGTTCAGAAGTTTGAAAAGTCTCGTTCGCATTTGTTATTTATGTGCCTGAATCTTTCATGTAAATTTATTTCTGATTAAAACAGTTTGTCTAACTAATTAGATAAGTCTTGTATCTGAATTTAAATTTGCAGATGTTTGTAGACTACCGTAAACTTTTTAAAAAGTGTTTGTATCGTAATCTTTAAGCTTATGCAAATGATTACTTTAACGAAAAAATAAAACGCCTTTTGTATATCGAGAGGGTTATAAAAACTTGAATTTATTGTTATACGTTTTATTAGTAACTAAACACGACTCTTGAATATCTTTGTTTTGCAACTTACACTAACTATATAAGTTTATTAAAAGCGAACACAGCAGAATAAATGTAAAACTTCCAACATATTTTCTAGCAGTTGCTTTATAACAGTAATATCACAAACATATATCAAATTGACACAATCGGTTTATAAAAATGAATACTTTAATCTTTTCAATGCTGTGAAATATATATATTCGTTCACTAAGCTGTAAGTTGTCATTGTTCACTTTGGAAAAACACTATTTTAATATAATCGTACAAATATATGGCAGTTTTGAAACTTTCAGTGATGATCAGTGATAGAACTGTGAAGCAGTAGTTGGGCCTTTGTCACAGTTAAATTTTAATGGCATTCTTCTCTTTAAACAATCTCGGAAAAACTGTCTTCAAATAAGGCGAATAATATCACTAACAATAACATAACTACTACAACGTCAAATACGTCAAACAAATAGTACTTCACACAAATAATGAACGTCAAATATGTTCATTACCATCGTATACGGAACAGGTAACCCCTGACTGGCCAACACATTACTAAAATTGTAATGTTGTTTTCTCTGTATTTTTTTAAATAAAAGCCATAAAAATAATGATTTTTTCTACATGATATAAACTTGATTACATATATGAATTTAATCTTTGAGTGTATTGATCATCAACAGTGATGAAACAGTGGCACACTAGAGAAACAATTCACACCGCTAAATGTAAATATCATTATTCGTCTTATTTAAAGACAAATTTTATGAGATTGTTTAAATAGAAGAATGCAATTAGAAGTTAGTGGTGACAATTTCCCAACTGCTGCGCCGCTGTTCCATTACTGGTGATTACTGAAAGTTTTAATACTGCCATATATTTGTAGAGTTACTTTAATCTATATAATGTTTTTATTACAGTAAACAATTACAGGTTACAGCTTAGTGAACGAATATATCAGTTTTACAGCTTATTCAAATTTTTAATTTAAACCGATTGTGACATTTTGATATATGTTCATGATGTTACTATTATAAAACAACATGTAGAAAAGCTATCGGAAATTATTTATATATTCAGCTGTGTTTGCTTTTAATAAATTTATATATTTAATTTAAGTTGGAAAACAAATAGATTCAAGAGTCGTTTTTAATATCTAATAAAACGATATTAAAAAAAAATGTGCTGTTCAATTAAACAGCAATAGGAAAGCTAATTATTTTGAAACTTATGCTTAAATATATGCTCTAAATCAACGAATAGATGCATTTAAACGGAATAACAGCTTTTCAAGTAGTTTCTTTAAGCAATTACGAATAATTTCACACATGGATTTTCATTTTTACACTTATGTAGCATAAGTATTAATAACTTACAATTGAAGAGCTGAGAGGAAAAACATATTAACTTCATTTTGTTGGTTTTTTAACCATTTGAATGGAGACTTTATGAGATTTTCTATCACATAGTAGAGCTAAAATACTAAAACTCCCTTAGTTTAAAGATTTAATAGATTATTCATTAATACTTTATACTTTTGTATTTAATTATGCAAGCAATATTAATATTTTTTAATATTTGAAGATTAAATAGGAATAAGTTTTTCTAAGAGAGTTTTATACCACACCTGTGATATTTTAAACATATGGTATCAAACAGAAAATAAATCATTAAAATGTACAATAAAAACTTTTACTTAAAAAATTTTCACATGCAATTTTTGTAGCTTAACGTGCTCTTCCACTATGCTCTTATTACATTATTATTACATTACAATGATAACCCTTTAATACATGATTTTTTATTTTGTTAAGAAAGCATTAAATTTGAGTCTAATTTTGTTAATTCTTCACTAGAAAAAAGTGAAAATAAGTATTTATGTTTCTGATGGATATAATGTCATAATGGAACTCCTAAACTACGCAACAAAAATGGTTCAAAAAGTAATAATTTTAAATTATATATTTACTTTAAAGTTTTTACGTGCGCAATAACAATTACTCAATGACATAATAATTTTATAATGCTTTTAGTAGACTGCAGAAGTAATAATATTTACATTATGATATTAGAGAATATTGCAATCAATATGAACATAATATGTTTTAGTCTCCCCGTGATAGCAAATCACAGCAAAAACTGACTTAAATGCATGTTATCACATGTAAACATATAATAGCTCACCAAAAGACCTATGGAAAACACAAATAATAAAAAAAGGCCATATAACTCTTGAGTTATATAATGCATTTAAGGATATACAATTTCAGAGATTATAGATATTTATACTGAATAATTAATATTGACTATAATAGATATTTATACTGATTAATTAATATTGACTATTAATAGATTTTTAACACTGAGTTCATCTTTGAAGAATTTTATAATTTCTGTTCATATTTCTTTCATATCAAAATTAACTATTTTATGTAAATTTGTTTTATTAACTTGTTATTTATATTAATAATAACTACTTAGCTTATAGGAAAGGAATTTATGATCAAGATTTTTGATCATAAAGTCCTTTATTTTTTAAAGGAATAATTTGTTTTTTTCCAATTTTCCCCAAAATTTTCCAATCCTTAACCCCAAAGGTGCCAATGTTAAACCCTCCTTAAAATCAATAGAAATTATTGTCTACTGAAGGGAGTCTTGGTTTCGGCACTATATGTTAAATATAAACACTTGATTAAAGATCATTTTACAGTTTAGAAAATTTAAAGGGATATACTACTTTGAAATTAGTCAAAATATCGTTTATATATTTTTTAATATTAACCGATATTTTCTTTAATTGTGAATATTTTGACAACTCATTTCTATCAATACGAATATTGTATCGCGAGATATTACACATTTTGCTAATACACCCAGCACAATAACTCATACAAATTAAAACTTTATCTCCTTGTTCATATTTTTATAATTTGCTTGTTCGATAAATACAAGGCTTTTTTGCTAACTTAGATAGAAGTTTGATTTTTTTACTTGTTTTTTGTGGTGTATTTAATATTTTTGTGCATGAATTTGAAACTCAAATTTATTATTATTTTTTTAAATCTTTAGATTGAGAGTTTGATAAATTTCCTTCATTTTTTATTATACATGAACAACAACAACAAAAAATCATATTAAAAATAAAATCCCATGCATCCAAAAGTCCATGAAAAGTTTCATGTAGTATATTCCAATGAATTTGAAAAAATGAAAACAAAAATATTCATAATTATGAAATCAGTATGGATTTTAAAAGTTAAACGAAAAAAGTAAAAAAAGCTATTTTACATTTTTTAAAATTTGATTTAATTTGTAGTATTGTACCACCAGATACTATTACAGTAGTATTCAAAATTGAAGGAATGATTTCAAAGATAGTGTGCCACCTTACCGTGCAATCCCAAAGTATATATATAGATATATAAATATATATGTATATAGATGTAAAATTCTGCTTGAAAACATATCATTTAGCAAGAATACTCCATTGAAGATTTTGCAATCGTGTGGCACAAAGTAGTAAAGCAACAATATAATTTCTTAGATATATTTCCGACTTAAATCAGATAGAAGAGCCGTACATTTTTAAGCACCTTTATTCAAGTTTCGTATAACAGTAAAACAGTTTCACTAATGCTGATTTAAAACTTGTATTACTAAAAGATACCGACAAAAAAATAGATTTATATTATTGTAGTAGAAATCCACCCATAACACCAGATTTCACCAGATGACACAAAATATGAAGAAACACACAAACTAAACTAAAACTGAACTGAACAGCCTCCGAAGTCAACATGATCTTTTATATAAGTTTTCAGCACGAGGAAAAAAAAGGTATTTCCCGACAAACTTCTAAATTAGCAATTAAATATTGTGAATTTACTTTTAACCAATGAAATTTAACCCACTGATACACATATATAGTTAGTTCTTCTTTACGGTCGCGTATAGTCAACTGGAATCCTTCATTTAAACAAAAACTACTAAATGGAATTCTGGATTATCGAACATTTGAAAGAATAAATAGATAGATATTACGCAACAGATAAAATGAATTAAGTAATAAGATTTTCTTTTTAAGAAAAGACTTGTTTTGAAGGGTTAATGTTATTTAGAATAAAATAAAATAATAAAAAGAATATTGCCCAGTTAAACTGATGGCATTGAGCTCACAGGCTACGCATACTAATTGTACATTACAGCCTTATACTTTCAAGGGTTAATTCCGTTCGAAAAAAAATTAAGAAGAGGAAACAGCTCTCCCCTTTCCCCTTTTTTATACTTAATCTTGAACCTCCTAAACTATCAAATACATGCTTTATCATATAAAAAATCTACATCCAAAATTCAGAGCTAATCGGATAATTCTTAATAAAAACCCATTTAGCTGTTATATAATTTAAGAGGAGTTATCCCTCTCTTTTATACTTAACCATTAAACTTCCAAAACTATTCAGAGATTTGAACAAAATCTGACAATTCTGCTTGAAAAACCCATTTATAAAAATTAAGGGGAGGGGCATTAGAGCCTCCGTTCCACCTGTTTATACTTATTCAATGAACACCTAATAACAGTCACGGAATCACCTCATCAGAATGATCCTATATCTAATTTTTGAACGAAAATTGTTAATTCTGCATGAAAATCCCGTTTATATTAATTAAGGGGAGGGGCATGAGCCCCGCTTCCCCCTGTTTATACTTATTCAATGAACACCTAATAACAGCCTCGGTATCGCCTCATCAGAATGATCGTATATCTAAATTTTGAACGAAAACTGTTAATTCTGCATGAAAATCCCGTTTATATCAATTAAGGGGAGGGGCATGAGCCCCCGATTCCCCTCTTATACATATCGAATGAACTCCAAAAACTAATCAGGGAAGTGCCTTATCAGGATATACTTATATACAAAATTTCAAGTGGATCCGATATTTTTATCATGAGTTATGGCGTTACGTACGAACGTACATACAGAACGGACGGGCACATAAGCTCTCAGGCTATGATAGCCTGTGAGCTAAAAAGAATTGATTAACCCTTTGAGCTCTGGTGGGTAAATTTCTTCAAAATTCGAAATGTCACATTGGCACCAGTATTTTGCAAAGAAAAAAAAATCGTTTAACGATATACACGGAGAAATGCATCAAATCTTTTTCAAATAAATTTGGTTGAATTTTCTGGTGCCGATGTGACATATCGGAATTACATTAAGAGGTAGAAAATTCAATCATCAGAGCTCAAAGGGTTAAAGGTATGAAATTAAAAATAATATGTTAAAATATTATTTAAAAAAGGGAAAACGTTCAATGGTAAAATAATTTAGAAATAATTAACTTAGTATTAAGGTGAAATTTTTTTATTATTACATATATATTAACCCGTGTTTCGATACCTTTATTTCAGTCAACTTAAGGGCCTTAAAATTGATTGCACAGAAAATATCACGCGATTCTGCAGCTGAAAGAATTTTAAGTTATCCCTTCTATATTTTGGCAGAAAATCTCTTTTGCATAGATAATCTAACGAAGACTACATACTTTTAATGAAATTCGCTTGTTTAGGAATTTGTAAAGTCTGGTTTTCAGTAGTAGTTGATCTTCTCAGAAGCTTTAATGAAAATTAATTTATGATTTAAGCAAGTGGTTTGACTATATTGCATACAAATTTAACACTAAATATTTGGGTTAGTTTCATAAAAATGTCCCACACGAGAATTTTTATTTGAAATTTTCTCTGTTTCAAATTTAATGTTGTACTGTTTGATTTATATTTTATTTTATAAAAGATTTTCTAGTTTGGATTGACACATTTTTGTTCGGTATTTAGATAACTTGTTGTTAGCATATTTGCATTAAGTTACAGATGCTTATCGGATATTTAAATTTATATTTCAGTTTAGTTTAAGTGCTTTATTACTTTTAATGTAAATATAAATTTATTAACATCGAACAATAGATGAGATAATATATGAATATCCGAAAAATAAAACAGAATAATCTGATGAGCGATGGTTATTATTGTTTGCGAATAGTTTATAAAATATTGATTCGAACTTCTATTTATTGCAAAGCTGTCCAACGCAACACTCCTTGAAGCTTTTATGTAGCCCTTTTGAAGATTTCCTGCTAATAGTAAAAAAAAATCCATTTAAAAGGATGTTTTATAAAAATACCTTGTTGTTTGCTTGATATATTTTTAAAACGTCTGTAAGTGCATTTTACGCTTCAAAAATAAAATTGTACTTTAAAAATTTAATCATGTGTTACTGCGTTTCGACACTAATTTGTAGCTATTCTTTATGGAAAATTCTATGGAATGAAACCCTACACTAATTTAAAACCTTATATTACTCACTAACTGACACTCGCATACTAATTTTTGGAAAATTCCTTTTTTAAATTTCTCGTTTGCATTTCAGAATTTTAAAATTATTTTTATTGCATAAGATAACTGAAATCAATCTCTAACTGCTCTGGTTTTTACTTTTTCGATTTCGTTTGCCAATTTCTTTTGTAAGTTACTTTCATTTTCGAAGCTTACAAATGTAAAAATATTATATAATTAAAAAAAAAAGACAAAAAAACTGAAATTGGAATCTAAAAAGCGAAATTTTGGCAGTTAGAGATCGAATCAGTTATCCGATGCAAAAAGAAATCATCTAAAAATACTGAAATGCGAGAGAGAAATTTGCAAAGATTTCTCCCATAAGATTTAACATTAGCGTTCCTTTTTTTGTGTGACTAGTGCAAAATCTTAAGTTTTAAACAGACAGAGACGCCTATGTTTCTTACATACCATTTATGGAGAAAAAAATCCATTGGACAGTAATAAAAATAATAGTTAAAAAATAAGTTATTACAAAGTTATTATTTGTTAGTAAACAAATGAAAATCATTTTTTTACGGAATGATGTTTTTTCCGTAATTGCTTATCGTAAAGTTCCGAAAGTAACCCCCCCCCCCCTTAAGGAGACAGGAAATTATAATAATTTTAAGGAATACTTTTAAATTCTAATATAAATTACTTAGAAAAATTGGGTGCGTTTCGGAATATATTTGGAATTTATAAATTTGTTCAAGCTTGTTTAACAAGGCAAAGATTATAAAGGGGTCATAACATTCTTAAAATTTTCTATATTTTTTACCACTAATTCTAATGAAACATTTTCGTGGTACAATTGTAAAAAGTTTGATGTGCTTCGCAATTGACAGCAACTTCACGACCAGTTAAAAGAGACTCTGTCCTCAATGCATGTTGCCATATAAACCGGGAAACGGCAACAAAGAAAATCACCTCATTGCGTTTTCGAATGAAAACCTAAGATTGCTTAAATCTCGATTCGCATATTAATGCGCAATCGATCTGTCAGATATATCTTGGTGAAAAACACACCAAAATTCGATATTATCTGTTGATTCTCAGATTTGCCATTGTGTTTTCCTACTCCCAGACCTTCATGTTTTCACACGTTGAGTGCAGGAAAGCACAATGATAAACCTGCGAGTCAATTACTAAAATCGGGTTTTTAAGTGTTTTCCACCAAGATCTGGCTTATTCGACCAATTTCGCTTACATATGCGAGTCGAAACTTAAACTAATCCTAGATTTTTATCTGTGAACTCGATGAAGTGTTTGTCTTTGCTGCCGTCTACCTATCTAATAATAAATTAAGCAAAATATTACTTAAAAGAGAAGAAAAGTCTATCCAAAAAAGCAACTACGAGAATGAATCAGGAAACAAAAGTTACAAACTGTACCATTTACAAAATAAATATTGTTGTATAAATACTTTTTCCCAGAGTAGAGACAGTCGGTGTTAATTACTTTATGCTGGTTGTATGTTTAAATAGTGTAAGTGTCAGTTTGAAATGACAAAACATTTAGAAAAAAATCCAACTTGTGTCCTTTGGAAAGGAAATATCTATCCATTTAACCCAAACCTCCTGGCATATTCAATGATGATGTTGCCCTCTTGCATAACGTTACCGACTCCATAGTGCTTTCTAAACTTAAGAATTGCCGCAAAATTTCAAACGGGAAGCCTGGAGTGACCAGTCTACACAAAACAGCAATAAAAAGTTAGGTTTGGTGTTGGTCACTCAGTGACTATTTGCTGATTCCGAAGTTTAAGATGCCACTCGAGTCACTTAAAAAGATCCAGAAGATAACGTTAAATCTATTGGAGTATTATTTTCAAATATCTGGCTCAAAATTTAATGTATTTACTTTCTTTTTTTTCATTTGATAGCTCAGGACGATCTACAACTGAGATAGATTTTACCATTTTGATTTCGGTTATATATATTTTTTTATATTATGATAGTTTCAATTTCAGAACCGGCTCTAACCGGTTTCGAAATTTTAAGTGATTTTTTACAGAAAATTTGAAACCAAAATCGAAAATGTAGAAACTAGTTCGGTTGAAGATCGTCCTCAAGTATCTTATGCAAAAAAGTAAAAATATTAAAATTTCAGCGAGATATATTTAAAAATAACGCGCCCATAGACTTCACATTATCATCCGGGTCTTTTTGAATGACTAGTGTGGTCTCTTAAGGAAACACTAATCTGGAACAATGTTTTCTTCAAGCAGTCAAACTGTAAAAAAAAATTGTAAATTTACGGTACTTTACCGTGAATGTGCTTGTAAATTTACGGAAAAAATCCCTTTTTTCAGATTAACGGTCAACGTCCGTAATTTTTTGCATTTTATTGGCAAAATCCGTTAATGTAAAGGCAAAGTCCGTTGATATAAGGATAAAGTCCATTTTTTTACGGACATTGTCTGGAATCTCTGCTGCAGCTTTTTTCCAGTGCATGTAAAAACAGCTGCTGAGAACTGACTCAATCTACAGGAACATGATATCTTCTAAGATGGGTTAAACAAGTTTGTAAATAATGCCTAAGTAGATTTAATTGTTATGTGATTATAGTGATCGGTAAGTACACCACTTATTTCCATTTTGTATTTTCCATTTATTGTTAATAAATGATTATATATTGAAATCGACGCTTTTTCTCTGATCCATCCTCTTAATAAGGTACCCTGGGGTAATAACGCCAGGCGGAGTAATAACGCCAAGTGCTCATATTATGCATTATTATGAAATAATCTGGTAAATGACACCCATGTGCTCTGCGCCGAAAGGTTTTGAGTCATATAAATAGCAAAAAACAGCTTCAAGTTAATTTGTTTCATTATTAGGTCTTATTGTTTTTACAAGGAACTAAAATTAACGCTTGATCTAAAATTTGCGAGATACGTTTTGCGATGTGAAGACTATTTTTTGTATCCGGAAATACTTTGTTAATTACATAAATTTGTAGTACATTTCATGGACTTTCAAAATGTTGTTGAAGATTTTGGATATCTTCTCGAGATAATTTGTAATTTAAAATGTACAGCGCAATAACTATAACGGGGTAATAACGCCAATCCTCGGCATTAATACCCCGGTTTATTCCCTACAGTGGCCGTGCTACATCTTAAAGACTGATTCAAATAAACACAGTTAAAATTGTGCAATGTTTCTAATAATTCTATCTAACCAGTCCTTTTTAAGCAAAAAGAAGCTCACGGTCTGATATTCTTTTGCCTACCCCCCCCCCCCCCACACACACACACCACACCTTTATTTTTCTTACACTTTCACAAAAAATTGAACATTTTCAATAGCTTAGAATGCAATTTGTCAATTTCTAAGTTTGAAATTTTAGAATTGGGCAATCTACAGTCAATTATTCCATCTTATTTCATAGTTTTGTTTGCATGACGTTATTACCCATATATGTGAGTAATAACGCCAAATAGCATTGGTCAAGAAATCACGTCATTACATTTTATGAATACATATCTGTTAAATTATTTTTTTATATAGATAGTCAATGAGTTGCTGTATCAAATCATATATCTGTTTGAAAAATACAATCTAAAACTGAGCCGTGAAAATTGGTAGAACCTTAACGTGGCGTTATTACCCCAGGGTACCTTATTTAATTAATCAAACAAATAGGATCCGTCCATCCGGAATAACTTCGGAACAAGAATAGAAATAACTAGATCGTTAATTAATTTAATAAAATAAAGTAAAGGAAAGGAAACTGAAATTTGAACAATAAATGTTAAAAGAAAAGATGGAAGTGAAGCACTGATTTCATTGCTGATTGTTAGAGTGCGTAAAAAGTCACAGAATAAAACAAAATCCTATTTCATGGTCACATATTTACATACAAGAATTTTTTTAAAATGAATTCTTTTATAAAAGGTAAATTTATATTAAGAAATGAGTAGAGTTTAAGTGGTACAGTCTGGTATGATCTCGCTAAATGGAAGAATTTATTTCAAGATATTTGCTCGAAGGCAATGTTAAGTTCATGAGCAAATTGATGTTTAGAATAAAGATTATCATTTTAAAATAGTGGTAGTCATAAGAGGAAATTTTACGAACGCTACCATTCTTGTTTATTTTTCATGGGTCACACTTGTAATTGAAAAGAATCTATCTCAAAAGGTTAAATTTAATAAGAATGTTTCAAGAAGTTTTCATTTTTTTTAATCTAAATATAAATGTCTGACAGTGTTTAACACTATAATATAGCAGATTCTATGACAATTGCCAAGTAAAACAAAAGAAAAATATCAATGCATATTTTCCGTGTTCACTTGAAACTATTCTTCCATAATTGCTTTGCAATGAAAGGAAATTCGATATTAACGAATATAACTAGTTATACTGCAAATAGTACATGATTTTGCTACTGTGGAATTTTGAAATAATTTCTGATATATTTCTACGTAAAATCTCTTTCGCTTCGATGATCTAATATTGTCTACGTGTTTTCAATAAAGTTCGTTTGTTCAGAAATTGTTAAAGTCTGGCTTTGTAGTAGCAGTTGATGCTCTCAGAAATTTTAATGAAAATTTATTTCTGATTTAAACATGTAGTCTAAATAATTAGGTATATTTTGTACAATAATTTAAATCTTCCTCGTATGTTAAATGATTCAGGTTAGTAATTCATGACTTATAGTTTATGTGATCGATTATTTTATAGTTCATTCTTATTACGTGAAGAAAGATAAATTTATTTCTATATATGATACTACAATAAATTAAATTTTTATTTGCAGGCTCTTATTTTCGTTGCTTATAACAGAATTAGCCATATTTATTACGGTTAGTAATTAATTAATAATATAATAACTTCAACTACTGAATAACGAAAAATTGAAAAGGTTAAACTTTAGATTTAATCTAATTGTGATATTGTGATATGCGTTCATGTGAACATTTTGGTGTTGCATTCAAAAATAAATCGGTAACTTAACTTTAAAATACCAGTTTTTAAATATATTTTCACGTTTCACAATAAATGATTTTTAATTTGAATATCACAATATATCGATAGAAAAAGAAGATTAATTCTTAATAAAGTTTTCATTGAAACATCCGAAGTATAACCAACTCATACAAACAATGATGAAAAATTTAATAAAAAAAATATACATAAATATACATAAAAACAATACACATATATCTAAAAATAGAATATTTGACCTTCGAGTAAATTCTTAAGATATTTTAGAATATTACATGGCCTTGTAATTTTTTTTGGTATAAAAATGTTAATGCCTGGAGTTCGTTATTATAATTTGCAACAAATTAAAAAAAAATCTTTAGTGTTATTATATTAAATCATATTTCGTAATGATCATCTAAAACTATTAATAATTTATAAATTATTTTATTGATTTATAACGATAATTATAATTTTTTTTTAATCAGTTTCCAATGATCTGATATGTATATCCTTCAAATATTAAGACGTTACATCCACTGCTTCTCTCACTAGAGTGCCCAAAATAGGGATACTTTAATTTGAACCACACTGTACAAAGCTTGCATACCACTGAATCAAACTATCGCATTTCCTATAATTATACCAAAGCACCGCAAATCATTTCATACATGGGTATCAATTTGAAAGTAAAATGTTGATAAATTATATTAATAAATTATGAATATTTGACAATAATTCATGTTATAATTTCGTAAATATTACATCAATACTAAAGTTAAACAAAAGAGATATCAAACTGCATTTTACCATCTTTTATCTGAAACAATTGTTCTTTAATTGGTTTAAAATGAAAGGAAGGATAACAACCAGGAACCTGAAGCTGATTGTACTGAGAAATATTTCAAACAACTGAAAGAATTTTGAGTTATCACTGCTTTATTTCTACACAAAAATTTACGATTCAATTATCTAATGAGGTCTAGATGTTTTCAAGGATGTTCTTTAGTTCAGACATCCGTAATGTTTTGTTTACGGCAGTAGTAGTTGATGTAATCAGAACCTTTAATGTAAGTTTATTTTGCGATTGGAACAGGTTGTTAAAATAATTAATTCTATAGTACATACGAATTTAAAGTTTATAACATGATTTTTTATATTTACCGTAATTTTCGGCTTATAATCCGCGGAATAAACAATTCTTTTTCAACCCAGAAATTTTATTTAGTAATTTAAGACAAAAAATTATCGCGATTTAAAAAGTTACATTTTATTTTAAAATTTTTCTGGGTTGAAAAATGATAGTTTGAACCGGGGATTATACACTGAAGATTACGGTATTTACGAAATTGACTTATTTAATGAAACATTAAAAGAACATTTTCCGACAACAAATCAAAAAGTTAAATGAAAGAATTTTTAAATGAATTTTCCCAGACTCTTTTCTTTTTTATTCCATCCTTTTAATTCTAATAAATTCGACAAAAAGTTTAGCAGAATACTTGATAGTATAAATCGCGAGCTGAAGATGTCTTTTACATCCTGCAGTGCATAAAATTCTATATTTAACGCATCCTCCGTAGCAAGATAAATGATATGTTGTAAATATCATTAATATTTTTAACACGATATCAGAATTTCGGTCTTTATAGATCGAGTTTTTAATAATTACTTAATTAAAGAATTGTGAAATGTAACGCCAGAGATAATAAATGTAAAATTATCAGTGTCATTTTCATACTGTATTTTTTTAATGTAAAATGAGGTGAATTTGAGTGTTAGATGATATGGAAAAATCACAGAGGCATGTTAAAATATATGAATAGGGAGTCAGTTTTTTAAATCTTAGGCATTGAATAGATAGAAATTTTGCATTGTGTTACACAAGCCTGCGATGTTTATACTTTTTAGCTTTTGGTAATTGATTATTATGTATTTTTTAACACTGAATTCGAAAAGTGCCTTTATATTTTACCTTCATGTCGGGATTTTTTTTCGCAAATCTTAAATAAATAAAAAATAAAATAAAAGTGTCAAATATTGCAAAATTTTTTGCACAGACACACGGACAGACAGACATTTTTTAAAGAAGATGATTTTTGGAATCTCTGATCTCTAAAACGTGTATATACGTCAAAAACCGAAAGTCGAAAATAATTTCGATTATAATACTTTCTTCGTTTGAAGAAAGTAGAAAGTTTGATGGAATAACTGTTCACGTTCATTCAAATGATTACGTCTTCTTCAATAATACAACAATATCAATTTTTATGTTTAATTCTCAAGCTTTCATTTTTTATCCCCTGCATATAATGAGCACCTCTAAAAGTTGACCAGTTTTCTAGTTCCAAAATTGCACGTTATTTTTCAGAATATAAGATTATAAATATTAATATAAAACGATGCTATGGTCTTATGTAGAACATTTTTATCTATTAGAAAAAAACATATGAAAATTATATTTTCTATAAATCATGTTCTTAGCAGCATCTGGAACCGACTACTATACGGAAAGCAATCGATATTCATAAAGAATATTTCCGAAATACGTGATATATGCTTTATGTTGGAAGTATAATATTTATAGCTGCATAAAAAATATCTTCCGTTCCTAAGCTATGCTTTATGAAATTCAGTTACGCTATCTTACAACAGGGACTGATTTTCATAAAACATATTTCAGAAATATATATTATATATTCTTCAATACATAATATTTGTATCTTGTAAAATCCATTTTCAGAAGTATCTTAGAGGTCAGAAAATGTTTTTGTGTTTGGAAATAAAATATCGATTACGTTTAATTTATTATTTATTTTCTAGTCTTTTAGAGTAAGACGAAGTGTTCTAATCGATTGCAGTGTATATTTTAATCTAAAGTGAAATTGTTTTAGAAATATTAGTGGAAAATGTTTTTGCCTGAAATTTTCATTTAAAAAAAATATTTTTTTTGCATTTATCTGCATCGTAAGTTTGGATGAAATCTTGTAATTTATTTTTATACTATTCCCACAAAATTGATTATTCTCAAATATTGGTAAAAGTTTACCATTTCATTTCCGATCTGAATATGAATAATTTTAGTGATTTATCTTTTTTTAGGGAATATACATTTTGGTACATATTTCTTTGTTGCATATTAATTTTATTATGTTCGAAAGAGTTGAACGTCATTAAAATGCACTTCAAACAATTTTCTTCCATTAAGTTTAATGTAGTAGAATACTTTTGATTTTATTTTTTTATTTCAATTTTTCATAATTTTAAATTCCAAATAGATTTTTTTAAAGATGTCACGTGGCAGCATATTTTTTGATGACAAATAAAATTCACTTTCACTATTTCATTTCTCAAAAGTGCTGAAACATAAATTTTTTATTGATTTTTCTTAAAATATACTTTATATTCCAGAAAAAAATATTTTTACAAAATGACGTCTTTTAATACATCTCTAGTGCCACTGACCCTTAAAGCCTCTGCCTGGTTAAGCTCATTTTTGAAAGTTTCAACTTATCACATGTCAATCCTAGTTTTTTTCTTAATTTTTTGTCTCGCCAAGGAAAACGCAGTGGCGTACATGTGAAACGCATTGAAAATTTTGTAAAAGAAGATGCAAGGGGAAACTATTTTTTTCTTTGGGAAAAAATAGAGGATTTACAATGAAATCTTTTAAGTAAAGCAATTTAAGTCAAAAAGCTCGTGTCGAAAAAGTGAAAATATATATTTTTTAATATTCTGAAATCTTTAACGAAAATTGTTTCTAAAATAATTTTCGCCAGATTATTTTTTACATGTGTGTTTGTGTATTGTGATCCTGAAAAACATTTTCTCGAGTGCATTATACACGATCTAAATGTATGTATATATATACAATATATATTATATATATACAGGGTGGTCATAAAAAAAACTTTGCCTTTATATCGAACTCTAGCTGCCGTGCCATTCAAGCTACCGAGATGAGATTTTAGATATAGTTATTCACAGGTATAAGCTCGATGTTCTCTCAACGGCAACAAATTGTGCTGGGGGTTACGGTTATAGCTACAGAAACTCAAAATTTTCAAATGGCAACGCCAATTTTTTTCCCTCGCAAAATGTTCAGTGCATGCTAAAACATTGGAACGGTATCGCAATAAACGGATACGTTATGCTCGCTCAAAACACAACTCTGCGAACGACAAAAAAAAAAAAAAAAAAAAAAAAAAAAAAAAAAAAAAAAAAAAAAAAACACGATTACGAACGCCGTATGGCTGATAGTCAGCATAGAAAACGGACAAAAAGTGGGATGGGAATGTTAGTTCTTCAGTCGAGAGCTTGCACATGCGACGCAATGACTCTTCCAGCGAAAGTTCATGGTCAATTGGTAAAACTCTATTATCAGAATGGGATGAAGGCTGAAAAAACCTTGCGCTTTTACCATCTAAACCATTGCCAAATGCTTTACCCATGTAGCCCGGAAGCTCTTTGTGATTTCGTAAATAATTTTGAAGAAACTGCCCGTAAGACATGGTGACGTCACGGTGACGTCGTTGTGAAGTCACACTGTGATTTTGTGACCGTCGATGTGACGTCACGTGACGTCGATGTGAAGTCACAGTGACTAAAATGTGAAGTCGTTATGGCCGTTTTAGAGCTTGTTTGTGACGTCACATTGTGACCATTTTGTGACGTCACATTGTGACCAATTTGTGAAAAATGTGTCATTTGTGACGATTTTGTCATAAACATTGTGACGAAACTGTGACGAAAGTGACAAAGCTTTCAAGTCACATTGTGACCAAATTGTGAAATACAGGGTGAGTCCAAAATCATGGAACAAACTTTGAGGGGATGGTAGGGCTCACTATAACAAAAAATGATGGCACAGAAATATATGACCGGAAGTGACCCGTCAAAATGCTACACTAGTCACTAAAAAATACCCGGATGATAATGTTAAGTCTATGGGGGAGGGCGTTGTTTTCAAATATCTTGCTCAGATTTCAATATTTTACATGATATTTTTTCCATAGGATAGCTGAGGACGATCCACAACCGGGTAATTTTTACTTTTTCGATTTTGGTTATATTTTTTTATATTAAGATAGTTTCAGTTTTAGAACCGGTTTAAACTGGTTCTGAAAGTTAAAGTATTTTTCTTTTAATCTGTAACCAAAATCAAAAGAGTAAAAACCAGCCCAGTTGTAGATCGTCTTCAGCTATCCTATAAAAAAAAATTATGCGAAAATATTAAAATTTTAGCGAGATAGTTGAAAATAGCGCTCCTATACACTTAACATTATAATCAGTGTCTTTTGCAGTGACTAGTGTGGCGTTTCAACGCGTGACTTCCAATCATAGATTTCTATGCCATAATTACTTATTATAGTGAGCTCTACCACCTCCCTTAAAGTTTGTCCCATTATTTTAGACTCACGCTGCAGATCATTTGTGACAAAATTTTCGTTAACACTGTGATGATTCTGTGACGATTTAACTTTTCTTAACGATTCTCTAACAATTTAAAAGAAACAGGATCTGCTGAAACTATAACTCCATGCAATGTTCCTGCTAAAATAGGGTTTGAGTCCTAAAATCATATATTGACAATTTATGAACAAATACTGTATAATATATAAAAATAGTTACCTGAAGTAAGGAGACTTTCTTCTAAATTAAAGTTAAAAATTCGATTTACCTCACATGCCTTACAACTCTGGTGTTGTTTTCAAAATTTGAAAAATATTACCTTTCAAAAATATTTATATATTTTCGCGCCACATGCTGAAAATTGCATAGCTTCAATTTTATTTATAACTGACACACATTTAGTAGTATATTGTTCAAACTGTTTAATCTTTTTGGTCTTTTTTTAAATTAAATCTCAGCACATATCTAAAACTGAACAGATTGCCAATATTTCTGACCAATAATCCTGATGTCTATAAATATATATATCTTTTAATTATCTTTTGTTGTAATTTTCCAACTGATTGAAAAAGTGTCCTGGTCAGGATTCGAACTAAGCAGTCTTTCGCGCAAATTGTCAATACTTTGTCGACTGGACTATCCTGGAAGAATCTGAAGCACACAATTCACACAGTGAATATGAACGCATACTTATCATTATTATATATAACCCTAAGTAATAATACTTTAAATTTTTTTTCAAACTACCCGTATGATAAATGCATACTATTCGTATGAGTATATAATGATATTTCTCCGGGTGAATTGTGCGTGCTAAGTTGCTCTGTTGGAAGAGCATTGGCAGCATACATCGAGGGTCTCTAGTTCGAATCCTAACCTAAACACTTTTTTACTCATTTTGGAAAATTAATATTCGTTTGATTAATTTACCAATTAAAATCATTCTGTTAAATATAATATAGAATTATCTTTTGATAAAACTACATGAAGTTTATGCGCAATATTCGTAATATACAGATTTTATTTGAAAATCGAGTACAAATGAAGATGAGGCAATTAGTTATAGCAGGCCTGTCCAACCTTTCAGTAACCAGGGGCGCATCTTAGCTCTTGCCACTCAATGAAGGGCGCCATTATTTACGTGAATGAAAACATGTGGCAATATTGTCGCATAGTATTATTTATACATGCACGTCTAAACATAATGCAAACGAATCGTATAGAGGTAAACAAAAGACCCCTACAGTTCTGGAACTACACGATCAAATTTCAAATTATACATTTTTTTTAACGTGAAGTTTACATTATAAATGCTTGTAGGATAAGGTGTCAGAAATTTTAATCGCATCTAAACAGCAATAATGACAAATAAATATCTATGAAAATCAGAGATATTGCTAGGTTTCTTTTAGGATATGAAAATACGTCTGATTTATTTAGAAGGCGTCGATTAGTTTTATGGAAAGTACAAAAACAGACAAGCATTATAATGACTAAACCATATGGGTGGTTCCAGAGAGATAGTCTGGAGTGCTTTCATAGATGGAAATCATTCTACACTATTTATTATTTTTTATAAGCAAAATTATAGAAAAAAAATAAAGAAAAAATACTTCTAAAATTTCAAAAGTAAAAGAAGAAAAATTAAGCCCTTTTATCCTTCCTATAAAACGGCCAGTGGGCAGTGTGACAACAGTAAAAAGAAAAAAGATGAGCTTTCATGCACATGTATCTTCAAAGGGGAGGGGGAGCAAGTGAAAACGCTTATTTTTTTCTTACTTTTTGAGTATTAAAAAGAGTTTTTTCCAACTATTAAGAAATTTAACTATCATAATTGCACTATATAAACAATAACTAAAAAATGCAAAAACCTGCACTATTAAATTTTCAAAGTATGCTTCTGGTTTTTAATACACAACGGCAAGCCAACAGCATGCCAAACACAGGTTTAAAAATATAATAAAAATATAATTCTGGTAAAATGTTAATGATTTTAAAGGAAGCATTCTTTATATTGGAATTTTATTTAAAAAATGTTTAATAACAGTAAATCTTCAAAAGGGCGCCAAGAAAAATGTCAAAGGGCGCCATGGCGCCCGCGGGCGCCGCGTTGGACAGCCCTGAGTTATAGTATTACGCTTAGTTATTTCCTCACTATAGTGGCCTGTGCGCATTTATGATTACACCAAGGTTTAAATTCGTAGTTAAACTCATATATATATATATTGTATATGTCACATATGTAGATGTGCCGGTAAAGGACATCCTTATGGAATTCATTTTTAAAAAGTTTCCTTATTAATAGTTATAATTGTTAGATTTCATTTTTTTTTCGTATTAGATGAATCTATTAATAATATTTAAGTATTCTCAGTCTCACTTCCCAATATTAGACAAAATTTTATTGAAAATAATAGAAATACATCAAACACTAAAAATTTCAGTAATGTACATCCCACAAAAAAGTACATGTAATTGTTTTTATGGCTATTTAGAAACCAGATTTATTGAACACATACTAATGAAACAAAATTGATATTTTTTAACACCATTTAACAATTAAGATATCAAAAATGAATAAAATAATGCGATAATTACTCATTTTTTAAAATCAATAATTGTTATTATCACAAAATCAATATCTTAATTATTTTAGATACATGGCTTAAAATAATAAATGTCATGGAATTACAGTTATCAAATTTTTGGGATTATGAGAAATTCAGAAAGGTAATAAAAAAGTTTTAAAAAATTTAATATTAGTGCATAAATTAGTACATTTATCACTATTTTCAACAGTTAAACAACCTCAAACTCCTTTATATATTAATTATAACGTTAACTTTTGATTATGTATACATTTTTTAATTTATTAATATGTTATTTTAACCATGTAATTAAAAAAATGTGATTAAAGTGCATTTTAAAAATAATATTATCAACTATTTTCAAATCGTTGACATGCTGTTCCGTATTTCAACAAAATAAATGTTAAATTTATTGAATTTACTAAGGTAAGTGAATTCAAAAAAGTTAAATTAATATGATACTTATTCCTTTTATAACATGTTTTTTACGAAATTAACAGAAATCATTATCAAAAAGCAGGAAAAATAAAATTTTCTTACCTCTTTCTTATCGGCATTATCCTCTAATTTCAGTGTGATAATCCAAATAGGGAAGATAATTTCGAAGTCGGAATGTCCGAATGAAGTACAATGACATTGGCGCGCTCATATTAACTAAACGCCACTGATATTGTATTTTTTCGGACCGACATTTTATATAAAATGTCTTCTGATCGCATTTCTGCATAACTTTTAAAAAATTTTCAACTTACGTACTAAATATACACACATAACATCATAACAAAGCTACTAGAGCAGCTGCCTAATATTCTAAAGAATAAATACACTAGTGTCAACTATTCTGGTCGTTGCCAAACGATATTTTTTAAGCAGGTGATTTTTTGTTATTATTGGTTGTTTGAGATTCGAAGATTTGTAAGTTGAATGCGCATGCGCAATAGTTTTATGAGAGTATCCCTAATTAAAATTTTGAGTTTAAATTTTTTTCACGCATTTCTATTTTACTTTTAATTAGTTTCGAAATACAGTGGAACTTTCCTTTAACGAAGTCCATATTTAATGAAATTATCTACTTTTTTAATTTTGTGTTGAACCTTCATTTAGAACGCAATTAACATTTAAATTAATATTCATATTAAAAAAAATTCTACTTAGCAAAATTTATTGCACTTCCGTGCGTGCACAATATTCAAAAGGATAGATTGCTGTTAAGATTGATTGGTGAATATATTTCAGCGGATTGTATGAATTGAAATTATGTATTTATTTTATCTTTTAAATAAAAAGGAAAAAATGCGAAATTTTTTCGATATGCTAAGAAAGGGATTCTAGTTCCACGAAAATATTATAGGCCCATTCTCTGAATACTTAAAAAAGATGCGAAAGTTTTTATGAGTGTATCTTTCATAAGAGATCACCACAAAGTAATATTCCGATTTTTTTTTAATTTTTCGATTTGAAATACAAGAGAAAATGAGAAATAGAACGCTGCGATTCAGTTTTTGTTTCCTTTCCTTTATTACGTGGTTTTTTAGACATTATACTAATGAATTTTTTCTTATGTGGTTATATTGCATAACAAAAATTACTATCCAAATTAAAACACAGTTTTATAATATTTCCATTTTTATTTGTAGTTTACTATACAAATTTCATGAATTTTCGTGGATTTCTATTCAACGATATTTTTTTCATAACGAAGCATTTAAGTGTAACGAGAAATTTCCTTAGATGGAAGTTTCACTTATAGGTTCATTGCTGGGTGCTTAGTTTCATATGATGGGAGGATTATCTCACATATGTGATATGACGTACACGTTATATGCAGTGCATGTAACGTGTGACATAACAGCGATCGCACAGTATTCTTCTGAAATGCCAGAAAACACGTTTTTTTTATCAGTAAATAACATGGTTTGAAGAATTTTTGTAATTTTCTAAAGTTTCCTAAGAAAGTCACATCTGAGTCACAATGTGACGTCACTGAGTGATGGTAATTTGGTCACAGATGTGATGTGACCACAGTGACTCGCAGTGACGTCATTGTGACCATGCATGCTATGAGGGATCTTTTGAAGAATTTTTATCTATATTTTTTAATTTTCTAAGAAGGTCACATTTCAGTCACAATGTGACGTCACTGAGGGGTGGCATTTTGGTCACAGATGTGACTTCACATTTCAGTCACAATGTGACGTCACTGAGGGGTGGCATTTTGGTCACAGGTGTGACGTCACATTTCAGTCACAATGTGACGTCACTGAGCGGTGGCATTTTGGTCACAGATGTGACGTGACCACAGTGACTCACAGTGACGTCACTGTGACGTCACTGTGACCATGCATGCTATGTGGGTGGCTTCATGTGTAATAGACCGCGATCCGGACGGCCAACTCTTCCTGACAATTCTGTTATGGAAGTGCATCACATAGTGATTGCAGGACACACACAAAACTCTAAAAGGTGCACCTCTTGTATTGGATACACCGAAATCAATGGTGCTAAATCTAGCGAGCTCTTTATTCCGCATGTTTCCTTACCTGTACCAGCGCGTCCAGATGATGAAGGGGATCATCAACAACGTATAGACTTTACAAATCAATTTCTTATCAAATATGATGGAGATAAGGACTGGCTTCTTCACTTATTATGGACAGAAGGGGCACATTTCATCTTAACTGGGAATGTCAACACGAAAAATTGTATGCTGAGAGCAGACATGAATTCCCATGCTGTGGCGCCAACACCTGTACACGACATGAAAAAATACTGCGTGGTGCGACATTGCATTCACAATTATTCCTGAGCTGTATATCTTTTTAGGAAGTGATACCAACGGGATTTCTAACTTGTTCTGTAACAGGCTCCCGCTGTACAGCAACGCTGCAAAATTACGTCACACCAGAATTACTGCAGCGAATTGGCTTGGAGTGTTGTAATCAGAGATTGGTGTAATGAATCTGTGTCATATGCAAACTTCTTCTGTGGGCTCCGATTTTTTTTTTGGAGGGGAGGGGTGCGAAGAGCTGTTTTTGGGCGCCTTTATATCGAACTCTAACTGCAGGCCCATCCAATCAATCGAGATGAGATTTTAGATAAGCTCGATATTCCGTTTCTTGCGATACACGTACGGTTCCAACGCTCTTTAGGATTTTCGCATGCGCTGATCATTTTTCGACGTAAAAAAAAAGCATTGCCATTGGAAAGGTTCGAGTTTTTGTACCTTGAACTGCAACCGTGAGCATCACTTTTTTGTCGTTTACAGAATCCCGAGCTCATACCTCATAATAACTATATCTGAAATCTCACCTCGATCGATTGAACGGACCAGCCGCTAAAACTCCATATATCGGCAAAATTTTTTTATGACCACCCTGTATATATATATATATATATTATATGCATTATCGCCACGCGTGATTAAAGTAGCTACTGATAAAGCGATCCTCGCCCAAATATTGAGCATAGCAGGCGTTACACAAGCCGAGTAATATGAGGGGGTGCTCCATCTTGCATGAAGGTGGTTGTTTTGAGTGCTTCTTGCGCTTGCAATTCAGAAATCCGACAGTGCCATCTGTTGGATGTCAACAAAACTATTTTTTCGTTGCCACACAAAACCTTGTTTATTTTCCATCCGTTTAGTGCAAACCTTATCTTTGTATCTTGATTCATTTTCCAATTATTCGTTTTTAAAGTTTGTCTTGACTTTTGGATAACCCGGTATATTATATATATATACAATTTACACAATTTTAATCCTTTTTTTTATTCACGCATGCTTTATTTTAAACTGCGAAATTAAATTACAGTAAGAAATGTTTTATGTTTATGTACGTAATGAATGAGAACAATAAACCGTATGTTACTAACGTAATGAACAGTTTATGTGTTTATCACCTTCTCTTCATTTGCGGGTGTGTTGATGATTCCGAACATTGCTTGTGAACAGTTTGGATAGTTCAATCTGTGTGAAATTTCTCTATAACTCAACAGATTCTACTGTTAAAATTCCTTGACCCATTAAAGTGACTTTTAATGTCTTTTACTAGTTTAAACTAATGTTTGAATTTAAATTCTCGCAAATTTTTTAATCCATGTCTTAGATTTTTACGCTTCCAGTAACCTTTCGTACATGTACAATAAACGGAATATTTTAGATAGCAGTGCCGATAAGGAAAAATATACTTATTTGTGAAATAAAGTAATAATTCACATGTAAATTAAATTACAAATTGCTTAATAGGCGCAAATGCCAACCTAGTGAAAAATATTCCATGTCTGGACTCGAACCCGAGCCATCAATATAGCGCAATGGCTTTTTGCTGATTAAACAATATGGCAGGATACCCAGATTGGAATTTCTCTCTATAACAAGTCGGCAAGGCTACAAATATAACACAATAAAAAACAAATTAATTAGAATTTAAAGGATTAATTGAAATAAAAGAGGTTTTAAAATAAAAATCCGACAATACCATGAATATTTCCCCATCTGTTCAAAAATTTCAGTATTGGAAATACTACTTACACCAACTTTGATTTATTTTTATGCGAATGTAATAGTTTTCTTTTACAATCTCAGTCGTTTACCTTCTTTCTTTTTAATGAATGCATACATCTAAAAAAGTATTTATACAAAATATCCTCTTTTATTACACCATTCAGCAATGTAGCCTTGCCCTTTCTCTTGTTAAACTCATTTTAGAAGTTGAAAATCTAGACACTTTTTAGTTTCCTGTTCCAGACTTTTCCACTTTCGCATAGAAAAGAAAGACTTTTAGTACGTGTAAAATAAATTGAAAATTTTGGATAGAAGTATGAGAAAGAAAAATGACTTTATTTTATTTTTTACTTTTTTGAAATAATAAATTATATTTTACCATAAATGTTCGGGCGAGGCAGTGAATTTTCTTCTATGTGTCGAAAAGGTGTGAAATTTAAAATATTTTTATAAAAAAATTCCCAATGTTTGATGTGAGATTGGCACTTCTTTTTGCTTTAATATCCTTTTTTTTCTTACATTAATTTTTGTTTAATGTTGTATTTTCGAATGAAGTTTTTAAAATGCATATGTATTATGATACATTCTTTACATATTGTTGGCTTCCGGCAAAACGTATCAATGTTTAAAGTAATGTTGCATTTAAAGTTTAATTTTTCCATTATAGATGAATTCCATAACAGTTTCCATTATCATAGCAATCGCGGTAGCGTTTGGTATAATATGTTTAAGAAATAGAAAGTGCAAACGTCTTTTTGAAATTTCTGGCGAACCAGTTGACGTACGACAGTGATTTTTTTTAAAACGATAGAACTCGACGAGACGAATAAAATGATAGCATTAAAAAAATTATTGTAGTTTACTGTAGTTTTTTATTTACATTTTAACGGAAAAATTAAGACGAAAAGTTCAACAAGCGATAGCTAGCGATCTTATGGATGGATTAACTTCGTTTTTGGCTTATTTTTATCGCCTTGATAAAACTTAGAACAGTTTTTTTTTTCATCTTTGTATTTTTGACGGTACTGAGAAAATCGAATTTTTGTCTTAAACCTCCAGTTGAATATTACTTTTTGCTGTTGCGATTGTAGTTTTTTTTATTCATTGCCACTAAATTTAATATAAAAATTGTAATGTATGTATCATAATTCATTGAAATCAAACAAATCACATGAAAAACATGGTTATTTATTTTTATTGCAATTTCAGTTCTTTAAATAATAAAGTTGTGAACGCACTGTCATTTTTTTTTTACTCTATGATTAATTTTTCAAATAGCATGCATTTTACATGACAATGGGATGATTTTCTCGAGTACCCTAAAATTTTGAATTTTATTAACAGGAAAAAAAAATGGGAAAAAAACAAACACATCGGAAAAAACTACCGAGGAGAACCAAAATTTCTATTCAAGAACTAAATGTAAGCTTTTTAAATTAGTAAATCAAAAACTTCACATTCTGTCCATATCTTAAATACCATTCAGTTGATTTTAAATAACGATGTGATGTCAAATACGCATCAGGGTACCTAACTGATATGATAGCCGGGCTATTGTTGTTTATTAAAAAATAACTTTTTATTTATCTTTATTTGATTTTGTTAAATTTTATAAATTATTTCATTCTATAGTTATTACTTAAACTTTTCAGTACTACTTGATTATCCCGTCGACCAATTTCACCAAATTGTACAAATCATCCATTTAATCACCAAGTTATGCATATTGGCATAATTTTTATTTTAATTAACCAAAGAAGAAATAAATTAGTAAAACATCAATAAAGTACAAATAAAAAGTCGAATTTAAAATCACATTATGACATAACACACATGGGTAACCTATTTAATGTAAACTAAATGTAACATTTATGATAATCCGTTATTTATATTTAATTTTATAATTTGGCGATAATTTTTTAGTCGAAGGAATAATCAGTTATCACCGGTTTTTATTCATTATTATTTACTTTTTAAAATAATAGAAAATAGTTGATATATGTACTACTTGGTTATCCCGTCCACCAAAAAAACATCGCCAAACTATAAAATTAAATGCCGATAATGGATGATTGTGAATGTCGCATCCAATGACATTAAATACGATGCACGTGTTTAAAACGCCATTAAGGGATTTTATTTCGACTTTTTATTTGTATGTTTTATTAATATTCTACTAATTGTTCGTTTTTATTTGCGTTCGTAATTATCTAAATACGTAGCACCTACAGTTATCGTTCAGGCCGTCCGTCTGTCCGCATATAACAACGCAAAAACTTCAAAACCGAATCTTTTGAAATTTAAAAAATATATTTATTGCATAATTTTGTCGAGTCATTTCAAAGTTTATGAAAATCGGATGCATAGATCAATTACAGGGACAATCAAAAGTATTCTATTACATTACGGTCAATGGGGAAAAAAGTTTCAAATAAATTTTAATCGTTTGAAATTTCAAATATATAATTTTTAGATAATTTTGTCGAGTCATTTCAAATTTTATGAAAATCGGACACATAGATCAATTACAGGTAGAATCAAAAGTATTCCATTACATGACGGTTAATAGGAAAAAATAGTTTCAAGTAAATTTTAATGATGTTAAACTCTTTCGAATATAATAGAATTGACATGAACCTATGAAATATATATATATACTGAAATATACATTCTGTACAATCTGTGATGCAAAGAATATTTATTATTAAATTACAGGGCCACACAAAAGTATTCCACTACATAATGCTACACGGGGAAACATTGTTTGGGGCGTGTTTTAATCATATTTAACTATTTCACATTTAATAAATATGATATGTGTTGCTAAGGTGTAATAAAAGCTACTTCCTGTACATTTACAGGAACACAAAAAATATTTCGTCCACTATGCTGTTTCCGAGGTACTGTCTACTATAACAGCAAGATCTGAATATTTTTAAAACTTCGTTATCATACGAACGCAGCTCATTTGCTACGCTTCACTTGCAATTTCCAACTTGTTTTGTGTGCATTATTTAAAATGAAAATTATGTCAATATTTATAATTTGGCTATGAGTTTGGTAATTTGCATAATTTGGCGAAATTTGTCAACGGGCTAACTAAGTAGTACCTTAATATACATATATGTAATTGAAGTTTGAAAATGAAGCTTTTGCCAAATTGGCGTCAGAAAAATATCGCACCAATGTCGTGCATATATGGCATCTGTGCCAAGAAAGCATAAAATGAAAAAACACATAGTGATGCAAAAAACTTTTGTGATGGTGTGAAGTGAATATAACATTTACGATGAGCAATTATTGGCATTTAAAAGTATTTTTTCTTGAGATATTGAAGAAAATGCATTTTAAAGATATACTTTCCCTCTCCCTTCCATTTTCAAATGTACTGAATTTAAAATTACGGAAAAAAATCAAAGTTTAGCGGAAGTTTACTTAAAATCGTGCATAAAAATCATAGCAAACGCGGTAGCGTGTGGTATAATATGTTTAAGAAACAGAAAAGGCGAACGCCTTTTTGAAATTTCTGGCGAACCAGTTGACGTACGACGGTGATTTTGTTTTCAAGAGATAAAACTCGGCGAGACGAATAAAATGATAGCATTCAAAAAATTATCGCAGTTTACTGTAGTTTTTTATTTAACTTTTAACGAAAAAATGAAGACGAAAAATTCAACAAGCAATAGCTAACGTTATTATGGATGGATTAACTTCATTTTTGGTTTATTTTTATCGTCTTGATAGAACTTAGAACAGTTTTTTTTTCATCTTTGTATGTTTGACGGTTTCTGAGAAAATCGAATTTATGTCTTATACCCCCAGTTGAATATTGTCTTTTACTGTTGCGATTGTAGTTTTTTTTATTCATTGCCACCAAATTTAATATAAAAATTGTCATGTATGTATCATAATTCGTTCAAATTAAACAAATCACGTGAAAAACATGGTTATTTGTTTTTATTGCGAAGCTTTTAGTTTCAGTTCTTTAAATAATAAAGTTGTGAACGCAGTGTTATTATTATTTTTTTTTTGTTCGAATCCATGGTTAATTTTTCAAATAACATGCAATTTATATGACATGGGATGATTTTCTCGAGTGCCCTAACATTTTAAAATTTAGTAGTAGAAAAAATGGGGGGAAAAAAAACAAGTATATCGCAAAAAAGTATCTGGGAAAACCAAAATTTCTCTTCAGGAACTAAATGTAAGATTTTTTAATTATGATCATATAACGTGCTAATTTACACAAGGAAAAAATATAGAGTAAAACAAAAATTTCACATTCTGTTCATATCTTAAGTAGCATTCAATTGATTTTAAATAGAAATGTGATGTCAAATACGCATTAGGGTACCTAATTGGCACGAAAATTTTCTTATTTTCTCTGATATGACAATCGGGCTAATGCTTATTAAAATATATATATATATATATATATTTACCTTTATTTAATTTTGTTAAATTTTATAAATCATTTCATTCTATAGTTATTAATTAAACTTTTGAATACTACATGATTATCCCGCCGACCAATTTCGCCAAATTGTACAAATCATCAATTTATTCACCATGTAATTCATATTGGCATAATTTTTATTTTAAATAACGAAAGAAGGAATAAATTAGTAAAACATCAATAAAAGTACAAATAAAAAGTTGAATTCAAAATCACATTATGGCATAACAAACATGGGTAACCTATTTAATGTAAACTGAATGTAACATTTATGATAATCCGTTATTTATATTTAATTTTATAATTTGGCGATAATTTTTTAGTCGAAGGAATAATCAGTTATCACCGGTTTTTATTCATTACTATTTTCTTTTGAAAATGATAGAAAATAGTTAATAGAGGTACTACTTGGTTAACTCGTCGAACAAAAAACTGTCGCCAAACTATAATATTATATGCCAATAATGGATGATCGTGAATGTCGCATCCAATGACATTAAATACGATGCACGTGTTTAAAACGCCATTAAGGAATTTTTATTTCGACTTTTTATTTGTATTTTTTATTAAGATTCCACAAATTATTTTCTTATGTTATTTAAAATGAAAATCATGTCTAAATGTATAATTTCGCTATGAGTTTAGCAATTTGTATAGTTTGGCGAAATGGGTCGACGTGATAACTAAGTAGTACCTTAATATATATGTATGTAATTGAAGTTTGAAAACTAAGCTTTTGCAAAATTGGCGTCAGAAGAATATCGCACAATGTCGTGCATATATGGCATCTGTGCCAAGAAAGCATCAAATGAAAAAACACATGGTGATGCAAAAAACTTTTGTGATGGTGTGAAGTGAATGTAACATTTACGATCAGATACGACTATAAAATTATGTTTAGCGACCTTTGGTTGCCATGATAAAAAAAATCGCGCTAATGGCGGAAATATTTGATATTTATAATATCTCATTTTTAAAACAAGTAGATAAGAATGTCACGAATCCTATGCGAAAAGAATAAAAATTTCTATTCGCATTATTTTTCTACAAAATATGTATTATCTAAAATTAATCGAATCTGTCAATTTCTGTACGAATAAATTAAAATTAATTTTTTTTTCCACGTTTATTGTTCATTGATTAAATAGTTCAATACTGAACGAAATAAGAAAAAGTACTGGGAATATTTAAAAGCAACTGAGGTTTTCTTATATTCAATATATATTTATCAAAAAATTTAAATGACTAGTATTAAAAAATGCTCTGACGAGCACCAAAAAAGGTTAATATGTTTTAAAGTATGAAAAAGTGTTTAACAAGAGCTTCTAATTGAGAATGAGAAAGGACAAGGGGTCCCTTCTTGGCTGCAATTCACTGTCAATGCCAAATTTGAAAAAATCATATTTGCGCTTTTTCCATATAAAAGAAATCAGTCACTGTTACAATAAAATTGTGTGGTGTAAAGGTATAATTAGAAAAGACACCGCGTGATTAAACATGAATGTAAAGCAAAATAGGGCAAAAACCATAGTTCCCGCAGCCAGTGTTGAATTCAGACACTTTTCTCCGGTAGGGTCTTCTGTGGCTTCGGGGGGGGGGACAAAATAGAGTTCTAAGGGGATTATACTTTTTTACTATTAAAAACACAAAATCTCAAATTTTATTGGGGAGGGGAGCATTTGATACCTTCGGGAGGGAATGTCCCCCCGCTCCACCTCCTGCATTCAACACTGCCTGCAACGTATCACATTCACGCAGTCCCACCATAAACTGTCGCAGTGTAAAACAGCACAGAAAACTGATTTGTAGTGCAGTTACAGTGCAAAGTCAACAATGCAGTTAACATGTAAAGCACGATTGAAAGTTTTACTAAAAAGTAAAGATAGAAAGTTTTACTAAAAAATAAAGATAGAAAGTTTTACGCAAATTTCTTTTATATGGAAAAAGCGCAAATATGATTTTTTCAAATTTGGCATTGACAGTGAATTGCAGCCAAGAAGGGACCCCTTGTCCTTTCTCATTCTCAATTAGAAGCTCTTGTCAAACACTTTTTCATACTTTAAAACATATTAACCTTTTTTGGTGCTCGTCAGAGCATTTTTTAATACTAGTAGATGAAATTGATTATAATTTGATGTGAACACTATTGAGACCATAAGAAGTTTAACAAAAATAATTAAGGTTTTTCTCAGAAAATATAGCGTTTCAAATCATAGATAATTACACCATAAAATGTGGGACAAAATTCCAAATGAAACATGTTTTTTTTCTAATTCTCATCCTTATTTCGGTTAATAAAACATGTTTCCAAAGTCCCACATAGAATTATACCCCTCTTGGAAATTCCATTATTACATGTTGATAAGACTACAAATGCAGCACAAGAAATAAAGGAATTAATTTGAATTAAAGGATTAATGGAAACAAAGATGTTTTAGAATAAATATCCTGTAATGGAACGAATCTGCGTCTATCTTTGGGGAATATAATACATAATTATAAATATTATTTTTACACATTCCGATTTTTTATGATTTTTATTCATCTTCCAGCAAGCTCTCGTATGTGCAAAATTTATTGAATATATAAGGTAAGAGTAGTAAGAAGATATAGGTTTATTTATGAAGTTTTGAAATAAAAATCCGGCAAAACCATTAATATTCCCCACTCTGTTCAAAAAATTGACAATTGGAAATATTACTTATACAAACTTTTATTTCTTTTTATGCGAATGTTAGAGTCCCCTTTTACAGTCTCAGCCGTTTACCTTCTTTCTTTTTAATGAATGCATATCCCTAAAACTGTATTTATACAAAATATCTTCTTTTATTACTCAATTCTGCAATGTAGCCTTGTCCTTTCTCTGGTTAAACCCATTTCAGAAGTTGAAAATCTTGACACTTTTTTAGTTTCCTGTTCCAGACTTTTCCACTTTCGCATAGAAAAAAGGATTTTCGTACGTGTAAAATAAATTGAAAATTTTGGATAGAAGTATGAGAAAGAAAAATGACTTTATTTTATTTTTTACTTTTTAGGAAAAAAATGATGCTTTACCATAAATGTTCGGATGAAGCAGTACATTTTCTTCTGTGTGTCGAAAAAGTGTAAGATTGAAAATATTTTAATAAAAAATTCCCATGGTTTAATGTGAGAGTGGCACTTTCTTTTTGTTTTAATATCATTATTTTCATACATTAATTTCTGTGTAATGTTATATTTTTGAATGAAGTTTTCAAAATGTATTTACATTATGATACATGCTTTCCATATTTTTAGTTTTCATCGCGAGGTTATCGATGTTTAAAGTAGATGTTGTATATAAAGCTCAGATGCGAATACTATTGAGACTATAAGAAATTTAACAAAAATAGTTAAGGTTTTTCTCAGAAAATATAGCGTTTCAAATCATAAATAATAACTGCATGAAATGTTAGACGAAATGTTAAATGAAACATGTTTTTTTTTTTTCTAATTCCCATCCATTATTTTTGTTAACAAAACATGTGTCAAAAGTCCCCCATTACAACTCTATAGCTATTATTTGAATCAGCCATACTCAACCTACGGCCCGCGGATCGCTTGTGGCCCGGCGATCTTTTTTGTGCGGCTTCCGGCTAACTTATTAAAAGCCTTATAAAAAAAAAATGAGATATGAATGAAAATTATTTCATACTTTCAATATTACTTTATACATTTTCATGGAAAGACAAAATCTGTGTTATAACTTGCATATAATTTTATAATCTGCAAACTTGTTCTTGTAATTAAATGAACGCATAAGATAATAGTGGAACGAAGACAGAGTGATATTTATGATACAAAAGAAAATTTAAAATAAAAATCCGGTAATACCATGAATATAAAATTTTACAATCGGAAATATTATCTATACAGGCATTGATTATGCGAATGTAATAGTCCCCTTTTACAATCTTAGTCGTTTACCTTCTTTCTTTCTGATGAATGCATATATCTAAAAAAGTATTTATACAAAGTATCTTATTTTATTACTCCATTCTGTAATGTAGTCTTGTCTTTCTCTGGCTAAACTCATTTTAGAAGTTGAAAATCTAGACACTTTTTTAGTTTCCTGTTCCAGACTTTTCCACTTTCGCATAGAAAAAATGCTTTTCGTACGTGTAAAATAAATTGAAAATTTTGGATAGAAGTATGAGAAAGAAAAATGAATTTACTTTATCTTTTACTTTTTTGAGAAAAAAATGTGGTTTTACCATAAATGTTCGGGCGAGGCAGTGAATTTTCCTCTGTGTGTCGAAAAAGTATGAAATTGAAAATATTTTATATAAAAATTTCCACAGGATTGATGTGAGAGTGTCACTTATTTTTGTTTTAATATCATTTTTTTCATACATTAATTTTTGTTTAATGTTGCATTTTGGAATGAAGTTTAAAAAATGTATTTATGTTATGCTACATGCTTTTCATATTTTTGGTTTTCGGCGAAACGTATGTACGTTTAAAGTAGATGCTGTACACAAAGCTGAATTATTAAAATTCCACTATGGTTGAAATTGAATACAATTTGGTGCAAATACTATTGAGACCATGAGTGATACATTTAAAAAATAATTGCAGCTTTCCTCAGAAAACGTAGCGCTTCAAAGCATAAAGAATAATTACTTTATAAAAAGTTAGACGAAATGATAAATGTTTATCTTCTAATTCTCATCATTATTTCCGTTACCAAAACATATTTCAAGAGTCCCCCTTCCAACTTTATAACAATCATTTGCACGATTGTTTTTCATTTACACATCTCTGATGTTGTTATAGTCATAATGTAGCATTACATTCCGCATTTTACGTTACTTTTTGTTTTATAAACAAACATCTTTACGGGTGTTCTTTTTCAAGAATGATGCTAGGAAGTTATATTTTTTCAGCCCAGTAGCAAACTATCTCATGCGAACATTTTGCAAGTTCTTTTTGAGGAAATAAAATGAGAAAAAATGCATGTTTAAAAGAAAGTACTGTAATATATTGGTTTCCGAAACACAAAATGTTCGAGAATGCAATCAAATTTTAACGTAAGAAAAACTGGAAATCCAAATTATTGGTCCCGCCTCGCGACCGACCACCTGTACTCTGTTTCAAACAATGTAGAACAATAAAATAAAATATATAGCAATATTATAGTACCATACATTACTTATGATAAAAACATATCGATATTGATTTTTCTTTAAGTTATTAGTCTTACGTTAGCCGGGCACAAATTTCGGCAGTATCAACTCTCCCTCTCACCAATAGTAATTTTAATTTTTTGAGTAAAATAGAAACAATGCTTTTATGTTAAAATGAAAGGTTCTCGTTTATAATTTTTTTTAATGATTTGCTTTTTTATTTTGTATTTTAATCTAAATGAGTAATGGAAGAATAAAATGTAATCGTAAAATTGTATTTTTACCACAAAGTTATGCACTTTAAATAAAATGGGTGAAAGTTTGATATTTTAAATTCAATGATTGCACTAGGAATGATGGTGATGAAACAAAAAAAGATACTTGGCGGTTTATCACTTGCACCGAGCTAACATACATGTACCGAGTGTATTTGTAGCTCATTGCATTGGTTTATCTGATTGATTGTTTATTCAAGATGACTAGCGAAATCTTTCTCATGTAGAGGTCTTCAAATTTGATTAAGCATAGACTAAATTGATCCGATAATATCTGAACTTCTGATTTAGGATGTTTTAATTATATTTTTGTTATTATTTATAGAATGAAATGAAAAGCTTATTTCCTTAACTATCTAAGTTCATTTGTGATTTTGATCCATTCATAAAATCAATCCATATTTAATCTTATGTATATATATATATATCTTCATTTTATCGTGCGTGCACTTTCAAAAAGTTTATTAGAAATTCATACGGCTAATTTTGATTCTTTTTTTGTATTGTTCTTTAAAAGGTACATTTCACCAAACAAAGTTTGTTTTCTGTATACCAAAATACCTAATTGATACTCCACCGAATATTATATTTTATATCCATGTATAAAATGCTGGACTTTATTGACATTCTATAATTGTTTTTAAAAGAAAATTACATATATAAAATAGTTTTTTGTTAATTTTAAAAACAACAAGACAATCGATTTTTCTCTCAAACAGAGCAAAGAAAAAGGGGAAAAATTTCAGCATACTTAAATAAGATATCAATTACTAAAAGTTGTTACTGTGATGACACACGTGACATAGGTAAGTAGTTTAATTTTTGAAGCAAAGGTTTTTCCGAATGGTTATAACAAGCGTATTACTTGAAACATAATGAAAAAAAAATTAGAAACTATATTACGATTTTTTATAATGATGAAATGTAGGAAACAAAGGTGTTGCATTTTTTTTTAGTCCACCCCCAGCAGCGGAAGCAGTTCGAACGATTTCTCGAGGAGCCTGGGACCAGAGCCCCACATCCTCGACACATAGAGATATGATACCATTAATGGGAATTGAATTCATGGCAAACGACTAACTAACAATTAACTTTACAAAAAAAAAACTATTTCTTAAGTTTGTGTGAAAAATTAAGTAAAAAAAAGGTTAAAACAATTTAAAATGTACTAAAAATTAAAAATGGTTGTGGCTCTTGCTTAATTCATTGCAAAAAATCCGAACGTCCTATCCGTGCGCTCCCAGCCTTCTATCGGAATATGTCCTCCGGTGGCCTTGAAAAGGGCCCCTCGGCACTACCGATTACGGCGCTGAGGGATGTGCTTACTACGATGTCCGGTGGAGAAATGAGCCAGTAACCGGAAAAATCCCTCCTTATAATGGCGTGAGCCAATACGGGTAGTCCACACCCCCTTCGAGAAATGGTCCTTTATTTTAGCATGTTGCCACCACTAATGTAATTAAGTGATATCGGGCTGTTTGTGATGGATTCAAGAAGATTTTCAAAAGACAGTTAAATTTATGCAATTTTTAACTTAACGAGCAATTTATTTACACATTATTTATATTTAACAAACAATATTTACAATTATGAACTCGGATATAGATGATGCAGTCCGACACCAGCTTAAATATAGCAAATACATTCTGCGTGCTGAGTCAATTTAATAAAACATCCTACATCCCTCTCTAACTACGATCTAAAAATAGATATATCGGAGATCATACCGTTACTGTCTATTCCAAGAGCGCCGCGCAATTCAATACACTCTCTGTCCAAGAACACTCGTTTCTCCTAAAACAGACTACAGGGTCCGTCTTATTTTAAAAATTCCCCCTTTACATAGCAATCATAATCTCCCTAGATACTGAGTGAAATTCTTTTGTTCGTCTTATTTGAGGTACACATTTTGAAAGGCAAGAGGAGCCTTAATGCATTGATACATACATACAATACTGTTTAATTAATAGTTCAGTTTAACTTCCAGATAAGAAAAAAAATGTTAACTTAAAATATAATGTACACAGAAAATGATATGAATGCAAGCTATAAATAAAAAGATAATATCAAATGACAGTAATCCTAAATAGCTAACCGGGGCCCATTCGCCTTAGAACTTGACAACAGCCATACACGACTTCCCCATTTCCTGATACAGCATAAGGATCCTTTTATACTATATGTATAGTGTAATAGAGACGTTAACAAAAGATTTGCTTGTTATTCATCTAAATTATACAATTTTAAAACATTTATTATATAAAAAATAAAATAATATAATGGGCACTATTTCAGTTTTGAGCTTATTCTCAACCTGCATTTTCTAATGCCAAAAGTATATTATTAAACGCATCTTTATATCTTTCTTTCGTATTCTACTTTCCGATCACATTTTCTCACTTGCAAACTATCTTTTTTGCAGTCAAAAAATCTCGAAATTTAGCTTGTCATGGTATCTTGAATATTTTCTTTCTAGTCGACGCATTTAGTTTGCATGCTTAAGAAACATTTTGGTTTACTTAGCATTAAAGTTCAAGACAGAAATGTGACCCAATAGAGATACTTGTTTTATTTATGTGAAATGATTGAAAAACATTATGATAAAAAAGATTTATCAATGAAAGTATTTAATGTGAATCATAAGTATTTTTACTGATTAAATTTTGTTTTCTTTAAGTAGAGCATTTAAAAAATATATTGAACGCTACTCTGTCATGATATCTAACACGACCTTACGATGATTTTGTTTTTTGTTGCAAAATATTTTCGTTTCATGTCCAAGGAAAAAAAAATCTAGTCATCTGAGCTCTCTTTTAAGATACATTTTTTAATGTTGATGACTTGTATCTAATAACATCCTTATCCCTCTCCTTAGTACGCTGTATTCTAATGTTGTTGACTCTTGCAAAATAACTTTTATTTGAGTTTTCTTTCAAAATATACTTTTTCAAGCAAAATGGATTAATCTAATACGCCATCATCACTTCGATTAAAAGGTTATTTTCTGATGCAGTTGATCCATACGTTGACTCTTGCAAAATAATTTTTTTATTTTAGTTTTCTATTCTTAAGTATTTTTTTAATGTTAAAGTCATGACAAGGTGGCGACTGTTCAGAGAAAAACACAATAAAAAAAGTTAAATACCAGTTATTTGTTTAAGAGAAATTCCTATTATTTAATTCTTTTAGATTATTGGAAGTATTTTCTAAAAGAAAATGCTGGTAGTTTTTCTTCTTCTTTTTTTCCCTTTTGACTGTATTGTCGTCTGATCACTCGCCACCCTGCATAATCTTGATATTAAACGTACAATTAAATAACATCTTCATTTTTGAGTTTAAAAGCTTTCTAACATCTTTAATTCCTTATGGGCCAAGAGCCGACCGCATAAAACACTATGTCATCAAGTACAAGAAAAAAAATTCATTATTTTATGGAAGAGTAGTAATAGGGGAATCTAATGATTCATGTCTGCCGGAAGCGAAGTGGTGCATAAGCCAAAAACTAATACCGCTAATGGTTGACTCGTCATTGTGTTTTCCTGCACCCAGTTTTCCACGTTTTCATACTTTTGATTGTAGGACAAACAGAATGCTAAATCTACTAGTCAATCACTAGTGGTATCACTTTTTGGCTTATGCACAACTTCACTTCCGGCAGACGTGGATCATTAGAAACCTTTATTACTCCTGTTCCATAAAATAAAGGATTTTTTCTTGTGCTCGACGGCATCGGGTTTCGTGCGTTCGGCTCTAGGACTATCCGTTGGATCTTACAAAAAACTTTTTGAGTTTTCTTTTAAATTGCATTTTTTATTGTTAAAGGGATTGTATCTAATAACATATTCATCTCTTTTCTTAACACGCTATTTAACGATACTACAATTCGTCGTTAACAATTCCACATATTGGCTCTTTCAAAATAATTTTCTATTTGAGTTTTCTTTTAAACTGCATTTTTTAATGCGAAATGTATGCGTATAATATAACCCCATCTCTTTTCTTAGTATGCTACTTTCTGATACCGTTAACACCAAACATTCGCTCTTGCAAAATAGGTTTTTATTTAAGTTTTAAATTTTATTTTTCAATGCCAAAAGGATATAGCTAATAATATCCTCATCTCCCCCCTTACACTGCAAAAAATATGTAACTCTATAAATATAAAGCTATAGAAATCTGTGTGCTTACCAAAATTTTATCTTTGCAGAGTAAAAAAACAATAATAATAATAATAATAAAAATGATAAATAAATAAACATAAAAAAATACAAAATTACTTTTTGTAAAGTTACAGATTTCCGTAACATTACAAAAGAATCTACTTAAATTGCACTAATCTTACTAAAATTTTATCTATAATCCAGTTTGCGGTTACTTAAAAATGTTTAGGCATCTCAGTTTCTTAACACTAGAAACGCGGCGACGGGTCATTTTGACCCGGGAGAGATGTCGATTCGAAACAGAAAACTCTTAATAAAATAAGCTTATGCTGAGCAAAAATGTTTTCAATAAATAACTTAAACAGTTTTAAATGTAAATTCCGGTGAGAAATATTTTTATAAAACTTGAATGAATTTTCCCGTGGTTCTGGTGTTAAAGTATTCTTAGTAACCTTACAGATTTTTTGATTTCCAGTGCAAACGTGTATCTATTTTATGAAATTTTATTGTTGTGATTGCATGAAAATTTCTATGAATCTCTTTCCTGGAAATTGTTTAGTGACTTTACAGATTTTTTTACAGTGTAGTACGTTACTTTCTGATGTCATTGACTCCTGATGTTGGCTCAAGTAAAATAAATGCTTGAAATAAAAAACACTTGAAGCTTAATCTGTCAAAATATCTTAGATATTTTCTGCCTTCAGGTAAAATTATTTTCATCTGATAGACATTTTGGATTAGTTAAAATTAATATTTAGGGCCAAAATGTGGCCCATTAAAAGAATAGATTTCACCTGTTCCAACTTATTAATGTAATAAAAAAGATTTTTTCTTTCTTTTTTTAAATGAAGAGTTTTAATTCATATCTATGGTAATAACATAAAGATTCTAAGAATCCCAGTATCCTAGAAACGTTTTAGTAACTTCATAGATCTTGTTTTAAAGTGTAGTACGTTACTTTCTGATGTCACTGACTCCTCATGTTGGCTCTTGTAAAGTAGATTTTTGGAGTAAAAAATACTTGAAGCTTCCGTCAAAATATCTTCGATATCTTCTTTCTTTGGCTAAAATTATTTTGATTTGATCGACATTTTGGATTAGTTAGTATTAATATTTAGGGTCAAAATGTGGCCCATTAAAAGAATAATTTTGATATGTTCCAGCTTATAAATGAAATGAAAAAAAAAAATTTTTTTTTAATGAAGAGTTTTAATTTATTCTTAAGGTATTAACGTAAAATGTTCTGAGAATCCCAGTATCCTAGAATTTTTTAGTAAATTTAAAAATTTTGCTTTATAGTGTTACAGTGTTTTGTGTTACAGTTTGCAGTGTAGTATGTTACTTTCTGGTGTCATCGACTCCTCATGTTGGCTCTTGTAACATAAATTTTTGAAGTCAAAAAGCTTGAACATTAATTTGTCAAAATACTTTTTGTATTTTCTTTCTTCGGTTAAATATTTTCATCTGATAGACATTTTGGATTAGTTAGAATTAATATTTAGAGACAAAATGTGACCCATTAAAATAATAATTTTGATCAGTTCCAGCTTATTAATGTAATGAAAAAAAGTTTTTATTTTATTTTATTTATTAATTAAGAGTTTTAATTTATACTTAAGGTATTAACACAAAAAGTTCTGGAAATCCCAGTATCCTAGAATTTTTTAGTAACTTTACAATTATTATTTTACATGGTAGTACATAATTTTCTGACATCACTGACTCCTCATTTTGCCTCTTGTAAAAATTTTTTTGAAGTCAAAAACACTTGAAACCTAATCTGTCAAAATATCTTAGGTATTTATATCGTAATACTTGTGATATATATTCCACAACTAAAAAGTAAGAATTTATATTATAAATAAATATTTTGCTTGTAAGACGTTGTTATACACTGTAAAAAAATCTGCAAAGGTACTAAACATTTTCTAGGAAACTGGGATTCCAAGAACTTTTCATGTAACGATAACAGGGAAAATTCATGTGACCGATTCTAAAACTTGAATTTTTGCTGTTGCCGTTACAGGAAAAGTTCTAGAAATCCCAGTTTCTTAGAAAAAAGTTTAGTACCTTTACAGATCTTTTTTACAGTGTATCAATAAAAACATTTAAAACACATTAAAAATTTTTATTTACATGTTTCAACTCTTTATAATCGAGTTATCTCCAGAATAGAAACAGAAAATAAAATTACAAACATAATGAGCGAGTAAAACTGGTATAAATAATTATTGAAGTTAAATTAAATATATCACGCTCTTTTAAATTCGGATATTGTCCATGGTCTAGCTAAATAATTATCTTGTAAATTGTCCAACCATTCAAGATAATTATTTGACTAGATCACGGAAAATATTCACATTAAAAAGCGTGTGATATATTTAATTTAATTTCAATAAATATTTATTCCATTTTTACATTTCATTATGATTGTAATTTTATTTTCTATTTCATCCTGAACATGACGCGATTAAAAAGAGTTGAAACATGTAAATAAAAATTTTTAATGCATTTTAAATGTTTTTATTAATGCAACAACGTCTTACAAGCAAAATATTTATTTAATATAGATAATATAGATTATAATATATATAAGTATAATAATATATATATATTTATAATATAATATAGATATAATATAGATTCTTACTTTTTTGTTGTGGAATATATATTATTAATATTACGATATAGTTATTAATGGACGTAAACAAGACTTAATAGTGTTATTTTTCACATTAATGTATTAGGTATTTTCTTTATTCGGCTAAAATTATTTTCATCTAATAGACATTTTGGATTAGTTAGAATTAATATTTAAGGCTAAAATTTGACCCATTAAAAGAATAATTTTGATCTGTTCCAGCTTATTAATGTAATAAAAAATGTTTTTTCTTTTTTTATGAAGAGTTTTAATTTATACATATGGTATTAACATAAAAAGCTCTAGGAAATCCAGTATTCTAGAAATTTGTTTGTAACTTTACAGAATTTCTTTTGCAGTATAGTACATTATTTTCATTTGTCATTGATTCCTGATGTTGGCTCTTATAACTGGATAAACCTTTTTTTAGTTTTATAAAATACGATTATTTAGTTAACTCTGCCAGATACTAAAAAACACTTTAAAAAGATTTTGTGTTCAGTTTTCAGTAACAATTTCATGTAAATTAATTGCATTGTATGCTTCAAATTCATCATATTTATAAATTTTTGTACTGAAACATATCTGTAATCATTGAAGAATTTACAGAGAAAATTGAATGGAAAATAAGAGTTAGAAGTTTTTGCATATTTTTTAATAGCATCAAAGAACAGCTACAACAAAAACAAATGGCACACTCTATTATCAGTAAAATATTTCATAAATTTAATAAAAATAATATATATATTAAGTATTTAAATACGTAATTTAAGTTAATGTTATTTTAAAGTTTTTCATTGAATTATGCGTATCAAAAGTTGTTAGAGGCTTAACATTTTCTAAAAATAAATGTTTTTTCAAAAGACATTAACTGTATTGTATTGCTGAAATATATTTCAAAACTTTTATTGTCCCAAAAATGACTGATGGATTTTAAATATCAATAACTTGCAAACGGGGACAGCTATTTAAAAAAATTTTGCAGGAGGGCTATGTATAATGTCAGGAGTTTTTTTTTTTACCGCAATTCTTGATTTTAGTTCGAATTTCAAAGAACAGATGGCGCTGATGGCGGTTGGCGGCCAGTCGACGCCGAGACTTACTTCATTCAGCTTTGACCCAAAAGAGGGAGATTAAGGCTATGGAGTACGTCTCATTCTATAGTACAGTCTTGCTCTCAGGACACGATTTTGGACTCATTCGATATGATTTCAATGGAATGCGTTGTTGCCATGGAAATAACAGATTGTTCGATAGTGGAATGCAGCGTTCAGAAGTGGGCATAAATTTCGCAAGCAGTATTTGAGTTAGCAGAAGATTTTCGTTTAGGAAGTTTTATTTTCCCTGATTAAATTACTTTTTTATGGCACGATTTAAAGAATATTTTATGTATCATATTTTAAAACTAGATAAAGAGATTTTTTCAATTTGATAATTTTTGTTATATTCTTAAGAAATTTTAGATCTTTTAAGAAAATTCGTCAGTAGATTTTTATTAATGTTCAAAAAATAATCATGAAAACTGTTGATAGTACATTATCGTGTAAAAAAACTACCAAAAACAAATATTATAAGTTGCCTTGTTTAGCCCTTTTCAATAGGATTAGTATATCATTGCATTAAAATAGAAAAAAATAAAATAAATGTGAGTTGATTAAAATTTATTTTCCCGGATTAAATTACTTCTTATGACATGATTTAAGGAATATTTTAGGCACCGTATTTTTAAACTACACTGTTAAAAATTTGAAACCTTTGCTGCATCGTCACTCCTCCACTTTTATAGAAAGAGATTACTTCACTGTATTATGGAGCATTCTCATTGGTCAAAATAGAGATATTCTTCCATCGTCTTCAGTGGAGTGACGATGCAGAAAAAGTTTCCAATTTTTAACAGTGTAGGTGAAGATATCTTGCTACAATCTCGCTCTTACACTATAAAAATCTGCTGCATTTTGTTGTATACGCACACCGCTTGTATAGAAACGGTTACTTGATTGTACTATAAAGCATTGTTATTGGTCGAAAAGAGATATTATATACAAGTTGCGAAGTGCGTATGAAGCAAAATGCACCAGATTTTTAACACTGTGGGGCCCGATTCTGAACTCATTCGATATGATTTCAATGGGATGTGTTGTTGTCATGAAAATAACAAATTCTTCTATAGAAAAATGCAATATTCAAAATTGAGCATGAATATAACAATTTAAATCGATCTAAAATTTCTTAGAATATAACAAAAATTATCAAATTAAAGAAATCTCTTTATCTAGTTTTAAAATATGATGCATAATATATTCTTTAAATCGTGCCATAAAAAGTAATTTAGTACGGTAAAATAAAACTTCCTAAACAAAAATCTTCTGCAAACTCTAATACTGCTTGCTAAATTTATGCCCACTTCTTAAAGCTGTATTCCACTATCGAACAATCTGTTATTTCCATGGAAATAACGCATTCCATTGAAATCATATCGAATGAGTTCAGAATCGGGCCCCGCAGTGTTAAAAATCTGCTGCATTTTGCCTCATACGCACTCCGCCGCTTGTATATAATATGTCTTTTCCGACTAATAACAGTGCTTCATAATACAATCAAGTAACCGTTTCTATACAAGCGGTGTGGGTATACAACAAAATGGAGCAGATTTTTACATTGTAAGAGGAAGATTGTAGCAAGATATCTTCACCGACACTGTTAAAAATTGGAAACTTTTTCTGCATAGTCACTCCACTGCTATTATAGAATATCTCTATTTTGACCAATGAGAATGTTCCATAATACAGTGAAGTAATATCTTTCTATAAAAGTGGAGGAGTGACGATGCAGCAAAGGTTTCAAATTTTTAACAGTGTAGTTTTAAAATAAGGTGCCTAAAATATTCCTTAAATCATGCCATAATAAATGTAATTTAATCCGGGAAAATACAACTTCCTAAACGAAAATCTTCTAAATTGTTGAGACGTACTCCATAGCCTTAATCACCTTCTTTTCTGTCAAAGCTGAATGAAGTAAGTCTCGACGTCGACTGGCCGCCAACCGCCATCAGCGCCATCTGTAGTTTGAAATTCGAACTAAAATCAAGAATTGCGATAAAAAATCTCCTGACATTATACATAGCCCTCCTGCAATTTTTTTTAATAGCTGTCACCGTTTGCAAGTTATTGAATTTTAAAATCCATCAGTCATTTTTGGGACACTCGGTATATATATATATATATATATATATATATATATATATATACTAAAGCTTTGTGCATTACACTACGTTAGATCAGTCGTCGCAACGTTAAGCGCAGACCCCACTACTGAGGAAATTTATCTTTAATAGAGGGGTGATGGAATTACAGACTTACTACTCAACTGCGATTTATTTTTGCTTAAGTTTAGTAAAGAAAACAAAATAATGCTATTGTAGATTTTAAACAAAAGTAATTTAAGAAGATTTTTTAATTAAATATGTATATATTTTATTTAACTTTCAAAATGTTGTTCAAAAATAATTATATGATTTTTTATGGGCAATTCTTAAATATCCAGATGCTTTTTATTATTTTTATTATTATTATTTTAATTTGAGGTATTTTCAAAAGAGATATTTTTTTCTTCAGTATGGGACATACAGATACTTTTATGCATGAAAATATATAAAGCTACTAAACCACATTAACAATGAGTATCTTGAAAAAACATTTTATTAAAAAAATACTTAAAATATCTTTACGAGCTACCTCCAATATTGTAAAATTAATAAATTGTAAACAAGCATTGTAGTAAAAAATGCATTAGAATTTATTTTCGCAATAATACAAGCATAATATACAGCCTATAGATTTTACTTTTAAATTAAAAATCAATTTACGCGGACTTTCAACTGCCTAAAATGAAGAAGACAAGGCTTGATAAAACATAAATATAAAGGAATATTATATGAAGGAGATAATAACGTACAATGTGTACATTATTATATTTATAAAATTACGTTTAAAACTTATTTAGATACAATTTTACAGGATTATCAAGTGAACAATTTATGACAGGATTTTCTCTATGATTTAATTTTCGGCTTTCATAAAATTCATCTCATCCATTTGTGAATAAGAAAAACTTTTTAAATAATAATAAGTACAAGCTATATATTGAGGAAGAGGGTGAAATAATGGTTTTACATATGCGTAAGAGGCGCATAGCCAAAAAAAAGTTTGAGAATCACTGCGTTAAATATTTTCATTTTCTTAAAATGTTTTTTTTCGGATATCTGTGAAACATTTTGTATTAATAGAAAATGACAAACATAGTAAAACATAGTAAAATTGATAGAAAAATGACAAACCGAAAACTGTATTTTTTTCATTAATTCGCGATTACATATTTTGCAATAAAAATGATGTAATAAAGCGGATTTATAAATAAATTTATTTATTACTAGACATTTCAACACAACGAATTGCGTTTTATCTCGTTGTAGCATTAAAAAATTAACTGAAACTACCTACAATCATTCAAACATTTACACAAAACAAAAATTAAGCCTAAATGAATACCAGTACTTTTTCCCATAATTTTTCCAATTCTTTACCAGCTATCGACACAAATATATGCTTGACAGCAAACTTATGCTTGTTGACGACGCTACGTAACGAAAACGCATTCTAGCTTGTAGTTTATTGTTAAAAGTTTTGAACATATAATAAGAATATAATTCTATGAAATACAACTGAGTTATTTTTTAATTATTTCTATTTTTTCTTTTAACCATTTAATATAAATAAAAGTTAAATACAAACAATATTATAAGTAAATAACTGATTTATATGCACATTTCAATATGACTATTTAAATAAATATCACAATCTCAAAACATTTATTAAACTCTCGATATATATATATATCTAACTGGCACTATTTCAATTATGAGTTTTCTTTAACTGTATTTTCCTAAAACCAAAGGATATTTCTAAAACTGCCCTCAATTCTTTGCTGATAATGCTACTTTTAAATGTCATTGACGCTTCACTTGCAAAACATCTTTTTTTTGTTAAAAAAAAGTCTATTACGATGTTTTAAATGATCTTTTCTTTCTCTTTAAAATATTCTCTTTTGCATGTCTAAAGAATTTTTTGATTGCTTCGAGTTAAAGTAAAGAAAAAAAATGTGATACATTGGGGATAATGTGTTTTATTTATTTCATTATATGAATGATGCAAAAGAGAAAAAAACATCGGATAAATCATCAGATAAAACATCAGCTTACTTTCATAATTTCTGATTTTTTTTCTTCTGATTTTCAAAAATAAATAAAATAAATATTTAAAATTTTATAGTATCAGTTCTGTAACCTTGCATGTCAATTGGCTTTTTAGAACCACCTTTTTAACTTATTTTAAGTGACAAATTATTTGGGAAAATAATAAAAATGCAAGAAAAAATAACCTTGACGGAGTCACACACTGGAAAAAAATTCTGGTTTAAGCGAGATTTTTGAAAATACAATATAATAACTCGTCCCAAGTTAATCAGATTCTGAAAACGATTTCTTTATCTTTAGAAATATCAGAACAAAATTTTCAAAGATTTTTTTAAAAAGTATTTTTGGAATTTCGTAAGTTTTGGACCGATACGAAGTAGCTTTAATAGAGTATTAATCAGTTTTTTTTAATCCCGTATCAACACGCAATGTCATTTTTCAAATTCTATCAATTATTCAGTCCCCTATGTAACAGAACCTATACGGCCTTTTTCAACATTGTGTCAAGTCCGTTAACAAATGTCAAGTCTGTTAAACGCACGGATTTTTAATGACTGTCATTTTTCACATTCTACTTTTATTTTTCATTCAACTAAGAAACATATGTGGAATTTCCTTAAAATTTAATAATTTATATGAATATATACTGTGATTATTAGAAAAAAGTTCTTGTATTAATTTCTATGTGATCAAAATCTTGTGGCTAAAACTGTCTCTCATTTCAATTTAATTTAAGTATTATTGATAAATATCATGTGTTGAAATTTAGGGACAGGAGTCACTTCAAAGTAAGTTGATTTTAGGAAATTTAATAAATTTAAAGCTGAGTATTTTCAGTAATTTTGTATGGTAGCAGACTTGACAATTTGCCTTACAAGCCAACATTAAATAGCAATTACATATTATATTATAGGGCAAAGTGCACAACCAATTTTTTTTCATAGACTTTAAACATTTACTTAATCACCTGTCTCCGTTTTTAAAACAAATTATTAATTTTGAAAAAATAAAATAAAATTCTGAAATGTAAGTGAATGGTGAAGATGGCCCTATAAAATCAAGCACATCCAAGAGATATTTTTTTTTCACCAGTAAATTATGCATGTTGGACTGCTGGACTATTGACAGATCTATTGAACATTAAAATATTTACTTTAGTACTGATCGCATCTGAGAAACCGATATATCGTGTTGATAACAGATTAAGAAAACTGATTACTATTAATATCACACTTAAGCATTTATAGTCCTTCAGCGGACCGCACAAAACCCTAAGTCACCGAGAACAAGAAAAAAATCATTCCGCTATGACTACTCTTCCCGAGTATACTCGGGAAGAGTAGTCATAGCGGAATCTAATGATCCATGTCTACTGGAAGTGAAGTGGTGCATAAGCCAAACATTAATATCACTAGTGGCTCATTCATAGGTCTATCATTGTGTTTACCGTACAATCAAAAGTTTCAAAACACGGAAAACTGGGTGCAGGAAAACATTACGCTAAGTCTACGAGTCAACCACTAGTGGTATTCATGTTTCGCTATGCACCACTTCAATTCCGGCAGATATGGATCATTAGATTATTCTTTCATAATATAAAGGATATTTTCTTGTGCTGGATGATTTAGGGTTTTGTGCGGTCGGCTCGCATGTTTGCCGATCCCACCGAAGCTAGCATAGGGAAACAAATACGGGCTTCTGATTGGTTGAATAATTTAAACAGCAATTGTTGCTTGTAAATAAATGATTTTGAATGTGGATGTACGTATTAGGGTGTATATAGGTATATCATGTTAAAATAATAATAAGAAGAAATGACAATTTAAATAAATATGTATAGAACAATTAGTTTTGTAACTATCGCATAATTGGCGCCGTAAAAAGGAAATGTGATTATTGTTCGTAAATAAATTGTCCTGAATATGGATGGACGTATTAAGGGCACATATGTGAATATCATGTTAAAATAATTAAGAAGAAATTTCAATTTTATTTTTAATTATTTAATTATTTTAAGTAATACAGAACAATTGATAACAACATCATTAACTTCTTTAATTCTGAATTCCAGAAAATCTTGCTTTTTAAATATTAATAAATTTGTAAAATAACAAGAAAATTAATCAAAATCCCTCTTTTAAAAGGTTTTTAAACAATTTTCATTGAAATTGATGATCAAATAAACGCAAACCCAAAAATGAAACTAAACAAAATGCTCTTTAAATTATTCAACCAATCAGAAGCTCGCAATTTCTTCTCTATGCTAGCATCGGTGGGATCGGCAAAAATGCGGTCGGCTCTTGGACTTTTAGAACAAACCGGAAATTGTAAGTCAAACGTAGAAAATGTGGTGCGCTATCACGACAACTAATTTTATATATATTTACATCTTTTTACAATATGTATTGCACTCTTATGCAAAAATATATGAATACAAAATTGATTGCGGCTTTATATATTAAATTCAGTAATACGGAAATAATCGTACTCCGTTTTAAATAGAACTTAATCATCCTGGCAACCTAGAATAATTTTACCAATCATGGGATGCCATTTAATTAATTGCATATGATAGGAATTAATAAAATGAAGAAAACTTTTATTAATATTTTTTATATTTTGATTCGATTTTCATGAAATTTGAAATACCTCTACAAAATTTTGCTGCCATTATATGTATTGAATTTTAAACCATTGAATAGGTCTTTTTTGTACTATTGTATGCGAACAAAGGGACGGACAGACGGTATAGGTGCTACGTATTTATATAAGTACAAACGCATCTAAAAATTGTAGGCAGAATTAAGTACTTTGATTTCAAAAATTCTTCTTGAAATATTGGAAATCTGTTTTTTCTAAAGTTTCTAAAAATTACTTGAACGGCTTTTGGAGAAATGCTTTTCTTCGATAATTTAGAATTTGTTATTTTAACACAATCATACTGAGTCTGGGGTTTATTTGAGCGAAAAATGCTCAGTAGCTTAATTGATAAAGCATTTGTCTTGTAAGCCAGGAATCTGGCTTCGATCCCCGGCCTGGACAATATTTTCCTCAGTTGCAATTATTCAATTCGTATAATTTAGAATTTGTTGTTACGTATTACTTTGTGAAATTTTGCAACATTTTCATACTCCGAAGAGGTCATAGTATACTTTCACAAAACGTCTTGCTCAATCAAAAAACATTTTTTTTTTTTTTTTTTTTTTTTTTTTTTTTTTACTGTGTAGAAAAAAAAGATATCTAATAAGTAAAATATTGTAAAAAAAAAAAAAAAAAGATGTGTATCTAAATAAGTCTAAATATTTTTTTTTTCTGATAACAAAAAAAAAAAAAAAAAAAAAAAAAAAAAAAAAAAAAAAAGAAAGAAAGATTAAAGAGAATAAATGCTTAAATCTTTCCCTTTATCAATTTTAGCACTATTTTAACTGACCACAAACATACCTTTAAGTCTTAGAATCATTATTTTAGTTTGAAATCTCCCCTATTTTTCCCCTGTATCTTAAACGTTTTCCCAGTCTGGCTGAAAATATTTTTTCTCGCTTAAGGCAGGGAAGAAATGAAATGTGTCTGTTTGGGGGGAATACCCTGATATTTGTATTGATCTGAACTCAGTCGAGCGAATAGGAAATATATATACTTCCGAATGTTTATTTATGAAATTATTCAAATTGAATCTATCAATTCTTTTTTTAAGGAAAACGATACACGCTTTTTTAGAAATTGAATTTATTCGGAAAAATCATTTACAGCATACGTTATACTTTAAATTTTAAATTTGCGTTTAGCTTTTTTTATATACTTACACATGTTTGATTTCTTTTTGAATGACTTTATTGAATTTCCTTAAATTAAAGTAAATTCGAATTTAATTAAATTTAGGAAATAATAATAATCTTCTTCATGAGCTATTTGGTAAATTTAAAAATGCGCGCAAAGGTAAAACTCATTTTCAAAATGTTTTATCTTATTTGATAAAGCTTTTTATGTTTTTGTTTTTATATCAGAGATTTTGTGGGGCTTTAATTTTTTTAAATATAATGTTAACTGAAGAAAATCTGAACTTTTTCTTTTTACACATATTTTCTTTTCTACTATCTCCATATGCTACAGATTTAGAGACGTAACATTTAAATCTTTTTCATTTACTTTCAACTGCTTTTAAAGTCGTGTCGTTCAGTACCAACGTATAATTAATGCTTTAGTTGGGCGAATTCTTTCAGTTAAAAAATTGGAAGAATTGACCGACACATCAAAATGTTTATTAAGTGATCAGATGGAAGAAGTTGTAAACAATAACGAATAGTATACTATTGAATCGGCTTCATAATTAAGTTCAATATCGGTAAACAAACTAATTCCGAAAAAAAAAATAATTTGGGGACAAAAATTTCCAGATAACGGGTACAATACTGAAAGTGGTTTATTAAAAATGGACACCTGAGAACGTGACTTAATTTTTCCATTTAAAAACATATCGTTTAAAATGTACTTTTCATTTTAGCATGATCTAACTTTAATTGAATGATAATAATTGGTTTTCTTACATAATTGTGTAATGCTGTTCTTACTAACAAGTCCGAAAAGGAAAGTAGGTTTATATATTTTTTTTCAATCTATTAGTTTAAATTGTTTAAAGAGTATAGGACTGACATAAAAAAAGGTTTAATTTTTAATTGTGTAATTCTATAAACTATGCGAGAAGGCTCGCATTAACATAATGTATGCTAATATACTATTTAACATGCGTTTTTGGTTAGAAAATTATTTATAATAAAGCAACATTAAAAACAGCATTATTGGCCATACTTTTTTCAATTTAATAGGAATTTAATTTATTAACTATTTCTATCAATTTGAAATATTCCTACCAAGTAAGTCATACTGTTGTATCAGATATTTTAAAATTGTTGTAACGCAAGTATCCATATTTGACAACAATGCTCAGAATGACGCAGTGTGCGTTATCTTTGTGGTTTATATAGAATATTAGGACTTTTTGATACTTTTTGCAGCATTTTAAAATCCACAAATCGATGGTATTACAACACTTCTGTAATTCATGAAAAAAATTAGCTTTAGTAACTTGCAGAAATGCGATTCTCTTCAAACAACTAACCTTTCTTTAACATGGGTGCATATATAAAGTGTGCCGTAAAGTCATGTTGCACTTTTGAACGACATCAGCAAATCAACGAAATAAGAAGGAAATGTGAAATCTTTATCATGTAAAAAAAAGAGCTTTCCAAATTTAATATCTGTTCAATGCTGTCATGATTTTTGGTAGTTGACTATTCCTCGTTACGTTAAGAACAACATTAATTTTGGATATATATATATATATATATACCGGGTGTCCCAAAAATGACAGATGGATTTTAAAATTCAGTAACTTTCAAACGATGACAACTATTTAAAATTTTTTTGCAGGGGGGTTATGTATAATGTCAGGAGTTTTTTTACCGTTTTAGTTCGCATCTCAAACAATTGGTAGCGCTGCGGCGATTGAAGGCCATATGATCAATGCTGAGTGAAGCGTCGACCTGGCCTTCAATCGCCGTCAGCGCTACCTATTGTTTGAGATGCGAGGTAAAATAAAAAATTACGGTAAAAAAACGCCTGACATAATACATAACCCTCCTGCAAAAATTGTTTAAATAGCTGTCACCGTTTGCAAGTTATTGAATTTTAAAATCCATTAGTCATTTTTGGGACACCCGGTATATATTTGCTTTAAGCATGTAGACTATTGCTACCATAGGCGCCAATGAAATACTTAATTATTGCAACATACATATATAATCTAAGTTCCATGAAAATATTTTTTGAGCACTAGGTGCATAATGTATAAACAATTTAAAAAAACAACAACAGTAAACATTAAAATATTAATATGAAACAACATGAAAAAGTCACCAGCAGAATAATAAAAGCCATCACTCTTCAGCAGGCGAAATGGCCTTAACATTTCCCCCACAATTAAAATATAAAGCTTCATTAGAAGGTTTCGTATAATGGAACAAAACCTTGAATTAAATATGCAAGGTTTTGAATAAAAAAATATTTTCACGAAACTTAGATTATATATATATATATATGTGTATATTTGTGTGTGTGTGTGTGTATACATGGGCCACCACGTGCTTAACCACTTGGTCATCTATCTTCGAAGTTTCAATTTCTCTAGATTGCTACACGATAAATACGATTCGATGTGTCTGTCCTCCGTTTGAAGCAGAGAATTACAGAAATTATTATTACTGCTACACCAAACGTCTTTAACTGTGTATGGGAAGAACTTGAATATCGGTTAGATGAGTATAGAACAACACATGGAGGCGACATCGAAATGCAATGAACAAGTAAGAAACATGGGTAGTTTTTCTTTTAATTGATGAAGATTTCAAATATTCATATTTTGTTGTTTTTTTCTAGTGACCAGTAAAAAGTACACCCTGACTTTATGAACACATAATATGATCTCCATTAAGTTCTTACGGCTTTTTTTTTATCATTATTAAAAAAATAAATTTTGCCTCATTAAAATATAATTTTTGCGATTAAGAAACTAAAGTTAACTATTTAACAAGACGCGATGTGTAAATAATAAAATTCAAGCAAAAGATGATACCCCCGAACGCTTGAACTATATAAAATTACATAAGAAGATAAGGGTTTTTATTAAAAAGATCCAATTTTTATTTTATAACTTAAAAGAGTATGATATTTTGGAATATATCACAATTATATTTCCACAGTGTCATACAGATTAGGATATTTTAATTTTTATGCATCTTTGGTATAAAAAAATAATGAAGTTGTATTTCTATATGTTAGTTTGATAATAATTTAAAATCTACTATAATTAAATTAAATGCCAAACCACTACAATTAAAACATAAATACATTTATTAATAAAAAAATCTGATTGAAAGTAAGATTTTTTAAAGTTTTTCTAAGTTATTTGAAAAGTGTTTATGCATCTCTCTGTCGTCTATTCCTGCTCGAACTGGCGTAAATGTAAACGGATTGCTATTCAATTGATATAACTTATTTAGATTTACTATGACATGTTCGCTATTAAAAATAACGTTTGATTCACTTATAGATGATTTAGAAAAAATTCTGTTACATTATAATCTATAAAGTGATTTTATTTTGCAGCATAATTTTAATAATGTTCGACTTTTTCAAATGTACTGAAATAGATTAATATTACAGAAGTGCGCAAAAAATGTGCTTGATATGGAATATATTGTGCCTAAATTTTGTCGTTAATTTACAGGGACACAGAAAATAATTTAGTTACAGTACTGTTTATGAAAGATAATTGCTAAAGTTGCGTTTTTAAATTTTACAATTTTTTGCATATTTTTTAGTGTATACAAGAAAAGAACTGTTTTATTGAAGTATCTAATTTTTGGTTAATGTAGCCCCAACCAAATATTTGTGTTGCAATGACCAAATAATGGTTAGACTAACCAAATAAATTTGTTAATTCAACAAATGTTAGTTTAAAATGTGGTCATTTGAACCAAAATTTATGGTTGGGGCTATATTAATTAAAATTTAGTTGTTTCAACAAAACAGATTTTTCCGCGTATAATTTCTGTAGATTTTATACAGCTCAACACAAAATCACTATATGCATCATACATATATCTGCGCAAAGGAATTATGAGATTTTCTCGAATATTGACAGTGATTTTTGAAATTGGGTTTTTGTGTTACACGTTTTCTAAATAGTTTATTTATATATATTATTTTACTTTATTAAACAGTTCAGTATTTTTACAGCATTCTGAATGTGGTAGAAAATGTTTCATAATCAATACCTGACGCATAATTTTTCTTTTTAGCAAATAAAAAATCGTAGGTTGATTTTAACGTAAAAATATTTTCTCCCTAGTTAATATTTAATATATTTCGCTATTTAGATATTTTTGCGTAAAAATTGAATTGGTTGTCATTTCAAAAGTTTTACTGTTAACTTAAATCCCACAGCGTCAAAGGATGCGTCAGTTTTATTTTTTGAATAAATAAATACGTTTAATGTTGTTGAATTTATTTCATCTATTTTTTATCATTGAACAAACGCAGTATAAAATGATAGTCTAACGACCATTGTTCTAATTTACCGCATTGAAAACACAACCAGTATCCAAATCCAATTTTTAAAACTTAAACAATACCCGCATGGGCCACTCACAAAAATAGGCTTTTCCACATTAATCGTTCAATACTCAAGATTTTTCTTTGAAAAAAGATAAAAACTCTTTGCTAAAACGGTTTAGGTCAAAACACCAGTAAAATAAGACTGTAAAAACTACGTTTATAATTCTCCTCTGGGTATTAGAAAATTCGAAGTGAAAATAAAGCCTCACAGCAATTTGATACTCGCCATATAATGTAACAAATAGGTATCAGTTATTTTAACATTGAAAACATTTTTACTGAATCGGAATTAACTGAATCGATTCTATCTTTTAACATAGATATTGGCGAAATATCATCCAATCAAATACACAAGTATTAGAGTTTCCTTTGGAATATTTTTTGAACATTCAACATTACAATATTTTCGACATTGCTGCGATTGAAGCAGTTATATCAGTAAAACAAACAAACTCAGCTGAATATTTATAAGACATGAGCATTGAATACGAACAAAATATTGTAAAATATATATTGCACTTAGATTTATAAAATATGCGTTTTTTGCAAATAAAAATAGTCTTTTACTTTTTTTGAAAATTTTATTATTTATTTATTAATAATATCATTAATTTTCTGTTTTCTTATTTTTTGAATATCAGAATTTACTATAACTGTAAAGAAATTAATTTATGCTTGAAGTCATTTCCTCTATTGCAGTTTTCTACGGAATACTTCTTATACACAAAAAAGTCCATCTTACTAATTCTCAGTCATAAAATTCTCTATCTTGCCAAAAGTCTCGAATATTACATTAAATCTCAAAGCTGTATATCATATTTTAATAGATTTCGTATGACAAAAATGTAACAAAAAGATCCGTAGAAAAGTTCTGCTAAAAAATTATTTTTTATAGGGATAATAACACATCGGTTAGAAATATACAAATATAAAGCACCTTCAACAATGAATGCAGTTTTCAATATGACTTACCATGAATTCATCAGAATGAAAGATATTTTTTTATTAGTATGAATATGAAAGCATGATCATACCGTTAAATCGTGTCTATTTAACCAAATATACTCTAAAAACTTATATTTTCAAAATAAATAAGTAAATATATTTTTTAAATCTGCAAATATAATCTTTTGAAAGAATTTTGAATTAACTTACTTTTACAAAATGCAGACTTACCTTTGGCAATTCTACAATAATTTCCTCTTTATTTTAGTTGTATTTTTTCCAATATCAGGATTTCCGAATTTTAATAAAATGTTTTGATGTTTGATAAAAATTAACTCTCCTAGAAATTTATTTTATGTTTATATACATATAATTCTATTATTGCTTTAAAAAAGTGATTTTCGCTCTGACATTTTCTGTGCCGCATTTCTATGTAACCAAGAAACTCCCTGCATCAATATCCATGACCAAGTAAAAAGTTATAGAAAATGGGTTTCATTCCAGTGAATTCATGGTATATCACATTGAAAACTACATTTATTGTTGAAGGTGCTTATGTTTGTATATCTCTTACCAATGCGTTATGGTTGCTATAAATAGTGGCTTTCTACCTGAAATTTTCTATGGATCCTTTCATATATACATATACATTCATAAAAGCAGTCTACAGTATTAGTGCTCAGGCTTCATAAAAAAAAACTTTTTACAGGAATGAACACGCAGTATACGTTTTCGGGAAAAAATCTATATTCAGTGTTCAAGATGATTTTATGATGTAAAATATTTCGAAAAAAAAAATTGTTGGTTTCCAAAGTTGTAATACGAATATGTTTTCAAAATGTTTAAATTCTTCTAAAATACTGATACAAATATTTGCTGTATGAAAGCTTATTCAGTCAAAAAAGTCGTGTCTTTAAAAAAAGTTCTTCTTTAAAAAACTTTATTTCTAGAAAAATATCAACCACTTCAAGGATACTATTTATTCAAAATATACAGTCATCCTTCTGGTAATTTTTTATATTGGCTTCATTTTTTAGGAAAACAGGCTAACCTATTGGCTTACAGTGGTTCAGAAATATCATCTTATACATGTTCCCTTTGGTTTCACCTATATATTTCTAAACAAGATATTTATAAGTTTACATGAAATGTTTTCGATTCTTGTAGAATTTTTCATGACATTTCTTTAAAAATATGTTTGTATAACTTTATTATGGCAAAAAAGTTGATTTTCTTTCTGGCTTGTTCTAGGGTATGTTACTTTTTAGCATAGAGTTCTGGTGCATTAATACTTAAGTTTTATAAAGCTGATGGGAAACCATCTTTAATATCATTGAGTTTATAAAATATACCTTTTAAAGCTGCATTCAATGTTGAAGATGTATCTATACTGAAATGTTATACAATAAAGATGAATACGGTGTTTTGATATCTTCTAATACGAATATTTTTTGCAAAACCTTCAGAACTGACTAAACTACATCCCATATGAAATCTTATTTATCTAACAATTCATGCATTTTTAACTGAAATATATAGATTTAAGAAAAAACATTTATCTGATACTTTTATAAAACTTTAGTTCTCCTTTTAAAAAATATTGTATTGACTTCATTTTACAGAAAAGTAGACTTATGCATTGAAATGTTACAATAATGTCCTATTAAAAGTTGTCCCATTTACTTAATTCACCTTTTACAAATATAAAAATTTCTGAAAACTTGAAAAAAAAAGAATATTTAATTTTTTTTTTATAAATACCGTATAAATTTGTTTTATGTTTGCATTACTATCAGTTTATTACTAGCTTAATACAAATATTTTTGCAAAACTTTCACAACTGGGAAAAATATGTACTATGGGATGCTTTAATTATCTAACAGTTCATGTCTTTTTGACAAAAAAAAAAAAAAAAATCTTATAGACTGGGAGCCGGCAGCAGAAACAATCATCACATCGAGTTCACGACTAAAATTCCCAATTATTTAAAGCGCAGTTTGCATATGAAAACGTAATCGGTCTGCCAAGTCATACGTCAGTAGAAAACACCTAAAAACCCGACTTTAGTGGTTGTTTCGCAGGTTTATAATTCTATTTTCCTGTTTTCATACTTATGGGTGCAGGAAAAAACAACAGTGAACCTACGAGTCAACCGCTAAAATTGTCTTTCAGGCTTTTTTATCAAGATATGACTGATAGACACATTACATATTTTATGCGAATCAAACTTTCACAAATTCAGAAATTTCAGCCCTGAACTCGATGAGCTGATCGTTTATGCTGCTGCCTTCCGGTTTAATACATTCGGCTAGTTTCAGGGTTGTTTGTAGTGTAAGTTACATTGCTCCAAACAGCAATATTTGTTGGTCACAGTTATTTTCGAAAAACTTGCTTGGTCTAATTCAGTTAATGAGATAACATCAAGGAAATGAGTATTTTTTTTTGTTCTAAAATACTGGTAGGTGTGACTTATATATCCAGAATAATGAAACTAGCCATTAAAATAATCTATTATGAAATTTTAAATTCTAAAAAAAATCTTTTGAAAAAATAATGTACTAACTTTACTTACAGAATTTGTATTTGCAAAATTTTGCAAAAATGTAGTCATACTCGTTTAAATGCTGTAATAGCTTTTCTCTTTATATGTTTTCCATTTACTTAATTCATATTTTTCAAACATCGGGGTTTCTGAATTTTTATAAAATGTTTTAATGTTTGCTAAAATTTTCTTAAATATCGTAAAATTTCATTTTACGTTTGTATGTTACGTTTATTGCTATGAGAAAAAGGCATTTTTTTCTAATAGTAATAAACTAGTGATACTTTCTGTGATCCACTGTGACATTTTCTGTGGACGATTTCTTAAAATCAGGAAAGTGCTGTACATCAATACCCAATTCGATAAAAGATAATAAATACTGCCTCTAATACCAGTGAATTCAAAGCACAGCTTTTTCAATACTGCATTGAATGTTAATTCATTAACGACAAGTATCCTTTGCTGAATTTTAAATGTGTTTTCATTGGTAAATAAAAAAGGAATTTCCACCTTACTTGGCTGTAGAATGCTGCTATTGATGAATGTAAAATGTTCTATCCAAAATAGCCGGTAGATTGAGAAAAATTTCTGGATTTTTTTTTAATCTGATAGTTACCAGAATTTGTATCGTATATATGAGTACAAGTAATATATCTATAGAAGTTCAGGAGTTTTGATACAGACATTGATCCGTCCGATTATGGCCTCTTTCGATCAATGCAACACTTTTAGAAGGTCCGTCAATTTCAGTCCTTTAATGAAGCATATCAAGAGTTTTTCGATTCCAAGAAGCCGCCATGGTTCTTCCATTAAATCCTGAATCTGGCAGAAAGTCTTTGACTATGATGCTCTCTATTTCGAGGAATAGTACTTGTTGCTTTTATATTTAATTTGCGCATAACAATGCAACTTTCACAAATTTCTCAGAACTTTTTACTCAACCTAATATTATGCTATTGCTCATATTTGTAAAAGCAATAATTTTAATTGTTGAATAACGGAAGATTTCTACCTTCTATAAGAGAAAATACAAAACAAACGCTTTTAAAGGAAAAATATAATAAGAAGAGAAAATACAAGGCAACTTTCCTGCAGTGAATTTTCTGTTTTTCACCCAATTTTTCCTTTATAATAATGCATTTAGATTATAGGCTAATTTTTCATAACCGAATTCATATCTGAGGTTGGTATAAAAATGAATACTAAAATAACTATCCAGGATATCATTAAAAGTTTGAAGAATATACGCACAAAAATGCTTATAACAAATGTTTAAATTTGGCATTTTGCATTATTTACATGTGTCCGACCTACAAAATATTAAGACCTTCGGGACCACGGGTGCATAGATGCATCTTGAGAAGATGCGTACCGCACTTGTTTTTGATAACACGATAAAAGAAATGCAAATTTTTCTTTATTTTAGTAAGACTTTTTTATTTATTGATAAATTAGATTTAATTACCTGACAAAGAGTGGTTTAAATCCGAATAAAATTCATGTAAAAGAGTCTGGTAGCGAACGGCTAAAAACCAGCTCCAATTTTTTTTGGGATACCTGACTAAACTTTTTTACAAAAGAACAAGTCAAACTAACAGATTTAATCAAAGATTAAAGCTACAAAATAAAGAATTAATGAAAGATTTAATCATTAATTTCTGCATTTTAATAAATCTTACCAAAAATAAAAATAAAAATTTCAATAAAAATTTTAAAGAAGATTTAAAAATGAGATTTTTGTGTTCGAATAAAAATTCATCTAACTCATAAAAATAGTTTTTAAATCATAGAATTTTCACTTTCTTATAATTTCATTTTTATAATTTGCTTTCCATTCTTCAATAAATATCTACCATTGTAAATTTAAGCATTCCATCTTATCTTTCTTTTTTTTTCTCGGAATGTATATCGAAAATATCGCTTTTTCAAAAAATAGAAATATTCCATGTGTAAAGAAATTTTTTTTTTGTGAAATACATGTTTCCGAAACGGTGCTTTGGTAAAGCGAACCTGTGGGAGGGAAATTTACAGGTATTTGAGCTTCCGGTCGTTTATTTTCTCAAATCAGACTATGCATTTGAAAAAAAATCGAAAATATGTCTGATGGTTTATGATAGTGCTGGAGGTTTAAGGCGAAAAAATGGATTTCAATAAAAGTTTACTCCTTTATTTAGAGAATTCTCAAACTTGTTGAAATAACTTTTCAATCATCTTCTGTAATGCATTAAACTCTTTTTAATGCAGACCTTCAAGCGTCGTTATATTCTATCCGCACTAGCTGGCAGTGGCCGCATAAAACAATGTAAACATTTGAATGTTGTAATATAATTCCTTATTTTAAGTAAATTAAATCCGTTTAAAAAAACCTCAATAATATAATTATTATAAAGATTGATTTTAATATAGTTTTGTTGCTCATATTTGTAGAAGGTGTAATTTTAATTATTGAATAAAAGAGGATTTCCAGCTTGAACAAGAAGTAAAAGAAACCGGAAAATTTTAAGAGAAAAAAGCCAGGAAAATAAATGGCAACATAGCTGCTTTAAACGTTCTGTTTCTCACCGATTTTTGCCCTTTTTTATAATGCATTCAGATTTTCTTTATGGACTTATATTTCATAACTGTATACATAATTAAGGTAGGTATAAAAATGCATAATAAAATAATCATCTAGTTAACCATTAGGTGCCACGTATACGTGTCGCACGTCCCCAAGGGATTAAGAGCTCGATAGATATACACACAAATATGTTTGTTTCAATGTGTTTAATTTTGATGAGTAACGATCCCCGAAAAGTAGCTGTTGACCTGATTATGCTACTGTGTCATTAAGATTATCTTATTTTGAAGGCATCTTCATTTTACTTTAGTTAATTATGACCAACCAACAAAATATTAAAGATACCTTCAAACCTTTTTGGGATATCTTGCATAAATAATTACAACAGTGGAAATCAAACTAACAAATTTAATCAAAGAGAAAAGTTACTGGATAAATAATCAATGGGGAAAAATCATTAATCACCATTTTATTCTAAATCTTATTAAAAATGAGGAAAAAATAGATTAAAATTACAAAGAATTCTTAAATATAAGAAATTTCTGTTCATCTAAAAATTCCTCGAACTCATACAAATTATTTTAAATAATAAAATTTTCACATTCTTATAGTTTCTTTTTTGTAATTTACTTTCCATTCTACAAGAAATATCTGCCATTGTAAATTTAAGCATTCCATCTGAAGTTTTTCTTTTCTTTTTCACGGAATATATATCGAAAAATCGCCTTTTCAAAAGATAGAAATATTCGACGTGTAAAGGAAAAGAATTTTTGTGAAATATATGTTTCCGAAACGGTGCTTCGCTAAAGCGAAGTAGTGTGTGGGAAATTTACAGGTATGTGAGCTTCTGGTTGTTTATTTTCTCAAATCAGAATCTGTATTTGAAAAAAAAAAAAAAACCGAAAATATGTCTGATGGTTTATGATAGTGTTGGAGGTTTTCTTGGCGGAAAAATGGATTTCAATAAAAGTTTACTCAGTTTATTTACATATTCCTCAAACTTGTTGAAAAAACTCTTGAATGATTTCGCGTAGTACAATAAACTATCTTTATTGCAGGCTTTCAAGGGACATGTAATTTTATCCGCACTGTTTGGAAGAGTCCGCCTTAAACAGAGTAAATATTTGAATGCTGTAAATTAATTCCTTTCATTAAATAAATTTAATTGAATTTTGAATAGCAATTTAGTAAGTCACCAAATTATTTGCTAATCTAAATGAAATTTTCTTCAATACAATAATTTTGTTTAAAAACAGTTAGTATTTCTTTTCATTTAGCAGAATAAGTTAGTGAAGAAAAACAAACTAAAGAAATTGTGAATTTGTGTAATTTGATTTTAATTGAAATAATCTGACATGATTCTGTGCTCTTTTTTTTTTTTGAATCAATGATCTTTTTCATCATTTCATTTTCCTGCTTTTTGAAACACTTCAAAATTTAATCTTTTATCTCGCATTTTGATTGGTAGTATCGGCGATCACCCAATAGCAAATTTTTAACTTCTCACGTGTTTGAAAGCAGAAAGTTTGCTTTTACTTTATTATTCTCATTGACGATTTCTTGTATCTCAATAACTAAAATTACTGGATATAGAATAAATGGCAAGAAAATCATTAATTTCTATTTTATTCTAAATCTTTTTAAAAATGAGGAAAAAATAGCTAAAAAAGACATAGAACTCATAAATCTAAGAGTTTTGTGTTCATCTAAAAATACCTCGAATGCTTAAATATAATTTTTAAGTAATAAAATTTTCACATTGTTATAATTTCGTTTATGTAATTTACTCTTTCCATTCTAGAAGAAATATCTACCATTGTAAATTTAAGCATTCCATCAGAAATTTTTCTTTTCTTTTTCACGGAATGTATACCAAAAATATCGCATTTTCAAAAGATAGAAATATTCCATGTGTAAAGGAAAAGAATTTTTGTGAAATATATGTTTCCGAAACGGTGAAGCTGTGGGTTGGAAATTTACAGGTATGTGTGCTTCTGGTCGTTTATTTTCTCAAATCCGAATACGTATTTGAAAAAAAAAGTCGAAAATATGTCTGATGGTTTATGATAGTGTAGGAGGTTTTCTTGGCGAAAAAAAGGATTTCAATAAAAGTTTACTCACTTTATTTACAGATTTTTCAAACTTGTTGAAATAACTTTTGAGTGATCTCGTGTAACGCATTAAATTCTTTTTAATGCAGACCTTTAAGTGACGTTATATTTTATCCGCACTAGCTGGCGGTGGCTGCATTAAACAGTGTAAAAATTTGAATGCTGTAAAAAATTCTTTTTTAATAGAAATTCAGAAAGCCACCCAATTATTTGCTAATCTAAAAAAATTTGTTTGATACATTAATATTGGTTAAAAACGTTTGTAAAAAAACTTGCTCATTTAACAGAATAAATTAGTGAGTAAAAACAAATTACGCAAAGAGATTGTTGCATTTACGTTATTTGGATTTATTTAAATGGTACTTCTTGGTTATCCCGTTGACCAATAAACGATCGCCAAAAAATAAGATTAAATGCCAATAATGGATGATCGTAAATGTAACATTCAATGAAATTGAATAGGATACACGTATTTAAAACATCAGTAAGTGATTTTTATTTCGAATTTTTATTTATATTTTTAACAATATTCTTCTAATTATTTGTTTTTTCGTTATTAATAAAATAAAAATTATTAAAATAAAAATTATGTCGATGTGTATAATTTGGCTGTTAGTTTGGCGAAATTGGTCGACGGAATAACCAAAGTAGTACTATTTAAATTAATCTTTCATTCGTCTATCCCCCCTTTTTTTTTGAACAACTCATTATTTTATCTTTTTATTTTCTAGATTTTTAAATACTTCAAAATTTGATTTCTTATTATATTTTGATTGGTTATATCGGCGAACTGACAATAGCAATTTTTTTAATTCTCATGTGCTCGGAAGTGGGAAGTTTTCTTTTTCTTCATTATTCTCATTGGGCTAATTCCATGAAAACTTGTCATGTCTGTCACATACAACGATTATTGGCTACCAGTATTTTAGAACGGAAAAATGTGATTTATTTAATCGGAGATATTTCATCTTTTAAATAGGTTGAAGGAAACTATTCGAAAATAAAGGTGGCGAACAAGTATAGCGATTTTTAGCTGCGTTACAGACATGACAAAATTAACCATTGATGATTCCTTGATATCTCAATAACCAAAGTCATTTTAAACATGATTTTGAATCGATAATGATCAGAAATAGTTATGGTTCTCCTCGAACATTTTATGAATGCATTATTTTCATTAATTGATAGGTAGTACGTTTTAAGAGATACTTTTTAATATTAATTCAAATAAAAAACGCTAGTTAAAATATTTATATAATTTAATTAAAGTAAAATTTCAGTTTGTTTACTTTGTTTGAACAAGTGATATTTGTACCTCATCATTTTACCGTTTAAAGATACACTCAAAAATTTGATCAGTTATGTCAAATTTTGGCGACAATGTCTTCATATCTCCATATGAAAAGTTACATAAAAGTTGCTTTTGAAAGAATAATGTACCGAACCAGCTTTAGCTCTATTTAATTGGTTTTTAAAAAGTATTGCCCCCATTATGTAATAAATAGGCGTTTTAAGGGATGGTTTAATAGCATTTGGAATTTTAAAAAAAATGTCAGGATAAATACATTTACATAATTTAACTAAAGTGATATGTAACTTTTTAAATTTTTTTGCTAACAAATAATATTTGTAGCACATCCTTTTAAGTTCAAATTGAAAATTTGAACTGTTATGTCACATTTTCATTGGAAGAATGGACGGCCAACCATTAGCAATGTTTTAACCTTTCACATTTTAGGAAATAGAAGATTCTCTTTTATTAATGTCATAGGAATTTTCTTAAAAACTCAATAATCAAAGTTGCATTAAGTTATATATTAATACACAATGTCCAGTAGATAAATGTACAAAGTCAGTTTTTCTTCTGCTTTATTAAATTGTGAAAATATTACTCATACTTTTCAATAAGTAGTTCATTTTGAGAGATATTTTTAACAATAATTGAAATAGAAAATTATATGAAAACAAAATATTCATCTTTAAGCGGAGGTACGTCTTAAACGAACTTCTGGGAGGGATAAATTTTTCAAAGACGAATCCGAGTCACATTGTAAGGTAAGGTCGGAACAACAGCCAGTCTTTCCAATTTGGAGAAGAAATGTATTAAAAAATTCCGAATTAATCCAAGACATTAATATTTTTATTTTACTTTTATTTAAACCAGTGATGATAATCTTGTCTGTCTGATTTTCCCTCAAAAATTCCCACATGAGCCTCATTTCTCCTCACACTTAAGTCTGACGGTTCTGTCCTCTTTCAGAAAAAGCTCTAACTACATTATTTAAAATGTTATCTTCTTCCTCCTGTTTTACGCTTTTGAATATTAAAAAAATATGTTTTTACAGGAAATATATAATAAAAATAAACAACTAAAAACTTTTCAAATTTTTTTGATTAAAAATACAAATTATGCAATTGTGGATTAGCATCCACAAAATACTAAAAATACCAGTAGCTTGGTTTATTTAAACTAAGCACATTCTTTCAACGATCAGGAATCAATTGAAATTTTTGATTTTTAAACAATTTTAATATAGCTGCAAGAAAAATCTCTAAATTAAAATTCAAGTTCCTTTATTACTTATTGCATAAACTTATACAATAAGAACAAAAATGAAATTAGATGTTTTAATAAAAAGCTTTGAAATGGATTTAATAAACATAGTTATTTCGGTGTTTTTAGGATAGATCTATTTGCATTACATTTTTAAAATGTCGTATAATTTGTATTTCCGCTTTATTATCACTTTCAGTCATATTCTATAGATTTCCCAGAAAAGTGGATGCAGATTAACAAAGGAAAAAAAATATATTTTTTTAATGTTTGATCCTCTACCTCTGTCCTTTGCAAAAGTTCGCATTCAGCATCAAAAAACAGATTTTAAAGATAAAGGGCTTTGCAGCAAGTTAATACTTAGGAGAATACAATACATATATTGCATTCTCCTATAGTTAACAGGATTCAGTTATATAATGCAACTGTCAAATTTAAAATTCTTCCCCTGCTACGACAATGATCATCCAACATGTATGACTAATCCTTCATACAATGAAGTGTAAAGAATTATTTACAGTAATTTCGCCAGCAGAAATGTTACTTATTTAGTGCTTATTAGTGCTTATTTCGGTGAAAAAATCTGTTGAGATAAATGCTGTAGGAGAAAAATCTCAAAAACTTCGAAATTTCTTACAAAACTGCTAAAATCTTCTTTTCCTGATAGACCTCTGTTTTCTTCTCAAATGAGGGGAATTTCCCATTGATTTAAGCTCGAAATGTCTGTTAGTAAATGAAGAAGTGTTGCTATTTGGATTTTCTGATATGAATTAGAAAATTTCGCCAAGTTAGACAGACTGATTGTCGTTTTGACCTTACATTGCACATTGTGTGATTGCACACTGATTCCATTGCTATGTTATTCTAATTTGTAAATTTTCAAAACCTGACCATCCCAGATGTTTGTACACGTGATAGCGAAACACCATCTATATTCGCGAAGTTTGTTACAATCATTTTTAAGAGGTATTTTTGCTTGTTTTTAATTAAACTCAAAACTTCTTCAAAAAAATTTTTCTTTGGATTTTGGTACGATAAGATCAACGTTTGCACAAAAAAATAAGTTAATAAGGACAAATCCGTTGGTTGAATAAAATAATAAATAAAATCTATATTTCAAATAAACAATCTTTTTACCTATCTCTGTCACATTAGGCATACCGTAAAATGGGGTGAATCGGAACACTTTTCAACTTCAACGTTAAAAAAAAAGCAACAACTGATATTTTAATTTTTTTATTTTTGTACTAGAAACTTCGGTCTTGTTTTGTTCTTTACATTTTAAGCAAAAACGAAACATTTTTACTGTTTATATATAAATTATTTAGTTTTTTAATGGTGTTCCGATTCATCCTACAGATAGGGGTGAATCGGAACAAATGTTATAATCTTTATTTATTCCGATTCAAACTTTAATAGGGTTAATAAAAACAGTAATAATGATAAGGGAGGAATAGGAACACGTAGCTATTGTGAAACCAAGCCTTTATTTTATATACAAGTAAAGATATGCCTTATTAAACCTTAGAAAAGAAGTTTAAAATCAATAAAAATTCAAATTTGTTTTAAGAAATTATATTCGAATTGCAGAAGTAGAATTTAATACAAATTCAGCCCTGTTCTGTGTTATCCTTTATTAGTAGTCAATGGGTAAGTGAATATATTGAGTAGCCCCAATCGCTGCATGTATTAATATGATCTACTATTACATCCTAATCCCCTTGCCCTTAGTACTGTTTGCATCCCTCTCTTTTTTAATTGATTTTTCATTTTGCGATGTTTGTGTAATGTTGTGGATGTCAGAGAATAATTCTGTGCAGTTTTTCCATTAGCTATTTTTAATTTCTTTTATTGTGTGTTCCATGTCTGTTCGATTAGGCGTTGTCTTTTTTGTTTAACCAAGTAATTTCTTGGCACCTTTAAACTCTTCAAGTAATTAGAACAAACAAAATATTATTACAATACATATTCATACTTATATTTTCATATACTACATGAAACTATTACTGTATAGAAAAGTAAACTATGGGAGAAAACGTGTTCCGATTCACCCCGTAAATCTTAAACCTCTGATGTTACAAGCCATTTTTAATTTTTTCATTATATTGTTTAAAAATAAATAGAATTTATTACAGCATATCGTTTACAGGTCTGTCATTAATTAAAAATACCCTTTTTTAGGTTTAGAATACGAAAAATACTATATCTACATACATAGTTTTGAAGACGTTGAAAAAATGAGGTTTTTGAGGATATCCTTGAAGTTGTTGTATATCCTCCAGTAGTAATGCCAACATGTCAAAACTGAATTTCCCAGCTCTTAATGTTATTACCTTCATATATTTATAAAGAATTAATTTACATGATCGGGAAGTTTCGTTCCTATTCACCCCGCTGTTCCTATTCACCCCATTTTACGGTATTTTACTTCCATTTTTTTATCAAAAGATAAAGCCCATAATCATTTTTTAATACTTGACAGTTCCTAATTTTCTAATGCCCGAGCATGTTATCCAAGGATTGGTAATTTTAATTTGAAGAACTTTGCAAGTTATTTTAATTATTTAGATTCAATAAGTTAAATATTAAAATAGGTTTCAACCTATTTTAGACACCTTGTATATGAATATCGAAGATTAAACTGTTCACTTTAAACGAAAAGAAAAATTTAAAAACATAAAATTCAATGCAACATGCCGCTGCAAACAGCACAGCGTAAATTGTAGAAGCAAATAGTAAAAGCACAGCAAATAGTAAAAAGACAGCACAGCGAGTACGACTTGCCAGCAAAACTAAACCTTTGAAAATGATTGTGGTAGTGATCGAAAGATCTCAGGAGCCTTTTCTATTTTTTTACAAATGGTTTTTAACATTTTTAAGATTTTTAAGTTTTAAAGACCAGTTAATCTTGTAACGGAAAATTTTTAATAAAATTGTATTGCATCTTTTTAGTAAATAGTTTTATTTTTAGTAAAGACAAAAATTACTGAATGAAGGAGCAAAAGAAAACAACTGTTTTTTCCATTTTATTCTTAAGCAATAAAACTTAGAGAATTTGATCTTGTTTAATTCGAAATTTTGGATAATTCAAATTTTTTTGCTCAGTCCATAGGATTCTATATTAAATATAAAAAAATCGTGGATATTTCGACTTTATTTTGGATAATTCTAAATTTTTGTATGCCCTAAAATTTTACGATATAAACTATTCCTGAGAGATTTTTTTTTAAGTTTAAGTGCAAACTATTTTAAAAGTTTATTTTAAAGATTCGTTTTTTATGGTTAGTCTAATGTAGAAGATTGCATTTTTTGTATAAAATGGTAAGTTATATGCTATGACTCAAAGAATGAATTCAAAGAAACTATCGAAAATACTTTCTATCTTGAAAGTGATGAAATAATTCAGGTAGTAAAAATTATCCGATATAATTGGGGGGGGGGGATATAGCAGTATTCTTCGATAAAGTTTATGAGTAAAATCTTTCACTGTTGCTTTTTTATTAATCCTTTTGAGAGAGTATTTCAAAGTTTTGGATATTTTTATTTATTTTTATTTTATTTTTTATTTCCTTTAATTTTGAATTATCAAAGTTTAACTGTATTTGCAAAAAAAATAAAAGATTTTGAAGGAAATTGCATAGTTGAAGTCAAAGGCAAACTCTGTGTTACATAAAATTTTAAACAAACTCATAAAAAATGTTATAAAAAGACAAATATTTGTCAGTTTTATAAGTAATTTCATCTGTAATTACTTATAAAACATTTACGTCTGTAAAGGATTACATTTATCTATATTTAACAGATATTCCTTAATTAAAGAGCAAAACATTTAGTATTCTACCATTATTACTTTGCTATTTTTATAAAATATTTTATTAGTAATTACTGAATACTTCTTTAAAGATTCAATATTTTACCATTATTATTTAGAATTCTTATAAGTAATTTTTTCAGTAATTACTTATAAAATATTTAAGATTATCAAATGATTACTTTTAACAGTTTTTATTAGTATATACTGAATGAAAGGGCGAAAGAAAACAAAAGTAGTTTGTCTATAACATTAATTTTTACAAAAAATTAAGAATTTTCTTTCTTTTTTTTAAAAATTTTAAGCATAGTTGAAAGAAAAAGTAAATTCTATGTTTATATAAAATTTCATTCGAACTCAAAAAAAAAAAAAATATATATATATATATATAAAATAACAAACTTTTGCCACTTTTATTAATAATTTTATTTTTTTGTAAATTCTCTTTCATTCTCCAAGAAATAACAATCATTGTAAATTTATGCATTCTATCAAACGATAATTCTTTTTTTCCTTTTTTTATTTAAAAAAAGAATACATTTCGAAAATGTAAAATGGAAGATGATTTTGAGAAAACACATGATTTCAATAATTTCTAGACAATTATCGAATTAATAATTTTATCAATAATTACTAACTGATTACTTCCTTAAAGATTCAATATTTTACCAGTATTATTTTGCATTCTTATAAATAATTTTACCAGTAATTATTTATAAAATATTTACGATTCGTAAATGATTACCTTTAGCGATTTTTATTAGTAAATATTAAGTGAAAAATTAATGAAACAAAAGTAATTTCTATATTATATTATTTTTTAGAAAAAAATGTATTTTTTTTTCAATAAAAGTTGTATAATTTAAAAGGAAGGTAAATTATGTGTTCATACAAATTTTCATCCAAATTGATAAAAAATGTAATAAGACAAACTTTTGTCATTTATATTAATAATTTTATTTTTTGTAAATTGCTTTTCATTCTTCAAGAAATAACAACCATTGTAAATTTACGCATTCTATGAAATGTTTCTTAAAAAGAGAGAGAAAGAAATACATTACAAAATAAAAATATTTCATGTAAAAAGGAAAAGGATTTTTGGAAAACAAATGTTTCCATATGGATGCTTCGGAAAATTTGAAATCTAGGAGGGAAATTTAGAGGTATCTGAGCTTTTGGTCGTATATAAGGATTTTTTTTGGAGCCATGTATGGAAAATAATCGAGAAACCTATTTGTTTGCCATGGCACTGAACAAATATCAGTTATTTAAATAAATAAATAAATAACAATAAAGGATAGATTTTAATATAAATTATCCAATTTATAAGCAAATTCTTTTGTAGAAATTATATAAAAAAAATAAAATAAGGGTAGGTATATGCGTATTTTTTCACGGAATAATGTTTTAAAAGCATATTTTTTGAAGGATTAATTTTACTTCATGCAACATTTTATAAATTCTTTGTTTTTTGATGATTAAATTTAGGAATCATCAATTAAGCATTGGTTATTAAGCATTGAAAGCATTAAAAACCATTTAAACCCCCGAAATGTTTTCAATCATTAAACGGCTATGATCAGTGGAGAGTTAAATGTTAATATTTCCTTTTGCGCTTATTCAAGAATTTTCTTGCAGAAATTATTATAATTTAAATTTTGTATGACAGATGAGATGTTAGATATAGTAACTGAAATTTCCAACAAAACTAGGTTTTATCTATTATGCATGAACCGTCAAAATATTTACCTATGTCTGGCATCTCATCTGTCTCACAATATTTAAATTGTAATAATTTCTAAGAAATTGTCGAATAAGCGCGAAAAGCAAAAAGCAAATAATAATAATAATAATAATAATAATAATAATAATAATAATAATAATAATAATAATAATAATAATAATAATAAAATCGTCACTGATGACGACCGTGTAATGGTTGAAAACGTTTTGATGTTTTTAATGTTTTTTTAATGATTTTAATGCATTTTAAGATGTTTTTAATCTATTTTAAGCAATTTATATTACATGTATGTATCTCAAAGACATTTCAGTACATTCATTTGTACTTTTTATATACATTCGAATCATTTCACGGAAAGTGAATTTAGCACTGGAATTTTACCTTTCAATGAACAATAATGTGGAATTGAATTAATAATTAACACTAAAGGTAATTTCAATATGGATTCACAAGTGGAATATCTTAACTAGAACTTTCAGCTTTTGTTAGACTCTATAAAAAGACTATAAAAATTTCTTAATATGCTAAAATATAATGTAGTAATTACCAGTGTTCATTCGGGTCCCGTTATTTTCCTGGAGAAATATCAGTTTTTTATAGATATGTATATATAAATATAGTTAGTTAAGGCGCACAAAATTTTACCTTATTCAGGGAATTTTTTCTGTAAGAAAATACTGGTAACGAAAAAAAAATAAAAATAAAAATATAAAATTCTAGAAATTCCAGCTCTCGTACGAGTCGTGTTCATGGAAGGAAAACATTTTAGACACGTCTTCCCTTGTCGCCCATGATGAAAATCTTTATTAAAACGTTTTTTCTGGATCCCTAACCTCTAAAAAGTAAGACTCCGTTAAAAACAGGAATAAATAACCGAAAAAAATTTCGTTTACTGTGTGTTCTTCTAAACCATGCAACTGAATTTATATATCGAAAAGTAACAGAATATGTTTAATTTCAATGTTAATTCTGTTAATTTGTTATGATTCTGTAATAGAACGCGTTTGATAAACATGAAAATATTTCGGAATTGATATCATCCAATAAACCTATCTTCCGGGCTGAAAAGAAATAGGTTAATATGGTATAATATCTGCTGATAGTAGTTCATATTAATCAACGACAGCAAAACAAACATTGTTTTTATAAATACTTTTTTAAATTACTAAAATAACTTGATTTATATATTGATTCTTCTTGAAATTACTAAAATATATTGAATGCTGATATTTTTAGTAATAAATAATGAATGTTTGAGCAACTGAGAAAGAGTTATAATTCTATTTGTGTTTTTATAGTACTTTTCAAGTTAAGAAGCATTTGTAATCAATAATTATCTTCCTAATCCATTGATTTATAATTTAAGGACCAGTCATCTTATTACATTTACAATGTACAATGCCTAAAGACTGAAATAATCTTGCAATAAAGTGTAATAATAAAAGTTTTATAAATAATAATAAAACACATAGAAATGCAGAAAATAAGTACAAACTTAATATTTTTAAGGGTTCAAATTACTATACATATTATGGAGGACTTCATTATTACACAGAATTAAAAATATAACATTTTCAATAGCGAACATTGCATAACTGAATTGCTCGGGAAAGTGTTGCAATTAGAAAAATGATGTATGCATTAAACACAGAGACGTTTGGCCTTTATAATATAGATAGATAGGTACTTGAAAAGTTTGTAAAGATGAATATTCTATAAGATGCATCACGTCTAAAAAGGTTAAGGAGCAATTTACCTTTTCAACAATTTTGTTATGCCAACTAATATATACAGAGTGTCCACTATCAACTGTGCCCAGTGGCTAATTCCTAAATCGTTAGTCACAGACATATAGTTTTCCAGTTACAAAAAGGTTTTAAATAAGGTAAAAAAAATTTTTAAAAGCAATTTGGGTCAATAAAAACATTTCTAAAAAAATTACGAAACATAAATTTTTATACAGTTCCCCGAAGTTATATTCTGTAAAAGAAGTTATTCTACGGTTATAATTGACCTATTAACATGTGTTTAAATTTTGAGCATATTTTTTGCTACAAATGCAAGTTAATTCAAAAGTTTAATAAATATATATTTTCATCACATACATTAAAAAAATGGTTGAGAACAAAACTATCATTGCAATATAATCTTGAAATCTTTAGTCATTCTGACAAATTATGGTAAAATAAAAAATTTGCAATAAACATATAAAAGATAAAAAAAGGATTTTTTAAAGCAAAATGATGAAGAAAAAGGTTCAATTCTTTACAAAATGATACATATCTTAAAATGTCATTAGATTATACTAGTCTGCAAAAGTTGGGTTACGTCATGTTTTTTAGCTTTTGATAATTTATTTCTACGTATTACGTACCGCTAAACCCGCAACTGCCTTAATTTTTTATCATAACGTAAAGATTTTCGGCAAATTGTAAACTTTAAAGTTAAAACAAGAAAATAGCGAAAGTTTGATACTATGAAAAAGATATAACCGATTTGGTAATTTACACCAAAATCTAATTTGCAACAACTTATTTCAAGTTCTAACTGAATCTGAAACTTAATAAAAATCGATTGCTGTGTTTTTAATTTTGATAACTGATTTTAATTTACTTTTTAGCACTGAATCCAAAATAGACCTTTATTTAAAAGCATCATGACAGGAGCTTTCAAAAATTATATATTTCAAAGTTAAAAAGTCCAAAGTTAAGATAGACCCTATTTCCAATTTTATAGGACCCCTCAGTAAAAAAAAAATTAAATTAAATGAATCACATAAAATTAATTAAAATAAAAAAAGTTTTATATCGTCTTTATAGTATAAGGCATTCGGAATATTTAACTTAGCCATGCACAATTTGCAAAAAATTTCTAGCGTGATTGTAAAAAATGGAGGTCATTTTCAAATTCAATGCTAAAAAGTACATAAAAATCAATTATAATATGTATAATATGCATATATGAATATATATAATATATTATAAACAATATATTCAATAATAATAACATTTTATTAGCTATTTATAAGCTCTGAAGATAATAATAAGCAAAATAAACGCATTTTAAATTTTTGGGGGCACATTGTATAGAATTTTAAAACGCCGAAAATCGAACTGATAGATTTAAATAAGGAGAATGGTAATTCGACAATAAAATAATAATAAAAAAACACCTTTCATTTCTGTATTACTTTTTAATTTTATTGAAATTATGCGATTTCAGTACAATGTACAAAAAAACCTTTAATTTCTGTATTACTTTTTATTTTTACTGAAATTGTGCGATTTCGGTACAATGTACAGATTGTACAATTTCCACTGCTTGTGGAAATTGTACACTGAAAAGAACAAACAAATTTCTTGGCAAATAGATATTCAAAGTAAAAAGTAGAGTACATGTAAAAACAGAATATTCGAAGAATTCAATGTTTTTTTTAAATATTTTTTTTAATATGACTATTTTATATTTACTCATTCTATAGAAAGGTTTTTCTTTATTTCTTTTCGAAATACATTCTGAAAAAAATATCCTTTTCAAAAAAGAGAAATATTCCATGTGAAAAAAAATATGTGTTTATAAACCAGTGCTTTTCTTAAGCATAACTCTGGGTTGAGAAATTTACAGGCATGTGAGCTTCTGGCTGTTTATAAGGATTTTCTAAAACCAGAATATTTATGGAACAAAATCGAAACATATATCTGTTGGTTTATTATACGGAACGCATGGAAATTAACTTGGCGCAAGAAAAGAATGGTTTTCAGTAAAACATTTAATAATTTTACTTGTAGCTTTATATAACTCAGTGTTGCCAGATTGGGGATTTTGTCCCCATTTTTCGAAATTTCCAACCTCTAGGAGAATTTTTTGGGGACAAGTAATTCTTGGGGAAATTTTTCGGGACTATGAGCATTTTTGGAGAAAAAACTGGGGAATTGTTTCCAAAATTCAACTTTTTACATTCAGACATATGACAATACAGGAGCTGTCTGGAATTTGATTTTGATGTGAAAAATGAAAATAAAATGAAGAAATCATAGATATAAATCATTATTTTCGAGGTTGAGTTCACCTTGGACCGCCTTGAACTATAGTCCATGGTATATCGTGGGAGATATCTCCCCCTTTCCCAGCCTGAATTTTCAGATAAGTAAGTGAGGCAGGTTTTCCTAGTCATCGCGGACCGACACAGAAGCGCGGAAATACATTTCATTTAAATATTATAAATTTATACTATAGAAAATAGCTTTTTTGTTGTTGTTTAAGGCTGGTTAATTTGTGTTTCTTTGATTGCCAGAAGAGATATTTGGAAGATCTGTAGCTGCATACTACAATCACGTTGCTTCGTTTATAATTTAACATTGCTCAATGAATAGAGCAGCCCTCTTAGTTCTTTGTATAAGAAATTTGAATGAAAACTGTGTGTCCTTAAACAACGTAGACACTTACATTATTAAATCTTCAGGATGTATAATATACGTACAAAATTCTGCTGAGTTTAAGTGTTTATTTTTCGTAAACGGGGAATTTTTCCAAAAAAATACCTCATTTTGAAAAAAAAAAGAATAAAAAAAAAGAATTTAAATTTCTTAAAAAAATTTTGTAACAGAAAATTAAAAATTGAAATCTTGCCTTTTTGAGTAGTAATTGCGTTAGGATTTTTTTTTTTTTTTTTTTTTTTTTTTTTTTTTTTTTTTTTAATAAAGTAATGATTTGGGGAAAATTAAAAAAAATTTAGCGATCGGCTTTCGACTATCTGGCAACACTGATATAACTTGTTAAATTAACTTTTGAATGATTTGGCGTTGCGTATGTATTGACCTATAGTATTTTTAAAAGCCGACCTATATATGATGTATGTATTGACCGTATGTATTGACCTATAGTATTTTTAAATATTAAATGAAAAATTAATAAAACAAAAGTAATTTCTATATTATATTATTTTTTAGAAAAAAAATGTATTTTTTTTTCAATAAAAGTTGTATAATTTAAAAGGAAGGTAAATTACGTGTTCATACAAATTTTCATCCAAATTGATAAAAAATGTAATAAGACAAACTTTTGTCATTTATATTAATAATTTTATTTTTTGTAAATTGCTTTTCATTCTTCAAGAAATAACAACCATTGTAAATTTACGATTCATTTATGATTCTCTTTTTTATCACAATACTGCAAAATTTCTATTTTTTATAGATGGTTAGTATCCTATGAACAGCTTTTGAACAAGTGATCTAAACAAATGTAGAATCTCAGCTTTTCTAGTATTCGAAGAATATCAAATATGCAAGTTCGAGCAAGGATTTGAAGCGGGAATTAAACTCCAGCATAAATCTAATTATAGTTTAGAAGAAACTTATCTACTTATCACCAATCCGAAGCCTATCCCAAAACTGAAAAAAAAAAAACATTAATCCGAAAACCGAACAAATACTGATACACATCATCTATAACATAAATTTTATCTTATTTTTTGTAAAATTGCAGGCATATCCACTTATTCGTGTTTAGATATACAGTTTTTATTTTTTGAAATCTATTCAGGATTTTTTTGAAGCACTAACCGGAAATAAAATTCATTAACTAAAAACCTATCCCAATTTTAAGCATTTAACGTCAACCTTACTCACGTTGAAACAAAATACCGCCGGTCCAAATCTAAATAATCGCGAGTCGGGTCGAGTTGGTGTAAAATATGGTTACTACACACAATGAAGGACTTAATTGGAATTATTCTATTAGTATTATACACTACCATTATTATCATGTCTATATCAAACTTAATCGTTGTAATAACTTAGATCTAATTTATATATCTATAAAAAAAAACAGAAAATTATTAAAACGCTTAAGAAAATAACGATATGAGATAACCTACCCGGCCGTTTACGTGAAAGGAGTCGATGACAGAGCTATATTCAAAAACGAAAGTTTGTTTGGAAGAATAAACATGGAGTTTGAAGCAAAGTGAGAAGTGTTTAATTTAGTAAATCAGAAATAACTAGATTTTTATGAAAGAGTTAGAGGAAAAAAGCTCTTCATTAAAATTTATTAGGTTTAACTCACTTAACTCAGCACAAAATGATTTCCGTTCGTTCTGCAACATTCGAAAAAAATTCAATTAACAAACAATATCATTAAATCTTGAATTATTTGCAATCTGAAGGCTTCTTATTCATGTAGAAAACTCAACTTTTTTCCAAACGCGCAGTCGAAGAATCTATTCAAATAACTAACTGAAAAATTTGCTTGATGTAAAACACGTGGCATGAATTTCAAATGTGAACTCATAAATTCAAATGAGAGAGGAGTTTCAAATCCACTGTTTCCATATCCTACCGAACTATTTATAGCTAATATACAACCAAAGTTGCCTATTTGACACTCAATTGTAAAAGTAAACCGTAACAATCACAGTTTCGAAAATCCATGATTACTTTTCATGGATTTCATTCAGATACAAATATTGGTATTCCAGACACACTCATTCCACTGAAGATCTCAAAATTAAATCGCCTATAAGAGAAAACTTTTAAAACCGTAGCTAGGCTCACTGATGCAAAGAAAGAGACATTATTCTAAAATTTATTACAATTTAGTCCAATATTTATGAAAAATTCAAATCTAAAAGAAGAGGCAAATTTCGATATTGTAATTTTTGGAAATAATATTTTAATAAATCTAATCTTGTAAGTACATGTAATTTTTGGTTTTGTAAATTTCTTTTTATTCTGAAAGAAAAAGCAATCATTTTAAATTCACGCATTGTTTCAGATGCATCTTTTTTTTTCTAATACATTTTGAAAAATATAGCCTTTCCAAAAAATAGAAAAATTCCATGTGTAAGTAAATCAAAAACACTCTTGAAAGATGTAGGTTTCAAAAACGGTGCTTCATTAAAGCGTAGATATGGATGGGAAATTTACAAGTATGTGAATTCTCGTCATTTATAAGGATTTTCGGAGACAGGATTTTTTGTACAGAAGAAAATCGAAAAAATATATCTTTTGACATATTCACACTGAGCAGATGGATGATGTTTGAAAGATAAAAAAGGAACGCATTACAATAAAAAATTATTCATTTTATTTTAAAATTTTATAACTGTTCGAAATAACTTTTGAATGATCTGGCATTTATATTCACACACATAATTTGTTAAAAGAAAATTTCTTGATATGTTATTCGTTTTTTTAAAAACCCTCAAAATATATCATTTTAGGTGCGTTCGTAATTATATAAACACGTAGCATCTATAGACGTCAATTGGTCCGTCCATCTTTAGGCATATAAAAACGCAAACCTGCCCAATCTTATTATTAGAAATTTAATAATTGTTGCAGAATTTATACCAGTCATTTGAAATTTTATAAAAATCGAATCAAATTTTAAAGAATTCTTTATAGTATTTCTTCTTATCATACGTAATTAAATCAATAACTATCCAATGACAGATAATTATAGTCGGTTCCCATAATAATTAGATTATATTGAGATGGGTTATTTCTAAATTTTAAGTATGTAAAATCATAATAAATTTTGTATCGATACATTTTTGGAAATCTGTAGTATCACAGTTTGCATAAAGATATGAATCTTTATAAAACTAATTATAGAACGAACGCGCCACATTTGCCACGTTTGACGGGTAATTTCCGATTTATTTATATTAATATAAATTGGTTGTGGGAGGATAAAATTATTTATGAGGATTAGGAAATTGGGATATCAAGAACCTTGACTTTGGATCTGTACCCGGAAAGAGTAAAATAATAATAATAAAAAAGTTTTAATAATGCCCAGTTTTTAAAACCATTGTTATATTATCTATTTTTTTCTTAAGTATGCAGTGAATTATTCCCAATATTATGTGCTATTTTACATAGTTAATTTCCCGACACCTTTGGAAATGTAATGTAAAGTGTAAATGAAAATTTTTTACATAAATATCAACAGAACAACCAAAATCATTTGTAGAAACACAAAATTTGTGTATTTTTATAAATATTTTTAATTTTAACATTTCGCCGGTCGCGCAAATTTTCATCACATGAGGAGGCACGCATTGTAAATTGTACTACAGGTAAAAACAATAAATTATTGCTGCTGTATTTTAATTTTACAAATAATTTAATTTACAAATATTATATAAGTTATCTCAGATAACTATGTATGAAAGTATTCTACAATACACTTTTTTTGTTATAAAATACTAAAGCAGAAGTTTAGATGTGTAAAAAGCTACTTGGTACTACAATTACAAAGAATAAAAATTAATATTGAATTACCAAACAATAATTAAGTAAATTCGGATTTACAGAATTAGTCCTATATTGCATCTATATTAGTCGCCTCCCATATCAAGCGTAAGATCTGCTTTTTTGAAGGCTGTTTACAGATAAACCTTGTACATTTCATGCACTGTTAACAGATTAAAATGACAGGTTCATCTATTTGCTCAATCAGAAATTCAAATAACTTTCACTAACTGGGTAAAGAGATCCAATAAACGAATACAAACGGTTATTAATATCCACTACACTGTAAAAAATATCTGTAAAGGTACAAAACATTTTCTAGGAAACTGGGATTCCAAGAACTTTTCATGTAACGATAACAGGAAAAATCCATGTAACCGAAACTAAATCTTGAGTTTTTGTTGTTACCGTTACAGGAAAAGTTCTTGGAATCCCAGTTTCCTAGATAAAGTGTAGTACCTTTACAGATTTTTTTTTACAGTGTACTGCTTGAATTTTGTTTTAAAGAGAAAATAATGTGAATGTTAAACTTTTTACAACAGCGCGCCCGACGGAAGGTTAAATAATTCCTTTTCAATTTCCAAAAAGTAACGACTATTATAAATTTATTTATTCAAAGTTTTTTTCAATTCTTTTCTTGGAATGCATTTTTAATAATGCTAAGTTTTCAAAATCTTTGTCACATTTTCTACTGGTTTTCTTAACTTGTTTTGTGTAATATTGCCAATGATTATATAGGTAATTAATGCAATCGATGCAATAAATAATTTCGTAAATGAATTGGACATATACTCTCAACTTGCTTATTTAAATATATACATAATTATAAAAATTAACTACAGTCGACACAACATTTGCGCATTTTTATATATATTTGCTTTTTTGAAAAATCCTTTCATTGTCCAAGAAATAACGACCATTATAAATTTAAGAACTCAATGATGTTTTTTATTTCTTTTTTAGTAATGCATTTCGAAAATATCTTCTTTTCAAAATATAGAAATATTCCATAGGTAAGGATAAACAATTTTTGGAAAATATAAGTTTCCGAAATGGTGCTTCGCTAAAGTGTAGCTATGGGTGGGAAATTTAAAGGTGTCGCAGCTTCTGGTCGTTTATAAGGTTTTTCTCGTACCAGACTATGTATGGGATTACGAAAAATATATCTATTGGTTTATGGCATTGAACATATGGAAGTTGTCTTGGAGAAAAAAGGGGGAAATAGATTTCAGTAAAAGATTATTCTTTCTTTTTTCGTAGATTTCTCCAACTTGTTGAAGTTATTTTTGAATGAACCGTCGTGACAGATATTTTAATACACATCATTTGTGAAAAGCATATCTTCCTTAAAGTTCTTTTTCATTGAATTTTATGAAACAAAAAATGTATATGTATAAGGGAGAAAAAGGTAAAAGAAGGGGGAAACAGATTTCTACAAAACGTTATTCATTTTATTTAAAGAATTTGTTGAATTGCATATGAATGAACTATAGAGTCACAGATTGTAAAACATGTAATTTGTTAAAAGCATATTTTCATTAAAGTTATTTTTCCTTGTTTTCTAATTAATTAGAAAAGTATATGTATACAAATACAAAAAATATATTTTTTGGTTTATGGTATTTAAGATATGGAATTTTTCTAAAAGAAGAAGTAGGGAGATTTAATAAAAGATTTTTCATTTTATTCGTAGATTTCTCCAACTTGTTGAAATCATATTTGAATGAATTATCGGTGCATATACTTTAATACATATAATTTGTTAAAAGGGAATTTGAAAATATCTTTTTTTTTTCAAAACACAGAAATATTATATCTGTAAGGGTAAAGCGTTTCTTGAGAATATAAGTTTCCGAAATGCTGTTTCCCTAAAGCGTCGCTATAGGTAAGTAATTTAATAGGTCTCCCAGCTTCTGCTCCTTAATAAGGATTTTCTTTTAAAAGACTGTGTATGGGATTACTAAAAATATATCTATTGGTTCAGGGCACTGAACATATGGAAGTTAACTTGGAGAAAAAAGAGGGAAATAGATTTCAATATATATATATATATATATGTATATATATATATATTATATACACACACACATATATACACTGGTGTCCAAAAGTTAAGCATAATTGGTAATTAAGTAATTATTTTTAAGTAATGAAAGAAATATGAATCGGAATGTGCTGAAACTCCAGGTGTGTAAACAAAATAGTACGCGTCACATATTTTCGTGAAGAGTTTTCCCCGAAATCGAACAGGGGACCGTCAACAAATTGAAAAAGAGCGAAGATCTTTTGGATAACCCTGTCAAAACTAATGTAGCAAAAGCGTTAAAACTGCACATTATGATTAATTGGCTTATTGCAATGTACTGTGTTAATTTTTACAAGGATAGCATGTATACTCGTAGAGAAATTAAGGTTTTTATAAAAACAGTGCTAAATTTTTCCAAGTTTTTTGCTTATAATTTGCAGAGTTCTTATTATAAAATAATGTTCTTTTCTGAAAATATGACAAACATCATTGTACACAATACCCTGTCATCAGAATTTAAAAATAATAAAAATTGTATGAAAAATGAGTATGTTTAGTAAATAATTTTTCATTGCGCATGCGTCAACGATATCAGATGACATTTGCATATTGTGTTAGCTAAATGTATAGAGCAACTTCTGTAATAGTTTCAAAAACATAGCTTGAAAATTCTGAAAATGAGAGCCTATAGAATCAACTCAAAATCCGTTATTCCTAAAGAAAGCAAAAAAATCAGGGGTTTTACCTAAATATAGTTGTACGTGCAATATTGTGTAGGCACTAAACAATGGAATATGGATACAGCTCCTCATTTTTTTGCTTCATTTAGGGAATAAAGGATTTTGAGTTGATTCTATAGGCTCCCATTTTCAGAATTTTCAAGCTATGTTTTTGAAACTTTTACAGAAGTTGCTCTATACATTTAGCTAACACAATATGCAAATGACATTTTGATATCGTTGACGCATGCGAAATGAAAAATTATTTACTAAACATGCTCATTTTTCATACATTTTTTATTATTTTTAAATTCTGATGACATGGTATTGTGTACAATGATGTTTGTCATATTTTCAGAAAACAACATTATTTTATAATAAGAATTCTGCAAATTATAAGCAAAAAACTTGGAAAAATTTAGGACTGTTTTTATAAAAACCTTAATTTTTCTACGAGTATACATGCTATTCTTGTAAAAATGAACACAGTACATTACAATAAGCCAATTAATCGTAATGTGCAGTTTGAACGCTTTTGCTACACTAGTTTTGACAGGGTTATCCAAAAGATCTTCGTTCTTTTTCAATTTGTTGACGGTCCCCTGTTCGATTTCGGGGAAAACTCTTCGCGAAAATATGTGACGCGTACTATTTTGTTTACACACCTGGAGTTTCAGCACATTCCGATTCATATTTCTTTCATTACTTAAAAATAATTACTTAATTACCAATTATGCTTAACTTTTGGACACCAGTGTATATATATATATATACACACACACACACACACACACATATATATATATATACATATTGTAGATTTTTTCAATTTGTTGAAGTTACTTTTGAATAAACCGTCCTGACAGATATTTTAATACAGATAATTTGTGAAAAGCATGTTTTCTTTAAAGTTCTTTTTCCTTGAATTTTACGAAAATGAAATATATATACGTATATATAATTATGTAAAAAGAGAGAAAAAGAAAAGAAAAGGGGAAACGGATTTCAATTAAACATTATTCATTTTATTTGTAGAATTTTTCAACTTGTTGAATCATATATGAGTGAACTATAGTGTCACATATTTTAAAACACGTAATTTGTTAAAAGCATATTTTCATTGAAGGTTTTTTTCCTTGTTTTCTAAGAAACTAGAAAAGTATATATACACACAGATACAACAAATATATTTTTTGGTTTATGGTAATTAAGATATGGAATTTTTCTAAGAGAAGAAAGGGGGAGGTTTGGTAAAAGATTATTCATATTATTCGTAGATTTCTCAAACTTGTTGTAATCATGTTTGAATAAATTATCGATATATATATTTTAGTACAGATAATTTGTTAAAAGGATATTCGAAAATATCTTTTTTTTCAAAACACAGAAATATTATATTTGTCAGAATAAACAGTTTTTGGAAAATACAAGTTTCCGAAATGGTGCTTCGCTAACGAGTCGCTATGGGATGGAAAATCATAGGTTCACAGCTTCTGGTAGTTTTTAAGGATTTTCTCATACGATACTATATAGGAGATTACGAAAAATATTTCTATTGATTTATGGCACTGAACATAAAGAAGTTTTCGCAGAGAAAAAGGGGGAATTAATTTTAATAAAAGATTATTCAATTTATTCTCAGATATATCCAATTTGTTGAAGTCACTTTTGAATAAACCGTCCTGTCAGATATTTTAATAGAGATAATTTGTGAAAAGCATATTTTTTGAAGTTCTTTTTCCTTGAATTTTACGAAAACGAAATATATATATATATATATATATATATATTACAATAAAATATTCATTCGTAGTTTTCTATAACTTGTTATAATCACTTTTGAATAAACTATTGTAACATACATTTTATTGCAGGCAATTTGTGAAATGAATAGTTTCCTTAAAGTTCTTTTCCCTTAAATTTTACGAAACTAAAAATGCATACGTATAAGGAAAAAAAAGAAAGGGGAAACAGATTTCAATAAAACACTATTCATTTTTTTTTGTAAAATTTTCCAACTTGTTGAATCACATATGAGAAACGATAGTGTCACATATTTTAAAACATGTAATTTGTTAAAAGCATATTTTCGTTGAAGTTCTTTCTCCTTGTCTTTTTAAGAAACTAGAAAAGAATATATATACGAATACAAAAAATGTATTTCTTGGTTTGAGATACTTAAGATATGGAGGATTTCTATGAGAAGAAATGAGGAGATTTTAATAAAAGATTATTCATTTTATTCGTAGATTTATCCACCTTATTGAAATGACATTTGAATGAATTATCGGGGCAGATAATTCAATACAGATAATTTGTTAAAAGGATATTCGAAAACATCTTCTTTTCAAAATATAGAAATATTCAATCGGTAAGGATAAAAAATTTTTGGAAAATATAATTTTCCGAAATGGTGCTTTTGGTAAAACGTAGCTATGGGTGGGAAATTTATAGGTGTCGCAGCTTCTGGTCGTTTATAAGAATTTTTCCATGCCATACAAGGTATGGGATTACGAAAAATATATCTATTGGTTTATGGCATTGAACATATGGAAGTTGTCTTGGAGAAAAAAAGGGGGAAATAGATTTCAGTAAAAGATTATTCATTTTTTTCGTAGATTTCTCCAACTTGTTGATGTCATTTTTGAATGATCTATCGTGACATATATTTTAATGGCGATAATTTATTAAAAGCATTTTTTCCCGAGGTTAGAAAAGAATATATAAAATGATAAGAAAAAGGTATAGCTTAGTTTATGTTATTGAACATGTAGATGATTTGTAAGAGGAAAAAAGAGATAAACAAATTTCAATAAAAGATTATTCATTTCAGTCGTAGATTTTTCACACTTGTTGAATCACATGTGAGTAAACTATAGTGTCACATATTTGAAAACATGTAATCTGTTAAAAGCTTATCTCCACTGAAGTTCTTTTTCCTTTTTAATTACGAAACTAGAAAAGTACATATATACGAATACAAAAAATATATTTCATGGTTTATGGCACTTAAGATATGGAGGTTGTTCAAGAGAAAAAAAGGGGCAACATATTTCATTAAAAGATTATTCATTTTATTCGTAGATTTCTCCAACTTCTTGAAATCACTTTTGAATGAATTGTCATGACATATAATCTAATACACATAATTTGTTAAAAGAAAATTTTCTTTAAAGTTACTTTTCCTTGTTTTTTACGAATCTGAAAAAGAAGTCTGTATGTAAAAACAAAAAACACATCTTTTGGCTGATGGTATTGAACATATAAAAGATTTGTAAGAAGAAAAAAGGGAGGGTGGAGGGACACAAATAATATTAAAATATTACATTTTCATTCGTATTTTTTTAAAATTTCTTAAAATCCCTTTTGAATGAATTGTCGTGACACATATTTTAATGTTGATAACTTGTTAAAAGAATATTTTCTTTAAAGTTCCTTTTTCTTGATTTTTACGTAACTGGAAAAGACGTATGTATATGAATACGAAAAATATGTATCTGGCTTGGTGGTATTAAACATATGAAGGTTTTCTAAGAAGAAAAAAAAGGGGTGAGAGGAGATGTCAATAAAATATTATTTTTTTCATTCGTAGATTTTTTAACGTGTTAAAATCACTTTTGAATGAACTTTCATGACGCATATTACCTTTGACAATAAAGTTCGGTGAAAGAATTCAGAATGACCGATCTAGCAACACTTGGAAAACAAAACGCTGCACCTGCATAGAGGCAAGTGTTGGTCATCTTCCCCCACCGTTTTTAAGTTGAGAGTCGTTTAAGTTCTGTGTAAGACGTGCTTTACTAAGTGATTGTTCAGTGTGTTGGTTCTTAACCGAGAACAGGAAAATGAACGAACAAAAGATCATACGAATTAAATATTACCAACTGAGCGAAAAATTGACCAGGCTGGAAATCGAACCCAGATACTTGGCTTACAAGGCCAATGCTTTACCTGTTAAGCTACCTGGGCGATAGCCAGCTGGGATTATCGCCCAGGTAGCTTAACAGGTAAAGCATTGGCCTTGTAAGCCAAGTATCTGGGTTCGATTCCTAGCCTGGTCAATTTTTCGCTCAGTTGGAAATATTTAATTCATATGATTACTTTACCAATCAGTTAGATTGTGTTGAAAATAACAGAACTAAAGATTAGTTTAAATTTTGGTTTTGAGTTTTCAAAGACACCGAAAGAAATTCATGAGGGGTGGTGCAAATTGGACATCCACCAAACTCACCAGATCTCAATCCTCCAGACTTATTCCTATTTTCACGACTCAAACTCTCTTTGAAAGAGATTTGACCCTATTGCTGACATCCAACGAAATGTGACGAAGCTTTTGAACTCCATCCCAAAAGAAGACTTCTTGCGATTTTCCCAGGACATGTATAACAGATCTCAGCGGTGCATAGCTATGGGAGATGACTATTTCAAAGGATGGCACGGTAACTTTCATTAGTATTTCATCTACATTAATGTTACAGGACTAGTCACCGAACTTTATTGTCAGAGGTAGTATTTTAATACAGATAATAGTATTAAAATACTACCTCATATATTACTACTACCTTATAATACTACCTCTATACTAATTCTATACTTACTACTAGTAGACAGTAGTATTTTAATACAGATAATATGTTAGAACAACATGTTCTTTAAAGTGTCTTTTCCTTGTTTTTTACGAAAGTGCAAAAAAAAAAAAAAAAAAAATGCTTAAGAATACGAAATATACATCTCTTGGTTTATGATACTAATGCATGTAGGTTTTTTAGAAGATGAAAAGGGGGAGGAGGGACATATTTCATTAACTGATTGTTAATTTTATTTGTAGATTTTTCAAACTTGTTGAAATCCGTTTTGTATGAAATTTTGTGATACATATTTTAATACAGATAATTTATTAAAAGAATAGTCTCTGTAAAGCCGCTTTTCCTTGTTTTTTAGAAACAAGAATAGTTTATGAATATGAATACGAAAACTTTATTTCTTGGTTTATGGTACTGAACATACGGAGGTTTTGTAAAAGAAGAAAGGAAAAAACAGTTTTCAATAAAAGTTTATTCATTTTATTTGTAGATTTCTCCAATTTGTTGAAATTAATTTTGAATGAACTGTCGTGGCATATACTTTATTACAGATATTTATATAATTTATTTACTGTTATATTTATAAATGTAAATATTTTTTTTTAACAGTGATTGCATTAAAATTTACAAAAAAATCTTTAAAAAGTAGAAAAGTCCTGAAAAAAGTTAAATGCGCGGAATTTAAAATAACTTATGGTCAGTTCGAAAATGGATGATTAATGTATTTAAATGAAAATTTAGAGAAATTAGCTAACTACCGTGGAATTGACATCTCATATGGCAACTTACTTTTGTAGCCAAATTAGGCGATATTTAGACAAATTTGCAAAAACTTACCAATACTGTGTTGGCAATGTCAATAGTATATTTTTCAAAAAATAATTGTTTAAGATGGCACGATTTATCATTAGAAAATTAAATTGTCATTAAGTAACCATTTATTAAAGTTATCCCTGCCATCTTTCTTAGGAATCGAATTTTAAAGAATCAATGTCCAGTTCATGCATTGCTTTGAGGAATACATGTATATTCAAATTTCAATGATCTATTTCAACAGGAAGTGGGGGAAAAGTGACTAGAATGCAAAATACAAACATAACTGTAAATTAGATGAAAGCATAAAAAAATATGTGATAATTAATTTTCCTACTTGTGAATATCCTTTCATTCTACAAAATAGAATGATCTTTGCAAATTTATTCATTATATCGAATTTTTCTATCACTTTAAAAAAATATATTTAGAAAAAATATCCGTTTTCATAAGAAACAAATATTTCATAAGCAAAGTAAAACAATTTTTGTAAAATAAGTATTTCCAAAAACGGTGCTCCCGTAAAGCATAGTTGTGGGGGAAAATTTACAGGTGTTTGATTTTCGTTTATAAAGATTTATCTAAAATCAGAATATGTATGTGAAAAGCATATCTTTTCGTTTATGTTTGGCTCATGAGCAGTTGTTTTTGGTCAATAAATGGGAACGGTTTTACATTTAGATTGTTCCAAATTATTGAAATCACTTTTGAATTATATGACAGAACATCTATTTTCAGAGATATAATTTTTTAAAAGCATGATTTTTTAAAGTGGTCTTATAATTTCGTAACGCACTGTATTTTTAAAGATAGTTATAAGTACATAAAATTTTAGCATTTGTATAAGCAATTTTCTTCTTTATGAATTGCTTTTCATTCTCCGCGAAATGACAATCTTAGAAAGTAATTGACTATGAAATCATGAAAAAAAATATGTCACACTTGCCCATGTGCCATTAAAATTTATTTTATACACTGCTCATACTTCATCAAACATTTAATACATTTTTTATTCTAACTGCAGTAATTTATTGAACTTTCCTCAAATCGGAATTAAAATTTGCATTTAATTAAAAAAATTGTAAAAAAAAAAAAAAAAAAAAAAACTTGAACATTTGCATAGATACAGTTGCTTCTCTTATACAAATGTTGAATGGAACCCACATAATTATCTACTGCAGCTTATAACCATAGTAACTTTTAGAAGATTTTAATTTAGAAGTTGGTAGGAGCGATGTTAATTTATTTAATTTATTTAGTTTGTCATTGATTCCTAATTTACCTTTAAACCTTTTCAATGGAAAATACAAATCTGAGGTATTTAGTTTTACTTAGTTACTAAATACTATATAATTAACTATCGCAATTTAAATTGTAACACGTGATAATGCAGCTATATAATACGTTGAATAACATATTCCTCTTACAACACGAAACTGTTAAAATATCACACATAAGTTTCTACTTTTAATAACATATTTAGCATTAAATTTTTATACTTATATACTTTTACTATATTATGTTCTATCATACTTATATACTTTTTATATTATACTTTAAATAACATATATTTTTTATTTTTATCATATTAAATAATAACTTTAACCAAATCTTTAAAATAAATACGATTCTTTGATTTGAATCAGGAAATTAGAGTTTGATTTTACCAACAGCAAATAATGTACTATTTGTGTGTGTTTCTTCAATTCTACTTATTCTCGTGAAATACGGGTTAAACAGTTTTATTCGAGCGTAGAGTGCAAATTACACTATTCAGGAGTAGCAGACATTTTCATTTACTTTATCGATTTATGTTTACCTTCCAGATCGTTTATTTCCTAAAAATTTATTTTCAAAGTTTTATTTAATTGTGTTTGAATAGTATCATTAATTAGTAATAAATTAAAGGACTAATATGCTTTGAAATTAATCACTAATATTAAAAGAATCTTTACTGAAAGACGTATTAAGGTACATAACAATTAAAAACGCTTAAAAACATTAGTTAACACATTCGCTGCCGATCACGCACCAGCGCGTGATTTGGCGCCAATTCGTGATTGTGGTGATGTCCAATAGCCAGTCATGTGCTGGCACGGGAAAATCTTTCACTGATTCTTTGTTATAAAAAGCAAATCGGCTTCTGGGAAAAACCCACTTCTACAGTGCGGCATTAACTATCATCACATCTTCACGTAAGCGGCAGCGAATGTGTTAAAATCACAATCTACAAATTTCCACAACCCTGTGGTCTTTATCAGGATTATATAACAATATGAGAGGTCTCGATATGGGCATACTCAGAGAAATCTAGAAAAAAAAATTACAGAATTTTCTTCTCATACGGACTTATAAATTTGTTAAAAAGTTTCGGCGAAATCTCGGTAGAACGTCCGTAAAAAAATATTAAAATCTCCATTTATTTGGTGATTTATCAAAAGTTGTCGATGAAACAAACATTCAAAAGTAACCGTTTTGTGTCAAATACTCTTTATCTTCATCGCAACGAGAGTCATTTGCTTAATTTTTATTCTTTTATCATCGGTTTTTTCATTACAGAAAAACTTCTGTAATTGAATCAAGAAACTGCTCTGATTGAATAAGGTATATTTTACAATAAAAAAATAACTGGTGGGAATATTGAAGGATTCTGAGCGATAGTTAACAAGCAGTTTTCAGACGCATTAAAATCGTTTCTTTTTAGAAAAAAAAAATATGCTTTCTAAATCGCGTGTTGCTTTTGTATTTTCGCGCCAAATATTCGAAACTATTTTTTTTTTTTTTTTACAGTTCATATGCGCGAGGCACTCATACATGGGATACAGTGGCCGCTATATTAACGCTTCTCGCGTATTATTTGGACTTCCAATTCATCGAGGTTGCTGCATCCAGATTTCCATTCTTGTTTCATGAGCGCGATGTACTCATACATGGCATATAGTGGTTGTTGCATTAATAATTTTCAAGTAGCTTAATCTTTGTTTTTCATCATCACAATAATCGTTAACTTTTTCTGCATTTTGTTTTGGAGTGTGTATGCAAATTTTCTTCTTACGGCTCATATTACCTTTTTGACATATGTCTTAGAAAATTTGCAAAATAAAATTTTCATATTTTATTTATGAATGCAACATGTAAAAAATTATCCGTTTGATTGTGGCTTAATTTGATAATTCTGTATTTTTATTGTCATTCGTTTGTCAAAAATTATTTGAACCAATAAAACTTTATACCTTTGTTGTTCAAAAGTTTATATAAATGAAATTTTCTATTCAGCTAAGTTTTTATCAATGAAACAATTAGGAAAGAGTTCCATATCCTGTTGTGCTTGGCACGATTGAAAAAAAAAATAAATAAAAAAATTGCAACAAAAAACAATTTTAGCATGTAATCAGATTTCTTAAGATGGGAGAAAAACAGTATTTTTCAATAATTTATAAATATTATACTTATTTAATAAACGTTATATATGAGAAATGTAAAAAATATATGCGATGTTTGTATAAAAGTTTTTATGTATATACATTTTAGATATCTTTCTATATAAATGTAAATATACATGGAGATATTCATATATAAATACATATTATATGTAACTTAAAAAATATGTTATATATTTATATATACATTTAAAATTTTATATATTTCAAATGTTTAGTATATGTATCAAATTAAAAGAATAGCAATAAACTTTTGAGAAGAAATATGTTAAATGCAAAAAATATACAAAAAACAAACAAATTTAGTTCATTCCTGTAATAAAAAATTACCCCTAAAGCTAGAGATCGCAACCACATAGATTCATATAATGCCAAAAAATGTTCGCCAAAAAATCAGAACAGGATATGGAACTCTTTCGAATCATTATTTTTTATGCGTAGCTATGTAAAAATTAAGAATAGTAACGCTGTATAAATTGTTTATTGAGGTTATATTAAATGCAAATAATCAAATAAATGCAATGTAAATAAGCAAATAAAAGCGCCAATCGATGGAATGAAATAAAATCATGCCCGATAAAAGAATATAGGCTAAAATACTCACCAACAAAAAACAAATAAATGAAATTCCACTTTATATTTTTTAAACAACTAAAAAAACAAAAACCAATTATAAAAAGAAAAAAAAATAAAGCAAATATTTGTAAAACTAGGAAGTATTCAATTGTGATCAACAAATGTGATACTGTTTTAAAAACTTAATACGTCTACAGTTAGTATGATTTTCTTCTATTTTATTTGTTCTGAGCACATACGGGCTCTTGTATAAAACCAAACAGTTACTTGTGTTTCCACATGTTTATGATTTAGATTACACAGTCAGAGGCGTAGGGGAATTGCATTTATTTCTTTGATTTATGTTAATTCTTGTGAAAGTTTCTTCTAATAGTTAATACGTATGTGTGCAGCATAATCCAGTCTTTTTCTCGACAAAACAGATAACAGAGTGTCTATTTATTTACTTTGTGATAAATATATTTAGGAAGCTAAATGTTTTTGAATAGTGCTGCTTTTTTTTGAGTTAGAAAATTGTAATTTAAATTTTAAATTCACTGCTTGTTTTAATAGTAGCTAATAAAAACAATAAAAGCATCCGATTTTGGTTTATTGGAATTAAAATTTACATCTGTATGTTAGATTTTTTTAAATGTTGTTATTTGAAATTGCTGATTGATATAACAATTAACAAATATAGCATTTGAATTAAACATTTATGTAAGTTTAGTCTGAATGTAATTTTAAATTTTTTGTACAGAAATTAAATTAAAATTACAATTAGTTCTATGTATTTGAAACTTGTAAATGATTATAACGATCACATGTTTTTTTTAATTATTGATAGTGTAATAATAGCAGTAATAATATTAATAATAACTGATAAAGTAGTTCTTTAAAGTTAAACTGGAAAATTGTTAAAATTAGGAATAAAAATAATAAAGGAAAATAAGACATTTGAACATTGCTATTTCTGACATTTGTGCTTTTATAGTATTAGTAATGTTTTATAGATGCAGAACTTTTAATTCATGTTTTTGAGATTTTGTTTTATACATTTCAATTTTAATTCAATTAAATCAAGGCGAATCAGAAATATGTACAGTTGTAATGTATTGTAACATAAAATTTATACTAAAAAAGATTTTCCTAATCCTATAAAATAGAAATTATAAAATATTAAAAGAAAAAAAATTACAAAAAGGAAAAAAATTAAAATAAATCTTTGAAAAACTAGGAAGTTCTTCTAATAGTTAATACTTATGTGTGCAGAGTTATCAAGTCTTTTTTCTCTACAAAACAGATAAAAAAGTGTCTATTTATTTATTGTGTGATAAATATATTTAGGAAGGTAAATGTTTTTGAATAGTGCAGCTATTTTAGTTAGAAAATTGTAATTTAAAGTTTTAATTCACTGCTTGTTTTAATAGTAGCTAATAAAAACAATAAAAGCATCCGATTTGGGTTTATTGCAATTAGAATTTACATCTGTAAATTAGATTTAAAAAAAAATGTTATTTCAAATTGTCGAATCATATCACCTTGAACAATAACTACTGTAAAGGTTACATTGCAACTATTAAGCGTAAATATAGTACTTGAATTTAATCCTTTCGGATATGGTGTACTACTAATAGTACATCATCTTTCAACTAACATATTTTTCCAGTAATTAGCAATTGTTTTCAAAGAGCCTCATATTCTTTTTTAAAGACTGCTGTTGAAAGCGTGCATATAATTTTTTTACTAAAAGATGGCCCTACAAGTCTAGGAACACTCATTCAAGATGGATGAAACTTCGAATTCACGTCAAGCGGATGATTCTTTTGAAGTTCCTCTCATTATTGATATTGTAAATAGTTAGAAGTATTATTTTAAATTGTTTTCGTAAAAAGTTATTGTGGATAACGTTTGGTGTAATTTTTATAATCTAAACCATTCAAAAGTTATGATTTATAAGTCTTTGAACATGCGTACTTATTAGTAGTACAGTGGTCTTTAAAGGAATTAATTTTACTAAAATGTGCACATTGTAGTGATTAATTTTTAGAAATGAAGTTTATAGTAATTTAAGTTGAATATTTATGTTTTATAGCAATATTTCTCTTTCTTTTTGTCATATAATATTGTTATGCGATATTATAATAACCTACAATTTGTAAGAAAAAAAATAGATTTATTAGACTTTACTTTATCAGTTGCTGAAGTGCTGGCTTTCGAAAACCAAATTGTAATTCACCAACCATTACTATTCCCTCTAAAACAATTTGAAACTATCACTTCGCCCAATTGAGGATGTAACATATGATGATACTGGCCATACGATAGAGTCAATGTGCAACAAAGATGCAAATTAGAAGTATGTAACTTTAGAACATTTTTATGAAAAATGCAACCTCTACTTATGGTCCCATGCTGACAATAATTATTTCAAAACTTTTCATACCAAATAAGAGAAGTCACCAGAATGTACCAACAAATGAAAATGTTACTTATTTATTTATTTATTTGCAATTTTTACATGTTTTTTCTATTTAGAAGTATAAATTGAGTATCAAATATTGCAAATTATATAATGCTAGTTGCATATTTATAAATATATCTTCTACAATTTTTATATATCTTACAAAATTTCGATTTCACATTGTACTATATTATCTTTTGAGCCTATTGTACTAATAATAAAATATCCGTAAATGACAACTTCTTCCTCGACAGACTAATGTACTATTAATAGTACATAATGTATTTCTTTAAATAATTATAATATTTTAATAAAACTTAATTTTTGACTTTTAGAGCAATACTTTTTCATGTTTAAATAAAAAAAAATTGGAACGCAAAAACAATTTGGGCCCGAAAGGGTTAAGATTTTGTAAGTTTAATGTTAATGTGATTTTTAATTTTCTGTAAAGAAGTTAAACTAAAAGTACAATTAGTTCTGTGTATTTCAAACTTGTAAATGATTATAACGATCTCTGGTCTTCTTTTAATCATTGATAGCGATATTGTATAAATAATAGCAGTAATAATATTAGTAATAACTGATAAAGTATTTTTTTAAAGTTAAAATGGAAAATTGTTAAAATTCGGAAATCGAGGAAAATACGACATTTGAACATTGCTATTTCTAAAATTTGCGCTTTTACATTATTACTAATTTTTTTATTGATGTAGAAATTTTAACTCATATTTTAATAGTTTTGTCTTATACATTGCAATTTTAATTCAATTAAATCAAGTCGAATAAGTAATAGGTACAGTTGTGATGTATTGTAAAATAAAATCTATACTGAAAAACATTGTCCTTATCCTATAAAAATGAAAGAATAAAGTAAAAAAAAAATAAAACAAATCTTTGAAAAACTTTGAATTATTCGACTGGAATCAACAAATGTGATACTGTTTCAAAAACAAAATACTTGCGTAGTTTGTATAATTTTCTTCTATTTTATTTGTTCTGAGCAAATACGGGCTCTTGTATAAAACCAAACAGTTACTTGCGTTTCCTCATGTTTATGATTCAGATTACACAGTCAGAGGCGGAGGGTAATTGCATTTATTTCTTCGATTTACGTTTATTCTAGAGAAAGTTTCTTTTAATAATTAATACTTATGTGTGCAGAATTATCGAGTCTTTTTTACGCAGAACAGATAAAAGAGTGTCTATTTATTTATTTTCCGATAAATATATTTAGAAAGTTAAATATTTTGAATAGTGTTGCTATTTTTTTTATTTTGATTTCTTCAGTTAGAAAATTGTAATTTAAAGTCCCTGTTCGTTTTAATAGTAGCTAATAAAAAAGATAAAAGCAGCCGATTTGAACTTTTTGAAATTAGAATTTACATTTGTACGTTAGATTTTTTTAAAATGTTGTTTTTGAAATTGTTGATTCATATCACCATTAACAATCACTAATGTACAGGTTTTATTGCACCTGTTATGCGTAAATATAGTACTTGAATTTCAGATTTGTATAAGTTTAATGTGAATATAATTTTTAATTTTCTGTTCAGAAGTTAAATTGAAACATATACTGTTGGTTCTATGTATTTGAAACTTGTAAATTACTATAACGATTACTGGTCCTTTTTTAATCATTGAAAGCGATCTTGTGTAAATAATAGCAGTAATAATATTAGTAATACATGATAAAATATTTTTTTTAAGTTCAACTGAAAAATAGAATGAGAATTTCAAATAATAAAGGAAAATAAGACATTTGACTATTGCGTTTTTATATTATTACTATTTTTTTTTTATTTATGTAGAACTTTTAAGTAATATTTTAGAGATTTTGTCTTATACTTTTCAATTTCAATTCAATTAAATAAAGTCGAATCAGAAATAGGTACAGTTGTAATGTGTTAAAATATAAAATTTATACTGAAAAACTTGTCCTATTCCTCTAAAAATGAAATAATAAAAGAATAAAAGATAAACCAATTATAAAAAGGAAAAACATTAAAGCAAATACTTGTAAAACTAAGATGTATTCGATTGGAATCAACAAATGTGGGACTGTTTTAAAAACATAATAATTGTACAATTTGTATGATTTTATTCTGTGTTATTTGTCCTGAGCAAATACGGGCCCTTGTATAAAACTAAACAATTACTTGCGTTTCGCCATGTTTATGATTCAGATTAAACAGTCAGAGGTGGAGAGGGAATTGCATTTATTTCTTCGATTTACGTTTATTCTCGAGAAAGTTTCTTCGAATAGTTAATCCTTATGTGTGCTGAATTATCGAGTCTTTTTCTCTACAAAACAGATAAAAGAGTGTTTATTTATTTATTTTACGATAAATGTACTTAGAAAGTTAAATATTTTAAATAGTGTTGCTTTTTTGGAGTTAGAAAATAATGATTAAAAGCTTAAATTCATTGATTGTTTCAACAGTTGCTAATAAAAAATATAAAAACACCCGATTTTATTTATTTATTTATTTTTTTTTGAATTACAATTTACATCTCTTTATTTGATTCTTTTTAATGTTGCTATTTGAAATTGATGATTGATATCATCATTAACAATTATTACTGTACGGGCTAAATTGCAACGACTATGCGTAATTATATATTATTTGAATATAAGATTTGAATATTTTTAATTTTTAATTTTCAGTACAGAAGTTAAATTAAAACATATACTGTTAGTTTTATGTATTTGAAACTTGCAAATAACTATAAAGATTATCGGTGATTTTTTTTAAATGATGATAGCGATCTTGTATAAATTATAGTAATAATAATATTAAAAATAATAATATAATATTTTAAAAACAGTTGATCATGAACATTTTTGAATTTTCAAATATGTTCGGTATAAAATTAATAAATGAAAATAAGATATTTGAACATTTCTATTTATGACATTTGCGTTTTTATATAATTGCTAATTTTTTAATGGTCTAACAATTTTAATTCATGTTTCAGAGATTTTGTTTTATAGATTTCAATTTTAATTCAATTAAATCAATTTTAATCAGAAATAGATACAATTGTAATGTATTGTAAAATAAAATTTATACTGAAAAGCATTGTCTTTAACATATAAAAATGAAATAATAAAAATCCAATGATTAATAATAAAAGTCCATGAATACATACTAAAATTTCATAGTTTCAATGAGTTTTTTTTTTTTTTTTTTTTTTTTTTTTTTTTGTTAAATACAATAATAAAGGTATTGACTCGATGTTTAATAAAATTTTGATAGATTCAAGTTTGCTGGATACAGTATATATGATTGAAGAAAGATACGCTCATTTTAATATTATGTTTCTTCATGTTTTTAAATCAAATACAGTGCTCAGTAAAAGTTTAGACATGATCGATTACGCTTCTATTTTCAGAAGTATGTACCGAATGTTTGTAATTCCTCTGTTATATATTACTTGTGACTTATCCTTTATTCACACACAATAAATTTTTAATTTTACCTTTTACATAAAATATAATGACAAAAATAAAATAAAATTGACATTGTGGCAAAAGTATAGACAATTTGTGTATTTACAGAAAAATAACTACAAATTAAAATCGAGTTGCACCCGCATTGTTTGCAGTATGTGCAAGAATGTGACTTTTCATCGAAAAAAACTAAATGCTGCGTCTCTTGGGGGTCTATTTCGTACCAAACATGTTCAACAGCAGCTCGAACCTCATTAAAAGAAAATTATAGCAAAATTTTGCATAAACATTACGACATATGATGTTACAAAAGTTTTCGATTGGGTCCGGATTAGAACTAAACGCCGGGCAGTTGAAATCAATAGTATTTTCAGAGTTAAACGAAGTTCTTCTTTTGTATGCAAAATGAATAGATGTTAAAATTCATACTTTAGATCAGCAAAAGTTCCCCAAATGACTAAAAATTAATTTCCAACGTATGTACGTAGTCTTGTGTTGCTTGGCAACCAATGAATAACCCCACAGATTACACGAGCATTAAAGCTAAGTGAGGACCAAATTATTTAAAAGTCACCTTCTTTTTGTCGACTTAATAAAGTCCCACTATCTTCACTTAAGTCATTCCAATAGTATGTCCACTTGTTTGGGTCATTCAAATTCCACTTTTTTTCGTTACTGAATATCATAGCGTACCATTTGGGTCCATATGACGTATGTTTACAAGTTAATTGAATTCTCGCCAATTTATAGCGGTATTTTAAAGCTGGTTGTTTTATCATTTTCATGTAAATTGATTTACCTGTTTCTTTAATTCATCTACGAATTATTTCCATCGACACAGAAAGTTCTGACTTACTTTTAATGTGATTAGCAATCCTTACTTGTGTAAATGTCAGTTTCTGGATACTTTTCTCATCTCATTTTCTCGTTATACAAGATCTTCCAGATTATGTTTTATTTTGAAAGAGTCATCCTTAGACTATACTTCATAGACTTTGGACGATTCAGTGCTCCTGAAATTTGTGCAACAGTCTTTCCTTTCCATTTCAGCTTTCTTACTTCAATTACCTCATCTAATTGAATATTTTTAGCTCGCGGCATCTTCAATAACTGATGCTATGTCTAAATATAATTAAATACTTCAGACATGTAACATCATAACTTGGAAATTTGCATTTTTCCATGTACAATTGGCTAAAAATCAAAAAAGTGTCTAAACTTTTGCAATATGCAAATTTTACTTTTTTTAGTTGATTTAAATACTATCTTATATTATAACCATTATTTTTATTCTACATTGTATAAAATATATTTGAAAATAGGTATAGCCATTTGTAAAACTTACGTGTTCATATTTTTTATTTAAAGGTTAAAAAACACCAGTGTCTAAACTTTTGCTGAGCACTGTATAAGGCAAGAAAAAAACCAGATGCCAGTTTATGTGTCAGCCTATGTAAATGATATATATTGGATAATTTTTTATGTGTGTAACATTCATTTGCAGTAATGCAAACGGGAAATCAGATTTTTTTTTTTTTTTGGGAAATCTGACTGATTGACTGGTTTTTATTGGAAAGTCCTAAATTTTAAAGTTATTTATATCAAACGAATAATAAACGATTAATGAAGTAAAACTAGAATGAAATACACTCGCTTACTGAAAGTTTAAAATAAGTTTTCGTTGTGGTTTGAAATCAGCTAACACAACTGTTAGGGTTTTTTGTCTCATTCACCATATTTTTGGTCTCATTTTAATTAAATTCGAGCTTATTTTGTTGAAGATTTGATTGCATTTCACGATAAAAATATAACTCTTGCTAATACATAAAACTTTATTATGGTTGCGGTTTTTATCTGATTATTTTATTTATAAGATAATTTTCAAAAATATGCAAATTAATATTAAACGCTCTAGTGCGTTCATAAATCTAATTTTCTAGACTTATTAATTAAATGATAATTTACGTAAATTGCTTAATACTTAAATCGAAGAATGCCTGTACTTGTAGAAATTAGCTAAGTGATGCCCATGGTACATTAGGTTGTGTACATCTAGTTTATATTTATTTAAATTCGCTTAATGGGGTAGGGAGTTATTGGTTCCAATAATTTTATTTTATCAGTCTCCACTGTTGTTAATACATGCTAATATTAAACGAAGTTTAAATCTAATATTTGAGCTTTTTTCTTTCTTTTTTTAAAGCATAAGATTTATTTTAAAGCATAAGATTAATAAGATTTATCTTACTACTGATCTCTAACGTCTATGTACTTAAAATTTAACTTATTCTAGCAGGGCCTGACGCCATCTTTTTATTTACTGGTTTATAATGTCAGTTTTGTTTTTCTAAACAGTCTTTTTTTAGATATATGAATTAGCTAATATATATATTTTAGATATATGCTTTGCTAATAATTTGAATGTGAAAAAAGCATACATGTATCTATACTATGATATCAAATATAAAAATGGTTTAAGTACGTTATATTTATAACCAATTTTAAAGTTTTTAGTCTAAGAATGAATTACTTGAAATATAAAATAACTTTTTTTTAAAAGTATTTTCAAGTAAAGTATCAGACACTCATTCAATATGTGTCAGTTAATTATTTTTCAAATTGGAGTGGGTATGAGATATTGGTGCTTTTTACAATATATATAAATAAAAATAAGCATTACAATGTAAAATTTTTGAAAATTTTGTCAACAGTAATCATTAAATGCATCTGTACTATTCTTTAAAAAAGTTTAAAATGCATTTAAAATGCATTTAAAATTATGTAATATCGATTTGAACAAGAAAGCTAAGCTATGATTTATTTGAGTTTTCACCCTATATATATATTTTTTAAAACTATTATTTTTTTTATTTTTTTTATCCATTTTCCCCTTTTTTTTTCTTGCTGTTCATACTACATACCTATGCATGCACGTACTTTTTATTTAAAAAATATCTTTTATCAATACGAAGGGCTTTTCCTCTTTTAACCAAAAATCTAAATTGTAGATTACAAATTAACGTACATAGGAAAAGTGTTCTGCTCTGACCTCAGGAATAGAAGAGATGCTAGAATACTTCTAAGACTATGCAAATGATACTCGCCTGTTGTACATGTTTCTTTGTTCGACATGCAGCCTTTTTTTGCCCGAGGGAGAGAAAGAAGGAAGTTTCTGATGATGGAAGTTTTTAACATGCATGGTCCACTGTGTACTCTTTATATAAAGATCAGATTTTTCTCACTTTTTTCCCTTTTCAGTAAATGCATGTTACAACTTGCGGTTCTGAATTAAAGCATTAAAGGAAAAAAGGCCGCGAAAATTATAACATAAAATTTTCTTACAAGGAAAGACTTTTGTAATATCTCCGCTATAGATTTGTATGCAACTATAGATCCTTTTTAATAGTTTAAACAATGGTTATCTTTGAACATATTTCTTTTGTGTTAAACATTAAATCGATACACATTTTAAAAACTTATTTGAATCTTAGAAGGTGAAAGAAAGATCTTTTGGGTTAAATTCAGAAGGTTTTGGTTCATAGATATAGAAGAAACTTTTCGCAAAGAAAAGAAATTAAAATCAGTATATAAAAGTACTAATATTTAAAAAGCAGTTTTGAGTTAATGACGCTTGAAAAATTTGTGAAATCATAAGAAGAATGAATTTAAAGTAAATAGGTTTTCCCAACAGCTAATAAGTTTAAATAATACAAATAAAATAATAATAATAATAATATAATAATAATAATGCAGTAATCACTTAAAACATCTGTACTGTACTTTCAAAAAGAAAATTAAGTATGAAACATACTTAAAATTAGGTAATAGCGATTTTGAAAAGAAAGAATCCTGAAGCTATCATTTATTACAATTTTCACCTCAGATATATTTTCTATAGCTATTTATTATTATTATTTTTTTAAATTATACGTCTCTCCCAAACTCTCTTCTTCTCTTGCTGTTCACGTGTCGTACCTATGCATGCACGTACTTTTTATTTAAATTAAAATATATCTTTTACCAATATAAAGGGCTTTTCTTCCTTTAACTAAAAATCTAAATTGCAGATTACAAATTAAACGTACAAAGCAAAAGTGTTCTGTTTTGACCTCAGGAATAAAAGAGATGCTGGAAAACTTCTAAGAATATGCAAATGATCCTCGTCTGTTCTACATGTTTCGCTATTCGACATGCAGCATTTTTTTGCCCGAGGGATAGAAAGAAAGAAGTTTTTGATGATGGAAGTTTCTTATATGCATGGTCCATCGTATACTCTTTACGGGAAGGTTAGAATTTTCGCCCTTTTTTCCTTTTTAGTAACTGCATATTACAAGTTTTGCTTCTGAATTAAAGCAGCGAAAGGAAAATTCGGTGGAAAATATAACCATAAAATTTTCATACAAAGAAATGCTTTTGTAATATTTCCCCTATAGATTTGTGTTCAATTACAAATCATTCATAATAGTTAAAAAAAATGATTATCTTTGAATATATTTGTTCTGTGTTAAACGTTAAGTCTATATACATTTTAAAAAGTTCTTATGAAATAAAGGAAAGATCTTTTGGGTTAAATTCAGTGGGTTTTTTGTTCATCGGTATGGAAGAAACTTATAGCTAAGAAAGGAAATTAAAGTCAGTATATAAAAGTACTACTATAGTAAAAGAAGTTTTGAGTTAATGACGCTTGAAAAAATTGCGAAAGCATTAATTAAATAATTTTTAAGTAAATAAGTTTTCCCAATAGCTAATAAATTTTACGAATTCAAATGAAATAATAACAAAAAATATTAATAAATAATGATAATTATAGTATAATAATAGCAATACAGTAACCATTTAATATCCCTGTACTATCCTTTAAAAAATAAGTATAAAAGGTATTTAATATTATGTAATATCGATATAAACAAGAAAACATTCTTAAGCAATCATTTATTTGGGTTTTCACCCTATATTTATTTTTTATAGCTATTAATTTTTTTTTCAATTTTACGTCCATCCCACCCTCTCTTCTTCTCTTGCTGTTCAGATGCCGTACCTATGCATTCACGTACTTATTATTTAAATTAAAATATATCTTTTATCAATACAAAGAGCTTTTTCTCCTTTAACTACAAATCTAAATTGCAGATTACAAATTAACGTACAAAGCAAAAGTGTTCTGTTCTTACCTCAAGAATAAAAGAGATGCTAGAAAACCTCTAAGACTATGCAAATGATCCTCGTCTGTTCTACATGTTTTGCTGTTCTACATGCAGATTTTTTTGCTCCAGGGATAGAAAGAAAAAAGTTTTTGATGATGGAAGTTTCTTACATGCATGGTCTACTGTGTACTCTTTACGAGAAGATCGGATTTTTTAAAATCTTTTTCCTTGTTTCAATAAATGTATGATACAATTTGCGTAATTCTGAAATAAAGCAATGAGGGATATAGGCGGTTAAAATTATAACCTATAAAATTTTCTTTCAAAGAAATACTTTTGTAATATTTCCCCTATAGATTTGTGCGCAATTACAAATTCTTCATAATAGTTTAATAAATGGTTATCTTTGAATATATTTGCTCTGCGATAAACATTAAATCGATATACATTTATAAAAGTTATTTGAATTTTATAAGATAAAGGAAATATGTTTTGGGTTAAATTCAGAAGGTTTTACGTTCAGAGATATAGAAGAAACTTATAGCTAAGAAATGAAATTAAAGTCTGTATATAAAAGTACTAATATTTCAGAAGTAGTTTTGAGTTAATGACGCTAGAAAAAAATGCGAAAGCATTAGGAGAATTAATTTTAAGTAAATTTCCCAACAGCTAATGAATTTTAATAATGCAAAAAATGTATCAAAATTATTTTTACGTATTTGCAGTAAAATGACAAATGGGTGCATTTTTCGGGTCAAACTGTAAAGGGAGAACTACACTACACTCGACTAAAATTAGTCTTTTTTTTTTCTTTTGGCTACTACAAAATTGCTCATTATCTGAATGTAAATAAGTTCTGTCATCTGCATTATTTGCGTGTACATTATCCAAACTCACTAATTCTGTTCTTAAATTCTCATATTTTGCAAAACCTTGGAAAACCTTATTATCTCTCCAATTCAAAATTCTCAATACAATCTTCAAGATTCTACTAACTTTCCTTCTATATCTCTCCTATACTATCTCATTAAAGTCGCTGATAGCGTTGTCAAGACGCAGCTTAATACCATCTTAGATAACTAAAACTTTTTAACCTCGGAAAAATTTGGATTTGGATATAATCATTTAAAACAATATCACTTGTTTCGTGTAGTGCATCTCTTGAGTAAGACCCTTTAAATGAGAATCCCAGTTACTGCCATTCTTTAGATGTCGCTATAGATTTCGATGCATTTTGGTATATTGGACTCATTTACAAATCAATCAGCTCGGAATTCATGCTTGACTTTTAATCTTATTTTTTATTACCTTATGCACCGCAATTTTTGTAAATTCCATCCACACTTTACTCTCGGATAATCTTCAGGGATCGATTTGGGGGTCTATCCTGTTTAGCATCTTTTTTAACCATTTTCCACGTTCACTGAGTTCACGATTCACGGTTTTATTGTTCTATATGAGAATGACATAGTAATATACTCCTCCTTACATAATCCATATATATTATGCAAAAATATTTAAAAACACTTTGACACTTTCAGCAACTGGTACACCTTGTGGTTCGTTGAACTTTATGAAAATATAAAACTGCTGCTGTCTGCTTTTCCATTCGTTTAATTATCCTAACCTCACTATCAACAACGTCACTATCTCTTGGATAGATCACACTAAATATTTAGATGCCACCTTGGATAAACATCTCACTTGGAATAACCATGTTCATAACGTTAGCGTTAAAGCCGCCGGCATCTAAAAATATTTTTACTCTCTCCTTGATAATAGCTTTCTTTCTGTTCAAAATAAATTTTTAGTATATAACACATGCATTTGTTGTATTCTTCCTTAAGCTTGTCTAGTCTGGGGATTTGCTAGCAAGCCTAATCACAATTACTTATACAAAATTTACATCAAACAATTTAGAATAATACGTAGTGGCATTAAATATCTTACGAATACCACAATTCGCAAAGATCACTGTACCAGTTATATTTAAAAAAAGAATGCACTAACTTTTCAAAACACTTTGTCACAATATCAACAATATTCTGAATGAAATAATTACGGAACTACCGGGCTTCAAGGTCTCTGACACCGTCAATAAAAAACACCCTAAATTTGCTTTGTTTGTTAAAAGATGAAAGTGCGTTGTCTTCCCCTTAACAATTTATTTATTTATTTATTTATTTATTTTATGTTTTTTGTCTCTTTTGTATTAAAAAATCTGAATCTGTTACTTCTGTAATTTATTATATTTTTAATTTAATGTATGTTCCAGACTACAGCAATCATTTCTTCACATGTTTATGAATGGCGATACATCTCTTTCCAGTGACAGAAAATAATAAGGTGATCCCTTCTTTAAAAAATATCAGTGCACTTAATATGAATTCAATATAAAACAGAATTTCTAATTTATGAATCTATACATTTCCATGAATTTATTGGCATTGAAAGCATAAACAATAGTTTATCAGTACATGCTATTTCAGTGTCCAAATGTGTATTTGCCTGACATACCAACGCCATTTAATGTCCAGGTAATACTCTGAGCGGCAGCATATAATATCTATGGGATGCATTGTATGATAGATAATGACTATTCAGTAACCGACTAATTTGCCTAGATAGATTATCACAACTCAAGCTCTAAATAATGTGTTGCATATAGCATTATTATTGTTCGGTGAGTTTGTAATTTTCTTACTTACATAGCAATTTTTAAAATATGATGTCATAAATCTCCATAGTTCCAAAAGAGCCAGTAGTAACTATCATTTTATTTGTATCAATATTTCCCTTTTTTTTATGGTGTTGTCAAATCCGGACATAATTTATTCAAAATTCTTTTATCATTTGTTATTCAAAACGTTTTATTCGGAAATTCCGAATTCATATCAGAAAACTATGAAACAGATTATTTTAATTTTTATTGTCGAATGTACATAACTCTTTACATAGATTAAAAAAATAGAAATTATTTCGTTAACTACATTTAGACTTTACAGTATAAAAAATCGAGTCTCTAATGTAATTTATAATTTATAAATCTATACATTTCCATGAATCTTCTGGCACTAAACGTAATCAATTGTTAATCAATAATACATATTTCAGTGCTCAAATGAGTATTTTCCTGACATACCAATGCAGTAATGTACAAGTAATACTCTGACCGACATCTTGTCGCAATATAATAATATATGAGAAGTTTTGTATGACATATTATGGCTATTCAGTATCCGACTAATTTGCCTAGATAGATTATCACAACTCAATCTCCAAATTATGTGTAACCTATAGTATTTTTTTGTGTATTGAATATGCAATTTTCTTATTTACATCCCGATTGTTAAAATATATAATGTCATAAATCTCCACATTACCAAAGGTGCTAATAGTAACCATATTAATGTTCTATTTGTACCAATATTATTTTGTTTTATACGGTGTTGCCCAAACCGGACATTATTAATTGGGAAATTTTATTTATATTTTCTTTAGTGATTTGTTATTCAGAATTTTTTACTCTGAATTTCCGAATTTATATGAAAAAACTTTGAAAGTATACAATTATATTTTTATCGTGGAATGTCTATAAATTCTTTATATAAAATTAAAAAAATATATATAAATTGTTTCGTAAATAAATTTAGACTTTACAGTATAAAGCAGAATCTCTAATTTAATTTCAAATTTGTAAATCTATACCTTCCCATGACTCTTCTGTCATTAAAAGCCTAAACGATTGTTTATCAGTTTATGATATTTCAGTGTTCAAATGAATATTTGCCTGACATACCAATGCCGTTTAATATTCAGGTAATACTCTTACGGACAGCTTGTCGCAATATAATATCTATGAGATGAATCGTATGACAGATTATGACTATTCAGTATTAGACTAATTTGCCTAGATACATTATCACAACTCAAGCTCTAAATAATGCGTTACCTATCACATTATTATTGTTCTTTGAATATGTAATTTTCTCACTTTTATCTCGATTATTAAAATATAATGTCATAAGTCTCCATATTTACAATTACAATAGTAACTATTTTAATATTATAATTGCATGAATACTACCTTATTTTATACGGTGTTGCCAAAACCGGACATTATTTATTCAGAAATTTTATTCAGAATTTCTTATGTTTTGTCATTCGGAATTCTCTATTCGGAAATTTCGAATTCATATCAGAAAACTTTGAAAGGGTTTAATTTTATTTTAGCGTAGAATGCACTAAACTCTTTACAAAAATTATAAAATTTATAAATTGTTTCGTAACTATTTTTAGACTACAGTATAAAAACCGAATCTCTAATTTAATCTCTATACATTACCATTACCATGAATCTAAAGCCTCAACAAATCTTTATCAGTATTTGATATTTCAATGTTCAAATGAATATCTGCCTGACATACCAACACCATTTAATGTCCAGGTAATACTCTGCCCGACAGCTTGTCGCAATATAATATCTATGGGATGAATGGATGAATTGTGTGACTGGTTTTGACTATTCAGTATCCGACTAATTTGCCTTGATACATTATCACAACTCAAGTTCTAAATAATGTGTTACCTATGACATTATTATTGTTTGTTGTAATTTGTCACTTACATCCCGATTATTAAAATACAATGTTATAAATATTCATATTACCAAAAGTGCCAGTAGTAACTATATTAATATTTTATTTTTGTCATTATTTCCTTGTTTTATATTATTTTGCCAAATCCGAGCATTATTTATTCAGAAATTTTATTTAGATTTTTTTTCATTTGCTATTCGGAATTTTTATTCTGAAATTCTGAATTCATATCAGAAAACTTTGAAAATATTTAATTTTATTTCTATCGTGGATAGTACAAAACACTTTACATTCATTCAAAAATTTATAAAATGTTTCATAACTACATGTAGACTTTTCCCAACGGTTTATGTAACCCATTCGAATCTAGCATTTTTTAAGAGAATTTTATTCAATATTTTCAGAATTTGTTAAAAATATTTTAATGTTACTTTATCAGAGTTTCAAAGACTTACAAGAACCTTTTACCAGAATTTTCCTAAGGAAATAATTAGAGATCAATTAATTAAATTTTATTTAAGAAAAATGTATTATATCTTCTGATATAGTGGCTAGTACTTTTCGAAATGTCTGATTCTAGAATACCTAACATCTCTTGAATCTTTTTATGTGTATGAACCCTGTTTCCTAAACACGCAAATGCCCTGAAATTAAATAATAAAAATGTATAGTTTCTTTCTTAGAAATATCGAAAAGAAGTATATGCACCTTTTGAAGATTTGCATCAATATCTCTGAAATGAGCTAGGCAATCAGGCAGTTATACGAATAACCTAAATTTCCAAAAATTAAATAATACAAATGATATTTTCTTTTTTACAAGTGTAAAAAAATGTGATATTTTCCCCTTTTGAAGATGCAGATAGGCAGATTCAAATGGAGGACCGACACAGGCAGTTGTTTTTAACTTCGAACAGGCTGAAAAACTGTTTTGTATTTTCCATAATTTGTATATATTTTGCAATGAAAAGGTTCTTTGTAGTTTGTAATATGATGGCTTTTTTTACCAGACATTCCGTAATTCAACCGTACTTGAACTAGTTATAAACGTATTATATTTTTCTATTTCACTAATCTATTTTTTAGACTAATAGTTAGTAATGGATATTTTTTTTATTTAAGAAAAGTACACTGTATGTATTCTGAAATTTTGTTTCAAGTAATGAAACTCTGTATTAGTTTCACAGGCTTTCTGTAAAGGAATAAAAGATTAAAACTGTGAGCATTATTAATATGATTTTACTAGAAAATATAATGTATATTTTTAAAGTGTTACGAAGAATGAGTTAAATATTTTATTAGGAATATTTTTTTAAATAAACGTTGATGAATACATACCAGCTTCTATGAAGTAATAAAAAACACCTACAGAAAATCTTTTCTGTTTACTCGAACGTGACCTATGGTATACCTTTAAGAATTAAATTTTTAAGTGACTTTTTTTATTCTCTTATTTCTATGCATCACGAAACAGAACTAACGTGAAACAAGAAAAGAACTAAATCCTTTCAAACTTTCTCAACGGAATACACAGCGGTGCCTAAATGTTAGAAATTTCCTTTACCAAAAACTTCTTCCTTTTCCTCCGGGACCAGAAAGGAAAAAGAATTTGCATATTCTTAGAAATTCTGTGGTTAATTTTTTGTCTTTCCATTGAACTAAAAACATTATGTATATATTTTTTCTTTTTGCTTTTTATCTGTTAATTTGTAATCTGTAAGTTACACGGATATTTAAAACTCAGGTGTAAATGTTATTTGAATTGTAAATTAAATTTTAATTTTCAACTTAGTAAAAAATCTATTTACATTGTTAATTGCAAAAATTCTGAAACGATAGCTAAATTTTAACTGCGAATACCCGGCGGTTGCTCTATTAAAATGTTGCCTATCAAAATGATAATGGGAACTGCTCGCTTAAATTTCGTTGGAATTCAATGTATGATTAATAAAGTATTTCATTTTTATTTTATTGAGTTTTTTTCAACAACATTAGAATTTTAAATATCGGCACATTATTTAACTTTTAATTAGATTTTTTATACAATGATTACAATTTAAGAAAGAAATGTTATTTTAAAACCGTCTTGTATTTCCCATAATTTGTATATATTTTTCAATGAAAAGGTCCTTTACATCTTGAAGTACGATGGTTTATTGTACCAAACATTCGCTAATGAGCTATTGCTAAACTCATTATATTTTTTTACTATACTTCTATATTTTTTAATTAAATAGTTAGAAAATAACACTTTTTTAATTTAAGGAAATTTCACTGTATGTTTTTTTAAAATTCTGTTTCATACAATAAAACTCCGTATCAGTTTCACAGGATTTCTGAATACAAATTACAGATTAAACTGTTACCATTGTTGATGAAATTTTACTACATTTTATTTTTATTTTTATAGGGAAACTAAGAACTGTTAAAATATTTTAAGAATATTTTCAGAAATAACTGTTGTTGAATATTTAATACTTTCTATGAAAAAATAAAAAACACCCAAAAATCTTTTTTCTCTACTAGAACTTGACCTATGCCATACCTTTAACAATTAAAATTTTAAGTGACTTTTTTTATTTCCTTATTTCTACACACCACGAGGCAGAACTAACGTGAAACAAGAAAAAAACTAAATCCCTTCAAACTTTCTGAACGGAATACACCGCGGTATCTAAATGTTAGAAATTTCCTTTACTAAAAACTTCTTCATTTTCCCCCGGGAGCAGAAAAGAAAAAGAATTTGCATACTCTTAGAATTTCTGTGGTTAAGTTTTTTTCTTGTCATTGAACTAAAAACATTATAGTTTTTTTTTCTTTTTGCATATTACCTGTTAATTTGTAATCTGTAAGTTACATAGATATTTAATACTCAGGAGTAAATGTTATTTGAATTGCAACTTAAATTTTTATTTTAAAGAAAGTAAAATATCTACTTACAGTGTTAATGGCAAAAATTTAAAACGATAGCGGAATTTTTATAGGGAATACCCGGCGGGTAAATGCCGCTATTTAAAAATTGCCTATCAAAATGATAATGGAAACTGCGCGGCTAAAAATTCGTTGCAATTTAATGTGTGATACATAATGTATTTCATTTTTATTTTATTGAACTTATTGTAAAAGATTATATTTTTATGTACATCAATACATTATTTTAACTTTTAATTAAGTTTTTTTACGATGATTACTTTATTGTTTCAGATTATAATTACATTGAAAAGACAGATTTTCTTAATTTACGTCTCGTTTTCTTGTAAAACAGATTTTCGTAATTTACGAAAATATAGTATCATCACTAACGAGAATACACAATAAAATCTTCCGCTCAAGATTTTGAAAAGCGTTCCGTTATCTTTAGAAACATCACTAAAGAAATTGTCTTAGAAATTTAAGGAATTTATAAAAATATCTTTTTATTAGTTGTCGTGGTTTCGAAAACGTCAACTAGTGCAAAAGTATTGTATTTTTCTACTTCTATATTTTGTAGCCTAATAGTCACCAAAGAACACTTTTTAAACTGAAGAAAATTACACTCTGTGTGTTCTGAAAATTTGTTTCATACAATGAAATTCTGTATAAATTTCGTAGGATTTCTCAATATGAATTACAGGTTAAAATTGTTGTTGGTATGATTTTACAGCATACTTTATTGTATTTTTACAGTGTAAAAAACAACTATTAAAATATTTTATTAAGAATATTTTCTGAAATAAATCTTGTTGAGTATATGCTATCTTCTATGAAATAATAAAAATCACTTAAAAAATCTTTTTTGTTTACTCGACCTATGCCATACTTTTAACAATAAAATTTTTAAGTGACTTTTTTATTCCTTTATTTCTATGCATCACGAGGCAGAACTAAGGTGAAACAAGAAAAGAACTAAATCCTTTCGAACTTTCTGAACGGAATACAAGCGGTGCCTAAATGTTAGAAATTTCCTTTGCTGAAAACTTCTTCCTTTTCCTCCGGGACCAGAAAGGAAAAAGAATTTACATATTCTTAGAAATTCTGCTGTTAAGTTTTTTTCTTTCCATTGAATTAAAAACATTATAGTTTTTTTTTTCTTTTTGCCTATTACCTGTTAATTTGTAATTTGTAAGTTACATGGATATTTAAAACTAAGGAGTAAATGTTATTTGAATTGTAAATAATTTTTTTTAACTAAGTATAAAATCTACTTACAGTGTTAATTGCAATAAATCTGAAACGATAGCGGAATTTTAATTGGGAATGCGCGGTGGGTAAGTGTCTCTATCAAAACATTTCCTGTCAAAATGATAATGGAAACTGATTTCAATGTGTGCATAATAAAGTATTTCATTTATATTTTATTGAATTTATCCAACGACATTAGAATTTTAAGTATTAATACATTATTTTAATTTTTAATTAGGTTTTTATTCGTTGATTACTTTCCTTTTTAGATTATAATTAAAGTGTAAAAAGATACAGATGTTTCTTATCAGGGCAGGATGGGCGCGTTGTGTTTTCACATCCCATGCCTGCAATTATTCATTAGCTGTCTCTTCTTATAAACCAAAGTGGTCAGGTCCATCAGTACCTGTTTCCAAACTTACATTCCCTGTGTAAAGTATGAAGCTAGCGAATTCATATTTTTTTTCAGTCATAGAACACATTTGGATGTCAAACACTCAAAAGTTAAAGTTTCTGATCTATGTACACCTTAATTTTTATGAAAATTCATAAATGTATGTATTTTTATCCGTAGTAAAGCGTAATTTTATTAGAATGAAAAATGATACATAATTAAGGGAATGCGAAAAATTCAAATGTTCGAATAAGGAAAATAAAGGTTAGAGCTTTTAGCTTATTTTATTATTATTTTTTTTAATTAACGAAAATTTAACATTTAAGTTATAATCTTTCTTGATGAAGTTTAATTATCATGAATTTCATAAACAGTTCTAAAGATTTGTTTCTTATTTATGTCATTTAATATAAACGAGATGTGTTGACACCTTGATTTAACACTTCACGGCACACATGCTGCTGAATTTATATAAGTAAAACATACTACACTCACGAACGAGAATATACAATAAACTCTTTCAAATTACTCAAAATTTCAGAACATTTTCTTTTATCTGTAGAAATATCGCAAAAGTAATTTTCTTTGGAATTTAAAGAATTTGTAGAATTTACTATTATTATTATTATTATTAACCGTAGTTTTCAAGTGGTTTTTACAGTGGATTAATCAATTCTTTCTACTGTTTTTTCGTATTTTATGTAGTCTCAGGTAAATATTTTAATGTTAATCAAACCTCTTTAACTGAAAAATATACAGCATTAACATTAACATAGAAATTAACATTTTTCTGTTACATTTGCTGGCAGAAATTCTAATATGTAAATAAAAACGTTTAGTTGTTCCCTGATAACATCCAAAAATTGATTTTTTGGTACAGAAATACCGCTTACAATCATATTATATACCACTTAGCATTATAAAAATTTAAAGCATTTTCACAAAGTCCTTTTTATAAATAAAAACAGAAAATGTATTCATAGCATACTTCTTACGAATCAAAAGAACTTATAGGAACTGTATATGTAATTCTCATTTTCGTTTACTAAAGGATAATTATTAACAAATGCATTAAATTTCAATATTTTTCATGATATGTATATTAAAATTTTAAGACAGCTGTTAGATACATTTTTGATAATATAATTTTAAGTGTAAGGTGTTAATGAACATACATCGAATATTTCCTCCTTGGACATCCGTACAATTAAAACACAACGTTTATTTCATTTCTTTTAAAAGATATAAATATATTTTATATGCTTTCTTTTAACTTATAAATGTTTTGTATGTGGTAATCAAATCTTGTTATTCTTTTTTCACCTACTCTCTATTGACACAAAACATTAAAAGAATTTTGAAACTTTTGAAGAATTTTTTTTTAAATTCTTTATGAAAGGGCAGAATTTTCGATAGAATATAGTCCGACAAATGTATATATATATTTCATTTAAATTAAACAAGTTTCATGCGGATCCTGGAATTTCAAGATCAGAAAATTGTTCGGTATCAGTATTTTCCTATAAACAAATTATCTTGATGTGAGGCAAGATTTTGCGTTTTTGAATCAGATTTATTTTGTTAAAAAAACAAATACTGGTACTTCACCTGGAAAACCTAAAAAACTAGCAGTATTTGTTCAAACCCAGTTAAACAAACACTATAAAAATTAATTGTATTTCTCAGTTCCCTTTTTCATGTATATAATATAAAATAAAGAAAATTCCATGCAGTTACCAGAAAAGAATTTTTTCCCTTTCTTATTGTTTCATTAATCGTTCTATCAAAAAAAATTCTTAGTTTCAGTTTATTTTAGATTTTATTTTCTACTTTGAAGATAAAAGATTGTGGATTTTTTCGGAAAAAAGGGGGACGAGTGTTATTAAATAGAAAATAAATTGATGAAAAGTCTTTTGCGGATAAATTATACTCTTCGTAACAAAACACTACAATTTTCTGATGTTCATTAAATAACTAGCTGAGCTACATAAGCGACTTGTGTCTTATAGCAAACAAATTATGTAGCAGCTAACAACTTTAAATGCTGTTTGCTGCGGTGAATTGTTTTTCTCTGAAAGGTTCCCCACTTCTTTATTTAATTTCGCTAGATATAAGAGAAACTAAGAAATAATTTAACGTTTTATTTTTGGTAAATGGCAGCATTTTGAGCAGTATTCTTAAGCCTTCCAGCGAAGATTAAATGTATTTATGAATTACATACTTGGTTGGTATATTGGTTGGCTTAATTCTGTAAAGTTTTTTGGGGATTATATATAAAAATGCACCGCTTTTAAGATACAGCTTTTGGATTTTATATTTTTACTTTCATATGAAAATACAAATGTTTATTACCAAATATTTTTAAGTGTCACTCTCTCTCTGTATATATATATATGTTGGTAGAATACTATTCGCAGTCTCCATAAAATTTGCATAGCATGAGAAAAAATTCGACGACAGAATTCGCTATATAAATAGAAACATTGGAAGGTCGTTGTTGTAAAGTGACAGACGCTTTTCAGGGAGATTTGCTATCGTAAATACTCCATAAGTTAATCCCCATTTTCGAATGTTGCGTACAGTCACGGTATTTTGCCTGATGTAGCGTGAAGTATATACAGTAAAACCCCGGTTATCTGAAAAGCGTGGGATCAAAGCATTTTCTGTTAACCCGGTTCCATAGGATTTTTCGGATTACATGTTCCATAAGAATTTTCGAAAAACCAGGAATCTTATGGTGAAAACTTGTTCCCCTTACTAAACTTGCTATGATAGTGATTTAGAATACTGTTGGAAAAAAATGTTATGGTAACGTATTACAGATTATTATAGATGTGGTACAGAATTACACACAGTGAAGTTACTATAAGATCTTAGATGTGGCACTTTGAAATATTGAAGTACAAGAAGATGCAACAACATCAGATGTGTTTTTTATTTAAAAGGTATCGTGATAAAGCAGCATTGAAATGATAAAAAGTTGAAAAAAAAGAAAATCCCAACATGTTTTGTAAAATAATGAAGTACTTCGAACGAGACTAAATAAGAAAGTGCTCAAAATTACGCAATGGACCAAATAAGTAAGTAGACTCTATTAAAATGATTCGCAATTGTTTTGACCTAAAATTTACAAATAAAGTAGTAAACATAGGTCAAAATATGTTGAAAGGTTTCATTTGACATCGGAAAAATAATGTTGACAGTAAAAATTTAAAAATTTTTACAGGACTTTAATGAATCTTAAGGTCTTTCGGTTAAACCGATTTTCGGATAACCAGGATTCAGATAATAGGCGTTCTACTGTATTTTAATAGCAAAAACGATTGAAAAAAAATATACCATATATTAAAAAAAATAGTGGTGAAAATATAATATAAAAATTATCGTCAGTAACAGTTTTTTCTGAACGGGAACTTTCAATCGTTTAAGTATGTACCTACCTTCGGGCACTTTTTTTGAACAATATGAAAATTTTTTCCCCAAAAAAGTTTTTCTGTTAAAACAGCGAATAAAACTATGAATTCATATAAACTTAATTTTAATTTTAATTAACTTTTAGACAATAATTAGTGATATTTCAGTAAAGTATTAAGCTTATGCAAAACCTACAATAACGGAATCTATTCAATGTATTTAATTTTGAGATATATATTTAATTGTTTTGTATTACTTTACCTGCAAAAGATTTGTAATAGCTCTTGAATTTACTAAAATATTAAAAATTTCGTATGCAAAACATGATAAAAACTATATTTTTAAATATAAATAGCTCTTAGTTTAATATATACAAACTTACAAGCAATATTTTGCTTCATAACACAACAATAAGAGAGCAGAACCTTATGACAAAATTGTATTTGAATATCTTACAAAATTTTTAGGAAATGATGTTTCTTGTAAACGTACATAACGAAAAATGCAGTTTTCCAGAAATTGTAAACTAAGATTTTTATATAGCATAAAAATTATGTATAAAGTTTACAACTTAAAATTTCAGTTTATAAATTTGTGTGCTAAAATTTATTGTTTACTTTCTGTGGTTCTTTAAACGGATACTTTCAGTTATAGGAAGTTCAGTTCCGGTTTTTATTTCGGGAAATGACTTTGTTTCTAATTATCTCTGAACAAAAAATAAGGCATTTTTGAAATCGTAAACATTTGAACTTTAATTAAACAACTATAAATCGAAAGTTTTTACAAAAACAGCGATTTAACCAGACATACTTTACTACATACTTTAAGAACTAGTTCTAGCAGTATGGTGCAACATAAATCCTAAATATTATTTTAATAAAATACTAATACACATTTAAAAATACAAAAATTAAACATTTTTGCATAACTATTCGCAAAGCATCATCAGTAGAAATATCCTTTGCATAACAAACAGTGGAACAAATCAAGAACAGTTACAGTTAGTTATTTTTTAGAAATAGATAATATTCACTAGGGATAAAACGAGCATCATTCAGAGTCACCGATCGCAAATATGTGGATGTTTGTTAGTACTTTTATTTTTTGTATACAAACTTTAATCTTTTAAATGTATTCAAGTCTTAATTTATTTCATTCAATCCTTTAATAGCTTTTTTAATTCGTTTTCAATCGTTAAATGTGCATTTATTGCAAATTATTTAAAATGTTTCACAAAAGAAAAAAAAATTCAGTCTGTATGTTTGCAATTTTGTGCGACAGTTGAATTTAAATCAATTTAACCTGCAGTTTTAAAATTCGATTTTGTTGATCTCTCAAAAAGACACGTGTTCCTATAACTACATTTATAAAATCGCCTCAGTTTTATTTTTTATGCTGTCACTTTACAAATAAAATACATTTAGCTTTTTCGAAAAAAAAAATCCCATCGATAAATTTTTGCTGCACTAAAAGTGGTCTAGTCACTTTAAAATGTTGAAGTTGCTGATATGAAATTTTATTTTTGCATCATGGAAGTCATCTTAAGTGTTAAAAATCCTAACAATTTATAGGATCTAATAAAAATTTGTAATGAGCAAGACTTCTTAAAAGTGATGGGTTGTCCTATTATAGCAATTTAGTTTGTTTATAACAACATAAATGTGAGAAAATAGTATACCTGTGAACGTTTTTCAAGAAGAACGGGCGATGATTTAATGTATTTTGATTCTAATTCGATTTCTATGTGATTTAAAATCAGATAAAATCTTATAGTTGGGATACATGATATCCAATAAATGAGCTAAGTTTAAAAATACAGCTTCCCGATTTACCAAAAACTTTTTGCGATATTTGCTGAAATGTAATGTAAAATGTATTTATGAAGCTTTTTATGTATACATACGTAATGAAAAATGCAGTTTTTCAGAAAATGTAAATTAGGATTTTGATATAGCACAAAAAATTACGTATAAAGTTTACAGCTTAAATTTTCACCATATTTGTAGGTATTTATATATGTGTGTATACACTATATATTATGTATTTGTGCATTAAAATTTGCTATCTACCTTCCTGTTATTCTTTAAACGGTTACTTCTGATTTCAGCAAGTTCATTTCCTTTGCATATTTCGAGCTATAACTTTGCTTTTAATTATCTCTGAACCAAAAATAAGATATATTTGACGAAAATCGAATTTCGCAAAAAAACAGCAATTTAAAGTTAGGCATATACTTTAAGGACTAATTCTAGCAATGTAGTACAATATAAATCCTAAATAATATTTATAATGTTTGACAAAAATATTAAGTCTATACCTTAAATATCGCATTTTTTATGACAGGTGGATTTAAATCAATTTAACATGCGGTTTTAAAATTCGATTTTGCTGATCTCTATAAGCGACACATGTTTCTATAACTATATTTTATAAAATCGCCTGGGTTTTATTTTTTATGCTGCCATTTTACAAATAAAATCCATTCAGCTTTTTCGAAAAAAATCCATCTATAATTTTTTGTTTCTACTGCAAGTGGTCGAGTCACATTTAAATGCTGAAGTAGCTGATATGAAATTTTGTTTTAGCATTGTGAAAGTTACCTTAAGTGTAATTTGTAACGAGCGGAACTTCTTAACAGAGGTAGTTTGTTTTACTATAGCATTTTAGCTTATTTGCGACAAAAAAAAATTCGAAAAAATATAAAGCATACTGATGATCACTTTTTAAGAACAGGCGATGATGTAATGTATTTCGATTCTAATTCGAGCATATATCATTTAAAATCGGATAAAACTTCCTTCGCATTCTTACAATTAGGATATATTAAATCCAATAAAGGAACTTCTAAGTTTGCAACTTAGATTTCTACTCAATTTGTAGATGTTTATATATTTGTGTACATAGTATATTATACATATTTGTGTATTAAAATGCGTTGTTTACCTTTTTGTGGTTCTTTAAACAGTTACTTCAATTTCAAAAAGCCAATTTCCAATTCATAATTTGGGACATAACTTTGTTTCTAATTACCTCTATGCAAAAAAAAAAAGTCATTTTTGCATTTTTCGAATCGTATATGTTTGAAATTTAATAAAACAAAGAAAAAATGAAAAATTTCGCAAAAAAGCGATTTGAAACTAATCACATACTTTAAGGGCAATATATAACAGTATGGTACAATCCTAAATATTATTTAAAATGCTTGATAAAAAAATTTAGTTTATATCTTAAATATTACATTTTTTGTGACATAGGCGGATTTAAACCAATTTACACTGCAGTTTTAAAATTCGATTTTGCTAATCTCTATTAGAGACTCGTGTCCCTACAGCCATATTTATAAAATCGTCTGGGTTTTGTTTTTTATGCTGTTACTTTACAAATAAAATCCATTTTGATTTTTCGAAAAAAAAAAGAATCCCATTTATAAATTTTCGCTTAACTGGAAGTGGTCGACTTACTTTAAAATGTTGAAATAGCTAACATGAAATTTTATTTTAGTACCATGGAAGTTGTCTTAAGTGGTAAAAATCGCCTTATATCGTTTATAGCCTCTAGAAAAATTTGTAATGAGTGGGACTTCGTGAAAATGGTAGATTGTTGCATTATAGCATTTAAGCTTGTTTATAACAACATAAATGTTAGAAAAATGTAGAGAACAGGCTATGATGTAGAGTTTAAGAACAGGCTATGATGTAATGTATTTTGATTGTAATTCGATTCTATGTGATTTAAAATCGGATAAAACTTCTTTCGTAATCTTGCAGCTGGGATACATTAAATCCAATAAATGAACGACTTTGAAAATATAGGTTTTCGAATTTCGAAAATGTTCTGTGATATTTGTTGAAATGTAATGTAAAATGTCCTTATAAAGATTTTAATTACCGCGGAGTAATTTCATTACCACAAATGTTATATGTATAGCAATTTGTCTGCATGTAATTAATTTGCCAATTTATATTAGAAATATAGAACTTTATTTAATTTAAAATTAAATGAGATTTTTATATAAATGAGAAAATAACTATAAGATTTACATCAAATATTTAGAATTATTTTTCATTTACCAATAGGATTTAAATAAAGTGAAAAAATTAAATGTTATCATTTGCTTATTTCAAACAAATTTGTACAATTTTTAAAATGTAAGCAAACTTCCGACGCATTATTTGTGATTATAGTGGGCATAAACATTTGTGCATTAGTAATTATATTCTTTATGCAATTATTTCAAGCGAAAGGGATAAAATGTTATTAGTTACAGTCAATTAAAAAGGCAGAGGCCATTGAAAACAAAATTATGGTATTTAGAAAAATTCAAATGGACCTGAAATGTAGTTGCTGGTGTGACGAAAAGAATTCACGCGCTAATCACTCGTTTGATTGTGGTATGGATCGTGCAAAAAGAGTAAAATGATGATAACGAAGCAGTTGATATTGTATATTTCTTTCTAAAAATTATGCGTAATAAAGTCATGTAAAGTAGAGAAAAGGGGCGTTGTGCGCTTTTTGATAGCGGAGTTTACGAAATCCTTCAACGAATTGAAAAGTTTTATGGAGTGTACTGCACACCCCTGTCAAGGGTTAATGAGCAGTAAGAGCTTTCGCGTAATGTGGCCAAAATGGATGATCTCTTAAGTCTGTCATCAAATGACTTCTAGATCTTCAGTGAGCTGAAAAAAGAATTTGGGGAGCAACTGTGTCAAATTTACGATGAAGTCGTGATGTGCATGCGAAACTAATTCACCAGCAGAAAGTCGTTTCTTACAAACGCATTGTGTGACTAATTTTACAGTATTTTAAATACCTAAACAACTGTGGGGAAGGCAATAAATTTCTATAAAAAATTATATGAATTATCTTTGTTTTATTATTTATTGACTGCACCAAATATTTTTTAAAACTTGAAATACATATGATATTTTTATAGTTGAATAAATTGCATTTTTTTTCCTGTATGTGTTGCCTTCATTCAATATCCTATTCAGTGAGTACGAATCTTATTATATACTACGTTCGCTCAACGTATGAGTGTCGGCGGGATATACTGTATCCCACTTACTATTAATGAAGATTTGCACCAGAAAAATATTATTAATTTTTTCTTTCCTACCTTATGTGGTGGTGGTGGTAGCGGGGGATAAAATCACGAAACTGCCTTTCCTTATTTTAAAATACAAAAATTCCACATTTCCGGTGGGATTTCAGAATTACATAAATGCGATTGTTTGCCCCTCAAACGGTTAATATTTTTACTATAATACAATCTAAGTAGCTGTAGAAAATAATACCATTTAGCAATTTAATCAGTCTGTGGGTGTCGTAACTATGTAGTATTAGTGGCGCAGAGAAAGGAGACAGGTAAAGAAAAAAATAACATTATTAATATTAACATAATAATGCCGGAATTATTTTTCACCTTATAATGAAAAACTGGCACTTAACACCAGCTTTTATTATTATTATTATTATTTTATTGCGAAATTTAAGTCAGCAACTAAAGATAACGCTTCCGTTTAAAGTAGCTAGTGGTTAAACAAACAAACAAACGAAAATGGATTAAACTTTTCTAGTATCATATTGTACCAACCGGTTTTAATGAACTAACAGTATGGTTTTATGTGCAATACTTTTGTGCTCATATTATTTCATAGTTTGTGTTAAGTAATAAAACTTATTCATTGATAAATATTATGTTTTGTTTCTACTACAAACGGTCACTTGCTGTCTTATATTTCACTTTTGCTTTTACGTAATTTACCTGAATCTAATAAATGTGACGTGATTGAAAGAATCTGATTACTCCATTGAATTCAGCTTCCTAAAATTAGTTAAAATCATCCATTGACGAGTCAGATATAGAAAAAAAAGTTAGAATTTGTTGCTAAGTGTTATTAAATCCAGTAAGAGTTAGTGTTCTGATTTTGATGAAATTTGGAATCTATAATTAGTGGATTATGCTCAAGACTTATGATAAAAAATTTCTGCGTCAAAAACTTTTCATTTTAGAGTAATGCCAATTTTTTAGAAAATAAAATTCTGAAACTTATTAACATTTCACAAAACTCTCTGCCACATATCGCTCACTCGAAAGAAAAGTGACACGTTTCGACAAAATTAAATTTTACATAAAAGGGAAAGGAAAATTTGCCTGATTTCACTGCAGTTTGAAATTATAGAACTTAGCTCTACATACATTTAAAACATGCATAAAAGCATGAAAACTTCAAAAAATTAGACATATGATAATGTTTTTTAGCATTGGATAAATTTTTCTCCCCAGACAATCCACACCGTTTCTGTAGTCAAGAATAGACAAATAGCGTAATAAAGTCATTCCCCTTATACCTACACTTATGAAACTTTTTGCGTAGCAAAACACATCTGTGACAAACCTATTAGTGGAATAAAACGCAAAATCAATCTTTGTGAGATGTGTAACTTTTTTTGCGGGTGAGTGATACATTATATTAGTTCAACCGGAAAGTTTTGTCGCATTTTGTTCTTTTAGGCCTACTTTTTAATAGTCCAGATTGCTTCATTTGCACCACTTTTTTTGAAAAAGTAAAATTCTCATGGCTTTTACCTTAACGGGAAATATGAAAGCTGTGAAAATTTTACCTTTTCATAACACTGGTATATATTTGCAATACGCATATATTTAACGTCTGGATATTTTTTTTAATGTTAAATATTGAATAATATAAATTAAGACAGACTTTAATACATTTTTTAAAAATAAATGAAATTTATATATAGAAAATTTAAACGCTAAAATCATTTAAAAATACAAAAGTAAACGTTTCGCCAAGCTACACACTAGTCCTCGTCAGTACAAATAATAATTCACTGCATAAAAAACATTGGAACAAATCAAGATAGTTACAGTTAGTTGTTATTTTTTTAAAAAAGATAATATTCATTCAGGACAGCACGAGCCTCATTCAGAGTTGGCGATCGTAAAGAAGTGAACCAACATTGAATGAGTAATCTGCCGTGATAACTACTACATCTTGGTTTTAAGATAATCGTGTAGCTTGGCGAAACCTTTACTTTTATACTTTAAAATGTTTTTTAGTGTTATAATTTTTTGTGTATAAATTTTATTTATTTTTTAAAAATGTATTCAAGTCTGCCTTAATTCAATCTTTTTCAATCTTTTAATAAGTGGTATGTACTTAAAAAAAGTAAGTTTGAAACAATATTATACGATAGAACTTTCTGGGTGACCAAATTTTTTAATGATTGCGATTTAACGAAAAAAGATTATCAAAATTGCTCTAGTATTTTATCAGCTAATGGAATTTTTAACTGAAAAATTTAATGTTTCGGAAAGCTGAAAACGTAGACATTTCTAAATTGTATGAAGTTATTAAACAGTTTAATCAAACACATGGAATTAATTTATATATAACTACTTGGATAAAATTTAGTTTCATTTGTTAATTGAGAATAAAAATTTAGATTAAAATTAATGTTAGTGGGTTTGGCTTCCTTGTCTTGTCTTTCCTTAAAAATATCTATAAACAAAAATAAAAATATGCCCTGTTCAAAATGTTTATGTTACCCTTAAAGCTTATAATCCGTTATTTCATAAAATACCTACACCGTAAAAAAAAAAAAAAAAAAAAAAAAAAAAACAGCAGTATTTTCGTATTTCACATATTGAGATTACATTTACAGGAGCTGTTTCGTAAATTTCACCGGAAAGAGAACAACTTTCGTTTTAAACAGCACAAGTTATCAGTATTTTTAACCGATAAGTGTCGTGGCGCCATCTCTATGACAAATAGAAAAACATAGCAACATTTCTCTATTTTTTTCTGTTTTACTTATGAAACGATAGCATATTTTTACAATATTAAAATAATAATAATAATAATAAATATTAATTCTTTTTAAGCTTCAGATAGTTAAGGAAAGTTTTTGTTTTTCAGTATGATTTTAAAATAATGTTTAATTTATTTATATTATAATATAAAAAGTGCGTAGGTTATTTAAAGTGGGAAAAAATCTACTTTTAATATATATATTTTTTAATCTATTCAAATTAAGAAGCTCGCATATAAAATTTAAAGTGTATTAAAAAAATAGCATATTTTTACAATAATAATAATAATAATAATAATAATAATAATAATATTTATTAATTGTTTTTAAGTTTGAGATAGCTAAGGTAAGTTTTTTTTCAGTATAATTTTAAAATAATGTTTAATTTATTTATATCATAATATAAAAAGTGCGTAAGATATTTTAAAGTGAAAAAAAATCTACTTTTAATTTTAATATATATATATATATTAATGTATTCAAATTAAGAAATTCGCACTTAAAATTTAAAATATATCGAAATATATTACCGAAATTATTATCATTTTGGCGATTACCTAAGTCATAAAAATCAATAAATGTAATTAATTCTAATAACCCATCGTAATTATCTTTATTGAGTTTACAATAGATCGTCATACAAAATATTTTTTTAAATAGGTGTTTTTTTAAGTGTGTTAGTATCCTTTTAAAAAATAAATAAATAAATATGAGTAATATTACAATAGAACTTTAAAATTCTTCCAAAAAAAAAAAAAAGGAAACAAAATTTTTTAATACTTTCATTCATGCATGTAATGTTTCAAAGGCTAAACTTTTTTTTTATGAAGCTAAATTAAAAAGTTAAATATTAGAAATTATAGAAAAAAAAATTTGTAAAACTTGATTTAGAACTGTCCGTTCAATAAAAAACTTTATCTCTACAAAAATAAACCCGCCTTCAAAATCTTGTCTTTACTTTATGAAATGCATGCGAAATAACTAAAGATATTTGAAAATGTGCTATGTGAAATCTTAACATAATGGTATTACACTGCCGGCTACGAATGACGAGGTTGCGGGTTCGAACCCCATGGAAGGTAAATAACATTTCTTCACTGTTATTTAAATTAAATGTGTATAATGTGTCCCTGATGTTAACGTGCCTTGTAAAGTAAAGAATAAAAATTACAAAGATGTTAGTTAGTCCTCGAAAAATTCTTTTAACTTTTCAAACGAAAATTTTTACATAAGAAAATATTAAAAAACGGAAATATTTTGTGAAAAAAAACGAAATATTTCTGAAAAAATTTCCGTTAAAAAACGGAAGTAGTACTGGCGTCTAGATTGCCAGTACTATTTCCGTTTTTTAACGGAAATTTTTTTACAGTGAAGTTATTTCATGAATTAACTAATGTTTGCCGTAAAAGTGTATAAAATGTTTAAATGTTATGATTTAACTTTTACAGATTATTTAAGTTCTTTTACAGAATAACGATTATTTAACCGTTAAAGTATTAAAAAAGGCAAACGAAAACCGTTTGAACCGTATATATAACTGGATTTAGTCAGTGTTGAATCGTTTATGGGTCTTTTCTACATCATTAGATGTCATTGCGAGTGAGTGTTTTTAATTATAAATTTGTAACCGGTACACGTGTGTTAGTATATTTCCCTTTATGATAATTACAAATGTTTTTGAAATTTTTTTAAAACAATGATTTCTGCAGGAATGAGAGATCGATTAAAAAGTAAGAAATATTTTAATGAAATAACGGTTGGAATCCTTGTTAAATAAGAGAAGTAATAGAAATAGTGCTATACTTGTAAAAAATTATTAAAGTTGAAAGAAGTAATTTATGCCAAAACAACACAGAATATACTACGTGACTATTGATTAGTCCTGACATATAATATCCTAAAAGTTCAGGATGTAGAAAAATGTATTTGTGCCATTAACTGTTGTCTATTAATAGTGGTGCAAAAACCCGCTGTTATATTTTATTTCTCAAAAATATTCGATATATTCAATATTTTTGATAGCATCTGCATATAGTGATAGAAATTATATGAAGGTCATATTATAGCATCCATGTTCTTAAAAATAATAAAAATAAATTTAAGGTATTTTATAAATTTTTAAATAATGTGTTCTTGCATTTTTAATTTGAAAAGGGTTTATAAAATGTACTTATTAAGTAACATAATTATTCCTGTCAGCATACGATTTTTTAATACTATTTAAAATTATTATTTCTTTTGTAAGCAGTATTTATATGTTGTGTTTAGGATGTAATTTTTGTAATGCTTTTTAAATAGCTTAAAATTTTTTCACAGCTGGACAAAGTAATTTAATAACTATATAAATCTGAGTTATAAAAAAGTTACTCAACTATTCCCGCGCTACATTCTGTTATTTTGTATTACTTTTAACTAATATAAAAGTATAATAATATATATTCAGTTTTATATATTATATAATAAATTATCTATTAATAACTTGAAATGCATTTTACTTATGTCTTTAACTATTTATAACCATTTAATTTATAAAACAGATTTTCTTTTAATGTTAAATTGTTTCTTTAATACTTTAACGGTTAAGCAGTCGTTATTCTACAAAATAACTAGCTAAATCATAGAATCCAATAATTTTACACACTTTAACGGACTTGGCTAGTTATTTTATAAAATAACAGAATTATACACTTTAACGGTAACACATACATGATATCAATCCCAAACAGGCTGAATGATTTAAGAATAACAAAATCAGATCGATTTTCATTCAAAAAATACGTTGTTTATATTTGGTAAAGTATAATTTAAATACAATATTTAGTTGCATTAAAACAAGTTTCACATTTCACATTTCCTGACGCATTGTGATCCGTTCGTCACGAACAATTTTATTTAATTTAATTCCTTGGTATATATAATTGAGATAGTGTGAAAAATTTAATTGGGTATGCGAGGAGCGATTATGTGACGATATTGATCTGCATAGGTTAAAGCTATCGGAGTAAGTTGAGGACCGTTTCGTAAAAGCGGCAATATCGATTATTGTAAATCTTCACCATATCCAATGATAATTAGTATAATTATCTCAGCAATATTGATTGGAAATTTCAGATGGAAAATAAACAATAGATGTTGGTAATTACTCTATAATTTATGCTTTTTTTTACAGATAAACAACAAATGACGTTTTACTAAAAAAGTCATTATTTTTCATAGAAAAATATTTAAAATTTGATTTAAATGTCTTTTGATGATAAATTGAAATAACTGTTGATTTATCGACTATGTTTTTAACCCAAAAAGGACTAGCTTCTTATAGAGTTTTTTAATTATTAGACACCAGTATTTTTTTTCACATTGTATTTTTGAACTATTTAATCGCTCAAAATTCGAGATTAGATAGTGTGAAAAATGCCAAAATAAAATACCGGTATTGTAATTTAAAAGTTTTGTTCACTTCACATGGCAAGTTTTCTTTCCAACCGGATTTAACCCGGAAGAACGCACGCTTAACCAAGATATGTATGATTTTGACTTTGCCACCAATAGAATCATATTGTAACAGTTACTTTATTATGACGGAGACAATTTTTCTAAATTTTGCGATAAAATAATTTGAAGATTACTTAAAAAAATTAGTGCTTGCAACTGTAAAAACCATACGTACTCCGGGTCTTTTAGGCCCTGCGCGCGTCCTCCCGGGTTCAAGAGTTTTTGTGCTTATTTATGGGTAACAGAAAATAAGCAATTTTCAGATTAATACTGTTTCTATTGTACATTTATATCATATTATACATTTTAGGTAGATTTCGTATGAAAAACTACCTATTGCATTCTCTCCCATGTTGGAATTTCTGAAAAAATTTTACAGATCTACACCGATCATGACTCCTAGACCCCCAAAACTACCATCAGTAAAAAAAATTTTATCTATCTATCTATTTATCTATCTATCTATCTATCGGTGTATATCACTTTCTTCTGGACACGATAACTTCCATAATTATGCTCAGATCTTCTTCAAACTTTTACATAAAATCAAAGAGCATAAAATCTCGGTTGAGTTTGTTAATGGGCAAAATCGGACCAAGGGGGTGAAAAAAACAGGGTTTTGGGGAGAAAAAAAATCATAACTTCGTCAATTCTCAAGATATCAAATCCAATTAAATTTTTTATAAATGCACTCAACATTATCTAAAACATTTGCATTTACAAGATTTTGATAGGACCAACTTTTACCGATGGAAAAAATTAAAAACGAAAAGAAAAAAGGGGGGAGGAAAAAGAAAAAAATCCATAACTTACTCAATTCTTAAGCAATCAAGCAATTATTATTATAATTAATATAATTATTCTTCTCAATAATACTTACAACTTTCATATTCACAAGTTTTTCATAGGACCAATTCTTCTAGCAAAAATGAATTAAACAAAAATAGGAGTTCGAGAAAAAACCTCAAACCCAAACTGCTTATATTCTGACTCATTTTTATATTCATTTTTGATTTTAAACGCATAAAAATAGAAGATCGTCTTATTTAGGATCGATATAATGTGAAGTATAAGCCAGTGTTTTGATAAAGGCAGAATATATTTCAAAAAAGGCTGCCAAAAAGAGTATTTTGAATAGAATTTCCCGAAGTAATAGTGATTGAAAAAATGAGGAAGTATAACAAATTGTGTTTTTTCTGAGTCATTTTTAAATCCATTTTTTTTTCTCAAACACATCCAATTTACAGATCCTCTTATATAGGAACTATATAGTGGGACGGATTGGCCAGTTTTTTGTTAAAGACAGAATATATTTCAAAAAAGGCTACCAAAATGGGCACTTCGCACAAAATTTCCCAAAGCGATCATGATTAAGAATTGAGGATGTATTAAAGTAATAAATTGATTATTTTATGCCTTTTTTAAAATGCAACTTTGCGCTCAAACGCATTTAATTGACTGTGTTTTGTTATTTAGAAACTGTGTAATGGGCCCTCTTTGTCAGTTTTTTTTTTATAAAGGCTAAATATATATTTAAAAATGCTAACAAATTGGGCACTTCGCACAAAATTTCAAAAAAGCGATCTTAATTAAAGAATGGTGAATGTATTCAAATAACAAATTTGTTATTTTATGACTCATTTTTAAATTCGATTTTGCCCCCAAAGGCATTTAATTGACCATTTTTTGTTATTTAGGAATTATATAACGTGCCTACTGGTCGATTTTTTAATAAAGTCAGAATATATTTCAAAATATGTTTTCAAAATGGGAATTTGAGCCGAATTTCTTTTAAGATTATTTTGATAAAATGAGTTCTTACAGAAAAATGAAATAATTTTTTTTCAATAGCGGCCAACTAAAATAGTTAAACTGGGTTTATCACTAATTATATTTTATTTTTTGTTGTTCAAATAAAAATCTTCGAAATCTACCTCCACCTACAGGCCAAGCCGACAGGGATTTTTTAGAAATTCTAGGAACTGCTAGAAGGCACTGTAATGCACCTAAAACATTTAATTCGATTTATAAATCCGAAGTAATTTTAAAAGACTGAAACCGGTCAATATAAATGCATAATCCATCATAAGTTTTTTTGTATAGTGGAATAGTCATAAACAGTATTCGTGAAATAATTGGCACACTCACAGAACCACTCAAAGACTGCAAGAAATAAGACGTTCCCTTCAGAGGACTCTAGAATCCGTGTGTTTTTTGCTCAAATGAAGTAAAATTTGAACTTTAGATAACTCAAATGATGCCTTTGTCCTTCACAAAAAATTGCATTAATTAAATATAAAAAATTTCGTAGCTAGGGGGCCGTTATGATACACACTGCAGTCTTATTATAATAGTATGGCTGTGTGAGATATTTTACGAGCATTGTATATCCCGTATTCCACTGTACGAAAAATTTTACGGCGGACTTTGTAATTTTTTTTACCAGTTTCACTTTTTTAATATTAATAATTATTTCTAAAGCGAAGTAAATGTTTTAGGAGTATTATAGCGCCTTCTAGCGATAATTTTTTATTTTTTTAATTTTTCTACCTTTTATAAAAACTATCAAGCGGCTCATGTGAATTGTCTGCATTTGAAATCTGATCTTGTTTGGATCAATAGAACGCTTTCTAGAGTCCCCTGATGTCAGTAACCTATTCCTTGCTTCCCTGTATATTTGATTATACTTTTCACACAGAATAATAATAAAATAAGATATTCCCGCTTCTTATTCTGTTATGTGAAGTGAGATAAAGAAAAAAAAGTTGCCACAACGATTATGTATAATCCTATGCTGTAATTAATAAATAACAGCCGAACCCCGTTAAAATGAACATATTATTTTTAACAGGAACTGTTTCCTGTTGTCCTGTCAATTTGCAATTACAATTTGAAATACTGTACATTTATACTAATAATTAGAGATTTGTATTGTGAATTGATGTAAAACATACATTTTATTTAAATTTTTAATAAAAAGTATCTTATCCCCCCCCCCCAACAAAAAATACGGAGCTGCTCACTTTCAAAATAAACGGCACAAACTTTAATTTTCATCAAAAATGAAATTTAAAATGAAAAAATTTAAGCATTTTTAGGGAAAATTATATTAAAACAGGTAACAGAACCATTAACAATTATTGCCAGGTAAATGTTCAACATAATTCATATTCATAACGAAGTTTTAAATTTTCTAAAATATTACATCTTTTCAGAACAAATCCGTTGTTGACAAAATAAGGTCTCTTTATGAGCGAGGTGACTCAATCTTAAAGAAATGACATCCGAATTATGATGCGGATTTCAAACAAGGCTTACGTCGAAAGACATGCAAGTATTTAAAGCATGGCAAAATTATGTAGAGATTCTCATTTGCCTATGCTGGTGAAAAATGCATGTACGGTTTAGTGTGCGTAGTCCTTTAACCCTTAAATGCATAGGATAGAACGCGTTCCGAAAAATGCGCAATTCAAAGAATCAGAATTCATACCAGAAAAATCTAAATAGTAAATTTTTCTTTATTTAATTACGAATGGTCTGTTCCTAAGTAAAGTGAAAATTGCTCTTTTAAATTTCTGGTGAGAATACGGAATATGTGAATAAAACCCCCAATAAATCGGGAACATTTGTTGTATTGAAAATGATACAATATGCATTTAAGTGTTAAACGTTAATATCTGCTTGGAAGCATTAAAATTAAGTTGGTGTCTTATTTCACAAATTTTATTAGGCAATATGACATGGTTTATGGTTAGAATTTGCAGTGACATATATATCAAATACGATAATTTCTTTATGCATAGAGATGCATTTACTGCAGTATCACATTTTTTTTGTTTGTTTCTATTTAAAATGATTCTTAATGGCTCTAGGATTCTTAAAATTGCGGAATAAAACCGTTTTTTTTTTAAATATTTAGTTTCTTAAAATGTGTATCATTTTAAAACACAATTTATATCGGGATTTTTTGGGTATAGCACACTGACATTCTACCAACGGAGCTACTCAGAAAAATACCCAGCCTGGCACTTTTCGGTTAACTATCATTTACAAATGATAGCTGTATCGATGACAACTCCTGTCTTGGACACTTTTTAATTCTACTGGCTGTGTTCATTTTAATCAATTAAAAATTAAAAATAATATAGATTCATACTTATAATTAGAAGTTTTAAATGTGAATTGATGTAAAACATACATTTTATTTTAATTTATAGTAAGTTAATAATAATAAATTAAGGTAATAAGCGTATATTTTAATTTCCTCAACAAATGCATTTTAAAATTAGAAATTTAAGCAATTTTTAGAAAGTTATACTAAAACTGATAACAAAATCACCAATAATTATTACCGGATAAGCTTTCAACATAGCTCATATTCACAACGAAGTTTTAAAGTCTCTAAAATATTACATCTTTTCAGAATAAATCCTTTGTTAACAAAATAGGGTCTCTTTATGAGCAAAGTGACTCAATCTTAAGGAATTGGCACCGAACTATGATGCGGATTTCGAAATCTTTTGAATTTTGAGATTAAAACGAGGCTTACGTCGAAAGCGATGCACATATTTAGAACAGTTGTGTAGACAAATGATGTAGAGATTCTGATTTGCCTATGCTGGGGAACCATGGATGTACAGATTAGTGTGCCTAGTTCTTTGGACGTTAATATTTGATTGGAAACATCAAAGTTAAGTTGGTGTTTTATTTCTCAAATTTCATAACTCTGTATGATATGGTCAGAATGTACAATGACAAATATTTGAAATATGATAATTTATTGTAGTATAAAGATGTATTTACTGTAATACCAAATTTTATCTTTTGCTTGTTTCTATTTAAAATGATACTTAACCCTTAACTGCTGTTAGCGGTCTCAGACAGTTTTTCAAGTTTCAGAGTTTAACTCGCAATTTTTAGTTTATATATAGATACTGGTCAAAATTTGTTTCGGTTGGAGTTCTATTACTATTGCTAGAGACTATTGAATAGATGAATTTTATTTATTATAGTCCTGTATATAAAGTTTAATAAAAAAATCTATTTTGAGAGCATATTTAACATTTTATTCATCTTTAGATTAAGTGATCTGACAGACCGCTCACAACAGTTATGCGACAATTTTTGTCACAGCAGTTAAGGATTAATGGATCTCAGGATTCTTAAAATTGGGGGAAAACCCCGTTTGTTTTAAATATTCAATTTCTTAAAATGTGTACCATTTTAAAGCACAATTTCTATAGGGATTTTATTGGGTATAGTACACTGACATTCTACCAATTAAACTACTTGGAATAATACTCAGCCTGGTACTTTTCGGTATTATACATATGATAGCTGTACCGAATATGATTTCAATTTATAGTAAGATTTATCTTAAATCCCCCCCCCCCCAGTAAAAAAACAGTGTTGTTTATTTTCAAATTCAACGGCTCATATTTCAATTTTCATCAACAAATGTATTTAAATATTTAAAAAAATAGTATTTTTGTGTAAAATTATACTTGTAAGTTATATATTCTTAAACGGTCAGCAATAGAATACGTTACATGGATTTTCAATTGAGTTAAATAATACCTTAGAATGTTATTAGAAATCTAATTTCTTGGAATTACCATTCAGACCGATATGCATATGTATATCTCTGTACGTTTCATACGCTTAACTGGTGTCATACATTTTAAAATCTCTGTCGTGCAAAAGGAATGTACTCTCGATTTCAAATAATTTTTTAAATGAAATTATAATGAAATTATAATAATGAAATTACGCACAAAGTTCTAACATATTTAAGCCATGTGTAAGTCTCGATAAAGTATAAAACTAAAAACTTGTAATGTAATATTAATTAATTCTATAAAATATATCTTAGAGCTCATTTGCGTTTAAATATCTGTTTTAAGTTATCATGCAAGTTGTGACATAACATGTGAGAGAAACTTTTAATAATAAATAACTGTATTTTTACTTTTTTCTTTTTTTACAAGAAAAAAGTATTGGATTTGTAAAAATTTTCGTCTTCGGGTTTTCAACGGATTTACATATTTCAAGAGCCAGAGATACCAGAAACATGCTTTTACAAAATGCGATCATTAAATCTATGACATTATCTGTCTGTCTTTCGGAATATTATTCTGTATTATGTTCTGTATGTACAAATTTTGCCGGCTCTCTATCTGAAGAACTAATGCACGGAATTTAAAATTTATATTCAGTTGGTACCTGATAAAAATTGGTTCTGATTAATTTTTGATGTAATAAGTCAACAGGTGATGCTGCTATAAGCATTTTCGCGATTTTTATAATAGCTCAATTACCAGAACTAATGCACGGATTTTCAACAAATTTCAGATTTAATTAGTCCTTGACATGAATTGACGTTTCAACATTTTGTGTAAATCGCTCAAACGATGGCACTGCTTATTTGTATTTTTGTAATTTTCGCAATAAATCTATCTGAAGAATGAATGCACGGATTTTCATAAAATTTCATATTCGATTATCTTTAATATGATTTGGTATTGTTTACATTTTGACGTATAAACAAAATATTGTGAAAAGAACAGTATTTTATAGATATACAACTTTAACTGTTTAAACTGTGCATTTTTATTAGGTGGAGTTAATCAGACTGAGTTCTGAACGCCTCATATTACGTACGGCATGGATTAAACATTAATATTCCTTGACCCATCTTAAACAGATTTAAAATGAAATTTCAGTTTTACAATTTTCAGAATTGCAAATTTTTTAATTTCTAAGTATCGCGCATTTTAAATTTTAACACCATTGCGTAAAGAAAAAAATGCACTTTTAAATGAAGTTTGTTTGAAATATTTATCAGAATTTGTTTTCAAATTATTATTATTTTTAAAGTTTATATTACTTTTTTTTCACATAGTGGCAACAATGAGAGAACGAAAAATAAGTTGCGGAATTCAACCAATAAAAAGTTTTAGATATACTTTAGATTTCCCAGTTCTCTATCGAGGACAACAACTATTGTCCAAACAACGAAATAAAATTGAAAATAAATAAGAAAAAAAAAGTTTTATCTTTAATTTTGTTAATACCTGTTATTATAAGTATCTATTTATATATCTACCAATTATACCAGGTATTATAACAGTTTAAAAAATGGGATTGTTTCTACGTGCTTTAAAAAAAAAAAAAAAAAAAAAAAAAAAAACTAAAGATTTCCTATTTTTTAATGTAGTCCATAAACGTATAATGTAACTCTGGATACTTTAATAAATTTAGTTATACTCTTGAATCATAAAAAAGCATTCCGTATAATTTCTATTAAAAACAATAATCTAAAAACTAAGAAGTAAATGAAAAGTTGATGCATTTTATATTAATTATAATATTTTTAATAACAATGGAAACTGTTTGGAAGATTGTACTTATATAAAGTATAGTCAAGTTTGGAACTTTTGACTCGAAAGCTAAATAGTCTCACGTTGAAAGATGAATTTTTATGGACAAATTAATATTATTTTGAAGTACTGGAAGAATCATCATCATTTTTAAACCTTTAAATCTTCCATACGATACATATGTTTTAACTAAATAATAATTAGGATTATAGTTTTCAATAGAAATTATACGGAATGCTATTTTTATGATTGAAGAGGATAAGTAAATTATTTAAAGCATCTAGAGTTATATTGTATGTTTATGGCCTACATTAAAAAATCGGAAATTTTTAAAAGTTTTTTTTTAAGAAAGAATATAGAAACAATCCCATTTAAAAAAATTTTATAATACCTAGTATGACCTGTAGATATAAAAAATATATAATAGAAATACTTCGTTGATGAATGTTCTGGATCATATATGTTTTTGAAGACCTTACAATATTTCTAGACGTTACATATTTCATACAAAATATTAACTTTTCAAAACAAATCCCTTTTAGATTGAATAAGGTCTGTTTATGAACAAAGTGACACCTGGATTACGACGCGGATTTCAGAATCTCTTGAATTCTCAGATTAAAACGTTGGATATCGTGTCGAGAGGGTCACAATAATTTATTAAGGTAGCATAGAATAGACAAAATTATGGAGTGAGGGGATTTTCCTGTCCTAGTGCTGAATTGTGTTCACTATAGTTTGGCAGTTTCTTCTTTTCATGTAAACATGTGCTTGGAAACCTCAGCTTTAATTTTATTATAACTTTGAAAACTTTTATTGTAAAGAATATTAATGACTTGAATGTGCAGTGACAGATATTTAAAATATGGTAATTTCTTGTTTTATAAAGCAGGATTTATTATGATACCAAATGTTGTCTTTATTGTTTTCTTTTAAAAATATAAAAATAAATACTTATAATGTAGCAATAGATACAGTTCAATTAATATTTTAAAAATTTTGCACATGATGTTCTATAATCCACTTAATAATTTACCTTAGAATAAATATATAAACATAAAGTTTATAAGTGTAAGGGAAAGCATAAAAGAAAATGGCAGTGAAATCTAAAATGTGTATTTATTGAAATTAAAACTTTAATGAATACTTTTGTGTAATGAAGAAAGAAAAAAAAACAATGAATTGAAGCTATTTACTTTTTTTAGAACCTTAGAAATTATCATCTTCAATTAATACATATCTAACAATAACCGACTGATTAAAAGTATTACATAATCATGCAAAAAATTACGAATAGGAAAAAGGTACTTTTATAACGGCCTTTGGGGAGGGGGGTTTAAAGCTTGAGAAAATTGGATTATTCTAGTGTGTGATTATTAGTTAGTATTATTATAAATTTTTCTACAATGAACGAAAAACGTTATTTGAAAAGTTTTATTTAATTTGAAAGTTGAAAACCTATCATCTTTATATAATAAATAGATATCTAACAGATAACAATAATTTTTACTTGAAGTCCAACACTATACAGTTCTTCTCTTCTACACTATACAAATTATGGATTATACAGATAACTTAAAAGAAACATAAAAATAATATTATTGGTCGACAAAATTATCTGGATCACTTTTATTCTTCAAGATGTTACAATATTTATAGATGTTACAAATTTTACACAAAATATTGCATTTTCAAAACAAATACTTTTTAAATTAAATAAGCATTATTTATTAGTAACTGAAATTTACGGTATATAAATTTATATTCGCGGATATCGAAATATCTGTCTAATTGAAACATGTGCAAACATCATGCTTGAAATTCAAGTAGTTTGCGTAATGGTTGACAAATTAAGACGTGCACTGCTAAGAATACATGTTTCCTGGTAGTAATATGCACAACATATATATTTCCTTAAAACAGGACTTTTTTCAAAAAAAAAAAAAAAAAAAAAAAAAAATATTTGTAGTATGTTAAATTACTGTAACCCATATGTATAAAAATGATATAAAAAGTTTTTATTTTTATAATGAAAATTTGCTGATTTTGTGTGCGTTCGTTATTATTAAAATAAATAAAACTAGATAATGCCCGTCAAGATTTGACGGTAAATAACTTGAATGTTTCATCAGAAAAATTCTTGAATTTTTAATTAGTTGCTTTTAAATTTGTCTATTCAAATTGTGATGAATTACTATATTACATAAGTGATTTCTATTTTTTATTATTTTTTTTTTCTAAGACGATAGATGGTCTAATCTATTCGATGAAGTAAAATAGTTTTAAGTTTATAATTTACAACTAATTATGTTTGTATTTTATCAAAAATTTAACTAAAAATACAGTGTAAGGTATTTATTTTTGCTTACTACGGCCTATTTTCTTTCTGCCCCCCCCCCCTCAAGTAACATTATTTATGCGACCATTCAAAGCTGCCATGACTTTTATTTTTATCTGTCTCATTCTCTAAAATCTTCATTTGAAATTTGATGCAGCTAACTATTTATAATATTTTTTTTTGATTACTTGAATTTTTTTATACATTTTTATACATCTTTTCAAATATTAAATCATGGGTATCGATGTAATTTATTTTATAGCTGTTATACTAATATTTTTATTTATTTCCTTTTTTTTAATGCATAACAAACTTTTCTTTCTTACAGACATTTATATTCTTGATAATGGTAGAAAAAAGTAACGAAAATTCTAGATCAGTTAAATTTATGTAATTGATAATTGCATATAAAATATTTTAGGTTAAGTATTTTAAATATAAAATAATTATTTTTTCAAGATACTGTTCAGTGTAAAATTTTGTTCAATTATAAAGCATTCAAATAATAATAATAAAAATCCTAAAACTTTTCTTATTAATAAAATATGTTACTATTGAAATGAATTATCGACAAAAATCATTTTGACCGGTTTGGATTCGAACCTGCATCCGTTACAGAAACTCAAAGTCTAAAACAGCCGCGTTACCCCACTACGCTATCAGGAACACACTGAGTAATCTTCTATACTAAAGAAGTTCTAGAATCAGTTGACGCATGCGCAATTGTCTGGAATTTGGATTTTGATTTTACAGAAACTGTTTTGCGTTTTAATGTTTATGATAACTTTTCGATATATTGAAATCAGGTACAACTTAAAATGGTAATATTTCTAATCTTCGTGTGTAACGACAATTTATAAGAAGGATTAACAGTCGTAATTTTCAGCCTCAGATCATTCAGTTTATCTTCTATGAGTAGTACGACACCTTCCGAAATAAATCATATTTTTGAATTGTTAATAACACTGAAAGAGACAAATAATAACTTTGTGTAAAAAGAAGAGCTTGTTTACAATAAGATCGAATAAATTATATTAGAGGTGCAGACGCATTTAAAACGAAACTTCTAGCTGTGAAGTGATAGTTATAGTTCAACTGAGCGAGGATCTCTACGCATGTGCAGTGGGTCACTCCAAAAGCAGACTTGTACTTATGTACTACGCATGCGCATACGTGAAATTTTAATTAAAAATTGTGGCTAATTAATAAAATTTTTGAACAAACAAATGTACGATAACAAATCTGTGGCCAAATACCTTTCGTTTAAAAAAAGAATGGTGTGATTTGATGCAGTAGTTTGCTCTCACGGACTGTCGAAAGGAATTGCTTAGCGTTTTAAATATATAGATATTCCAAAAAATGTTTGATTTTGATTGCATGTTTTTTAATTTGTGTTTTATTTATATTTTTTTTTATCTAATTTTGATTAAGTTTTAATTCTGCTATGAGAATATGACTGAAAATTACTGTTCATATCGTTTTAAGTACATATGCGTTAATTTTTCATACTCGGGCTCTTTGTAATAGGAGTAGATTAAAAAAAATCATGTTTTAAAATTTTCTTAATGATCATAAAAATTCATTAAATTGAAATCTACTTTTCAAACAAATAACATTTGAAAGAAAGATTTTTATCTTAGTGAACGATGTAAAAATTTAAATGAAATGCTGATGCTCGTGCAGTGACGCAGATTTGCGGCATTTTATTTGTTTTTAAATTTTCAAATAAGATATTTTTTGAAGTATTCAAATTGCAAGAAACAGGAGAAAGCTTTGAAAAAAGTATTGGTTTTTAAAATTTAATAATTTTAAAGACTACATGTTTATCTGAATATGGGAAAGAATGTGGGTAATTATGTTTTATATGAAACAAGTTTATAATAACTAAAACTATTTTTTTTAACTTAAGTATAAGGCTCTTTATGTTAAAGGAAACTTATTGCATTACATTTAATAATTTCCTGACACATGTTTAATTTTATGCAACTTACACTAATATTTATTTAGTTAATCTTAATATTTAGATTTTATGCTTGAATATATTTAAAGGAATTTAAGTTTGTTTGAATATTTGAACATGAACTTCATTTAGAAATATTTCAAAAGAGTGAATTTTGAATTCATTTCAATATTAACACTCTGATACACTGTAATAATCCCCTAAAAGTTCATATTTCCGATAAAATTATTATATGCGCAAAGTAATATTAGAATTTTGTTTTGCCTTAGGTACAAATAATAGTAAACGTGACATGAAAAATTCCTAAAATTTAAAATTGAAATAAGTTGGCGTAATGGTTGACAAATTAAAACTCGAACTGAAAAGAAGCCGTGTTTCTTGTAGTAACATGTAAGATATATATAATTCCTTAGAACAGGACTATTTCATAAAATTAAATTATAGTATGTTAAATAAATATAAACTGTATATATAATGGCAGTATGTAAAGTTTTTTTTTATATATAATGAAATTTTCACGATTTTATGTGCTTTCGCAATTATGTAAGTAAATAAAATGTTAAGAAAAAGTTTTAAAATTATTTTTAATGCATGTTTGTAAAATTTATGTTTTTTTTAAATTTAATTTTGATGAAATTTTGATTTTGTTGCGAAAATATGACTAAAAATAACTGTTCGCATTCTTTTGAGTGCATACGAGTTAATTTTTCTTACTCGGGCTATTTGTAATAGGGATAGATTAAAAAAAAACAAAAAAAAACATGTTTGAAAATTTTATTGAAGATAAAAAATTGATTAAATTGAAACCTATTTTTCAAACAAATGACATCTGAAAGATTTTTTTTTACCTTATGAACGATGTTAACATTGGAATGTAATGCTGTAAGTTCGTGCAGTGACGCAGATATTAGGCATTTTATTTGCTTCAAAATTTTCAAATATGATGCGTTTATTGAAGTATTCACATAGCATGAAACAGATGAAAACTCTGAGAAAAGTATTTATTTGTAAAAATTAACAATTTTAAAGATTGCATCTTCATATGAATGTGAGAAAGAATGTAAATAATTGTGCTTTAAATACTACAAGTTTATTATACCCAAAATTACATGCTAAACTTGAGCATAAGGCATTTTATATTTGAAGGAAAATCATTGCAGCACATTTAAGAAATTCCTGACAGATGTTTAAATGTATGCAGCTTCTGTTAATATTTATTTAGTTTATCTCAATACTTACAAAATATGCTTGAATACATTTGAAAGTACTTAAGTTTGTTTGGATATTTAAACATGAACTTCAGTTAGAAGCGTTTCAAAAGAGTAAATTTTAAATTCGCTTCTAGATTAACAGTTTGATAAATGTAATAATCCTCTAAAAGCTCACATTTCTGATGAAATTATTATATACGCAAAGTAAAATTATAATTTTGTTTTACCTTAGATACAAGGAATAATAAATGTGACGTGAAAAGTTTCTGATGTTTAAAATTTAAATAATTTGCGTCACGGTTGACAAATTAAGATCCTAACTGCTAACAGGACGTGTTTCTTGTAGTAACATGCACGGCATATAGAAGTATTCTTTAGCAAAGTACTATTTGAGAAAATTAATTTATAGGATGTTAAATAAGTATAACCCGTATATATAATGATGATTTACAAAGTTATTCTTGATAATGAAATTTTGCCGTTTTCAGGTGTATTCGTAATTATATAAATACGTAGCACCTGTAGTCATCGTTCAGTCTGCCCGTCCCTCAGCATATGACAACGCAAAAACAACTCAACCGAATTATTTGAAATACATAATTTTTGCACATTTTTCTCGAGCTATTTCAATTTTTTGAAAATCGGATGCACGGTTCAATTACAGGGATAATCAAAATTATTCCGTTAGATTACGGCCAACGATAAAAAATAGTTTCAAGTGTATTTTAATGATGTTACACTCTTTGAAACAAAATAAAATTGATATGCGAATCTATGATATTTATTCTATATTATGCATTCTGTATAATGTATGGTGCAAAAAATACTTTTTTATTAATTAACAATGTCACAAAACTATTCCATTACATAATGGTATAGGAAGAATTATTGTTTGGGGCACGTTTTAAGTACATTAAACTGTTTCACATTTTATGAAATTGTTATACGTTGCTGAGATTTATTAATGGTTACTTCATGTATAATACAAAGTAGATAGTGTTTACAGGGACACACAGAATATTCTAGTACAAACGCACCGCATTTGCTAGGTTTGACGTACAATTACCAACTTATTTGAATTGTTCTAGATTTAAAAGAATACAGAAAATACCGTTACTTCCAAAGTGGCAAAGAAAGAATAGGCAGAAAAAAAGAAACATTCATACGTTTTAATCGCCAAATTGTCATTAAAAAATGGAAATAGCCATTTGACGGAATGCTATGTTTAATGTCATTTCATAACTAAAAAATAAAACTTAAAATCGTCTTCATATTGACATTATACCAAAATATGAAATTTCCAATATTGACACGAAGCTTTGACAATTTTGGTTTTTTCGGAAAAGCTAATTTAGAATGGCTCACAAAAAGTTATTCAGGTAATTATTTGAGGCATTTTGAAAGATTAAAAGTTAAAATTATTTGTGTAAAATTCATTTGTAATTCTTGCAAAAGCGATTGCAGTGCTGATAATCTTTTAACTATAACTCAAAAATTGCTTGGCTGAATAAATTGTAATTTTCAATTCGCGTATTTAAAGCATTTATGTCCATTTCATGTTGTTTTTATTTTTTTCAGCTTCGAAAAATAGAAATAAATACTGATAATCATAATGAATGGAAGTTTTTTGGTTAATAAACAGTCTTTCTCTGGCGTAATAGCGCTTTTTAAAATGAAACACTAGTTGATCTTTTTCATTTTCTAGCTTTTAAAATATCAACCAATGCTACTCAAACACAGGAAGATAAAATGCATTGAGCCCAATTTCTCGCCATGTTTGCTTCATTTCATCAAACTATTTTCTAAATTACGATACATCGCAATTTTTGAAAGCTTTGTTATCACTAACATGACACACGAAATTACCTTCAGTTAAATATATATATGATTTTTTACTTGCAATAGCAATCATATTTTTATCCTGAAGGAACTACATTGAAGTAACAAAAATTTAAAAGTGGTGAGGTATACCATGAAGACTTGAAGATAAAAAAAAAAAAACTTCTTTAGACACCTTAAATAAATTAAATTGCGCAAGGTCTTTCGAAAGAATTTAGTCTTTCTTCATCAGGCGCAAAAAGACGAGCGTTTACTATGAAGATAGCGGCCCGACTGAAGTGAAAAGGCGGGGAAGGGAGCAAGCTGTAGGAACAGCCAATGGGAAAGTAGAAGGCAACAGCCAATCACGGAAGAGCATAAACGAATAATGGATACAATGAAGGAAGAGAAGGAAAAAAGAAAATAGTAACAAGGGAAAAAAGTTAAAAGTAAAAAATAATAAGTAAAAAGGCAGTTTATATTAAAAGAAAATACACACACATAAAATAATAATAATAATTAGCAAAAAAGTGTTTATAGTAATAAATCTATATATATATATATATATGTATATATATATAGAGAGAGAGAGAGAGAGTCGAGTCTCTATATAACGAAATCTATTGTTCCGGTAAAAAATTCGTTATATAGAGAAATTCATTGTATAGAGAATGACGTTTATTCTCCTATTTAAGGTGTTAAATTTTGAGCAAATATTAATTTTTATGTGTTTATATTAGAATTTGAAATGTTTAACTCTAAATATTAACCTAATATTCCATTTCTTATTTATTTAAACAGTTTCAAGAAAGAGAACCGACATTTATTTGAAAGCTTAATGAAAATCACATAAAAAAGACTTGGATTAATTTTAGGCGAAGAAATCTGTAATTTTGTTTTGATTTCAAAATTGTTAATTTTTCGTAGAAATGCTCAAATTTTAGAGAGGAATAAAAAATTGTATAGGAAGCATTTTCCTCTATTTAAGTTCTTTCCAAATACGATCAAAAGAACTCATCATTTCACTGCGTGATGTTTTTTTTTCTCTTGCTGTAGATTTTCATTCTCATGCTCATGGTCAATCTCACCATAACATCTCAACCTCACATGCTCATAACTCTGCTTAAAATACAACTATCTGGTGATAGTGGTATTCCAAAAATCCATTTCCAAAAAATCAGAGTGAGCAACATTTTTTTCGACACCTCACGTTCCTTAATTAATTTCTATTTCTTTTTAGCATTTTCCAACAAAGTTGAAAAGTGCTTATGCATTCGGTTTGTCTGTCCGTCTGTCCGTCTAGCCGTATGGCAGTCTGGCCGGATGGCCATCTGTCCGTGCTCTAACTCTCGTAAATATACTCGGATTGCCATGAAATTTTTGGGCGTTATTTAGGTTTATCCTAGCACGAACCCTATTGAAAATGAAGTTTCTACCATGATTAATGTATTTACAGGGACAGTCAAAACTTTTCCATTAGATTGCAGCCTATGGGAAAAATCATTTCAAATGAATTTTAACGTTTAAAACACTTTTCTAAAGTTTAAAAAGTGCTTGTGCATTGTTTGAAAAGTGCGTATGCATTCGGTTTGTCTGTCCGTCTGTCTGTCAGTCTATCCGTCTGTCCATGTGGCCGCGCTCTAACTCCTGTAAATATACTTGAATTGCCCTGAAAATGTTGTATGTTATTAACATTTGAAATGAAGTTTCTACCATGATTAGTTTATTAACAGGGAGAGTCAAAAATTTTCCATTACATTATGGCTTATGGTGAAAAATCGTTTCAAGAACATTTTAAAGATTTTACACCTTGTCTAACATATTAAATTTTACATGCATTTAAGAGGTTCACTAAAATATGCTTTCTATAAAATATGCGGTGAAAATATAGCTATTATTCATTTACAGGGCCACACAAAAGAATTCCATGGGATAATGGGGGGAATAGTGCGCGACATTTTTTAAATTTATTAAACTGTTTCCTGTATAACAAAATTGATATATGTCACTGAGGCTTAATATAAATTATACGATACTGACTTGCATAATATGAAGTACATTGCATTTAGAGGGACACACAAAAGATTCCAAATAGTATATTCCTTCCGACGGACTGTATATCTTTCCGATGGTAGCTGATGGGTGGATGAAATACATTTTAATTATAATATACGCATTAAATTTCTCTAAATCTTTGTACATTATAAGGGTGTGTATAAATGTTATCGTTGATATACAGGGCTACCCAAAAGAACTCGCCAACGTTACTGAGTATGAGCGTAAATTACTTAAAGGTGGTTCTTAAATAAGGTATACATTTTTTACGCAGAAGTGTATTCAATTTACAAAGAAATGTGTGCAGAATATAGATAAAATGATATACAGGGACACGCAAAAAATCATGTACATGGACACATAAGAATGATAATTTATAACAATGTGATTTCAGTTGTTTTAAGAGTATTTTAGTTTAAAACGAATTCTAGCTTCTTACTGACGCGTAATAAAGGTACAAGGTAAACTACAGAGCTGAACAAAAGTTTTCAAGTATGTTTCCTTTTTATTAATACAAATTGCTCAAAAATAAGTTTTAAGATTTTTTCTTGCTAAACTAAATTTTTCCATTATGTAATATGTATATCAACTGACCGATCAAATACAGGGCTGTTTAAAAGTATTGGAATACATGTTTGACTATATGCTCTTATTTGCCTAATTAAAGAAGTTTTGTAAAAGATTTCATGAAGTGTTGGAAAGTGCTTCATAATCTATGCTTAACGCATGATTTTTCTTACTTGTAAAAGTTTGCTTAAGTCACGTCTTCTTCGTCCTCAGAATCTACATTGTTCTCTTGTACAGAAAATTCGGCCTTTGGAGCAATTGCGAATTGTTTTTCTTTAATTAACCCGATTGATCCCGTTCTTATATGTGTAAGAATCTAACTAATACTCTTTGAAAAAGGATGCGAACAGTAAATCAGAAATAAGTGATGGAAAATCGATACCATGTGTTTAAAAAGCTTTTTTAAAACTGAATAAATAAAGATAATTTTATAAAAAATGCGTTGTATGGAGATTGATATTTCGCTATATAGAGACTTTTTTTAATGTAATCATGGGAAAAGGGAACCGTCCCTACTAAATATTCGTTATATAGAGAAATTAGATGCATGGAGTTTCGTTATACAGAGACTCGACTGTATATATCTAAAAAATTATATACATAATTAATACGGAAAAAAAGTTTGTAGTTATAAACATACATAGATATATATATAAATATATAGCTAAAAAACTACGTACATGATTAATAAAAATAAAAATATAAATAAATAAATAAATAAAATAAAAATTAGTAAATAATTATAAGGCAGTGCTGAAAAAGTTTTTCCAAGCTATGGAGAGCTCTTTAGAATCAGATTTATCATTAACAGTAACCTCACGATTAAGACAAATAGCTATATTTGCAAGAAAATCTAACTCAGAGGTATTATTGGCATTAAAGATAATTTTAGAAGTTTGAAAATTGAACTATGGCTGGAATCCCAAGAGTGCTTAGCAACAGAAGATTTAGAAATTTCTTGATTTTTGACATATCGAGAGTATTCTTTAAGGTTTTTTTCGAGATTTCTTTTAGTTTGACTAATATAAGATAAATCACAGCCATTACAAGGAACATTATAAATTCCTCATTTTTGGAGGTCAGGGACAGGGGATTTCATGGAAGGAAATTTGAATTTATTGACAGGTTAAAAATAACATTAAAATTAAATCGTCCTAAAACTTTAGCTAATTTAAAACGTAAAGGTGGATAAAAGTTGAGGACAACCAAATTATCAGGTTTACTTTTAACGGAATTAGAAAGAATGTATTTATTAGACAGTCTATTGAATTTGTTCACAGCAGTATTTATGATAGAAGAATTGAAACCTTTTTTAGCAACAACAGATTTTAAGTAATTCAGTTTTCATCCTTAAGGGATGCAAAATCAGAACAAATTTTGAGAGCACGATTTACATATGTGTAAAAAACTCCGATCTTTTGTTTGACAGGATGATTTGAGCTAGCATGGGGTGGACCACCCCATGCAAGCTCAAATCATTCTGTCGACCTCAATCATCCTTATATATATATAACTATAATTTTTTTCTTTTTAATTATGTATATAATTTTATATATATATATATATATATATATGCTTATTACTATAAACTTTTTTTGCTAATTATTATTAATATTTTATATGTGTGTATTTACTTTTAATATAAACTGCGTTTTTACTTTCCCATTGGCTATTCCTTCAGCCTGCTCCCTTTCCCGCATTTTCACTTCAGTCGGGCCGCTAACTTCATAGTAAAGGCTCGTCTTTTTGCGCCTGATGAAGAAAGACTAAGTTCTTTCAAAAGGCCTTGCGCAATTTAATTTATTTATGATGTTTAAAGAAGTTTTTTTCCCTTCAGTTGTATAACACCAGTTTTCAACTTATTCAAGATTCCGACCCTGTATTACTATTGCGATTCAGAGTAGCTGAGGTGTAACATCTCACTCCTCCTGGAAGTATGATCCTCCAGTTTTGATATACCTTGTGTAAGTTCATTTCTTAACATGATAGATAAAAATTTATATTCGTGATGTAATTGCGGGCTATATTTATCTAATTGCTCTAAAATATGAATTTATTATCTTCCATTTTTGTATCCTTTCATTTTCGTGTGTTGGGTTCGAAACGACAAAATGATTGTTGTTAGGTTCGTATCCTGTTTCGAGTTAACTTTAAATAGAATCTTTGTTTGGCTTTGGATATAACCTGAATCGTGGAGCGCTCTATATAGAATTAGATGGCTAAAAATTTTACTGTATAAAGTTAGTTTGGACATATTATTATAATCAAAGTTATTTTTTTTATTTTATTTTAGGTCCGCAATTTTCTTTCTGGGCAAAAATTTATCCACTGTACCCCAAAAGTTTTTAAATTACAAAAGTAATTCATTTAAAACTCCATCCTTTGAAAATGTGTAATTTATTTTTTATCTTGTTCTATTAATCTGAGTATGAATCTTTTACGCAACTTTATTGAACGAAATTATCAGAAAATACCAGGCTGTGTGTCACAGCGATACATAAGTTTATTCACTAAAATACAAAAAAGTAATAACAAACAAGTGTGGAGTAATTTGTTTTCATTACAACTTATCATTTACAGAAATGGTTATAAAGTATATAATGTTACATTTTTCGTTGTAATTAATCAAAGAGGGAGGAAAAAACCGAATTGCTTCATTTATTTTAAAAGAAGAAAGTTTTTTTTCTTTTTAGAAAAAAAAAATCTTGTTTTATTTTAATAAGAGGGGTTTTTGAAATGAGAAAAAAACATTTCAGAATGAGAAAGATATATTAATTTTTTTTTCATAGAAAGTCAATTAATTTTCATATTTCAAATTAATGACTGGTGCATTTTTCTCATTTGATAAATCCGTCGTTCATTAAGAATATTATACTTATTCATTCCTTGCTTTTTATGTTTCACTTTACAAAATATACATAGATTATTTTTTTGTGTAAAATTAATGAAAAAAATGTGTATGAACAAAAATTTTATAAAGATGTTCTTATGTATACAAAATAAATGCATATAACTTTACCTATTGTTTATATATATATATATATATATAGGAGAGTATGAGGCACATGTGAGCAGTTCACATGAATATAGGTTTTTCCCATAAATGGGTTAATTTCCTTAAATAAAAACTACTCAGTATAGTAAATAGAACATTTTTATATACATGGTTATTATTTCAAAATCACCTTTATAATTCTTTTTACGTTTTTAGTTTTATAAATTCAAAAAAATTTTCACATGTGCCCCAACAGTGGGGTGGTTGTCAACACAGGTGGAACACATTTGAACGCAGGGGTAAAATACACTTTGACATGCTTTTTAATATGTTATTTGTTTGTCGTAATAATCATTACTTATATTATGGGTTAAATTCACTTTAAGGAAACAATATATTCTTTTGTGTCTGTGTGATATGTCTAAGCATAAGAATATAACATGAATATAAGTTGATTGACGGGGGAAGAAATATTTGATGATTAATTATTGTTGCTGATTAATTATGGTGTTACAAAAATAAAGAAGTAAATTTAGAAAAAAAAACATTTAAATTTTGCTTAAGGGTTTTTGTACCGATAAAATTTTAGGGAGTGGGTCATTTATAGAAACATTTATCGAAAATATGCCAAAATGTGGCAGATTCTCACCCTCGTATTTGCCTTATTTACTTCGAAATGATGATAAAGAAGGATTTTTTAATGATTATAAGAAATCTAGATTATAAGCCGCTTCTCCTCCTCTCCCAGACAAATTTAACGTATTTTGCTTTTGAAAGAGGAATTGAGGAGGTTCTTGCAATCTGAATTTTATGATATTTAACAGTTTAAAATTTTTAATTTCTTAAGATCTATTATCTAAGATTAATATCTATCCACATTCAAAGCATTATATACATAACTATTTTAGAGATGAAAGTAAGCCATTATTGCAAATTTCGCAGAAATGGAATTAAAAAATTTGCAAAGCTGTATAACATAACACTATCTTTAATAACAATGCATAAAAAATTAAGTTTTAGTGAAACATTGCATAACAATATTTCATTTTAGAAAACATTAAATTTATTTAAATTACAAATGGACTTAAACGAGCTTGGTAATGTTTATTCTCTTGTTGACAAACATTTTTAGGAAATTTCAATACAAAATCAAATTTTCAATGACAAAAAGTCTTCTATTTTCGGAAATTTATACATATTGGAACTGACATTATTTCTCATGAAATTAACCAAATGGAAAAGAATCACAAAATGATTATTGAAGCACTTATGAATGGTTCATATCTGCCCAAACTAGTCTATTCACAAGTGCCCCACATGGCCAATAGAGGTTTATAGACAAATAATTAACATTTCTCAATATTAAAAGTATTTGTTTTATCATAAATATTTATTAGTCTTCATAATGTATGTTAAAGCATTAAAATTTTAAAAAATGAAGAAATACATAAAGTTATTCGCTTAGCAAATTGGAACTGAGATTTTAATTTTGAGATCTATGAAAAATGTTTTTGCTACTAAAGAGAAACAAAATGCCAAAAATCTTTAAAATATTTTTACCGTAGGCCTACAGGCGGTATTATTGTTGGTAATCTTTTTCAAGTAAAAAAAACATGTAATAACTAGTGTAAAATTGCTACTTTCGCATCTACCCCAAGTTCACATCTGCTCCAATCTCCCCAATATATGTTAGAAATCTTAAATTCTGTTAATAAGTAGTACTCCGACTTTCTAATAGAATATGTTCATTAGATTTTTGAATTTTTTTTATGTCTTATATTTTATTTCTTATCTAAGTATACCTCGACTTACATTGTTTTCTATTTGTGTGGCTTGTCTTGGTACGTATTGCTGATTTAAGCCGAGATATTATTGTAAATTATATTTAATGTTATTACTTATTCTATTAATCTAAGTTTAAAACACTTACGCAACACTTTTAAACGATGACAAAAAACTCTTATCAAAAAGCACCAGTCTGTTTCATTGCTTTATAAATGTATACAAAAAATAAAGTACATAATTTTTTACTTGTTAAAATTGATTTCAAAAGAATGACTTTTCTAAATTTTGAAACAATGAAGAGTGTAGTTTCTTAGTGGACTTCCTATTAGCAGATCAAATTTACATTGAAAGTCTCCGGAATCTTAGGTACGTTCGTAATTATATAAACACGTAACATCTACAATCGTCGGCTGAGACGTCCGTCTGTGCGCATATAACAGCGAAAAACTGCCCAACCGAACGCTTTGACAATTAGCATATATAATTGTTACAGAATTTTGTAGAGTCAGCTTACATTTTATGAACATCTCATACCGACTGAACAAACAGAAACAGTAACTCAGAACAAACTTAATGTATATTAATAATTTTTCTTCATTTTATTAAATCTTACCCTACATAATTATTTCATTTGTATTTCATGATATGTAATGACATTAGGTCTCTATATTGATGAAGTCTTATGTAAGATGGAATCGTATTACTTTCCTATCGCTGAATTCAATGTACATAAACGTCATAAATTTTGTTTTCATCAGGGTGATGAGTAATCAGGAAAAAACACAGTGAAATAAGGTATTAAATACCAATATTTTGTTAAGGAGAAATTAGTTTTCTTTAATCCCTTTATATTATTTTAAGTATTCTCTATGAGAAAATACTAGTAGTTTCCTCTTTTATTGACTGCGTTTTGCCCTGACCATTTGTCAGCCCGTTCATGCATTTTTACATTTGATTACAACAGTTGGTCAATAAAATACTGAAAATTTATAAAGCTAGTTATAGTACGAAAATTTCTCATTTGCCATGTTTGACATACAATTTCAAACTTGTTAAATATTTATTATACTTTACAATAATATTGGTTATTACATTAATGATTTTTTTTTACTAACTAAAGCCACGTGATCAAAATATTTTGTCTTGTTAAATTTACTTTCTTCTTCTATAAAATTTATGATCTACATTCAGATAGTATTAATAAAATAATTGATAGAATTAATAACATTCAGAATGTATTAATTCTTAATAATAGTATTAAGAAATTTATATTTACCTTCTTTTTTATAAAAAATTCTGTAATTTTTAATTCATGTTACTCTATTAATCCCTTCAGACCTGGGCATAAAATAACTTTACAAATATTTATTGCTTTTGCGTAATCGAAATGACACCATAGATGACAGAAAGAGTCATTTTTATGAAATCAGTACTTTAGGAGACTGGTAATTTAGATTTACAAATATGGACATAAAAGTGCTAATCCCCTTAAAATATCAATATACTATCAGTAATATAAATTTACGCAATAAAAAAATTATGGTCTTTAAACAAGTAAATGATCAGCAAATCCTCTATTTTTTTAATGTAAAGCATTTAAGTTAAATAATCATTAATATTTCTTACTTTTTTGCCCATAATGACTTGAAGGTGTTTTCGAAACTCCTATGAAAATAATTTTTATTTTATGAGGTAATATTCATCAGTGCTGATATTTATTGGTTTTGGTTTTAAAGCAAAAGACATTCATCTGTACATAAGTAAAGTAAAAATGCAAAAATTAGAACAGTTTAGTTTTTATGAGGAAAAGAACGGCGGTACACATTTGTGTATCTCAGGTCTGAAGAGGATAACAGCAATTTGTAATTTTAAAACAACTCTTCTTTAATGACATTAACATTCATGCCACTTTATTAATAGCGATTGGTAACTTAAACAAATTTCTTTGAATGCGATTAAAATTCTACTATCGAAAATTTCAAATCTATTTCATTGCAATATAGAGCAATAAAAAAATTCTCAGTGTAAAAGAATAAAATTATTTCTTTTATATATATGCATATTATCATTTATAGAAATGTTTATAAATTATAATGTATTTTTTTCATTACTGTTAATAAAAAAAAAGTTAAAAATCTGGATTGTTACTGTACTTAAAAAGAAAAGAAATCTTTTTTCTGTTCTGTTTCCTTTCCTTTTTTTTTAAATCACTGAATAAAAAGACTTAATCTGTTAGTTTAACAAAAGAGATTCTTCAATTGCTAAATAGTTTTCTGAAATCTTGGAAACAGTGCTTATTTTTAATTCAAAAATTGATTTTATGTTCATATTTCAAAGTAATTATTCTATATATTATGTTTATTCGATTAAATTTCACTAATTTTACTATATTAACTGATTTTTTAAACATCTACCACATGTTGTTTTCTATGCATATCTGAAATTATTCAATGCATTTTGTATGCACATACATTTTGCAATTCATAATTTGATATGTATAAATAAAAAGCACACACAGTTGTTAAAATTTCTCATTTATTTTAAGAAGTCGAATAATCTTCTAACGACGTCTGACGCTAATACACATGACCAATATGCTTCCTATAGCCTAAAACCGTGCAATTCAGTATTTACATTCCACGTAAATACATTATCTTCTATATCCCATCAAGGATTTAAAGCTTTTTGTGGCATTTCATTCTCCGTCATTTGCAAAAATACTATAATTTATACTTGATGGTATTCTATTAATTTCAGCTCCAAGGATGCTAAAGTATTTTTATACGTAAACTGCAATTTATTGTAAAATGATACGTAAATTTATATAACTAAAATATTTACTAATTTTTCATCGATAAATTGTTTTGAAAGTTTTCGTTATAGATTTTTATTATACTTTGTAATATTTCTAACTAATCCACATGACCAAAACTGCTTCATGGTCTAATTAATTTTGCCAATTTTCGCATCTATAAAAAATATTCTCTATATCCAGATAGTGTTTTTAAACAGTTAAGAACATTTTTTTAATCCTTTTACCATTAAAAAATTATGAAAATTTTATTTGAGGAGACTAATCAATCCCAATTTTTAACTAAGGTCATTAGAACGAACCTAAAGTATAGTTATTTAAAAGTACGAGGCTATTTCACAGAAGTATATAAAATTGAAATATAAAAAATTTGAATATAAACCACTTAAGGTATTTGTTTTTCACTATTTTTCACCGAAATGTTTATAATTTACATTTTTAATGTGCATAATTTTATATATGATTTTTAATATGACTCTTAATAATAATAAAAAACAAGTTAGAAATTGCACGTCAAACGTGTCATAAACAAACACGCATCTAATTCTCCGCGTGTCCCTATATATAATATTTCTACAATCTGTACACATATCTTGGTTTACTAAATGCAATTTGGCAAAAAAATACATACATTTTTAAAAAACCACCTTTAAGCGACTTTCGCTCATATTCTGTAACATGTGCAGTTTCTATTTTGCTTCCCTGTATATTATCTACAACATTTATACACACAGCGCAATATGCAAAAATTCAATTAAATTTAAAATCCCATATCACAACTAAAAATGTGCTTCTAGTAATACAGCATTTCGAAAGCAGTATAGCAGCGAAATCTTTTTTTATGTCCCTTTAAATACTATGCACTTTAAGTGATAAAGGATGTTACTCATAGTAAACCTCATCAATGTATATAGATTTGATTACATGTGAAAATAATTTAACATGAATAAAATACCCTGAAAGTAAAGTTTCACCCTATATCATTATGCAATGAAATTCTTTTTTGTAGCTCTGTAAATCAATAATAAACATTTGTTGCACCGCATACTGTAACAGAGTGTGTATTTTAGTCCACTTCAGTAAGTGCATATCAATTACAATCTGCTTGAAAGACTGTAAACCATTAAAATGAACTTTAAAAATTTTTTCCCACTGGCTGTTATGTAACTTAAAATTTTGATCGTCCCTGTAATTAAACTATACTTCCGATTTTCATAAAATTTCAAATGATTCAACAAAATATTACAATAGTTATGTATTTAAAATTTGAAAGCATTCGGCTGGGTAGTTCTTGCGTTGTTATATGCGGACGAACAGACAGACGGACGGATTGAACGAAGATTGTAGGTGCTTCATATTTACATAATTACGAACACACCTAAAAATGGAAAAGAATAGATTGCTTCGTGTAAAGCTTGGTATATTTTATTATTTTGATAAATTTACGATTCATCAATACTATTATATTATGACTTTTTTATATTTTTAATATTACAAAATGTTCTTCATCGTTTTTCGCGTATATGTTTATATGTGTGTAATTAATACATGAATTTTACATGAATATACTTTTTACAAATTATATACCCATTTGTATAAATGTAAGCATATAAGTACATGCAATTCTAAAAGTTGTTTTTTTTTTTTTTACGTTTCATACTGATTCCCTTTAAAAATATATTTCCTCTTTCCTTAATCCACCCAATTCATTATTTACATTCTCAATAAACATTATCCTTCATATCCCACGAATGTTTTAAAACTTTCGATTCTAGTTTATTTAATCTTTTCTTCCTTGAAAAAATGCAGCAATTTATACTTGATGTTGCTCTAATTATCTCGATTTGAAACTTTTATACAATTGTTTTGAACCAAAGGACCACTTATCAAAACATACCAGGCTATTTCACGGCAATGTATAAATTTATACCAAAAAATCTTAGGATAAAACAAAAGTGTGGAGTTATTTTTTTTTCAGTATAACTTAGCATTTACAAAAATACTTACAAAGTGTAATGTTACTTTTTCCTTGTTAATAAAAAAAAAAAAAAAAAAAAAAAAAAAAAAAAAAAAAGATGGAAAAAGTTGAATAGCTTCTTATATTTTAAAGGAGTACGTTTTTTTAACCTTTCGAAAAAAATATTTATTGTTTTATTTTAATGTAAGAGGATTTAAGCTGTGAAATAGAGTTTGAGAACGGGAAAGAAATGTTACATTTTTTTATTCAACGAGACTCAATTAATTTCATAAACTTCAAATTAAAGGTTTTCTAAATTTCGCTCTTTTGATAAATCCGTGGTTCGTTGAATAATTTTATATTAAATTTATTATTCTATATATTTAATCTTACAAAATATATCACATATTCATTTTTTGTGTGCCGATACATAAAATTATTAAATGCGTCTTATATCAATAACCCCTATGCAAATGACATTTTATTAAAACAACTGCTACATAATACAAGATATAGTTTTACATATATAATTTTTTGAAAATGAAAAAAAAACATTACATTATTAATTTCCATGCATGAGACGTTTTGATGGCTACGCATTTATTTGAATACAACTAAACATTTTAAGTGGAAGGGTTATTTTCAACTTGTGAAACCTTACAACAGAAAATAATTATATCGTTAAACTACGTGTTATTTTTATGAATTAATTTTTTTACATTTATAAGTTTTATGTAATTTTACTTTTCTGGAAGACTAATCATTTATTTCAAGAATGTTTTATTGATAGATACATTTTAAACACTATGTAACACAACCTTGGATGATGGCATCAATACAAACTCTGAAATACAAAAACTAGTCGTTGTGGGCCACTGTATACTAACTCATGATGGATATGAATAATATAATACACGGAAATAAAACATGTGTAAACTATTTATAAAATGTATCGCAATTCCAAAACAAATCTTAAATGTAATACTTAAATATTCTTATCTTACATAGTAATGCTCTATTAATAAATTGGTGATGAACCTGTTTCAGCAAATCATATAAAACACAAAACTACTCAAGTAAGTACCGAATTGCGTAAAAGAAACGTCTTTATAGATCCAAAAATAATAATCATATTAACTAGCAGTTTACTGCGTCCGATTAAGCGTCTCATTTCCAATTAAATCGTGTTTTTGAATTCAAATTTGAATGCAATAAAGGATAATGAAAAATCGAAGATCATGAAAAACAGGATTACAAATATCTGGACAACTAAATAATTCGATCAACTTCGTTCTTTATGCAAAATTTGTATTATTTGATTGCCTTTTACGTTCATTCCTTAAAATAAAAAATAATCGAAAATTTTAATATACCTTTCATCAGAACGAATTTTTCGAAAGTCCGAAAAAAATAGTTCCGGATAATGGAGGTTAGTGATATTAAATAGGCTTCGTCCCATTCTTACATACTAAGTAAATAGAAAAGTTGAAGTCTGTATCTCAATTTGTTCGGGAGATAGACGTTTACAAGCATACAGACAGACTGACACACAGACGAACGCAAAATTTTTTTCTAGAAATATGTTTTTCGGAATCTCCAGTATGTGAAACGTGTAAATCCAACGATTTCAAGACTTACCCTATACTAATTATGATGGGTAAGTAATAAATACATTTCGTAACACTGTTAAAAAACAAATCACCAAATTCAAAACACATTAATGTATTGTGAAGCGTTTCCTGCGTTGTGAGTCTGTTCTTAATATACAGGGTGATTCCAAATTTTTTTTACAATAAAAGAGGGGTGATAGTACACATCAAGACAAACAATATTAAATAGGAGACCAAGGGTCCAAAACGTTTTCCTAAGGAGATAGCCGCCATTAAAGTTTAGGGACCAAAATTTCAAATAAACTTAAAAAACAGAAAAATCGGTCGATTGATTTGCGGTTTTCACTAAAATTATTCTTTATGTCGGCATTTTCTTGAAATTAAATTTAAAGATAAATTTCAAAAAATGCCGATAGAGGGCGCTTTAGACTTTGAAATAACTAAAAACTATTTTTTGCCGGTATGTTTTGCATCTCATTAAAAGTTTTCGTAAGTTTACACTCAAACTTAAATTTTGAGCTCAAAATCTGTAGTTGGGAGTGGTTAAGTAACACAAACTGAGCTGTGTTCAGAGGGTTCAAAATTTCAAATGATTAAAAAAAAACGGAAAAATTGGTCGATTAATTTGCGGTTTTCACTAAAACTATTCTTTATTTAGGTATTTTTGTGAAAATAAATTATAAAGATAAATTTCAAAAATGCCGATAGAGGGCGCTTTAGACTTTGGAGTAACGAACAACTATTTTTTGCCGTTATTGTTTGCATCTTTTTAAATGATTTAGGAAGGTTAGACTTAAACTTAAATTTTGAGCTGAAAATCTGAATAGTAGGGAGTGGTTAAGTAGCACAAACTGAACTGTGTTCAAGGGGGGGGGGAGGATAAAATTTAAAGTAATTATAGAAAATGGAAAAATTGGTCGATTCGTTTTCGGTTTAAAATAAAACTATTCTTTAAGTCAGTATCTTCTTGAAATTAATTTTTAAAGATAAATCTCAAAAAATTCCGTCAGAGGGCGCCTTAAACTTCAGAGTAACCAACAATTCATTTTAACCATTATTTTTTGGTTCTAATTAAATGCTTACAAAAGCATTTTAAATGTCCTCGGAAGCTTAGATTTAAACTAAAATTGTGAGCTCAAATCCTGAATCGTTATGAGGAGTTAAGAAGCGCAAACTGAAGTGTGTTCAGGAATTAAAATTTAACCCTCTTTCCTCCTCGAGCACAATTCAATGTTTCGCTACTTAAACACTCCCAACGATTCAGAATTTCAGCCCAAATTTTAAGTCCATGCATTTGAAAGTATTTAGTGAGATTAAAAAAATAACAGTTAAAAATAGTTGTACGTTACTCCAAAGTCTAAGGCGCCCTCTATCGGCATTTTGTGAAATTTATCTTTAAAAAATATTTTCAAGAAAACACTGATTGATCAAGAAAACTGCTGATTTAAAAATTAGTTTTAGCAAAAACCGCAAACGAATCGACCAATTTTTCCATTTTTTACAATTATTTGATATTTGAACCCTCTGAACACAGCTAAGTTTGTCTACTTAACCACTCCCAGCTATTCATATTTTGAACTCAAAATTAAAGTTCATGTCTAAGCTTACGAAAGCATGTAATAAGATGCAAAAAAATAACGCCAAAAAAGAGTGTTTCGTTACTCCAAAGTCTAAAGCGCCCTCTATCGGCATTTTTTGAAATTTATCTTTATAATTTATTTTTATGAAAATACCTAAATAAAGAATATTTTTAGTGAAAACCGCAAATCAGTCGACCAAATTTTCCGTTTTTTATAATCATTTGAAATTTGAACCCTCTGAACACAGCTCAGTTTGTGTTACTTAACCACTCCCAACTACAGATTTTGAGCTCAAAATTTAAGTTTCAGTCTAAGCTTACGAAAACATTTAATGAAATGCAAAAAATACTGGCAAAAAATAGTTGTTCGTTACTCCAAAGTCTAAAGCGCCCTCTATCGGCATTTTTTGAAATTTATCTTTATAATTTAATTTCAAGAAAATGCCGACATAAAGAATAATTTTAGTGAAAACCGCAAATCAATCGACCGATTTTTCCATTTTTTATGTTTATTTGAAATTTTGGTCCCTAAACTTTAATGGCGGCTATTTCCTTAGGAAAACGTTTTGGACCCTTGGTCACCTATTTAATATTGTTTTTCTTGATGTGTACTATCACCCCTCTTTTATTGTAAAAAAAAATTCGGAATCACCCTGTATTACAGAAATGTTGCTTTCTAGAAATGCGTTCTTAATATGTTGCAAAGTATTGCTATCTAGAAATGTGTTATAAAAATAGTGTTGTTAATTGTCTTGAAATAGTATTGTAAATAGTGTTTATGAAAATAGTTTCTTAAAATCTGTTGTGCTGCGCAACGCTTTGTTCCCAATTAGCAACAAATTGTAAATACCACACAATTTTGAAAACTATAAAACAACACATGTAAAACAATTTCAAAATATTTTGTGCTATGTGCCTTTAAAATAAGACAATTTTAAATATGAGTGTTTTGAAATATGTTTTGAAAACACATTCAATGTAACTGTTCTTTTTTAAAATTTTTCTTTTAACGAAATTTGATACGAGAAATTTTGATAAGAAATGTTCTCTTTATTCAATAACTGAAATCCGCCCTTAAATGCTTTACACAGAAAGGTAAAAGAATTATTTTCATAAGCTCATACTTTATAACAAAATAATAATTTAAGCATATTTGTAGATAAATAATTATTTTATCTCGTCTTTAACCTGTATTTATACATATGTATGAATTGTTTAACTTTCCGTTTTAGGTTAGAATATATTGACTTTTGCAATAAAGCTTTCTCACAAATCTAGAATATACTACGACTATATTATCGCACATTAGTGATGGGCGATTCTGGAAATTTTGAGAATCGATTAAAATAGACATTAACAACATCGATTATAAAAAGAATCGATTTATCAGTTCTAGAATCGATGTTTCGATATTCACAGATAAGCTCAAAATTAGTAATTCCAAAACTTACACAATCAGCTGGACCATAATTACCGCCTTCCACCCCAAAGGAGTCGGTAGGGGAGGATTAGTACGGACGTGGAAAAAAAATAGTGGCACTCCGGGAGTGCCGACACAAGTGAAATCTTAAACAATTACGTATGTATTTTTTGAATCGTTACGTCATGTTTTTTGAATCTTCAGGAAATATTTTATTGTGCAGGAAATACTTTTAAATGAAAAAAAAAATGTGCTACAATATTAAAGAACATATCAATATCGATTAAAAAAAACTTTAGGATACCGTATGTCCAGGTATTGCAGTTACCTCACTATAATTACTTTCTTACATTTTAAAATGCAATAAATACGCCAACAAAAAAATATACCGTGCTATAGATAACTTTGTATTAATCCTTTTCCAAGTAAATCATTTTGTATTCATGATTATTTCAATACCTGTAGAGTACTTTTTGAACTATTCAATTGGGACTTTCCATTCAAAAGATATTACGAATTTAAAAATGACAATCTAAAGAAATAATAGTGCTGCTGAGCGCTCGGTGGTCAATAAGCTTAGGGATTGCGTTCTCAATCAAACAGTTGCAAGTTCGAACCCCAATTTCGTTGACATTTACCAATGTTTTTCTTTTTTCTTTTTTTCTGAAGAAATTTCAGGCTTTTATTAAAGGAATTTAGAACAATTAATGTGCAAAACAGTGTCCCCCCCCAAAAAAAAATCGACCATTTTTGACATTTTACCTTATTAAACGTAAACCTTACAAAAAACATTTTTTAAAGGTTGTAATAGATAGTTGTGTTTTTCAGATCACAATACAGGAAAAGCATTTTTATATGTATGTTAAAGTTGTCGAGCTGAAAATTTTAATCGCATGTTTTGTATTTGTTTTTCAAAGAATTTCTGCATGTAAAACAAAATTTTTATACCTATTGTAGTTGAAAATCTTGTATTTATACTGAAACCAAAACATTGGTTATTTGCATTACTTTTTATGTTTTGAAAACAAAATTCAAAACTGTATCTTAGTTAGGAAAAGATTCCAAAGTTAAACTTCAACAATTTTTCCTAACCAGTCTGAATAAGTTTATGAATGATATTTGCGTGAGAACTTTATCCTTATCTTAACTGACTCCACAAATAGTTTCAATTGCTTCTTTTAACATTAAAGGGATAAAGCACAGTAATATCGAAATAAAGGTCATTTTCGTCAATTTTCCTTAGCTTCATTTATTATCCAGTAACCAAACTTTTCCAAAATGAATTTTATTGAATTTGCAGGATCTGATTTTAAATTAAAGAATATTTTAGTGAAAAAAAATTGCATAATTTGCAGTCTAATGATGATTTCTTAAATTGTGATGCTCAACATTTTTAGGGAAACACACTGAAGATGAACTAATGGTATAGAATGTCTATTTAAATAAGAATGTACACTATGGGAGGTATACTGAATTTGTCAACTTGGCACATTCACCATCTTACCCCTCATTTCTCTACATAAACAACTAGAGTAAAATATTTTTTTAACATTAAAAAAAAATTAAAGTTAAGAATTGTTTTAAAAAACCGAGCCTACAGTTATATCTTAAAGCTTTTATGAAAGAAAAAAAATTGAAAAACTGCCTTGCACATAAGTCCCCCCCCCCCCAAAAAAAAAAAAAATTTTAAGAAAAAACTACAGCCTACTCCTCGCTTTGAAATTATTATACCTGTATAACAACTGACAAGAATAACATTTTATTTCGTTTGTTTGTTTAAAATGCCCAGAAATGATTTCGCTTTAATATAATTTTTTAAAACTTTATCAGATTACTGAGTGTATGTGTATCTGAAATTTGAGTTTTGAACCAAAAGCAACTTTCCCTCTCTTGTAAGTATCTCACAAATTGGCTTTGTAGATAGTTCTTTCAAAAGTTATATAATGGTATATAGAATGTCTTAAAATTATAAAATTACTGACAAAATGATCTAAATGTATTTTCTGTAAGATAGAAACTATGTCCTTGATAAGAAGGGCATAATAACATAGAAACTTGATAATATGGTATGTAGTATGCGTCAATGATGTTCAGTTAAATAAAAACGAAATTGCTGCTCCCTGTACAGTACAGAGTCTCTTTAAGAAAGAATTTTTACCTCACAAGCTTTATTTTTTCTTCCTTATTTTTATTTAAATTTAACTTAGAACATTCTAGAAATATCTAGATTTGAATTTCATACCATATCAGAAAAAACAGAATAAAAATCATAGTATTTGACATTCTCAATAATTAGATTTTAATTCTTAATAGATACAATAGAAATATACAGTATGCTTAGAAATATACAAATGATGTAACTTTATTAATTAAGGTTTTCTGGATATTATATATTGTGTGAAATGTATATACTGAACACTCTCTAATCTGAACAACCCGGTATTATGAACGCATTTTGATAGTCCCGGCGAAACTCCATAGACTTAACATAAGATAAACTCTCTGTATTCTGAACACCCTCTAATCTGAACACCTTGCTATTATGAACGCTACTTTCGATCCACATCTTTACCTCACCTCTCTGTAAACTGAACATGTCTTTTGAATCGGAATTCTCGCATCATGGAAATTCAGCAAAACTTGTTGCAAAAGAATAAAAAAGGTTTAACCAACTCAAATAAGTATAGAATTTTGGAATAGAAAACGGGAAACAAGAACATAAACATGTTTGAAAGATTTTTTGTCAAATGAGAACAAAGAATCATCCTGTTATTAGACTCCGGATTTTTCAGAAAAGCAGAAAATTGCAGAATTAAAGACAACGGAAGGATTGTTGACTCATTTGAAAATTTAACATAACATCGAATTCAAAATAACCAATGGTGAAGCTGCAGATGTAAATATCGACACTGTGAAAGAATAGAAAATAAAACTTCTGGACATAACGAAGGATTTCGATACAGCAAACATTTTCAATTCTGGTGAAACCGACCTGTTTTTCACAGCTCTTCCAAACAAAACTCAAGCAAAAAGAAGCGAAAATTGCGTAGTTTAGAAAATGTCAATAGAAAGATTTGCCATTATGCTCTGTCCCAGTTTTGTGGATGAAAAGCTCATATCACTTGTGATCGGAAAACGTTTAAAATATGTGAAGATCGCATCATTGCCTACACACTATAAATCAAATCGGAAAGTGTAGGTGATATTCAAAATTTTCTCATAGTGGTTCGCGAGAATTAACAAGGTAATGAAGAGAGAAAGGTAGAAAAAACTGTTGTTGTTGTCAATATCAAATTACTTACAAAGGTGCAGCTGAGCAACATAAACTTGAAGTTCCTGTTACCAAACTCTACTTTCATAATCCAACCACAGGATCAAAGAGTAATCAAGACCATTAAAACTTACTACCAAATCCATTTTCTGAAGAAATTGTCTCTGGTGATAGAGGCGGCAAATTCGGCAGAAGAAGGTCAACGTCATGGATGCTATCTATTAGGTAACAATAGCATAAAATCAAACAACCTCCTACGCCATCCAAAGATGCTTCTATAAAGTTGGATTCCCATGTGAGGATAGGCAACAAGAATAGAGAACCAAGAAACAACAGCTGTGAGTAACTTGGGCTCAATTCTTCAGAAGCTTCATAGTGAAACAGAATTTGGAGCTTATCTCGAAACTGATGAAATCCTCATGGTTTGCAAGAATAACATTATTGAAGAGGAAGCGGAAAGTGAAAGAGATTCGGAACCAGGAAGAAACTGACGAAATAAGATGAACGATGATTACATTCAAGCAATTTGACTAAGACACTTATTTAACCCGTCAGTAGTCGCGTGTCGGTCTTTTCGCCGCCCGTATAACTTATATTCTCCTAACTTGCATCACATTACAAATACAACGGAGATCTACCATATAGCTGAGTTTGAAGCTTTCTCGACCACTTTAATGAAGTAACAGGACACCTCTGTTTTTCTTTCAGGTACAGTTTTAGAAACAAGGTTGAAATTGGCGAAAAAGTCTACGTAAAAATTACTAATGTCAGTTCATTTTTACTTTTTCTAATTACTCCAGATCTCATGAATAAAATGCATAATTTAAGAAAACTGCAAATTTATATGTTTGTTGTAATGTTATTTTCGTATATTAGGTAAAAAATATTTCTTATTTTACATATTTGGTATGCGGGGGGCCAGCGGCGAAAAGACCGAGCGCGACTAATGACGTTGTGAAAAAAGTCGCGACTACTCGCGGGTTAAGACCTGTTGAACTATGTGTCAGAACATCCCCTCAACGCTTTTCCACTTCTTAAACAGCTAGATAACATGTATACCATGAGCACATACAATGCAAAAACAGACTAAAATTATTCGTTTAAGTAATATACTGATTATGTTTTCAAGAGGTGTATTGTAATGTAAATATATGTTTTGTAAAAAAATTTTAATTAAAAAAATGATATGGTACAGTACAAAACTGACAAATATAGTTTGGCATTGAACAATGATATGATTAACCGTGCTAAATATTTTATACCGACTGTAAATTCAATACATAGTAGTAGTAATTCATTTCCAATTCTCCCTCCAGTGGAGCAGCCAAGGGGGTGGTTTTGGGGTTAAAACCCCTCCTAGAACTAAGAAAGGTCGCTATAATTGCCACTTATTTGAATCAAAACCAAACTTAATATTTAAATGTTTTGGTGCATTTCGGAATCCGCCGCTTTACTGAATCAGAATTCATTTAAGAAAGTGATTCAATTAAATGGCTAAAGTTCTACTTAAAATTGTGAAAGTGCATATTACATGGGTTAGTTAAGTAAAAATTGTTTATTTGAACAAAATCACTTTTCTGCGACTCATTCTGCTTAAAAAAAAGATTTTCTGCCACACAAATGCTCTTTGAGTTTAAGTATTAAACAGTAAATATTCTAATTATTATTGATTCTATTAACCGGCGATTGAAATAACCGGCAATCACCTTTATTGGAAACTCAAAACCCCTCTTAGAACCAAATTCTGGCTGCACCATTGTCTCCCTCTATACTGAACACCCCCATAATCTGAACATTTTTGGTCGGTCCCATGAGTGTTCGGAATAGAGCGTCCACTGTAAATATCATATAATATTTGTTATCTAATATTAATACGATATTAATGTAATAATGTAATGTAATAATATAAATAGTTAATAATATATTTTGATATCAATGCTTAGAAATACACAAATAATGTAACTTTATAATAGAGATTATTTGTTAGTAGATATTATGTGAAATCTATATAAATATTACATAATATTCGAATATAAATATTAATGTAATTATAATGAAATATACTGTAATATAGTATATAATATTATATTACATATTATATGCAATAATATAATGTAATACAATATATAATATTTGAAAATTTTATTTAATATCATAAAAATATCATGTAATAAAAAAATATAAAAGAATATCCTTCATCAATTTTAAAGTTTGAAAATGATACACATGTCTTTATCTTTTGTTTTTATATTTTCATTCAGAATTTGCTTAGAATTATCTTGAAAGACCTAGAACTGAATTTCATGCCATATCAAAAAACATAAAATTAAAATCTTCAGACATTGACTTTCTTAATAATTAGATTTTAATCCATGGACATAGACAATATAAATAACATATGCTCAGAAATATAAAAATAACGTAACTTTATTAATTGACGTTTTCTGGATATTACATACTGTGTGAAACGAGATGATTATTAAAATGAATTGAAAAATTGATGTCAGTTTCGGAGTCTTAAGATTTAATAGCCATATATTATACAGTAAAACCTCTAAATAACGGACACCTCGGGAATGCAGAAATTGTCCGCTATTTGGAGGTGTCCGCTATTGGGAAAATCCCAGAGATTTAAAAACTGCTTAATGTTTCATTAATTTACTTTTATATGTCCTAACACCTCTATTATATAATTAATCAGAAATAAAAATTATTTTTTAAAGAATAAAATTGAAACAAAATTGTTTACACTTATATCCACTGTTTATTATATTATAGTGAAAAAAAAATTGTCACAAAAGTTTAGTTTCGCTTGCGATTACATGTAATTTGTTTTTCTGTGTGATGTTATTGGACATTGTAAAGTTCCGGGCGAGGAGGGAGGGGTTGCACTTTTTGTCCTTTAAAAGCATAAAATCTCAAAATGTTCTTGGATGACATTTTTAATGGTCTGCGGGATTATTTCTCCCGGGCAGCTCCCTGAATTTAGCACTGAACGTTTGGGGGGGGGGGAGAGGAATTTCCCCCAGCTCTTTATCCACATCTAGCTATGATCCCAAAATTTATTACACGTTATCCTTATAAATTCAGAGGCTTTTTTTTTCTTACTCTTTTCATTTTTTTTCTGTTTAAGAAATATTTTTTCATCCTTAATCGCCGAATAAAGTGTCCGCTATTCGGAATTTCCGTTATTCAGAGGTTAAACATACAAAAATTTAAATTTTGGGAGTGGGGATTGGAAAACTGTCCGTGAAATAGAGGTGTCCGCTATTCGGGAGTGTCCGTTATGGAGGTTTTACTGTACTATATTCAATATTCCATAACAATTTTATTTATTCAACTGCAGTTTAGTTCACATATTATTCAAAATAATTGTCCCATTTTAAAATGCAAAAATTACTCAACAATAAAATAAATTACGAATTTTCATTGTAGACTTTTGAAGTTAGATAATGCTCTTCTTTAGTGGCAAAAAGATTAAAGGAATATTCATTAAATTCCCTTTACCAAATTATCACATTATCTTTGGAATGTATATATAGATGACTGCTTATAAGTTATTGTCTGATGGAATCGATTCACTTCAAATAAGCACTTATACTTTAGATAGAATAGCTGGTATGGTTTATTTTCTATTAAGGGGATTCGAGGGTTCGTCAAGAGATTATTTTCTTAATTTGTAATAATTTCTTTTAAGAATTTTTTAAGGAAGTGTATTTTTTCATAAGATTCATTTTTCAGATAAGAAAATAAATAAAAGAAAAGAAAAATAAAAGAAACATTTTTTAACCCTTTATGTACCGACGGTACTTTAAAAAACCGTCGAAGAAATTTTAATGTAAAATTGGTATGCTCAGTCTATTAAGAAAAGTTTAGTTTTCTTTCCGCACAAAATTCGTAGCTTAATAAAATTTAGAAAGGGTAGAGAAACAGTCGACGCTAAATAACTACAAAAAGCGGTGATTTTCAGAATTATTCGCATAAATATACCTTGTCTTAAAAAGAAATTCCATGAGACATTTTTCACTGCAAAATCCTTTCCGTTTACAGAGAGCCTCATTTAAATACACTACTTTTTTAACAATTGTGATATTTCCTCAATAGTATCTTTCGTTAATTAATCTGATTATTTTTGTAAATATTTTACAGAAAAAAGTTATTACTACAGATATATTTAAACAGTTTTAATGAAACAATGTCTAAATTTTTATTATATTTATTTAGAAACTCCGGTATATCCTTAGATATTAAACAAAGTAATAACTGAGATGAAGCAATTTCTTGATAAATCATTCGATAGATTCAATAGTTAAAGAAATAAAAATTTAATTTTGTTAATTTACTTAATTTTGATATAACTTTGTTGACGCAACTCATGACGCACATACCAAATTCCTTACTGTTTTTCACATATGGGTACTTGTAATTTCTTATTAATTTGTTTTCATGATTATAAAAATATCACTTAACAAATTTATAATAAATTGTAAAGCAAGAGGATATCTGAAAGTGATTTTTTAACTATAATATTATATTTTTAAAAATTTCATTTAAAATAAAAAATCTCGAAGACAATTTATTAAATGTATACAATAAAATTCCTATTTATAATTTCTTACACTTACCTTGTGAAATTTGGGTATATACTTTTAAACTTGATAAATTTGAAAAAAAATCTATTATCTGATAAATAAACTTAAGGAAGTCCGGTACACATTTAAAAATATTTTTCATTTATTGAGGGAATTTTGGAATTTTTTGTAATAGTTAATCATATTATTTGTAAACAAAATCACATGATAAAACGTCTCATAACTTAAAAACAAATTTAAAATTATCTTTTATTTAAGTAGGGTAGTTCAGTATCTTTATAATTTGAAATATTATATATTATTTTTAGAAATTTTTACTGAGATTCCTAGAACATTTTTTGTAAAAAAAAAAAAAAAATGTAACAGATTTCTGTTTGCGCTGTAAATCGAAAAATCTGTAAAATTAATACAAATTTTTAAGGAAACTGGAATGCCTAGAAATTGTTAACTACAATCCGGGTTACAGGTAAAATTTTAGTAAAATTAATCTAATTTTAGTAGATTATTTTTTAAAGCTAAAGATTTCTGTAGTTTTGCAAAAAGTTAGTTTTGTAGATTTACATCCTTTGTTGTACAGCGTATATATACAATTTTAATAAGCATATAGATTTTTGTATTATAACATATGCAGAGTTACAGATTTTTTTTTTATGTGCGGGACGAAATTTGGTATGGTAAAGATCAAGGTTGGATTATATGATATATACTAAAATTATTTAAAACATATATGTCACCATAAATACAAATCAGATTAAAATTCGTCCAATACATCTTTAAAAATTGCAATATTTCTTAATGGGATTCAAGTGATTTACTTTACCTGATAAGAAATTTTTCATAAAAGCATAGTTTTGTGTGACAAAATTCACAGTATTTATAATAAATATGTATTTTTTAATACAAGTATAAAATAAGGATTTTTATTTTTATATTCTATTTTTCTATTCTTTGTTTTTCTCTTTCCCTTTTTTATATTCTTGAAATTCTAATATCTGAGTAAATAATTTTCGAATCGGAGTTGGTAAGCTAAAACTATTTTGGATTTCGCCCATTGCAGAAAACAAAATTTCTCATAAATATAAGCATCGGTGTGTCACAAGTGTTTTTTTTTTCAATAATTAGGAATTAAATTTTGTAAAACAATGAAACGATAAGATTTTAATTCGAATTAATTGTAAGTATTTGTAAGTAATTTCATTTGAAAAAAAAAACCTTTAAACCATTTTATTTCAAAAGATAACTTTTATTTAAAATACAAACATTCAAAATACATATATTACAACAAATTAAAATACTCGTGTTTCACTGATTTCCTTTGAAATAATAACAACAATAAGTCCTCTCTTTCCTCTCTTTTTTTAAAATGAAAGCTGCTAGTTTGTGGATTTGCCCGTACTAGCTATCTTTTAAATATTTCATTTTTAAATTTTAAATTTAATTTTTAAACCATTTAATGGGATTTCTTCTTAATGATGGCAATCAAATTATTTTAATTATTGAAGAGGAAGTAGATATAATGTTGTTTATTAATATTTATTCATTATATCCTTATTGATGCCATTTTCTCATTAGAATTAAAAATGCCTTTCCACGCTTTAAAAATCACGTATAGTACTAATTACCTAATAGAGCTTTATATTTTAATATTTAAATATTTTTTCCTTTCCAATTTTCTGAGTGTGGGACGCTAAACGAAATACTTCGGTGAATAAAAATTAAGTCATATTTTTAAAAAGCTATCTTTTTTTTTTTTGGTCAAGACTAATAATTTTCAGTCACATGTGCAGTGCATTTTCAGTTGACAATCGTGAGTTAAAGTTTGCAAATAATTTTATTGATAATATGATCCACATTATACTTATTTTAACGGTCAATACGGATATGAGAGGTACCTATATATGTTTTGAGATGGTGTAAATGACATCTTTACAAGGAAAAAATCATTAAGAAATTCACAAAAGTTAAAAAATATATATATTTTAACAATATTTCAACAATTTGGGAACAAATTTTATTTTTATACATAATCTTCAGCAGCGTTGATACACTTATCCCATCGTTTTATCAGTGTCCCAATTCCAGCTGCATACAATTCTTTGGATTGCTGCCTCATCCACAGTAGGACTTCATGCTGAAGGCCGTCGTCATCTGCAAATTGTTTTTTAAAATTTCTTCACTCAGTTGTACATTGATTTACGTGATAAATACTTTTCTCAATAAACGGGTAACATTTCTTTATAAATATTTTTTTATTCAAGACTTTTCGTCCATAAAATTCGGACCACAGTACGCTGATCTTCTATTATTCACCATTATCGCCATTTTTGAAACTGCATTACGTATGCATGTGAATTCTACTTACTTAATATAAACTGAATATCATAAAGCTGATTCATGCTGGTGTTTATCACATTATTTAGGTTATTTTTACTCTTATTGATACCCAAATTACTTTTCTTTTGAAATATACGCTAATAACATATTTTTCAATAATGCTCATTTATCTTTAAAATTAGGATTATATTGTCAATAAATAAACCATACGTTTAAGATCTTTAGCTGATAATGCATAAAAAATTAAATATTCGGTATTTTGGTAAAATTAAATACCATGTTATTAAGATGTTTTAAGTTCCCGACTCTAATTTCCTTTTGAAGAAACACGGTCAATTAGAGAATATATTTACAATACTTTTTACAATACTTTTGCTTATTCAACTGCTAATATAACCCATTCGTGTCCGATTTTTTTTTTACAATTTTTTGAAAAAATTACTTTTACGTTAATAACATTAATACTAGTTAATTAGAGTTTAACGAATATTGGTTGTGTGATACACAATGATTATTGATATTTTGCTTGCTATTCTGTTAATATTCATATGGCAATAGCATACGGAAGAGTTTAAAGCAATAGGCTAAGGAGATACTTAGAAAATATTGTATTAGAATAAGATTGAACTTATATTACAACTTTCTAGTACTTTTTGCGCTTTATTACATTTTATTCTTTCAGGAAAGTAGCTTTTATTTTAAATTTAAAGAATGGAATAAATGTTTAAAATAAAAGAATCACAAATAATGCAAAGAGAATTAAATAATAATAATTATTATTATTATTAATTGACTAAACATAATTGAAGACATATAGTAAATGTATAGACATATACTAACACTACAATATGTAAATAGTAGCAAAAGTATTTCTTAAAACGAAATAAAATTTCATTAAAAAATATGTAAACATAATAGTACACCGGACCTGGAAGGGTTAAATTAAATGTATCTTTGTAATACACCTGAAAAGAAGTACACGTAATTTGTAACAATATTTCTGACCATATGAATATACATAATACATTTTGTTTTACAAATATGCGCACCATGGATATTCATATAACAAGTTCCTTTTAATACTTAGAGGTAAATTAAATGTTGGTAGTTTTAAGAGGAGTTTTAGTCAGGTTAATGATGCATGTAATGTTAGTTACAAGGGAGAAAGATCAATATAATTTTCTATCTACGTAAGTATGTGATATATTCAATGTTTAAATGAAGGAATAGACCAAAATAAAGGAATCCGAAGGACTTGTTTGGCATTTTATAGGATGATATTATATTAAAAACCATAGAAAATTTCTTTATTTTCAAGTAATGATCTGATAATAAAACCCATTATTGACATACCACTGTTGCCAGATCGGAGATTTTTTTTATTTCAATCTATCTACAACCTTTTCTGACTAGTAATCTTCGGTTTATTTAATCACTAAATAGCTGTTATTAGGTAAAGCGAAGATTGCTATTCTGAAATAGTGGTAGCTGTTTAAATAAAATAAAAAAAAATCTTGGTAACACGATTTTCGCAATACATTAGGTTACCATATTTTAAACAGCCCGTTAAAATATATAGATAACAAATTTTATCTTAAACCTTCATAGAATAGACTCCATCAATGATTGCGTCACAGGGAACTCAACGACCGCCCCCTGAAAACTAGGAGAGCGCTGATACAAAAATGGCGGCTATCGAAGTCGGGATTTTTTTCCAGAATATGTACGATTCCTTAAATATTCTCCCGAATATTTTTTTTAAATTTTTCTTACACTTTATTTTTGTGAGATTTAACAATTCAGTGAAACCTTTTATAAAATACTGGCGCCCGAATTTTGGGGACCATACATACTTTAAAATAAATCTGCCTTCGACAGCCGCCATATTTTTGTCAGCGCTCAGGTCTGCTATTCAGGGGGTGGTGACTCTACTCCGCGTATCATCCGAAAATTGGATAAGCACAAAAATCTAAAAGTTCAGAAAAAGAATAAGAGAAAATGTGTTGGTTTGGTGTAAAGTTAAAACTACAATCCTGAAACCAGCAAAATAGACCAAAATTGGCGCCAAACGGTGACAGTTTGTGCTCTTTTCATCAGATGAATTAAATTCTTATTTCACATGCTTCTCTTTTTCGGCCAAATGATAGTCCAAGAGCCGACCTCACAACCGATTCTCGGGCCGATTCCGAGTTGTCAACAAGTTTATGGGAACTGATGCGTAGGTATACGTACTTGAATGGCTTATTATTGAGCGATTGGAAAAGATAAAGTTTATAAACTATTTAGAAACTAAGGTTTAATATTACATAAAAAATGATAAAGTAATAAAATAAGAGACTAATTTTAAAAAAATCAAACCTTTAAATATGGATATTAATAACATTAAATAAAAAGATGTTTAAGTGAAATATTTAGTTCAAAAATGTGTATAGCGCAGTTAAAGTTGGCTAAGAGAAGGTAATTTTGCGAAGTGACAAATGTCTTAGATCTCATATGAAATGTGTCTTTAAATAGATTAAATAAATTCGCTTTCAGCTTTCTGGTATCTAACCCTAAATATGAGAATAGAAAACATTTTTCCAAAACAAATATTTGTGCTATGTACGTTTAAATTAATTATTATTTATATATACATACAAATGTAAAATAAAATACTTCAAATACTTTTTTCAGAAAACGTTATATATTTGCAGAATAAAGTGTTATGATTTTTTTTTCATATTATAGGTTTATCTTAACTGTGGTCCACCACTTTACCTTAAGTGGCTACTATTTCCGATCCCTTAATCACAGTAATTATCAACGAAATAAAGTATTTACGAAAGAGAGTTTCAAAGATTTAAGAACCAAAGGAAACCTCCCCAAAACAGAAATAAAAGAGTATTTGTTTCAACATTTATTTGCCCAATTAATTTAATTCTTATCATCATTAATCGTCTATTATATTAACTTCTAGTAATTTTTATTTTGGCTATAATATACATGGTACATTTTTAAGAAAAATAAAATTAGGAAATTAGTGAATAGCTTTTAAACAGTGTCGAAAATATTGCAGTAAATTCTTGTAATGGAGACTTTGTTATACGTAAAAACATGAATTCTGCTATCATTGAAGGGATTTAAAATCGAATAACCTTTATCATGTTTTGTTAAATTTATTATAAACTGCTATAAGGAGTTATAAACCATAGTTTTCACTACAACATTTATCGACAGGTCGCGTCGCGAAAACCTGTTCAAAACTCAAAATTTGGCGAAAATTTGTAAATGATCTGCCTTTATCGAAAAACTAAAACAATGACATAAATTCTTGATTTCTGAAATAAATCCTCTGCCAATTTTATTCACCTAAAAAAAATGTTTTGCAAATGTGTTAGAAAACATCCAGTTTCTTAAAAAAAAAAACTTACATGAATTTTTTAAAATTTTTACTAAAATTTCATGAAAAGTTTAAATAAAATTATCAATTTCTTGTGTTCGTGTGTATAGTCAATATGATAGATAACAAGGAAATTTATGTCATAAACAGAGATTTTTATTTTTCTAGATTAGTTGTTTTCGACAAATCCGGATCACCAACGCGGCAAACTTGCAAAGATAAAAAGGCAAAAAAGGACTTTCATTATTCATGACAGAATTTTTTTTTATGATTATTTCATTTAAATAAGTAGAAAATTTCTATTCTATTCTACTGATGGATGTTGGACCCACTGGTAATGAGAATCTGCAACCTGCGTGGCGTAAAACTAGCAAACATCTGCTAATTTTATTCTTCTAAAAATAAAAATATTTCATGAATATGTCAGTACATAGCCAGTTTCGTTTATAAAACAATCTAATGGGAATTTCTTGAATTTTTACCAAATTTATCAACTTTTTTGTGTTAAATGTAAATAAGTATGAGATGAAAAGAATTTTCTGCCATAAAAACAGCTTTTGTTACATCTGGGTAAGTTGATTTTAACCAGTGTGTGGCGGGCTGATATACAGATTTAACATAAGGCACGATTGGGACGCCACGAAGACTCACATTAAAGCTGCTGGCACATGCTTATTTTGTTCCGGTCAACTGAATTCCACGAAAAAATGTTTTATGTCTTTTATATTGCAACCTTTTGCGGTTTCTTCATAATAGAAGGGGGGGGGGGCTGAACAAAGAGTCAGGAGGTGAGGAATACATCTCTACTTGACTTAATGGTTCCTGTTTTGCCGATCATCAGTCTTTTTCCTGTAAAATTAATTAAATATCAAAAACATCGCGTCACCGCTACAAACAAACCGAAAGTTGCCGGTACTTTTTATGTCTGTGTGTTATTACTTTAATTCTGCTCTAATATTTTATACTCACTTATTACACGCAATTAAATTTTATTCAAGTGTTTACATATACTCTAATTTCTTTGTTACATAAAATTGTGCAAGAACTTCATACCATTTAGATGTGTCTATGCTTTTTAACTTTTTGAAAAAGTGCATTTTACAGCTAAAACCCCCATTAAATATTTTAAGTGCTATTACGATTTAGACAAAAGTGTTTTGGCGATAGAGTATAAATATAAAATATTATGTGGCAGAAAATTTAAAAAAGTTATATTAGTAACAGTTTTTTTTCTTCTAAAAAGTGAATTTTTTGAAAGATTATAATTGCTCTAAAACAAAAAGTTTTACACACAGAAAAAAATATTTATCATAAGTCTTGAACGTAATTCAGAAAATGCAGATTCTTAAAAGGAAAAAAAAACGATTGGTTAGTTTCCGTAGAATTAAGTTATAAATCTCACATATTTTCCATAGGAGTGCAGCCAATCTTGTTTTATGCCTTATCTAAATAACACATGTAACGTTTATTTGAAATACAACCAATCAATACCTTTTTAACGCTTTTCCTATTGTTACTAAATTGTAATAGGGAGTTTTTCCTTACTAAATCGTAGATTATCGCAATTTCCTGCATATAATACGCGAATCAAATAATTAGTTTTGGATCCAGAAATATTATTTGGTGATTGAAGGCAAATATTTAATGCGATTCCAAAAGTTACATTCCTTTTAAGGAAAAATTCTGGGTCTAAAAATAATAGTTTGATCTGTGGATTATACTCAGGAAATTACGTTAAATCAGTTTCTTCCTGAAAATCTTTAATATCGGATGACTTCATCAGATTCTCGTCTGTAAAAATACTGAATAATTTTAATTTGTTTCATTTATATCGTACAATTAGTGTAAATAATAAAAATAGAGGAGTTACTGCAATTCTTTCAGTTTTGATACAACTCAGATATTACACACACCTAATTCATTAAGGATTTTCCTTTGTAGAAAATATGCTAGATATCATAAATAAATTTTAATAATAAAGCAAGAAAAGTTGCTATAATCAGTTTAGATTTCATTAATGGATTTTATTTCATGCCCTTTGTACTTTAGTAATTAACATTTGCTCACAAATGAGTCAAAATTTAAACACAACTAGTAAAAAACAAAGTAAGAGAAGTTAGCATAATTTGCTCAGTTTTGATTTATATGTTTTATAACATACACTGAACACTTTAATAATCTACAATTGCTTACAAATGAGTGAACCTTTATAAAACCTTGTAAAATATAAAGCAAGAGAAGTTAGCGCAATCCGCACAGTTTTTAATTACTTCATTTAGTAAGTCCACTCAAGTGTATAAAACACTTTGAAACAGCAAAATGGCATTACACAACATGTTAACATAATCCTATTTAAGTCTCTCATTTAATCCTACTTAATACAAATTAACAACTAATTAACTTTCTTACGAAAGAAACAAGCGTTACAAGAATAAACAATAATTTATTTTTTCGGATTAAATGAATACTTTAATAAGGCGTTCTTCTGTTCGCTCAAGTACTCCAACCGACACTTGATATTTCACTTTTTTATCAGGACACAACTGCCCTTATCTCATTTTACTTAATGGTAGTGATTGTGATCCATTCACTAGAAATATTTTAATAACCTACAATTTTGTATTTGTGTATTAATCTTAATAAATCTTCGTTAAAAGTGAATGAAGAGAAGTTACTATAATCTAAATATTTTGGGTTTGTTTCATTTATATCGTGCAATACTTCTAAATAATAAAAAATGAGGAGTTACAGTAATTCGTTTATTTTTTCCTACATCTCATACATTACATACACACATTTCATTAAAGATTTTTAGTTGCACGACAATACGTTAGCTATTATAAACTCTTGTTAATAATAAAATAAGAAAAGTTACTATAATCAATTTAAATTTGATTAATGGGATTTATTTCATAGACTTTGTACTTTAGTAATTAACATTTGCTCACAAATGAGTCAACTTTTATAAAACCTTATAAAAAGTAAAGCTAGAGAACTTTGAGTAATCTGTTTAGTTTTGATTTATACCTTTTATAACATTCACTCAAAATTTTATTAATTAACAATCGTTTACAAATGAGTGAAATTTTTTAGAACTTTGTAAAATATAAAATAAGAGAAGTTAGTGTAATCCGAAAAGTTTTCAGTTACCTCATTTAGTACATCCACTCAAGTGTATAAAATCCTTTAACACAGCAAAAGGCATTGCACAACATGTTAACAAAATCCTATTTAAGTCTCTCATTTAATCCTACTCAAAACAAATTAACAATTAATTAACTTTCTGACGTAAGAAACAAACGTTGCAAAAATAAACAATAATTTATTTTTTCGAATTAAATAAATATTTTAATAAGGCGTTCTTCTGTTCGCTAAGTACTCCAACCGACACTTAATATTCCACTTTTAATTGCTTTTTTATCAGGACACAACTACTCTTTTGTCTCATTATAGCCTGAAATCTAATCTACTGAATATTTTTATTCGCCTTTTTTACTGAGCAATTAAGCCGTTAACGAAGAAGTTACTGTATTTTTTTTTAATTATTCCAAGTCATAAGACGTGCCATTTTGTAAGGAACTCACTTAAAAAGACTCATTTTCAACTTTTACTTTTTTTTTTCTTTAAACTGAACTAAAGTGTGAAGATATTTCTAAGTCCATGGCTCCACTCTGTCTATCAAGAAAATGAATGAATAAATGAATTAGATATCTTGAAGTTAATGTCGGATGATATTCTAGTTCAATAACGCTTTTTTACTTAATCGAAAAGTGCTAATGATTTTAGTGAATGACAGCGATTGTGATTCATTCACTAGTATAATTTTAATAATTTACAATTTTGTATTTGTGTATAAACTTTTATAAATCTTCGTTAAAAGTGAATGAAGAGAAAATACTATAATCTAAATAATTTGGATTTGTTTCATTTATATCGTGCAATTCTTGTAAAAAATAAAAATTGAGGAATTACAGAAATTCGTTCTGTTTTGATACATCTCGTATATTAGATACACATATTTAATTAAGGTTTTTCAGTTTCAAAACAATACGTTAGATATTTTAATGACTTGTTAATAATAAAGCAAGAAAAGTTACTATAATCAATTTAGATTTCATTAATGTGATTTATTTCACGCACTTTTTACTTTAGTAATTAACATTTGCTCCCACATAAGACAACTTCTATAAAACCTCGTAAAATGTAAAGCAAGAGAAGTCAGCATAATCCATTCAGTTTTGATTTATATCTATTATAACATGTACTGAGCATTTTAATAATGTACATTTGTATAATATGTTCAATTTTTATTTACGTCTTTTATAACTGCAATCAACAATTTAATAATTTACAATTGCTTACTAATGAATGAAGTTTTATAAAACCTTATAAAATATAAAACAAGATAAGTTAGTGTAATCTGCACAGTTTTCAATTACCTCATTTAGTACGTCCACTCAAGTGTACAAAATACTTTGAAACAGCTAAATGGCATTACACAACAAGTTAACAAAATCCTATTTAAGTCTTCCATTTAATCCTACTTAATACAAATTAACAACTAATTAACTTTCTGACGGAAGAAACAAGCGTTAGAAAAATAAACAATAATTTATTTTTCCTGATTAAATAAATATTTGTATGTGCTCTTCTGTTCACTCTTGAACTCCCTCCGACACTTAATATTCCGCTTTTAATTGCTTTTTATCAGGACACAACTCAAATTATCTCATTATTGCCTGAAATCTAATCTACTAAATATTTCTTATTCGCCTCTTCTACTAAACAATTAAGTCGTTAACGAAGAAGTTACTGTGATTTTTTTTCATTATTCCAATTCATAAGACGTGCCATTTTGTGAGGAACTCACTTAAAAAGACTCATTTGGACCTTTTTTATTTATTTTTCATATTCCCTTGAACTGAACTAAAGTGTGAAGATTTTTGTCAGTTCATGGCTCCACTCTGTCTTTCAAGAAAATGAATGAATAAATGAATTGGTTAACTTGAATTAATGCTAGTCGGTATTCTAGTTCAATAATGCTTTTTTTAGCTTAATTGTAAAGTGCTAATGATTTTAGTTTCGCTTTCGAATGTGATATATTTCAAAATGAACTATGGTATTTACAATAAGAAGTGCCTGTACATTAACGAGCTTTGTGTGAATATATATTTTTTGAAATGTTAATTTCTTCGTTGCAATTATAGGAGGATGAAAATTTGAAAAAAATGAAGTGCAGAAATTGCATGGTATGTTGAAATGGTTAATTATATAAAGTTTCTAAAAGTGAAAGGGAAAAAATAGAAAGCGAAATCTTAAACTTCATGTAATATAAGACTTAATGTTGTATTTATCTATATACCGTACATACTTAATTGTACGTAGACGTGCACATGCAAAATTTAACTGATATGTAACTTTTATAAGACCTTGTAAAACATAAAGTAAGAGAAGTTAGCGTATGCTATTCAGATTTTATTTATATCTTTTATAACATGAACTCAACACTTTAGAATTTACAATTGCTTATAAACGAGTGAACTTTTATGAAACCTTGCAAAATATAAATCAAGAGAACTAGCGCGATCTATACAGTTTTTAATTACCTAAATTAGTACGTCATCTCAAGTGTATGAAACACTTTAAAACGGCAAAAGTCATTATACAACATGTTAACGAAATCCTATTTAAGTCTCTCATTTAATCCTTTTAAATACAAATTAACAACTAGTTAACTTTCTGGCGAAAGAAACAAGCGTTACAAAAATAACAATTTATTTTTTGGATTAAATATATATTTTTATAAGGCGCTCTTCTTTTCCCTGAAGTTCTCCTCCGACACTTAATATTCCGCCTTTAATTGCTTTTTTATCAGGACGCAACTGCCCTTATCTCATTATTGCCTGAAATCTAATCTACTGAAAATTTTTTATTCACCTCTTCTACTGAGCAATTAAGTCGTTAACGAAGAAGTTACTGTGATTTTTTTTCTTATTATTCCAAGTCATAAGACGTGCCATTTTGTGAGGAACTCACTTAAGAAGACTCATTCTCACCCTTTTTTATTTTTCATTTTCACTTGAACTGAACTAAAGTGTGAAGAATTTCCTTAGTTCATGGCTCAACTCTGTCTATCGAGAAAATGAATGCATAAATTAGTTAGTTATTTTGAATTTAAGTTCCGACGTTATTCTAGTTCAATAATGCTTTTTTAGCTTAATTGAAAAGTGCTAATGATTTTGGTTTCGCTTTCGGAAGTGATATACACCAAAATGAACTATGATATTTGTAAGATGTGCATTTGTGAGATGTGAATGTATATATTTTTTTCGAAATGTTAATTTCTTCGTCGCGACTGTAGATGGATGAAAATTTTAAATGATGAAGTGGGGAAAACTGCATTGTGTTATGAAACGCATGGATACATGAAGATTTTGAAAGAAAAAAAAATACGCATACACACACACACACACACACACACACACACACACACACACACATATATATATATATATATATATATATATTTATATATTGCTTTGGTTCTACAAATTCCATTTGTATTCATATTAATTTTTTATTTTTTCCTTCCATGTTCAATATGCTATAAGTTATTAAATTCAATTTTTCATATATTGTAATATTAATAGTTATATGTATATATATATATATATATATATATATATATATATATGAAACACTGAAATCTTAAAATTCATGTAATATAAGATTCCGTGCACTATTTTTCTATACACCGGTCGTATTTAATTATGTATAAATGTATACATGCACAATTTGGCTGACGCGTTATCGACTATGCAGTTAAACATTAAAATAGTCGGCATTTCAAAATTTAATCAAAACAATCAAATAAGTATTTTTCCAATAAAGGAGACTTCGTAAGAGAAAAAAAAATCTCATGGATATTTTTGGCAACCTATTTACATTCTCATATATTATAGCATTTAAAAAAAAAAACATTTATATAACTTAATTTCTATAAAAAATAGAATTTACCTATTTTTACGTTCAAAAAGTGATTAATTTTATGTAAAAACATTAATAGGATGCATATAAAGAATATATTTGTATGCATATAAATACGGTTTAACCATGCACAAAAGTTGATTAATTTTGTTTTTATAGCTGTTATTATAATTCGGTAACAAATTGCATTTTCTAAAGCCCGAATTGATCTAAGTGTTTTAAAATAACACACAAATAAAGGAAATGTACCGTGAAATGTTTTACAACAGTTTAAAACATTTTATACGAAATTAAAAAAAAAAATCTTTTGCAGTAGTACATAGAAATAAATGAAGCAAAGAAAATATATCCACAACTTAGACAAAAATATACTAAAAAGAAAAAAGACAAAAAAAAGGAAATATACTAAATGTAAAAGACCTGTTTAAAAAAAATATAATGAAAAATGATTTTCTTCTAAGTTCTGTACATCGGGCCTCTGTAACTCGGTTACCTCAGTTTGATTGACTGGTTTATATAATAACGTGCATATTTTTCAGATAATGTAACTGAATATTTCCGAGGTCCATTATTCGAAAACCCTTGATCTAGATTAGATGAACTATTATTTTATTTATGATATAAAGTTATACATTTATCTTCCAAACTCATCAATAAATTAAAAGCATTTTTCTGGACCAGTGTGGAAAGTGTTCCTAATTTTAAAAGTCCTTCCAACCTGTGCCGGGATGAAAGGTATATATCACCCCCCCTTTTTTTGAAAAAAATTAAATTATTTTACTCAAACTAACAAAGCTAAAATTAGTAAAACCCGAATTTAGACGATTCAGCACCAGTTTCGGTCAATACTAATTATGACTGAGATTTTTGTTTAAATTAGTCAGCTACATACACCATATGGACAAATGTGACCGATCACTTGCGATTCTAGACTTTTATTAAATATCTGTATCACGAAGAATTTTCGTGAAACTCCAGGAGTATAAGCAACTGTGTACACATGAGGTACTGTATCCAAGCATGTGCACTATTGTATTCTGGCAGTTGTGCATAACATATTCTTATACAAGTGTGTGCAGGTCATATATTTCTGTGAAAGCTATTTTCCCAAAACTCCATAGGAGACCTTCAACAAATTGAAAAAATAACGAATATCTTTCGAAAAACAATGTCAAAAGCAATTCAACAAAACTGTTTAAACTTTAGAATATGATTAAGTGACTTAATAAAATGAACCGTGTTTATTTTTATGAGGATAGAGTGCATACTCGTACAGAAATTAGGATTTTCATAAAATCAGTCCCAAATTTTGCCAAGGTTTTTGCTTATAATTTGAAGAGTTCTTAATCCTCTCACTGACAAGCCCGTCTATAGACGTTCCCTGAGCTCCAGGTTTCACTGCAATGCAAGCAATTATTAAAATGATATAACTCAGTTGATTTAATGGATTTTTAATACATTGTGCAATGATTAAGATACTCAAGGATAATATTCAAATTCGTAAATAAGATTTTTCTATAATTTTGAAAGAATCATATTTTTTTAGCAATTAAAACAAAATGCTGAGAAAACAACATTACAATTTTGTCCTTTTGCAAGACTGTCAGAGAGTTTACAAAAAAATTTCACATCAGGAAATAGGACAAACGATATTATACACATTACCCTAGAATTAGAAAAAATAACAAAAATTGTATGGAAAATGAAGAGGTTTCCTAAATAATGTTTCACTGCGCATACGCAAAAGCAATCAAAATATAACGTACATAATGGGTTAGCTAAATGAATAGAGCAACTTTTGTATCCAAACCACAATTAAGAAATTCTGAAAATTATCGTCAATATAATAAGTTCAAAATTCATTATTCCCAAAAGGAAGCAAACATGTAAGGGGCGGTATCTAAATACGTACTGTATCCAAGTACTTTCCATATTGTATTCTGCAGTAGTGTGTAAAATGCACTATATGTGGATACAGCAACTCATTTTTTTGTTTCGTTTGGGGAAGGACGGATTTTGAGCTTATTTCGCATTGTGTACAATGTTGTTTGTCATAGTTTCTAAAAAGATTTTTTTTTATTAAGAACTCAGCAAATTATGAGCAAAACATCGGACGAAATTTAGGGCTGATTTATGAAAGCCTTAATTTCTCTACAACTATTTATTTTATCTTCATAAAAATAAACATAGTTTAATAAAAAAAAGCCACTTAATCTAACTAATATATTTAAATAAGCCCCTAGTCTCCAGTTTGAACGCTTTCGCTACATTAGTTTTGACAGGGTTATCTAAAAATTATTCATTCTTTTTTAACTTGTTGACGATCTCCTATGAGATTTCAGTAAAAAAAATCTTCACGGAAATAGATAACGTGTATTCACCTGTTTACAGGAGATTCCAAGTAATTCTTCATGTATTTTTCTAGATATTAAACAATATGTAAGTGACCGCTCACCTTTGGCCATATCCATGTTGGCTTCGTTTAGAGGCATTTATGTTTCGTCACCAAATTTGGTGATATTTTAAAATACCCGTTCATTCTGAAACATCATAATGGATGACCCTAACCAACGAACTCTGACGAGATCTTCACATAAATCCTGTACATAAGCTGAGTCACATTGACATTAGTTAATATATACGAGAGTTGTCGCGTTAGAAAAAATCGGATTGTTTCAAAATTCCAGAAATCCTAGAATTCCAAACTGCGGTATCTCAGCCATTTTTTAATATGAAACAGAAACAAATAATCTGGCTCTTTTATTAATGTCAAGCACTTAAAAGAAAAAAAAATCAATTTTAAGTTTTTGTTCCGTTTTTGAAATTAATTTTTTTTTTTAATGACTGCTATTTTGAAACACCACGACAAATGAATTTTAATTATAAATGCGGTAGTGTCCATGGTATGCCTTGTATACAGTCTAGCTCCATTCAAATCGGTTAATAAATACGTGTGCAATCTCATGACTAAATCAGATTTTCTTTCAAAATGTCAGCCGTACAAGCAATTCAAGCTGCTATATTTTAAACATTTTATAACATAAAAACGAAAAGAAAAGATAGTTCTAGAACTCTTGTATAAAGATCAAACACTTTTGGAAAAAAAGAAAACAAATCAATTATGAATATTTTTATATCTTTTTTTAAATTCGAATGTTCTTATGCAACGGAAATTTTGAAACAAGATGGCGGATTAATTTGGGCAAAGAACTCGGTCAAGACCTTGATGTACTGATACATATAATGAATTCACATCCAAATCGGTTCATAAATACGGGAATAATTTCATGACAAAAATATGTATGGAGAGATATATGCAGATTGTAGTCATTTGAAAAGACGATAGGTTTGTTGACTGGGGGTTCATGATTGCTGAAAATATACCAAAAATTTTCTGAACTTTTTTTTATGTACAACTGCAATATGTTGCTTTTTAATTGTGCTCTTATTAATGTAAATATGCAGCATTTGTAGTCTTCATTCAATCTGTTTGCTCGTTTCCCCGCTTGTCCATCTACCAAACCGCATGTAACCGAGCAGAATGTACCCAACTTAATATAATTACTTAAAATGTTTAATTGTTGCATAATTTTGTCGGGTCATTTCAAATTTTATAAAAATCGGAAGTATATTTTAATTACAGGGATAATCAAAAGTATTAATTGCATTTCGGTCAATGGAGAAAATAATTTCAAGTGCATTTTAATAATGTTACACCCATTAGAACATAATCAAATTGATATGATTATCTATGATCATCATTGATTGATCATCTAACAAGTATATACTAAAATATACATATTGTACAATCTATGATGTAAAGAATATTTGTTATTAATTTTCAAGACCACACAAAAGTATTGCATTGCATAATGGTATAGTGAGAAATATTATTTGGGGCGAGTTTTAACACTATTAAACTATTGCACATTGTATTAAATTCAATACACGTTACTGAGGTATAATACCAGTTACTTTCGGTATAATAGAAAGCAGATAGTATTTATACACACGAATGATTTCAGTTACTATACTGTATCCGAAGTACTGTATACTGTTACATCAAGATCTGAATATTTGTAAAACTTTGTTATTGTACGAACGCACGTTACTCGGTACATTTTCTACTTGCCACTTTTCGTAAAGAAAGCTACCTGAAATTCGTATTAATCCAAATCTTGGAAAACTATTAACTGATTTTCAAAACACATTCACTGTTAAATGATTTCGTTTTCTTATTCCATAAATAGAAACTTATTAAATGAAACTAATATAATGGAAGATTAAACGTACGATAAAAGTTAAATTAATTGGATAAATAAATGTTGAAACAATTGCTACATTATTACTGTTTTCGTCAATTCTTGATGCTAGAAAACTCTCTTTCCTAAACACTGTATTTTGCTGATAATTACTGTGATTAAGGAATCGGAAAGAGTAACCATTTAAGGTAAAGTGGTAGACCACAATTAAAGTAAAACTTTAATATGAAAAGTAATGCTATCATAGAATCGTTGTATTTCGCAAATATCCAAAATTCATTAATTCTTTAATGTTGGGGTAGTATGTCACATTCTTTAGTTTAAATATATAATTATGTAAAAATGACTAGACGATATTCGCTCATGTTTGAAACAGAGCTGCATGTTTCGTACTTTTATTTATTAATCAGATCTTAATTGCTAACATCTTGCCGAGAAAGTATGATTTTTGTTGTTTTACCCCTACTAATCTTTCTAGCTGTTCTCTTTTAATAAAGTGAATGATACTTTTTCAAAAATGTGATGTCAATCAAGTAATTTATATTTAACCATCTCGCGATTTTCACGGGTAACGTCAATGTAATGCGTAATGTAACGTAAATGTAAATGTAAATTTGCGCATCCACAATTTCCGAGTTTTATTTATCTATTTATTTATTTATTTTGGATCTAATTCTAAATTAAGAAAAAATACTTTTACAAAAATTAAATATTTGTTGATTTGAGATATTACTAAAATAAATGCGCAAATGTTGAACTTATATATACATACACACACACAGATACATACACACACATATATATATCTATATTATAAAGACCAAACGTATCTGTGCGTAACGCATACGTCATTTTGCGCATGGCAACACTTTCAAATTTTAAATGAATTTCGGTATTGCAATTTTTGCTTCTAAACGTTTTTAAACTTCTTAATGTCGCACATTTTCAATTTTTACACCATCGTGCAGGAAAAAAATGTACTTTTAAATGAAATTTGTTTGAAAGCTGTATCTTAATTTGTTTTTGAAACATTAATTTTTTTGTAGCTTTTAATACTTCTTTTCTAATCATGGCAACAGGTGTACTCCATTTCTGTTTAAGGCAAAGGAAAAAAAGGGCCTCCGTGGCTGAGTGGTTAAGATGCCGCTTTGCTAACCAGGAAGTTGTGAGTTCGATTCCCGCTGGCTCCATTACACACACATTTTGTGTGGAGCTCCTGGTTGTATTTCTCTTGTGTATTGTAAATTTCCTTGAGCTATCTCGCCCTTGTAGATTGACGACGACTTATAAGAAGACTTTCATGTCGAGCACACAAGTCGGATGTATGTTATTTAAATAAATAAAATAGGAAAAAATTGAGTGCTGTATCTTTATGTTGTCATTTTCTCATTAAAAGGGAAAAAATAGAAATTTAAATATCTTCTGTTATAAACCCCGGTGAATTTTGACTTCATTTACTAAATTTCATTTAAACGTAGAAGAATATCAACAGTTTAATACCTATTTCAGCTAATAGCATTGAGACTTCAAGTTTTGAATCAAAATTATCAAATTAAAATGCCAATTTTTTTAAAACGTGAATACAGATCTGAAATGTACATTTGAAATTTTGATATGGTGAAAACGATACCGAGTTTAGATTTCACAGGAAAAAAAAGTCTATGATTGAGTCAAAGTAGAATAAGTTTTGCTTTTTATCATTTTGGAATATAAGAACCTTAATTGATAACTTTATCATAATAACATATATTTATCATTTTTTACTGCTTACATATACGATTAAAGTTTAATTTTAATAATTTCTACAACTGCGTTTTATAGAAATAGTATTTTGTTATTTTCACGATCAATATCATTTGTTTAAGAGTTAGACGTACCATCTTTTACTATAAATGATTTCGTAGGTTTATTATAAGTTAATGAAACAGTTCCTATTTAAACATTTTCTTTCTTACCCGTCAAAATTTGACGGGTTCTATCTTGTATATATAAACGTAGTACGTAACGAGAGGTTTGAAAAATATTCATTTCTGTTACAGAAATAAAAATAACACATACGTTATTCGCAAGGGATAGTTTATTCATACATTATATGTCAAAAGATGACCGGCCACTTAGATTTTAGCTATTTTATTAAATATCTAGTAAAAAAACACGAGGAATTATCCTGAAATTCTAAGTGTGTAAACATAATAGTACAGGCCTTACATTTCCGTTATGATTTTTACCCGAAATTTAATAGGAGACCGTGAACAAATTGAAAAAGAATGAATATTGTTTAGATAACCCTTTCAAAACTAACGTAGCAAAGGCGTTGAACCTGCAAATTATAATTAAGTGGCTTATTGTTATCAGCTGTGATTATTTTTATGCAGATAGTACGGATACTCGTAAAAAAAATAAGGTTTTTATAAAAACAAGGTTATAATCCGTTAAATTTCAACAAAATAAGATGTTTAAGTAGCTACTGTTTCATTGACTTATTATAAATCTATGAAATTAGTTACAATAAAAAATGCACCTGATAGTGGTAAGTTTAACTCTTAAATAAATTGTATTTAACCTAAAGTAAACAAAATACTATCTCTATAAAACTCCTTTGTTGACATAAGGAAAATTAAACTTTAATGGTATATATAAGCAATAAAATAAAATAAAGGCCAATCAGTTATGATACAGTTATAAATTAAAGCTAGTATGCTTAATTTTCGAAAAGTAAAAACAGCAAAATTTATTCCACGTTGGCTCAATCACAGACTTTTTCTCCGTGAAAACTGCATCCGATATTATTTTCGTCATCTCAAAATTTATATATGCACCTCTCATATCTTTTTCACCTTTGTTTTAAAGGTTGGTATTTTACTTTAATTTTAAAATAATTTTAATTCAAAATTTAAAATGTTGATTGTTGTTAGTTGGAAATAGATACTAAACTATTTATACTTTTTTAAATGAAAATGAAAATTTCTGAAATAATCTGCTGCAGTAAATACAATATACAATGTTAATAAGCTAAAAATCATTTAATTGGTAAATAAAAATGATGCAAAACTAAAATTCACAGGATTTTATAACAGATGATATTTTCTTACATAACACATAATTTATTTTTTTAAATAATCACTTTTTATGAGAAAATGGCAAAAAAAAAAAAAAAAAAAAAAAAAAAATACAGTAATCTCCGGTATTTTTCGTTTTACTTTTAATAGAAATTGTTCTTCTGTTGCCACGATTATAAAAATGATAATAAAAAATACAAAAAAAAAATGCTCAAATATAAATTAAGATACAGTTTTTAAATAAATTGCATTTAAAAAAAGCATTTTTTCTTATACGACTGTGTAAAAATTAAATATGTTCGATGTATAGAAGTTTAAAAATTAATAGTAACAAAAATTGCAAAACCGAAATTCAAAATGTTTCCATTCGCAAAATGACGTATGCGTTACGCACAGATACGTTTGGCCTTTATAACATTGACAGTACCAAATTTTTCCAAGTTTATTTATTATAATTTGCAAAATTCTTAACCTTTACGTGGGGGTTCGACAGCATCTCTAGGGTTTAGCATCTATTCCCAGATAGATGCCGTTCGAGCCCCTTCATAAAGGTTAATATAAAATAATATTCTTGTTCAAAAGTATGATAAACAACATTGTGCAGAATACCTTGCACAGAATTAAAAAATGAGCAGGTAGAATAATAATGTTTTCAACAAAAAATGAGGCGTTGTATCCAAATACAGTAGTATGCGTCGTATTGTGTATTCTATATTGACACTTATCTATGATACAGCCCCTCATGCTTTTGCTTTTTTTTTAAGAATTACAGATTTTTAGCTTATTCTATCAATGATAACTTTCAGAATTTTCATGCTGTGTTTTTGTGATTTTCACAAAAGTTCCTGTTTACATTAACATAACACAATATGCAAATGAAATTTTGATAGCGTTTTCGCATACGCAAAGAAAAATTATTTAGTAAGAATGTTCATTTTTCATACAATTTTTATTATTTTTAATTTTGATTGCGGGGTATTGTGTGTAATTTTTTTGTCATATTTTCAGAAAAGAACAGTATTTTACATTAAGATATCTGCAAATTATTAGCAGCATAAAAAGTGGAAACAATTTGGTCTATTTTTATAAAAAGCTTAACTTCTCTTCGAGAATACATGCCATTCGCATAAAAATTAACACAGTTAATTACAAGAAGCCACTTAATCATAATTTACAGTTTGGCGCTTTCTTTACTTTAGTTTTGGCAGGGCTATCCAAAAGATATTCGCTCTTTTTCAATTTATTGACAGTCTCCTATTGAGTTTCGGGGGAAAATATACAACGAAATGTATGACCTGTACTATTATGTTTAGAAACTGTTAGAGTTTTAATGCAATTCCTCGTGTTTTTTTTCTATATATTTAAAAAATATATCTAAAATCTAAGTGGCCGGTCATCTTTGGCCATATAGTGTATGAATAAGCTATTCCTGGCGAATAGCGCATGTGTTATTTTTATTTCTGTACAAGAAATGAAACTCAATGCAATTTAATAATTCTTATGGAAATGAATTTGTTATTTATATATAACGCCTATTTATGCATATCTGTTTTTAATATATGATTTTCTTTTATTTTTTAGGTAAGTGCAGTTCAATTTCTAATGAAGCTTAAAGCACAGTAGGTTTCTTATATCTATTTTTATTCTTTTCTATGTCAATGGCTTGATATCATACCGGAATATTGTAAATAGGATATTATATGCACATACTTTAATTTCGCACATGGTTATATACATTCAACAAATTGCTTTTTACACAAAATAAACTTACAATACATCAGATGCTTACCTATTGAGGGAATGTAAGGTTGACTATAATCTAGTTTCAATGACACATTAAATAAGAAAATTTTGTACTACTCTGTTATTTCGACGACCAATTTCACCAAATTATACAAATCGCCAAACTAATAGCCAAATTATACATATTGACTTAATTTTTATTTTAAATAATAAAAAAAAACAAATAATTAGCAGAATATTAATAAAAATACAAATAAAAAAGTCGAAATAAAAATCACTAAAGGATGTTTTAAGCACGTGTATCGTATTTAATGTCATTGAAATGACATTCACGATCATCCATTATTGGCATTTAATCTTATGATTTGATGATAGTATTTTGGTCGACGAGTTAGCAAAGTAGTACCGAAAATTTTATGTTGATATAGCTCCATAAATACCAATTGAGTAACAATATTTAATTGCCAATAAATTTTAAGCATCAATAGGTGATTTACCGGTGTTTTCCCTTTAAAGGATGTTATTATTTTTTTTAAATTTTTTTTTTAGAAATTTATTTATATTTTAAATGTTTCAGAAATATACCACAAAGATAAATGTTTAAAAAATGACATAAAAAATTGAGCAGAGGTAGACCTGCATTTAAAATAAAGTACAGTAGAGCATCGTTACAATGAATGTCATTTTAACGAATTTTTTAGTTTAACTAGTGCTATGTAAATTGATAAAAAAATCATGTTTTCTATTTAATTATAAATACATTCAATTTAACGAATTTTTCAGTTTAATAAATATTACTTAGATTAATAAAAAATCCTTATACCCCATTTCATTATAAATAGATTCAATGTAATGAATTTTTTGCTTCAATGAAAATTATTTCGATTTTTGAAAAAAATCCCATTACCCTATTTCATTATAAATATATTCATTATAACGAATTGGTTAGTTCATTGAATATAAACAATACTTCACAAAGATCCATTGTAATAACATTTTACTGTATAATTGGAGCAGAATTTATGCATTCAGCACATACGTTTTCTTCAGTTCTTGTTAGTTCACTCTACCATTTCTTTCACAAATGTTTTACAATATTGTTGATTCAAAAAATGACTGCATAATTGAATTTTCAATTTTAAACTAATAACTTACATTTAAGGGAACAGTGGATGTTATTTTGCTGTTCAACATAAGACTGTGATATTTTGTGAAAATATATATTTCACCATCAGTATACAGAACGCATTAAAAGAAATTTACTATCATATTACAATTTTAAAGCTTTTTTAAAAAAGTAAAATTTTGAAACGGCATTTTAAAATGCACTACATAATTTATTTGATTTTTTTGTTTTCGATTTTGCAATTCAATCACTTAAATAATATTATAAACAAATCTGAGTATCGATTTTTTTAAATCCTTTGAATAGTTAATTTTTAGAGATATTTTTTAAAAATTCGATATCGAAGTTTATCAAAATTTTGCCTTTTAATAACTTCAAAATCAAATTTAACTATTTTATTGAAGTCGAATATTTAAATTCATGCATGGTTTTTTTAGTAAGTATTATCAGGATTTTTCTTTATCAATTTTATGATTTTTTATAAAACATTATCAAAACATGGAGCATTTCTAAAATCTAAAAGAGATGGACGACAGATTTCAAGTACATTGAAGGGCCGAAAATTATTTGTGTACACAAAATATAAACACTTGCAACTTTGCAAAAAATAATTACATCTTTATGCGGTTTTCCCTATATACATCGCTCAGAATAAACTGTAGAATAATTATATGTAATTTTTTTTTACTATATCTGGATAGTTATTTTTTTAAATATAACTCGACAGTCCCCTTAAAAATATTTTAATTGCATGAGGAATTTTTTTATGAAACAATTCAAAAACTGATGTATTTATTTTTGTTTCTAAAGAATAATTCTGAAAATTAACTTCAAAGGATGAATGTATGAGTCAACTATACTACACAATTTCAATTCATGTAGTAACATAAGCTCATTATGTCAGCTTCAGCTTTTACTATTTTACCATGAATGCAAAGGACTATAATTAATCAGACAATGTAAGTTCTAAAACAAAGCGGCTTTGCTGTCATTTGTCGCTTTATTAATTTAAGATAATAATTACTCGCGTTAACCCTTTAATAATGGATGACAAATACTTTTATTTTCAATCACAGAAAAAATTGAATTTTTTTCATTATCATTATTTGGTATATTATTTTTTAAAATATCCTAATAAAGGGTGTTATTTTTTAGAGGCATACGGGTTTAAATCAAAGTGAATCGCATAAATGTTGATGTCCATGATATTGGTTTAATTAACCCTCTCATGCATAAATTATTTTTCATTATTTTTCATTATTCACAAAGAAAACCTTTTTTGTGATAAATGAGAACCAAGTTTAATATCAATTTATTACTTCGCTGCTATTATCTGTCTACAAATCAAATCTCCTTAAATGAATACTGATTTTTTTCGCTTTTTAGGGCTATACTCATCTGTCCTCATATGAGGCCAGGACAAATGCGAGGGTGAAATAAATAATAGTGTTCAAATATGATTTCGAGTAATGGGTGCCGAGACTGGCTTAATTTAGCGCACTCTGGAAGTCCAAACTTCGTACACTTTATCGAGAAGCTGAAGCTGTATATTAGTCATAACATGACGAATGTTGATTTGAAAGTAATTCAATGTGTGCAGTTTAGCGGCGTAAACCGGCGACTTAACATATCCCCACATAAAATAAACCATTAGTATGAAAGGCGATTTCACAGGTCGAAATAGTACGTTCACCAAATGTCTCCCCCAATAAACTGATCTTGTTTTCCAAAATTTGTAAGCGTTTTTCTGATCTAAATCTATTCATTCTGAAATGACAAAAAATACTGAAAACAAATCAATTGTCAACTGTCAAATTGACTGTGACTAGAAACAGTAATTCCAGTTTCAAAATACACTTTTAAAGAAAACACCATATCTAAGTATACAGCCGAGACTATTTTTCAAAAAAAAAAAAAAAAAAAAAAAAAAAAAAAAAAATCCTACTGTTTTAGTACATAGCGTGTCTAGCAATTGAAGTGTTAACTAATTACTATACAGAATATACAGAGACTATTCTACAGAATATACAGAGAATATCAAAATAAAATTTTTTATTCTATTAAACTACAAGTTACGTTTGTAAGTATTTTCATGCTATTTCCTCATACATGCTATTTCCATTACTTTCAACTCTGAAATACCAGAAATAGACTTTTTTAAGCATAATTACTTTTTATTTATTAAATGGGTATAAACTATGCCAAGTTAGTTGAATTTATTAATATTATTTAATTTGTATTGATTTGGAAAGAAACGATTCTTTAAATAATATTTTCTAACATGAAATGTTGCGAACTACATTTTTATCGTTTTCGTACGAGAACACTTAAAAACCACTGTAATATAATTATGAAAGCTTAACTTTTGTTCTGGAGCCTTCGAAATCAAATAATAGATGATTCTGTAAAGGAAAGATTTCGAAGGTGGAATTTAACAATTACCAACAATACATAAATAGAAACATCATGAATAATCGGACATAAACGTTATGAATTGAGTGTCATATGCTCATGTATGAGTATATCTATGTTTTCAGCAATGAGTATATACTTGTTTCAAACCTGAGCAATACTCAGGTTTTGCATCGTTGCGCAGATAATTTGAGAACTGACTGAAATGTTAACACACAGCAACATACAAAGCAAATATAATGTTTCGATAAACAAAAATATTGTTGCAAGAAAAAATTACATTTCACTATCTTCATAATGCATTGAAGTATTTTCTTTAATTTCTTTATCGTAAAAGTCAACAAGACGCCCTTTTTTATTGTTATTTTTCCTTTATCCTCAATTCTGCATATTATCGCTAAGCGACAGATGTATGAGTGAACATTCAATGGTATCCTGCACCGAAAAGTTCCATTAATAGCTCATATAACTACATTAGCTCATTAGGTCAGCTGTTTTTGTGCTGCCGTGATTAGAAAGGCTAATAATTAATCAGGCAATTTATCCTCCCTAACAAAACTGCCATGAAGTCATTTGTCACTTTACTACATTAGAGTAATAATTAGTCTTGTTAACTAATTATTTTGTGCGATAGGCAGTTCCTTTTTAGATTTGAATGCACATTTATTTGCTTATGTAGTTTTGTTATTCGCATGAATATTCCATACTGAAGTTTAGAAAATATGCTGGATACTTCTAAAAAGGCGTACATTTGCATGAGGAAAGACTTTTAAAATTTCCGAAACTCTATTTTAGTTTTATTTCGATTATTTGATAACATTTTCAAAAATTTTCTCAACAGTAAGCAAATTTCAAATCTTCTTTATTTCTTGAGTTATAATAAATTATAATTTGCTTTACATTGATACTTTAAATGAATATTAAAACTTTAAAATGCGTTTTCTCAGATTGGTAATTTTGAGTTTTCGCCTACTGTTGCTTTCAGTACCATGTCAGATACAATTTAAAAAAATTAGCGACATAAATACAACATCAAAGTCTACAATTTAAACTCCGCCTCCCCTGTTATTATTATTTTTTCTTGTGTATGGTTTAAAATCCCCAATAAAGTTCTGTGGTCATGGGGGACATGAGAAAAAAGATTAACTGTAAGACAACGTCAATACATCATGGCATATGTTTTATCACAATTCTCCATTTGTGTTAGATTAGTTTGTAGGTGGTGAAATTTGAAAGGTGGGGTAGGGAACATCATAGTCTACATTTTAATCTCCTTCCCCTCTTATTATTGTTTTTTGTGTATCGTTAAAATCCCTAATTGAATTATGTGGTTATGGGGTAGATGAGAATAGAGATAAACTGTGAGGCAAACTAAACACATCAGGACACACAAATTTTACATAAATGTTTTCTCACAGACCTCCATTAATGTTATATAAGTTTCTAGGTGGTGTAATTTGAAAGTGATGTGTGGAACATTTTAAACGGCGAGGAAGTAATTTAATAAATTGAGGAAGGGAAAAAGACATAAATTTGACTAAAGGTCTATTTTTGAGCTCCGAGATCTTTTGTATCAAACCGAACTCATACCAGCTTTTCAAAGAGTGAATCAAACTAAAAACAAAACCCACATAAATTGGTTAGCGCACACTTCAGCCCTTTTGTAATTCTGTACTACGCACTTCTTCACAGATGAACTTTTCACAACGTTATTTCCATACTGGGCATATTCAAAATATGTTGAAACAAATGCTAGAGAAACTACTTACGTATGTGATAAAGGATCAGTTAAATTTCACGGCGGAATTCCAGTGGAAATTTTTAAAAATATATATAAAAATTTCGAATATTTGGCACAAAAATATTAAAACGACACGTGATTTGAAGAGCAGGATTATTCCTTACCAAAAGCAAACTATTTTAATGCATCCAAAAATTGCTTGTTAATTGTCGATCAGAATCCTTCATTTTTCCCTCCAGTAATTTTTATTGTAAAGTTTAATCTATTTAATCAGAGGATCTTCGTGATTCAATTACAAAATGTTTTTATTTTGAAAAATCCATTATAAAAGATCAAAAATTAAACAAACGACTTTCGCTCAGAGGAGGTTAAAAAGTATTCAACATAAAAGCATATTTTTAAAAATTCTGTTTCATCGCCAACCGTTGATAAATCGCCAAATAAATCAAAATATCCTTATTTTTTTACGGATTCTATGTCAAGGTTCCACCAAAAAAAAATTATAAAGAAATATATCCATATGAGAAAGACATTCTGTATTTTTTTTTTTTTTTTTTTTTTTTTTTTTTTTTTTTTTTTTTTTTTGCATGCCCGTATGGAGATTTTTTTGTGAGTTCACTTTTACAAACTGTATAATAAAAATTTTATTTTTATTTTTATATACAATAAAAATCATGTGACATTAGTCATGGGTCAAACAATTGCTAGTTAAGATTTATTTATTATTATCTTGATCTATATTCTATAATAATGGGTGTTTATATACTATTTTTCATAATTTGGTTGGCGAATATAAAATATAAAAAAATCATTAAAATAAACTTTTTCGTAAACATTTATTATAACTTTTTGGGGAAAACCTTTAGAGGAAATACCATTTTCTTTATTCAATGACTAACGATGTTGTGGAAAATTAATCTGCTTCATTCCGTTGTAATTTTTTCTTTTTTTTAACAGAAGACTTTTGTCGACTTTATTTGAACAAAAGTAAATTAAGGAACAAATTTGGAAATAATGACTAAACATTATGAAAGATTACGTCTCGATATCATACGATTAAAATGTAAAAAAAAATGTAATATTTCTTACTAAAAATAATACATTGAAGCGAAAACTTATTTTCTTTTTTTAATGCGTATTTAGTTGTTAATAAAGCTTCTTATAATGAATTAAATCAGACTTATATTGATTATATTTAGATTACAAGAGATTCGATTAAGATCGTATTATGAGATTACCTTGCAACTGCTAATAATGTTTCTATTAAGACCTGGATGGTTATTGCGTTAACGAGATTATGTTTAATTATAGAATAAATTTAACGCTAATTTTTAACTGTTTTCTTTCCGACTAAATTTTAGTTTGTGAAAGATGTATTAATTATTAAGATCTCATAATTGATACTAAATATTTTATAAATGCAATCCAATTTTGAATTTTAATTATGTAATTCTAAATGTGATTAATAAAAAAGAATAGTGATCAGGAGGACTTAATATCAGTGGTAGAAAGACTACTTCCATTCATGAAAAATTTGTCAACTAAACTTTCATAAGTTAAGTGCAACAACAACTCCACAATACATACATCTAAAAAAAGGTCCTGTTTTTATGCACATCTGTACAAGTACTAAATATGTTAATTGTATTATTTAACAAAGTAATAAAATAAAAAGTTTTCTTTTAAATACTGCTTTAATCTATGATACAGGATATAAATGTGTGACTAAGGGATGGTTGACCATACGGGAGGCTTGACCCACCCGTCCATTTTCATATTTAATTGTGAATCAGACTTTTATTGCTAGATGGCAATCAAAACTAATGGAATGATCAAACAACAACCTTTATTACATGAAAAGGGGTCTTCGTGGTCAAGTTGTCAAAGCACCATGCCGCTAATCGCTTTCGAGCGTAGGACGTTGGGGGTTCGAATCCCACTGGCTCCATGGCACGCACCCTTTGTGTTGAGCTCCCAGTTGTATATCTCTTGTGTTGTAAAATTTCCTTGTGCTATCTCGTCCCTGTAATGTTGACGATTATTTATAAGCAGGCTTCATGTCGAGCACAAAAATCAGATGCATGCATACACTTTATGCAGATAATTGAAGCAGGTATAGACAGAAACAGTTGTGAAATGTTTTCAACATAAAAGATGAGCTTTAAAATAGTTTATAAGCGTTTTTCAGACAAAATAAATTAAAGTAGGTAGGTTGCAATTAATGCACAAATTTAAATTTTGAATTCTTGGCATGAAGTTTGCACAATAAATAAGATTTAAAAAAAAAATAAATATGTGCTATTCATTATAAAATGCCTATGTGGAGAGGCTTGACACAGTCCATGTGAGAGAGGGTTGACCATGCTAATGACTTCCATAATTAAGTGTTATTTTTATTAAGTGTAATTTTTATTATAGTCTGTATATAATAAAGTGTTTTTATATTTGTGAGAAATTTTAATTTATTCTATAAAGCTACAGGAGCGATATAATGGAAAGTTTTTATAATTAACCTTTATCTAATGAGACAGAAATTGGCACATAACTACTGTGAAGTGGTCTGTGTCTTCTGATAGTATAAAAGTTCCAAATGAAAATAAATTTCAGTACTGTTCTATTTGAATTCAAAGTTTCAAGTTAAATTATAAAAAAATGATAAAAGCAGCGGTCTGTAAAACTAATTAATGGATAAAAATATTTTGTGTTTTCTATGCTTTAAAACCTTGTAACATAAAAATATTTTGGGTTTCTGAAATATTTTTTATTTGTTTAAACCTTATAGCTTAAGCTAATCTGGGTTTCTGAATTTTATTTTATCTGTAGCGTAAAGGTATTCTCGATTTTAAAAATTAATTAATTTTTTTTCTTTTTTTTTTTTAGATCTTATAGAATAAAAGTATTCTGCATTTTTAAAACTTATTTTATTTGATTTAAACCTTGCATAATAATGTTATTCTGCATTTTTTAAACTTATTTTATTTGTATATTTCTTCATTATTGACAATATTTCAATGTAAAATATAATGGGTCAAGCTTCCCATACAGTGGGTTAAGCCTCTCACATGTGGGGATTCTTGACCCATTATTTTATCATGATCATACATATTTTTTTTTTCAAATTTCTCCTATGTTACACTTATTTCAGAGTTTTATTCTGATAGCTAATTGAATAACGAATAAAATGAAACAAAACTTTAATATTTTAAATTTAAAAATCATTTAGTAAAAAGTGGATCAACCATCCCTAGTATCCCCCACTCAGAATTTTATCTAAATTTACCTTAAATGAAAAAAAAATGTAAATATCATATCATTATGATACTACAAACATTTTTATTTTTTATGTCATTTGCCGAAAAAACACTAAACAAAAGTACTTTTTTTTTTTTTTTTTTTTTTTTTTTTTTTAGACTAATGATGATGTAGAAAATTAACAGTTTATTCTTCAGTAAACGGATAAGTTTAGCAAGTTTTATTTGAGCAAAAAAAAAAAAAAAAACAACAACAAAAAAAGAACGAGAGTGGAAATTATCACAAAACATTATGAAAAATTACAATTCACTAGCTAAAATTACTATGTCGGATTTTATGTTATTGTATTAACATTTCAAGTGATTAGATTATGATTGCAAAACGAGAAAATGTTATTAATTATTAATGCATTTACAGTAAAAAACTATCAAGTCAATTATTCTTCTAGTCTCAAAGAAATAGATTAATAAACTTATGAGTTAATATTAAAGATATTCATTATAAGACACTGATATCAATTTAATTTTATTAGTTGGGATTTTAATAAAGTTCTCATTTTGTGATATTTGGATTATTTATATTAATATACAGGTTATTTATATTAATATATAGTCACCCTCAATGGTTAATTTCTAAACCGTTAGTCATAGACATATAGTTCCAATTACAGATAGTTAAAATGAAGTTAAAAGTATTTTAAAAGCTTTTTGGGTCAATAAGAAAATCTTAAACAATTATGAAATTTAAATTTTTATACGATTTCCCGGTCGTATAAGTTATGATCAATAAAATTTTACTATTACGCTGAAAGATCAGACAAAGTTCCTATAACACTAAAATTGACCGAGTTATGAAACTTTAAAAATGCATTGACTTATACAATTTTTCTACAAGCAACTCAAATGGGTTAAGCCTGCTTTGAGGGGTCGTATGCTAAGTGCTTCAGGTATTCAAAGAACTTATTTCATATGTAGCTACTCCTTGAAAAAAAAAATCTTACAAGTTTTACAATTGATTTAACTTTCATTAAGTTTAAGACTATATAAAATAGTTGTACTTTAACATATGTTTTATTTTGTAAGGATTTGGGGCTGTTTCTTTTCACGATTTCTTTTAGAAAATTTATGTTATTTTTGTAAGTTTTTATTTATTATGAACGATCGTTTGCATAATCTTGCAGTTTATTTACTACCCATACTTATTTTATAGGATATTTCATAGCAAATTTTGGAACACTTCTAAATATTTATGAATATTTTATAAATTTTCATGATTTCTTTCAGAAAATTTATGTTATTTTTGTAAGTTTTTATTTATTATCAACGATCGTTTGTATGTTCTTGCAGCTCAAAAATTTCACTCAAACTTTAGCTCACTTTCAAATATCCGACGAGATGAAATTTTACATACTGACGTAAATCCAATTACAATATAACATTGTTATTATTTTCAGTGGTTACCCATTCAGTGGTTATCATTTATACTTATTTTATAGGATAACATAGAAAATTTTGGATAGAGTACAGCCTTGAAGTTTAAGAAAAATTTTAGATTAAATAACACAAGACTGACATGATTGTGTTTTTTTATCACTGAATCTGAAAATTTCGTTAATTTATAACCATTATTTCAGGATTTTTTGCAAATGATAATTTGTTAAGGATTCACAAAAATCAGATATTATAAAATGAAAGAGGTTGCTGTGTTTTTTAATTTTTAATAATTGATTTTTATTTACTTTTTAGCTCTAAAACTGATTTTTTTATAAATCGTAAGTTAATACGTAGAGAAAATCTGATACTATAAAACAGATGTAAATGTTTTCTAATATAATTTAATTTTTTTTAAATTCAATAATTTACTCATTTTTTCGGCTTATATTGAGATTTTTACACATAAACAATTGAAGCGCATCAATTGATCAGTGTGACTGGAAAATTTAATTCACCATAACTTACAGGAGCAGGGAACCGTATAAAAATTTAGATTTCGTAATTTTTTAAGAATTTTTTTTGACCCATATCTTTTCTAAAATATTCTTTTGCTGTATTTAAAAAATTTTTGTATTTAGAACTATATGTTTATGACTGACGGTTAAGGATTAGCCCTTAGCCACCGTTGATAGTGGACACCCGATAAATTGATTGTTATAAAATTGGTGTCTGCATGTACAATATTTAAAAAGAATGATAACGTATTGGAATTTATAAAAAAAGAAGGAAATGTAAATTTTTTCTACAAGCATGTAACCCAAGCAAAACAAACTTAATGTTTAAGAATTATAATGAGACAAAAAAGTGATTGTTGTTGAAACTATTATTTAAAAAATAACAGTCCGTTTAAGCTGAAAGGAAATTATTTTGAAATTTTGAATATGGTTTAATTGTTGAATGCTTTACTTACAATAGGAAACATATAGGAGTTCCAGTAATTATATTTAGATTACAACAGAACTAGATTACACGGGATTAAGATATGAGGTAATATTGTAATTGTACATGTTATTTACAGAAGACGCCGCTAGTAAGTAAAAAATGATGCGAAATTATAGAGAGACATTTTTAAGATATTGAAACATTACTTGAATATTACTTGAGTTACATAATAAAAGTCAGTTAATTATGTAAACGTCATTTTTTCCTTTTTATTGTTTAAAAGTACAAATAGATGTAAAAATTAATTAAATAATTTATCATAATAATTTGTCATAACATAGTGTTTTTAAAAACATAAAGTCACTTTTTTTTACTGGATAGCTTTGATGATTTTTACACTTCTATGAAGGCAGAAAATATACCTGTCTATTTTATGTTACATCAGTTATAGAATTATGGAATGCAATTTTTAGCACAAAAATGAAAATTAAAATAATCTGCCGGGTAATTTGGGTATTAAGTCCTTAATAAGAAATAGTTTAAATTATATAAAAAATATATGTTCTACCTTTATTAGTACAATTTCTACACAGTTAAAAAAAACGATAATCAATCATCCAGTATTGCGTTATTTATGATGGAATTTACCTATGATGGAATTTACTATTAATTCATTTGCGTTGTAAATGCATTTTTATCATTTTCAGCAAATATGAAATTGGTTTTGATGTTTCAGGTGATTTTCATATAGTGTTTCATAATTACCGAATTGTTTCTTTATTTTTAAATATACGTAAATAGTTTGCGATAATCAATAAAACAATTAATAGAAAAGATAAAGAATCAGGATGTAAACTGTGGCTAAGCATTGTGAAAAATGCTTCTTCAACTGATGTTTAGATACCGAGAGAAAAAATATGTATTTCTTTCTAATAATAAAAAAAGCTTTAAAAAACAGTGATTGACTTAGGCTGATTAGAATTAATAAAGAATATGAATTAAGAAAAATTGTACTTACGATAAAAATAAATAAATTAATAAAGGACAGTTTCCGTTGAAAAAGATATTTTTTGGAATACTTAATGCATATTTAGTTTTTGATAAGGGCAGTTGTAATGAATTATTTTCTTTTAAAGTGTTTATACGAAATTTTATTAGGACCATGACATTAGACAATATTTTATTATTTGCAACTAATGAATTAATACAGTATTATATAATGCATTCGAATGTACGTTAAATGATGACTGTAAATTAATTAAAACAATTCTGTGTAGTTATAGAATGCATGCTAGGTATTGATACCCGTTTGACTTTTGTTTGTTGTATATTTGTAAACTACTCTTTTTTTAATGTTTATCTCATTTAAGTTATAAATCTCGATTTAGAATATTAATGACTCGATATCTAATTTTTTTATGAAAAAATGATATACTGACATAATATTAAAAAGTTTCTATCCATTTTTAAAGAAAAAAGTCTCTTTACCTGTCTCGTGAACTTTCCTTCGCTTCCTAGCCAACGTTTTGTTTTTCCTTGTAAGTTCATTTATGTTTTCTCTACTGTTTTTATTACTCTGATTTTCCAATTTATTGTACTCCTGAGCCAAGCATTAAAGACCGGTCACGTGAGAAACAGGTCCGAGTGAGGCGAGTCTATTCTTTATAATAGGACTGAGAGCAATGAAAAGGGAGTTTCCCCTAGTATTGCTTTTGTGGGGAATAGAGAGAAATTTTGTCTCCCCTTAATGCTTCCCTACCTTCGGAAAGGCCCATTATTTTGGCAGTATGCCAAGACAGGTCTTTAGAATCTGGTCAAGCAGTACATAACCTTACCTTGTACAGTTGGTTTCTTGTTGGTAGTTAACTTTACCTATTATTTTATTCATCACTTTTACTCTATTAGTTTTTTTTTTAAAGAAAGTATAGCTGAATTTATTTAATAGTAAGAAAACTAAATAGATTAGATATTATGGCTAAACATCATAAAAGATTACGACTTATTAACTAACAGTTAAAAACGTAAAACAAATATTATTATTCGAAATGATGACGTAAAATAGTTAGCTTAACTGTAAAAAATTCTTTTGAAATTTTGAAACCGTATATACTTACTGATACGAATACTTGCAGTGGATTATATTAGACATCCATTCATTATATTTCGATTACAATATATTCGATTTTGATCGTATTATAAGATGATATTATAATTGCTGATGACGTCTATAGGAAGATGGCTTCTACTGAATAATACACGGATTAACAAGATCTTGCGTAATCATATATATTATAAAGCAGAAGTTCTGAAACTTCCAAACGAATGTTTTCAAAAACCACCCGATGGATTTTTTTGCCGATTGTATCATTCGATAGGAAATATTTTCCCGAAGGTTTATGATTCAAATTTACAGGGATAACTCTGATTTTTCATAGTAAATTTCGTATTTTTCGGTTATTTTTGACAAAAGGGTTGCCAGTAGCTGTTTTTGGCGAAAATTATAATTGCAAAAAAAAGAATTAAAATGGCTATATCTATTAGAAATATTACAAATATCTTGCAAATAATAGCAGAAAATAATTACTGATAATATTAATAATAATAAAGAAAGACCGCTTAAATGAGGCGTAATATTATTAAAATATGTTTATCTTGAAAATGAAAAAAATATTTGTAATGCTTAAAAAGTAAATTAACGCGAAATATAACAATTGGTTCAACTTTTGGCGACTTATCCCTGGTGTTAGAATAAAAACATTAATTTCAGAAATTGATTAAATGAATTTTGAATGATAGTTATTTCCCTTTTTATTATTTTTTTTCTCTTTTTTTATCGAATTTCCGTATAATATAACTTACAGCAGAAAAAAGCAGATCTGATTGTAAAAGACACTGTAAATTGTGAGTTACTATTCGTTTCTATACCATTTTCATCTTGCTTTTGTCGCCAAAGAATGTGTTTTTAAGCCGAAAATGCACTACTGACTTAATGCCTGACTTAGGTTCATAATGGTCGCAATAATGTTTTTTTTCTGTTTTTTTTTCAACTGAAGATAATTTTTAGAGTATATTTTAATAGTCAATCGTAAATTATATTGATAAGAGTATAATTCTTTTATTTCTTTTTGCAAATGTTTTCATTGTTAATATTGTTGTTTAATTTTTCTTGCGCCATTTCGTCAATTTCACTTACAGGAAAAATTTCAGTTTTAAAATTTAAAAACTAAAGAAGGAAAGATTTCACCATCGATTAAAAATCTATCCCCAAATTCCAAGATTAAATGTCAATAATTGATAATCGTAAATGTCACATTCAAGTGACATTAAATATAATATAAATACTAATTATGTCATCAAGTGATTTTTAATTCGACATTTTATTTCTACTTTTATATATGTTCTGCTAATTTGTTTTTCGTTATTGAAATGAAAATTTATGCTAATCTATATAATCTGGCTAATATTTTGGCGATTTGTATAATTTGGCGAAATTGGTCGACGGTATAACCAAGCAGTACTGAAGGAAAAATTTTGCAATTCAAAGTAAATTTATGCAATTATGCGTTACTATAGATAAATTCAATATTTTGAAATGAAAAATTCCCGCTAAATAAAATTTACAAGTCTTTTTTAATTGACCATTTCCTCTTCAATATTTCTTCAATCAAACTTTCGCTATTCTCTTTCGAGCAGGCTAACAAAAATGTATTTTAAATATTTTATTAGATAAAACGTAAATAACATTTTTCTATTTTAAAAAAAAAAAAATATTTTTTAAATCTAATTCTAGCATTATGTGTCTTACAGGACAAAATAGCAGAATTACTTTTAAAAATGGTTTTATCTGTTAATTGTATGTTATTTGTTTATTTGGATGTTTGAATTTACTTTTGTCATCAAACAATGCGATTTTATACCAAGAAGGAGCGATGTTCGCAATTACTAAATTCTCTCAGTCTCTTTTAAATGTGTGAGAGCATTTTTAGGATATTTTTTTATGTTTAATTGTTAATATATAATTAGCAGTTATAGCAAAAAAAATGCGTATAATGTTCAAATTTTAGTATAAATGTCTTCCTCATCCAAACTGTAAAATAATTTAATTGCAACTTTTTAAAGTTTTGGCGCAGATGTCATATACGCACCACATTCGCACGATTGCAACAAAATAGCGATTTTATGCCACACATGGTAAACCGACTATGGTTGTTTATTTATTAATAAACTATTTATTAACTTTCATTTTGTTTTTTTAAATAATGTTCTATTCATTTTGTTCTATAGCTATTAATTAAACTTTTTTATTTATTATATTTTTTCAAATAATACAAAATAATTAAAAAATATTTATGAAATTGGTAATTAAAAACCAAGTTCTCCAAATTGGCGCCAGAAAAAAATTGCTCCAATGTGGTGCATACATGACATCTGTGTCAAAGTTTTTTCTTATACATAAGTAGGTAAAATGCAGTATAAATACCGATTAAAGTTTTTTCCAAATGGAAATTTTGTCACGGATTTGGTCATATACTCATCGAGGTATCTCAGTGGCGCCAAAATGGCATTATTTGCCTCATATGGTAACCCAGCTATAGTTGTTTATCTGATGATAAGTTGTTTATTTACTTTCATTTTTTTCTTTTTTGAAATGATATTTGTTGTTTTGTTCTACAGTTACTTTTTATTTATTGTTAATTGCTGTTTAAAATGACAGAAAATAATAAAATATACATAAATTTCTTTGGTATTCTAAATCGAGGATTTTGCCACGTTGTAGTTGCAAGATAATCGTGCTAAACCTATTGCGTATACGATGTCTGTGTAGGAATCTTTTGTGAAATATGAAAAGTGTAAATTGGCTACTATTTGATTATCACGTCAACCAATTTCGCCAAATCGTACGCCAAATTATACAAATTTACATAATTTTATCTTAAATAACTAAAGAGAAAATGTTTAAATACGAAAGAGCAAATAATTTTGTTTTCATTTTTCAGGAGGAAATTTTGCAATAATAAAGTAATTGTTGTAGTGAGAATTTTAATGTGTGTGTGTTTTTTTTATTGTTGGCAACTTGCTGTAACGAAAAATTTTTATTTTTTTCCTGCTATTGTTTTGTAAGAGCTGGTTTTGTGAAAGCCATGTTAAGATGGTATTCAAATTTTTGAACCCTCCCCAATTACCACCCCCTTGGGCCGATATTGCTCATTTGCAATTCCCACTGAGATATTAACCATCTGAATGTACTTGAAGATTTTCAAGTGTATTCTTGCATAATTGTGCCTTTTATCGCGAGGACAAAATTTAATATATATATAAACTTTTTAGGTGGGAGTAGCTTTGGTTTCCTGGCTTCACATAATGAAAAGTTGTGAAGATATTTTTCAGAAGTTGTACCATGGTAACGACTGTAATAATTAATATTTCTTCAGATAAGGGAAAATTTTAAATCCTGTTGCCATAATGGTCTCATTTCGCTTCTAAATGTGCACTATGTTATATAAACTAAAATAGTTACTTCTAAATAGCTGATTTTTGCGCAACGTTTAAGATAATTTAATATTCCAATGGTGTCTAAATCGTTTTCAACAATGAGCAAGGTGCTGCTGGAGGTCCAAATTATTTAAAATATAAATTTAAATTCACCAGTTCGTTTCATTCACGGTTCATTTTGAAATATTGACCAGCGCAGCGGGCATAGCCTGCTAGTTGTAGTATAAACTGTAAATGAATGTTGATCTGTATTCAAAAATAATATATTGGATATTTACTAAAGATATCTTTGTGATAGTTATAGGATTTCAAACATTATAAATCTCTTCTTACAATATTGAAATATTATAAATCTTTTTTTTTTTTTGTACAATACGAGTTTTAATGTGCAAGCTTTAAATTAAAACATTATATATCAAAAGAAGAAAAAAAATATTTTTAAATATTCATAAATAATCTAAGAACATCAATATCAAGAGTTATAAATAATTTGCCAAAAAGTTTTATTATTATTGTTGTTATAAGTGTTGTAAAAAGTTTTATTATTAGTATTGTAAATTATTGTAATTACTTCAGTCAAATAACATAATATACTAATATACAAGTCAAATAACATAACATAATAGTGGAATGTTTTTCTTTTACTAAAGCATTGACAAGTAGACATACATAAAATATTAATGTACTTTTCACTTTCGTAGACTGTATTACATCACGTAATATAAGTCTTGCAATCGTTTTGAAAATCAAAATAATTTTTTGACGGATTTACGTGTTTCAAACACTGGAGATTACGAAAAATATATTTTTAGACTAAACGTTTTGCCGTCCATCGGTTTATCTATAAACGCTCTTTCTTCTAAAAAAAATGAGTTAGAGACTTAAAATTTGGTGTGTACTTAATATGTAATAATGTAAATATGCCTGTCTCTTATCAGTAACCTCGATTTTCCGAAACTATTTTTTTCGGACTCTTGCATCATTCGTTCTGATGAAAGGTACATAAAAATTTTTGAATTTCTTTATTTTAAGTAGTGATTGTAAAAGACAATATAAAAATATAAATCTTTTATGAAAAAAAAAATTGATCGAATTGTTGGTTGTCGAGACATTTATAATCCTATTTTCAACATTTTTTGATTTTTCATGACCCTGTATCTCATTCAAATTTCAGTTTAAATATATATTTTAATTGAAAAGTGAAACACTTCATATGAGTCAGTAAACTTTTAGTTAATAGGTTTATCATTTTAGGACTTATAAGAATGTTTCTTTTACTACTTAATTATTAGGTCGACCCAAAATACTATTCCTAAACAATAAGATTTAATGTCAATAACGACTTATCGTAAATGTCACATGCACTTGAAATTTAATATTTTACATGTATTTGTATATCATAACTGATTTATAATTCGACGTTTTATTTGAATTTTTATCAATCTTTTCCTAATTTATTTGTTCTTTCGTTGTTTAAAATAAAAAGTATGCCAATTTGTATAATTTACGAGTAATCTGGCGATTTATATTACACGTCGAAATTGGTCGACGGGATAAACAAGTAGTACCCGCAATTCTGTAATAGAACATTAGTATGTTTTTAAAATATTTAAATGTACGTTAAAATTTTGTTTTGGAATTACAATGCATTTTATAAGTAGTTTACGCGTGTTTTATTTTCACATTTATACTATGCAGATCCAAAAATGCGTAATTATTAAGATGGCCCCCAATTTGGGATATATTTTTTGAATGATGTTTTTTAAAATTCATTATATTTTAATAAAAAAAATAAATCATTACTTTATCAGAAAATACACAAAAAAGTGAAGAGAAGTTTATAAAAAAATATTTAGAAAAAAAAAGTGTACCTTACCTTCCCTATATATACAATATTTTACTAAAATAAATTTCTAAGGATAAAATATAAATATCAGATCATTATAGTACTACAAACTTTTTGGAAAACTTCATTTATATTACTTAACGGAAAGGATTTAATAGAAAATACATTTATCTTTTTTCCAGAGACTAACGATAATGTAGAAAATTAATCTGTTTTACTCCATTACAGTTTTTTTCTTTTTTAAAAAAAGCAAAGTTTATATGGAAAAAAGAAAAATGAAGAATCAGATTGGATAATATAACTAAGAATAATGAAAGATTATGGTTTGATAATTAAAATTAAATATAAAGAAATAAAAAGAATATTTGTTATTACAAATAAGCCTTATACTATGATGATTCGCTCATTCTAAAAGAAATTTTGATTGCGTGTTTAGTTGAGGGTAAGTGTACTTTCAGTGGATTATGCTAGACTTCAAATAATTATATTTAGATTACAGGAGATTCGATTAAGATCGTAATGCTAGACATTATTGTAATTGCTAGGGCAGAGAGTTCTACTAGTGAATAATAAATGGATTAAAGTAATTATACTTAATTTTAAAACTTCATTATATATTAATACCCATTGGTCATTTTTGTTATTGGGTATTTCGTCGAGTTTCTTTTTATAAAATTTGTGTCATTTAAGGTGTCTTTTATATCATCTAACTTATCTTAAATTTATGCAATATTTCACTAAAAATACAAAACTGTTTGTATTGGGTAATTTGAGATGATTGAAATCGAAATATGCCCAGTGAACAAATTAACAACCTCGGTTTACTCGAATTTGAGAGTGATATAATTAGTTTAAAACTCAAAATATTTCACTTAGATTCTATGGTGAATTGTATCTTTATATTGGTGGATTTCTATGCGAAAAAAAAGGTAATTAGTTACTCGACTTGACAGTAATTTTTACATATAAATATCAACACTTTAATACGAAAATCACGAAATCGTTGGATACATACCCCCTCTCGCGTTTCCCATTGTAGTCGTTTTGAATATTTTTACAGCTAAATATTAAGGTAAACGCACCAATAGTGGTCCACTGAAGGACATTTGTCTAATTATTATTAACATATTAGTAAATTCCAAAAAAAAATATTTTTAACCTAGTTCTTACCTTTATGTATGAGAAGAAATATTAAAATTTTTAAAATATATTCTTTTAAAAAAAATGAAAAATAAAAACCTTTATTTCCTCTATGCTCCAGTAGTGGGCATAATAAATTTCTGATGCTCCAGTAGTAGGCACCCCAAAAGTGGGTAACTCCATTTTTGAGTTTAATGTGTACTGTACAGGGGTTATATATATATATATATTACATTTCTACACTTAAATATACACAATAATGAAATCACATTTTAGAAGTTTTGATGATTACGTAAAATAATTTCAGCTTCTCGAACAATCTGTAATATTTTATAACTTAAAAAATCTATTTGCCCTATTTGTTTCTTTGCCGTAGTGATAAATAATAAGATATACATAATAAAAAGGATAATTAAATGCTGAAATGATTGCAAAACTACATTAATTTATAAAAAATAGAAAGAAAGAAAAATAAATGTGTTTGGGATTTAAATTTAATTGCATTTATTTTCTTTTAGAGTCATTTTTTTTTTTACGAAAAGAATACAGAAGTTGACGATATGGTTGTCTGAGTTCTGGTTGCGGTACCACTTCAATTATATCGGAAAAATTTATGCTAAAGGCATCATATTCCTTATTGACAAAGTCTTTTTTATTTCCAGTTGACTTCAGTCCTTGAATAAATATTGTTGTTTCTTTAATTTCTTGAACTACACACAAATATACATATTTTTCTGTATTTCTTTTTCCTCCGATTATTGAGACAAGTATAAATTGTCCCTTTTCACTTCAGATTCTGCTGAGATACAGTAGTGGGCCACCCGGTCCACTACTGGAAGAACTTGAAATTTAATGAACCAGAAGTGGGCTACCCCACAAACTTAATAATATGTTAATTTTACACCTTTTAAGCATTAGGAATAAAGTATTCATTTTTACAATGTATTAGAAATGTAACATTTTAATATAAAATACAACATACTTTTAAAGAAAAAAATATTGAATGAAAATTTACCTCTTAAGGAAAGCAGTAAGAATGAGCCACAAAATCCTTGTATTTTAAGACTGGAAGAAAAACACCCTTCCAGCTCAAAGACTATCAGAATACTGAAGTTCTCCATTTGTCTGATGGTTCAACAAGTAATGGTTCCATCCAATCAAATGTTAGTTTTTTACTTGACAGGGGTGACTAGAAAACTTGTTTTTCAACTTTGAAAACTGGTGGCCCTCTATTGTTACGAGTCCCACTACTGGTACACTTACCTTAGTTTTTTTTTCTTTTTTGTAACCGAATATTCACACAGTCTGGGCCCACGAATTTTATAGAAAGTATTTACACATGTTTCAAGTTAAAGATAAAATCATACTAATTTCAAGTTCGTTTATTATTATTATTACGGACCCAGGCAATGCCGGGGGTCAGCTGGTACTTAAATAAATTTCTAAGGATAAAATATAAATTTCAGATCATTATTGTACTACAAACTTTTTGAGAAGTGAATAAATCAGCAATCTCTGTACAATTTCACATTATAATAATATTTTCAAAACAAAGCAATAAACATACATTTTTAGTGGAGACACAAAATAAAGTATACAATAAAAAACAATTTATGTCATGCTTGTACAGTTTTTTTTTTTCACACAGTACATTTCAAAATAAAAAAAATAATAATGGATGAAGATACTCAATATTTTCTACAAAAGGATGTGATTCAGATGTTCAGATTCTTCAGTGGGATTGATCATGTCTAAAGACTTTCATAAATACAACAAAGCTTACACTTATTCAATATTGATCAGTTATTTCAACTTCAAGATTTAAATATATGAAGGCGCAAAATTATTAAAGCGCCAGCGACATGATTTTTTTTTCCAAAAAGGATTTCGTATTATTTATCTTTTATTCGACTCATTCAGTTATTAAGAAAGAGGGTATAATTATAGAAGTTGTAAGCTATGAACGATTATACGCTCGTATAATGAAATACACAATATTAAGAATTTAGATATTTAGTATTACAAATTTGGTAACTTCGTTTATTATTTTGCACTAAAAGATTACAATGGCAGACTTATAGCAGACGGCTTATTTTATTACTTGGTCTACCACTACTATCTAACAATTATAAAATACTTAAAGTATCAGTGTCCCGGGAGGGACACTATGCTTTACAGATCTGATTTCCTTGTCTGAGCCATTCCTCTTAGGCAAAGAAAAAACTATAAGTGCAAATGTACCATTGATTAATTTTTCGATACTCTAGACTAAAAATAACAATATTATGTCTCAACCATGCAATAGAAATAATCCCATATTTTCTAAGTAAAAAAAAAAATAAAAAAAAATACGGAAATGAATATTGTTACGAATTTTGTAAATAGTTAGTGTTTGTACTGTAAAATAATGTGAATAATCTTATTAAGCTCCATTTCTTTACTAATATTAGTTTTAGTTACATTGTCTCTGTTATCAAGCAAACTTGTCTATTATTTTCAATGAATGTCTATGGCAGCTTTGCGAAATATTAGAGATATCGCCAGGTTGGCGTCACTTTTGGCGACTAATTTTGGTCGCCAAATTTGGCGATATATCGCCAAGTTGGCGACAAACTTGGCGATAGTTGGCGATGGTAACCCTTCCCTATTTATGGTAAACCCCCCCCCCCTTAGGTCTACTGATACATTGAATGTTGTTCCGTGGTTTTCCAGTTTTTTCGAGATGGTTCTAGAAATTTCCAGCACCTGCTGCGAGCCTATATAAGGAGAGCGATACGAGCTGTTGTTGTTATTATTTACCAGTCAGTCATTGAGTGAACAAGGCGTTTGTTAGCAAGTTTGCTTGAGTTTCATTTATGTTGTTTTGAATGTTATTAAGTGTTGAGACGTTGTATAAAGAGTCTCTGCGACCTATATCTGTACTTGTTCGATAGATTTGAACAGTTATTTTGGAATACCTAGTAATATTTGTGAGTTTCGAAGACTCTGTTGTTCTGAAGATCTGTAAATAAATTATTTTCTACTTTTCTAAGAGTTTGAAGTTGTCTAACCATAAGATCGAAAGAACCCTATATACGCTGCAACATTTGGTGTCAGGAGTGGGGTTCTTATGGCGAAAACAAGAACGATGGACGGACAACTGAAAGAACTGTTAGATGCTATCAATGGCATAAAGACAGAATTGACGAAAGGCCAAGAAGAGTTGGCGGAAAAAATGAATAAAGGCCAAGAAGAGTTGGCGGAAAAAGAATAAAGGCCAAGAAGAGTTGGCGGATAAAATGAATAAATGCCAAGAAGAAGTGACTGAAAAGATGAATAAAGGCCAAGAAGAGTTGGCGGAAAAGATGACTAAAGACGAAGAAAAAATGGAACAGTTGACAAATAAAATTGATAAATGCCAAGAAGAAGTGACCGAAAAAATTAATAGAGGCCAAGAAGAAATGAAGAAAACTTTAGAAGAAAAATTCTCGTCGGTAGAGAGAAGAATAGACTCGGTAGAAGAGAAAATAGAGGAAGTAGAAGAGAAAAATCAGAATGAAGTTAATAATGTGGAGGAGAAAATGGAAAAGAAAATAGTTGAAGTAGATGAAAAGCTAAATAGGCGAGTAGAAGAGCTTGAGAAGAAGCTTTCAGCGTCCAGTGGTAATTATGAAGAATTTAGGAATCCGCCTGCTTCTCCTGTGCAAGTTAAGCTGTCGACATACGACGGAAAGAGTTCCTGGCAAGTTTACAAGACCCAATTCACCATTGTAGCCGAAGCGAACAAATGGAGTGACGAGGTGAAAGCTTGTCAACTGGCAGCGTCTTTGAGAGGAGAAGCCGCCGACGTGCTGCAAACATTGCCCGATATGACGCAACTCAATTTTGACACACAAAGTTGTGCACTTGAAATGAGATTCGGAGAAAAGTTCTTCAAAGATTATACGAGAATACAAATGAAGACCCGCCATCAAAAATCGAATGAAACCCTTGAAGAGTTTGCCTCGGAAATTGAACGGCTTGCAAATTTAGCATTCATTGACTGTCCAACAAATGTACGGGAAATGCTCTCACTGCAATATTTTGTAGACGGAATAAAAGACCCAGAAGTGCAGAGAGCGGTACGAATGGCAGATGTACAGGATTTAAAGGCTGCATTACTATATGCCTTAAAGTTGGAAGCAGCCACACAAGCCAGCCGAAGAGATCGTCATTCAGTCCGAGGGGCAACGGTGAACAAAAGCTCAGACACTGAGAACGACGTCTTGAAAGAAATTAGGAAAATAAATCAAGAACTTGAAGCTTTAAAATACGGAAAAACAAGTTCAAGAAGACAGAATCTCACGTGCTGGGGATGCGGTGATACAGGACATCTCCGAAGAAATTGCCCCAAAATCCACGAACGTGAGATAAATTCAAACAGTCAGCAGGGAAACTAAATTTTGGCCATCTCGCGGGGCGGAGGTTGCCAGAGAATGAAAAGCCCCACCTGAAGATCCTCCAGATATCAAAAATGAGTGGCGGTGATAATGAATTATATGTGATAGACTTTATTAACGGAATTCAATGCCGTATGATTGTCGATACAGGAGCCAATGTGACAATAATAAGAGAAGATTTGGCTCGAAAATTGAAATGTAAACTCATCTGGACTCCACCATGCGTTACCCTGCAAACTGTGACGGGCGACAAGATAGGCATATATGGAAAGGCAAATTTAACTATCAACTTTGGAGGAACGAAATATTACCATACGGCATATGTGGCTGATATAACAGATCCTTGCTTAATCGGGCTAGATTTTCTGAAGAAGTTTGACTCCAAACTTGATTTCAAAAATAACAAAATGCTCTCAAAATTTGAAGAAATCAGTCTTTTTGGATTAAATAACGAAATTGAATGTAAACAAGCAGTAATAGCCAAAGAAGACATCAATCTAGATCCAAGAACAGAATTTTTAGTTCCAGCTGTAATTAAAAATGAAACTAATTACCGATTTGGCCATATAGATTATCCAGAAGACAATACTAAACAAGCAGGAGTATTGGTGGCTTCATCTGTAGTGGATCTCTCGAAGAAGACCATTCCAGTCAGAATTGCTAACATCGGTGATAAGACGAGGACTATCAAGAAAGGAGGGGTGATAGCATCATGCGCTCCTGTGACGTGCATAAGTCAAAATTCCAATCACTCTCAGAAATCTTCAGACAATTTAGTCAAGGATTTGTTACAAAATACGGACTTAGATCCAAATCAAAGGGATGCTGCGGAAAGTTTAATTAGAGAATTCCAAAGTTTATTTTCCCAAACATCTGAAGACTTTCGACGAACTAAAATGGCACAACACCGAATTGACACGGGAGATCACTCTCCTATTAAACAGCACCCTAGACGATTACCTTTTGCCAAGCAAGAAGAGGTGCAGAATTTAATTAAGGATATGGAAGAAAATGACGTCATCGAACCATCGACAAGTCCATGGGCGTCTCCCATCGTATTAGTAAGAAAGAAGGATGGTTCTACAAGATTTTGTGTAGACTACCGCCGACTGAATGACGTCACCAAAAAGGATAGTTACCCTCTGCCAAGGATTGACGACACTCTCGACACACTTGCGGGCAACACTTGGTTCTCGACTCTGGATATGAAGAGTGGTTACTGGCAGGTAGAGATCCATCCGGACGACCGCGAGAAGACTGCCTTTACAACGGGACAAGGATTATGGCAGTTCAAGGTAATGCCTTTTGGTCTATGTAACGCACCTGCAACTTTCGAACTGCTTGTGGAAACGGTTCTCCGGGGGCTGTCATATGAAGCATGTCTTGTTTATTTAGATGATATCATAATCATAGGAAAATCTTTTGATGAACATCTGAACAACCTCAGGTGGGTGCTACAAAAATTAAAGGAAGCTAATTTGAAGTTAAGCCCTTCGAAGTGCAGTTTGTTTCGTAATGAAGTCGCCTACCTTGGACACATCATTTCGTCGGAAGGAGTTAGGACTGATCCGGAGAAGATATCGGCCGTGAAAAATTGGAATCGTCCAGCAGATGTTCACCAGCTTCGAAGCTTTCTAGGATTATGCACCTATTATAGAAAATTTGTCAAAGGCTTCTCGATGATTGCAAGACCACTTCATAAATTAACAGAAGCCAATAAAAAATTTATGTGGACACAGGAATGCGACGCTGCTTTCGAAAAGCTTAAGGAGGCATTAACATCCACTTCAATTCTGTCATATCCTCATATCGATAAACAGTTTATACTTGATACGGATGCAAGTAACGAAAGCATTGGCGCTGTACTGTCCCAGGAAATCGACGGCCAGGAACGTGTTATCGCCTATTTCAGCAAGTGCTTGTCAAAGGCAGAGCGAAACTACTGCGTAACAAGAAAATAGCTTCTTGCTGTAGTGAAAGCCATAGACCATTTTCATCACTATCTTTACGGTCGAAAATTCCTGATCCGAACTGATCATGCTTCTCTAACTTGGCTATTGAATTTTAAGAACCCTGAAGGCCAGATAGCCAGGTGGATACAAAAGCTTCAAGAGTACGATATGGAGATATGCCATCGAAAAGGCTCATTACATGGAAATGCAGATGCTCTCTCAAGAAGACCCTGCTCAGAGAATTGTAGATACTGCGACCGGGTTGAGAAGAAATTTAATGTCAAAGGTCCTATAGTAAGACAAGTTACAACTGTGTCTACATCATCGCAAGATCCGTGGAGTGACGAGAGCCTGCGTAAAAATCAACTTGCTGATCCTGAAATTAAACCAATTCTAGAGCTGAAAGAGGAGTCCAACAGGAAACCCAGCTGGCAAGACATGGCCCATTACCATCCTACGACTAAAAGTTATTGGGCTCTCTGGGATTCCCTACATTTGAAGAACGGTATCTTGTACCGAAAATGGGAGTCTGACGATGGAAAGACATGTAGATGGCAACTACTACTCCCTAAATCGAGAATTTCTATGGTCCTTCAAGAACTGCATGGTAGTCCCACAGGAGGTCATTTTGGTGTAATGAAGACCCTGCAAAAGGTTCGAGAGCGTTTCTACTGGAATAATGTTCGCAGTGATGTAGAGAAGTGGTGTCGAACTTGTGACACCTGTGTAGCACGCAAAGGTCCAAAGAGGCGCACCCGTGGGCGACTGCAGCGTTATAATGTAGGAGCTCCTTTCGAACGAATTGCACTAGACATCCTGGGTCCTCTTCCTAGAACATCTGATGGCAATAAGTACATCCTCGTTGTCATGGACTACTTCACTAAGTGGCCTGAAGCCTACGCCATTCCTAATCAAGAGGCGGTAACCGTAGCAGACATACTGGTTCAACACTGGGTTTCCAGATACGGAGTTCCATTTCAAATCCATTCCGATCAAGGAAGAAACTTCGATTCGACTGTGTTTAAGGAAATGTGCGGACTACTTGGCATGGACAAAACTCGAACTACACCTCTACATCCTCAATCGGACGGCATGGTGGAGCGTTTCAATCGTACCATCCTAAATAGCCTCTCTCTCCTGGTGTCTAGAGACCAACAGGACTGGGACAAGAAATCGCCTCTTTTCCTGCTTGCCTACAGGAGTGCCACTCATGAGGCCACTGGTTACTCCCCTTCTCAAATGCTCTTTGGTCGTGATCTTCGTCTGCCTGCGGATCTTTTGTTTGGCCGTCCTCCTGACGCTCTTTTGTCGCCTGAAGAATACGTGGATGGACTCCAGGCACGGATTGAGGAGATTCATCGTCTAGTGAGGAACCGAATCGGACTGGCATCGGAAAAGATGAAGACACGGTACGACACAAAGGCAACTGGACATGAGTTCAACGAAGGTGACAAAGTTTGGTTGTGGAATCCCATACATCGTAAGGGACTGTCGCCAAAACTACAAAGAAACTGGGACGGTCCTTACACAGTCGTCAACAGGCTGAATGACGTCGTCGTTCGCATACGAAAATCGCCACACACCAAGCCCAAGGTCGTACATTATAACCGGCTAGCCCCTTATTTTGGCCAAAGTGATTAGAAATTCAAAACTGGAATTTCAGACCATGGTCATGAAAGTTACTTTTTGTAAATATGTAAATAGTAATTAGTTTTTATTTATGTAAATTTTATTATTATTGTTATTGTTTATTTATTTATTTATTTGTTTATTTATTTTAAGTGTTTTCCTCTAACTCAAGGATTGCACTGCCCGGGACGTGCAGTCTTTGAGGAGGGGGTAGTGTTTCGAATTTTGTAAATAGTTAGTGTTTGTACTGTAAAATAATGTAAATAATCTTATTAAGCTCCATTTCTTTACTAATATTAGTTTTAGTTACATTGTCTCTGTTATCAAGCAAACTTGTCTATTATTTTCAATGAATGTCTATGGCAGCTTTGCGAAATATTAGGGATATCGCCAAGTTGGAGTCACTTTTGACGACTAATTTTGGTCGCCAAATTTGGCGATATATCGCCAAGTTGGCGACAAACTTGGCGACTGTTGGCGATGGTAACCCTTCCCTATTTATGGTACCCCCCCCTTAGGTCTACTGATACATTGAATGTTGTTCCGTGGTTTTCCAGTTTTTTCGAGATGGTTCTAGAAATTTCCAGCACCTGCTGCGAGCCTATATAAGGAGAGCGATACGAGCTGTTGTTGTTATTATTTACCAGTCAGTCATTGAGTGAACAAGGCGTTTGTTAGCAAGTTTGCTTGAGTTTCATTTATGTTGTTTTGAATGTTATTAAGTGTTGAGACGTTGTATAAAGAGTCTCTGCGACCTATATCTGTACTTGTTCGATAGATTTGAACAGTTATTTTGGAATACCTAGTAACATTTGTGAGTTTCGAAGACTCTGTTGTTTTGAAGATCTGTAAATAAATTATTTTCTACTTTTCTAAGAGTTTGAAGTTGTTTAACCATAAGATCGAAAGAACCCTATACACACTGCAACAATATAAAACAAGACTTTTTTGGGGCTGGCACAATCTAAAGAAAAATTCATACTTAGAACATTTATATGTTCTTCTGTTAGCGATATTTATAATTTTACATTATGCTTTTATTATAAGTGTGGTAAATGTTTGAATTTATCACAAAATATTTATAATAAATTTATATCCTGCATTTTTTTAATAAATAAAAACAAGAATTAGGGAAAAAATGTTACAATAAATTTTAACCTCTTAAAAAAATACACTATTCCAAGTTATAATACATTGCGTATCCCTTGAATCTGAGTCTTAGTATATTCAATTTTTTCGTTTATAAGATATACAAAATAAGCGATTGTATAATTTCAGTTTTCATTTCCTGTAAAAATTGATGGAAAAAGATCCATTTCTAATATAACCAACAATTTAGTTTAACCTTTTCTGCTAGTAGAGCAAATATAAATATCACTTTAAAAATAAAATGCTTCAAAGAGTTAGTTTGTTCATTGTTAAATCTTTTCGCGCAAGAGATCAAAATTGTGTTTAAAAAATGGTTTTGTAATAACCAAACGTAACATTATTTACCACAAACGGTTAGCTCTTGATCTCCACAATGTTTCCTTGTTTATGGTAGTTTTTCCACATCATTAAATGTGACATAAAACTAAGTACCTATTTAGAAGCAATGCAGGAGTTTTTCAGGTCCTTTTCATTTCCTGATATATCGCTGGAGAAATAAGGCTGTTTCCACTATTCATATTCTCTGCTCAGATATATCTGATAGATATGAATTTTTTCTGTAAATGCTGTTGCTTTTTTTCCTTTTATGTGTACTTAAATATCGAACACATGCAATAAGTAATATTTTCTGACTGTTAATGTAATGAATTATTTCATTTTAAACCTTTAGTTTATTAAATGTATGTACAGTAAAACCTCTCTAAGGCGACCATGTTCTTTTACGATAAAAATTGATCGCTCCAAGAGATGGTCTTTTAATGGGGTCATGTTTAAATCTAGATTTTTTATTGTTGTAAAAGATAACAATTAATGCTGCAAAAATTTAAGAAAAATATAAACATTTAAGTAACAAAGCAAAAGCCAATAACATAAAGTTAAATACTGCAATGTTTTAAAAAATGGATACGCTGGCGTTTGCTTTGATATTTTGATTTTCATTTATTACCAATTATTCTCTGAGTATCCCAATTATTCTCTGAGTAAGTATTTTCTGAGTTCAGTAAAAAAAAGCATCTTTTAAATGGGAATAAATAATGACTATTTTAAGACTTTGTTTATTTCTTTTAAATTTTCCTGACAGAAAAGGGCAGGTGAGTTTATGGGCTGTCATTTATAATTCGTCATCAGAATTAAATCGTTATATAAAAAGTTATAAAGGGAATTAAACACTTAAAATTTTTTACCGGATAATAATAATAAAAAATCTAAACTTAGTTCAAAAGTTTGATGAATAATGCGTTCTCCGGAATCATTTTTCTAATAAACCTTTTTTCAGTAGAATAAGTTTGCTACATTTTCTACAAAACAATTGGTCGTTCATGGAGGGAATTCAAGTGTGATGGATGGTTCTCTGGATGATTCTCTGGATGGAGGTAAATATAGTATTAAACCTAAGAAAAAAAAATCGTTCAATGAAAAAATGCTCATTCAGAGAGAGGGTCGCTTAATGGATGTAGTTATACAGGGATATTTCAGCGTATTTTTTAAAAAATGTTTTTATTGAAACACTTTTATGATTCAACCCTATATTTCATTTGTGTCTCACCAAAGAATGAAATTGTTTGGATACAAGCACACAACACCTAATTTTGCGAGTGGGGATATTACATATGGTTACTATTAATGCTCGAATACTTAGCTGTAATATTTAATCCATTATGATATGACGTATTTTTTTTTGTTTGTTTTCTATCTATAGAAACAATCGTAAAACGGTTTATAATCTGTCAAGTCCGACTTTTACTGGCGTTCTAAATGTTTCGCACAATTATGTTTCAACTTGGTATATTGTGCGAAACGCGTTTCTAAGTTGCAAATTAACAACGCAGAGTTTTACTGGGCAAATTTTAATTAATATTATGGTTGCTGAATAAAATGATTTTTTCGAAAATATTTACCTACAATTCATCAAGGATTTTGCATCGGTGAGTATCTCGACCACCGCTTAATTCTTCCACTGAGTACCTGCAAAGTAAAAATTGTAAAAAAAAAAAAAAAAAAAAAAAAAAAAAAAAAAAAAAAATCAAAAAATTAAAAAATGTAAATGACATAGACGAACCAGTATAGCTTTAGTGCAACGTTTAAAAAATCTCCTACCATCACAATTCTTTCATAATTTTAGTTTAAACTGATTCAAAAATATAGGGAGGAGTAACATACTTTTGCAGCACATTCTCAATTATATCTTTTAAATATAATACCTAAAATTAAAACAGGAAAACTTTTGTGTACCTTGTCATAAGATCCGTCAATTTTCCGCTAAATATAATTTTTTAACTTACTTTACCGCCCCTAAAATTTTCCTAAAAATGTTTATGAATAGTTAATAATCTATAAATATGTGGTTCATTAATCTTTAAAGCTATACCAAATGGAAAAAAAAATCCACTCTTTTAATTTTCGAGGAAAAAAGCTATGACAGAGAAGTAGACAATCGAGTGATCTTACAATACTTTTGTTTTAACATTTCTAACATCAAACCTTAAATATGGTTATATATACATTCCGGCCGATTTGTACAAAAATCTATACTTTTTTTGTGACGATGGTTTATAGCATAATCGTCAAATGGAAGCTGAATCAAAAACCGCGTTTAAAAATTTTCTGGTTTGTTTTCACACACTCAAATTATAATTTCAATATTTCTATAAAATTATAGGTTCAGAAAATCAAACTCCACAAAAAATGATAATTTAAACCTACATATATTTTCTAAAATTCCAGTGTTATATTTTAAATGTTTTTGAGTTTCTTACCTAAACATTATGTTCCTATAAAATCGCGCTTGTCAATTACAACAAATTGCTGCCAAAGAGTGTCTTGAAAATTGATACCATAGCCTTCGTACCTATTTCGTTGAAAGGACTCATTACATGACTTTGAATCTGTTCATTCGCATTCAGCAATTAATACGGTTTGTAACAACAGGTTATTTGTAGCCTTCGATTACCCATTATATTTACTTGTTCTTGCTAGACTTGGCACGTTTGAAACAACAGTTACACATCCAGGCACACTTAATATATGCTGATGGGAAGAGTATAAAACAAATTGACCACATATACATTATTATTTTCTAACAATTTTAAATAAAAAACATAAAATCATAAAAAAGTTTCTTCTACATAAATTGTCTATATGTTTCGGCTTTGTCAAAGCTTTTTTCAACTTTGAATCTGTTCATTCGCATTCAGCAATTAATACGGTTTGTAACAACAGGTTATTTGTAGCCTTTGATTACCCATTATATTCACTTGTTCTTGCTAGACTTGGTGCGTTTGAAACAACAGTTACACATCCAGGCACACTTAATATATGTTGATGGAAAGAGTATAAAACAAATTGACCACATATACATTATTATTTTCTAACAATTTTAAATAAAAAACATAAAATCATAAAAAAGTTTCTTTTACATAAATTGTCTATATGTTTCGTCTTTGTCAAAGCTTTTTTCAACAGCGATCTTTAAAAATCCCTTTGATAAAGCCTAAATATGCATACAGTTTCCATACACAAAACAAAAGTAAATAAGAGACGCGTTTCAGATATTGAAGTAATAGATTACATCATCCATTAATCCGTAAAATCATCACAGTGGCTACAAATACAATTAGAAAATTGTAATTAGAAAAAACATAAAATCTTTATATGCAAAGAATTTTCATTAATTCATCTGATATTCTCACAATGATCAACGTGAATTAGAAATATAGAACAATATTAGATAGACAGAATTAGAAACCACTAATGTAAGCAACGTACCCACATAAATACATATCCTTCACAATGCCACTTGTGATAAGAAAAAAAAATAAGATAAATCACAGAACGCGTTTGTTAAAAATAAACCCATTTAATACAAATTTAATGTTTAATAAATAAACTTTCATATTACTCTTCTGAAATTAATAACTTAATTCGAGGTTAAAATGGCGTGTTATTTAAAAAGCCATATACAATACCCATAAATCATGAATGCTCTTTTGCTTTCATTTTTTATTAGCACAAAAGACTTTTTTGAACGTCTTATCTATAATTACGCGTTAGCCAAGATTATAACAGCAGCTTTTGAACTATCACATTTGATTTATTAGCAAACTAAAAATGTGAAGGCTGCACTCTCTTTTTTTTTGTTCGATGGAATAAAAAGATAAAGGTGGTCCATCTATAATAGCTGCTAAACCAGGAGGAAATTTAAAGTACAAATAAATTGGATGTGATAACGAGGAAATAAAAGACTAGATTTACAAGCCGTTTCTTCTTCAATACTTGTTGTAAGAAGCTTTTCGGAAGAATGCATGAAAGTCAGATTTCGGGAAATAATTAGAATGCAAATTAAATTCAATAAATCATTTGTGTTGCCTTCAGTGCGAAATAAAATCTAGATAAAGAGATTGTAGGATAAGTAAAATTTACTTTTAGGAGAAAACTTTTTTCGAAGAAAATAAATTAATGATAAAGTAAGTGTTTTTAAAAAAGGTGAATATTTTTTCGTTTTCAATAGTTAACAGTTGAATAGGTTTTCGGTCATTCCGCTTTCTACATTAACAGCTGAAAAAATAACCTTTCGTCTATTTTAACATTTGTATCTTGTTTTAAAGTGTGGTTTTAGCAAGTGTATTTAATTCAATATAAATTTAGTTCAATGCGATATTAAGGTGAATAATAAGAAGTCTATATTTTTATTTTATATCCAATTTATTTGAATTAAATTAAAAAAAAATCTGCATGCATAGTTTCGATACATTATAAACTATCAAGTTCCAAAAATTAGCATCTGACTTTGGTGCATTATTTGTGTGCGTTACAGACTAGAGTAACTGGTCGATCGTTGGATTCGGTCACTATCATAACCCATAGAACACGAGGAATAAAAAGACCGGTATCTTCGTGTAATGCAGAATCTTAAACACTACAAATATGCTTTACAAGGAAGGTTTCTATATTGGACATATTCAGAATGCGTTGAAAAAAAATGCTACTTTACTACTTACATATGTAATAAAAGATCAGTTAAATTTAGCGTCGAAATTCCAGTAGGAAATCTGTAAAAACATAAAATATTTTCGAATACTTGGCACGAAAATATGAAAGCGACACGCGTATTGGCGAGCAATATTTTTCCTCTCCAAAAGGTAACTATTTTAATGTATCTGAAATTTCTTGTTAATTGTCACTCAGAATGTTTCATTATTCCCACCAGTTATTTTTTAGTATAAAATTTACCCTTTTTAATTAGAGCATTTTCGTGACTTAATTAGGAAAAAACAGTTTGAAAAACAGGTCATAAAAAATTTTAAATTAAGCAAGAAACTCTCATTGCTAAAAGGTTAAGGACTATTCGACTTTTGTTATATTATCATTTTAGTATTGCTTTATATTATCATATATTTTAATATTATACTTTAAAAATTGAGTATCATTCAGACTATAATTGATAATAGCTGAAATTGTGCTTTAAAATGTTTTCTGAGTTTTCTAGTTTGTTTATTTAAGATCTCTTATCTTCCTTTATTAATGAATTTGTTTTGGAAATGTTAGAAAATTTGTCACAAATTTTGATTCACACATTTTTTTTTCTTGTTTTACTAAGATTTCAATTTATTCTTTGCACTAAGCGTTTCTAAAATAATAAAATAAGACAAAATGATTAGACAACATATTAAACAGGATGAGATAAAATTTTTATGTCATTATTCTATTCTAAGATGATATATTGCAGAAATTTTTCTTTTCGTGACACAATGATGCTTCAACTAAACGTACTAAAGCAATTTGCTTAGTGATATCTCTCATTTAATATTTTTTCGCTTTAAATGTTTTTAATCCCTCAAAATATTACCAAACTCCTTTTTCCTGAAAAATACGTTATTTATTTAATGGCTTAAAAAATATAATGAGTAACATAGGTCGTACGCGTAAGGTAATTTTTCAGGACAAATATCAGTATTTTTATACAGAAAATTAAATCTACATTAAATGCGCGAAATCTCCCGTTATTTAAAAGCACATTTTTATTACAAATTACTGGTATTGATGAATTTCCTGATCATAAAATTTCAGGACAATTACGACTTCTGGAGCAAAGATTAATTCGAATGCAATTTTTTCGAGAAACTTTGATTTGTTGACGAATTAAAAATGAGAAACCACTATAGCACTCCAGAGACTTTCGCTAAGGTTTAATTATGCACTTAGGACATCCTATGGTTTATACACGTTTTAATCAATAGCGAAATATTTATAAAAAAATAATGTAAACTAACACCTTTTTATGGATAAATGAGAGATTAATCCTTAACTTTTTTGTCGAAATTTTTAAATTCTAAGATAACATATTACATGCAATTTCTTCTTCGTAAAACATTGATGCTTTATCTAAACCTACTCAAACAGTTTACTTAATATCACTGTTTAAAGTTATTTCACTTTAAATAATTTTAATCCCTTATATTATTCCTAAACATTTTTTCCTGAAAAATACGTTATTTACTTAATGGCCTAAAAATACGTAATGAGCAAAGATTAATTCGAATGAAACTTTTTCAAGAAACTTTGATTTGTTGACGAATTAAAAATGAGAGACCGCTATAGCACTCTAGAGATGTTTGCTAAGTTTTAATTTTACTCTTATGACTTACCATAATTTATACAAATCTTTCATCGTAGCAAAATATTTTAAAAAGAAATAGTAATCTAACACATTTTCTCGGATAAATGAGACTCTTCTTAATGTTTTTGCCTAATTCTCTAATTCTAAGATAACATATTACATACAGTTTTCTCTTGGTAACACATTAATGCTTCATCTAAACTTATTCAAACAATTTACTTACTATCATTTTCTAAAGTTATTTCCTTTTAAATAATTTTAATCCCAAAAATTATTGCTAAACACCCTTTTCTAGATAAATACGTTGTTAACTATTTGGGGTTGCTCTCCGTAAAAAATTGGGAAATCTGAAGTATATATGGTTTATTTTATAGGTTGAATTCCGCAATAAAGTAGGTTTATTTTATTCGTTTGCTGATTGGTTCACACTTAATGTCCAAAAATTGAATATTTCTGGTTTTTATTTTATTCGTTTTCTGATTGGTCCACGTTTAATATCCAAAAACGGAATACTTTTGTTGCCACAATGACAAAAAAAGTTTTAGAAACTACCAAAAAAATAAATAAAAATAATAAAAAATAAATAATAATAATATAATAATAACTCAAAAACAAATTTAGATACAAGTTTCAAACAAGATGCATTTAAAAGTAATTTTTTTTCTTTCTAGGACGGTGTAAAAAATAAAAATGTGTAATGTTTAAAAAATTTTTAAATTTGCAGTATCGAAAATTGTTATACAGAAATTTCATTTAATATTTGTTTATGATTGATAGAGGAATATTAACGTGTCTCTAAATATCCAGGCAAATTAATATGACTCTGTTATTACGTAAGCTACGTTTTGATTAGCATAAAAATGATGCGTATTGCTATTATTATTTTAAATATGGAATTTGTCTATAAGTCTAACATTATAGTCTTTGAAAATATTATTTTATAAATAGTCGTTCTAATTTATTAAATTACATTTTTTATCGTATTTTTTTACTTATTGGCCTAAAATACATAATGAGCAAAGATTAATTCGAATGCAACTTTTTCAGGAAACTTTGATTTGTTGACTAATTAAAAATGAGAAGACGCTATAGCACTCCAGAGACTTTCGCTAAATTTTAAGTATACACTTAGAACATCCTATAACTTATACAAATCTATCATCGGTAGAAAAAGTTTTTAAAATAAAATATAAACTTTCGCCTTTTCACGGATGAATGAGAGACTCATTCTTAACGTTTCTGTCGAATTCTTCAATTCTAAGATAATATATTACCTAAAATTTTCTCTTCGTAACACATAATACTTCACCTAAACCTACTAAAACAATTTGCTTAATATCACTTTTTAAAATTCCTTCGCTTTAAATAATTTTAATCCCCTAAATTAGTACTAAGCACTATTTCCTGAAAAATACATTATTTACCTAATGACCTAAAAATACATAATGAGCAAAGATTAATTCAAATGAAACTTTTTCGAGAAACTTTGATTTGTTGACGATTTAAAAATGAGAAACCGCTATAGCACTCGAGACACTCTCGCGAGAGTTTTAATTATACACTAAGGACATCCTATAATTTATGCAAATCTTTCATCGGCAGTAAAATATTTAAAAAACAAAATATAGACTAACACCTTTTCACAGATAAATGTGAGACTAATTCTTAACGTTTTTGTCGAATCGCCCAGGAAGGAAAATATATGAAGATTAATTAACACAAAAGAAGGTGATAAGGCAAGGTTACTCACTTGATTAAGTATATATCACTAATTGACTCTGTGAAAGATCTCAATCTAATTTATGCATTATATTGCTAGAGATTTTTATAATATAATAAAAAGTATGTTTTTCTTTTGAAAAACATTCAGATGTAAAAATAAGCTCCTTTCTTTCTTGTTGATAGTGATTTAAGAAGATAATTTGCTGCAGACTTTTCTTTTGTGCTAATAAGACACCTAATGTTTTGTAAATCACCTTTTTTTCGCAGCAAAATTAACGAGCAAAGTGTCATAATTAATGTAATCACAATTACGATTTATTGGCTTGTAGAAAAATATTTTGTTTTATTATTTCTCAACATCGCTGAAGAGATATGGATTTGTGATGAGAAATTAATTTAGAAACACACGTTTAGTTCTGAAATAGGATTAGGATTCGTGGCTGTTGAATAGCGAGAGACAGCAACGCCCCTTGTAATATAACAAAAAGCAGGCAAAAGAAACAAAAAAATTGGAAGAAACTTCCATGTTTAGATTTCAATGGGTCACGCAATTATTATTTACCGTTGTAATACGGTACAACCTAAATAACGCACACCTTGGGAGCGCAGAAATTGTCCGCTATTCGGAGGTGCCCGCTATTGGGAAAACTTCAGAGATAGAAAAATTGCTAATGAATGCTTAATGTTTCATTAGTTGATTTTAATATGTCCTAAAACCTCTATTATATGATTAACCAAAAATTAAATTAATTTTTAAAGTAATAAAACTAAAATAAAATTGTGCATACCTTTATCCTTTGTTTATTGCATTCTTACAAAAAAAAAAAAAAAGTTACAAAAGATTATTTTTATTTGCCATTACCTGTAATTTGTTTTTCAATGTGAATTTTTAACTCAGCCAGTAGTTTTATTCCTTTTAAATCATCTTTTTTCTAAAAATAAACAAATAAATAAATAAATAAATAAAAAGGTCTGACTGTTTACTATATTTTTCTGCTTGTTAAAAGCCTGCAATCTCAAATCATCCGAGAGAGGGTGGTTCTGATCACAGATAAATGTAGGGGGAGAGGGGATTTTCTCCAGCTCATTCCCACATTTATCTGTAATCACAAAATTTGTGACACATTGACCTGATAAATTTAGACGATTTTTATTTTTTTTCCTCGTTAAAAAATAATTTTTCATTCTTTTTTGCTAAAAGTACTGTCCGCTATTCAGAATGTCCATTATTCCCAGGTTAAACATACAAAAGTTTAAGTTTTGGGAGTGGGGATATGAAAATTGAGATAGAGGTGAAATAGAGGTGTCCGCTATTCGCGAGTGTCCGTTATGGAGATTTTACTGTAATACGAGCCAACTAAATCAAGATACAAATTAGTTTCTTATCTTTGTTTTGCCTGCTTAGTGTGACGTTTTGTGACGTTACAACAAAGCGTGTCAAGGCTTTCTACTTTATCTAGGGAGCGTTGGGGATAGTTGGAATAATGAGTCACAATCACAAAAATGTCCTCTAGATTGGAAAAAGCCGTGACATATAGTTAAAAACTTCACAAGTCAACGAAATCGGACACAAGTTTTTAGACTTTTTTCTTTGTTTTGCTTGCTTTGCATAACGTTTTAAGACATAACAACAAAGCGCGCCGATGTTTTCTACTTCATCTAGGGGGCGTCTGTGAAAATTGGAATAGGGAGTGACAACAACGCACCCTAGACTACAGAAACACGTGGCACACTTTGTTATAACATCACGGCAAGTATAGAAAACAAAGGAAAGAAATCAAAGAACTTTTATGTTTCGATTTCGTTGGCTCGTGGAATCACATTTTATTATTTACTCTTGTAATTAATACTTAACGAACCAAAGAAATCGAGATACAAATTATTAGAATTTTTTTCTCTGTTTTGCCTGCTTCGTGTGACCTTTCATAATGTTACAACAAAGTGTGTCACGGCTTTCTACTTTATCAAAAGGACATTGGTAGAACATAATCCTTACAAATTTTCAGAAATTTGCATTTATCTAAAGGTGAGCTAAAATTAATTGATATTAACTGTATCTTATAGTTGTTATACACTGAAAATGGCTTTACCCGTGTGTCGTATGTTGTTTAACTCGTATTTCGTTTTGTAAACACTTGGTGGTAAATTAGCTTTGTTCATTTTAAAACTCATTAACAAAAAATTTTCAAGATATTTTGAAAAGTTGGCATAACAATTACGGATGTTGGTTTTTTTTTTAGAAAAACTGCTGTTTCTGGTTTTTTTTCTCAGATGATATAAATCTCAGATTTTGAGGTTAATTAATTTGCAAGTTTTGCAATATATCAAAAACGTGAATAAAATAAACTTGATCACTAATGTGCCTAAAACACATATATGTGCGCATAGAAATATATGTATAGTTATGTCAGGAGAATTATGTACAGTCCACTTTCTATTAAAGAAATCTGTGCATCACTTTTGTTTTAAACCGCATTTTTAACATTTCTTTATTAATGATTTCAAAGATTTACGTTTGTGAGAGTCAGGCAAACAAGTCCCGGAGGATCTTCCTCGTTTATTTTCATTTTCTGGATTTCAATGGATCATTAAGGAACACGTGAAGCGAAGAGTTAACTATTAAAATCTTGAAAACTCCTTTTTTATATCCTGGATATAAGTACAGAGAAAAATTGAAGTGCGCATTTGTTGGATAAGGCTTAAAATACAGAAAAATCCTTGTTGTTAATTTCCCAATCTTCCATAGAAATAATGGCACGGAACCAAGGAGATTTGAAAATTTAGAAAATTTGCTTGCGTCTAGTGATAAGCATGCAAGTTGCAAGAATTATTTTTTAATAAAAAGAAAGAGATGTTTAGCTAATTGTTATAAACAAAACTGTTTTTTAATAATATGCTCAACATTTTTATAGGCTGAAGCACCTGAAATTTGTTATTACAATGTGGCATTATACTACTTGAAAATAATTCTTTCTCCTTAAATATTAAACTTATTGTGAAAATCTCTAATTTATTTGTAATAAGTGATTGAATAAATGACGATTTTCTCAATAATTAAAGGAAGTGAAAAATTTACGAATTTCAGAAAGACTAAACAATATCTGGGAAGTTATTGTTTTAATTGAAAAATTAAATCTTTCCCCTCTAATAGTGATTTTTCAAAAACGTATCTCAGAGTTATACGTGCTACCGTTCTAAATAGCAATATAGTGCTACGTTACGTTAAAAATTAACATAGAAAACTTGAAATGCGTCTTTGTGGTATAAAAAATAAATTACATAAAATTCATTGTTGTTCATTTCCCAATCCTCCATAGAAGTAATGGCAAAAAAGCAAGGAGATTTGAAAATTTGAAAAATTTACATGTGTCTAGTTCAAAGCATACAATTTGCAAGAAATGTTTTTCAGTAGAATAAAAGTGAGGTATTTAACTAATTGTTATAAACATAATTGTTTTTTTTTTTATATAATGCGTTCGGCAACTTTATAAACAGTAGGCTGGAGCACATAAAATTTGTTATTCCAATATGGCATCATACATCTTGAAAATAATTTTTTACCCTTAAATATTTAAATGTTAAACTTGTTGTGATAATCTCTAATGTATTTGTAGTAAGTGATTGGATAAATGACGGTTTTCTCAACGACTGAAGTACTTGTCAAAGATTTACGAGAGGCTAAAGAGTTTCTGAGAAAATATTGTTTTAACTGAGAAACTGAATCTTTCCCATCTGAGTGTGATTTTTTTAAAAACCCTTTTTCAGCGTTATGAGTGCTACTGTTCTAAGCAAATATACAGTGCTAAATTACGGTAAAATCTAATATTTTTTAGGTCTAAATATTGTCATAGATATCTTATCTATATATATTGCTTAAATAGCTATTGTAAAATCAATCGAAAGCTTATCATTAAAGAAATAAATCCATGAATTTTATTTTATGCCGCATTTTTAACGTTCGTTTATCAACGATTTAAAAGATCTATCTTTGGGTGATCCAAGTAAACTTTTCCCAAAGAAGTTTCCTCATTTATTTTCATTTTCTGGTTTTCAACACATCTTTAAGGGAGTCATAAATGGAAAGGTTATCTATTATAGTCTTTGAGACTTTTTTTAACCTGTATATACCAAGAAAAGTCAAAGTAGGCATTTGTGGATAGGGTTAAATTGCTTAAAAATCCCTATAGTTCATTTTCCGACCCTCCTTAAAAAATAGCAAAGAACCAAGGAGATGTGAAATTTTGGAAACTTTTTATGTGTCTTGGGACAAAGGGGTAGGGGGAAAAACTGAAAAACAAGTCTATTAGAAAACTGACACGTTTTTATCTGAAAAATTTGGGGGTCCTTTTTGTATTTTGCTTAAATATTTTCAAAGCGTTACGTGTAATAAAAATATAAAAAACAATATAGTGCAATTTTTTTCAAGACTTTACATACTTTAAGTCTAAGTAGTATCAGATATAGTTTAAATGTTGTTTAAAGGGTTGTTGTACAATCTACCTTAAACGTTACATTAAAGTAATCGACAAATCATTTTTCTTTTATACCGCATTTTAAAGCTTCACTTACTAACGATTTAAAAGATTTACCTTTCTGAAATGCAGACAAACACGCACCAGAGGATTTTCCTCATTTATTTTCATTTTCTGGATAACATTGAATACTTACGGAAGACGTGAAGCGGTGAGTTACCAATTAAAGTTTTTTGAACTACTTTTTTTTACTGGATATACAACTAAAAGTAGAAGTGTGCATTTTTGAAAAGGGGATAAAAAACTTTAAAATTTCCTTTATTCATTTCCCAATGCTACTGAAAATTAACAGAACAGAACCAAGGAAATTTGAAACTTTGGAAATTTTTTATGTGTTTAAAGACAGATGAATAAGCAAGATGCATCACAGTACAGTGTGTGGCCAAACTATTAGTTACACTACAATTTTTATTATTGAGAATCTGTTGTAATGTTTATTGTGCTTACAACACTCAAAGGTGAAATTAGACAACTGTCGTTAACCGGTAAGTGACTCTTAGTGTAGACGTGCTTCAAGGTTGTTATTGTATCTCTCGGTGATATTAATGTTTTCAATTATTTATGATGAATTCTATTCTCTGCAAAAGTGTCACAAAAAACACCATAAACCAAAAAAAAAAAAAAAATGATGGAAACGCTAATTATGGTCTGGCATCATGTAAAAAATGCATACATAACAGGTCAAGAGGAGTACAATAAATAAAGGAGGGTTTGGTTAAATATTGAAGTATCTGTTTTGGAACATTCGCTTTGACTTTTCCTACATTAAAATTCTAAACCCATAAATATACATCCATGTATATCAAAGTTAGTTTAACAATCAACCAGTAAACAAAAACGAAACAAAGTGTCGATTTCTTCGCATTGTAAAGTTTAAGCGTGTAACTAAAAATTTAGCAGCTCACTGTAGAAAAAAAACGCTTTGTTTCATTTCAAAACATTAAAAATCAGGTGAAATTTGTTATCTACAACATCGTGCTTTCAAAGATACGTTCAATATTTTTGTAAAAAGTAGAATAGTAGTAGTAGTCAAATGTTAAACCATAGTGAAACCTGTAATATGTTTGTAGTAAGTTACTGAAGAAAGTAATGTTTCCTCAACAACTGCAGTACTTCTCGAAAGTTTGCGTATTTCAGAAAGAGGAATTTTTTCTAGGAAGATATTTTTCATTTAGAAAACAAAAAAATTCATTTTCTGGATTTTAGTAAATCATTAAGAACATGTAAAGTTAAAAGTTACTATTAAAGATTTTGAAACTTTTTAAAATTCTGATTATAATAAAAAAAATTATAGTGGGCATTTGTGAGATGGAGTTAAAATATTTTAAAATGTCCTTTGTTTATTTGTGAATCCCCCTTAAAAATAAGTAAAGAAGATTTGAAACTTTGTGAAATTTCATATGTTAAGAGATAGATTGGTAAGAGAGAGCTATGGGGGTGAGACATATATATATATATATTAAATACAACTATGAGTTGTTTGGTTGATTTTCATACAAAACATTGTGTTTTTAATAATACCCTCAGTTTTCTTTTAAAGCAATAAATTAAAGTACCTGAAATTTGTTATTCGGCATTTATATACCTACTTGAAAGTAACTGTTAACTTTTTCATTATTTAGATATTACATAGTAAAAACCACCAATATATTAGTGGTATGTAATATAAGAAATAATTTTTTCTAAATAAATGCTGTACTTGACGAAACTTACGAATTTCTGACAGAGGAGAAATGTTTTTGAGAAGATGTTTTTTCAATTTGAAATTTTTATCTTATAGAAAGGTAACGAAAAATTTTAAGTTAAATGATTATGAGTATTGCTGTTGTAAACTACGATGCAGTTCTTTGTTATGTAAAAAACCTTAAATGTTTTTGTCTAAATATTGATATATATTTTATATCTACACTGTTAAAAATATGCTGCATAATCACTCCACCACTTTTATAAGAAGCAGTTACTTGACTATATTATGGAGGATTTCCATTCTTTAAATATCAGATATTCTATGAAAGCAGTGGAGTGACTATCCAACGCATGCTGCAAATTTTTAACAGTGTAAATACATGGTTTAAATCATTATTGTTCAATCGACAGGAAGCCTTCAATTAAAGAAGTCATTGGATCAATGACATTTAATCCGCATTTTTAACACTCTTTCATTAACGATTTTAAACACCTACCTGTGATAGATCCAAGCAAACACGACCCAGGGGACATTTCTAATTTATTTTCATTTTTCGCATTTTAATGCACCATTGAAGAAGACTTGAAGCGAAGAGATACCGTTTAAAGTTTTGAAACTCTCTTTTCTTGTTTTAGATATCACAAGAAAAGTCGAAGTGGGCATTGCGAGAAGGGGTTAAAATACTTAAAAATATATTTAGTTTATTTCCCAGTCCTCCATAAAAGTAATGGCAGAACCAAGCAGACTTAAAACTTTGGAAAATTTAAGTATGTCTAGAGACAGATGGGTAAGTGAGAAGCAAGCAAGATGGAAGAAAAATTTGTTTCGTTTAAAGGAAATAAAGAAATGATGTTTGGTTAATTGTTATCTACAATGTTGTGTTTTGGATAATAAAGTTAACGTATTTCTATAAACGTAAGATGAAGAACTTGTACATAGTTATTCGATTGTAATATCATTTATATTGTAAATAATAGTGTTTTCATTATTTAAGAGAATGCGGATCCAAAACAATAACAACAAAAAATTCTTATTTTTTTATTTTTATTTATTTTTATTTATTTTTATTTAATTTAATTTAATTTTATTTTTAGATATGATGTAAACATTAAAAGCAAGCTTTTAATCTAAAACACTTTTAAAAAGTACAATTTTAATCAGTTATTTTAAAATGCTAGTGGAATGACAAAAAGTTTCTTCAAATCATAAGATTTCTTAATAAAACGCCTTTTCTTATACATTTTCTATTACTTAAGTAAGGTATTACACACTATTTAAAAAAAATCATTTTTCACATTTTTCGGGTCCAATCAAGATAAGAACCATAATAATAGTATAAAGAATACAAATCGTTTCATGGTCAATACAAATGAAACGCGACAATGAGATGCACATAAAAACATGCGCTCTACTGTGAAATAATTGTTTTAACCACATTGAAAAATAATTTTAAATCGTGGTCTAATTTTTAATTTAATATTCCTAGCAATATGTTTTTAGCAACATCGCAGTAAATCAGAAATAAACTTTTGAATTAGACACATTGATTTTTTTTTAAGTTTCGTTGTATTTTTAGGTACACTCGCAATAGAATACATAGCATCTATTTTTGTCGTGTGGTCCTCTCGTTTGTCTGTCCATTGGTCCGCATATAACACCGCAAAAACTGCCGAATAGAATTGTTTAGATTCTGATGTATTATATATAATATCCGTTGTAGAACTTGATGAGTCATTTAATTCTTGATGAAAGCTGAATCAAAAGACTAAAAAACATATTAATAAAATTTTACTTCATTCTATTAAAGCCCATCATACTTTCTTAATTCAATGATAATTCCAAATCAGATAATGTTTCTAGATTCTCAGTATATTACGTCACATTTAATTCCATGCAAATTTTTTTTTTACTTCCGTATTACAAAATTTAACGGATCTCGAGTGTTTTATCTTTTACCAAGTAGGTCAATTTAACAACACATTACATTTACGTAATTTTTTCTCTCAGTCACTGTAAAACATAAATCCATCAAATTTTAATATAGACTACTAAATATTATTTTATTTAAAATATAAATTTTTTAATATTCTGCATTGAAATCTAATTTTTTTATGTTTAGTTTTGATTAAAAAAAATTGTTCTTTGACTTCCATCTATTTCACGCAATCTTTCTCAAAAATTAATAGAGGAATTTCATGAAACTTGGTAAATATCTTCATTTTAAGTAGGAGACTTCAAATTTAGCATTATAATTGCATTAATCATTTTTTAGTAAAAAAAATTTTGTTTTATTTTTTTATTTAATATTAAATTTTTAAGTAAATAAATTCCTTTAAAATGAAGTATAAGTTCAAGATACATTAGTTTTACATAATTATCAATATTTTTGGGTTCTTAAACCATTAGTTTAGAAACAGTTTTGCGCGCAATAAATACAAGGGAAAAATAAAAAATTTTTTAATGAAAAATAAAATTAAAAATAAAATGAATTAGAATTTCAATGTAGAATATTAAAAAAGTCACTTTAAATGGGAGATGTATTAAACTGTCTGTATTAAAATATTTATGCAATTATGTTTTTTAGGAATTGAGAAAGAAATAAATGTGACTTGTTGCTAAATTGCACTACCAGGTGTAAAGTGAGACTCCTTAATGTATGTGTAATCGCAATAAATTTTGCATTAATGCATTTTTGCATAAGAGCAACTGCTATTGCACCAAGATTTAAATATTTATAAAGTTAGTTACAGTGCGAATACATTTCAATTGACACATTTTACATACTATTTCAAACATATTTTTTACATGTCACTTCTACCAGCTTTCACTTCAGAAGTTGTGAATGAATTCTACTGTAGACTTGAACATTCAACTATCTATATATGCAATATCTATCTATTCCCCAATAAATATCTATCTATCCCCCATTTTCAAAATTACTAAGGGTGATTATATCGAATGTAAGGCGAATAGGTGACTATCCTAAAATGTACACATATGTTTCCTTTTTCCAGTAATTAACAAGTAATGAAATAAATAAAAACAAGTAGAAAATTGCATGTCAAGCGTCACATATGAGGTATGGTGTTACTATAACGAAGTTTTTAAAATATTCAGATATTGGTGCAATAGTATACATTACTTCGAAATCTCTTGTGTATCCTTGCAATTATTCTGTTTTCTATTATACAATACCGGAAGTAACTTTTAGTAAATCTTAGCAACGTATTTCAATTTCATAAAATATGAAAGAGCTTAAATTTATTAAAACGCGCTCCAAACAATGATTCCTCTATACCATTATAAAACAGAATACTTTTGTGTGGTCTTGTTAATTAATAACAAATATTCTTTGCATCACAAATTGCACAGAATGCATATTTTAGTATATAGTTGATAGATGCATATCAATTTTAATATGTTCCGAAGCGTGTAAAACCATTAAAATGCACTTGGAACTATTTCTTTCCGCTTGCCTTTATGAAACGGAATACTTTTTATTTGTCCCTGTACTTAAACTATTCATCCAATTTTCATAAAATTGAAAAAACTTGATAAAATTATGCAGCAATCATACATCTTAAATTATAAATAATTCGGTTGGGTAGTTTTTGCTCTGTTATATGCGGACAGGCAGACTGAATGATGATTATAGTATGTACGCATGATATGTATTTATATAACTAATAACGCAGAAAAAAATTATAAACTGATATATCATTACTCAAAAATGTCTCTTTTACATATTTTCTAAAAACAGATTGTGAAAATTCAAGCAAATAAGTCTATTTTAACCCTTCACTGCATGGTGTGCCATATATGAACCATACCGATAAAACCCTTCTATTTTCCTAAGGATTTTTTAAGGATTTTCCTTAAATTCAGGTTATCTGAGCTTTGTGGCATATGTAAAACATTCAAACAATGAGTTTTGTACCAGTTTTTCTCACTTGTTGGCAGTACCTGAATAGTGATTAAATTTTTATTTCAAAAATAAATCAGTCTGTATCGTACAAAACAGTAGAATTTGTTTCAACATTTTTACCCAAAAATATTAAAAGTATCGCAAGATAAAATTTTAGACATTCGAGTATATCACATATTTGTAATTAAGGTTGCTTAAAATTAAAATATTTCAGTACATCAGCTTGAAATCTTGTTTTTGTGTTCATGCCAGATATGGAACATAGAGCATAAAGCTCATAAAAAAATTGTAGTGAAAAATGGCGCGCAAAGGGCTAACGCAAGGTTAAATCAATGGACTATTATTTGCATCTGATAATGATGACCAAACTCTTGGAGTTTCTGATGATAGCTGGGATGATTAAACATAAATTTCAGCTAAATATAACTGAAAATGCTATTTCGTCATATGAATCAGATGTTGACTGCAACAAATCTGATCCAAGAAATTGATTCAAATACCAAAGCAGATAAATTTTAGCAATTAATATTAAAGTAATTTTAAATTTCATTAAAAGTACTATATAAAAGTTAAAATCAACAAGTGAAATTCAACAATATTGAAGTCAGACGTTTTTCTGCTGGTGGGACATTGTTATGTGCCGGAAGTGTATGTGGGGGGAGAGGATTGAATTTCTAAACTAAACAAATTTTCAAATTATCAGTGTAGTTACATGTAAATGTTCTCGACGAATGCTCCCCCGTCCCTGACACTCTGAATTCAACACTAAATATATATAATGAGAAGCATCAACTTAGAGAAAGAATGTTTATTCTTTCAGATGCTGGCGATATCCCTACTGGACCCATTGTTGATAGAACTAGTCGTTGGAACCCACCGTAATACTTACCCATCATGGATATGCATAACATAATATATGAAAACATAACATATGTAAACAATTTATAAAATGCATTACAATTCCAAAATAAAATATAAACGTATATTTAAGTGTTTTTAACACATCATCATGCTCTATTAATGAATTTCTGATGAACCAATTTCGATAAATTGTATGAAACGGCAAACTATTCAAGTAGCACTGAATTGCATAAAAGAAACATACTTATAACTCTAAAAATAATTATCATATTCACTAACGGTTTCTTTTATGGAATTAAGTGTCTCATTTGCAATTAAAATATATCTTTGAACTGAAATTTGAATGAAATACAGGGTCATGAAAAATCAAGGAATGTGAAAAACAGGATTAGAAATATCTCAACAACTAATAATCCGATCGACTTCGTTTTTTATGCAAAATTTGGGTTAATTTATTGCCTTTTACGTCCACTCCTTAAAATAAAAAAATTCAAAAATTTTTATGTACCTTTCATCAGAACGAATTTTTCGAGAGTCCGAAAAAATTGTTCCGGATAATCGAGGTTACTGATATTAAATAGGCTTCGTCCCATTCTTACATACTAAGTACATACAAAATTTCAAGTCTCTATCTCAATTTGTTCGAGAGATAGAGCGGTTACAGACAGACAGACAGACACACAGACGGACGGACGGCAATTTTTTTTTTCTAAAAATATGTTTTTCGGAATCTCCAGTGTCCGAAACGTGTAAATCCGTCAAAAAATTTTTTTCGATTTTCAAAACGATTGCAAGACTTACCCTATACTACGTATGATGGGTAAGTAAAAAGGGAACAAAGGAAAGACAAATATCTGAAGCGCAAATCAAAAACAGAAGAAACAATTCCTTAAGGGCTGAAATTATGGTGCTGGAGATTCCCTATCAATTTTAGCCTTTTTTTTAACCCTGAACATTTGAATCTTATTTTAGATGAGAGACATAGATACAGCATAGGAAAGGATTCTTCTCATAACGGATATTACTGGAGTGATGTTTTAGGTAACCAAACAATTAAAGGTACAATGTCTGTTAATGAATTTGAAAAGTAAACCGACAATTGTCACATTTTAATGGCAATACTATAGAAATTCCTAAAGGCATGAAGGGCCATGATAGACTTTTAAAGGTCTCTAATAGAGTGCATCAGGGCAGTGGGATATATTATGTACCAGCTGATTTGAATCAAGATTCGCTGCAGAAGCTTTTAATTAAACTTTATGTTTCTGGCTTAGGAAAAAACGTTTCAAAACTGATTAATTTATATATATTTTTTTTAGTATTCCGGTGAGAATTCAACATTATAGAAAAACAATTGCTTACCTCTCAAAGGATTAAAAACCTGCAGCAAGATTTTAATACATATTATACTATTTTTGTATATATAATACACCAGTATTGTGAGCTTCAACCACATTCGGTACACCACATTCGGTGTGCTTTGGGTCACATATGGCACATACCACAAAAATGCATATTAAAAAAAAATTATATGAAGTGAGAATTTTTTCATTATTTTTCCAGCATTCGTGATTATCTAAAGTAATCAAAATATTTCTTTCATATAGAAAAGAAAAATCATACAGTGAAGGGTTAATGCATCAAGAAAATGGTGTTAAAGAGAAACATATGAGTGTAAAATTTGATTTTGAAATTTTACTCTTTTAAGTGTTGGTGTACAATACAATTAGTCAAAGAACAGAAAAGCAAACCAACATCCTTAATAAAAAATTTAAAAACTTATAAGAAGTTGTACAAAGTTACACGATCTTAAGCAAACTTCTGCATTAGGATAATGTTTGTAGTACAAACAATGTTTATATTTTTTGTGAATCAAATTTACATTTTATGGGATCCGAGTACATTAGAAAACTTTCATCTGAATTTAGTACATATTGATTTTAAACGGTATCCAAAAACTTCGTTTTTTTTACTTTTCTTTTAGCAAATTTTTAAGTTTTTATTCACGAATTCTTGAATGAACCATTTTATTAAGGTCTTGAATAATCTATTCTTATTTATGAAACTCCCCAGAATATGAATATCATATTCTGGTCATATCATATCCTGTATATCATTTAATGTGAACAGATGATTATCATATACTAAATAACTTTCGTCATTTTGCCTCGGTACATTAAGAAATGTAATAGTACAGATAGTTAATTTTCTAACTCTCAATTATTTCAAAGAGCAGATAATTTTAAATTTTAGAGGAAATTAAAAGAAAAATTTTGCTTATATTTTTATAAGATATTAAATGAAACCTTTGGCACGTTTTTGCACTAACATTGTTAGAAATGTGTGTAATTGCACTAGAAATTTTAAAAACCGATACCAATATTTTCGATTAGAAAACTTTCATTCAATATTTAAATTGCAGACTCTGTAAATTTTTTTCTGCGGTTAACTAGGATGAAATATTGTATTACGATTTTGGTTACTACTTGCTATCGCGTTGACCAAAAAGCTATCGCAAAATTATAAGAGTAAATTCCAATAATGACTGATCGCAAAAGTCATACTCATTTGACATTAGATATGTTAAAGTGGTTTCTTACGCCAAGAAGTTTTTTATTTCGACATTTTGTTTTTATTTTCATTAATATTATACTAAAATATTTGATATTTCGTTATTTAAACTAAAAATTAGGTCAATTTATATAATTTGGCGATTTTGATAATTTGGTAAAATTGGTCAATGGAATAACTAGTACCAAATATTGTAGTAAAAACTATACGCAACCTTAATTTGCGGTTTAAATGAGGTTTAAACAATTTATGTTTTCTAAAGCTTTCCCACGATATGAACAAAAAATGTTTCAAATTTATTACCTACATTCCCTTTAAATTGTGCCCCAAAACTTTTTTTCCTTTTATATTTTTTAAAACTCTCTTCTTGTTACTTACATCCAACGGCTTTCACCCGAGAAAACCTGAATGAACAAATCTATTGAGGTCTTGAACAATCTATCCTCATTTTCGAAATTCCTGAGGATCATTATATAGAATCCACGGCGAATAGATGACTATCCTAGACTCCGATTTTTTTTTTTTTTTTTTTTTTTTTTTTTTACTTTTCCCCACCAGTACAACGAGTAATGAAGTAGAGAGGACACATCAAAGGAGGCGTGTCATGAAATTTTAAACTCCTTTTTTCTTCACTCTTTAAAAAAAAATCGATAGAGAAGTTACCATCGTAAGTGAAATCAGGAAGGCTTTTTTATGTGCTGAAGAAAGAAAGTATTACATGGAAGTAAGTTTACATGTCAGCAAGAGTTTTTCTGGTTCTTTTATTTTAAACAGATTCAAATAATTTTGAATTTAACCCGCTATTACCCCCTCAGGGTACGTCATACCCGAGGAGGGCATGGTTATTACATTACGCACCACTAATTTTCACAAAGTAATCTTCAAATTATTTTATTGATGAGTTTGAGAGCTATATCGACGATTAAATTACTTGACGTTTTTTGTTTGAATTTATTGGTGCAAAGTATAAAGCGCATATATCCTGGATAAGCGCAAGGTATTACCGGATTAAGAAGTTGTCAAGAGAAGACACAAATAAGGCTGCATTTTTCAGGATGCACACAGCTCTTATTTTAGATTCATTATTCCACTTAGGCGTCTGATCCGAGGTAAGTCGGGGGTAAAAGCACTGTTTCCCCATACCTGTCGCCGGTTAAGTGGTTAATAATATTTTTCACCTTATATAATTTGAAAAACACATGTTAACACATACAACTTTTAAAAATACGAAGATAATATTTTGAAAATAACTCAAAACAAAACTAAGGGCTGTACGCAACATGTTTTTCCATAACTGAATTTTATATATTTAAAAGGCACATGGCTTTTTTATCATACGTAATTTCAACGGTGTTAAGTGGAATTTTTAATATATGTTAAGCATCAAGGATTTAGATATAAAGTTTTAGATCAGTATTACATTAACCTTACATCAGATAATATATATTGGATTTCGATCGTATAATTAGACTATATTTGTAAGTCTTTAATAAATTTTGCAAAAAAAAAGAAAATAAAGTTTGTAAGAAACAGTGGTCGTATATAATTCTTTATTTGGTAAGTTTAATCTCTTTCTGTCTATAATAATTATAATGGAAGAAAGAAGTTTTTTTTGTGTCAATTTATCGACGGTCTTTAGAAAAAACCGCTCGCGTAGAGCTACACAATTTGGTGAGTATGAGCTTGTATACATGAAGTTTTGTACCTCAAAGATCGATTTTTATTTTTGATTGCATAATTTCATTTAATATTTGATCTAAATTAACATTATATTAATTTTGAAAATTTTAACGATTACTTACATTTAATGACAATTCTTTTCATTAGTATAAAAAAGCCGGTTTAATTTTTTTTAACCTACTATAAAATTAAATTTTGTCGTCTCTTCAATAAAATGTATTTCAATCTACTCGGTGATGTTTGAATTTTTTGCGACTTTTTAGCCCGATTTTTCATATTTTCTTAAAATTTCTCTTTGGCTTCGGGGAAGGAATTTATTTCAATCTTCTTGCTTAAAAAGATTTAAATTTTGCTCTTCACGATTTCTGAATTTTGTTTTTCAGATTTTTTACATTCTGCGTGGTATTTTCTCTTTCATCAAATACCAGGATTTAAAAATTAGCCCATGGACACCACTGAATCTTGCAATGTTACTTGCGATGTTAGTCGCCAGTTGAGAGGCTCTGCTTCAATGGAGAAATAATTAGACTTGAAACGAAGTATTCGAAGTTTTCACAGCCCTATTAGAAGGACACTTCTGCAAGAATATTCGTAGAATCTCAGTGTGCATGTTCTTTTCCAGCATTCGCTATATAAATAGAAATTTCATGACTCCCTTTATGTCCAAAGACGTGAAACTTTCTAAAACGTGAAACTTTCTTTTGTAACTGAAATATTCTAATGATCAGAAATACCTGATATAAGTATAGTTACATACTGAGATGTTAAACTTTCAAAAAAGCCTAAACTTATTTTTTCTATTTTAACTTTAAGTAATCAAAGCCAGGAATTTATCGCACAAATTCGTAAGTATCTATGAGTGTATGTCTTAAGATTTTCTCATGAACCTCTGAGTGGATTTATATGTAACATTTTCAAATTATGATTTTAGTACATTAAAGATGGTTTAAATTAAACATTGTAATAGCACCATGCGTAAGTTTTTAATTTTACAGGGACATGTGAAATTCTTTAATATATGTGTGTGTATTTGTATTAAAAGAGAGCAGTAATGGCCAAAACAATGCTTATAAAAAAAAATTACAGATCTAAAAAAATAAATTTTGACTGATTAAGGAAATTTTAGATAAAAACTTGGGGAGCCCAATATTAAGAACAAAGCATGAACAAGTTGTAGCATTAACAAGTTCATAAATTAAGGATGCCATAACTGGAACAAAACCTGGAAATCTCATCACACAGCTTGCGATTCGGTCTATGTCGTCACTGTGTTATCCCTAAAGGCAGTTGATTGTCAATAATGTGCAGAAAAAAGGAATAGGTTTTTCTTTAGTTATCAACCTTGTGCTTTCTACTGAACCGATTTAAATAATTATTTTTTTAAATTAAAGCTGTTGATTTGTAGATGTGCCCGTAACTTGCTATTTTTTTAAAATTTATTTCCATTTATATAATTTATTTTTTAATTTAAAAGCTTTTTAAGATTTTTTTTTTAAATGGTGGCTATCAGGATAAGCTTTTCTATGCATAATACAAACTTATTTTTCTTTATCATATTCCACCAATCAGAAGTGGGATTGTATCAGTGAATGTGTCATCGTGTTGAAAAGAAAAAAAAATGGTTTCCATAAAATTTAATCATGATAAAATGATTGCGTGTAATTATGTATAAACTGCGGGAGAACAAATTATTTATTGAGAAATAATATTGACTAATTTATGTAAATAAAATAAAAGAAAAATGAGCTACGATTAAAAAGTAATGCCTGAAGCGAAATGTTTCCTATGAGGAAAGCGACGTTCTTTAACCCGGGAGAACGCGCGCTATTCAAGGTATGAATGATTTTAACTTTGCCACCAATAAAATCCAATTATAACAGTCACTTTATTAAGTTGGAGACAATTCTTAGAAATTTTGCGATAAAATAAGTTGAAGATTACTTAAAAAAATTAGTGGTTACAATTGTAAAAACCATACGCACTCAGGGTCTTTTAGGCCCTGCGCGCGTCCTCGCGGGTTAAAAAACAGACAAATTTATTTCATGAATATGATATATGTTGTTTTAACTGCGTCAGTGATGACATCATATTCACTGAAATTCATATCTGCATCTAAATAGGCTGAACTTCTGTTATTTTTTTTAAAGATTCTGTGTACTAACAAATAAAAATATTTCTAAAAATTATATCATTTATATTTAATTACAATCTATACATTCTAAAGATAAGGCTGTTTCTTAGTAATTCATCCAGTGTTTTCTGTTGAGCTTTTTTTATGAATTGCTTTATTTATAGACGTACCCAAAGTCAGTAAAAAAAAAAAAAATACCATTTTTATACCTTAATTTTAATTTAAAAAATATTTTATGAAATTATTTACATATTGGGCAATCGTATTAGTTGCACTGCTGAAGAGAGAAAGTAAACAATAGAAGTTACCATATAATTATAATGCCATTTTCGTATTACAATTAAAGATAACTTTTCATAACTTTTGAACAGAAAAGGACGTAACAATATAAAATAACTCATTTTTACTCCTATAGCTTTGACATGTAGTTCTTTTATCTTACTACGGGGCTCCGCTCGTTATCAAAAATAAGAAGAATATTTATTTAAAGAAATATAGGAAATTGAATTATGTTTATTTAAAGAATTATGTTTAATTCTTTAAATAAACATAATTTATTTAAATTATACTTATTTGAAGGAATGTAGGGCAACCTCCATTCACCCCTCTTTATCCCTTCCGTTCCCCCTGTATTATCCCTCAAAATCTTCCTCGGAGCAGGATTCCGTGGTCCGTTGGTTAAAGCCCTCACCTTCTGACCTTAGAGATATCGGATCAATCCCAAACTACGACAAAGTATGCTTTTTTTAAATTTTTAAAAAATGCATGACCCAAAATAAATCGTAGATGACGCTTTAAACGCTGATTTTTAAAAAAATTTATACTGGTGTCGGTTTGCGGCCGGTATTTGCATAATTAACTGTCGTCCATTGATACCGGACAGGCTGTGCGCCTATCTGCCGTATCGAAGAAGATACGGAGCGAGTATAGCAGACGGTATCGTGCCGGTCGATGCCGTCGGTAACTGCAAAGCGGCTGTCGGCCGATTGCTTACCGACAGTTCTGTATTTGCTGGACAGAGGGGGTGCCTGAAACCAGTAATAATCTAAGGTTATATTTTCTTTTATTCATAGCAAAAACATTTCTGGTTAGATAAGATTAGACTTTCAAAGGTTACTAGTATTCAGAGCACTTAGGCGCCCATCCTGGGTACACCACTGTGATATGAGTTATGTAGCTCCATTGGAAGTAAGAAGAAATAATGAAATAACAATATAAATATTAATAAATGACAGACAAAATTAAAAATTTATCAAAACCTACATTTATTTCCAGATTTAAAACATAATAAGCAAGATTACACGAAAAGCTTATTATAGGTGACTGTTTATTATTATTATTAATATTTATATTAGTAATACCACATTTTTAGAGGAAAAAATATTTCCTTTAAACATCCGCAAATATTGAAAAAGATCTACAATGAAAAATATATTTTCAAAAAAGTGGCATGTGCAGAATATAAAAATAATAACTTGTTGTTAAACTGATTTATTCATAATTTTTAAATAAAAAAGCCCTTTTAACTCTGTTTACTTCATATGTTGATATTGACTGATATTTTCTCACACCTTGACTTCATAGATTTATGTTGAATAGATAAGCCATAAATTTCCATTCCTGTCCTTATAAAAATGATTTGTAGGAGTATTTTATTCGAGCAGTAATGTATTGATTACCTATTCATTATGCATTCATATTCTACAATAACATATTTCGAATGACCTAGCATGTCGTTCAATGTCTCAAGTTATATTCACGTAAAATCGTTTAATTGAATATTGAATACGGTATTCAACCTCAATGCTACTGTTTTGAAATATTCTTGTGGTTGTTGTAGCGAGTAAAGTTTAATCGAGAAACAATAAGGATTTCCCAAATTCCCTGTTCAGTGATAGCGTTAAACGCGAAACTGCTTTTGCAGCTCATTTAATGCACGCATCAGGTAGATGTTAATACATTCATGTAAAAGAAATTCTCTACAGAATGTGCGGTATAAGCATGTTTTAGTATCCTGTGTTATATTTTAATTTTATTTACTTTCGTATGTTTTATGAAGCTTGTAATAATAGATGTATGTTTAATGTGAATTCAGTAATCAATGTAGTTTGATCATCTAACTAGTGATTGGAATGACATTAAATGACAAGTACTTCTGCCGTTCATTTGATTTTGCTTTTGATGGATGATAAAGCATTCGTACAAAAAAATATTTTTGTATAATGTGCGATATCAGCATTTTTTGCAGCTCATTTAATGGACGCATCAGGTAGATGTTAAAGCATGTTCGTGTAAAAGAAATTCTCTAAAGAACATGCACTATTAGCATGTATCAGTTCGCTGTGATACATTTCAATTTTGTTTACCATCGTATGTTTTATGAAGCTTGCAATAATCGAGGTATGTTTAATGTAAAGACAGTAATCAATATGGCTTGATCATCAATCGTGGGATTGGAAAAACATTAAATGAAAAATGCTTTTGTCGTTCATTTAACATGTACTTTATAGACCGGGAGGCAAAAGCGCGCGCAATCACCTTATTGTGATTATGATTAAATTCCAGAATTGGTTAAAACTTGAATCGCATACTAAAGCGCAATTGGTCTGCCAAGTCATACATTGGTGAAAATTACATGAAAACCCAATTTTAACGGTTGACTCGTAGATTTACTTATGTGTTTTCCTGTTCCCAGTCCTCCAAATTTTCATAGCTTTGGGTACAGGAAAACACTAGTGTAAATCTTCGAATCAACCGCTAGAATATAGTTTTCAGGTATTTTCCACTAAGGTATATCTTGGCAGACCGATTGAGTTTTAATATGCTAATCGATATTTAACTAATTTTGAAATTTCAGTAACGAACTCCATGAGATGATTTCTTTTCTGCCGCCTCCCAATCTATTAAGTAGATGATACAGGAAGAAATTACTTCTGTTGAATGTGCAATTATAAGCATATACCAGCAGATAATACTCAGGTATGCTCGGTTAAAATTAGCTTTCTGCTCAACTCGATATAACGAGAAATTCTCGCTCTATTATTTGTAGAAAGCATTTTATCTTATAACAGTTCTAGCAAGTTTTGCCCGCTATGCTTGTTCGTTACTGCAAAAGAAACTAAAATTAAACGAAATATATTGGAAACTTTGTGTTTTAATGCTTGAACGCCAAACAGGTGTTAATTCGACACCGACAGAAAAAGTAACTCTCGATTCGAACCAGAAATGTGTCCTTAACATAAGTTAAATGTACTGTAAAAAAAAACTTACGATTTCACGGAGATTGTACTGGAATTCGGGACGCCAGTATAATCCACCATTGTTTAACGGAAAAATTCTCGTAAATTCTAGAAAGTCTTCCAAAAAACGGAAAATATTCTGTAATTTAACATAAGTTTTCTCTTTAAAATATAGTAATTTGTACTGGCTTCCCGATTGCCAATACAATCTCCGTAAAATCTTACGTCTTTTAATTTATTTTAATTTATTTTAATTTTATTATATTTTTACAGTGCTTAAATTACACTGAAATTAGTTAAATAATAACTTAAATATTAATAAGTAAGTTTTCTGGCTGAAAATATTTTTACAAAACTAGCGTAAAACTTCTCGGTGTTGTAGAGTTAAAGTAATAAGGATCTACACCTGAAATTTCCTTTTCCCTCACCGAAGACGATAGAATCGGCACTACGCTATCCTATCTTTTAATGTGTCAGATGAAATTTGTCTTATTACTAATAAATGTTTTTAATTTATTATTTACAATACAATTTGATAAAGAGCGATTGAATGACAGGTTATATACAAAGGCATCCGGGAAAGTTATTTAACTAACAAAAAAGTTCCATCAACATCCGTTCAGTTGAACCTAATATTTCATAATCGGTTTAACTTGATTATTAAACTTTTTTATTAAATAAACATTTCATTAAATAAACAATTTAGAACATTATGCAGTATACTAAAATCATGTTTGAAAAATTGCAAAACTAACAATGAGAACTTGAGGACAAATTCAGACAAACTAGTAGATTGGAGGGTAAACAACGTCCTGAACGACCATCAAAATCTGACGATACTGTCAAAAGCAATCATGAAGCAGTTGAAAGAATGGCATATTCACAAGTTGCCTGATATTGGCTCTTGTTGATTGCTGATTTCCAACTGATTTTCTTTTTAACTGATTATTTACATGATAATTTGTTAGAGAACGAGCGAATGGCATGTTATATAAAAAACCATACAGCAAAGTTATTTGGCTAAAAAAAGGTCCATCAACATCCGTTCAATAGAACTTTATAAAATGTCTAATATTTCATAATCCATTTAACCTGATCATTAAACTTTTATCCAATAATTCTTTTAATGGACAATGTAGAACATTGTATAATATACTAAAACCATATTTGAAAAATTGTAAAGCTAACTAGTAACTAGTGTGAACTAACAGTGAGAACGTGAGAACAAATTCAGACAAACCAATATGTGGCAGATGAAAAAAGTCCTGAACGACCATCAACATCTGACGATACCATCAAGACCATTCGTGAGGCAGTTAAAAGGACCCCATGTTTCCAAGTAGTTTGATATTAGTCCTTGTTAGTTACTGATTCCCGTATTGCTGCACCTCCGCATATGTTTTATCACTCAATTTTTATGAAACGATGGCTATTCTTTATTCTAAGAAGAGCATTTTTCTCAAACATCCCTGAAAGAAATCAATAGATTATTGTTTTCAAAGAAATGGTTTATTATTCTTGGAACACCCTGTATATAGCATATACAAGAGGCTTCGCCAACTACAATTATCGATTTTTGCAAATGAACCTTGAATCAAACAAAATGCAATGGGATTTTCAACTTAATATGGATATTTATCTAGAATGTCTTTTCAGATTTCTGAAAACGGTAAGAATCCCACTGAGTTATTACATGTTCTAATGTATCAATAAAATCTTGTGTTGTTAAAAACCAGTTTTTAGTTCATTAATAATACTACTATTTGGTAAAGAAAGATGCAGCGATTGGCAACATACTAAACCCTGAAAAATATCTAACATTGCAAGTATTATAAAAATCGGGCAAAAAACAAAACAAAACAAAAAAAACTATCTTTGGTAATAGATTTTAGCTGATTACAGAACTTTCTCCATCATTCAATAATTGAAAGTAGGTAGAACGATATGCAATATATTAAGAACATTCCTGAAAAGCTATATAAATAAAAAGGAATGTGTCATCTAAATCCGTTCAGTAGAACTATATAAAAGGCTAATCATTAGTCATCAAGGTCATATACTAAGTATAGAACATTCTTCCATAGTTTTATAACTAACAGACGTAAAACGCTATGCAGAATATTAAATCTTTCTGTGATAGATTATCTAACTAGGTAAGTTCCATCCAAATCCATTCAGAAGAATTTACGGTATAAGCCGATGAAACGAAATTCGCATTTGTATTTTATGCATATAGGAGCTTAAAGAGCATTTACAAAAATTAAAAAGTCAAATAGTCCAGTGTGTGGCTCTTTTCCAATGTTGTTCTCGATAAATGAGCCATGCGACGGAAATATTCGCCGGTAATTATTTTTGTCTTGATGATTGCAAAGATCCGTGAAAATAAGACATGAACCATTTCAAATTGCTGTCAAATAGAATCTCCTGTACAAATTTAATTCTGTTCCAATCATGTATCTCGGCTTCTATTGAAAATTTCTGGAAATTTTCTTCAAAAAGACAATTGTTGGCCAAATGGTGCCAAGTATACCGACATTTCTTTATTTGAACTGAAATATGTGTTTTGGATTATTAGTCTTGAAAGTTTATTTTAGCGGGAAAAAAATCACATTGTTGTCACCAAAACAATACACAAATATTGCTTAACTGTTTTGACACAACGTTAGCAATTTTGCTACTTAATTTACTGTCAACTGTTCAATAATTTAATACCTGTTTCAACTTGAAATACCCGAAAATTACCCACTAATTGAATTTTCACGAAAATACGACCTGTCTCATTGGTTTTTTTCGTACCGAAAACGGTAGGATCAAATAACGAACTTTACAAAATTTAGTCAAAATCTTTTGAGATGGCTTTTAGATAAAATTTGCATATATATATATATATATATAGACAGAAGACGTTATCGTATTGCAATGCATGGTTAACTTCTTATAAATACATTTTATTTAATTTTTCATGGTTTATGGTACTTGTAATAATGGATATGCTGAATGTGCATGAAATATTAAAATAATCACAATAGCTATTAAGTAGTTGGTATAATGTTAAATACAAAAGCTCTTATATAGTTCGTTCAATACATGCACGAAGTATTCATGCTGTGTGAAGAATGTATGATACAAGCACATATTGATTTGGCTTTAATTTGTATGGATTATGAAACTTCTAATAATGAAAATGCTGAATACAAGTATTTAGGAAAATCGCTACATACTTCTATTGATACATTACTGTGAAATATAGAACTGCTTTTGTACTTGGTTCAATACATGTATTGGATGAATAAAATATTTCTCTAAACGTATTTGTCAATAAAATGTGTGATGGGAATATACATTATGTAAAAGAATTTACAACTTAAGTCAAATAAAAAAGAAATAAGCAAATAAATTAAAAATTACGTAATTAACTTTATTTAAAGTATTCTGTAGCTTTTAATTTATCCGTAAGTTATTTTTATAACGCTATTTTTTAATTTGTAACCTATGAAAATTTTAACTTTGTATCAAATTTCAATTATATTTTTCATACTACCCAAAAACAAGTGGCAGCAGTGCTAGAATATCTCTTGTTGTCGTTTCAAAAATGATTTTATTTTTTCATCATTAATGCTAACAATTGTTTAATCTGTATGTCTAGATGTCTGTCTGTATGTATATGTCTAAATATATCTAGGTCGTAGGCATAAACCTAGGTCTCAATACAGATCATGAATTATATTTAATAAGTAAATACATAATCTGTCGTCCGGATTTTATGAAAAGAAGAGTAAAAATAACGTAAATTTAGTCGCAGTTGTTGATATTTCAAAATTGGTTTTGAGAAGAAACATTTTTTAAATTACGAGCAACGTGGAAACTTTATTTAGAGTTTCCCATTTCAAAATAACATTATCATCTTGTTTGATAATCAAATTTAAATATCACAGAAACGTAATGGGAAATTAAAATGCTTACAATAATTGAAATGCAAATGTATATTTACCTTCTTAATAAAATGTAATTGCCAACTAAATTACTTTTAAACAATACAAATGTTTAATTTCGCCAGGATTTAAAATATTTTAGAATACACTAACTGACCCATTGTGGTAATCAATATGCCGAATGTACAATTATTTTAAAATGTTTCAATGTAATATCTCTCCCTGCCTCCCTATCATTTACAGTCGTTTATTCTGCTCCACCGCCACTGTTCCGAAATTTTCTTTCGCCTGCTGTGTTAAGTAAAATTTAATCGAGAAACGATAATGATTTTTTGAATTCCTTTAGAACGACAGAATGTTAGTAGACTCGAAAGTCCTTTTCTGGCTCATTTAACGCGGGCATAAAGTGGATGTTTGGGAAACCGTTCTTGGCAAGAATCTATCAAAGACCGAAGTTAAGAGGCTGAATAAACTAACGTACTCTACATAAATTTGAAAGAGTTCAATAGCAAATTTCAGTGTATTATAAAACTAGTCGTGGAGGGGCGACCATAATACTTACCCATCATGGATATGCATAATATAAAATACGAAATTAAAACACGTATAAACTGTTTATAAAATGCATCGCAATTCCAAAATAAATTTTAAACATAGATTTAAATATTTGTAACTTATAGTAACGCTGTGCTAATGAATTGATGATAAACCAATTTCAATAAATTATGTAAAACTCCAAACTACTCAAGTAAGTACCGAATTGCGTGAAAGAAACATCCTTATAACACAAAAAATAATAATCATATTAACTAACAGTTTACTGCATCGGATTAAGCGTCTTATATCCAATTAAAATATATTATTGAATTAAAATTTGAATGGAATACAGGGTCATGAAAAATGGAAGAGTGTGAAAAAAGGATTGCAAATATCTCTGTAGCTAATTATTCGATTAACTTCGTTCTTTGTGGAAAGTTTGTATTATTTTATTGTGTTTAAATCCACTCCTTAAAATAAAATTTCGAAAATTTTTATGTAACTTCCATCAGAACGAATATTTTGAGAATCCCACAAAAATAGTACCGGATAATCGAGGTTAATGACATTAAATAGGCTTTTTCAAATTATTACATACTATCTACGCATCAAATGCCAAGTTCCTATATTATAATTTGTTCGGGAGATAAAGCATTTACAGATAGACGGACGGCAATTTTTTTTTCTAAAAATATGTTTTTCGGTATCTTCAGTGCCTTAAACGTGTAAATGCGTCAAATATCTTATTCTCGATTTTAAAAATGATTGCAAGATTTACTCTATACTACATATGATGGGTAAGTAATAGTGTAGGTTGATATTAAGACATACGTTAAATAGCCTTTAACTATTTTGTTCTGAGATTTTTTTTATTCAAATTGTTTTTATTCAATTTTTTTATTCAAATTGTTCAACTTTTCTGAAACAGTAATATTAGGTTATTTAAATCATCATTGAACAAGGAATTAAATAAGACTAATAGTTAAATATGTTTTAAAAAACTGGCAACTGTGAAGCAATTTAAATTAATATAATCACATAAAAATTGCAACTCTTAGCCAAAAACTCGGCCATTTCGATGATGAAAGTTAAGAAAGAGAACACTCACAAATAAATAAATAAATAAGATAAATAAAAGTAAATATATATATATATATATATATATATATATACCTTATCGCAAAAGCAATCTTCTACCACTATTTTAGTGTAGACTTTTTTGCGTTTTTAGAATGCAATTAAAACAAATAATCTCTTTAAAAAAATTCCTCTGCGTTAATCCAGTTGAAGATGCAGAACATTTACAAAATCTTGTAATAATGAAAGAGACTTATAGTACACAGAAAGTCAAATAATTGTTCTCAACTAAACTCGCAGTTAACTTATAACAAATACATGAAGCATCTAATCTCAATTGAGATGAAAATATAATAATTTAAAAAACGTAACAATATTTAAAACATACTTACATTGCTAAAAGTAGATCATGTATTGTTTGTTATATACCAATGTAGCTATTTTGTTTTGTTTGTGTATAGTTTCATTCTTCTGCACTTTATGTGAAGTCAACGAATTTCTCACAGTGAAAGTACAATTGTAAAATAAAATGGAATTCTTATTCCACACAGACAATTAAGAAAAACGTGGTTTACATGTGTCACTGATACCAGCCGATTAACAATAATGTTTACTTATTTATGATATACCTAAAATTTGACTTGTAAGTCGCCTAAATAGACGTCTAAAATATTCAGATCTCTAATACGGCCATCTTATTTTAACATCATATTTAAATTTTCCCGATCATTACACCTTTGTATACAAAACAGAAAAGTGTTTGTCTTAGCTAGTTTAGTAATTATACACATGACATATTAAAGGCAGGCGTATATATTTTTATACTGGCTGCACATTTGTTTAAAATGTCACAGTATATCTATTACAGTTAAATAAATTGTTAATGAAGAATGTCAGAATTCGCCATGAAGTAATTTTAATATTTATAAACATTTGCAAATTTATAATGCAAGTAGTTATTTTTTGTAAAATGCAAATATCCTAGAATGCGAGCAAGGATTCATTAATGTAGTCTAACTGCAAGCAAAATAACTTTTGATACAAAATGCGGTAATTTTCATTTACGAACTTAAATTGGACCAGTGTAAAAAACACAGTAGAGGTATCTAGGACCATCAGAAAAGTAACTCGGATTTGGCACAGTAAAAGAACGAATTAAAGAGCAATTATTAAAAAAAAATCTTTCTGCCGATATGAATATGAAAAAAAAATGGACATGCGACACTAATCACCGAAAACAACGAACTGTGAAAACATTGAAAGATTCCTCGTCAAAATGGTAAAGACATGCAACGCCATTAGGTGTGCACAGTACACTATTCGACAGCCTGCCATTAGAATTTACTGATTTTAAATGTGTTTTACCTGGAACGAATTTCATTACACTTTGTGAACGAATGTTGGTGGGAATGCAGCCTACATTAATTTGTGAATGTGGATTAGAGTTGCGTATGGATCGCTCGCCGATACTTTAAAATTTTTAAATTTAACTTTTATTTTTCATGTGGTATTTTTCTTAATTGCTAAAGGCTGCTGTTGTCTTACCATCCCAACGTTCAAATGCAAGGATCCTTCGATGGACTCGAGGCCACTTTCTTCTCAACATAATTTAATTAAGGTAAATATAGCGAAAACTTTGTATTATTACATACACATAGTACCAAACTCCATATGGAATCTAACGATTAATTCATTATTAAAACTATAATTAATAAAATTTTAACATTATTTGCAACAGGCGTAAATTGATGGAAGTTATTAAAACATCTGAGCTGTATATGTGTCTCAATATTGTCTCTAGAGGCGAGAGGTTGTTATTTACAGTACTTTTCTGAATTTCATCGCATTAGCGAAATAGTATTATTCTTATATTTATTGTTAAACTTATGAACAAAAAAATAATTTCGTTTTGTAGTTGATAAATATTTTAATATATGGGTTTCAGACTAAGTTCAAGTTACATTCTTTTGTAACCAGCAGTAAAGTGTACTATTTAAAAATCATCGTTCGCTTTCAGTGTTAAATAAATTAAAAATATATAATGATTTTTTTAATTTCTTTAGAAGATGGACAATTACACGTAAAAGTACTTTTTATAAACACTTAAGGCAAATCCATTAATCAGATGTTTTGAAAACTAATGGCAAACATCTGTAAAAGTCTGATTTAAGAGGCTAAAAAAGCTAACGTATGGAAGGACTATGCATAAATATGAATTTTAAGCATTAAATTAATTAGGAAATTTTGTTAAGTGATAAGATGGCTTTTCAGTTATTTGAAACAAAAAGGAAAATTCTATTTTCAGCGGAACTAATGTCGAAACCGGTTTTTTTTAATTATAAAATATAAAGTGTCGAACTTCGGTAATTCAATAACTACTTTATGTACTATCAGATACATTCCGATATCCGAAGCGTTTAGCTACATGCTGTTTAAGTGTAAATGGTGGCTTCTCGAATATTGCTACACAATCCAAATTAAGTCTGTTAAAATTTTTGTTACATCTTAATTACTCAAAAAGTTAGAAACAAATCATTCATCCTGGATAAAGTCGCCTTTTATTTTTAGTTAAAAATTGATTGGATTGTAACTTCAAGTGGTTTGTTCTGATATCGCTGGAAGAGTCTGATTCCATTCATCTCGTCATATTTTTTTTTATTGTAGATGTAAATTCTTTGTTGATTGATACGTCATAACGTCATACACGTGCTTCACTCTTCATGTATTTTTTATCACAATGAAATGAACTACAGTTCATAAAAGAATGTCTGACAATTATATGTTTATCAAACGGTTAGGGAAAGAGAGAATATGCCAAATATTTTCATAAGTATATGGGTAACAAGGAATAAGTCCCATTAACGAAAAGGCTCTGAAGCAAGTTACATTGTTTAGATTTAGACGAAAATAAAAGTAAATGAATTCAAATGTTCCTTTTTTTCTTTTATTAAATGCATTTTTTATTCAAAGGTTTTCCGCAAGATGGCACTGTAGCATTCATATAACAGTTTAATAAACTTATATAATTTAAAGTCGTATATTATTTCAGATAAATGTTTATATACTGCAACAAACGCTTATAATTAAGGATAAAAAACAGGTTTTTAATGACAAAACTAAAACCGAATTTTAGTGCTCGTTGTAGTTTAGACAAATCTTAAAACTCAAATGTACAAAAAAAAGTTTCAATTAATACATACAGAAAATGTGGTGTATGTTACAAATATAAAATGATTTCTTTCTTAATATCAGGCGTTTTTGTGCAGATATGAAACTCGAGATAAGTCATGAGAAAAACTTTCCATATACAAATTCAATGAATGATGCTTGCCTTTTAAATTAAGAATGGTGCATACATTAAATTTATCATTATTTCTATTTCAGTCAGAAAGTTTCAGAATTAATGGTAAACGACAATGTGCACATCCACCGATATAATTGAAATAAAACGAAAGAAAGACCGTCTCCTGCCTTTGTATATTTCTTTTATGTGACAAATGTTATTGCATTTTGGAAATTATTGACATAATGTTATTGCACTGTCAGATACACAGAATTCTCGTAGTACTAGAAACATTTTTTCAAAACAATTATTATTTTTATTTTCTTCTCTATATAATTCAAGACTGTATTGTGATCATAACAACAATCTAAGCATTCAAATTATTGTAATTGTTTCTCAGCTTCCGGTTTTAGAAAGATTTACATTTTTATAGGTCAAGGATCCCAAAAACAGGGTATTATTACTAATTTTCTATTATTATAAAGTGTATGAGATTATGCACAGTATTGAACCAAACTTCATCACTTCATATTTGTCTGTGGACGGCAAGTAGAATTTTCTAAATAAATCATTAATTCTTAAAATGCATTATTCATACAAATTGATTAAGAATGTTGTTTATTATTATAGTTCCTGCCACGGAAAAAGCAGTTAAGTAAGCAGGACGAAAATCGAGCAGTGATGAAGATATCATGAAAGCAGATTTTGTCAAATTTTGTATTTACATTTTTTTCCGGAAAACGTGAGACTTTACAGCTCAATTTGCAAAATTTTTCTAGCCAAAAGACGAAAATCAAAATCACTTTTAAATCATTTTTAAAATGCTAAATCGTCTTAACTACTGTGAAACTCCTATGTAAAGAAGTCTGGTCGTTCCACTTAAACACTTTGTTGCGAAGAAAGATCGCTAAGTAGCTATAAATCCAATCTCATGAAAATTTTATAGTAAAATACACCTACATAAAATGATAAAAAAGTACAGCCTACAATGGAAATGTTTGAAAATATATTTTAATTCAAGAAATAACTTTTGTTTTACGTAATGTAGCTATATTAAACAATTTCAATCATTCTAATATCTAAAATATCAAATAATAACCTGAGATAATTAATATTCTTAGCATTAAAAAGTTTCTAACATTAATTTGTACACATTTCTTATCAAAAATACACTGTTCATAAAAATTTTCGAATTATTTTAAGTATTTGAACAAATCAGTTGTAAGATTTCCGTGAACTTGAATAGCCTTGGTACTTTACATAACGCTTTTAGCATTTTTTTAAAAAATGAAATGTTTAAGCATGAAAATAATTTTATTTTCATCCAGTCAACTGAAATAAATTCATACATTCATTGCAATAGCAACTTATCTAGTTAACACCTTCGCGTTAGGAAGTTTTTCCGAAATTTTTAACGTTTTAATTTTTTTAAAAAGAAATTTGTTAAAATGAGGAAATGCTAAGATTAAACTTAGGAAAACTTTACTGGTGTGGTTAAAGAAGGATTCTGAGCACTTTTTGCGGCACGTACACTTTAAAAAAAAATCTGTGAAGGTACTAAACATTTTCTAGGAAACTGGGATTCCAAGAACTTTCCATGTAACGGTAACAGGAAAAACTCATGTAATCGATTCTGAAACTTGAATTTTTGCTGTTACCGTTACAGGAAAAGTTCTTGGAATCCCAGTTTCCTAGAAAAGGTTTAGTACCTTTGCAGATTTTTTTTTTACAGTGTATACGGGTGGTTCATCCCCAAGGGATGAGCCCGTAAGAATCTGAATATATTTCTCTATATGGAATATATTTTTCATAATATGGAGATTAATGTGAATGCTGATGGTGCTCAAAGTCATGATTTCGCAAAAAAATTCATTAAGCGGAAAGCTTCGTGAAATTGGAACTTTCTTTAAGAGAAGTTTGGCTGTAGTTGCCTATTGTATTTTCAATTAACAACGTTTTCAGATAGCAAACACAAACCCCATGGTTATACTACAACCGTAAAAATCATTCAACTTTCTAACCAGTCCTGTGAAAACTGCGTTGAGGTAGGTTAGAGATTAATTCCTTTGCAATGAGCGCTGCGGTTACACTGTAAAAAAATCTGTAATGTTACTGAGATTTTTCTAGTAGATTTGTATGCCTAGATATTTTCATGTAACGATAACAGCAAAATATCATGTAACCAAGAAAGGTTAAATAACTTATTTCTGTTACCGTTACATGAAAAGTTCTTGGAATACAAATCTACTAGCAAAATCTCAGTAACTTTACAGTTTTTTTTTTTTTTTTTTTTTTTTTTTTTTTTTTTTTTTTTTTACATTGTACGTGACACATTGGAGGCTCAAAATCCTTGGGTTTTTTTCCACCAGAATTCTGGAATAAAATTTCACTACTAATTCAGTCATAAACTTTCGACTTATTTCAATCATTAAACTTATCCAATTAATTTAAGAAAATGTTCGTTTTACGAATACTGGGGCCTAAAATATTAATATTTCAGTTTATGTTATCCACGAAGAATTCAAAAAAATCCCATAGTTTGTTGCATATTTATAAGCAGTGGCCGAGATAATGAAAACAAACAAAGCGTAGAGAAAGATGTTAACAAACAACTCGGAGAGATGTTCAAGCCAATAAGGGAAAAGAGGAAGCGATTTTCTTATGGATTAGAGCCATTTTAAGACATTTTTTAATATTTACTCTCATGAATTTTATGCAGCATAATCTAATGAATTTGCCATTATAGGTATTTTAATAAAATCATATAATGATTGAATAAGTAAACGCTTTAGTATTAAATTTGATTTTAAATATTAAAGTTACTTCAAGTATGCTATATTATTTAATTCTGCAAATTTACGATTGTTTATAGCTATATAACTATTTTATTATAAAAAAAATTAATAGGTGTAATAGGTTTTATAGATATTAGATTATTTTATACTATACATTGTTATACTATTTATTACTAGATTATTACTAGACTATTATATGTTAATAGACTATTCTATAGATATTGGATTATTATAATTTAATAGATAGTTACATGAGAATGTCGCCTGCTTCGAAAACCAAATGGGAAAAAAACAAGACCGTAGAAGCAGTGTGCAAATAAACTTTTCCAAGTATGGCGTATTTAAATATTTCTATAAACTTAAGTCGTTATGTTTGTAGTTGATTAATAAATAGCCAGATTTATAATTGTATCATCGAAGATAAGACAAAAAACTGTTTTAAAACATATTATCAGTCAAAATCTTCTTTAAATATTACCCACATTGAATAGGTTATTTTCAATAAATTACATATTTTTTATCAGTGCAAACTATTGTTTACTATAAATAATTACTATTTGTTGCTACTAAAGAAAATCCCAATCTCAAATTTGACGCGGAGTTCTGACAGATATTGAACTTTTAAAAGCATATATTGTTCTATTTTTGAGGGTACAGTGGACTCTTAAAACTATTTTCTTTTAATTTTCAATGAATTTTTTAAAAAATTTCTTAAAACGGTCATAGCATATTATTTCACAATTTTTTTAAAAATATATATTCAATAGTTTTTGAGATACACATTTTTTTTAAAGTAACGAAAAATGGCAATATTCCAAGCTATTGCTCCAAGCGAAACCAATTTTCACATACTTGTTCTAAATGTTTCCATAATAACCCTTTCATACATACAAATAAATGTTACTAAGCATTTTCAGCATATTACTTGTAAAACATTTAAAAAATGATTTTAACTTAATATTTTGTATTTTTCATTAAAAAATCAGTAAAAATTCCATATAACAGATATTTTAAAAATTTAAATCCGTCTAAACAAGTTTATTTCTAGTAACATTTGTTAATACATATATATAGTGTATTTCTTAAAAAAATCAGAAAAATTGGACTCAAAGAATTTCGCACGGAACATTTTGAAATCATAAAAACGATGAAAATATTAATTCTGAGAAAAACAGGTTTTAATAACTACAATGGTTATAATCGTTTAATGTTTTCCTATTGACACAGTTTCAGCTATACATAAGGGATATAATATCATTTCTAGCTTATAGGTAGGGGGACATTGATACATGGGGCACATTGATACACCCCCTGTACTGCACACAGGGTCATTACAGGAAGTTTCACAATAGCTCCAATAGGTGATACTAGTGCACTCAACTATGTACAGAAAGTTTTGGAATGATTCAGTAGTTTGTTGAAATGAGGCGGGTGATTAATTGTTTTTGTAGATCAAAAGTAAATTTGAGTTGTACAATTGAAATAGTATTATACAACTGTTCCAGAATTTTCAACCGAAAAGAATACTCTCTCTGGCAAGTAAAACTACTCTTTATCAGTTTCTCATTCTTTTTTGTGAGATAAATTATGAAGTATTGGATTTAAGACTCATTTTATTCAAAATAGCTGTATCAGGCACATTGATACAGTCTTTTTCAGGGCACATTGATACAACCTAAATCCTTTTCTAGTTCATTTTTTCATTACCTTTTATTATTATTTTTTTTACAATGCACTCCTTAATCAAACCATTTTTCGCTAAAAATTTTTAATATTAGTTTTTATTGAAGTGAAATAGCTTTAATCTCTTTATATTAGAACATTTTACAATATTTTTGCAAAGAGAAGACATGCGAACTTACCCAACATAAAGTGCTAGTAGAACTAATTAAAGAAAAGGACGGCAGCCTGGAAAATCTCAAATTTATATCAATTCTCCAGAGAAAAAAATATTTTCTACATGAAAACTGTTACATAAGAGAAACAAGCTGCAGAACAGCACAGGATAATTATATTAAAAACAGACTTTTTAAGATAATTATCCTTTATTTTATGTTTATAAAATGATTTATAAAGACAAAGCTTGGTGATTTTTCATCTTTCCTAAGTAAGAAGATAATGCTGGGGTTGAAGTATCAGATATGACCAAGTTATTACTGCCAACTATCAGACAAGGAACAGTCAGAACATCAGGTCATTATATATTTCATTTTGATTGCTTTAATATTGATTATAAGGTACCTGTGCCTAATATGGTCACCCTAAGGAAAATTTATTTTTTTCACCCCCATGTACACGTGGTAGGACCCCAAAAATATATGACCATGATCCCTGGACTGTTGACCATTATTATTAAAATTAGCGGCCTTGTAACTACTCCGGTTTAATTTAAATGATAAAAACAAAAAATGTTTACAAATGTCCATATAAGGAACCACTAGTTCCTATTATGGACAGGTGGCTCCTTATTGACCTAATACACAGGGTGTACGGAAGAGCCACTCTTCTATGAAATTTTAGAGGAGAGGGGATAAAAAAATACATTTTAAAGTATTGCGGAGGAGGGGAAAGCACAGTAAATATTTTCAGAAAATGCATTTTAGAACGGGGGGATATTTTCGGTTGTGGCTCATCGAAGACCGATGGAAAGCACCCTAGTTACTACAAAATATTATGAAATAATGTAGGTGGTTTTGCTTAGCTTTCAATTTTTGTGAATCTGAATATTCGCCCTCTGTACTTCCAATGTGGACATAGGGTGTCCATATTGGGAATCGGGAGTAGTTTTATTAAATCTTGTAATAAATAAATAAAGAAAAATTTTTAAAGCAATGTATGGAAAAGCAATCGAAAATATGTTATAAAAGCTTTCTAAAACACTCCACTTTTCAACATTTAAAGTAATTTTACAATATCTAATAAGACTTTAAGCTTACCTGTACCTAAGACCAACATACCACGAAACAACAAGTTTCCTTCTAAATGGCGAACAGCGCGCTTTTTTGTACTTTCCTGGCTTAATTAATTATCTTTTCGATTGCTTTTCTTCATGGACATGTAACGCGATCTCTCTATCAAAATTGTTACTTTTAAAAATATTAGGGTTGTCTATATTCAGAGCACTGTCCATATAAGGTACAAGTACCTTAAATAAAGTGTGGGTTATTTGAATTTTTTAAAATAATATAAAATGGTTTGCTAAGTATTTTTTTTATGAAAAATATGCATTGGTGTTATTTTGTCTATATTTTTCCCAGACGTATCAAAGTGTATCAATCTGCCCCGGTGATGGGGCACATTGATACAAATTACTTTTTTTGATTTTTTTAAAATTACATGCAAAAATAATATATAAAACAACGATTGTACATTTTTATAACACACTACACAGGTTTTGCTGACATCAGATACAAAAATAACTTGACATTTCTGCTTTCTAGACACCAAAAAGCTTTTTAGAAAAAAGCTGTATCAATGTACCCCACTTCCCCTAATTGTTTCATGTTTGTATGGTAAATTTACATAAAATGTGTGGCTTCGACAGTAATTCATGCAAAGAAAGTAAAGTACCTAAATTTTAAAAAATCTTTTCAAAACTAACTTTTTTATTTTCTCTTGAATTTTTAAAAATTTATCTGGAGATATTCATTGTATAAATACCTCATATTTAACAAATTTTTGTAAAATATATTGAATATTTGTTGAGAAATAGAGTTTTTTTCACTTTACGCTAACAAGATTGGGGACAAAAATCAATTCCTCTAAATACAAGGTAAACAAACGCTAAAAGAAACAGTTAAAAGTTACATTTAAAGTACTGTTTTGTTTAATCGCAAAACTGATAAGTATACATGCAAAATAATGACATTGAGTAATATAAAACGAAAAACTAAGCAAAATTTTACGGCTGCGAATCGGCGAAAATGTAAACAAAGGGGCGTGGTATAATCAGCTGATTGAACAAAAATGCTTGTAACTCCAGTAAAAGTAGTCGAAATTGAAAAATTCTTTTTGCTTTCAATAGCAGGGAGTTCATATAATGTTATTCTTTTAAAAATCAAAATTCGACAATTTGATGATTTCTTGCGTTTGTGAAAGTCCCCTGTACTCTTAAAAGAGATTGATCGAAAATTCGGCTTTGTTTTCGTTTTTAGCTCAAAACTAAAATTTCAACCCAAAATGTTGTTGAAAATGCAGTCGCACCGAAAGTTGACCAAAACTATATGTTTTCCAAAAATTTTGTTTCTTCCTTCGGCAATGTTCAACTTTATTTACTGTTTTGAGTTGTATTAGCTTAAACGGACACTTTTTTTTAAAAATCTATTTGAGTCGCCGTTTTTTATTGTTAGTCACGACTGACTCAAGACGAGAGTACAAATTATAAATCAAGCAATATATGTATAATTGGACTTTAGAGATGCTTTTCACGTACTCATTAAAAGCATGTAGATTTAACAGAACAGAAATCTTTAGTTTGAAACTCCAGTTGTGTTTCGAATACTCTTTGAGAAAGTTATATTATAATAGATGATCAGATATAAAAATCATGAGAAAAGGTTAATCAAAGAGAATTAACTTAATATATTTTTAATTTAGTAAATGAATATCGTATAGTTTAAGAATTATTGAGTGAAGACATGGATTCATTACATCTTTTTGTGTATGAAAATAAAAAGTTTTAATGAGAGAGATAGAGAGAGCTAACTTGGGTCAAATGTATATTTAATTAATAATGTTGTATATTTATGTATGTATTCATTGCTATAAAAAATTGAACAATTCCGTTTTCGTTTTGGCCAAAATAGGAAAAATATTGAAATTCGGTTTTTATCTAAAAAGTTTTTTTACTCGATTCTTAGTTTTTTACATAATCAATAATAATAATAGTAATAATGTATAATAATAATAATATAACTATTATATATATATATGTGTGTGTGTGTGTATGTACGTGTGTGTGTGGCTAAACAAACAAAGAAGTAAAATTTAACTTTTGTATCAAAAACACACAAAAAAACAGCAGTTTTAAACATATCCTAAAATGTTTTATTGGGAAAAACTAATGCCTTGAATTAAGAATATATATATATATATATACATATATATATACACTATATTGCCATTGATTATGGGACACTTGCGATTTTAGACATTTTACTAAATATCTAGAAAAATACATGAGGAATCTTCTCGAAACTCTTAGTGTATAAATATAATAGTATAAGTCATACATCTCAGTGAAGATTTTTTCCCGAAACTCCAAAGGGGACCGTCAACAAATTAAAAAAAATGAATATCTTTTGAATAACCCTGTCAAAACTAATGTAGCAAAAGCGCTCAAACTCTAGATTGTGATTGAATGCCTTATTGTAATAAGCCTTGTTCATTTTTATGCAAATAGCATGCATACTCGAAGAGTAATTAAGGTTTTTATAAAAATGATCCCAAACTTTTCCAAGTTTTTTCCTTATAATTTTCAGAGTTCTTAATATAAAATATTATTTTTTTCAGAAAATATGACAAACAACATTGCACACAGTACCCTGTAATAAGAATTAAAAAATAATGAAAATTGCATAAAAAATGAGTTGGTTTACTAAATAATGTTTTACTGCGCACGCGTCAGAGATATCAAAATTTCATTTGCATATTATGTTAGCTAAATGTATAGAGCAACTTTTGTGAAAGTCACAAAATCATAACTTGAAAATTCTGACAATAATCGTCAATTGAATATGTCGAAAATCCGTTATTCTCAAAATGAAGCAAAAACAAGAGGGGTTGTATCCATATATTCATTGATTAGTGTCAATATAGAATACACAATATGGGATGTACATTGCATTTGGATAAAATACCTCATTTTGGAAACAACGGATTTTGTCCTTTTTCTATAGACGATTACTTTCAGAATTTTCAAGCTATGATTTTGAAACTTTTACAAAAGTTGCTCTATACATTTAGCTAACATAATATGCAAATGAAATTTTGATATCTTTGACGCATGCGCAGTAAAAAATTATATAGTAAACCTACTCATTTTTCATACAATTTTTATTTTTTTTTAATTCTGATTACAGGGTACTGTGTGCAATGTTGTTTGTCATATTTTCTGAAAAAAAAAATATTATTTTATATTAAGAACTCTGAAAATTATAATGGAAAAACTTGGAAAAATTTGGAACCATTTTTATAAAAACCTTAATTACTCTTCGAGTATACATGCTATTTGCATAAAAATGAACAAGGCTTATTACAATAAGGCATTCAATCACAATCTAGAGTTTGAGCGCTTTTGCTACATTAGTTTTGACAGGGTTATTCAAAAGATATTCATTCTTTTTTAATTTGTTGACGGTCCCCTATGGCGTTTCGGTAAAAAATTTTTACAGAGATGTATGACGTATACTATTATATTTATACACTAAGAGTTTCGAGATGATTCCTCATGTATTTTTCTGGATATTTAGTAAAATGTCTAAAATCGCAAGTGTTCCATAATCAATGGCAATATAGTGTATATATATATATATATATATATATATATATATATATATATATATATATATATATATATATATTATATAATTTTTGATTGAAAAAAAAGAAATATTTTAACATGGGATTTTAGAAAGTCAATTATTACCATAGAAAAACATGTTCAGAATTCAAATGTTGAGAGTATAAAAATATTATTTAAACATTACTTGAGCTTTTTCAGTATTTCTGGAAATTTAAGAACTTAGTTTTACCGATATTAATTATTCAGGATTTTGTTTTACCATTTTTATAAAAATGGTAAAATCGATAAAACTAAAACAGATCTTAAAACATATTTCCGATATAAAATCTTTTAAAATACTTGCCTACTCTGTTTATTTTACTTCCATTAAAATGCATTTTATGATGCTAAACGCGTACCCCAGGGATTCTGCAACTACAGAAATCGACCTATCTCAGCCACTGAGTTCAGTTAGAGGTTAAAGTTTATTCCGAAATCTTATTTTTATGCAAAAAATTGTAAAGAAAAGCTCCAGTTCAGCACACAAAGTTGAAAGTAAAAATGCATGAGTCAACAACTCAAGAAAAGCAGAGATTTCTTTAGAACTCAAAATTATTTTAAGTGTTAAATCTTAGAAAGCGATATCCCGAATTTAATGACTGTGAATTTCAATACATTTTTATTTAATAAATATTAATGTAAAAGATTATTTTATAATTCTTAATGAACTTTCTCTGATTTATACTTAATCGGATTATATCGCTGGAGTTATCATTTGTTAACACTTCTCAGGTGTATTATTAAAACTTGCGTTCTATTATATAAGCATGCACTAATTATTTTTTAATTTATTCATTTATTGTCATATATAAAATATCTATACGTTATTATTAATTACATTGTTCAGTTTTGGACTAGTTCTTTGAAAAAGAATTAAATTTATAAACGCCACTTTATTGATGCACTTTTACATATGTAGCGAATGTAATACATTTTCAAAAACATCCGTAAATTTAAAGAATATTTCAGGGTTATTATTATTATTATTATTATTATTATTAAAGCACAGAAATGTTCGCTATAATTTTCTGCGGAAATAAAGAAAATTCATTAAACTAAAGCATAAATTAATGAAATTCCTCCAATTTACAGCTGCATTTTCGACCAATCCATACATGCAAAGTATGATTTCCCATTAGATACTCAATTTTTACATATTTATTACCTTAAAATACGAAATATTTATGAGTCTAAACTGAAAATATCATAAGATTATCCAGTAAAACTATACAATTTTTTTTTCAAATAATGAAGAAATCACTTTTAATCACAGGTTTATTCCGACATGTTGCTGCCTAAAATTAAAATAAAATAATAAAAATAAAAAATTAGAGAGCATTGGCTATTTAAAGTTTTAAATTTTCGCACATTTTCTAATTACAAATAATGCATGTACATAGTATTTTATGTGAATTAACAATATTTTAATTATAAGTTTGTGGATAAAAATATTTTTTTAAACAATATAAAAGTCACTCTATAAAATATTAAAAGCTAAAACATTTATATTCTCGATTTTATTTTCTTTAAATTGAACTGCATTTTTGGATGATAAAGAAAGACCCTAACGTTTACTCAAGCTCTGAAGCTCGTAAATGAATCAATCTCCACAACCAGATGTCTAAACACTGCAAATCTACCGAGCTCGGTTAGAAAGTAAGCATTCACTGTAATATTTTGTTATTTTTCATGAGTCCAAAACCGCGAAAAGACACAAACAAACAAAGGGGAGTGAAAGAATAACCGAGCTGAAAAATCAAGAAAAACACATATTTCAAAAGCGTCTCTGAAAAAAAAATGTGTCCTCAGAACTGAGTAAAAATTCCATAGTTTTTGGTACTTCACCTACTCAAAATTGATCCGATCCAAATGTACTCAAAAATTGAGAAACACATGTTCTCATTTTTGATTCCATGGTTGTGATCAAATGTAAATCGCTACGAACTGAATTCTGAATTTACAAATTAAATTAAAAATATACTGGCTTTTATTTCTTGCACAAAATTATTAACAATAAACGTTTAATTGAATATTTGTAAGAATATTTGAAAATATTTGAATATTTGAAAATAATTTGCAAAATACTTAAATCGAGTATTTTTATGACTAGACATTATTTGCAAGAACTTTTGAGTTATTTTATAGTACCGTGCATAATTTAATATTTGCATTAATAAGCATCTTCCATGCCGCCCTAAAATGGAAAACAATACCGGGTACAAAATTATCATTTGTTGAGGTTTGATAACATGTGATGCTTCAAAATTGAGAAAGCAATGTGATCATTTTTTACCCAAACATATTACATTCGATATGAGTACTTCGATTTACTCATTTTCGAGTAGGGGAGAGTGGGGATACTTGAGCATAGGGGATACTTGAGCCACCCCTATTATCTCTACAGTTGGTTAATTTTTCTTTCTAAAACTGTCAGTATGATAACATATTTATAGTTCTGAACATGTAAAAAAGAAATAACACATCTTGGTACCATTTTGAAACTATAGTGATTAATAGTTGTCTTTTCCCTATCTGAAGTAAATATTTGGGTGCATGGCTTTTTTGTTTTTTTGTAATCAAAGTTTTGTTTAAAGTTGCAACTATATACATACATTCAATAAGCATAATTTCAATTGTATTTTGAGTCTAAAATAGTTCTAATAGCTGCATGCTTTATTTAGTAAAACTCTGGGAAGCAAAAATAGTGATAGTGGGGATACTTGAGCCAATGAGAGTGGGGATACTTGAGCCATGTCTCAACCATCCCCACTAGAAATTAAACATGGGTGAAACAAACAAAAAATAAAATTCCATCCTTATATTCACTAATAGATATTTTTCTGGATGAAAGGGAGAATTATTTTTCATTTTATTTTTTTTTTTTTTTCTAAAAAAAATAACGACCTAAAAATTTTTAAAAATGTATATTTTTTAAATGAAAATATCTATTTTATTTTTCATTTTGACTAACAAAATAGCCTGTCTAGATAAATGTAAACATAGTTTTCAATTTAACTTTCATTAAATTAAAATAACTTTTTAAAACGGTTTTACAGGCTATAATCTCTAATACTTTAATTAGTTAGGTCCAACATATTAAAATATTTATTTTTTAATATAACATATTAAGATTAATATTTTATATTGAAATTGTAATCTCTGTTGCTGTAACTTTTTTTAACTAAGTTAATTGAAGAAGAATTGGTAAAAAGAGCGCACAAAATACAAGAAAAGCAACAAAAATCGCAATTCAAACTTACCTGCATGGAGCCAAAGAGGAAGACAAAATCTTTTCCTGTGAAATCAAAAAAGTGTTTGAAATAGTAGAACGATACATCTGGCTTAAATTCCGACAGCTACTAAATTAAAAGCATGAGTTCGACAATATCATTAGAGGAAAATTCTGTCAATGATGGTGATGATGTGAAAAGAAAACCTTCTATTGATGGTTGATTACTAATAATATATGCCAGAAAGAAAACTGTAAAAATATTTGTTGGATAAGTGCTTAATATTTTGAAAATAAAATTTGCCCGAAGAATTGCATATTTCAAATTTAAATGGCTCTGAACTGGGGATGTTTCTACCGTCGTTATAACTCAAGTTGAAATTATCCTCCGACAACCAGTTTTAACGATAAAAAAATGATCGTATTACTAGCTTTGTTTTCTCAATTGGTTTTGAAGGACTTTACGTTTCATAATTTATCATTCTGTAAAATGTTTGTGCAAAAATAAAGCTAAAAAAAATTACTTTTGTAGGTATTATTCCTTAGTGGATCAAGTATCCCTACACTATGGCTCAAGTATCCCCGCCATGGGGATACTTGAGCCACGATGTAAAACAAAAAATAAACATTTATTATGCATAGAAAAATAGTTCAAAATTAATGGAAAGTGGTTTTTAGTTGAAGAAAAAATATCAAATTTTCATTTTCAATATTTTATTTTGTTCTAAAAAAATATAAAAAATTAAAAAAAAATTAAAATTCAAAAAATGGCTCAAGTATCCCCATCTTCCCCTACTTCATTTTTTTGTGTGTGATTAAGTAGTTTTAAAAGTTAAGTCTTGAAGAGAATCTTTGCTAATTTTACACAATCATAATTGTGGATTTTGAGACATATTTAGTTAGAGTCTAATTGCTAGTATGAAATTAATTTGACTAAAACAAATTTTACCAAGGAAATCTAATATTTGTAAGATAATTAATATTTAGAAGTTTGGATGTTTTATATTAAAGTGAAAAAAATGCCATAATATATAAATAGCAAATTTCTGAGTATTTAAAACTTTAACAAGTTAATTTCTATGAAAATCAGTTCAAGACAACCTAAATCTTTTTAACACCTGAAGAGTTTTGCTAGAAAAACTCTTTTCTAAAATTTTTTATGGTTAACGCTAATTAATAGGATTATATTTATTTGTAACACAATGGTGTCGTGCAGCTGCGGCATAAAATCACAGAAAAAGGGGAAATTAAATTTCTTTGATCTTTTGGACCACATACAAAATTGTGTAGGTCAGGTAATAAAGGAAATTAATCTATGGTAAAAAATAAAAGTGTGATTGCTGATCACCTAATATAATAATTAAAATAATGCTTTCACTAGATGAAAGAAAACACGATAATGTGTGTTTATAAAAATCATGTGATTAAATTTTATATATTTTTAAAAGATGATGAATCTCATCAAGCAGGAATTTCAAGTTTATAAGAAATTTTTGAAGTACTAAAAGTTAATGAAAACAACTTAAAAAACCCATTGTTTACACCTGACGTCTAATTTTTGGGTGTAAATCAAGTGCGCCCACAAGTAGGAGGATATCATCTAATGCGCTTGCAGCTTCTTTCCCACCTGTATCTTTTGCTCTTGAGGGGGTGAAATAAGAAATCCATCATTCTATTGAGGGTTGCTTTAATGAGATTTTTTCCTATAAATCTTCTGGGTGAAAATTGAGCCATGGTCTCTTTGCGACAGTATTCATAACACTTATAAAAACTTGGTCTACATTCATCTAGCAATGCATTACGCCTTATTGTGACTTGGATAAAAAAAAATTCCATTTATAATGACAAAAAATGTTTAAAATTCATAAAATTCAAGTTAATAATCTCGGTAAGTTTTTTTGTACAAAAATGAAAGTTTTATTGCTTTACTTATTAATACACGGAGAAAGTTTTACTAAAGATATAGTACTTAAATCTCTCAAAAAAATTTAATTTCTGTTACTTTTTAAAAATAATGTTTTTTATAGAAACGTAGTTAACCCTCTAGGGCATGATTTTTTATTTTTCTTTAAAAAATATATTTAATTCCGTATCGGGCATACATTAAAGATGTATGATCTCTGTGCAAGAATTTCATACTGGAATGTTTGAGATAACGTTGCTAAATGTTTGATAATACGTTTTTTAACATTTTTTAAATAACTACAATGTTTAATCAAACGATGTGTTTAAAAAAATTGTGGAACATGTTAAAAATTTATTCAGAAATTTTGCGTATGCCTTATGCATCGTTATATTTTTTGTATACATATAGAAAGAATGGTTTTAATAGTATATATAATCAGAAATAATAGTATATGATCAAAGTTGAATTCAGGGTGGTAGTGTAGGAGGGACATTTCTACGGAGCAATAAGATGTCCCCGCTGGAATATTGCACATTTTGTGTTTTCAACAATTTAAAAATGCAACCTAGCCCCCGAAACTTTATGATGCCTTCCCCTCCAGAAAAATGTAGCTGAATTTAACAATGTATTTAATAGTTAAAGAGCTAATTTAGTCACATGGTCAGACTTGCTCGCTAAATTTAATGCTACGAAAGAAAAATTTTAACGATATCTCATTTGCATTTTAATATTTTAAAATAATTTTTTCTTGCATTGTATAGCTGAGATTTATCTTTAACTCAGCTCTTTTTTTTTTTTTTGATCTTGTTTTCAGATTTTTTTCAGGAGGATGCTTTCACTTTCGAAACCGGTATCTATAAACAAAATCGAAAAAGTGGAAAATGCCCTTTGTACAGATCGATTTCATCTAGCCAATTCAAAAAGCTATTACAAAAACTGTTTAAAAATACTGAAATGCAAACGAGATATCTTTAAAACTTTCTTTCATGGGATTAGCATTAATGGGCGGGTCATTTCAGTTGATTGAAATAGTCTCTTAAGGATCAATGTTTTCATTTTTAAAAAAAGGGTCAAGTTTTGTAATTAGGTACGTTTTCGTAAGTTCTAACACTACCATAAAGTTTTTAATATTTGAAAAATCGAACATGTCATTATGTTCATGTGATGATAATTAATTGTATGGATTTTTTATCATCATACTTTTATTATCATTATTATATCCTTTTTTATTTTCAATTTGTGCATTTTTTATTATCAGATATACCATTTTATAGCGTATTTTTCTCTGTTTTAATGGTTATTATTAAGAAAAACTTATTATATACGTATATAAAATATATGTGTATAAAAGTTTTAAGAGTTTAAGAAAAACAAGACATTGTTAGCGGAAAATATCGATAAAGCGCCCAATTTAGCGAACTAACGCCAACAGAAAATCGTCTTTCTACCAGCAGAAGCTATCACTTCGTTCCCACAAGCACAAGAGAAGGGGTGACAATGATATTCGGTCCTCCTGAGGCCGGGCGTATTTTCAGAAAGAATCATGTTTTGAGCACCAGCCTTGGCGAGTTGGCGAAAATGAAAACGTTCAGCTATTTGCATCGCCAAACGGTAGTCGTCGTTTTGTTTTGATTTTCAAATTCGAAATGGCGGATGTTTTGTGAAATTTAAAGCATTTTAATCTGAAAAAGCTCTTTGTTTTAAACTGTGTTTTAACTCTAAACAACGGTGAATAACATTTCCTCATATTATATCCTCGGAAAAACAAATTAACAATAAGCACGATCTCTTTACAGAAGGAAGGGTTGCTATTCGCTAGGCGTTTGATGTCATAAACAAGAAATGGTGCGTAACATTGACTCCATCTTCGCGCCAACAGTTTTTCTGGCGATAAGGTGCTGAAAACGTGATTCTTTCTAAAAATGCAGTCCGGGCGCACTTGATGCAGGGGAAAGCAAAGGAGGGTCGCAGTGGCGCACTAAGCCGGGCTCTTATTTTTTGAGCTCGAAAAATGCATTTTAATAATTGTATTAGGAATTGAGTATTCGCACATTTAAAATTTCTCATAAGTTAATTTGAGTTTTCGCAATCATGAAGCTTCAAAAAAGCGGCTTCTTAATATATAATTTACTTAATTTCTTAAATTTAATTAGAAAAGCAGATTAAAAAAAACTAAAACCATTATGCACAGGACATGAAAATAGATACATTCAAAACTAATATTTCCAAGCCTTTCTAGAAATTTAAGTACTTGTGTGTACTACTTAATAGTTCTTGAATATTCAGAACTTTCGTTATTTCTTATCTAGTTATTGAACCAAATTACATACAGTTAATTATACCAAATTCATTCTAATAGTTTACTTATAGTGAAATTTTTTAAAGACGTAACATTGTTAATTTATCTGATTTTCCTCTCGATAAACTGTATTTTACTATGGCAAACGAAAATCTTAAGTACAGTACAGATATTTCTTGAATAAGGATGGCCATTGAAATAATCAGCATTGTAAATCTGCACTTTGATCGCAGCAGCAAAGCTAATAATTGCTATACATTAGAATTACGGAAAAAGATTAAGTAATGATAAAAAAGCATCTCATTCCCATATTATTTAAAAATTATTAAAAAAACTAGGCTATACAGCCGAGCACAAAAAGAAAAACCTCTCAGTTTCAGAACAAACGGAATTAAGCATAATTTCTTCGCAAAAAACCTTTTTATTTGGAAATTCTTTAAGGTATGTGCGTATGTCGAATAACTTTTTTTTTCATTAAGGCATTTTCATCAAAAACATTTGTTTCAGCTTAAAACAGAGACTAAAACTATGAATTCATATAAATATTTAATGGAGTTTCAATTAGCTTTACAAAATTTTTTATTTTTTATTCTACTATCACTTTCTATTTATTTTAATTATTATTATTATTATTTTTAACTTATAAATACAGTTAGCCTTTTTCTCTTCCAATGGCTCATTTTATAAAAAAAATATTCATCTAAAGACTGGCGCATAATTGCTATCTCCCTAGATAAGCTTGAACTTTAAATCATTTATCACTGTTTAGTTTCATTTTTAGACGCGTTCGAAATTTTATAAAAATGTAGCAGCAAAAGTCGTGATTCAGTACTGTCCATCCTATTAAAAAATGCAAAAACTACCCAATCGAGTCCTTTTTAAATTTCAAATATATAATTATTAAATATGTTTGTCGAGTCATTTCAAATTTTATGAAAGTAGGATGCATAGATCAATTACAAGGGCAATCAAAATTATTCCGTTACCTTACATCCGATGGGAAAAAACAGTTTCAAGTGTAATTTAATGATGTCACACTCTTTCGAACATAATAAAATTGATATGCATCTGTGAAGTATAGACTAAAATATACATTCTGTCCAATCTGAGGGGCAAAGAATATTTTTTGTTAATTTATAGGGCCACACCAAAGTATTTCATTACATAATGAAATAGAAGGAGACATTGTTTGAAGTACATTTCAGATTTATTAAACTATTTCACAATTTATTAAATTGATATAGTTTCTGAGGTTTACTAAAGGTTGCAAGTAATATTTACAGAGACACACAAACTAATATAGCAAGATCTGAATATTTTTAAAACTCCGTTCAGTAATAACGCACCTCATTTACTACGTTTTATATAAAAAAAATCAGCTCAAATTTCGATCAAAAAATAAAAAAAAGAAATATATTAGTTCCTAATCGAAGCAAAATAAAAATTAAGGAGGTTTTTACTGAAATACAATCTTTTAAAAAGATAAAAATATCGCCAGAAATGAGAATACTTTTCGCCAAATGCTCAATTATTTCTAGTATCTAATTAGTTATTTTAACGCATACTGTTTCAGAAACTTTGTAAAACTTCGAAACTAATTAAAAAGAATATATTTAATAGGTATTTGAATTTGAGATGATGAAACTTTGACAGAACTTTTAAAATTTGTTTAACAGCATAATTAATAACGCAAAAAAGTTTATCTCCAATGAAAGCGGAACTGGCGTCCTAATTTATCAGCATTTTTTCGTCGAGACTGCTATTATCGAATATTTCTGAAAAATATAAATTTTGCAATGTGTTTACTGCGAACAAAGGACATAATTTTGTTCGATTAATGTAGTTTTTATCAGTTGCTGAAATCTCAAAGCGATATACAACAACCCTTTTATTTGCGTTAATTTGTCTGTGGTTAAGACGTTTTGTTTTTGAGAATTATTCTTTAAAGAGAATTTTCTTTTCGTTTTTGAAAATGGATAATTTGTATGAAGATAACAAAGTTAAACTAAAGTTATTCAAAAGTAAAATATTTTAAGTCATTTTTTATTAACTTTATTGACTTTATTCTATTTTTACCAGAAGAAAATTTTGGATTCTTGAAAATCTTTTCGACTTTCAGTTTTTGACGGCTTTAAATGTTTAAGAACGGTTTGACAGTTTTTATAAAATGTCTATCCGTGAGTCTGTCTATGTGTCTAACAGTTTGTGACACAAAGGTTGTGGGCGCTCTGTATCAAAAACCAATGTGAAGATTTTAATCAAATTGCGTGAGAATTTGTCATACATCTGTACCTGTTATGTTCTGGTGTAAATTACGTGACACGTGACATTGCTATGCTGCACTTTTTATGGTTTCTGCGATCTGTATCTTAAGGTTTAAAACGGGGGATTTCGATCAACGTCATATTCTGTTGAATATTTGACATATGTAGTTTCGGATTAGGTTTCGGTGCATACCGCTGGGCGATTGTTGATGCTATTTTCGGTTGTTCATAATTTCCGTTATTGCTATATGTCAAGAAAAAATAGTTTCTCATTATATTTTGATGGCAGACTATTTGATTTATATGAAAAAAATTGTGAATAATGACCATACGAGAGTTTTTACTTTAGGATTTATTTTTTGTAGCATTTGACGGATTTGACCGGTAGTTTCTTCCAGGTTTTCACGGATTTAACCCTTTATCAGGCAAGTCAATTCTCTGGTTAACATTTTAAAAAGGTTTACTGCCACCAGAACTTATAAACAAATTTATTTTAAAATAAAAAGTGCCATTTCCGTTAATTTAAGATAAACACAAATTATCTCACTAAAAATTTCGGTATGTATCAATAATTTTTTAATAAAAAGTAGGTGGTAGGAACATTACCATTGCCTGATAAAGGGTTAAACGTTTAAGAAAGGTTTGATTGCTTTATAAAATAGTTGTCCGTTGGTCTATCTATGTATTTATTTGTATCTATCACAAAAACTGTGGGCACTCTATATCAAGAACTAATACGAAAATTTTAATCAATTTGCATTAGAATTTGACGTAAATTTGTACTGATTTTGTTTTGGTTTAAATTGCCTAACTAGTAGTACTGCTATGCTGTATTTTTTACAGTTTCCGCGATAGCTATCTCTCAATATATAAAGAATGGAATTTCGAAGAACGTCATATTCTGTTAAACATTTGACATAAGTATATTAATCTACATTAGCTGTGATTGTATATCGCTCGGCAATTATCGATGGTGTGCTGTGTTGCTCATTATTTCCGTTATAGCTATATCTCAAGAAAGCTAAGAATAATTGGTGGGTTTTTTTTAACAGTCACAAATTTTGCCAAGTTTCTTGCTTATAATTTACAGAGTTCTTAATATATAAGTATCCTTTTCAGAAAATATGAAAAACAACGTTATATATAGCGCTCTAAAATAAAAATTAAAAATTAAAGTTTAATGAAAAATTAGCATATTTACTAAATAATGATTTACTGCGCAGGCATGAAATTAATCAAAATATAATATACATGATGTGTTAGTCAAATGTAGAGAACAACTATCGTAATAAGTCTCAAAAATATATTTTGAAAATTCTGAAAGGATTCGTCGATAAAATAAGTTCATAATACGTTATTCCCAAACTGAAGTATAAAGATGAAGGGCTGTATCCCTATATCCATTGATTAGTGTCAATATAGCATACACAATATAGAACGTACTGCTATATTTATATACAGTCCCTCATCTTTTTGTTTTATTTTGGGAACAACGGATTTTGAGCTTATTCTGTTGATGATAATTTTCAGAATTTTCAAACTGTGATTTTAAGCTCCATCGCAATACTCTATCATATATCTTAACTATTATGCAAATCATATCTTGATTTTGTTCGCGCATGCGCAGAGAAACATTAATTAATAAACCTGATCATTTTTCATAGAATTTTTATTATTTTTTAATTGTGATTGCAGAGTATTGTGTGAAATTTTCTGTCATATTTTCTGAAAAGAAAATTTTTTATATTTAGAACTTTGCAAATTATAAGCAAATAACTTGGAAAAATTTGGGATTGCTTTTATAAAAACCTTAATTGCACTACGAGTTTAAAAGCTATCCGCATAAAAATGAACACAGTTAATTACAATACGCCACTTAATCTTAATCTAAAGTTTGACTTATCATTTTTGACCGGGCTATCCAAAAGATATTCGTTCTTTTTCAATTTATTGACAGCTTTCTATGGAGTTTCGGGAAAAAATGTTCACGAAAATGTGCGACCTGTACTATTATGTTTACACACTTAGAGTTTCAGGTTAATTCCTCATGTTTTTTTCTAGATATTTAACAAAATATCTAAAGTCGCAAGTGACCCGTCACCTTTGGCCGTATAGTGTATGTATAAAATATCCATAGCGAATAACGCATGTGTTATTTTTATTTCTGTACCAATGAAACACTATGCAAAGTTTAATAAATGTTATGGAAATGTATTTGTTATTTCTATATAATGCCTATTTGTGCATATCTGTTTTTAATGTGTGATTTTCTTTTATTTTTTAGGTAAGTGCAGTTCAATTTCTTACGAAGCTTAAAGCACAGTAGGTTTCTTATATCTATTTTTATTCATTACGAATATACATGCCATCCTCATAAAAATGGACACAGTTTATTAAAATAAGCCACATAATCATAATCTGCAATTTGAACGCTTTTGTTTCATTAGTTTTAACAAAGTTATCCAAAAAAATGTTCGTTATGTTTCAGTTTGTTCACGTCCCCAATGAGATTTAAAAAAAATATATTCTCCGAAATATATGATTTGTATTATTAGGTTCACACACCTGGAGTTTCAGAATAATTCCTCATGTATTTTTCTTGATATTTAAAAAAAAGTCTAAAATTGAAAGTGACCGGTCACTTTTGACCATATAGTGTAAGTAATGTGGTGCCTTCATTAGAATCTATATAAGTTCACAAGGACATAATCATAGAAAGAAGTTCCATCTCTCTTGTCCTTTTTTATAATACTGTAACTTACAAAATAATAAACCTCCTCCAAACATGCCAGATCTTGAATTCACCTTTTTTAAAATTAAAAATGCTAGAAAGCAGAAAGTCTCATATTTTTGTTTGAATGTTTAAGTTAACCAAATGTTGAATTGACAAATGTAGTACTTCAAAGATTTGATTAATTTTTGTTGCTGTGCTTCGATCTTAAATTTGCATGCCACCTTAGATGACATGTATTTTTATATATATATGTATATCTATATATCTATATATATATATAGATAGATAGATATATACATGACATTTTAAAGTTAGGGGGGCAGAAACATCATCGCCAGGTTTCCCTTTCTCCGCACAGAAGTCATGCCCAGCAAGAAAAAGCAAAATCAATAAATGTAGAAGATCTAGTAAATCACTCTTTGGCTGCTGCAAGTTCATTTTATTAAACTGTAACTAGAATAGAGAGAAAAGCTCCTTTTTCAGACGATCTTTTACCGAAACATCCAAAAAAATATTCCATCATTTACTACATCCAGCCGTACTCATGGAAGAGAGAACCCAAGAATCCTTCTTCTTACCACCTCTCCAGGCTTCTCCCCTTTTTAAATCTAAAAAGAAAATTCTAGAACATTATTTAGTCTCAAACCATCATTCTTTTATGTAAACATAACTGATACCCAGAGTCGAGATTACTATTTGACAGACAACAATTTTATAAAAAATATATTATTTAACCAATTTATAATCGACTCAGAATTTTAAATATCTTAGGCAGACGATTTTTATAGACGATTAATTTTAGAGGAAAAAGAAAAGAAATGAATTTATTGATATGCACAATATCAAATGTTGACAGAGGGAAAATAAATAAATAGATAAAATAATATAATGATATTTTTTTAAAGGTAAGGTTTTTGGAATAAATTTAATAAGACTTTCTTAAAAAGGGTTGATAAAAACATAGAAAAATGAGTTTTATTTGGAATATTAAGAAATAAAGCTTAATTAAGAACATTTTTTATTTAGAGCCATCTTTTTAAATTTACGCATACTGGAATAAATGTTTTTTAAGGCGAATTAAGAATTTATATCGTTTCCATAAAGATTAACAGATTAGATCTAGAAACAAGATTTTAATTTAATAAGTTGAAGAAAGTACGGAATATTATTATAAGGAAATTAATATAGCATAAAGGTTAGTTTCGGCGAAAAAAAATTAAAATTTGTAATATATATATATATATATATATATATATATATATATATATATATATATATATATATATATGCATTTATATATATATATATGCACTATTATTATTTATCAGTGATAACAAAAAAATTGAAACTGTGAATGTATTCACATCGGAGTTGCGGTTATACATGTGTAAAACAAAACGTTCAGAGATCGATATCATGTGATCTTTTCCAGGTTACCAGTATAGTTCAGAATAAAAAATTACTGAACTTAGGGGAACTCACATACCTAGAGAATTTTGTTGGGTAAAATGATCAATGTTTAATTCTCATTTTACAGTTTATATGTGACTGTTAACCGAAAATTGACGGTAGTGACTGCTAACCTTATCATTACAAGATCAAGACATTGCGTAACAATAAAGAGATGCATGTTAAAAAAACATTTATATGTATATCACTAATAAAAAATTAATTTTACTTTCGGTTACATTTAAGGAAACAAAGTGTAAGAAGATGCAGTTTAGTCGTAAAATTAGCGACAGCACATTTACTGCTTAAAGATTGGTCAAAAAATCAATCATTCGCTTTTGGAAGATTACACAAAGCTTGGCTGAAAGATCAAAACACACTGCTGTTAACAGTTTTCCTTTGTTGATTTAATGAATATAATTTGCGACTGATTTAAAATTTATTGTTTTTTATGTGGAAATAAAAACAATTATTATAGTATCACATTTCATTTAAATAAATAAATCTCTGTAATTTACTTAAGCATTAATGCGACGCTAATTATGTATTTAAGCAGCAATATAATAATTATTAATTCAATTAAACATTTAATGACACTACTCGAAACTAGTGAAAAAGTAATTACAACCTGCCGCACCCTCTAATTAGATTTCATAGTTAGATTTTATCTTGATTAGATTTGCAGTTTTCGATGACTATAATTGTTTGAAGTAAATTATAATTAGCATATCTCGGAGAATAGACGTTTCATTAAAATAATGAACATTAATATAAATTCAAACAATACAGAATAAACTTTATCAGTAACTTGATTGAAAGTAATCCAAGGGAACTCATCAATCTATCTTTAGTATAGGAGTTAATAACTCCAAACCAATATTTTACTAATTAACATTCTTTGTGAAGTTTATTAACATTTGAAGTTTTTTCTTGTCAAACTCCTTATTACAAATTTGATTATTATTAAGTCATTTATAACTAAAATTTATTTTTAAGAAATAACAAATAAGGTTACTTTCTCACTGAAGCTCAGACAAATATGTATTAAGTCTAATTAAATCGCAAGAATATTTTGTAATATGGCAATGAAGTAATTACTTGCAGTGTAATAAAAGTTGAATTGAATATATACTTTCGTCCACTATTAACTGTACTCAAATAGGACAGATTTGGTTCAAATATTGAAAAGGAAATCATTTACAGTTACTCTTATGCGAACAAGAAAATTGATTCAAAATATCAAGATACTTTGATATTTTATGGGTCATTCCATGTCAAATGAGCAAAAATGTAAAAAAAAAAAGCCGTGGCTGCATAGAATCCGATTTTAATAAAATTTGAGATACGTGTTCATTTCATATTCAAATGTATGTGTGCACAATATTTTGACGAAAAATAAATTATTTTATCAATTTTAAAAAATCGTGGACAAGGTACGTTGGACAGTTAAAAAACTTGTGATATAGAATGGCTTGCGGATAATCGTCGAAAGTTGCAAGTTTCAAGTTCTATATTTTGAAAACTATTTAACAAAAATGAAGTTTTTAAATAATATTGAAATCTCTGGATATCACTCTTTATATTTATTTAGTAACAATAATTTGGTAATATCATAATTAATCATAAATTGGTTGTAAATATTGAAATTTTGTAATTTTTTAAAAATTTTGAAATGTTATAAAAATCAAAGGATTTAAAAAACATCTGTGAAATCGATGCAAGATGTAGCACTATGTATGAAGATCGAATTCTCAAAGTTTCAAAGTTGTTATTTATTTCCCTCATCTTCAAAAAAACTTAGAAACTTAAAAAAAATGACAAAATCATAATTATTCTTCTTATGTTACCTGAAAAAAATAATTAAGGGACAGCTCCTACATCAACAATATTACACGTACATAAGAATCAATAAGTCCATGACACAGTAAAAAAGTTTCAATATTGCCTTTTTAATTTCTAACATAACAAAAATGGGTTCAAAAAACTAATATTTGAGACATTCTAAAGACAATCTTTCTTTGAAAACACGCGCTTTTTTGCAAATTTCTTGCTAAAAAAGATGAGTGCTGCCATCTATGTTTGCTAATTAAATACAGTTATTTTAAGAAGAAAATCGTTTTTATTCTATACAAATGTAAAATATTCTTGATGCAAAAATAAACTGAAAGCAAGAATAAAACTCCGTATACTTAAAATATACATTTTTATCTGTAATATTAAAGAGTTTAAAACATTTAAATGCTTTTATTCGTCTCGAAAAAAATGAAAAAAATGTTGACTTTTTAATCAGCAGTTTTCACTATTTTTTTTTCTCATAAAGGAATGAAAAAGGCAAGAATTAAATTATAGATGTATTAAATATATTCAATTAGCTATAATGGCAAAAAAAATTGAATTTGGAAAAAGTGCCCTTCATTTTAAAACATATAACTGAAATATTTTATTTTTTCCACGATTTTTTTTATTATTTATTGTTTTTTTTTAAATTATAAAATAAAAATACAATTACTAAATTGTACTAATCTGTTACTTATAGTTCATTCTTAAGTGTAAATAATTTTTATTACAATCTTTCCATTCCTACAAATCTTTCCATGCAAATAATCAAACTTGAAATTTCAAGTATGTACACAAGACCTCGATTTCGTCTCAATTTTAATGTAATTTTTATACTGAAATAAACTAGTCTGAACTCTATTACTTTGCGTTTCCTCGTAAATGATTGTGATCTACTTATATGATGATTTTCAATAAAATCTGTGACATGTCGGCCACACCTGATTTGCTCATTTGGTGTGGAACAACCCTTATACTAACTATTTCCAACTGAGCGAAAAATCCACTCAGTTTGATTGTGTTTACCAATCAGTTTAATTAGTGTTAATAATAGTGTAATTCCATATTTAATAAAAATATTGACAATTATATTTTATTGGCGTTGTACGGAATTTCTCAACGCTTTTATCCCTGTAATACATTGTGTTGCCATTTGATAACACATTAAATTTCACTTTATACATCGTTCAGATTATAAGTCATATCATCGTGCAGCTTTTGAGAAGATTTATTTTCCTCTTAAATTTTGCTTAAATGTTGGCATGCAATAACTTTTTAATGTTTTGCTTGTTTAAAATGCAGGAATTGAACAATAATTTTAGGAGGAGGGGATGGGTGATAAAAAAAATGAATCACTAGAATATTAGAAAATTCTGTACGGATTGAATCTGAAATATTGTTTTCATTTTTGCTTTACGGTAACTATATTTTGTGTAATTTTTGCTGTATTTCATATAAAATGTATCCAAGTCTTGTTTATTCATATAAAGTTCCTCCCTTTAATTTTGCAAAATGAATACTTTGTCACAATCAAAAAAGCAAGGTATTTTATTCATCATGACATTTTAAAATCTCAAAAAGAAAAAGTTTCCGCATAAGTTCATTTTACTATATGTACATTATGAAAATGAAAAGAATAAAAAGCTAGTTTCGTACACTAAGTTCAAGGAAAAATATCTAATACATCTAGCACACAATTATTGAAAGGTGAAAGTTATTGTGACCATTATAAGGTTGGAATTAACTACTTTATCTCTTTTCTCTTGTATGTATCTTATATGAAATAATAGAAAAAAGAAGAAAAAATCGGGATTAAGACAGATTTGTGCTATCGGCAAGGAAGATATTATCTATAACTCTATCTGAAAATGCTTTTATTTCCACATAAAAGAAAACTCCCAATGCATCTATTTTCTTTGTGCTTCCAATGTACCGTTTCTTTTATCATAGTTGATTCTCCGTATATTACAGAGACTGTTTCTCCGTAACTCTCTTAATGCGATTGGTCAGAGCTGGGCCACACAAAAGCAATATACAACCAATAGTCAACGGCTTCGGAAATTCTTTCCCAGCTCTCCTGCAGATAACATTAATGATGGTGACGGGATAGGTCTCATCTATCTTCTGCATCGAGATCCCCGTGGGTTCGCGGTTGCCAAATTAGCAAAGGACCTCTGGGATCACAGAAACTGTCGATTTTCTTTCGTTTTCTGTAATGATGTTTTGATATTTATGTGTCTGTGTAGGGGAATAGTAAAATAAAAGAGTTGAATTTTAATTCGGAATATTTTAAATAAGAGGTATTTGTAAGTTATACCCTTATTATTATAAAGGCAGACCTACCAACTCTCCGGATTTTTTTATTCTAATATTTTAATACAAAAAAATCTATTTTATTTAATTAAAACATTTGGGTAATTTAAAATACCAACATTTTCTGTAAGGTAATAGTGGTGCGCAAAAGACTTGGCAATTCTGTAATGGATATAATATTGTGGATTTAAGAAGCTTAAGAGTCTGCCTTATTGATGTATTTTCCTGCTATAAAGGATAAAGCTGCGCACGTTTTACTTAATATTTTAACAACGTTTTCCTTTATTCACATATGTTAAATATATGCATTATTCACGCATTCATATGTCTTCTTATACTTTGATCTATCCTAAGTATTTGCTTCTATTTTAAAAACTTAAATACATAGAAAATTGGGACCACGGATACTGTCGATTTTCTTTCGTTTTATGTAATAATGTTTTGATATTTATGCATCTGTGTGTGGGAATAGTAAAATAAAAGAGTCGAATTTTAATTCGGAATCTTTTTTAAATAAGAGCTATTAGTTAGTTATACTTGCATTATTATAATGGAAAGATTATTGTGCCTTTAAGAAGCTTAAGAGACTACCTTATTGTACACAGGATTATTATAAAAGTGAACCCAATTTCAAAAAATTATATTTGTTAAAGTACAAATTCAAAATGATCAATCTTTATACAGATGAAAAGAAGAAGTTTAATTTTTAAACACATTATTAATATTCAATATCTCCACCGTTTTCTGCTCAGCAAATATCTGCGCAATAGCCGAATTCGTCGCTCATAAGAAAAAGCGTATCTGTTATTACTGATTCGACGACTTTCTGACGGGATAGTTGGGTTGCATGGGTTACAGAGTGCACGGCGACGAATTTTAATTCGGAACCTTTTTAAATAAGAGACATTTGTTAGTTGTGCTTGTATTATAATAATGGATATATTACTGTGGCTTTAAGAAGCTTTAGATACTACCATATTGATATATTTTTTTTCTTGCTATAAAAGATAAAGCTGCGTACGTTTTACTTAATATTTTATCACCGTTTTCCTTTCTTCACCTATGTTAAATATATGCATTATTCGCACATACATATGTCTTTTTGTACTTAGATCTGTCTTAAATATTTGCTTCTACACTGTAAAAAAAAAGGGTCGATCTACTAAAAAAATTTAGTGATCCTTGTAATTACTAAAATTTTTTTGTAATCTTAGTCGGTTACAAGGAATCTGTAAGAATTACCAGAAAAAAGCTAGCGACGAATAAAGTTAATAGTTTTACATTTCTAATAGCTATTACTAAATCGCACTTGGTGTGGCCGTGATAGCCTAGTGGTCATAGCACCGAACTCCAGGCTGAAAGTACCTGGTTTCAATGCTGGCCGCCACCAAATATGCACCTATGGTATGCAATGTAAGTACTTGTTAAATAAAGGGATTATGAAAATCCTGTCATAGCAGTTACTATGGGTAATGATCTCTGAACTTTCCCTTCCTTTTAGAAACATGTCAAAATAGAGCAGGTAGCAGTGTTTGGTGCTGTCGTCTATTGCGGATTTACCGAAAATCCTCCGTTTCAGAAGTCTGTCTTTTTACCCACTTGATGCAGCTCGAAGGAAGCTCCTGCCCTTCGGGCACACGTAATGGTTACTTAAAATAATTTTGGAGCTATTACTAAAATTTGCTTGGTGTCTCATACTAAAAAGTTTTAAGTTAGTTATACAAAAAATTCTTTTGTTCAGTTTACAAAAGAAATGTTTGTTTCACTTGCAAAAAAAAAGTTTCTAATGGTTACTAAAAAATTCTGTGGAATACAAATTTACTAAAAAATTTTTAGTAACATCTTGATTTTTTTTTTTTTTTTTTTTTTTTTTTTTTTTTTTACAGTGTATATTACAAACTTAAATGCATGCAAAATTTTCTTATTAATTTATATATGTCAAAGTTTTTTTTTAAGTTTTTTAATTACTATTTTATTTTATTGCTATAACTAACAGATTAAAATTTTAATTACATGTTATTTTTTAAACGAAAGCATTCCTTTTGAGAAAAAAAGGCATTCTTGAAGTATGTAAAATAAAATCATTGAATGAAATTTCTGAAGTCGTTGATTGTCAATACATTTTTCAACTCAATAAAATAACTTTACTGACAAAATTTGACTGATAACTTTAATGATGGTAACAGTATAGACACCATGAATTTCCTGCATTAGGATCACTATGAGTTCTCCGTTGCCATTTTATCAAAGGATCTTTGAGATCACAACAGTTGTCTATTACATTTAGTTATCAATGTTTAATAATGTTTAAATATTTATGCTTGTGCAATCTGCATGTGCATGTTACAGAATACGTATGCACACAATCTGATTACAAATTTTAAATGAAATGTTTTAGTCAAAATCAATTTAGCTATGCTCTTGTGCCACAACAAAGGTCTATAAACATGCTTAAACAAACTTTGTCTTTCTTGTAGGTTGTTTTACATACCCGAGTATAAAAAAAAATATATTTATTGATCTCAAATTATTATTACCCATTTCTATTTATCCGTTTTATTATTATTTAACCTTTTATTCCATACTTAGTACATCTACATTATTATGTACGTTCTTTCCTTGTCCTTCCTAAGTATATGTGCATAACAATTAATACTTACGTCCGTATTACATATACATATACAGATGATTTACCAATATACAAAATTTGTGTGATTTTTTTAGCATTGCTTTTAGGAGATTAATTTTTGTTACTTACTACGTGTTTGTAAAATTATTTTAATATATTTTATGTATTTATAATATGTATATTAGTTTGAAAAAAAAATACAAGCAAAACACTGATTTTGAAACTTTTGCAAAACACACAGAATTCTGAATTTTTAACAAATGTGTAATCAAAATAAAATGATATATACAGCATTAATAGCAAATAGAAAAACGCATTAATAAAAGAAAAAAAATAGATAATGAGAAGTCTCCTTCAATTCTCAAATGATCAGGAGAGTTATAGCATCTACAAGGCGAATCCTTTTTAATACTCCGACAATTCTTGAACAAATTTAGTTTGAGATAAATCAATTAAATAAAAGCCATGCAAACCAAAATTAAACGTTACATATAAGAAAGAATGTGCAATCCTCTGAATCACATGTACACACCACATTCCTTCTTAAATTCACTCTGACATCACATAAATATATTGGTAAATCCCTAAATTAGAATAATAAACATCATTTTTATGATGATGAAAATGTAGATACGTAATAACAGAGTTATATATTACGTACGCCATGCAATAAATATTAATATTCCTTAATCAATTAAAAAAATTAGTTTAAAAAATTATATTGAGTATTTGGAAAATGATAAGTTGAAAAAAAAGTCTCGTAAGTTGAAAGAAAAGTTACCTAGTGTTCTTTACAAATTTTCATTATATTCACCGTTAGTCTCGGTAGTCCAGGTGTGTAAAAATCTAGGCGCCAGCGGGCAGTTACTCACCACTAAATTTTAATAGATTTTTTGCTTAAGTTTTATTAGCATTCTTACAAACAATTTAGACGAAAAATAACGAATAACATTTAGTGGTGAGAGATTGCTTGGTGGCACCTAGATTTTGATAGCAGGTTATACGTCGCACATCCAACTTGTAATATAATTTTTTTCACACTTCGGTTAACATCTCCAGAATAGTCGAAGCCATAGTATTTTCAGTTCTGTATCTCAAAGTATTTTTCCCTTAAAGAAAGATAAAAATTCATGCCTCTAATTGCTTTTATATCGTCAGTCTAGAAAAAAATGATTTACGCTCAAGAGTGGCCATTTTTGTGTATGTGGTACTACAAGAGAGAAAAAAGCTCATCAGGACATATTATAAGTCTTATTATATGACTGCATAAAAATAAGGCAAAACACAAATAGGACCCTCTAGAAATCAGTAGGACACATGATACTACACTATATTTACAACTAAATCAAACATAAATAAACATAAATAAACAGCACATGATACTAGATAGAAAACCAGGCAGCAGGTAATTATAGCATCATCGATAGCATTCCACAATCCACAAAAACAACCTCAAAGGCACTCTACACTTATAGCAACCCAACAACATGAAACCCAACGCTAAACGCAGGTAGTAAAATAATCACAATAATTAAATAGACGCTATCAACACAGCCAGAACATTACAACTCAACAAAAGATAAAGCAAGATGGTGAGGTAAAAATGATACGCCCACTAAAAGAAAAATACAGAAAATCAGCAATATCTCAATAAATATTCTGCATTGTGTAGAACAATATACATAAAAGATACTGAATAAAGGCGAGTATACTATAGTAAAAGATTATGACACAAAGATGCTTAGTTATAAAGATATTAGCATTAATGATATTCAGACAAGTTAAGTTTTTGAAAGTGACGTGCCACTATGTTAGAAAAATTTTCAAAGTTAAATAATTCAAAAACTATAAAAGACAATACAATAGAGCTGATATACATTATTAATGTGTAAGTGAAGAATGAATTTATGCAATTTTCAGAAACTCGGAATGAATTTTTAACAATAATTAAAAATTTAATTAAAGACATAAGAGCCCTTATCTTGAAATTCAGACAAAAAACTGATGTTTTAAAAGTTGTATTTTTTAATTGCCTTGATATTTTTTTTATGTTGAAGCAAATCATATTTAATAAATAATCTGCAATTTTGAAGCCCTGAAAAAATTTCCTCTTTTCCATAGAAAATATCAATGTTCAAGGTTGTGAAGGTCATTTTTCATGAAAAGTAAAATGCTGGTATATTTGGAACACTATATCTCTCACAAGCAACAACATCCTAAAATTCTTTTGGCATAAACTGTTAGTATAACCCTACCTTCTTATTAAAATGTATTTGTTTCCATGGGGATTGTTACATTACATTGTTATGTTGCCACAAAATATAGACAAAATGACGTTTTTGTGCATTTTCCGCACTTAATATATTATTTAAGCAATGGTACCCCAAACTTTTTCATATGAAAGTACACTACTAGGACAAACTAAATAATGTAGTACTGCACGGGGATTTTGCAGCTATAAGTAGATATTATCTGTTAAATATGCAAATTTTTCAAAATATTCAACATTTCAATTAGCATTATCTAAAAAAGCGCCACGTTTGAATAAAACAAATTATCTTACACAATAGTTAAACATATGTACAAAAACATGAAAAAGAAAAATAGGTGGGGCCTCGCGATGTTCTCAGGCAAAAAAAAATGAGAAAAATTAGATGAAAAGCAATGTCCATTGTCACATTTTCCCCCTAAGAGAAAATGAAAAATCCTATTTCGCTTTCGGAAGCTGCGGCAAAGAAGGGATATTTCATTTTCTCATAGGGAAAAACATAGAAAGAGGAAAGAAAACTAGGATTTTTCATTTTCTGATAGGCAAGAAATTTTATCATCGACATTGTTTATTTGAAATATTTTTCATTTTTTTGACAAAAAATATCACTAGGACCCACTTTTTTTTCTTTTCCATGTTTTTGTACATATGCTGAACTATTGTGTGGGATATTTTGTTTTATTCAAACGTGACGCTTTTTTTAAATAATGCTATTTGAAATGTTGAATATTTTGAAAAATTTTCATATTTAACAGATATCTACTACATTAACAATATCTCCATGCAGTGCTACATTATTTAGTTTGTCCTAGTAGTGTACTTTCATATTCTATATGAAACAGTTTGGGGTACGATTGCTTAAATAAGATATTAAGTGCGGAAAATGGACAAAAACGTCATTTTGACTATAATTTGGGGCAACATAACAATGTAATGTAACAATGCCCCATGGAAACAAATATATTTTAATAAGCAGGTAGGGTTATACCAACTGTTTCTGCCAAAAGAGTTTCAGGATGTTGTTGCTTGTGAGAGATATGGTGCTTCTAATATACCAGCATTTCACTTTTCATGAAAAATGGCCTTCACAACCTTGAACTGGGATATTTTCTGTAGAAAAAGGAACCTTTTTCAGGGCTTCAAAATTGCATATTATTCATTAAATATTATCTACTTCAACATATAAAAAAATCAAGCAAATCAAAAAATAGAACTATCAGACTTTCTGACTTTCAAAAAAAAAAAAAACAATGCTCATAAAAAAACACGCACGACTACACGGTGGCTAGTAGGGAATACGCACATCATAATATAGCTTTATTATCCCGTCAATCAATTTTGCGAAATTATACAAACCGCCTAACTATACTAAAACATATGAAAACGAATCACGCTGCCAATCAAAAATTTTAAGATAGGAAATTTAATAAATTTAAATTTACAAAAATCACTTAAAAATAGGGTTATTTTAACGTTTATTTATGGCGCAGTGACATACTAAACATAAAATTTCATTCATTTCGATGATTTCGCGCAAATGAATGCTAATAATTTAAGTATTTAAATGCAAAATTATTAAAATAAATCATAAATATATAAAGTCTTTTAATATATTATATTTGGGAATAAAATATATTTTCTATATAATAATCGAATTTATAAAGGGATAAAATAAATATGAATAATAACGGAAAATTGTAAGGAACCTAATGCTTTTTATTTAGTCTGAAAACGTACACAGATGCAAAAATAAAATGCATGCAAATATTACATGTAGGCTTGAAGGATAAGTAGTTACATACTATCTCTACCAATCTTGTTTTAGAATAATTTTCTTTCAAGTGCAATATACATCAGTAGAATATATATACGTACTTCTGCATTCATTGCCACATAAACTTTTACTGCGGGTACTCCAGTTGTATATATGGCGTCTATTCTTTCCATTAGTCTTAAAGCATTCAAAAAAATCCAAGATCAAATATTTCCTTCGTGATTCTTTTTTATCCTCGTACGACCCTTGAGGTTTTGGAAAGGATAGTTGAATGGTTTGAAATTATTCACTTCTATGTGATTTTTCCACAATTGAATTTCTTTGGAAATAAAAGAAAATAATAGCAAAATATAAAAATAATTTAATATTCAAGTTTAAATTTTAACACACACAAATCACGCATTGAATCACAAACAAAATAATACAATAAACTCATTGGATTCCACAAAATTTCAAAAAAAAAAAAAAAAATATGCTAAAAATATAACAGACGATATTTCAATTACAGGGGAAAATTATTCTGTATTTGCAGAAGCACCCCGAAATAAAAATAGTTTATTTTGTGAACAAAACTGTACATGAAAACATTTAATGCTGTACTGTACTTTAATGCTATGTCTATACTTTTGTATATTATGTAATAACTAAAATAACTTTTGTGTATGAAGAAAAACGATTAGAAACTTATGATATTTGATGAAACACTTAATTAATTTTGATAAATTTAAAAAGAACATGGTATGTCTTTACTTTTGTTGATTTAAAATAAAAAAAATTCTGTTGGTTTAAAAATAAATGAGATCCTTCAATTTTTTGGTTAATGCTTATAACACTAAAAGAACTTTCAAAAATAAAGTACAATTTTTTACATGAATTTTCATAGCGTCAGTTTGCTTAAATACGAGCGAAATGTAACTCAGTACATTTATGGTCCATGCCTATACAAATCTATTGGAATTTTTATCTATTGGAAATATTTCTATACCACTTCCTCGAGAGAATGTTTCATGCTATAGATACACAAGTTATATGATGTACCTTTCAAACTTGTTTTTGAAAATTGCTTTCCAAAGTGAGATTGGAAAATATATCTTTGTATTCATTGGAATATAAACTTTTACCGGGGGTAATACAGCTGTAATGTATGTAGGTGGTCTGTTTTTTGGAGTAATTCTAAAGCTATTCAAAAAGTACAAGTATATTATCTTCCTCATCTTTTTTTATACTAACCTCCGGGTATCTTATAGGATAGCTTCATGTTTTCTGAAATTTTTCCCATAATTCTTTCAACTATGTAATCATATTGGAGATTGCTTTAGCATAACACTTTGATATATTATTGTAAATTGTAATGGTGTGTTTAACTAATGACGTTAATCGACAAAAATATTCTTCGATAATAATAAAGACACAAGTTTTTGAGTGTGTCAGTCAGCGCTATTCTGAAGAGACCGCTGCACGCAGAGTTGCAAAATGTGGTGAAAGGTACATATGTATATAAAGTTTTACACCTCGAAGCCTAATTTTTAATTTTTTTATTGGAATTTTTTTATTTAATTTTTAATCTATTTTTAGCGTTCTTTTTTATTTCGAGGCGATTTTTCCACATTAGTGAAAGGAATACGGTTTCATTCTTTTAACCGAACATAGTAAATTTGGTTTTTTTATTAATAAAGCTTATTGGGAATTCGAATTGCAATTTTTGAATTTTTAACGAATTTTTTAACGAGATGTTTTAGAATTTTTTCGCATTTTACAGCTATTTTTTAACATTGATAAAAAGAAAATTGTTTAAAAATTTTATCAAATTTACTAATTTTTATCTGCTATTATTTTTGAATTTTACCAATTTTTAATGAAATTTTTCGGAGAAAATTTTGATGATTTTTCGATTTTTCGTGCTTTAGAATCTTTTTTTAAATTTTTGTCAATATTATAGGTTATTCTATGACTCATAGTTATTATGGACCCGAGCAACGCCGGGTCCATGATTATACAACCATTTTTATACAACCATTGCTAGTTGTATAATAATTAACGATTGATTCTATGGTATCTTTTACATGTATTCGATTTTTATGGATTTCGTTTAGTAAAAATTAAACGAAATATGCGAATGAAATTTATTTCATGAGAAAACTTTTTTGAGGAAAAAGCTTGCTATTAAAGTTATTTTTTATTTTACTAAAAAAAAATACAGAACTCCGCAAGCTCAGGTCTCTAAAGTTAATCAGACATCATATTAAAAAAAAATACTGTTAAATTAATTCCATTTTCTTTATCTGTATAGCATTAACTGTGTACTTGAGTTGTGTATATTATCTGTTATTTATGACATGAAAAATAAGTGAAGTGTATAAAATTGTTCACCAGAATTCCAAAAGTAGGGCCACTATTGTCCAGTGGAGAAAAAATATTTTGCAAGGTACTTGGCAATGAAAGATACATTTGTGAACAAAAGGTAATATGGTATGATGACGTGTCGTAGAATGATTCAACAAAAAGACACGTGGGTTGCTCTTGAAAATATAGGGGGATTGGGAAATATTGGCACGCGGATATGAAAAGGTTCGCCATCCCTGCTGTGAGCTTTGTGTAGCAGCAGAATCTATATGAACATAATCTTATATTCTGGATAAAAACTTCTGTTGTAACGTAATGCAGTTATATATTTAACCATTCCTTTCACATTCGCATCAAATTCACATCAAATTCGCATATTAGTTTTATGAATCTTTTTATCCTCGTATTACTCGTATCCTCGTAATAATTTTGCAAGTATTACCTCAAAAAGTGTAATCTTATCGAGTTTAAAGTGTATTGTCACACTCATTAGAATAAATTTGATTTTGAACTTTCAAATATGTTATGTAATCAGTAATGATTTATAAAATGCTTAAAACATTTGCTAATATTTTTAAAAACGTTTATGTAATTTTTAGAAAATATAGAAAAACAAGATGTACTTTTTCTGATGAAATGTCCTAACAAGTATATGAGAAATAAAAATCAACGACAAATTAAAAAATGTGACAAATATAAATCTACATTATTTCTTAACAGAATTGCTCAATTATTAATGCTAATTACTTATACACATCTTCATCTTAACGTTTATTCAGGATTAAAAACGTTTCAACTACCTTTATTTAACAATAATCTTCTGTAAAACTAAAGTTTATAACAGCATAAAATGCACATCTGTTTATATTCTCATGTAAAATTTTACAGTAAAGTAATTTCTTAATATATTTTAGTAACCTGGCGATTTTCTATTATTCCACCATAAAATTTTGATTAATTTGACTGAATTAAAGGAATTTCGAGTCATGAATTTTATTAGATATAAACTCATTGTGTCAAACTGTGTGAGGCATGATCCAAGGGCTTCCGATTCCCATTCAACTTTACGTTTAAGCGGAAAAGTATGATGTGTCACCAACACATGAGGCTATCGAATAATAATAAAAAAAATCTAATTAAAGTCATCGCCGAAAGGGCGTAAGAATAATTTTGGAGGCGTTTTAGTTGCCAAACTCGTTATACCCCTATGATAGGTGATGTGTCTTTTCAATGCGATACGACATAGAACAAAAGTCAAAATACATTTAAAATAGCTACAAGCTATAGCAGAAATGCAAGGGAAGACAAGTCTGACAAGATGCATCTTGTCAAATCAAATAAACTATTTGTAGTTGAAGTAATTGCTTAAAAGAGTAAAACAAGATGTTGGAATGGAGAAGTCAATATGTATTGAAAGACAGAAAAAAAAGAAATGTAATTTAAGTAACTAACTTTGTATGGGGTCAGGTAACAAAGTTTAGTTATAAAAATGATATTAAATCCACGGGAATAACAAAAGATCATTTCATTTCCATGTAGTTGTATATAAATTTAATGTATAGTTAGGTTTTTAAAAATAATATAGGTGTTCTATCCCACAACAATGCATAATGAGCATAAATGCATAACGGGTTTTTCGGCGTACAGTGTCATATTTTAACGATTTTTCAAACAAATTTTCATGGAATTTCAAAAAATCAAAAATTTTTTTTGGAAAATCGTTAAAATATGGCAATGTAAGCAGAAAAACGAGTTCTCTGGAATCAATCTAAAATGAAAAAAAAAATGTCAAATCAAGCATTCTTGGCAATTAGAACATACTATTTTCAAATTATTCGCCATTCGAAACTTATGCATAAGGTTGTTACAGCTTATCTAATAAACAAACCGTTTACCGCATAATTCCATCAGTCTTTGTTTTTGAGAAATTCATTTTTGAAATCAGGATATTATTTACTCGACATGGCTAAAATGGCTCGAATTTTACAGTTTTTATATACTGTTGAGTTTAATAGGAATCTACATAAAAACAAGAAGCATGAAAGATATAAAGTTCAAATAAATTTCAATAGATATCCAATACATTTTCTGAACATTTGTAGCCGTGGTCACATTAAACCACATTTGACGGAAGAATAATTAAAATGTGTTAAATATGATATTGTATATTTGTTTCAGTGATTCCAAAGTTAATCTAAAAATACAAGTGCACGTGCTACATTGAATATTATTGGTATAGTTTAATAACATACTTGAAAATACAAATATTGTTGTTTCATCTTTAAAAACGATTTAAAGCTTCACGATTTGTGAAGAATTCCTCAAAAAATAAACCTTAGAGAATCATTGAAGGAAGATCTAATTATTGTATATAGTTACCTATATTTTATAGTCTATATAATGACTAGCCGCCCTTGGCGACCAGTTTGGTCTCTCTTAAATATATACTAAGCATTGCATCATAATATTTTTATTCATAATTTACTTTACTTGCTCAATTTTTTGCCAAATCAGAAGATTCTGCTGAGAAATCAAGAACTCAGTATTTTTATGCTAGCCGGGCGCGGGTGATCAATCACCAAACAATGTTTTCGAGGCATTTTTTCGTATTTCATTGATTTCATTTAATATAATCCTTTCACTGATTTCAATTATAATACAGAACCTTAATTTTAAACTGAAACATTTAAAATTCATTATTTTATTTTACTTATTTATTTTTAAGTAAAAAGAACAGAAAAACAAAAATAATAATATTTTAAATCTATACAATTGTAGCGAAAGAGCGAAATGTAAATAAATCCGATTTACCTCGGTCTACATCTTCCTAAAGAATTTTAACACAATAATTAATGAGATGCGTTTCATTAGGGCACTGCCATTAAACATTTAACAAATAATCGTGATATCTGTGCCACGTACGGTAGCGTAATATGCATACAGATTATTTGTAGATAACTTTTGAAATTGTCCGTCAAACGTGAGAAATGCGATGTGTTCGTACCATAATAACTTTTATATATTACGATCTTGGTGCAATATAACTGTTGCATTCTTATGCAAAGATGCATACATACAAAATTTATTATGATTATGTGCATTAAATTCAGCAATATGGAAATAATATGAATTCAGCTATATTAAGACGCAAATCCCATGGCTACCTATAATCATTACTTATCATATGATATCATTGAATTAATTACTTCTGGTAGGATTTTATATAAGGAAAGAAACTTTTATTAGTATCATTTTACTTTTCATTCGCTTTCCATAAAATTTGAAATAATAACTCAAATAAATAAATAAAAAATAAATAAAAAAGATAACTAAATAAAAAGAAATTGGAGTGATAATATATATATATATATATATATATATATATATATATATATATATATTAAATTTCAAACCATTTTTTTAATACTTTTGCACTATTATTGGAAGAAAAACTGGAAGGTGGACCAGCAGACGACTTTATGTATGACTTTTTATGTATGTATTATACATACATACGACTATGTATGTATGAAGGTGCTTCGTATTTATATAATTACGAATGCATCTATAAATGTGTTACACACTATAGCAGTTATAGTATATTACCAATATTGTTGGCTGTATTGTCAGCTCAAAACGTAACAACTTATATTCTCAACTAAACTTTTGCCGTAAAATAATCCAGTTATATATATTGTCTATTTCTTTCGGCATTTTCGAAGCCATTTGGAAAATCCAAGTTCACATATTATCTTAAGGATTCTTTTTATCCTGATATCACCCTTGAGATTCCTGGAATGATAGTTTCATGTTTCAAAATCATTCATGGTTGTGTGAATTTTGCCAGATATTTCTCAAAAATGTAATCTTATTAAAGAAGGATTGAGGATGGAGCGAAATGTCTGACAGATTAGGGTAAATTTAATTTGGCACGTAAAAGTATTTTATGCGAAAACTAAGTAAGTTATAGACCGTGTTGAATAATGAATGATGTGCTCAAATTTTTCATAAATTTGATATGTGCATTTTATAAATTGATTATATAAAAATTCATTATTTGAAATTTAGTCTAATATATTGTGTTCCTAAATTATTTATATTGTATTATATTTACATTCGAAAAATCAGTTTAATCTCAAACTTTTAGCTTAATTTAGAAAATTGAGTTTTGATTTTTTATTGAAATTTTTAGTGTTTAAACTCTCATTTTTTTAATGTTTTTTCACTACATTTCATAGCAAGCGTTAAACAAAATTGTAGAATAATTCTATTTTTACCGAGGTTTTTGTCGCAAAACAACTCTGCACACAGGGTCTAGAATTATTACCTAACATGTGATGTCAATGAATTAATTACTTGTGAAAGGATTTAATACAAAGAAGTAAACTTTTATTAATATTTTCTTGGTTTTGATTCGATTTCATTTGATTCTTAATTTTTAACCCTCTGAGCGTCTTGCAAATGGGTAAAATTGTAACGTTTTTTTAAATCTGAATTTTGTTTTAAATGATCAGAAAATATAATTATTAAAACATTTTAAACAATATCTTAATTACCAATATGAATGTAATCCTTGAAAGTATTAATCATTCTAATATGTATTGAAAATTCTTTAAATCTACAGAATTATATTACCTTAAATATTGCTTATATTGCAGTGAAACTTGGAGCTTGGCAAATTTAATATTACGTTCCAAACATTTATAGGGTTAAATAACTAAAAAACTATTGGAACGATTATATCTATCTATCTATATATACATATGCATATATTAAATTTTAAACCATTCTTTTCTGTAGTTTTCCGCTGTTTTATGCGGACGGACTGACACTTATGTACAACGACTATAAATACTAAGCATTTATATAATTACGGACGACCTAAAAACGTGAAACGCACTACAGGCAGTTACAATATATTATTTTAGTATACAATCTTGTCGATGCACAGTGTATATCAGCTCAAAACATAGCAGCTTATATTCTCACACAAACTTTTGCCATAAAGTAATCCAGTTATATATATAGTGTCTATTCCTTTCTGCATTTTCGAAGCCATCTGGAAAATCCAAGTTCACATATTATCTTAAGGATTATTTTTATCCTGATATTAGCCTTGAGGTTCCTGGAATTATAGTTTCACATTTGAAGTTCATTCTTGGTTTGTGAATTTTTCCAGAATTTTCTCAAAAATATAACCTTTTTAAAGCATGATTTCTAAAGCATGATAAGGTTCTATCTGTGTTTTTGAAAAAAATAATTTACCGATATAGAAATATTCTATTTGTATCAATGAAGGCATTTCGGAATTAAAATATTGTCATAGTATAATGGTAATGTTATATATAATATATATATATATCATTAATTTGATCAAAAATGTTTTCTTAATTACAAATTGAACTTTTCTATATCTATAAGTCATTTTTTCAGAAACACTGATAGAACCTTCCTTCATAGCATCCATGGTCACAGTGACGTCACAATGACGTCACTGTGAGTCACTTTGGTCACATGACATCTGTGACCAAAATGCCACCACTCAGTGACGTCACATTGTGACTGAAATGTGGCTTTATTAAAAATTTTAGAAAATTATAAATATCCTTCAAAACATGTTATTTACTTTAAAAAACATCGTTGCTTTTGACACAGTTTCGTCACAATGTTAATGTCAAATTAGTCACAAATGACACATTTTTCACAAATTCGTCACATTGTGACCATTTTGTGAAACGTCACAAATGAGCTCTAAAACGGCCATAACGACTTCACATTTTAGTCACTGTGACTTCACATCGGCGACGACACGTGACGTCACATCAACAATCGATGGTCACAAAGTCACAATGTGTCCTCACAACAATTTCGCAGTGACGTCACCATGTCTTACGGGTTATTATACTCAGGTGACGAATTGTCTGAAAAATTAATTTTTTGCGATAAAATATTATTACGTGCCAAATTGAAATAAATTTAATTTGGCACGTAATAATATTTGATGCCAAATCTCAGTTATAGCTTGCCTTGAATAACCAACTATGTGCTCAACTATTTCATAAATTTGATCTACGCATTTTATAGATTAAATATATAAAATTTCTTTACTTGAATTTTCTAAAGATTATTTTGATTTGGACTTTTTTTAATTCAGAAATTCGGAATTGTAATTTTATTTTTTTTTAGCATTAAGTATCCCAAAGTAAAAAACTATAAATAAGAATTTCTGTAATGAATTCGGAATTTCTTAGTTTAAAAAAAAATTGCAAAAAATAAATTAGAAAATCCGCTTGGAATAGAGTAATTTTAGTACTAAGTTTACTAATAATTTAATTGAGGCTGGTTCATTCAACATATATTTTCTTGCGTTAATTTATTAAAGCTTAACTTCTCCATTTATTCAAAAACTGATTATTCTTTAGTGTAACAAACATTTCTTTTTCAAATTTTTAAATTCTTGGCTACCGCACTTCATTCTTAGACCAGACGACGACCTTGAAAGTGCGTATTTATACAATTACGAAACGCACCTAAAAATGCGGTGCGCATAACAGAATTTCTAGTATATTACCAATATTGTTGATTCACCGCATATATCAGCCTCAAAACATAAATATTTATATTCTCACATAAACTTTTTGCCCTAAAGTAATTCAGTATATTGCCTATTTCTTTTGGCATTTTCGAAGCCATTTGGAAAATCCAAGTCCACATATTATCTTAAGCATTCTTTTTATCCTGACATCACCCTTGAGGTTCCTGGAATGATAGTTTCACATTTCAAAATCATTTATGGTAGTGTGAATTTTGCCAGAATTTTGTAAAAAATGTAAACTTATTAAAGAATGATTGAGCATGGAGCGAAATGTCTGATAGATTAGGGTAAATTTAATTTGGCACGTAAAAATATTTTATGTGAAAACTGAGAAAATTATGGCTCGTGTTCAATAATGAATGATGTGCTCAAATATTTCATACATCTGATATATGCAAATTATATTACTTGGTTATGTAAAATTTCTTTACTTGAAATTACTAAGCATCATTTGGTTGCCAATTTGGAGTTTTTTAAGTTCAGAAATTCCGAATTACAAATTTATGTTTTATTTAGTAAAGGATAGGATAAAGTTAAAATTGCAATGCAGATTTTTTTTTTTTTTTTTTTTTTTTTTTTTTTTTTGAATTCTAAATTTCTAAAAAAAGTCTATATTGACAAATTCGCTTCGAATAGATATTTGCTAAACTTAGTTGAAGCATGTTTCATCTCGCATACTTTACTAAATACATTATTTTATTAAACCTTAATTTATTCGAAAAGTTTCTCTTCTTTAGAGTAACAATTTTCATATATTTCTATACAATTTGGCTGCCACATTATTTTTTAAAATTCGATTTCAAGTGCATCTTACTTTTCTCTTTTTACATAATTCATACAAATTAAGAGTATTATGATGATGCATATATATCTATGCACATATGTGCTCTATTTTGTTTTTCGATGATCCTTCAGATTAGACATACAAGAGATCTTTTCTACACTTGTGCCAGATTCAAAGGTGTGTCGAGAAAATTAAGAAATCCATTACCTTATAGACAACATTTTAACGCAGAAAGATGGGATATACTGTATACCACTGTATATACTGGTACCTGTGTAAAGGAGAGACACTTGACATATAGTAGTTCGAGAACCGTTGAAATCTAATGTCTCGTCACAACAGAATACAAAAACAACGAAAAAAATAATCCATAGTAAAAATTACAATTTTTAGTTGCAGTATGTTATTAAAATTTTTGATGCAATGTTTATATCAGCTCAAAACGTAACAACCTATATTATCGCATTGTCTTCTGCCATAAAATAATCCAGTTTTATACAACCCTTGGCAAAAAGTTTCCGATCATTACATCAACACTACCATCTTTTGTAAGAAAAGATTATTTATTCTCACTGCATAAAAATGAAACGACTATTAGCGATAATACATTTTTGTTACATATAATGAACAACAATATGCAATAAAGAAAAATCACCATTCATCAATTTATAAACAGAAAAATTGTGATTGAAATTTAGGCACCAAAGAAAAAATTATCCGATCATGCTTTGATTTGGAAAAAATAACCGATCACTGTAATTATATATTTCGTAAATCCACCTTTATTTCGAATAACAGTCGAAATTGTTAGTGGACTGGACTCATTAAGATTTTTACACTCATTGGGAGCAACTTCACCCCAGCATTCCCTTATAGCTTTACGTAAGTTCTATGGCATTTGTAATTTATCGAAAATCGATTTTTCTTTTTAATATATTTCACATATTTTCGATGGGATTAAGATCCGGTCTATTGGGCGGTCACATCATGGTTTGAATCGGTATCTTACCTACATTTTGTAGAAATTTCTTCATTGATTTGGTGCGTTGGGGAGCTAATTGTCATCTTGAAATAAGAAGTCATTTTGATTGCCGAACTATTGATCGATGCTGGGAATAAAGAAATCCACTAAAATGTCAATGTAAACTTCAAAGTTTACAGTACGTAACACAATACACAACTTGCCGACGGCTTGTAATGTAATACAACTCCAAACTGAAAATGCAGGTGAAAATTTAGTTTTCGTATTGATACACTTATCATTGAACTTTTCACCAACTCTCCTCCAAACAAATGTTCCACAGTCATCACTTTTACCGATAGATATGCGAAATTCATTGCTAAAAATAACTTTATTTCATGTATCAAATGGCTAGTGCACATGTTTTTTACACCATTGCAGGCGCTCTTTTCTATGCTTCTTTATCATGTAAGATTTTGTTTTCATTTTACAAGATTTAAATCTTGCTACATTTAGATGATTACGTACTGCGGTCGCCCGCCTTTACGTTATACTTAGACCATTCGGAATCAAGTTGTTTTGAGGTTGCTCGCCGCTTTCTCTTTGATATTTTCACAAGTTTTCTTTTTCTTTCTGGGTATTGACATTCGTGGTCGTCCACTTCGAGGTAAATTTACCACGCTATTAGTCAACTGATATTTTTTCCAAATATCGCATACTGTACTTTGAGCACAATTTCATAAATCAGCCACTTTCCATTGTGCATTTACTTCTTCTAATAATTAAATCAAGCGGATTTTTAAATAACGCGAGACAGGTTTTTCACAAGAATAATTTTCCAGCACTTCAGAGCTGCCTTTGATCTCGCAACTGGAAGATTTCTTCTTTTAAATAGGATTCATGTATCATACACATGCGCAGGCACTCTAATCTATCTTCAATATGCAAATTTCAAACTTTTTTCCTCAGTGATCGATTATTATTTTCCAACTTCGATCCTGATCGGATATTTTTTTCTCACGAGGAAACATTTTTTGCCTGCATTATAATTATAAATTATATGATTGCAATATTGAATTCACTTTTTATTTATATTTTAACATTCTTTCTTTTATTTGGCATATTGCAAAACATTCCTATGCTCTTGAATCGCGAAGTATACGCTTCAAAATACAAAACTCATAAACTTAATAACAGTGATCAGAAACTTTTTGCCAAGGGTTGTATATTGGTCCGTTTCTGATTCAATTACAATTAGAAGTATTTCGTTATATTATTGTTTTTCATTTTTTCAGCTTTTTGAATTTTTATTAATGAAAAAAAATCGTTAAAAAAAGTCATTTTTAATAATCAAAAAATTTGTCACTGAAGCATTAAGAACTGTTATCCAAAAATTTTACTGTATTTTATATTGTAAACAAATCTTTTTAGAAATATAATTTTTCTCTGGCATAATTAAATATTTCTAAATATGTATCAGCATTTTCATACTCACATTGCTCTTTTTGTTTTGTTTTTTAATAATTGGTCGAAAGAAACGGAAATAAAATTCCAAATAATTGAATCTTGTGTCACTCAACGTCATTTCGGATTAAATTAAAAAATGCTGAAGGTTAAAATAGCGTTAATGCTGTTATTTTCTAAAGTTTTTATGTAACTTGAGTTTACATCCCTGTAGCTTGAGTAACATTTCTGCGCGGTATTTTTAGCGTACTAGTTCAGAATCAGTATATTTTCTAAATCTAGTTTTGTTTTTCATCAGTCTTGAAGGCATCATGACCCTTTGTTGAAAGATATCATGTTTATCTATGTTTATCTTCTGGCATGTTGATATATTTTTTGAGCTGATAAGTTAAAACAAGTTTTTAAATCGATAACGTGTTTTGTTTTAATAAAATAATAGCTTTAAAAACACACACGCGAAAAAATTCCTCTCACCTAAAAATCCTACATTTATTTTTCGAAAAATTAGTAATTTTTATTATAAATTAAACGATTTAATCGCTGAAAATAATAATACCTTCATAAAATCCTGTTATGTATCATTTATTTTAAGAAGCTTAACTTTTTTACATCTGGAGATTTTGCTCTAACTTTTTTTTTTATCTCCAAGGATAAATACTTGAAGAAATAATCACTTTAAATGCTTAAACTAACTCAGCAGAAATTTAATTTACTTTCACAAAAGAAAACATAGTTCATGTGCGATGAGCGATGACCCGTTTTAATCAACTTGTTCTTTCTTTCAAGCGAAAATAAACTTTAATTTTTCGAAGTACTTCTTGCTTGATTTTCACTTGGTCTAATTTAAAGTTTCCAGTTTTTAATTTAATTTATTTTTATTTATTCTGATACGACTTTATTATTTCGTCGATAAATTTTGTCAAGTTAAATAAATCGCAAAATTATACAAATCGACATATTTTTTATATTAAATATTCAAAGAACAAATAAATTAGTAGAACAATGATAATTATACAAACAATACATAAAAATACAAAATGTAAATAAACATATACATACAAATGTAAATAGAAATACAACTAAACACTTGATGATATAGCAAAGATGCGTAACGTATTTAATATCAAGTGTATGTGAAATTTAATCGTATAATTTGGTGGTAATTTTTTTAGGATGCGATAATCAAATTGTACCTTAGTTTTAATGTCTGTATGGAAGTTAAAAAACTTGAAAAGAAAAATTAAAAGTAAAATTTTAAGTAAAAAGTTTAAAATAAAATAAAATAAAAATAAATGTTTGTCTTTAAAATAAATTTCATTTCAAAAGTATCTATCGTTTAGCAAAAGTGAAAGCAAATTAATTATATCACTAGCAAATTAATCTAGCAAATTAATTATATCACTGCTGCATAGGAATCTAATTATTCGAAATTCTTATTAGCATGAAATCAATAGCGTAAATAAATGTAGTGTTTTTTGTAACAGGATTCAGGTTTACATCTGAGAAAATTGCAGTGTTTTACTTTACAATAAAGCATGATTTATACGATGATCATTTATACAGCGTTCATATTTATATGACGTTTTAGTATGGTCCCAATTTATTCCTATTTATTTTTTGTAAAAAATACATCTTTTATATGACGCACAAAATCATTTATACGTCCGTTTTTCGATTTTGTTTATTTTTCTTGTGCATTTAAGAACGAGTGGAACCGGTCTTTTCTTCTTTAGCGGATGCGCACATATCAGGAATAGAAATATTTTAAAAAGTACATTAAAAATCATTAAAACTATTTAATGGTTTTTAACATATTTTAAGATATTTCTAATGTTTTCTAAATAATTTTATATTAAGGTACTTGTACCCTATACGGACAGTGCACTCAATAAGTATACCCTTAATATTTTTAAAAGTAACAATTTTGATAAAGAAAAATCCCTGTCGGCTGGGGCTATAGGCGCAGGTAGATTTCGAAGAGTGCTCATTTCAACAAAAAAAATATATATATGATTAGAGATAAACCCAGTTTAACAACTTCATTTGGCCGTTTATGAAAATTTTTTAATTTCATTTTTCTGCAAAACCTGGTTTTATCAGAATCATCTTAAGAAAAATTCAGCTCAAATGCCCATTTTGACAACATATTTTGAAATAGATTCTGAATTTATTAAAAAATCGACCAAAACAGTACATTATACAGTTCCTAAATAACAGAAAACTGTCAGTTGAATGCATTTGAGAAAAAAATTGAATTTAAAAATGAGTCATAAAATAACCGATTTGTTGTTTGAATATATCCTTAATTCTTTAATCATGATTGCTTAGGAAAATTTTATGCGAAATACTCAATTTGACAGCATTTTTAAAAATATATTCTATCTTTATCAAAAAACTGGCCAATGCGTCACAGTATATAGTTCCTAAATAAGAGGTTCTGTAAATTGGATACGTTTGAGAGCGAAAATGGATTTTAAAACGAGTCATAAAAAACGCAATTTGCTACAGTGGTGGTCAGAATTATAAGAACAATTAAAAATTGCGCAGAAAAAAAATATTTCTGAGCTAAATAAAGTGCAATTTATATATTAAATGCTTTTCTATGCTAGAAATCATTGTAGAATGCAAAACATTGGAAAATGCAAAATATGAATGTTTTGTCACAAGTAACAAAATATGTCATTGTAAAAAATTGGACAAAATTATAAGGACAATGAATATTTTTGTCTGAAATACACTGATAATTAATAATCTCCCCGCTTCTTCTCAATCACTCTTATCAATCTTGACGTCATGGAGTTTGACAATTCCTTAAGAACGTTCTTGGAAGATTTTGAGTGATCTTTTTCGATGGAAGACATGAGTTCTTCCTTATTTTGAGATTATATACCATTTTTGCATACTTTGTGTGCCAGAATACGCAAAAGATTTTTCTACAGTATTCAGATCAGGACTTCTGACCGGCCAATCAAGTAGTTTCACGGAATTAGCATTATACCACGAGTTTGAAGTTTGGGAACATGAGCCGAAACATTGTCCTTCTGGAAAAAATAGCCTCAGATCGCTATTAACGGTGCTTCTGGTAAAAGAGTATCGCCCAATACATCAATGTAACTCTCAGAATTCCTCCTACCCTGCACAAAAACTATTGGAGTAGTTCTACCAGTAGTGAAACCTCCCACGACCGTTAGTGAATCACTTCCAAATACATGCTTTGAAGAAATCTTTATTTTTTTCTACGAAGATCATACTAGAAGTCTCAAAAACACTCTAGTCTATCTAAATTAATCTTTTTCTCATCGGAAAATACAGAATTTCACTTTTTTGCCCATAATATTGCAGTTTTTGGCAAACTCCATCCTCAGTCTCTAATGACACCCCAGTCTCTCATGTAAGACGCGGTCTTCACACGTGTTTACTATAGCAAACCTTTTTCTTTCTTTTTGTAAAACACGACGAACAGTTCGAGCACTTACATTCTAAGTTCCATTCTCGGTTTTTGTCTATTTTTTGGAGCAAGCTCGCCTCATTATCATTCTTTTCCCCCATACAGAAACAAAAGACAGCCTGCTTGTATGTCTTTGCCGTCCATATTTACCGGTATTTTAAAGATAATTGTAAATAACCGCTCTTGATCTATTAAACTTTGTAGCACTTTGGAATAGAGAAAGTCCTGAATTTTGAAATGCATCAATTTTTCCTTTCTGAAACTCCAAAAGCTTTGCATCTTGCGGCATGATTAATAAACAGAATAATACGAGCCCAAACGCTTACTACGCATTTATATCGTCTGAAAATTCCGTGTGCAGAGCAAAAAACATGCAAATTTTACTTTTTAGAACACACAAATACAGTTGTTCTTATAATTTTGTCCAAAATCAATGGTTGTATAAATTTATAATGCATTTTATTAATTTGAATTTACCACATATTCCCGTTAAAACATACAAAATAATATTCATTTTTCATTGGTTTCCAGCCATTAAATTTGCATAAGTCTCCCGCCAAATATAACCAAGATATGGCCTTTTTTGCCTTGTCCTTATAATTTTGACCACCACTGTATGTGAAAACTTCCTTAAATTTTCAAATCACGAAGACTTCGGGAAATTCTGTTCAAAATACCCTTTTTGGTAACCTTTTTCGAAATATATTCTGTCTTTATCAAAAAACCGATCAATGCATCACATTATATAGTTCCTACATAAGAGGATCTGTAAATTGGATGCATTTGAGAGCAAAAATGGATTTAAAAAGAGTCAGAAAAAAACGCAATTTCTTATTTGAACACTTCCTTAAATTTTCAGTCACGATGATTTCGGAAATTCTGTTCAAAATACCCTTTTTGGTAGCCTTTTTTGAAATATATTCCGTCTTTATCGAAAAACCGACCAATGCATCACATTATATAGTTCCTAAATAAGAGGATTTTTAAATTGGATGCATTTGAGAACAAAAATTGATTTAAAAACGAGTCAGAAAGAAACGCAATTTCTTATTTGAATACTTCCTTCAATTTTGAGTCCCAATGACTTTCGGAAATTCTGTTCAAAATACCCTTTTTGGTAGCCTTTTATGAAATATATTCTGTCTTTATCAGAAAATTGACCAATGCGTCACTTTATACAGTTTCTAAATAAGAGGATCTATCATTTGGATGCGTTTAAAATCAAAAATGAATTTAAAAATGAGTTAGAATATAAGCAGATTGGATTTGAGGTTTTTTCTCCAACTCCTGTTTTTGTTTAATTTCTTTTTGCTATACGAATTGGTCCTATGAAAAATTTGTCAATATAAAAGTTGTAGATATTTTTGAGAAGATGTAAAATAAATTTAATCAGATTTGATATCTTAAAAATTGACGGAGTTATGGATTTTTCTCTTTTTTCAGCGCCCTTTTTCTTTTCGTTTTTAATTTTTTTCATCGGTAAAAGTTGGTCCTATAAAAAACTTGTAAATACAAAAGGTTTAGATAATTTTAAGAACATTTACAAAAAATTTAGTTAGACTTAATATCTTGAAAATTGACGAAGTTATGAATTTTTTTCTCAACAAAATCCCTGTTTTTTTCGCCCCTTGAGCCCACTTCTAAATTTATCAAAAATCTGTCATGTATATACTTTTGGACCATTTTTAAGAAGTAATATAAACTTTAAACTGATTCGATATCCACTTTAATTAAGAAGTTATGGCGTTTTTTCGGTTTTCACAAAAACGCCCCCTATTCCGACCTCCTCGGTCCGATTTTGCCCATTAACGAACTCAGTCAAGATTTTATCCCCATTGATTTTATGTACAAGTTTGGTGGAGATTGGTGAAGAAATATAGAAGTTATCATGTCCATAAAAAAGTGATATATATATATATATATATATATATATATATATATATATATATATGTATAGATAGATAGATAGATAGATAGATAGATAGACAGATAAACTGGTGCGATTGCAATAGGTAGTATTTCTTACGAAATCTACCTTAAATGCGCTACATGTCCGTGAAGAAAAGCAGTTGAAAAGATAATTAAGCCAGGAAAGTACAAAAAGTGTGCTGTTCGCCATTTAGAAGGAAACTCGTTTTTTCGTGGTGAGCTGTTTAAATTCTTATTAGACATTGTAAAATTACGTTAAATATTGAAAAGTGGAGTATTTTAGAAAGCTTTTAAAACATATTTTCAATTGCTATTGCATATATTGCTTTAAAAAGTTTTCGTTATTTATTTATTACAAGATTTAATAAAACTACTCTCGATTCCCAATATGGACACCTTATGTCAACATTGGTAGTACAGCAGGTGAATCTTCAGATTCACAAAAATAGAAAGCTAAGCGAAACCAACTACCATTTCATAATATTTTGTAGTAACTGAGGTGCTTTGCATCGGTCTTCGAAGAGCCACAACCGAAAATGACCGCCTGTTCCTAAGAGCATGTTCTGAAGATATGTTTTGTGCCCTGTCCTCCCCTGCAATATCTTAAGATACATATTTTTATCCACTTTCCTCTAAAATTTCATAGAAAGGTGGTTCTTCCATACAACCCTGTGTAGTAGATTAATAAGGAGCCACCTGTCCATAATAGGTACTAGTGGTTCCTTATATGGACATTTGCAAACATTTTTTGTTTTCATCATTTAAATTAAACCGGAAAAGTTACAAGGTCGCTAATTTTTATAATGATAGTCAACAGGCCAGGAATCATGGTCATATATTTTTGATGTTCTATTACGTTTACATGGGGGTGAAAAAAATAGATTTTCCTTAGGGTGTCCATATTAGGCACAGGTATCTTGTAAATTTGCCCTTTCAAATTTAAAACGAATCTAAAAGCGTTATTTAAACACAAATTTGTATGTGGATGGTACAATAATTATTGTCCATATTGTACGGCGATGGTTTGAAATACATTGAAGCCTAATATCTTAGATACCTATAAGCTCAATTTCAGAACCGTACCTGCAACATCAACATAATTTTGGTGGGAGGGGTGAAGTTTTAAATACAAATTTTTAAAGGGTTTTAATAAGAGGGGGATGAAGATGAAACGCTAATTTGGAACTTATGGGTCTAGATTTGTGACAGTAGATGAAACGCGGCTACATCATTATGATCCCGAATCCAATAAATCAATAAATAAGCACGTCGTATCTACACAGATATTCACGAACGCTGGTTAACTCTTCGTCACCTGAGAATAATAAAGATCTATCTGTGTTGACTTATCGATATAGATAGGTTTTACTTGTATCTATAAAGGCATTTTTGAATCAAAATGATATCATAGATAATTTACATATGAGCTGACAATCATAATATGACATTATTTTAATCCAGAAATTCCTTCATAGATAAATATAGAATTTTTCTATATCGGTGAATCAAATTTTTCAACACAGATAGAACCTTATTATTCTGAGGTGTCGTCTTGAGTCCGTGTTAAATGCTGGGTATGAACATAGATACAGAGAAGGACGTCTCACGCAATTTATTAATACTGAGTCATGATTTTGGAACTAAATGACAAAATAGCAACAGGCATAGGTCAACAGTTACAAATTAAGAAAAAAAAATCATATCAACAAGAAGTCTTATGTTAATAAAATTATTAGTTAATTTGACTATATTTTCCTCCGGAAAGTAGCGAACATGAACAGGATAAATGTAAACAACACATGAACTAAGGAACCGTTTTACATAGGCGCCACCTATTTCAAATTTATTTCACGGAGCGATTTTCTTCTTCGAAAGGCTATTTCATGAGAAGACCTTCATGCCAGAGCATTTAACACGGACTCAAGAGTTAACCCGCGTTGGTGAATATGGGTGATACAGTCACAAATCTAGCCCCATGAGCTCCAAACCAACTATTCCTTTCCACTCTCTTCCTTTCACTTCTCTCTCAAAAATATGTTATTGCAGCAGCTATATTTCTGAAATATAGCTGCACATAGGCACCTAAAACATTAAACATCGATATTTTACATGAATCATCGCAGTAGAAATGTTTTATAACATTAGGAACAATAATTATTAGACCAACGCAGTATATTATGTATTATTATGCCTGGGAAAAACTTTCTAACCTTTGAGTATTTCACTGTTCTTTTATTAAGTCACTTTACTTATGTGATAATAAATAGAAAGACCTAGAAAATATTTTACTTTTAGATTATAGAATATGATTAGTTGAGTGTACTAGTATTTTCTTGCACAATTTTACTTAGTGTAATCTAAGCAAAGTTGAAATTTTGCAAAAAGTTATTTTATTGAATGTTTAATTTTAATTTTATTTATTTTTTAATTTCTAGATTATACCGAAGCATTAAAAAACCAGGTTAAGCAAAATGATTTTTCTTATGCGCATAAAATAATGTATACGGCATCACTTTCGATGAGGTTATTAAAAATACATGTAGTTAACTATTTAAATTACAAAAAAAATTGAAATATGATAAAAAAACTTTTTATTTTTTCCCAGATTCCATAAATACTTACCAGAAAATCAAACAGATATTTCTTGCTTAAAATTCTTCACCAGCATGGGAGAGAAAAAATTTATAGATATGATCTTGCTTTTTTCTTGATTTTGTTTTTAACTAATAAAAGAATCATATATCTCCGTATCTCAAAAAAATTTCAAATACACAAGAGATTTTGCGAACTCTCTCTTCTCAAAGAAAAAAAACTATTTTTAATTCTTTTTCTTACTTTACTTCGTGGCCATTGCTTAAAAGCAAAAAGGAGTTTCACCGGAATTCTAAACCTATTTGATCAATTTCTTTTTTTCCATACTTGGCTTATCTTTTAAGAGTATCAAAAATTGAAACATTCTGCGCGTTTCTGGGAGCGAGGCTTTCTTTCAAGAGACGAGTTTCACTTTCGACGAGTATTTGATTGCATCCATCAAAATGGCAACAGTCCCAATGGACACATTTTGTTTGCATTCTCGTGGCTTTATGTGTCACTGCCACTGTCGTAAGTTTCGAGTTACATTTTTTTCAAAGGTATGACTGTTGTATAGACATGCTCAAACTTATGATCAGAAGTTTTAACTTCTTGTCTACGTGGACAAAGATCAAAGAAAGTTTTTAAATTGTAATTTTTTTTTTTATTTTGTTTATAAAATGGCTTGGTGAATTTCTGATTCACACACAGAGTATAAATAGGAATTTTTGTTAAGAATGATTCAACAGCAGAAAAAAAAGGGAAACCACTTATGTTTTCTTTATTCATTCCTTAGAATTTAGAATATTACGTTGGCATATTTTAGTTATTAATGTGAAATATAAAAACAGTACGTCTTGATTACGTCCGTTAATATCCGCCTGTATCATAATAATAATAGCAAATATCCTACAACAGAAAGGAAAAAAACTTGAAAAACAAACACAATGATTTCAATAATTATTTATTCCAGTTTTTCACGTTCATAATGTTTGTGAAACTGTTTTCTTTTATATAAAGAAAAATCGGGGATACAATCACACATGTTTGTTAGTTGAATTTAGTTTTGTATGATTGATAGCGAACATTTTAATAGCTTTAGAAATTCATTTTTAATCCGGAAAAAAATATTTTACGACAGTTTCATAGTTTAATATAATAAATTATCAGAAATTTGTTGAATTTTAGATGGGAAATTTTAACTTATTTTTTTCTATATTTTTTATGTGTTCTAACTTTAATGATATATTTTGTAACAATTGCCATTTATGGTTTTGAAACCGTAATATTAGTTTAAATTTACACCGCTTAGAACATGCTAAAAAAAACATGAATTCGTAATGCTTCAGGAATTTAAAAGAGTAATTTTAAGCACCCTTTCAAAAGAAAACTTTTTTGTAACAATTTCTTAAGTGATATTTTCAGCTTGTGAAAAATAAACATGCCCAATCGACTGTTAAATTACATTACTTTAAGGAAGCGTTTCATTTTAGTCAGCACAACATATATTGCTTGAAAGTAATACATTAAAAATATTCAAAATTGATCAGGCAGATAATTTTTTCTTGAGTTTCAAAGATCAAAATCTATATAGTTTTCTACTAAGATGTACTTATTGTTTTCTTTTTTACCTTCATTTTCAGAAAAGGAATTCCCTCTAAATGATTTTTTTTCTTACGTTCTTTTTGAAATTCAACGAAAAATATTTTAAACATCATCTTTTAAATCCCTTCCCCTGATAATTTCCCTGATATGCAAAGCAGAATGATCCTTTAAGAACAGACTTAACCCACTTTTCATAATATTTCACTTCTACATTTTATGGAAGGGTAGAAAAATTGTTTCTTTGTATCGTCTTGTAAGCATTTGCTAGACATGCGCGTTATATTTATTAATTTTCTTTCTTGCATAAAAGTTTTTTATGGTTGTAAAAATATTTTCATTGCGTTAATGAAATTAGTAATTTTGGTATTATGCTCACCTTCAAGTTAAACATTTCATATCTCACTAGAAAGTAATAATAATAATAATAATAATAATAATAATAATAATAATAATAATAATAATAATAATAACAGCAGCAGCGACAGCAAAAAAAATATAATAATAAAATAAAAATTGAAAGATAAAAATAAAAATAAAATCATTTTTATAACAGCACCGGGTTTTTAATTTTTTGGATTCCATACTGAAAAAGTAGAAACTGTACCATTATAAGATACTTCTTGTGCTTGTATGTCACAACCATTTTATTCCTAAAGTATCGAATATGGGCAATTCGAAACGGTGGAAATAATAAAGCATTTTGATCCATATATTTATAAACTGTTAAAAGTTCATAGGAAAACATTTATTAGGAAAAACTATAGAAGGGCTAATTAATTTACTTGAAGTAAAAAAAAATAATAATAATAAATCTTTATGCATTGCGAGAACGCTTTTAAAACGTTGAACTCAGAAATACATTTCTTTTAACTTTAGGTGTTATATTTCCGTAGTTATCGTCAAAAATGTAGTGCAAAAATATGTTCACCCCAACTATTTTTACGAAACTACTGATACTAAAATTATGAAAAAAATTATGAGTACAGGTTAATTTAAACCTTGCAGATAAACTATAGCGGTTACCTAAGGTTACAATGTTTTGAAGGAAAGGTAATTTTCCGTTTAAAACATTGACGGGAAACTCGTATTTTTTGTCCACAAACAAATTTTGAATTGTGGGCGTTCAGAAAAGGTGTTGAGGATCGCTGGAGAAGCCTATAGTATTAAAAGTAGAAAAATATTGTTGATTTTGATTATTGAAAACGAATCGTTTGTAATAAACCGAGATATTAACCTTAAAAACATGGATGGTTTGGACATACTTAATGACATGGGAAGAGTACTCTAGATAACATTGGTTTTTAAAGCCTATATAACAATTTTTAATGTTATATTTGCCTAATTTTATGCTCAAAAGCAGTACAAAAGGAATTAACGTTAGATTGTTAAAATCACACTAATTTAATTCGAATTAATTGTATACGTATGTGATTCGATATTAATTTGCATTGAGTGGCTATCTTAATATGATTTCTGCGTTTTAATTTATTTAAAACCTATTTGATAAAACGTGCATCGATCAAGGTGGCGTTCGAATTTTGCTTCCGAAACGCGCTTCGCAAAATGCCAAATTATTGAGTTACATGTACAAGTTTACTTTGAACAAGAACTTTGTTTCAGCTACACATTAGAATGAATATCGTATTACTACACTGAAAAGTTTAAACATGGACTGATTTTATTGTCATGATAGATTTGATTTCATAAAAAAAAGGATAAGATTAAAAGAAGAATTATATAGGATAAAATATTTGATTTAGGATTCATATCTCTTGTAACTTTTATGGTATCCCATATAGTACAAAATATGTAATACAAAACTTTATTATTCTTCAAGTAATGACTTTTTTAATATTACAGTTAATAATTCTATATTAATTGAATGGAACCCTTTGGGCAAAAGTAATATTTACACTGAACGATTTACTTGCGAGTGACTTGAAGAATTGTATAGTTTTATTTTTCATTTGTTTATTTAATTTACAAAATCTTATTATTCTGTGAGTTACTAGGCATTATTTCCGGATTTTTTTTTATTTAGAGAAATATATAACATTGCTAGTTATTTTTTTCATGCAAACAATGCTATGTCCAATCAAAAAATACTTTTTGCATCACAATAGCACGAAATGAAACTTTTTTCGTGTATATTTTAAAGATTATTCCTGTTTTCTAAATATATCCATTAAATTACTCAATAAAGAAGAGAAAACACTTTAAAATGTACATATTTCCAGTTTTCTAAAGAAACTGAAGAAATATTGGAAATTTAAAGTACATTATTTTTGATTCAGCTTTTTTAAGTTATTAAATGAAATCATTAAAACAAACTTAATGACTACCTTCAATATAACAAATTTAAGTACAGTTCAACAAATAGTTTATTGATTTATTTATAATAGTAATTTTGTTATAATGATAGTTAAAAGATTTTTTTTTTATTATGTGAATAATGAACACGCTTACATGACTATATAGTACAGTGCATTAAGCAAATGAACAATTTAGTATAATGAAGTTTGATCCTTTTTTCAAAGCTTTAAAATCGAACACTATTAATTATTTTGTAGCACGTAATATTTTTTACCGGTCCATTTTATTTTATTTTGAAAAAGATAAATTACCACAAAATATTTCTAATTTTTCATTGAACCCCCTTTTAAAATTCAGTGATAAATATTTCAAGTATCTTAATTAAATAATTTTTTGAATAATTTTTCAGATCCACAAAGCATAATAATCTTTAGCGTGCTAAATTATACGGTAATTTATTCCATTGCATTTCTATATTCACGGCAGAATGTAAAAATATTTTCTTTTATATACGCACATAAGAATACTTTAAATATGAACATAATTTTTTTAATTTTTTTGTTGGATGAACGTTTTTTTTAATTTTTTTTTTACTATTTATACGTACAACACTAATAATGTTAGTTAATTTACTGTTATGCAATTTCCAAATAAAAACAATGAAATATTCATAAAGGCGATATTTTGGATGTTTATTAACTTTAAAGGAAGGAATTTTTTTTTAAATGCACTATGAACTACAGATAGGTTTAAATGTATCTTTTGGAAGAGCGTATTTTTCCCATTTTGATTCTGTTTCCGTTTTTTCTTCTTCTCTCTATCTCTCTCTCTTTTTAAATAAAGTATTGCCACAAATGATTTCTATTTACTTTTTAGCCTCTTCTTTAAATCAATCGATAAATATTTTAAACATCATCTTCTAAATCCCTCTTCCTGATAATTTTCCTGTTATGCAAAGCAGAATGATCTTTTAAGCACTGACTTAACTCGCTATTCACATCATTTCATTTCCATATTTTACGGGAGGATAGAAAAATTGTTTCCTTGTATCACCCCGTAAGCGTTTTGTCAGACAAGAGCATTTTCTTGATTAATTTGTTTTGTTAGGCAAAAGATTTATTAAGCTTTCTACTGTTACAAAAATGTTTTCTTTTCGAATTAATGTAATTAATAAATTTAGCATATATGTATCTATGAATATATATAATATTATTATTTGATAGTAAGTATTTTGTACGTTATTATATTTTTTCTTAATGATTTTTTAACGCTTCCAGGGACGGCGGTATGTTTATTTAATCACTTAATTTTTAATTCCCAACCACTAGAATGATACCAGAATTTGCGAAAAATATTTTCTATTAAACAGTGAGGCGATACTTTGTGTGTTTATTAATATTTAATTAATGAAAAAATAATAAAATACACAATGAACTAAAAATACCTGATATCATTTTCCCAAAGTTTCTGAGATTAAAATTTAGATACGTGTTTTGGATTGGCCTAAATATTTTTCCCTTCTCGTTTCGTTTTCTTTTTTAAATAAAGTATCGCCACAAATGGTTTTTCTTTGCTTTTTAGCCTTTTCTTTAAATCAATTTTTAAATATTTTAAAACTCATTTTCTAAATGTCTTTCTCTGATAATTTTCTAGTTATGCAAAGCAGAATGACCCTTTATGCACTGACTTAACTCGCTATTCGCTTCATTTCATTTCCATATTTTACGGAAGGATAGAAAAATTGTTTTTTATATCTCTCCGCAAACGTTTTGCCTGACAAGAGCATTTTCTTTATTAATTTGTTATGTTAGGCAAAAATTTTATTAAGCTTTTTACTGTTACAAAAATGTTTTTGTTTCGAATTAATGTAATTAATAAGTTCAGCAGCAGTATGTTCACCTTTTCTGTTTCGTTTCAAATTGTAGTAACAAAAAATGTACATAATAACATTATTTATAGTAATTATTTTGCATGTTATTATTTTTTGTTTCTTAATAATTTTTTGAGGCTTCTAGTGACGGCGGTATGTCTATTTAATCACTTAATTTTTAATTCACCATCACTAAAATAATACCAGAATTTGGGTAAAATATTTTCTATTGAACATATAGGCGATACTTTGTGTGTTTCTTAATATTTAGTTCATGAAAAAATAATAAAACACACTATGAACTATATTACATGATATCATTTTTAAAAGCTTCTGAGATGAAAATTTAGATATGTGTTTTGGATGGGTCTAAATATTTTCCCCTTCTGTTTCGTTTTCTTTTTTAAATAAAATATTGCCACAAATGATTTCTCTTTACTTTTTAGCCTCTTCTTTAAATCAATCGTTAAATATTTTAAACATCATCTTCTAAATCCTTTTCCCTGATAATTTTCCTGTTATGCAAAATAGAATGATCTTTTAAGCACTGACTTAATTCGCTATTCACTTCATTTCATTTTCATATTTTATGGAAGGAGAGAAAAATTGTTTCCTTGTATCATTCCGCAAACGTTTTGCCTGGCAAGAGCATTTTCTTTATTAATTTGTTATGTTAGGCAAAAGTTTTATTAAGCTTTGTACGATTACAAAAATGTTTTCTTTTCGAATTAACGTAATTAATAAATTCAGCAGCAGTATGTTCACCTCTTCTGTGTTGTTTCTAATTGTAGTACTTTGTGTGTTTATTAATATTTAATTCATGAAAAAATAATAAAATACACTATGAACTACATAACATGATATAATTTTTTTCAAAGCTTCTGAGATGAAAATTTAAATATGTGTTTTGGATGCGTCTAAATATTTTTCCCTTCTGGTTTCTTTTTCTTTTTTAAATAAAGTATTGCCACAAATGATTTCTCTTTACTTTTTTGCCTTTTCTTTAAATCAATCGATAAATATTTTAAAACTCATCTTCTAATTCTCTTTCTCTGATAGTTTTCCTTTTATGCAAAGCAGAATGATCTTTTATGCACAGACTTAACTCGCTATTCGCTTTATTTCATTTCTATATTTTACGGGAGGATAGAAAAATTGTTTCTTTGTATCTCCCCGTAAACGCTTTGCCATACCAGAGCATTTTCTTGATTAATTTATTTTGTTAGGCAAAAAGTTCTATTGAGTTTTTTTACTGTCACAAAAATATTTTCTTTTCGCATTAATGTAATTAATAAATTTAGCAGCAGTATGTTCACCTCTTCTTTTTCATTTCAAACTGCAGTAACAGAACAAAATATAATAACATTATTTAATAGAAAGTAATATGTGCGATATTATTTTCTTTTTGTTAATAATTTTTCAACGCTTCCAGGAACAGCAGTATGTTTATTTAATCACTTAATTTTTAATTTCCAATCACTAGAATGATACCAGAATTTGGCAAAAATATTTTCTATTAAACAAATAGGCGATGTTTTGTGTGTTTATTGGCATTTAACTGATAAAAAATGTACTCTATGAACTACAGATATATGATATAATTTTTCGAAAGCATCTGAGAAGAAAATTCAGATGTGTCGTTAGATGGACCTAAATATTTTCCCCCTTATGGTTTCGTTTTCTTTTTTAAGTAAAGAATTTTCACAAAGGATTTCTGTTTACTTTTTAGCCTTCTTCTTTAAATCATTCGATAACTATAATAGAAAACATAATCCATTAAATCCTTTTTCCTTAGTTATTTTAGCTTTATGTTTTTTCTAAATATAAACAATAAAATATTCATAATAGGCGATATTTTGTGTTTTTATTCGCGTTTAATTGATGCAAAAAAAATAATAAAATTGACTATGAACCATAGATATATGATATCGTTGTTTTCTAAGCTTCTGAGATGAAAATTTAGATGTACACTGAAAAAAAAAATTCTGTAAAGGTACTAAACATTTTCTAGGAAACTGGGATTCCAAGAACTTTTCATGTAATGGTAACAGGAAAAACCCATGTAACCTATATTAAAACTTGAATTTTTGCTGTTACCGTTACAAGAAAAGTTCTAGGAATCCCAGTTTCCAAGAAAAAGTTTAGTACCTTTACAGATTTTTTTTTACAGTGTATCTTTTGGGTGGATGTAAATACTTTTCCCCTTCTGGTTTCGTTTTCCTTTTTAAATAAAGATTGCCCCAAATGATTTCTATTTACTTTTTAAGCTTCTTCTTTAAATCAATCAATGAATATTTTAAACATCATCTTCTAATTCCCTTTCCTTCATAATTTTCCGGTTATGAAAAGCAGAGATCTTTTAAGCACTGAATTAACTCTCTATTCACTTAATTTAATTTCCATATGTTACGGGAAAGCAAAAAAAATTTCCCTTGTATCAACCCGTTAGCGTTTAGCCAGATAAGAGCATTTTCTTGATTAATTTGTTTTATTAGGTAAAAGTTGTATTAAGTTTTTTACTGTTACAAAAATATTTTCTGTTCGACTTAACGCACTTAATAAATTTAGAAGCAGTATATTCACCTCTTCTTCTTCGTTTTCAGTTGCAGTAACAAAACAAAATATAATAACATTATTTCATAGAAAGTATTTTATGCGTAACTATTTTTTTCTTAATAATTTTTTAACGCTTTCAGGGACGGCGGTACGTTTATTTAATCACTTAATTTTTAATTCCTAACCACTAGAATGATACCAGAGTTTGGGTAAAATATTTTCAATTAAACATATAGGCGATATTTTGTGTGTTTATTAGCGTTTAATTGATGAAAAAAAAAAATACACTATGAACTACAGATACATGGTATCCTTTTTTCAAAGCTTCTTGAGATGAAAATTCAGATATGTCTTTTGGATGGGCCTAATTATTTTTCCTCTTCTGGTTACGTTTTTTTTAAATACAGTATTGCAACAAATGATTTCCCTTTACTTTTTAGCTTCTTCTTTAAATCAATCGATAAATATTTTAAACATCGTTTTTTAATCCTTTTTTCTGATAATTTTCCTGTTATGTAAAGCAGAATGATCTTTTAAGCACTGACTTAACTCGCTATTCACTTTATTTTATTTCCATATTTTACGGGAGGATAGAAAAATTGTTCCCTTGTATTACCTCGTAAATGTTTTGCCAAACAAGAGCATTTTTTTGGCTCATTTGTTTTGTTAGACAAACGTTTTATTAAGTTTTTTACCGTTAGAAAAATATTTTCTTTTTGCATTACATAATTAATACATTTAGCAGCATTATGCTCACCTTTGGTTTTTCTTAATGCAGTGACAGAGCAAAATATAATAGCATTATTTAGTAGACATTATTTAGTGCGTTATTATATTTTACTTTAAAAAAATTAACTTCCAGGCATGTTTTTAACCACTTAATTTTAATACCCAATCGCTACGAAGGTACCAGAAATTGGGTAAAAATTTTGCAACTAATATGCATGTGAAATATAACTTTTTTGCCATTTCTAAAATAATTGATCGGTAAATTCCGGTGCATAATGCGTGACAAATAATACTTTGTGATGTTACTCTATTTTAAATCTAATGACTATATTATCTTATAATTTTACATAATTGAAGGTTATCATTCGATATGACATAGTAAAATTTACATGTACTTAAAACTATCTAATTATGCTTATTTTGCAAAAATACACAATCATACATTATCTTTGTGAAGTTACTCTAATTTTAAATCTAATGTTTATGATCGTACAATTTTACATATTTGAGGATTATCATTCGATATCATATAGTAAATTATTTTGCAAAAATACACGATCATAGACCTTTTTTCTATCTTCAATAAGCTAACAAAAGCTTTTAAGTGCAGTTTTATAAAATCAATTATAGACATGATAGGTAGATAAAAACTTTAGATTAAGACTTTTAAAACATTTTCACAGATTATTTTTTCAAGAAAACCTTTAAAATATTCAAATTGTACTGCTCTTAGTTCATTAAATATTGAAAACGAATTAATAAGAAATGATACTTATTACGCCTTTTGCAAATTCCTCTCTTCTACCTTTTATTATAAGAGTTATATACCTTATCGTTTTCCTGGCTCGATGTGTAAGAGATTAAAGAAATTTTTCTTTTTTTTTCGTACATTTTTACTATTGATCGAATCGTTGTCGCGTCAAATGCCAGAAATTTTCTGTGAACTTGTAACAATAAATGTATTTCTTTCTCGATTAATGACATAAAACGTTTGAGCATTATTTTGATTAAATGTTAAACTCACTCTTTTAAGCTTGAAACAAACATAAAAGAATTTACGAAAATGTAAACACAAATTTTTAATTGATATTATTTTGGTAAATCATGAAGATAAAAATGAGGTTTGTGTTTAAGAACTGAAATATATGTTTTGTAAAAAACTTTTAGTATTTAAGATTGTTTTATGTATTAAAAATTACATAATTAGCAACAGTTTCAGTTCTAATTTATTTGTTGTAGAATAACTCATGTTTGATATTAAAAATGTTGGTTATTCTATCGATGTTAAGATATTGGTACAGATTGCGCAATTTTACACAAAATTATTGCAAAAATATCATGAAACAATTTACACAAATTTTAATAAAATTTATTCCTTATTCTGTATCCAAAATTTTGCAGTATTATGAACAATTCAACTTATTTCAATGCTGTTTTTTTCAAATAGTTGAAAATTTTAATTTTCATCTCTAAGTTAAGTAAGTCCTGTAAATTAAAAATTTACCATTTATTTATTTTTTCTTTCGAAAGAAAAGTTATAAGGTGGAAAGATGTATGAAAAAACGTACTAAAACTAAGAGAATTACTTTGTAAAGAATATGTGTGTTTTCAACATTTTTATCTAAAAATGTAGGATATTGAGTATCTAATTTAAATATTTTATTTTATTATAAAACTTATGTATTATTTATTATTGTTGTTTTATTCATGTTACAATAAAAAAATGAAATAGTTTAGAAATATTTTTTATCTAACATATTCTGATAGATAAAATCATTTTAGTTTTAATTTATTGAAAATTAAAAACATATTAATAAAAAATGAGACTTATTAGGTATTTCAAATCATTTCATCGTATTATTTTTTATCATGTAAAATCTCGCATCTTATAAATTCTCGTATAATTTTCCAGATTCATCCTGTAAAAAAATAAAGTTTTTTTTTCTTTATATACCTGCACACTCATACCATGAATCAGTTCTTTTCATCACAAAATCTTAAAAATTTCTGAGTATTTTTTTGCAATAAAAGTTGTTTTGGGTGAAATGACTGAGGTAGAATATTTTGATATTTATGCTTATATTTATGGTAAGAAAAGTTGCAAATGTATAGGGTAAATTGAAAAAAATTACAAGCATAATGTTGCTAATTTTTAAATGAAAAACATTACTTTTTTTTAATAAATGGATACCGCATAATTATTTGGCGAAGAAATTTATTAGTTCTGGATTATGCTACGTGTTTAAAACCTGCATGGTCTGTATGCTTCTATTTTTGCAATTAGCTTGATCGGGATAAATTACTCCTTAAACAAACTCCTTAATCTTTTTAAAACGCAAGATCTCGTTAATTACATAAATGCATAACTGTACATAATACTTTCGTGTATTAATAATCTACAAAGATATTTTTTTTTCGCTATGTTTGATGCAAATAATTAGAGACATCGTCATGTACATTTATTTTGAATATAAATTTGAGAAACTCTATTAATTATTATTTCTTTGAATTCAGTCACTTAAAATCTTTTCCTGTTTAATCCATTTAATATTAAAACAAATTAATGAGAAATGAGACTCATTATGCCTTTCACCCTGTTTCATCATCTTGTCTTTTATTAAAAAAGAGAAATCTCTTATCTTTACCCTGATCAGCGTGAAAGAAATTAAAACACTTTTTTCAGCACACGCACCCTCTTGCTCCTAATAAATTTATTGTCGTCTCAAGAGCGTGGAAATTTTTGCGTATTTGTTTGAAATAGAAGGAAGTTATTTGTTGGGAGATTAATCAGAATAACTATTTCAGCATAATTTTGATTCTATGCTAAGCTTTCTTTTATTTAATGTAAGAAAAGATGTAAAAAAAGTGATGAAAGAGATAGAAGAAAAATTAATTCACACAACCTGGCTTACTTATTATTAAGGATAAATAAAGGAAGTTATGTTTTGGAACTTTTTTGTTATGGGACTTATGGAGGGCGTGAGAAAACTACAAAGTTAAATCTGGCGAAAACAGAAAAACAGAATTTTTCATTTTATATTTTGATAACGTATTTGGTTTTTTGTAGTTATTACAACCAGCAATAATGAAATACACAAACAACGTTTTTTAAATTCAAGCCATTTAATCTTCATTTTTTTGTCCTGAAACAAATATTACGGGTGCACAAAAACCTATTTAATCTTCTAAGCGTTTGGTACGCAATACACCGCTCTCTAAGCCACAGGTTTCACCTCAATATCATGCATAATTAAAGTAATATAATTCTGTAGATTTAATGAATTTTCAATACATTGAAGAATGATTAATACCCTCAAGAATTATATTATATTTTTAATTATTTTTGTATGCCAATTAATCACATTTTCTCAGCATTTAAAATAAAATTCAGAGAAAACAACATTATAATTGTATTCTTTTGCAGGACGCTCAGAGTGTTAAAATTACTATAAAATATCTCCAAAGATGTACCACCCTCTATATCAATGCATATAATAAGCATGCATTTATTAAAAATGTCTTTTATTTATGCAGAAATGAGCCATACAATTATGCAATAAAAGATATAAACCAATACGAACAATCCATGTACAATTAAAAAAATGTTTATTTATTTAAAACAGTAGAATTGAAAAAACTTATTTTTTCATATCTCGAAATGCGATATAATATAAATTGGTGAAGCAAAGCGACTTTTAAATGTTCATTTGGGTATACATAAAACTAATGTTAAAAATTATGACATTGAACTATCCATTGTTGGTCAAACAATCATATTTTTAAGACATAATTGCACAGTACAAGCTCAGGTATATTTTTTCAAACGTCGTATGGGTCAAAATGATTTGGAAGTTCTACAACAGACACATTGAGTTGTGAGTTTGAAGTTTAATACTAATACAAAAGTTTTTTTTTACTAATACAAAAGTGTTATCTGATTTTACATTTAAGTAAGAAATTTGGCATTTAATTAACAAATGTTTTCTAGTAAATTTCTTCTGAAAATTGGCCTCTATGATAACCGGACCCTCATCTTTATACCTTTTAAACATAATGATTAACTCGTTGCACTCGTATATGTAATGTTATTCTGACTACACATCATTTTTCTTTGCAAAATTTGTTTTGGACACCACTAATAAAAGAAATTATTTTCCTTATTTAATTAAAACATTTTTGAAATTGTATACTTGAAAAACACTGTTCAATAAGTGGTGTCAACGGAATAAAATTTGTGGAGACGCCTGAGTAGAAAGGGTTAAATAATGTAGATACTAAGCTTAATATTTCTTTATTGCGCTGATTTTATAACCTCTGTATAATCCTTTGTTCTTTCATTCAAAGCAACGTGATAATTCTTTAATTACAGACACTTCCCTTCTTTTCACCACATTATTTTGAACGCATTTCATTTACCATTAATTATATTTCAGTTCAGCAAAGAGGAAATGTTTTTGTATCTCAACGCTTTAAAAATTAAAGTATCCTTTATTGTCCAGAAGGAAGCAGTACAAATAATCACCTCATAGAGTTTATGGATTAAAATCTAGGATTAGTTAAATCTTGATTCGCATGTTAAGATGCTATCGGTTTGTCAAGCCATATCTTGGTTGAAAACACCTCAAAATCTGATTTTAGCGGTTGATTCATAGGTTTACCATTATGATATCCTGCTCCCAGTCCTCAATGTTTCCGTACTTTTGGAAGCAGGAAAACACAATGTTAAACCTCCGAGCTAACCGATAAAATAATATTTTTAGGTGTTTTCCACCAAGATATGACTTGGCAGACCGATAGCTTTTTAATATGCGAATCAATAGTAAAGTAATCCTTGATTTTCACACGTGAACACGATGATATGATTGTTTGTACTGCCGCCTTCCGGTCTATTAAGCAGATGCTCTTTTTCTGCACTACTTAGTTCCTTGTTAAAAATTCACACTAATCCTGGTGGGAAAAATGTTTATGGAAGCATTATTTTGAAATATCGTCATATAAATATCAACATATAATCCTCCCAATAAATATTATACTCCCAATAAATATTAACATTTTTAAATATATAAATATATGTCTTGTTTTTGTTCACAGACGTAAATTTTGCGATTACGATTTATCGGGTAATTTAGAAATAATTTTTTCGATTATTCCGTATTTCTAATCAGAAATAAATCGTAGTTCTAGGGTCTACTTGGTATTACCCTTGAGAACGAACCAAGTACCACTTTTTTCAATAATATTCGTATTTGTTCATACATTGCTAACTCCTCTTGTTTTGTTTAAGTTTGTTTTAATGTGTTATTTTTTATTCATTTTAGATGTTGAATAGTAGTATTGTATAATGGTTCTATATATATATATATCTATATATACATGTATATGGGTGATTCTCAAAATAGGGGACGATTTCAAAAATGAAATCTTAAAAAAATTACTGTTAGCAAAATTTCTGAAAAAAATAGGTGTTGTTAATATAGTATTAGGTATACTTTCCATGTAGTCAGCAGAGCTAAATATTTAAAAATTAACTTTAAAAAAAAAATAGTATTTTTTGAGCCATGCTAATGACAAAACGAATTGTATGAAATAAATATATTATGAAATTTTTATTTTCTTCCTGTTTAAATATTTTTTTTCTATATTTATTAGCCTTCTTTTTCAGCAAATGGTTTCCATTTTTACATATATACATATAAAGGGAATAAAAACATTACCAAAGAGCAAACTTTGTTACATGAGCAACATTCTGACACTAACAATGTAAGAAGCTGTCTTAGTGATTTTCCTACAGATTTAATGCATATTTTAGGGATAATAAATGTAATATCTAAATGTATACGTAAAATTAAACTTTATAAAGGATACAATATAAGCACTGGTTACATTTATGTACATAGGAGTCTTTAGCATGGACAGAAAAACCATGCTAATGACACTGATATCTGCCCATGCTAATGACAAATTTTAATTTAAATCAGATTATGAGCCATAATATAATCACAATGCAATATTCCTTTCTGGGGCTTTTTAAAACACAAAAGTTCTGTGCAAAGAAATAAAATAAAAATTTTAACTATAAAAATAAACATGAAAATCATTATCCATTCTAATGACATACAATTGATGTAACCCCCTAATATTCAACTTCTATTCTTAAAATACAATACATGCTTCTATTTTCTGCCTGGTTTAAAATGACTACTTGTTGCCATGGAGAAACTTCATATTTTCAAACTATTGTCATATATGAAAATGAAATTTTGATTAATAACCAGCTGTTTTAGTATGACCTTGTTTTGAAAATCGAATATGGAGGACAAACTTTAATTCTTTTTTTATGTACTATAATTTTATTTTTAAAAAGAAATTTATTGGATAAATCCTTTCCTTGATTAATTTAAAGAAAGAATAACATTTGTTTTATTTTATAAACATGATATTAACTCTTGAAAAAGCTAGTATATATAAGGCACAGCTGCTGTGGACATCCATGCTAATGACATTTTGAACATTTATTCTGTTATTTTAAGGTGTTTTTAACTAAAAAGTGAGTAATTCTTGAATGCAAATAATGAACAATATTAAGACAAACATATCTAAATATAAAAACATGACAGAAAACCGCTCAATTTTTTTATATGCCGAAAGACATAAATTGTCCCCTATTTTGAGAATCACCCATATATATATATATATATACATATACATTATTTTTGCATAAGACAGCTGAATATTTTTAAACAGCAGGAGAAAAGTTCTTTGTTTTGCAACTAAGAATTAGCATTAAGTCATGTTATGTAATATATTTAATAGTTAAATTGCATAAACATTCACAAACATCGAAATGCATTTTAACGTAGATATATTTTAGCATTTTTCTCTTTTTTTCAGTATTGCTTAAACACAAGAAATATCATGATATTATGTAACACTATATTTTCATATGATCTAAAGATAATAATTAAGGAAAAATATGCAAAGCTTTAGATCCACTGGTTTTTAAATGTCCGGATATCTTTCTTCCTTTTAATTCCTTCAACGTGAGCGAGATGATCTTTTAAGCACTGACGGTACACTTCCTTTCACCGTCCTATCTTCCGCAAAAATAGAAAAATTGCATTTTTGTCTGGACGTGTTAGAAATTAAATCATTCCCTAAGCACGCACGCTTCTTCTTCATTTCTCTATTCTCAATTAAGAGCTTTTAATGACTTTCAGTATTTATAAACAATTAAGAAGGAAAACTACTGATTTTGCGACTAATGAATATAAATTGTAGCATTATGTCGTTTTATGAAACTTATATTGAAACTTCTTCAGATTCCAAGGGTTATGTATGTACTTTTTTCAATTTCAGTTATGTATTTATATTAATAAACTGATAATTAAGATTAAACAGCGAAAAAAATTACAATTTATTTTTGTACTTAAAATTTGATGGTAGCTGATGAATCCAAAATTACATATTTTTACAATTTCTTATAATTTTTATTTATTTATTTATTTAGTTTTATGCTTTTGCATTGCAAAAACATTGCTAGTACACAAAATAAATCTACAATCAATATTTTTTCTATTACTAATGAACTCTAAAAATGTAATCGTAACACACAGCAAAAATATTCACGTTCTCATTTTTGTACATTTTGTACATTTCTGCTGCAAGCCAATTTTATGTAATACGTAGGTCACTAAAAAAAGTGCTATCAGGAACAAATTTCTAATTTGTTTGAAAGAAAATTATAAAGTTGTGTATCCTATAGAATGATTCAGGTCTGAAGAGATAAAAGAACAAATGTGCGTAATGCTTACGTCATTTTGCGAATGGCAAGACTAGAAGGGAAAAAAAATCACGCTTTTGCAATTTTGAGAATCCGCATCTGCGACAGTTTTCCACTACTGCCATTAATATTAGAGTTCTCCTTTCTTCTCGTGACTGAAGTGGCCTCTTAAGTTCCTTTAACGTGTCACTCAATATTTTTAAGCAATAGGACAAAAGTTCTTTGTTTTGTAACTAAGGTTATCAACGTTAGAAGTAAATCACATTATGAAATATATTTAACAGTTAATTTGCACAGACATTCTTGAACATCAAAATACATTTAAACATTTTTTCACTTCTTTATTTATAATTGTTGAAATTGAATAAATATCATAACATTATCTAAAATTGTATTCCTATATGTATACATATCTAAAGATGATAATTATTTAAAAAGATACAAAGCTTTATATCCATTGTTTTTAAAATGTCCCGATATCTTTCCTTTAATTTCTTCAAGGTGAGCGAGATAATTTGTTAAGTGCAGTAGGTTCACTTCATTTCACCACCTTATCTTCCGCAAAAATAGAAAAATTGTATTTTAGTATGGACGTGTTAGAAATTAAAACATTCTTTAGGCACGCACGCTTCTTCTTCATTGCTCTGTTCTCAGCTAAGAACATTTAACGACTTCCAGTATTTATAAACAATTAGGAAGGAAAACTATTGATTTTGCGACTAATGAATATAAATGGTAGTAGTATGTCGTTTTATGAAATTTACACTATAACCTTTTCACATGCCAGGGTTTATTCATGCACTTTTTTAAATTTCAGTTATGGATTTATATTAACCAACTGATAACTAAGAAAGATCGAACAGTAAAAATAAATAAATAAATAAAGTAAAGTAAAATAAAATAAAATATTTTTTGTACATAAAATTTCATGATACACGCGGACTCCAAAAATAGATTTTTTGACAATTCCTTAGAAATCTAATACGAAATTTCTTAGAAAATAGGTATTCAATATTTTTTTATTACTAAAGAGATCTACAAATTATATAAAAACAAACAGGAAAAAAAATTACATTTTCATTTTTGTACATTTCGTACGTTTCTGCGGCAATCCAATTTTATGTAACATGTAGGTTAAAAAGAGCTATAAAAAATAAATCTAATTTGTTTATTGCTGCAATTTGATTGACTCCATTCAAACCATTTTTAGTTTTTTTGCATCATTTATATATGCGAAAAAAATGTAAAGATGTGTATCATATAGGATACATGAGGTCTGAAGCGGTTAAAAAATAAATGTGCGTAATGTTTACGCCATTTGGCGAATGGGAAGATTCGAAGAAAAAACACGTTTTTGCCATATTCCTGATTCCACATCTGGTACAGTTTTCCACTAGTGCCATAAACTTAACATTGTAAATTTACTTTCTTTCTGTGATTGAAATGGTCTCTTAGGTTCCTTTAACGTGTCATTCAATATTTTTAAACAGTAAGTCAACGGTTTTTTGTTTTGTAACTAAAGTACATGAACATTAGCATTAAGTCATTTTATGAAATATTTTTAATAGTTAATTTGTACAAACATTCATAAACATCAAGATGCATTTTAAAATATATGTACTTAAACATATTTTCGCTCCTTTATTCATAATTGTGATAATTAAAAGAAATATCATAATATTATCTTAAACTATATTATCATATGTTCAAAAGATAATAATTATGAAAAAAGATACAGAACTTTACATATATTATTATAAAATGACCGGATATCTTTCTTCCCTTTAATTTCTTCAAGGTGAACGAGATAATATTTTAAGCGCAGACGGTTCACTTCATTTCACCACCGTATCTTCCGCAAAAATAGAAAAATTGTATTTTAGTCTAGACGTGTTAGAAATTAAGTATTTCTTTAGGCACGCACGCTTCTTCTTCGTTGCTCTGTTCTCAGCTAACAGCTTTTAACTATTTCCTGTATTTATAAACAATGAGAAAAGAAAACTACTGATTTTGCGACTAATGAATATAAATGGTAGCAGTATGTCGTTCTATAAAATTTATACTATAACTTCTTGAGATCCCAGTGTTTATTTATGTTCTTTTTTCAATTTCAACTAAGGTTAACAAACTAAAATTTAGAAAGATTAAATAGCTAATTTATTTACTTATTTATTTATTACATAAAATTTGATGTTACGTGGGGACTCCAAAATTAATTCTTTTGATAATTTCTCATAATTTTCGTATTTTATTTTAAATTTTTGTATTGTGATGCAAAAATATTGTAAAATATAAAATAAATATATATTCAATAATTTTTATTACTAATGAACTCTACAAATGGTATCTTAACAGGCAGTAAAAATATTTATGTTTTCATTCTTGCACAATTCGTGCATTTCTGATGCAAGCTGTCTTTATGCAACACGTACTAAGTCATTAAAAAAATCGCTATACGAAACAAATTTCTAATGTGTTTATTTTTGCTATCTGTTAGACTCCATTCAGAAAAAAATTGTCTTTTTTTAAAAAAAAAAAATATTTACGTATGTGAAAAATAAATTGTAAATATGTGTATTCCATAGGATAAATCAAGTTTGAAGATGTTAAAGAACAAATGTGCGCAGTGCTCATGTCATTTTGCAAATGGCAAAAAATAAAAGTAAAATTTTTGAAATTTTGCTACAGAATTTTTTTTAATTTTCTAAATCTACCATCATTTTAATTTTTACCCCGTCATTTAGAAGCAAAAATTAGTTTCACTTTTTAAAACTGGATCCTAATTAATTTATTATGATTCAATTTATAAAAAAAAATGAACTTAAATCTATCTCTAACCACAGTTGGGCTCGCTCAAAATAAATAAATAAATAAATAAATGAAAATAAAAAAATAAAGGAAACAAATTAATTCATCTTAACTTCAATTTCTCAAACATGAATCAATTTTAGGTTCAGATTCAAAACTTTTCGAATGAATCCACTCAGTTTAAATTCATCTCTGAAACTGATCAAAGTCCGTTTCTTGCATCCGTAATTATGTAAATATGTAGCACCTATAGTCGCCGCTCCGTCCGTATGTCTGTTCGCATATAACAACGCAAAAGTATCTCAATCAAATCGTTTGAAATTTAAAATGTATAATTATTACATAATTTTGTCGAGTCATTTCAAATTTTATGAAAATCAGATCACAGAGTTCGATTACAGGGACAATAAAAAGTTTTCCGTTACATTACAATCAATGGGAAAAAATAGTTTCAGGTGCATTTTAATGACACACTTAATTACACTCCTTTGAACATAATAAAACTGATATGCATTTATGAAGCATATACTAAAATATACATTGTACAATCTGCAGTGCAAAAAGTATTTATTTTTGATTTACAGAGCCAACAAAAGTATTCCATTATTTAATGGTATAGGGGGAACATTGTTTGGGATTAATTTTAATTATATTAAACTATTTCAAATTTTATGAAATTGATATATGTAATACTGATGTTTCCAACAACTTAATTAGTGCACGGCAATTAATAATCATTAAATTGCGATATAAAAAATAGATTTAACCATTTTGTTCATATACATATTTTGTTTAAAGTCAGAAGTGTAAACTTTTGCAAGACTTTTGAGATGAAACTTTAGAGAGTGAGAAATTTTAAAACATTTGCAATTTCTTACTCTATCGAAACATAATCGTTGTTATAGACCAATACAATGATTCGTATTACACTCTTAATACCAACATAATATACATTTTTTCTCTGTGTTATCCCCAGGAGTCGCCTTCTATAGGCAAAATTTTGTTGTTCCTACCACTATTTTGATTATAATTTCTTTATTGTACTTTTCTATGGAATATTTTAAATACATTGAGAAAGAAGATTACTGATTAAAGATTCTGATTTGATAACTAAATAAAATCTTATAGCATGCGACCCCTGTATCCCCGAATATAAGCTGTAAAATATTTTATGTGAAACATTTTTTGTCAAAATTCTATCTTATCTTAACAGCTTCTCTGTTTTGGTTTTTTTGTCGTATAATTAACGTGTTTTAGTCAATCATGATTTGCACGTACTACGTACGGAAACGATACTTCAGTCATAATTTATTATTCTCAATCGTAAACATTTATTGTAAATTTTACATTTTTTAATCCAAGCATTTCCCTCATTCAATGGGGCAAAAATTTCTGTTTTGAAAAACTGCTGATAAAATAGTAAAAATTCTGCAAAAGGCATGGAAAAAAATAGACATAATTTGAAAGTATTTTTCAAAAATATTGATCATTTAAACAGTTAACGACGATAAAAGAGTGTTTTCCTGTCTCACTATATTGGAGTTTAAACGAGACTTCCTTCATAGCCCCGTTCTCTGATAAGACGTTTTATGGTCTAAAATTTTTACTTATAACAAAATGTCTACTTGTGTTAGATCTTGGCTTTAAGTTCTTAGAATTGCATCGCATTTTGAAATGAACATAAAGGTTAAGTTGCATAACATTAATATGCTTTGAGTTTCATTACAAAATAAAGTACATTTAAGCATTTTGTACATTTAACTTTAGAACATGTAACCTTATAAATTAAAGCAATTCCGTAAAATTATGTGAAACGCATGATATTTTCTTCAAACCTAATAATTATTAAATTAGATACAAAACATTGTAAAACATTGTTTTTACAAGCTCAAAGGATACTTTTTTGCTATTGTTTTTTCTGAAGCAATCTGTGTAACGTTTTATGTGTAGTCGCTTCGCTTCATTTTTAGGTAGTTCGTAATTATGTAAATACGTAGCACCTATAGTTGTTGTTCAGTCCGTCCGTCTGTCTTTCCGTCCTTCCGCATATAACAATGCAAATGCTACCCAACCGAATTATTTGAAATTTAAAATACATAATTATTACATGATTTTGTCGAGCCATTTCAAATTTTACCAAAATCGGATGCATAGTTCAATTACAAGGACAATCAAAACTTTTCCGCTACATTACTGTATATCGGGAAAAATGTTTCAAATGCATTTTAACGGTGTTTTACTCATTCCGACATTATAAAATTGGCGTGCATCTAGAAAGTGCATATTCTAATATACATTTTGCATAATCGGTGGTGCAAAGAACATTTGTTATTGATTTACAAGGCCACACAAAAGTATTCCATCACACAATGGTATAGGGAGAAGAACATTGTTTGGTGCGCATTTTAATTGTAAATAATTATTTACAATTTTATTAGATAGATATATGAGAATGATATTTTTTCAAACTTTGTTATCTTAGGAACGCACTTCATTTGCTACGCTTCACGTGCAATTTCCAACTTATTTTCTATTATTTTCTTCTGAAGCAATCTGTATAACGTTTTATGTGCAGTCGCTTCACTTCAATTCATTATTTTATCTTCCATTATTCAATTATTTCATCTTCCGCAACGAAAGGAAATTCTTTTCGTGTCTCAATCTGTTAAATATTAAACAATGTCTTATTCACTGCCCTATGTTCAATCAAGAGGTTTAAAAGTTTTCCAGCATTTTTCAGTATTTCTGGAATCATTTCATGATTAATGATTGTGAGTTTTAGTATTATATACATTACGAAATGCATAATAATTAAGTTAAATGATTGTTAACAGGCATTATATGGCGCTGTATAAAAGTACATCGCATTTATTTTGCATGAAATATTTTTTATAAAGTAAAACAATATCATAAAATTACTTAAACGATTTTAATTAAAAAATTTTAAGAATTTTACATGATAAAATATATTTTAATGTAATTTAAAACTAGAGGAGTAATTAATCCAAAGAGCTGTAAAAAATATAAAAAGTTAAAGGTTTTTATCCTATTTTGGATCGTTTCTGTATTTATCTAACTCTGAAAAACTGTATATCATGTATTCAAATATACATTCATTATACTTTTGTTTTAATTAAAAATTTATTTAGTTAAAAAAATATTTGGACAATTTAAAAAGTGAACTCTTATGTAATATTTTTTTAGAAGCACTAGCAGAATGGGATATATATATATATATAAATGTTTGGAGACAGATTACAGAGCTCTTATCCCAACTGTTGATATGAAATTTAGTATAATTACAAAGATTTTAGATTGCTCTTTGAATCTTCCAAATCTAGTGATGCTCGATATGAAGCCTGCTTATAAATCATTGTCTGTAATACAGGAACGAGATAGCACAAGGGAATTCTACAACACAAGATGTATACACTCTGGAGCTCCACACAAGGAGTGCGTGCAATGGAGCCAGTGGGATTCGAATCCCCAACCTCCTATGCTCAATGGTGATTAGCGGCGTAGTGCTTTGACCACTCGGCCACGGAGGCCCCACCAAATCTAGTAGATACAAAGAGCACTAAAATATTGGAACATTCTAAAACAAAGGCGGATCAAACTCTTTTTTCGATCAAAAGGCGAATTCTTGTTTTGTATGAAATAATTTTGCAAGGTAGTTTTGAAGACAGCCTACCTCACCTTCGTCACTTGTTCCTTTCTCTTCTTACTATTTCAGTCACATGATATTCCTCTCATAACACATGTGCAGTAAATGCAAGGATCCATGTTCTTGATGATGTAGTCATTTGTGTTGCAGCTACTCGTATTAACCATTTTGTTAAAGAACTTGTATCCATACTAACATTTAAATGGGAAAGTGCATGTGCGTGTCTGTTTGTTTGTCCGTCTTTCACGGCAAAACGGAGCGACGAATTCACGTGATTTTTTAAGTGGGGATATTTGAAGAGATGGAGAGAGACATAGGCTACTTTTTATCTCTTTCTAACACCCTACTTCCCTAAAGGGGGGATGAAAGTTTGTATGGAGCATTCCGCAAATTCAAGATAGAAAGATAAAGTGTTACTCATGGATTCCGATAGATGGCTCTGATAGGTTTCTGAAACAAGAAAACGTTGTGTGTTCTCTATATGTACTTAAATGCGGACATCGGCCCCCTCTTCACATTATAGTGCATATGGTACCTATACTCTGTTATTTGACGATTGATTCACATTGATTTAAATGCTTTCGATTTTTGGCTATTTGTGTTTAGATTTGCGATTTGGTATTGACTTGGTTTGGTTTGCCGATTTCCGAAAACGAACTCGGTTTTGGATTCGGCTTTACCGTTGTTGTTTTTCAGATTGGATTAATTCGTTTAATTTAGATTTTTAATATTCCTGGACTTTTAAGGAATAAGACAGTCGCTGTGGTTCTGGATTTAGTTTTGCTTCGTGAATTGGTTTTGTTGTTTTTGGTTTAAAGTAAATATATATAGAAAAATAAGAAGTAAAATTTATTTTCCACTTATCCCGCAATAATTCAATGAGTTTTTAAAAGTTGATTACATAGTTTGTTGATTTAAAGTTAGCGAAGACGCGGGCAAAAGCTAGTTTCTTATAAATTAAAGCAATACCTTAAAATTATGTGAAACGCATGATGTATTCTTCAAACATAATAGGTATTAAACAGAATACAAAATTTTGTATAGCCTTGTTTTACAAGCTCAAATCATACTTTTTTACTATTATTTATCCTGAAGCAATCTGTACACTGGTGTCCAAAATTTAAGCATAATTGGTAATTAAGTAATTATTTTTAAGTAATGAAAGAAATATGAATCGGAATGTGCTGAAACCCCAGGTGTGTAAACAAAATAGTACGCGTCACATATTTTCGCGAAGAGTTTTCCCCGAAATCGAACAGGGGACCGTCAACAAATTGAAAAAGAACGAAGATCTTTTGGATAACCCTGTCAAAACTAATGTAGCAAAAGCGTTCAAACTGCATATTATGATTAATTGACTTATTGTAATGTACTGTGTTAATTTTTACAAGGATAGCATGTATACTCGTAGAGAAATTAAGGTTTTTATAAAAACAGTCCTAAATTTTTCCAAGTTTTTTGCTTATAATTTGCAGAGTTCTTATTATAAAATAATGTTCTTTTCTGAAAATATGCCAAACATCATTGTACACAATACCCTGTCATCAGAATTTAAAAATAATAAAAATTGTATGAAAAATTAGTATGTTTAGTAAATAATTTTTCATTGCGCATGCGTCAAAGACATCAAAATGTCATTTGCATATTGTGTTAGCTAAATGTATAGAGCAACTCCTGTAAAAGTTTCAAAAACATAGCTTGAAAATTCTGAAAATGGGAGCCTATAGAACATAGGTTCCCAACGGGGGCGATATCGCCCCCCAGTGGGCGCTGGAGCCTTCCAGGGGGGCGGTAGCGGGTCTAGAGAAAAATGGGGGGCGTTCGGACAGTCGAAGGGGGCGGTCATGGCATACCTACTTATTTACGAACTGATATAATGAAAACAGTTGATCTCCTCTATACATTGCCCAGTCCGAAACAAAAACCCGAACTGCAACTTTAAATGGAAATCTATATAGACGAACCTAAATCTGAAGAGGGGGGATTGAATTTATTTTACTAATGTCAAAAAATAGCATTGGAATTTGATGAAAGGCTGAATTAAACTCGAATTAGACGCATTATCAATTCAAAAATTGTGGAGTAAAAAATTCGCGATAATTGACTGGATAAAAGTTTTAAACATAATAATTTTGTTATCAACCTGTACTTCAAAAAATTCTGAAGTATGACGACACGTGCCTGAACAGTGATTTTTAAACAAATCCGTGATTTGAATCAGTTCTAGAAATTTGTTTAACCTTAGAGAAAGGGATAAAAATCGTTATGTCGATAAATTTGTTCAAAAGTAAATTTATTTAAACTTATATAGGTAAAATTTTTATGTTTTAAAATATTTTAATCGAAAAAAAAATGCCAGTAGTATTGAGTATTTGAAATATGGATCTACGCACTGTCTTACAAACCAATCGTTACCTATGTGCTTAATTTGACAAGAAGTTTTTTCAAATGAAGCCATGAAGCCTTCTAGGCTACAAAAGCAATTGAATAAATGTGTACTGATAGAAAAGACAAAGATATGTCCTACTTTTACAGTCCTCTATTTTTAAAAGAAAAAAGTATTAGATTCGAGAAAATTTTCGAATTCCGGATTTTGAGGGATTTACACGTTTTAGAGGTCAGAGATTCATTAAAAATGTTTTTACAAAATATTTGTCTGTTAGCCTATCTGTCTGCATGTGACATAAATTTTATAGGCGTTCAATGGCAACATAGCGGAAATTAATGGGAACTTATAAAAAATCTATATTCAGGTATTCTCTGTTCTAAATTGATACTGATTAGTTTTTGATGTAAATCCCTCAACTGGTGGAGCTGCTATGCTGTTTTTTTCACGATTTCCACAACGGCTTTATCTCAAGAACTACGACATAGATTTTCACAAACTTTTTATTTGTTTATTTCTTGACATGAATAGATTCTGTTTACATTTTGTTGAAAATCGCTCAACAGCTGGCGCTGTTAGGCTGTGTTTTTCACGATTTCTGCAACAACTGTATCTCAAGAATCAAATCACGGATTTTCATCAAGCTTTACATTCAGTTTTACCTTGATAAATATTATTGCTGATTGTATTTTGGTGCAAATCGCATAATACATTGCGCTTTTATTCTGTATTTTCCTCGATAGTCGCAGTAGTATTATTTCAAGAACTAAAGCACGGAATTTCATATCATTAAAATCCTCACGATGGACATAGATTTTATTTTGAGCTATTTAATATTGATACTGTGATAGCGAATTTTGAAATATTAACATGTATGAGATAGAAGAAAGTTTTGGGATTGCCACATCTGATCTATTCAAAGACTGGAAAAGAAAAATTTAAAACATCCAACTGTAAGAAATCTTATTTAATGATCTTCTAAGCAAGAAGATGACAGACAGACTAACTAACCCCATATATCATTATAATTTAAATACCAAAAATTGCACACAGTCGGCGAGAAATTAATCTTGCCTAAGTCAGAGAGATAATAAAAACTGTTCTTCATCATAAGAAACCATCTGATAGTAACAGAAAAAATCCTGAGTTATAATTCGGTACAAAGAAAAATAAATGGCTAAAAGCATTGAAATATCATTATGCTGTTACTGCAAATTTCCCATTCAACTCCATGGATCAGCGTTACCAAATAACAAATCTCACAAAAGAAAAATAAATCAAGAGATATTATTTGCTAAAAAATTGGAAACTCATGCAAAGAGAGAATCGATATTTAATACCACGAAGTTAGTCCAAGAGAAATAAGTTCTTTATCGTAATATTTTGTCACTTGCTACTGATGTTGCTCGAACAACGACGGGACATCAGAAGGGTTTCATTAACAGATTTTAAACAGGCAGTACTAAATGTATTCTCAGTACATTTCGTTGCATATCATCAGCATTTGGTTTAAAAAAATTGGAATGAACACCTTTATTCATCGCTTCATTACATTATTAGAGCAGTCAATATGAATAGAAGCAATTCATTGAATGGCAGGATATTTTGCCAACTTTATAGTGAAAATCATTTCACAACAAAATGAAACAATTGTTTTACTTTGTAGTGCAGTTGTCCCTATCACTTTGCATCAGAATTGTAAATGAATTCAATCGGTTGCTGCTGCATACAGAAGTTAATTATCTCTGAAAACGTATTTGTCTGAATTGTTTTCGATATATTTCATTTAGTATTACAGTTAACTAAAAACAAAGGTGTAAAAATACGATAAAACCTGATCTCATTAAAAAATGACATCGATTATGTCATTTCACAGATCTGTTTAGAATCTTTAATTAAATAAATTAAATATTTTAAATATTTATAACAAATCTAAGGTGATTGCAAAATGATGAGTTGAATTTAATTAAAACAGAAAAACTCTCATAATTGCTTCTGTAGGTTAACTTCTATTACTCAAAGGAAATCTAAGTAGAAGAAAATACAGCCGAATTCCCACATTATTCGCAGTCTGTGAAAACAAGAATATTTACTTACTTACTGTCAACACTTGGATGTTCTTCATGAAGTTTTCTCAGAGTCATTCCAAGATATTTATACATGATTAAACCGAGTTAGTTTTAAAATCCTTCGCAAATGCAGCTATAGCAGTATCTGGAGCATATTTGGAGGAGGAAATCGTGGAACTCACAGCAAATGAGAACTATAAGTAATATTCAGAAATTGATACCAAGTGTTCTAACATCAAAACCTACAGCTCTTTAATCTGGACTGTGAGGGAGAGTACATAAAATTTTAATTGCTTTCCTTTCCTCAAATTTGGCTGAAAGTGGCTTCCATGCAGAAGCTATTTTACTGTTTAAAAAAAGGAACATGTATCTTTGAACCTGACAATTTGTGACTGATGTTGAAGAAGTTGGAATTTGACATGAAAAAATTGTTAAACTCCAATAGACTCAACTACTTCACTATTTTTTTAAAACTCTTATTGGTTTTGTGATTATTTTTCAAATTTTATTAAAACTTTTTTTCTACATTTGATGGTCGTTTTAATTAACTTCTACTTTGATTAGTAGATTGACAGACAGATAAAATGTAGATAATGTGCAATAATATTTTAACATTTTGTATAATTAACTATTATAAAAGGGGGGGGGGTTGGCCCTTTTTTCTCTTGTAAAGGGGGCGGTGGACCAGAAAAGGTTGGGAACCTATGCTATAGAATCAACTCAAAATCCGTTATTCCTAAAGGAAGCAAAAAAATCAGGGGTTTTACCTAAATATAGTTGTACGTGCAATATTGTGTAGGCACTAAACAATGGAATATGGATACAGCCCCTCATCTTTTTGCTTCATTTAGGGAATAAAGGATTTTGATCTCATTCTATCAACGATAATTTTCAGAATTTTTAAGCTATGTTTTTGAGACTTTCACAAAAGTTGCTCTATACATTTAACTAACATAATATGCAAATGAAATTTTAATAGCGTTCACGCATGCGCAGTAGAAAACTATTTAGTAAACCTGCTCATTTGTCATACAATTTTTATTATTTTTTAATTCTGATGACAGGGTATTGTGTACAATGATGTTTGTCATTTTTTCAAAAAAGAACACTATTTTATATTAAGAACTCTGCAAATTATAAGCAAAAAACTTGGGACTGTTTTTATAAAAACCTTAATTTCTCTACGAGTATACATGCTATCCTTGTAAAAATTAACACAGTACATTACAATAAGCCAATTAATCATAATGTGCAGTTTGAACGCTTTTGCTACATTAGTTTTGACAGGGTTATCCAAAAGATCTTCGTTCTTTTTCAATTTGTTGACGGTCCCCTGTTCGATTTCGGGGAAAACTCTTCGCGAAAATATGTGACGCGTACTATTTTGTTTACACACCTGGAGTTTCAGCACATTCCGATTCATATTTCTTTCATTACTTAAAAATAATTACTTAATTACCAATTATGCTTAAATTTTGGACACCAGTGTATAATGTTTTATGTGCAGATGCTTCGCTACATTTCATTGTTTTATCTTCCGCAACGAAAGAAAATTGTTTTTCCGCTTCAATGTGTTAAAAATCAAAGTCTTCTTGATTGGATGTTATATTTTATTATATGCTATTATCATATCATTAAGTTGCAATGGATTACTTATAAAAAGTTTCATATATTATATAATATATTTATACACAATATAATATATATTACCTTAAGTACAGACAGTATATTTTTCTCGGATCTGAAGAGGTTCTAGTAATATATAATATTATTATAAATCAATTAATTAATATAATAATATTATTAAAACAATTAATTAATATAATGTTTTAATAATTATATATAATAATATATTTTTTATCAAGAATATTATTATTACATTATTTAATAAACATAATTGGTATATGTTTAATTATGCATAGTTATTAATAATCATTATTTATAGACAATTGTTAATTATGTTTAAATTTATAATTATGACTTATCATCGAATTTTCTACTTCTCATACGGCTATGATGGCGATGGTAAAGGTTACTCTTCCGAATAAATTTCGAAAATTGTTTACCGAACCCCTATAAAATAAATAAGTAATAAAACTGACATTATTTATTGAAATACAACCAAAATTCAATAAATTGTTTTGTATACAACATTTCTATGCATCGCTAAACTAGCAATATTTTGCCAAACTAGCAAAATTTCGCCAAATCTAGCTTTGGTAAACTTAGTTGGAAAACCAAGAGGTTTTAAGTTTTTCTGTATTGTTTAAAATAGCAGATTGTTTTATGATTAATGATTGTGGATTCTAGTATGTCATATTATGAAATGTTTAATAATCAAGTTATATGATTCTTAACACGCATTAAATGGTGTTGTAAAAAGGTACATTGTAATATTTTGTTAAAAATATCTTTAATATTTTTTAAAAAGTGAAATAATATCATAAAATTACGTAAATGATTTTAATTAAGTAATTTTAATTATTTTACTTGATTAAATATATATTTTACTGTGATTAATAAATTAGAGGAATGTAAAATACTGACAATTGTAAAAAAATCAAAAACAAATTAAATTTTTCTCCTACTTTGGACCATTTTTGTATTTATTTACCTCTTAGATAAAATGTATATGATGTATACAAATACACATTAACATCGCTTCTGTTTTCATTAAATATGTACTTGCTAAAAATATATTAAAAAAAAATATTCGGTCAAAAAAAGTGAATTGTGATAAAATTTTTCTTTTAGAAGTATTAACAGAATATTATTAATATAAAAAGAAAAATGGAGATAAATTATTGAGCTCTTATCGAAACTTTTAATACCAAATTTAATAGATTAACAAAGATTTAAATTTGAACCGCACTTCTAATGATGTATTAGAATTTTTAAAAATAAGATTTATTGCATTCAAAAATCTCTAATCCTTTCTTGAAATTGTCAGACATTTTTATTTCTTTTTTTCGGGTATTACCAGATATCCTATAACAAACTTAGACAACACACCATAATAGTTAGTTATTTGTATATCGTTCAGTAATTCAACTCATTCGATTAAACGAATAAATTTACTTAATCCACTTGTTTTCTAAATGCTTCGAATGAAACAATTTTATGTTAAAGTATCATATTTCTGTTTGTAAATAAAACACTTTAGCCACGGTGAAAAGCGGAATAATTATTAATTCACAAAATTTTTACCTCTTTTCATTTCAATACATGATCTTATTTTATATATGTAAGGAAACAATTACTTTAGTGCTTCAACATTTTAGACATCAAACTTTGCTGTAGTTATCCCTGCTTTATATTGAGAAGTACATATATATTCTCAGAATGAAATTTCTAACGCTCTCTTAAATCTCGTAATAGTAGCAGGAAAGCTATTAGCTTCAAGGGTAATAGAACTACACTTTGTAACATTACTTCAAGTATGCTAACCTACTTATTTACACAGTAATGAACAAAATAATTTAATATTTTGACGGTGGGAGTATTCAGATATAGTATTAAAATATAGTATAGCAATATAAATACAGAACGAGAAAGTGATAAGAATTGTTTTAAGAAATGTGAAATGCATTAGAATTTTAGCAAATATGTAGTTCATTATTATTATTATTATTATTATTGTTATTAGTCATGTTGATAAGTGTAGAAAATAGCGTGATACCAACGACATTTATCTAGTATAAATAACAGGGAATAGTAAAAAATATATAATAAATTTTCAGAGTGAGATGCAACTTCAATTGGGCACCTTTTGGTGCATTTTTATCACTGTGAAATTTTGGTACTGTTAAAAGAGATAGTATGTTTGAAAATAAATAAATATATTATAAAGAATTAGTTAGTAAGAAATCATTTAATCAGTAAATATGCAAGTTGTCTCACTTTAAGCTGAACTAGAATTTTTGTTCATAGATTTAAGAACTATAATGAAGGATATTCAATAATTCCATTCACTGATTAAATGAATATATGGACTTGATCCTCTCGTGTTCTAAATATTTCGAATATAACAATTTTATGTTGAAGTATCGTAGTAAATAAAACACTTTAGCCACGGTGAAAAGCAGAATAATTATTTACTCACAAATCCTTTATCTCTTTTCACTTTAATTCCTGATCTTATTTTACAGATGTAAGGAAAGAATTACTTTAGCGCTTCAACATTTTAGACATTAAAGTATGCTGTAGTTATCCCTGCTTTATACTGAGAAGTACATATATATGCTCAAAATGTAACTTATAACGCTCTCTTGAATTTCGTAACAGTGGGATAAAAGCTGTTTGCTTCAAGGGTAATAAAACTACAATTTGTAGCATAATTCAGATATTCTAACCTACTTATGACGTCATAATGAAGAAAATAATTTAGTAATCAGAAAGTGTGAGTATTTAGGTAGTTAAAATAAAGTATAGCAATATAATTATAGAAAACTGAAACTACAAAGGTTATCTTCAGAATTATGAAATACGTTAGAGTTTTAGCAAATACATGGTGCATTATTATTAGTAGTAGTATTAGTATTATTACTGGTCATATTGGTAAGTGTAGAAGTAAACGTAATGCAAACGATATCTATCTGGTTATTTGAATATAATTCAATAATTCAACTCATTTGATTAAACAAATAAATTGACTTTATCCGCTTGTAATCTAAATGCTTCTAATATAACAATTTTATGTTGAAGTAGCATACTTTCATTAGTAAATAAAACCCTTTTGCCACGGTGAAAAGCAGAATAATTATTTACTCACGAATCTTTGATCTCTTTTCATTTCAGTTCATGATCTTATTTTACAGATCTAAAGAAAGGATTACTTCAGCGATTCAACATTTTAGACATTAAAGTATGCTGTAGATATCCCTGCTTCATATTGCGAAGTACATATATATTCTCAAAATGGAATTTATAACGCTCTCTTCAATCACCGGTAGCAGAAAAGCTGTTAACTTCATGGGTAATAAAACTACACTTTGCAGCATTACTTCAAGGATGCTAACCTACCTATTTACACAATAATGAAGAAAATAATTTAATAATTTGAATGTGAGAGTATTGAGATAGTTAAAATATAGTATAACAGTTTAATTACAGAAAATGGAAGTCATCAAAATTATTTTAAGAATTATGAAATATGTTCGAGTTTTAACAAACATATGGTTAATTATTATTATTATTATTATTATTACCGGTCATATTGATAAGCATATAAATAAGCATAATGCAAATGGTATCTATATAGTATAAATGACAGGGCGTATTACAAAAAAATAAAAACACTAATTTTCAGAATGAAATGCAGCTTCAATTAAACACTTGCTGGTATATTTTTGTCACTATCAAATTTCGATGCTGCTAAAAGAGATAGCACGTTTCAAAATAGTTATCCCTGCTTTATATAGAAAAGTACATATATATTCTCAAACTGGAATGTATAATGCTCTCTTGAATCTCTTAACAGTAGCAGAAATACTGTTAGCTTCAAGGGTAATAAAGCAATCCTTTGCAACATTACTTCAAATACTCTAACCTACTTATTTACGTAGTAATTAAGAAAATAATTTAATAACTTAAAGCTGAGAGTATTTATATGGGTAAAATATAGTATAGCAATATAATTTTTGAAAACGGAAACTATCAAAGTTATTTTAGGGATAATGAAATATGTTACAGTTTTAGCAAATAGTTGGTTCATTATTATTATTATTATTATTATTAAGATTATTATTATTACTATTATTATTATTATTATTATTGTTGTTGTTGTTGTTGTTGTTATTTACGGCCATACTGATAAGTGTAGAAATAATCGTAATTCAAACGATATGTATCTAGTATAATAACAAGGTGTCACAAAAAAAGTAATAGAGTAAATTTTCAGACTGAAATGAATCTCTATTTGGGCATATATTGGTACATTTTTATCGCTGTCAAATTTTGGTGCATATAAAAGAGATAGTACGCTTCAAAATAAAAAATATTTTATAGAAATCAGCTTGTTAGAAATCATTAGTTCAGTAAAAAATGCAAGTTGCCTTTCTTTAAGCTGAACTCGAATTTTCGTTTATAGATTTATGAACAATAATGAAGGAAATTTATACACAATTTTATATTATTTGGGTCGTACGAAAAGTAATGAGAGAATGACTAAAAGCTCTCTGTAATTTAATCCATGACGAGAGATGTACTGTGAATTGCATTTCAGGTCTTGCAGCCTCTAGATTATCGTTGTTAACACTAACTGAGATTATTTCCTGCACTTTTCGCAAACATCTGTTGAAATTATCATTATATCCCCAATATTATTAATATTAAACGAAAATCGACGTTTTGCTTGTTGTTAAATACTTTCCAGAATACGTTGATATTGACCCCGAAATAGTCGTTTTAAACTTGTTTGTTTTACTTCATTTGTCCTCCTTGTCTTCAACAATAATAATTATCATAATACAATTCTTTTTTGCAGTATGCAAAAGTGTCTTTTTACTATTGGTAGTTTTAAGACTAAAAAATATTCTCCTGTTTTTACAATGCATTCAAAATTGAAATCGAAATAATCTTTTTAAGCTCAGTTCGTTTACTTTATATTATCCCTTTGTCTTTAGGAAAAACAATTGCATTTCTAACTTGAAGTTTACAAACGTAAAGCATCTTTGTTGTCTTGTTATTATTATTATTATTATTATTATTAAGACATATAATGGATTTTCTGATTTGTGCAGTGCATTAAAAATTAAGTTAAATTAATCCTTTTAAAATCGGTTCTTTTTCTTCATTTTATCACCTTATCTAAAAGACGAAACAAAAATTATATTTCTGTCTTACAATTTAGAAAATCAAAGAATTTTTGTACTATTGTTTTTATCAAAACATAAAAGATTCTTGTTTTTGCAATGTATTTAAAATTAAAGTAACAGTAATCCTTTTAAGTTCGGCGCTTTTACTTCATTTCATCACCTTGTCTTCATGAAGAAAAATAAAACGAAATTGTTGTCTTGGACAAAATTAAAATCAAAATAATTCTTTTAAGCTCGTTTTTTTTCATTTTATTTCACTATATTGCTTTCAAGGAGAAGAGAAAAATATTTTTGTATTATTATAAAAAAAAAAGTATTTTTGTTCTATAACTATTATTAGGATATATTAAAGATTCTCTAATTTATGTAATTCATTCAAAATTAAATTTGGAGTAATTCTTTTAAGCTCGAATCTTTTACTTCATGTCATCACTTTGTCTTCAGGACGAAAAGAAAAATTACATTTGTAACTTGTACAAAATTAAAAACTAAATAATCCTTTTAAACTCGGTTTTTTAACTTTATTTCTTCATTTTGTTTTCAAGAAGAAAAGAGAATTATTTTTGTCTTTTTCTACAAACTAAAGGTATTTTTGTTTTATTACTATTATTAATACATACTAAAGATTATCTAGTTTGTGCAATTTATTCAAAATTAAAATTGGAGTAATCCCTTTATTCTCTTTTTTTTTAAATTTCGACTTGATTCTACTCATATCATCCCTTTGTTTTCAAGACGACAAAAAATTACATTTCTGTCTTGTACAAAATTAAAATCAAAATAATCTTTTAAGGCTTGGTTCTTTCACGTCACCATCTTGCCTTCTCGAAAAAAAAAGAAAATTATATTTCGATCTTACACTAATTAGGAAATTAAAGTATTTTCGTACTATTGTTTATAACAAAAAAGAAAAAAAAAATATTGTCTTTTCAACGCATTCTATATTAAAATAGAAGTAATACTTTTAAGCTCGGTTCTTTTACTTCATTTCATCATTTTGTTTTCAAGATAAAAGAAAAATATTTCTATTTTATTGTACAAAACAAAATTATTTTTGTTCCATTACTACTATTAAGTATTGAAGCTATTTTAGTTTGTGCAACGCATTCAAAATTAATATAGGAACAATCGCTTTAAGCTCGGTTCCTTCACTTCATTTCATCACATTGTCTTGAGAAGGAAAATAAAAATTACATTTCTGTCTTGTACAAAATTAAAATCAAAATAATCTTTTAAAGTTCGGTTCTTTCACTTCATTGCACCATCTTGTCTTCTGGAAGAAAAGGAAAATCATATTTCTGTCTTAAGAATTAGAAAATTAAAGTATTTTCGTACTATTGTTTATTTTAAAAAATAAAAAAAGACTTCTTTAAAAGATTTCCTCTCTTTTCAACGCATTCAAAATTAAAATCGAAGTAATACTTTTAAGGTCAGTTATTCTACTTCAATCATCATTTTGTTTTCAAGAAAAAGGAAAAATACTTCTATTTTATTGCACAAAATAAATATATTTTTTGTTTTATTAACACTATTAAGGTTTATTAAAGCTTCTCTAGTTTGTGCAATGCATTTAAAATTAAAATCGGAATAATCGCTTTAAGCTTTATTCTTTTACTTCATATCATCACTTTGTCTTCAGACGAAAAGGAAAATTATATTTCTTTCTCGTACAAAATTAAAAACAAAATAATCCTTTTAAGCTCGGTCCTTTCACTTCATTTCATCATCTGGTCTTTAGGAGTAAAAAAAAAAATATATATATTTCTGTCTTACGAATTAGAAAATTAAAGTATTTTTGTACTATTGTTTTTATCAAAACATAAAAAAAACTTCTGGTCTTTGCACTGTATTCAAAATTAAAGTTGAAGTAATACTTTTAAATTCGGTTCTTTAACGTTATTTCATCACCTTGTTTTGAGGAAAATAAACAATAAATATATTGCTGTTTTGTGCAAAATTAAAATCGAAATAATCCTTTTGAGTCCTGTTCTTTCACTTCATTTCATTACCTTGACTCCAGAAAAAAATGTCTTACTGTACTAAATGAAAGTATTATTATTATTATTATTATTATTATTATTATTATTATTATTATTATTATTATTATTCACTTCATTTAATCACATTGACTTCAAAAGGAATTGAAGATTGTATTTCTGTCTTATCAAGTACAAAATTAAAGTACCTTTTGCAGACATATTCTATTTTATATGTTAGTTCCCTCTCTCTGTCAATAACTGAGACTTCCCTTATACTTCATCGGAAATAAAACTTTTCTTTGCTCCTAAGTTCTTGCAGTGAAAAAAAGAAACATTTTCTGCGGTTGTTCAAAGACTAATTTTGCTGGGGGAAATAAATAATGAATTAAAAAGGAAAAAAAATGATCCTCACAAAGTATAGAACTGATTGTAGTTTATTAAAAAGTAAAAAGAAGTTTGCTTAGGCCTATAACTAATCATTTTTTTTTAATTGCTATAATTTATTTTAGCGAAAAGTATACATCTCTTTAGAGTAAAAATCTTTGAATGAGATTTTTTAAAAAGTGGTAATAGGTATTGTATAAGATAATTATCTGTATTATGCAATTGTATAAATATACTAGGACTTCCCTCACAGGGATTAGTCTGAGCGATATTGCTGAGAACACAGATTTAAAAATAACTTGCAAAAAGTAAAAGAAAAAAATACGACGCTACTTTTAATTGACCATATACTGCCACAAGTTCAAATGACGAAAATGACCAAATTGAACGATACAATTACAAAATATTCTATATAAATTCGTATACACGGTTAAAAAAGAGAGAAGCAAACTATGCAAAACATCCATGCGTGGTTATAAAATTGAACGTACGCAAGATATTAAAAGTAATGCACATAATAAAACACTAAAATATCTTGTATCGGAATTTGAACTCTTTGAAATTACGCCAAGATGATATCAGACACTCTAAACCAATTTTAGTACGTAAAAATGGCACAAATCATGATGGTTGAAAATAAAGAGAGAATTTATTATATGGTGTGTGAACCCCTTAAATAGTTAATACAGAATAGTTAATACATATAACAGTATAATACCTATATCTGATTTCTATTGATGCGATGAGGTTATCGATAAGAATTTAGGCTCTCTTTAAAAGTGGTACATAAAAATCGCGAAAACGCCAACAAAGGAATACGATGTGTTTTTTGAATGTGTTCCAGATATGATCAATTGGATTTAAATAGGTAATGCATGCTGGCCACTATATACGCTATTTTATTTTCTTTTCAAACCCATTCTCAAGGAGTTGAGCAATATTTCGCTTTAGCATGCGTTAAATAAAAGGAATTGGCAATATTTGTAGCATAAGATATACGACATGATATTTGAATATCTCGTCTGCATAATCTTTGAGCTGTCAAAGTATCATCACAATTGATTTAGATATTTGAACACATTTTTTCAGCAAAACATGCAGGCTCAATACGCCAAAGTGAACTCTATTACGCAGTTTTACCTGAATAAATTACTATTCAAAAGACTTTGTAATGTCAAATGAGAAAATGATTCTGTAATAAAAATCTTTTGATTGGAAAAAAATAATGCCCCCCCCCCACACACACACAACATTATGCTTCGGAATTCTTTTACGGTACCCTCTGAATGAATAATAAGTATTCTTTCTGTGGCACATTCTACAAAATTTATATTCTAGTGCCTTTCATAAATGCATATCGATTTCTTTATGTTTCTACGGGTGTTATAATTAAAAAGCACTTGGAATTATTTCAACCCATCGGCCATAATGTAGCGGAATACTTTTAAATGACTCAACAAAATTCGGCGCCAAATATATATTTAAAATTTCAAACGATTCGGTTGGGTAGATTTTGTGCTGTTGTATGTGGACATACTGACGGATAAGTCGACAGACGGACGGATCAGTCCACGACTGTAGATGCTACGTATTTATATAATTACGAACGTACCTAAAAATAGTTAAATTTAAAAGCACATGCCAAAATTGAAAACTCATCTCAGCAATTGTTACTAAAAGACAGCATTGTAGCTGATTTCTTTTGTGTGTCCCGATAAATGGATTAAAAATGCTATGAATATCCCCTTCTAACGTAATCGTTGTGAAACTCGGTGATTTATATCAGATTCAATTCATTTCAATAGGGTAATGTCATTAAAATACTCTGTAAACATTTCTTCCCATAGACCATAATGAATTTAATTCTTTAGAGTGCTCCTCTAAAGGAATTTTCATCTAACATGCATCATATACAATATAAAACATGCTTAGGGGACGTTAATAAGGTTTTTTAATTGCATTAAAATTAGCGTATATTTACGGGCATTAGACCGAGGATAGACGGGCAGACAAACCAAATGCATAAATAATTTTCAACTTTGTTGGAAAGTATTAAAAAATCAAACCCAAAGCTGAATACTGAAATCACATCAATTCATTTAATGCCAAATAAATAATTTGATATGCTCGCCAAAATGCTAGAAAAGAATATAGAACTTTTCCGCATATAGGCGAGCGAAAAGAAAACAGCGCCAAGAAACTGTTTCAATTTGACATCCTCCCACATAACTTTTTCTTGTAACAGGCCAAAAATGACGTTGGTAGTACAAATTTGGCGCCCCATAAATTTCCGCGACCAGGTCGATTGCCTCCCTTCGCTCTTCCCTATTTGCACGGCGCTGCTTTCACATGATTGGCGCCAAAATATCGTTATTTTGCAAGGCCTGGTAACCCGGCTATTAATGTTTATTTATTAATAAATTGTTAAATTTTTTTATCAAATTATATAAATAATTTTTCTTTTTATATTAATTAATTGTGTTTTTAATTATTATTATTTTATTTTTAAAATATACAAAATTATTGAAAAATATATTTGTAACTCATATTCAAAAATGATTTTCGCCAAATTTGCCCCAAACCCGATCCGTATATGATATACCTACTCTAATTTCATAGTGCTTTTCCAATATTACCTTTACCTTGGCGTTTTTATAAACCTTCGTCCTATGGAGACTTCAGAAAGTGATATTTCTTGCAAATAGATATGAACAGTTACATAAATAAACCTGATGAACGTTTATGCTTATTTTTACGTAAAAATATAGCGCGGATGTCATATATGCACTACGTGGCGCGATTTCTTCTCCCGTTAATTGGTAGAAACTTTGTTTCGGTGAAAGTTTTTGAATATTTCTCTAATACGATTTTTTGTCATATTTATACTTTTTATTCTATTTATTATTATGTTTATTATTTATAACTGTATATTTATTGCTTCCACCATTGTTTATTTTTTAAATAAAGTGATGGAACAAAATAAACGGGTTACCATGTAAGACATGAAATCGCCGTTTTGTTGAAATCGCATCAACTTGGTGCATGTGTGACATCTGCGTCATGTATATGTTTTCATAAAATGTAGCCATAATAAAATGCGTGTAATAGAGCAATAATCGCCGGGGAACACAGGTTGCTTAATGAGAAATAATATTAAGTAATCTATGTAAACAAAATAACAGAATATAATCTATGATAAAAAGTAATATCTAAAGCACTCATGTCAAACTCCTATTTTATTTAAACACAAAAGAATTTTTTCCTAATTTGCACGCGTGAAATATATAAGATGCCAAGCAAAAGATGCGATTACAAAATGTTATTATAAAAATTATCGCAAAACCCCGAATACTAAGTCACTAAATATTATAGCTTTTTTCTTTTAAATAAATAATATAATAATAATAATAAAACAGATTTCTTTTCCAATTTGTTTCTCAAATTTAAATATGTTTTATTGTATTTAAATAAAAATTGCTTGCGTGTTTTCTTTGCTCTATGTGCTCAAATTCGGAATGTAACATAAACATTCAGTCAGTGAAAAGTGCCGTTCATCAAATATCTGAGACGTATGCAAATAAATCGTACTTTTTTATCAGTTTTTTAATATAATTTTTAAACTATTTGGAAATTTTTTTAAGAGTAGGTGCATTCAGTAGGTTACACTCATAGGTACCTTGCAGTACAATCAAATTCAAAATCCGTCATGTATTTTTTCAGATTTGCTTGCCGAAAAAATTATGCTTAACTTTTAATATCATAACGTACTATGTGTATTAGCCTTCGCTTCGCTCAAACAATCACTATTTACTCCATACACTCTGATTCGGTTCTCTCCAAAAATATCCAGTCGGTGAAAAATGACGCACAACAAATTTCTGTGACGTACGCAAATAAATTGTGCTGTTTTATCAGTTTTTTTAATATAACTTTTAAACTATTTGGAACTAATTTTTCGTAGATGGTGCATTCACCAGATTACCTCCATAGGTACCTAATGGTGCAAACAGAATCAAAATCCGACAAGTACTTTTTGAGATTTGCTTGACGAAAGAACTATTTGATTTTTAATATCGTTACGTACTCTGAGTATAAGACTTCGCTTCGCTCAGACAATAATTTTTTAATCATAAATTTTGATAATTCACAGCATTTGTATAGTAAATTTTCTCTTTTTTTCTTAACTTTCTGCTAAATAACTTCTTTAAATTTCTTACAAATTAGAAAAAAAGTCACTGTAATTTTATAAATTATTTTAAAATAAGTTTTTTAAATTTATGCTACATTAGTACTTATAGGTAGCATTAAAATATGTGTAATATATATATATATATATATATATATATATACATATATCATTTAATGTATTAATAAAAGTAGATTTTAGTTTTCTTATAAAATATTTTATTTTCTTAATCTCATTTAGAACGAACAGTGAAACAGGTGAAGATGAATACTTCGTGGGGATTTTTGAATAGAAATACATTTGCATAAATGTAGCCTTTCTCTTTAAAAAATTTATATGCAGCAATATGCCTCAAAACTCACATTTATAGATAGTGCCATATTCATTTACTTTGATTTTATGAGAACTTTTGAGATTTTCCAAAAGGATTTTGGACAGTTGCATTTTGTCAACGTTAAATTTGTCATATTAATAAGTCTTCGTTTGAGAAAGATTACATCAGGATGTTCCAAGGAATCAGCTGAAACGTTTCAGTCTTATTTCTTATGTACTTTTACATATAGGTGTATGTTGAATTTGGCTGAAATTATAAATTTGCGATTATTTCTGCAAAGTACAAAAAAATGTTTTTATTTTAAAAATTAGTCAAAAACAAAAAATTCAAATAAAAAAAGTAACTCTGAAAAAAAAAGTTTAACTCCGTACAGATTAGAGAAAATTTGTTTTTAGATATGTATCTTGTGATAAAAGGTCATGTAGTCAATTTAAAAAAAGTTTTTTCGTAGTTTGGAGTAAAAATCATAAACTTTTGATTAGAGGCAATTTGCAGAAACTCCAGGGATACAATATGTAAAATTGTCTAGAGAATTATGTTTTGAAAATTTCGGCTGATTCTTGGGTGAAGTAAAAGATCATCAGTATGACAAATTTAACAGCCAAAATACAAATGTCCAAGAATCTTTAACAGTATTTGTTCTTGATTCGATTACTAATTTTTATTATTTCTGAAAAATATTTTAGAAATATAGATATAATTATTTATCTATTAAATCATATGTAAGACTCTACACTAAACACAGAAAGAAATTTTAAATCTATTGTTAATGCAATGGGAGAAACGTTAGATGTCTCGTTCGCATTTTAAAATTTTTGCTGTTTTGTTTTCGCATAAGGTACCTGTGGTCTATAACTTTTGCTGTGCGTTTGTTTTTGCTTGTTTTATTTAAAATAGGATAATTTTCCTGTTATTTAGTGTCTCCTACAGGCGATATCAGGACTGAGAAATTTAAGAAATAATTATCTGCATAATGAAAGATTAAATGATTAATTATTTTTAACGTACTTTGAATATTTTTTATTTGTATATATTTAAAATTTCAAATAAACCAGTTATTCCTCAAAAACTTACTAATTATTTTGACTATAGTTTTTTTTTAATGAGCGTTTTAAGTAACTGTTCTAAAATATGCATTCCTGTATATGAATATGCATGAAAATTATATTTTTGTTTTAAGAGTGGATGCTATTTTATCCTTTTTTGGATGCGTTTGTAATTATATAAATAGGTAGCACCTATAGTCGTCATTCAGTCTGTCCATCTGCCCGCATATAATAGAGCAAAAACTACCGAGCCGAATCGTTTGAAACTTAAAATATATAATTGTTGCATAATTTTGTCGAGTTATTTCAAGTTTATGAAATCAGGTGCATAGTTTAATTACAGGGACTGTAACAAACATTCAGTTAAATTACGCCCAATGAGAAAAAATAGATTCAAGTGCATTTTAATGATGTTATACTGTTTCGAACATAATAGAATTGATATGCATCAATGACATTAAGAATACATTTTGCACAATCGGTGGCGCATATAATATTTGTTATTAATTTACAGGACAACACTAAAGTTTTCCATAACATAATGGTATTGGGGAAAATACTATTGGAGCGCGTTTTAATACTGCTACACTATTTTACATTTTATGAAATTGGTTGCAATTGTTTACTACACGTTACTTTCTGTATCATTGAATTCAGATAGTATTTACAGGGGCACACAAAATATTTCGCCCTCTATGTTGTATCCTATGTACTGTACTACACTATATTGCCATTGATTATGGGACACTTGCGATTTTAGACATTTTACTAAATATCTAGAAAAATACATGAGGAATCATCTCGAAACTCTTAGTGTATAAATATAATAGTATGCGTCATACATCTCCGTGAAGATTTTTTACCGAAACTCCAAAGGGGACCGTCAACAAATAAAAAAAGAATGAATATCTTTTGAATAACCCTGTCAAAACTAATGTAGCAAAAGCGCTCAAACTCTAGATTATGATTGAATGCCTTATTATAATACTCTGTGTTCATTTTTATGCAAATAGCATGCATACTCGCAGAGTAATTAAGGTTTTTATAAAAATGGTCCCAAATTTTTCCAAGTTTTTTCCTTATAATTTTCAGAGTTCTTAATATAAAATAATATTTTTTTCAGAAAATATAAAAAACAACATTGCACACAGTACCTTGTAATCAGAATTAAAAAATAATGAAAATTGTATACAAAATAAGTTGGTTTACTAAATAATTTTTTACTGCGCATGCGTCAACGATATCAAAATTTCATTTGCATATTATGTTAGCTAAATGTATAGAGCAACTTTTGTGAAAGTCACAAAATCATAAATTGAAAATTCTGAAAATAATCGTCAATTGAATAAGTTGAAAATCCGTTATTCTCAAAATGAAGCAAAAACAAGAGGGGTTGTATTCATACACTATATTGCCATTGATTATGGGACACTTGCGATTTTAGACATTTTACTAAATATCTAGAAAAATACATTAGGAATCATCTCGAAACTCTTAGTGTATAAATATAATAGTATACGTCATACATCTCCGTGAAGATTTTTTACCGAAACTCCATAGGGGACCGTCAACAAATTAAAAAAGAATGAATATCTTTTGAATAACCCTGTCAAAACTAATGTAGCAAAAGCGCTCAAACTCTAGATTATGATTGAATGCCTTATTGTAATACACTGTGTTCATTTTTATGCAAATAGCATGCATACTCGCAGAGTAATTAAGGTTTTTATAAAAATGGCCCCAAATTTTTCTAAGTTTTTCCCTTATAATTTTCAGAGTTCTTAATATAAAATAATATTTTTTTCAGAAAATATGACAAACAACATTGCACACAGTACCCTGTAATCAGAATTAAAAAATAACAAAAATTGTATGAAAAATGAATAGGTTTACTAAATAATTTTTTACTGCGCATGCGTCAAAGATATCAAAATTTCATTTGCATATTATGTTAGCTTAATGTATACAGCAACTTTTGTAAAAGTCACAAAATTATAGCTTGAAAATTCTGAAAGTAATCGTCTATAGAAAAAGGACAAAATCCGTTGTTTCCAAAATGAAGCAAAAAAATGAGGGATTTTATCCAAAAGTAGTCGTAACATCCCGTATTGTGTATTCTATATTGACACTAATCAATGAATATATGGATACAACCCCTCTTGCTTTTGCTTCATTTTGAGAATAACGGATTTTCGACTTATTCAATTGACGATTATTGTCAGAATTTTCAAGTTATGATTTTGTGACTTTTACAAAAGTTGCTCTATACATTTAGCTAACATAATATGCAAATGAAATTTTGATATCGTTGACGCATGCGCAGTAAAAAATTATTTAGTAAACCATCTCATTTTGTATACAATTTTCATTATTTTTTAATTCTGATTACAGGGTACTGTGTGCAATGCTGTTTGTCATATTTTCTGAAAAAAATATTATTTTATATTAAGAACTCTGAAAATTATAAGGGAAAAACTTAGAAAAATTTGGGGCCATTTTTATAAAAACCTTAATTACTCTGCGAGTATGCATGCTATTTGCATAAAAATAAACACAGTGTATTACAATACGGCATTCAATCATAATCTAGAGTTTGAGCGCTTTTGCTACATTAGTTTTGACAGGATTATTCAAAAGATATTCATTCTTTTTTAATTTGTTGACGGTCCCCTATGGAGTTTCGGTAAAAAATCTTCACGGAGATGTATGACGTATACTATTATATTTATACACTAAGAGTTTCGAGATGATTCCTCATGTATTTTTCTAGATATTTAGTAAAATGTCTAAAATCGCAAGTGTCCCATAATCAATGGCAATATAGTGTATTACGCCAAGATCTGAATCTGTTTTTAATTTTGTTATTGTACGAATGCACCTCATTTGCAACATTTGACTTGTAATTTCCAACTACGATTATATTTCCCGAAACATTTCTTGCGTCCCCCCCCCCCAAAAAAAAGAAAATAAACAAAATGAAAAGGAAAACGAGTGTGATTAGATAATTTCTGAACAACTACACCTGCTAATGCGTTCCCAAGCAAAAATAAATTGAAACAGATGGCATAAAAGAGCACATATCATTCTTGAATAGTTCGCCAATCAAATGTAGGGGGATGCTATTGTCCGGTAACGTATTGCACCTAATGTTCAATAAGGCCTACAACCTCTAGAAGAAAAACAACAACATTGTTTGCTATTCCCTTCTTAGGATGCAATGTTTCTTAGAAGTTCAGTGCTTTTGGAGGCAGAATATACTTCAGCATGGACAGTGAACTATTAAGTTTAACATTTTTTCAAGGCTCATTAACACACACACACACACAAATCACACTTCATTTTAATCGATGCTGAATTAATTGGAGTTCTACTGTACTTGTGCAAATATGGACTAATTTCTTCATTTATAAATTTGAACCTTAAAGGGTTAAACAAGTACATATGTTTAATTTACTTTCAATATTTTTTCATGTTCACGTATATAAAACTTTGAATAAACCAACTCTCCTCAAACACATGAATTATTTTTTCAACATTACAGTTTAACACAAACAAGATATTTTTGAACATTTTATTCATAAATATCGAAGCATGTGCATGTGTATTTTAATTGTGTATTTTTGTGCATGTACATTAAATTTAAATTTCTATTTTATAAACTGGGACTAAAAATACTCAGCATTCCATTCCATTAAAATAAAAATTCGGAGTAAGTCTTTAAATTCAACACTTTCACTTAATTTCATTCAAAAGAAATAATATATATTTTTTCTGACTGAATGTGTAAGGAATTGGAATATCTCCTGTGTACACACACGCAGATTTTCTCGATTAATTTATTCTCTGTGAAAATTTGCTTACAGGCTTTCGGAAATAAAAGATTTTTGCCTGTGTTGTTAGCAGATGAAGGAAAAAAATATGTGTCCATTGTTCCAAGATTTTAAATTTGTTTTGGAGAAAGAAAATCCGTACTTAAGGAAAGAACTTATGATTTTACGCATAATAACCTACAAGTTTCTGCTTAAAAGGAACGAAAATACCACGTGTTCAAAATGAAAAACAAGTTTTTTTTCTGAAATAAATTTATTATTATTATTTTTAAATATTTCTTTCAGGTACTTATGGAAATTTTACATAAAGTAAACATTTAATAGGTAATTTAATTAACTTGCGCGTGCCCAGGGTATGAATGAAATTTACTTTGTCTCCAATAAATGCAATTAATAATCGTCAGCTTATTTAGTCGGAGGTAATTGATATAAATTTTGCGATGAAATAAGTTGAATATTTAAAAAAAAAATAGTGGTGAAAATGTAAAACTACGCATACTATATGTCTTTGAGGCTCAGCGCACATCCTCCGAGATAAATTTGTAGGATAATACTTATTCCATATAGTTCAGTAACTTTAGCCAAAAAAAAGGTCTTTCTTTAGAAAAAATTTTAATAAAGGGTTTTTTTTTACAGAAAGTTTTGTTATGCCATTTTAAACGATATCTTAAAAGTCCCCGACATTCTGCTGTATGCTTCCCCTCTTTTTGGGAAGATTTGGGGGTAAAAGGGCAAAATATTAATTTAGCTGTATGAGCAAGTGATATATCATTTCCGATGTATTTCTTAACGCTGAATCGTATGAAACTAGAACCAAGTTGATACGACCAGTTCTTTCTGAGTTATAAGTTTTTATGTTTCGAAAAATTCAAATATCTTATGTACATATTATTTATAAGAACGACCTTTTTTTTAGTTAGAATCTCATAATCCAAATATCAGGGTAGATATGACTAGTAGTTCCCAGTTAAATGGGAGTCCATACATATGGGGAAGGGTTGCCCTCCCCCCCCCCTCGGGCTCACGTTTGTATACATTTTTTTAAACAAATATTTCTAATGTTTTAGCAGAAAACAGGGCTGTTGAACTATTTTTTTTCAAGGGCTCGACACAGGGACGTAGCTACAGGGAAAGGGTGTAGGGGGGTGCGTTACCCCCACATTCGGTATATTCATTACATTCGGTAATATTAACTTTCGTTCAAAAATTGTATCATTTCTCGCTATACACTTCAAAGAAATTAAAAAAATATATTTAAAAAAATATTACAAAACATAAAACAATGTCTTAAAAACATCTTAAAAAATTTTCGGAATACTTATTACCCCACATTTGCAATACTCATTACATTCGGAAATTTCACTTTTGTTCAAAAATTGTATTATTTCGTGCAGTATTTTTCCTTTCTAAAAATTTTTACAAATTTAATACAAAATTTATCACAAAACATAAAACATTAAAAAAACATATTTAAAATTATTTAATAGTTTTAGAATACTCATACCTCACATTTGGAATGTTCATTACATTCGGTAATTTCACTTTACTGAAAATATGTATCATTTCGCGCTGTATTTTTCCCTTCTGAGAATTAAAAAAATAATAATAATTCATTACAAAAAAAAAAAAAAAAAAAAAAAAAAAAAAAAAACAATGTCAAAACTGAAAGAAATTTTTTTTTCAATATTTAGAACTATTAAATATTCTCGGAATACTCACATCCCACATTCGGAATATTCATTACATTTGGTAATTTCATTTTCGTTCAAAAATTGTATAATTTCGCCTGTATTTTTTCTTTCCAATAATTTTTGAAAATATATTGAAAATTTTATTACAAAACATAAAACAATATCAAAACCCATTTAAAACTAATAAATATTTTTTGAATAAACATACTCCATATTCTAAAAACTCATGACATTCGATAATTTCCCTTTCGTTCAAAAACTGCATTATTTCGCACTGTACTTTTCCCTCCGAATAATTTAAAAAAAAAATTATTACGAAACATAAAACAATGTCAAAACTGATGGACACATATCTCCAATATTTAAAAATATTAAACATTTTTGGAATACTCATACCCCACATTCGGAATGCTCATTACAGTAGGTTAATTTCACTTTCGCTCAAAAATTGCATAATTTTGGCTCTATTTTTTTCTTCTAAGAATTTTTAAAAATATATATAAAAAAGTATAACACGGCATAAAACAATATAAAAACACATTTAAAACTATTAAATACTTTCGAGATACTCATGCTCGGCAGTCGGAATAGTCATTACATTCGGTAATTTATTTCATTCAAAAATTGCAGCATTTCGTGCTGTATTTTTTCCGATCTAAGAATTTTTAAAAATAGATTTAAAGATTTATTACAAAACATAAAACAATGACAAAACATATTTAAAACTACAAATTATTTTCTCAATTATTAACGTTCTACTTTTTACATTATGTTATTGTTATTATTACTATTATTATTATTATTATTCACTCTGAGTCGAAAAAAGTAGGTTGATTTATTTGCTCTCTGAAAAAATTAAATCCATTAGTGTATGTGTAAAGCATGCAAAAGATGATGTATATGTCCTCATTGTTGTAACAGCACTCAAGACCGCAAGAACTAGCAAAAATGCCACTGTTATTATTGGAGAAAATATTTATTTGCTGGTAATCATGTCTGCTCGAACTCCACCAAATTTGTTTTTTTTTCTCAAGCCAGGTAAAGGCCAGGTGGAGGAAAAAATTTACTCTTCAAGAAGTTTGGAAGGAAAATACAGGGAATACATTTTATTCCTCCATGCTTTTTCTGGCTGCAATGGAACATCTGCTATATTTCAAAAAGAAAAATCTGTAGTGATGAAATTTACAAAAAAGCGTCTAGATTTAGAAGATGCAATGAAAATTTTCAATCAAAATAACGTTTCTCGTGCCTCTGAATTCCTGAGAATGGTGTAAAAAATTTTCTGGGCATTTATGATGTCTCTTCTGTCTATCTATAGATGATTACCGGTATGTATACTTCACCAAATCAGTCGCAAAGAATAAAGCGGTCAATTTAAATACCCTACCTCCTACTTCAAGTGCAGCAAAACAACATTTATTTCGAGTACATTATCACGTACAGACATGGCTTGGTAATGAACTGGATCCTCAGGAATGGGGTTGGGTTATAAAGGATAATTTTCTTGTTCCCATACTAACAACCCAACCACCCGCCCCAGATTCGCTTTGGAACATGATTTTCTGTTCATGTTCCAAAAGGTTGCGGCAGTGCGTGCGGATGCCGAAAATCGGGTCTACATTATACTATAGCATGCGAAATTGTCATGGAAAGTCTTGTTTAAATATTGCACCAGTAGAGGGTATCTCTGATTGGAATATCATAACTGGCAGCGAATAATTAGACGTGACAGATATTCATGATCAAGAACAATTATGAAGAAGTATCTATATTTTAGAATTAAAAAAATTGTAAATATAATAAACATTTTCTCTATAAAGTAATGTTTTATATGCTCTATGATATAATGTCTAATTTAATGTTAATGATGAATGTTTAGATTTAAAATGAAAGGGGGCAGAAAAACTCATTAAAAATACATACATGAAAAATTTGAATTTTTTAAATATAAAAACTCCAATAACTCAGAAGCTATTGGTCGTATGAACTTGATTTCAACTTTCATTCAATTCAGCGTTAAAAAATACAGGGAAAATGATATATCACTTGCCTATATAGCTTAATTAATGTTTTGCCCCATTTACCCCCTAAATTCCCCCCAAAAGGGGGGGAGCGTACAGCAGAATATCCGATACTTTTGAGATATCATTTATAATGACATAATAAATCGCTCTGTGAAAAAAACCTTTATTAAAAATTTTTCCGAAGGAAAATGCTAAAGTGACTAGAATAATAAGCAATTCTGTAAGTTTGCATGCCAACATGGAGCAATTTCACGATTCATAAATTGAGGTCTTAAAATGTTAAATCAACGCGTATTAGTGCATAACTTACATTAAATATAGTTTTTTTATTATATACATGCAAACATATACACATAAATATACTACTTGGTTATCCCGTCGACCAGAAAATTTTCGCTAAACTATAAGGTAAAATGCGAAATTGGTCGACGGTATAACCAAGTAGTAGCATATATATATATATATATATATATATATATATATATATATATATATATACCGGATGTCCCAAAAATAACTGATGGATTTTAAAATTCAATAACTTGCAAACGGTGACAGCTATTTAAAAAATTTTGCAGGAGGGTTATGTATAATGTCAGGAGTTTTTTTACTGTAATTTTTTATTTTAGTTCGCATCTCAAACAATAGGTGGCGCTGACGGCTATTAAAGGCCTGTTGATCAGTGCTGAATGAAGCGTCGACCTGGTCTTCAATCGCCGTCAGCGCCACCTATTGTTTGAGATGCGAACTGAAATAAAAAAATACGGTAAAAAAAAACTCCTGACATTATACGTAACTCTCCTGCAAAAATTTTTTAAATAACTGTCACCGTTTGCAAGTTATTGAATTTTAAAATCCATCAGTCATTTTGGGACACTCGGTATATACATATATATATATATATATACATGTAACTTCAAATAAATCTCTTTTCCAGAAACATATAATAATAATTGTTTTAATTGAAATTTAAAATTGCATTTCTTCCAAAAATATGGAAACATGTAAATATGTATGCATGGAAAATAATTTTTATATAAAAAAAATCTACAAATGTTTTCACTTCAGCATCGTATTCAAAGTTAAAAGCGAAATAATCCTTTAAGAACAATCTTTTCACTTCATTTCACCACCCTAATTTGTAAGAGGAAAGAAAAAATATTTTTCTGCCTTAACGTGTAAAGAATTAAAGCATCTCTTGTGTACACGCATGCTCTTTTCTCCATTAATTTATTTTGTCTGAAACTTTCCTTACAGGTTTTGGGAAATAAAAGATTGTTTTGTTTGTCCGTTCATGATGAAAAAAAGGCATTATACTTCCAATATTTCTAGATTTTAATTTTATTTTGAGGGCAGAAGATGGGTACTTAAAGAAAGAACTTATGATTTTACGCACAATAGCATACGTATTGGTGTTTGAAAGAAACGAAAAACTATACCTAGTCTTGTTTAAATATTGCACCAGTAGAGGGTATCTCTGATTGGAATATCATAACTGGCAGCGAATAATTAGACGTGACAGATATTCATGATCAAGAACAATTATGAAGAAGTATCTATATTTTACAATTAAAAAAATTGTAAATATAATAAACATTTTCTCTATAAAGTAATGTTTTATATGCTCTATGATATAATGTCTAATTTAATGTTAATGATGAATGTTTAGATTTAAAATGAAAGGGGGCAGAAAAACTCATTAAAAATACATACATGAAAAATTTGAATTTTTTAAATATAAAAACTCCAATAACTCAGAAGCTATTGGTCGTATGAACTTGATTTCAACCTTCATTCAATTCAGCGTTAAAAAATACAGGGAAAATGATATATCACTTGCCTATGTAGCTTAATTAATGTTTTGCCCCCTTTACCCCCTAAATTCCCCCCAAAAGGGGGGGGAGCGTACAGCAGAATATCCGATACTTTTGAGATATCATTTATAATGACATAATAAATCGCTCTGTGAAAAAAAACCTTTATTAAAAATTTTTCCGAAGGAAAATGCTAAAGTGACTAGAATAATAAGCAATTCTGTAAGTTTGCATGCCAACATGGAGCAATTTCACGATTCATAAATTGAGATCTTAAAATGTTAAATCAACGCGTATTAGTGCATAACTTACATTAAATATAGTTTTTTTATTATATACATGCAAACATATACACATAAATATACTACTTGGTTATCCCGTCGACCAGAAAATTTTCGCTAAACTATAAGGTAAAATGCGAAATTGGTCGACGGTATAACCAAGTAGTAGCATATATATATATATATATATATACCGGATGTCCCAAAAATAACTGATGGATTTTAAAATTCAATAACTTGCAAACGGTGACAGCTATTTAAAAAATTTTGCAGGAGGGTTATGTATAATGTCAGGAGTTTTTTTACTGTAATTTTTTATTTTAGTTCGCATCTCAAACAATAGGTGGCGCTGACGGCTATTAAAGGCCTGTTGATCAGTGCTGAATGAAGCGTCGACCTGGTCTTCAATCGCCGTCAGCGCCACCTATTGTTTGAGATGCGAACTGAAATAAAAAAAATACGGTAAAAAAAAACTCCTGACATTATACGTAACTCTCCTGCAAAAATTTTTTAAATAACTGTCACCGTTTGCAAGTTATTGAATTTTAAAATCCATCAGTCATTTTTGGGACACTCGGTATATATATATATATATATATATATATATATACATGTAACTTCAAATAAATCTCTTTTCCAGAAACATATAATAATAATTGTTTTAATTGAAATTTAAAATTGCATTTCTTCCAAAAATATGGAAACATGTAAATATGTATGCATGGAAAATAATTTTTATATAAAAAAAATCTACAAATGTTTTCACTTCAGCATCGTATTCAAAGTTAAAAGCGAAATAATCCTTTAAGAACAATCTTTTCACTTCATTTCACCACCCTAATTTGTAAGAGGAAAAAAAAATATTTTTCTGCCTTAACGTGTAAAGAATTAAAGCTTCTCTTGTGTACACGCATGCTCTTTTCTCCATTAATTTATTTTGTCTGAAACTTTCCTTACAGGTTTTCGGAAATAAAAGATTGTTTTGTTTGTCCGTTCATGATGAAAAAAAGGCATTATACTTCCAATATTTCTAGATTTTAATTTTATTTTGAGGGCAGAAGATGGGTACTTAAAGAAAGAACTTATGATTTTATGCACAATAGCACACGTATTGGTGTTTGAAAGAAACGAAAAACTATACCTGCGCTAAAAACAGCTTCCGTGAATAAATGAATTTGTTTTAAAAAATAATTTTATTTTAAAAACTTTTTTCTTCAGATTCTAATATTATTTTTAAAGGCAAGAATCATTTAGTAAGTAGTTTAATTAAATTTAGGATAATATTATTTCCATAACCACTATAGTACGTATGCAAACATGGAGCACATTCATCATTCATAAATCGGGATATTAAAGGATTAAGTCAGGGCTTATAATCAAATTTTAATGAATATATATTTTTAGTATACGGGTGATTCTCCAATAAGTGGGTAATTTCTGTCCCTTAGAGTTACATGCTGTTTTTTTTTTTGCCATTCATATAGATTTTTTTTAACATAAAATGTATTTCTACAATTTCAAAAAGTATTTTCAAGAATATAACTGTAAGTTTTACTGTAATAGTATTTTAAATATTCAAGTTGTCATTTCTGTTCCTTGTCCTTCACCTTATGTACTGATCTTCTGGAACAATTTTAAGTGCAATGACAAGCTATTTTTAACAATTTTACCACCCAAAATAAAAATTTATATTCTAAAGTATATAATAAAGTATTTTTATTGTAAATTAAAAATAGTTTTATATTTATTCTGAGTTAGAGAAACGCTGTCCCCTAGTTTTTATGTCACTACTGTCCTCTTGTATAAAACTGTTAAAGTGACCACCAGGTGGCCAGATAAAATTTGGTGAATAGGTGCATTTAGTAAAAGGAGCCATCTTAATTGCTCAGAAGAAACACATGGTACAATTCTAAGGACTTCAACAATAATTACAAGCTGCGAAATGGATAGAAATGTAAGAATATGTTTATTATTTGTCACTACTGTCCCCTACCTGTCCTTGTTATTGTTTTTATTTATTTATTACTTTATCATGATATAACATACTTTTGCTTAGTACAAAATATCGTATTGCAGTCTTACTGAGCCTAACTTGCTATGTACACCGAAGCAATTTTCTTAATTTTGTCACTACTGTCTTTTTGTCACTTCTGTCCCCTTTCAAATTATTTAGTTGAGGACTGAATCTCCGAAGCAGATATTAATGCCATATATAATATGCCATATAAGACTATTACATGCCTAATAATGTGCCATACAAGACAAATGATATAATGATACCATCTATTCCAAATCTATTAAAATTGTATCAGCTAACTTGGAATAAGTTTGAAAATGTTAAACTTCAACTGCGTTATTTAAGCTGTTTCACATGTGACACACATGAAAAATGGCAACATTACTGTTCAGAACCATCATTTATAAACTTATCTCCCTGTTTTAAGGAAATGTCCAATTATTATAAAGATACTGAAGTATCAACTCCTGGTTCACAAAGTGAACATATTTGTGTAGGAACTTGGGTTGCAATTGTATATGATAAAAATTGGTTTCCTGGTGAGTTTTAAATTTTTATTTAGAATTAAATTATTATTTTAAATTTTTATCAACATATCTTATTTTTTCATATTACTTATTACAACATTTGTTTTTACCAGATTTAATTAAAGAAATAAATGATGACATCCTGAAAATAAACTTTATGTTAAGGAATGGAAGCCGTTTCTATCGGCGAAATGCACCAGATATCCAGGATGTACCAAAAAACTGAAATTTTGCGTGTTATTGATATTCCCCCTTGATTAGTTGCTTCAAGATATTTTACTAGAGATAAATTATATGATATAAATTTTAAAATGAGCAATATTTCCCGTACTTAAGCATTTTTTCTAACTAAACATTTTGTCCAAATAATTTCACTTATTTACTCATCATTTTGTCGTTGGTTTTTTTTCTTTTTTTTTTTTTTGTAAAAGGTTATTCAAACTTTAAAATAGTATAAAATTAATAGATTTTAAATAAGTTACAATTTTTAAAATGTTCAAAACTGAAAGTTTTGAAAGTATGTTATTTTTGTCCATGGTAAATGTCACTCCTGTCATATACTCCTGTCACTCCCAGCATTATATTTTTTTTTACTATAAAAATATACACTTTAATAAAATACACATATTTTTTAAATAAATTTTATTAAAAATCCTGTTTTATAAAGTAAACAACTATGTTGGGGATAGCACTGACATTGATTACCAAATTAATTTATAAAGTAATTTTTAAAAATATATATAGTGCTTAAAGTTTATGTTGGAATGTTGTATAGTACTCAGTAAACTACGCTGTATCTAATTAATTAAAAATATTGCTTAAAATTTAATTTTTATTTTTCACTAAATCAATGAGTGAAACTACCCACTTTTTGGAGAATCACCCATACATGAAATTTCAACTAAACTTCTTTTCCTCAAACATACAAGTTTAATAATAATTTGGAGAACAATTTTTTTCTCTTGATCATTTAAAATAAGATTTATTTTTATGCATGGAACCAAAATTTCTAATTGAAAATGTCGCAAATTACACATCAAGCGTAGCAAGTAATGTGCGTTTTTACTATTGTGAAGTTTTATAAATATCCAGATCTTTGTGTAATAGTATACAGTACTTAGAATACAGTATAGTAACAAAAATCTTTTGCGTGTGCCTGTAAATACTATTTGCTTTCTATTATACATGAAGTAGTTTGTAGTAAACCCCAATAATCCATGTCAATTTAATAAAATGTGAAAAAGTTTTCTATAATTAAAACGCCCCCCCCCCCCCCCCAAACAATATTTTTCGCATTAACTATTATCTAAGGCATGTTTTTGTAAGGCCTTGTAAAATAATGACAAATATTCTTTGCAGCATAGATTATACAGAATGTATACCTTAGTACATACTTTATAGATGCATATTAATTTTATTATATTCGAAAGAGTGTAAAATCATTAAAATACACTTGAAACATTTTTCTTCTCCTTTGGACTTAATGTAACGGAATACTTATGAGTGTCAATGTAATTGAAGTACACATCTGATTTTCATAAAATTTTAAATGACTGGACAAAATTATGTAAAAGTTATGCATATTAAATTTCAAAAGATTTTGCTCTATTATATGCGAAAGGGCAGATAAATAGACGGACAGACGACGGATGGGCATGTGGACAGGCGATGACTGTAAATGCTATTTATTTACATAATTACGAAAGCACCTAAAAACAATCCAACTTCAAGACCACATTAAAAATGAAAAGCATGATCATTCTTTAGGTTCAAACCTTTCACTTTAGTTCATCACCCTATTTTGTAGGAAGATAGAAAAAGTATTCTTTTGCTGAATGCATAATGCATTAAGACATCTTCCATGCACACACATGCATTTTTCTCGATTATTTTTTTCTCTTTAAACTATTGCTACAAATCTACGTTAATAAAATATTTTTGTTTATTTGTCAGCTGATGAGGAAAAAAAAGCATTGTGTTTCTATTGTTCCAAAATTATAATTGTATTTTGGAGAAAGAAGATTGGTGCTTAAAGAAATAAATTTTGATTTTAGGCATATTAACAAAAAAAATTGGTTTTTGTAAAAAAAAAAAAAAACGAAAAACACTGCCAGAATTAAACACGCAAAAAAAAAAAAAAAAAAAAAAAAAAAAAAAAAAATATATATATATATATATATATATATATGGTTAAATGAATTTTGTTTATTTAAAAATTTTTTTTTTGATAAAATATTCTTTTTTAACACGTATGTACTTTTTACAAGAAACAAAATTTTAATAAATCATTCAATTGAACTTAAAAAGTTAGTAGTTTAATTAAACTTTTAACTCCAAAAGCAATTATGCATGTATGTATGTAAACATGGAGGAATTTTTTTGTTCATAAATTGGGACATTGAAATGTTAACTGAGTGCGTATCTTCAACTTACTTTAAATATATTGTTAAATGTATATTTATATATACATATTTATATGTAATAAAAAAAATCGCCAATAAATAGTTCCAAATTCTTATAGTACCTAAATTTTCCCTGTCTTTTAATAATATCTTATCAAATTTATTACATTTTAATTCCATATTTTTATTCTACACATTCTTTATTGTCTTATTAAAAAAAAAAAAAAATATTCTGTTAAAAGCAAAACTTTCCCTAAAAAACCATTGCTTAATTTTATTCTTTCATTTTTTCTAATATCTTTTATTTACTCAAAAAAAAAAAAAAAAAAAAAAAAATCGATTATAAGCATTTCTATGCGAGCGACACAAAAGCTAAATTATGTCACTATTACTCCAGGTAACTGGGAGAATTATTTTCTTTTCCCCTGTTTAAAATTTGGTCTTGGTCAATTCACACTTTCTATAAAGTTAAATGGCGACTCAAAATGTTGCCCTCAATTCCTGTATTCGCACTTTGGTATACAATGCAATTATTTTAATTTAAGAAGCAAAATTCTACATTTTTTCAACTGTTAAACATAACTTTGTCATCTGACGGATTAAAAGTTTATAACGGGTAAAGTTCTATTGTTGTAATAAAGTTTTTCTCTTTTATCATTTCGGTATTTTCTATTGATACGAAGTTTAAATCGAAATATTAATGAAATTGTTAACTATAATGTGAAGCACGAATAAATTTGTTTAAAAAAAAACGTTGTCTGTGTTTGATCTGAGTGGGAAATATTTCAAAGAAATACATTTTTTTTCTTTACCACCATGCGCCACATGACGGGAAATATTACGATTGACTGCTCCTGGTAAATGGTTAGAGTAGCATTTTACACACTTATATATATACATTAGTTTCAAACATGTACATTATTGCAAATATGAATGCTAAAGCAGCTCTCAAGAAATTGCAACATTCAAATATATTCAAAAATTAAAAAAATTTGCATGAAAAATATCTTATGGAAAAGCAGGTGCTTAAATAATGAAATTTTTGAGAAGGAACAAGAAATATCAAAATACTAAAATAAAACAACATGTGAAAGTTACTGCTAAACTATAAGCCATTACGCATCAGCAAGTGGAATGGCTTTATATATTCCATCCTTTATTTAATTACAAAGTACTATTGGCAGGCTTCGTATAATGAGATAAACTTTACATTAAACACAAATCAAAAATCCTGCCAATAGCACATTACAGTTAAATAAAGGGTGGAAGATATAGATGCATGTCGCCTGCTGAATAGTAATAGCTTATAGTTACATTCATATGTTGTTTTATTTTAGTATTTTAATATTTCTTGTTTCTTTTTTTTTTCTCAAAAATTTCATGCCTTATGCATCTGCTGCTCCGTGAGATATTTTTTAATCATATATATTCGAAATAAATTCCTTTTCCTGAAATACATAATGATAGTTGTTTTTATTGAACATTTAAAATCACATTTCTTCCCAAAATAAGTATGTATGTACACACTTATATATGGAATTTAAATTACTATTTTAAAAAAGTCTAAAAATGTTCTCGATTAAGCATTACATTCAAAGGGAAAAGTGGAATATTTCTTTAAGTTAAATCCTTTCACTTCATTTCATCACCTTAATTTCTTAAAAAAAAGAAAAATTTTTTTCCTGCCTGAATGTTTAAGGAATTAAAACATCTCTTGTGCACACAAATGCTCTTTTTTCGATTAATTTATTTTCTCTGAAACTTTCCTTATAGGTTTTCCGAAATAAAAGATTTTTTATTCGTTTGTTAGCTCACGAGGAAAACAAAAGCATTATGTTTCCAATGTTTCGCGATTTTAATTTTATTTTCAAGATAGACGATGGATACTTAATGAGCAAAATTTTACTGATTTGATTTTACTGAGCTGATTTTACACATAATAACCAACAAATTGTTATTTGAAACAAAAGGAAAACAAAGCCAGTTCCAAAAAAAAAAAAAAAAATGTCGCTGTTAAATGAGTTTGTTTATGTATGTACCGTAATTTCCTGCGTATAATCCGCGGATCAAACAATCATTTTTCGATCCAGAAATTTTTTGACAAGAAATGTAATTTGTTACATCGCCGTAAATATTTGTTTTGAATCATTAAATAACATTTCTGGGTCCAAAAACAAATGTTTGATCCGCGGATTATACACTGGAAATTACGGTATAAATATATATATATATATATATAAATGATTTTCAAAAAAGTTGTTTGAGATACTAATAAAAGTTTTTGAGAAAAGAATAATTTAATAAATAGTTTAAATAAATTTCGTAAAAAAATATTAATTTCAAAGGCCGTTATGCCCTTATGCAAACTTGGAAAAACGGGGAAAAGCGGAATAACTATGTAAGTGCAATCTTTTCATTTCATTTCATCACCCTAATTTGTTAAAGAAATGAAAAATTATTTTCCTGCCTGAATGCCTAAGGAATTAAAGTATCTCCTGTTTACACGCATTTTCTTTTTTTCCGATTAATTTACTTTCTCTGAAACTTCCCTTATAGGTTTTCGGAAATAAAAATTTTTTGTTCGTTTGTTAGCTTATGAAGAAAACGAAAGCATTATGTTTCCAATATTTCGGGATTTTAATTTTATTTTCAAGATAGAAGATGGATAGTTAAAGAAAAAGGTTCTGATTTACACTTTATAACCAACAAATTGTTGTTTAAAACAAAAAGAAAACAGAGTCTGTCAAAAAAAAAAAAAAAAAAAAAAAAAAAAAATCTCGCGGTTAAATGAATTTGTTTATACATATACATATATATACATACATATAAATGATTTTCAAAAAAGTTGTTTGAGATACTAATATATGTTTCAGAGGAAAGAATAATTTAATAAATAGTTTAATTAAATTTCGTAGGAAAATATTAATTTCAAAGGTAGTTACGCCCTTATGCTAACTTGGAAAAACGGGGAAAAGCGGAATAATTGTTAAGTTCACTCCTTTCATTTCATTTCATCATCCTAATTTGTCAGAGGAAAGAAAAATTATCGTACTGCCTGAATGTATAATGAATAAAAACATCTCCTGTGTGCACACATGCTCTTTTTACGATTAATTTATTTACTCTGAAACTTTTCTTACAGGTTTTCCGTAATAAAAGATTTTTTGTTGATTTGTCAGCTCCTGAGGAAAAAAAAGCTGTATGCTTTCAATGTTTCGTGATTTTAATTTTATTTTGGAGACAGAAGACTGATACACAAAGAAAGAACTCATGATTTTACGCATAATAACATAGGAAATGGCGTTTGAAACAATACGAAAAGACTGGCTGGGCTAAAAATTCTATTTCGTGGTTAAATGAATTGTTTGATATAAAAAAAATGATTAAAAAAAGTTGTTTGATATTCTAATATAAATTTTACAAGAAAGAAAAGTTTAATAAGTAGATTAATTAAATTTCGACTGAAAATATTAATTTCAAAAGGAGTTACACGTGTATGATAACTTGGAGTAATTTTTTGATTCATAAATTAGAACAGTAAAGCATAAAATCAGATCGTATAACCACCTTATGTTATATGTATATCTATATCTATATCAATCTATCTATTTATCCATCTATGTGTCTCTCTCTCTATATATATATGTATATATGTGTGTATATATATACATTTATTTATTTATTTATTTATTTATCTACATATATAACATATTCACATACATGTACATATGTGTGTATTACAAATAAAATCCTTTTTCTGAAAGATATAATGAAAGTTTTCTTGATAAAAATTAAAAATAACATTTATTCCAAAAATATGTATGTATGTAATTTTTATGTATGAAAAGTAAATTGCTATTTTTAAAAAATCTAAAAATTTTCTCGCTTCAGCATCACAAAGAGAAAAATGGAATGATTATTTGTGTTCAATTATTTCACTTCATCACCCTAATTTGTTAGAAGAAAGAAAAAATACTTTTCTACCTGAATGTCTAAAGAATTAAAGCATCTCCTGTGTACCCGCATGCTCTTTTTTCGATTAATTTATTTTCTCTGAAACTTTCCTTACAGGTTTTCGGAAATAAAAGATTTTCTGTTTGTTTGTTAGCTCATGAGAAAAACAAAATCATTATGTTTCAAATGTTTCGAGATTTTAATTTTATTTTGAAGACATAAGATGGACGCTTAAAGAACGAATTTATGATTTTACGCATAATAACATACAAATTGGTTTTTAAAGCAAAAGGAAAGAACTACCTATGTTTAAAAACATTTTCATGGTTAAATAAAATTTATTTATCTATAAAAAATTGATAAAAAATAGCTTCAGATACTAATCGAAGTTTTAGAGGAAATAATAATTTTGTAAGTAAGTTAATAAAATTTCATATGAAAAAAAATGAATTTCAAAAACAATTAGCCCGTATGCAAATTTGGAGTAATTTTTTGATTCATAAATATGAACAGTAAGGGATGAAACCAGTGCGTATAATGAACTTACTTTATTTTTAATAGTTATATATATATATATATATATATATATATATATATATATATATATATATATATATATATATATATATATATATATACAGTAATTTTTTGCCTTAATTTTAAATTATTTTAATATTAAACTTTTCTCCTGTATTTTTATAATATCTTCCCATATTTATTTTAAATATATATCTTCAATCAGTGTTTTCTCTATTTTATTTTATTCTGAAAAACATTAATCTGTCAAAGCAATTATTTTTCTGAAATACCATTAATTAAATTTATTCTTTTATCTGTTGCATAATATCTTTTGTACTTACGTAAAAAAAAACAATAATTCGAATACTCACAATTCCCTTTTAAGCGAAGCTACAAGCCAGATTGCAATTTAACCTTCCCAGCGTCTGTTAGAACTTTGCCTTTTTTCTTCGGGCTAAGATTTCGCATTGGTTAAATTCGTATTTCTAAATAACTAATTTGCAACTTAGAGCTTAGCCATAAAATCCTGCATTCTAGCTCCAGGTCTGATATAACATTGTTACATTGGATTCTAAGCGAATTTCTTCGTTGTTCTTGTGTTAATAAAACTCCTATCAGCTGGTGAAAAGAATTTATCTGGGGAAATCCTACGATAATAGCATCTTTTGCTTAAAATGCCTGCATCTTACGCCAATATGAATACGCCAATAGACTTTCATGATAAAGTGCATATATTTGCATACTGTACTAAAATGTAAAATAAGAGATTTTAATGATAAATAATATATATCTGTATACGTATGAAATTTCAACTAAACTCTTTTTCCTTAAACATGCATGTTTAATAATAATTCTGACGGAAAAATCTTTATTCTTTTTTTTATCATTGGAAATAACATTTCTTCAATATATATATGGAAATTAAATTTCTATTTGAAAAACAGATGTTCCAAAGGCTCCCATTTCAGTGTTGCATTAAAAATGAAAAGTGAAATAACTCTTTAAGTTCAACCCTTTCACTTCATTTCATCACCCTATTTTGCGAAACGGAAGAAAAATTATTTTTCTGCTGAAAGCGTAAATAATTAAATTATCTACTGCCTACACGCACGCTCTTTTCTCGATTCATTTATTCGTTGTAAAACTTTCATTACATGTGTTCCGAAATAAAAGATTTTTTGTTTATTTTTCAGTTTGTCAGAAAATTTAAATAAATGTTATGTTTCCATTTTCTCGAGATTGATATTAATTTAATTTAAAAAAAAGAGTTATATACTTATACAGCGGTCGGAGTACATAGGGCAAATTTTACTGTTCTTACCAATATCTTTTTTCATTAATCTTTAAGAGACCTTTTTATAAAATATATAATAGTAATATATCAGAAAGATTTTAGTTAAAATATACTGGTAAAAACAACAGAACTTGTCCTATATGCTCCAACCCCTGCTTATACTATGAAATTATGATGTTATGAGTAACGTAGACATTTGTGGTGAAAAAAACACCGAAAACACAGGCGATAATTCATAATTAAAAAAATACACTTTGTAAAAATCACCATAAAAAATCAGGATGCGTTTCGAGCTAAAACAATAATAGCTCGTCATCAGCTGAACCAACACATGTCCGTAAGGAGACAATTTCAGAGAACGAGGATGGAGATTACAAAGTGTTCAACAGGTGGCGCTAGTTATAAGAGCACAGGCGGAAGACAAAAGTGATGCCAAAAAAAAAAAAAAAAAAAACAAGAGAAAGGAACTACAAAAGCAACTTCCACACAGGAGAGAGGAAAGGGAATGACGAGAGATTATTGTGTTTTCTTATTAGATCATTGTTTTTTTTTTAATTATAAACATGCGTGTTCGAAAGAAATAAAAGACACTATCTGTGCTAAAACACTAAGTAAGAGATTTTCATGATAAAATGAATCTAACTACAAAAACAAAACTTTGAATTTTAGAAATGTTTGTTTCAGGTACTTATTTAAATTTTAGATTAAACAATCATTGAATAAGTAGTTAAATTAAACTTAAAAAGAAAGTCTTATTAGTTGTCCGCATTTTTCGGATACGTTTCTCAGTAGCTTTTATAATGCATTAATCAATGCTCTGTATCCGGAAAATCAATTTTTCGGATTCTATCCATGCTGAAGAATGCATTTTCAGATGCATAGCTGAATTTGTGCATCGAATCTTAACAAAAAAAAAAAATTATTTTCACATTAATGTAAATGCTGTTCAGAGGATTAAATAATTAATAAACAGATTTGAGTGTAATACTATTTTATGTGATTAAAATTCAAAATCTAAGAAATATCTCACAAACCAAATAAGCATTGAGTATTTTATCTTTTTTTTTAATTATTTATTTAAATTATAATAACATTAGAAATTTATTTTATGGTATTTTCTATACTTACATGATCAAATATATGTATGGAGAATTTCATTTATTTCTAAGATAAAAATTAAAAAAAAATGGTTTATTATTTTCTTAAATACCTTTACAGACCTTCCACCTACAAAATTTAAATAGTGCAATTGCAAATATTTGCAGTTGTACTGCAAATATTTGAAAAACAATCCGTGCAAATATTTGCATACTATATACTGGACAATTGCACCAGAAAATATAACTGCGAAGAATGTATTCGTTAAAAATACATAACCTTGCTTATTGGAGCACAAAAAAGAACTTTAATATGAACTTGTACAGTTAAAAATAAAATATAATATAAAATCAAAGTTTCGAGCCGTCTTAAAGAAAATATGATTGTAAAAAGACTAAAAGATGGAGAGGAATGCTTCTTGCACGAGTATAGAAATGTACATATATAGAAATATACATAGTTGACTGTTTGAAAACTGTCCCAACAGTTGGAACAACATTGCAATAGGAAACTCCGCATGTTGGTTCGAGATTTCACCATCTGATGGTGACAGCTACTGAGCACCAAAATTTAGTTAAAAGTAGAACAAAGTTTATAATGGCGTAATAAAAATGTTATCTCTCGTCCAGGAAGCATTAATCTCAGAAACTTTAGTTATTTCACCATCATATTTTCCTGAGGATGGTTACGGAAGACGGTTCGAAATGTTGATTTTATATTTTATTTTTAATTGTATAAGTTCATATTAAATTTCTTCTTTTTGTGCAACAATGAGCAAGGTTATAGATTTTTAACAAATATATTTTTAGTAATATGCATATTAATTATAACATTTTCGTTTATATTATTATTTTAAATTAAAAGGGCGATAATTCTTTAATAGGAATGTTTTCACATACTTTACTGTCTTATTGTGTAGTCTAAATATATCTGTTCTTAAATGAGAAAAAAAAAATCAAAGCGCATTCTTTTCTCATTTAATTTCTTCTCTTTTTCGATCTATTAAATCTTTCAACTTACTTGTTTTCGAAATAAAAGATTGTTGTTTGTTTCTAAGTTTATAAAAAACAATTAGTATGTTGTGATTAATCCAACATTCTAATTTTATTGTGTAGAAAGAAATTATTTCTGATGAGCTTGTGATTTTTCACAAGGTTTCATGTAGATTGATTAATGTTGCAAAGGAAAGAAAAGCACTGCCAATGTTTTTTTAGTAGGTGAATAAAATCTGAATGAGTAAATATTTTTTCATTCTATTTTTATATTATTTTTTATTTTATTTTAAACAGATTTAAGATAGAATCTTTTTTATTTATAAACTAATCGTTTTAAACAAGTGTATAACCATTAGATTAAATTATCTTTTTTGATAAATTAATCTTTTTAAGCTTTCGAAATATTTACTAAAGTGGTTTAAGATATCTCTTTAATATTTTTACTCTCTTTAATATTTAAGAGGCAGATTTTATAAGAGTCAGGCAGAAAAGGGGGGAGGAGGGTCATTATACACACAATTTTTGATTTTGCCGAAATTTTTTTGATGGTTTCTTCTAATGATTTTAGAAGATATGTATATTTTGTTTTCTCCAGAAATTTTTTTTGGCGATCCACAAAAATTTCTAAAATGGGTCACGACCCAGAATTTTTTTCGAATCGACATCTTTCTGTACTCTATTATCTTAGAGCATTAAAGCATCAGTATGTTATTCATCAATTATATATTATCAGTATGTTAGTCGAATCGACATCTTTCTGTACTCTATTATCTTAGAGCATTAAAGCATCAGTATGTTATTTTTGTGATTACAACATTATATTTAGTATCTAAATTGTATTATTTTTTAAACTTCATGTCTGACCTTCAGTGACATCCGGCGTGGCTCGTCCAACTTTGCCGCGGAAGTGAAAAAGCGCCATACTTGAGACCTCATAGATCCATGCGCTGAGAGTCAGCCACAGTTTTGGGGTTTAAGTTATGTAGTACTACTCACTATTAACTGAATTAGTTCCTTAGTTGCATGGCTCACTCTCAGCGGTGCCGAAAAGTAGCTAATTTTTATCGAATGAAACAAAAAAATGTCTTTTTGGTGACCCTGAATTTCAGTGCGCTGAGAGTTTAAGTGTAACTTGATAATTGTATTTTATAGTATGAAACCTACATGAAAAATATGGTGACGAAATATGCAATTAACTATATACTAGACTATAACTTATTCACGTATATGTCACACTTTTTGCGTTCTTCGATCTTTGCAAGAAGAAAGTTATTCGTGAAAATTGATTCCTGAAAATTTTCGCAATCTGATTTTCGACAGATTTACGCGTTTTAGGAGCCAGAAACGCCAAAAACATGTTTTCACAAAATATCTTTCTCTGAGTCTGTCTATCTATGTATATGTGACAAAAATTTTGTGGGCGCTCTATCTCAAGAAATAATGCACTTGAATTTCACAAAACTTTAGATTTTGTGAGACCTTGATATAAATTAGATCTGATTAGTTTTGCTGTATATCGTTCAGCAGGTGGCGCTGCTATACTGAATTATTTATAGTTTCCACTATAGCCATATGTCAAGAATATTCATTACAAATATTCTTGATGAAACGAATAAGATAATCACGAATTTCCATCAAATTACAGATTAAATAAATCCCTGATATAGATTATTGTTTGGTTTAAATTGCTCATAAGGTGGCGTTTCATGAAAAATTGTGCATTGGTTCCCGAGACAGAGTTTTTGTGATAATCATGAATAATGCCGCATACCAGCATCATCTGTCGAACTGTTTATTCCAAAAACTGAAGAATGGTAGTAGACATAAGAGACTAACAGAATCTGATGTTTTATGAAAATTCGTGCATTAATTCCTGATATAGAGCTATTGCGATAATCACAAATAATGCACTACAGCAGCTTTATCGGTTGAGCGATTGCACCAAAACGTAATCAGCAGTATGTCATATCAAATACTAACTAAATATAAAGTTTTATGAAAATCCATGCCTAGTTCTTCAGATATGGCTATAGTGAAACCGTAAGTAATTCAATATAGCAGCGCCACCTGCTGAGTGATATACAGCAAAAACTAATCAGATCTAATTTATATCAAGGCCTCACAAAATCTAAAGTTTTGTGAAATTCGAGTGCTTTAGTTCTTGAAATAGAGCGCCCACAAAATTTTTGTCACATACATACAGACAGACAGACTCAAAGACAGATATTATGTAAAAACATGTTTTTCGGGTTTCTGGCGTGTAAATCTGTCGAATACCGGATATCGAAAATTTTCACGAATCCAATACTTTCGTATTGCAAAGATCGAAGAATGCAAAAAGTGTGACATATACGTGAATAAGTTTTAGTCTAGTATATAGTTAATTGTATGTTTCGTCACCATATCTTCCATTTCCACAATGGCTTGGAATAAGCCGTATGTGTTCGCATGGCCATTAGCCAAGTTCTGTCAAATGTCTGTTAAAGAGTAGGTTTCATACTATAAAATACAATTATCAAGTTACACTTTGACCCTCAGCGCACTGAAATACAGGGTCGCCAAAAATACTTTTTTTGTTTTATTTGATACAAAATTAGCTATTTTTCGGCAGCGCTGAAGATGAGCAATGCGACTAATGTTCCAATTCAGTTAATAGTGAGTAGTACTACACAACTTAAACAACAAAACTGTAGCTGACCCTCAGCGCATGGATCTATGAGGTCTCAAATATGGCGTTTTTTCACAAGTTTGACGAGCCACGCCGGGTGTCACTGAACGTCAGCCATGAAATTTACAAAATAATTCAATTTAGCTACTAAATGTAATGTTGTAACCACAAAAATAACTTTGACTGAAGCTCAATGCACTGAGATAATAGAATACAGAAAGATATCGATTCGAAAAAAATACTAGGTCGTGATCCGCTTTAGAAATTTTTGTTGGTCACAAAAATGTTTTTTAGGGAAAAACAAAATATACATATCTTCTAAAATCATTAGAAGGAACCACCAAAAATTTTCGACAAAATCAAAAATGGTGTGTATAATGACCTTCCTGACTATTATAAAATCTGCCTCTTAATTATACTTTGAAAATCACACAGAAATTTTAGTAATTATTTTGTTTTCATGTATTTTTATTTGAATGTAATTAATCCTCTCTTTACTCCGAGCCTCACGTGAGGCTCCTACTTTGAATTGCAATATTTGACAGAAACAAAGTCGGATTTTTTTTTTCGTTTAGTGATACAATTAAATAATTTAGAATGTACAGAAGACTTTTAAACAGTTGCATTAATCGTACTGCATCACCCTACTGGGTAGCGGCGAAATTTCAGTAAAAAGACTGCAAAAAAATAAAATATTTTAAATATTTGGTACGAAAATGTGAAAACGACTTGAGATTTGGCAGACAGTATTTTTCCTCTCCAAAAGCTAAAGATTTCATTAATTGTTACTCAGAATCCTTCATTATTCCCACAATATATTTTTATCGTACAGTTTACCTTATTAAGTAAAAACATTTTTTTAATTCAATTACCATTTTTTTTTTTTTTTTTTTTTTTTTAAACCGGTGATAAAAGATTAAAAATTAAGGAAACGACTTTCGGAGCGAAGAGTTTTAAAGAGTAATTGGCATAAAAAAGTATTTCTTGAAATTCTGTTTCATTGCCAACCGACGATGAATTGCCAAATAAACGAAAATTTCATTACTTTTTTACGAACGTTCTCCGCTGAAATTTCTTTTATATACATATATATATATATATATGAGAAGAACTTTCTGTATTTTTTTTTCAGATTTTTCTGAGTATGCCTGTATGGAGATCTTCCTTGCTAGATGCCAGTACTAAATAATTTCTAGCATTGTTTACAATTGTTACTGTATTGTTTTGGAAGAAAATTGAACTAATTTTATGAGCTGTTTTATTTTTTGAGCTGCTTAATTTTTTTTTTTTTTTTTTTTTTTTTTTTTTTTTTGCAAAGTAAAAAACGTTTTATTATTCTTAAACCTTCCCTTAATATGTGCATGCTTTGAAATTAATTTTAAATTTATCAGGTTCCTTACAAACGGTGGATGAGACCTAAAACACATATTTTCGGTCTCATATGATGCTCGAAGGAAAATAATTGGAAAGAACAGCATTACAAATATAAAAAAAATCTACACATGACTTATAGTAGTATTTTAGAAATATTAAAAGTTGGAAAGATTTTTTCTCTACTCTTATAATAATTTGATGACGAGAAGGTTAATAGAATCATCCTACAATTATATATTTTTAAAATTATACATTTGAAATTTAAAACAAAACCTGAGTCTATTTATTTTGCAAATAAATTGGTAACGTTAACCACAGCAAATGTGTTTCAATTATCCTAAGCCATTTAATAAAAATTTGGTCTAGCTATTTTGTGGTATAAAATCGCTTACTCCAAACTCTAATTATGTATCGAACTGTACAGCAGATTTATAAAATCAATCTATTTTGAGCTATTTTTTGTTTCTTTACATGCATCGCAGCGATTTACTATATAATTAGGAATTATTTTATAACAATGATATTAAATAACAGTAGAAATTAAATAGAAATATTTATTTACAGATTTGTTAAAAACTTTTACACTGAATTAATGTTTTGTTTCATACTTTATTTTAGAAACGGAGAGTTATTTGGTTCCTTTCCTTCTACTATGCTTATTTTGCTGTATTATATCCTAGGTTTAAAGAAATAAGTCAATAGGTCAACCCGGCAAATTTTATTATTTTTTTTAGCTAAGTCAAGTTTTTTTATGATACTTCAAAAATGCGGAAAGCCGCTTGAAGGATTTTAAACGAGTTTGCAATGTATGTTGTAGAAAATGTAAATACACATGTTTTAAAAAAATAGAATCAAATACCTTGCATCAATCCGATATAGACATCATAATTGAATGCATTTCGCTTATTTAGCAGTTTTTTGGAGTTTTAAATAAGTAAAATAAAACATTTTGCTGTTCACATATTTCTTATTTACGACTCTTTAGTCGAACCTTTAAGATGATATTTCTACGAGAAACAAGTTATTTGTGTGTACATTTGTATTCTTGAAAATCAACTTTTAATTTTAGAAATAGACTCTTAAAATGTTTTTGCTTCAGAAATGCAATCGAAATAAAAAGTGGCATAATCCTTTAAGCGCACTTCATTTCATTTACATAGTTTCCTGGTGAAAAGAAAAATAATTTTTCTGTATCACCGTGAAAAATTTTAAGCATCTTCCGGACATTTACGCTTTTTCTTTATCCGTTTATTTTTTTCTTGCCTTCAACATCGTTTATTTTAATTACTCTTACTTTTAAATAAAAGATTTTTTTTGTCTTGCGAGTTAATGGAATGAAAAAAATATTGTGAAATAGTAATAATGATTGTTTTACTTGTAACAAGAAAAAATATTTAACAAACTTATTCACTAGTCTACACTGTTACAAAAAAATGTGTAACATTAATAAACCTTTTTCAAGAAAGCTGGAATTCCTAGAACTTTTTATATAATGGTAACAGCAAGAATTCGGGTATTAGAATCAAACACATGAGTTACCTTTTGCTGTTACTGTTACATAAAAATTCTAAGAATCCCAGTTTCCCAGAAAATAGTTCAGTAGCTTTACAGATTTTTTTTTACAGCATACAAGTCCACATATGTGGACCTAATTATTATGACTATTCTTCTTATCATAAAAACTAAACTGTTTGATTTTTTTTTTTTAAATTTTGTGACGGAACATCTTTTTTACTTTGAAAGTAACATAATAATAAATGACTATACTGTGAAAAACTGTAAAGTTACGAAACTTATTCTGGGAAATTGGGATGTCTGGAACTTTTTCTGTATTGGTAACAGTAAAAATTCATGTAATCGATTCTGTTATACGAATTTTTACTGTCACCGTTACAGAAAAAGTTTTAGGAATCTCAGTTCCTTAGAAAAAATTTAGTAAAATTTTTTTCTTTAGATTTTTTTAAACAATTTTCTCATAAAATAAGAGTTGTTTTTCTTTATGTTTGCAAAATACCTTCAAAGTTATTTGTTTAAGGAAGAGAGAAAATTTCATAAGTTTTTACCTTAAGATTTTTGAAGATTTTTATAGCATCCAATTGTTTGCAGTTTTTAAATTTCTGATTGTGTGGATTTAAAATAGTCATAATTAAATCGGTATTTTAAGAAAATTTGTAATTTTAGATCCATATTTGAATACCTAAATTTCTAATATATTTCAGAAAAAAAACTCTCTCATCTATGATGTCATTTAATTTGTGAAATATGAATGAATGATTATCTGTTAAATTATTTCACCATCTGGTAGTGAGGGGCTAAAAAAAATATGGTATAAGTAATTTAATTTGTAAATATTGCAGAATATATCTGTGTTCATCGAAGTTCGTTGCTTACGGTTTTCCATACAAATGCTATTGTTTAATTGATTGAGGAGACCATATCCATAAAAATTCTTTATTAACTTCGAAAATCCCAATACGAATGATTTTAATTTTGTTTTTAAAGTACCCTCTGTATTAGATTGGCCATGCCACCTTTGTCGAAATTCAAATTTTCAAAGTCCTCTCATGGAAAATTATCCAAATTTTGAGTCTAAATACATTCGAGACAATATTCGGAATAACTTTTAATTAAAGTGAAATGCACTTCCGAATAATATTAAAAGGATTTAATAAATAATAATAAAGGCTATGAAGGCTTATTTCTGCAAAATTCTCTGCGATATTTGTTGTTAAAAACTGTTTTTTCCTTTTATTTATTTTTTTCCTAGATAAAGAAAATTTTAATATTTATCTTTTTTGATGCGTTCACTTAAATTATGATAAAACAGCGTATCTATGTTACATTTCCATGTAGGAATCTTTGTTGAAATTTATTCGCATAATTACAAACAATATTTGTTATGTATATATATATTAGAAATAGCTATTATATATATTACAAATTATTAGAATCATTGCTTTTTTAAAATATATTTTTAAAATATGCAAACAAAATAAAATTTCGATATTGCTAAAAAAAAAAAAAAAAAAAAAAAAAAAAAGTTTATTTAAATTGTAACATTTTGTCGTGCACAGTAGTGAAAGCTGTCGGATATATAAAAATATTTCAGTGTTTGAAGACTAATATTCAATAGTTTACGTTTAATAAAATTTAATGTTTACGGGCTGTATTGCAATTAAATGGATATTTAAATACTATAAGCTACTTGTACCAATTATGGACAGTGCTCTCATTATGGACATCCCAAATATTTTTAAAAGTAACAATTTTGATAGAGAAATCGCGCTACATGTCCATGAAGAAAAGCAGTTGAAAAGATAATTAAACCAAGAAGGTACAAAAAAGCGCTCTGTTCGTCATTTAGAAGGAAACTTGTTGTTTCGTGGTGTGCTGATCGTAAATACAGGTAAGTTTAAATTATTATTAGATATTGTAAAATTATTTAAAATAAGGAAAAGTGGAGTGCTTTAGAAAGCTTTTAAAACATATTTTCGATTGCTATTGCATATATTGCTTAAAAATTTTCTCTTTCTTTAAATTTTTACAAGATTTAATAAAACTACTGCCGATTCCCAATATGGACACCTTATGTCCACATTGGAAGTACAGCAGGTAAATCTTCAAATTCACAAAAAAAAGCTAACCAAAAAAAATTACATTATTTAATAATATTTTGTATTAATTGAGGTGCTTTGCATCTGTCTTCGAAAAGCTACAACCGAAAATGACCCCAAGCAGTCCATGGATCATGGTCATATACTTTTGGAGTCCTATCACGTGTACATGGGGATGAAAAAAAAAATTTTCTTAGGGTGTCCATATTAAGCACAGGTACCTTGCTCTTAAAATAGTTATCTTAAAACTTTTTATAGCAGAAAACCGAGTTTAAATAAAGTGAAGATTACTACTAAAAAATTTTGGTGTTCAAAAATCAGTTTATTTAGAAACCCTGTATCTTCTTCTAAATCAGATCCTAGTTCATTAAATGAAAAAAAATGATGTTTATAAAGTAATTAATTCAAATAATGAATTCATATGAATGCATGAATTCCTATCCCTTATATGTATTCTTCCCATGAAACACTGACCTTGCATGCAGCTAATAATCGTAATTAATAATGCTAACTTATTCTTTATGATGTATATATATACATATATATATACTTAACCATAGGGTAAAGTTTACTAAATAATAATTTGTACCATTTACTAAATAATATTGTGTTTACTCTATTTAATGTCAAAACATAATTTTCACTGAAAATAAAGTAATTAACAAATACTTTAAATTATAAATAATTAAAATCTATTTTTAAAAAATGTTTTACTATATTTGCAGATTTATTTTCGAGTAAACGTTTAGAGAGACTTTAAAATTTACAAAGTTTTCTCCATATTTGAATAAAAATTATATATTTTAGCAACATCGGAACAAACTAAATAATTTCGAAAAAAATTTGAAAAACGGAGAATTATGAAAATTTTAAATTCTGTATATCGTTTTCATGTTAAGAATTGCCTTGAGAATTTCCTTTCAAAAAGTATTTTTAAAAGTATTTTTTTAAACTTTGATCAAAATTTGTTTTATTATTTAACTGAAATAAAGTAAAATACATTTGCTGAAATAATAAACATCTTCAAATTGTAAAAATTCTAAAAGTTTTTCTCTAAAACACTTGTTTGTTTATTTTTCGAGTAAAAATTAAGAGAGACTTTAAATTTTACAAATTTTAAACAATATTTGAATAAAATTTATATCTTTAATAACATGTAAAAAAATTAATAATTTCATAGATATATTGAAAAATGGAGAATTCTACAAATTTTATTTCAGTTGAAATGGGTGTATTTAACTCTGATTAATATTTATTTATTAATAAAATGAAAACGAACGAAATAATTTTGTAGAAATATTAAATAATTCAAAAAGATGAAGAATCTGAACCGTATAAAAAATATTATTTTTTAAAAAATAATATTTTACAGATTTCTTTAGGAATAAACTTTTACAATGACTTTGAAATTTACCTTTAAGGCAGATATTTTAGAATTAAAAGATTCGATTTGCTCTAAGGATTAAATGAATTCTTTTTGAAGAATTCTTCTTTTGATGTTATCATTGAATCTTTCATTCGATTGACATACAAATTATAAGTATTAATACATACACATTCTCTCTCTCACACACACACAATATATATATATTTCAATTTAACTTTAGAGCTACATACAGAGAGGTTAAAAATAGTAGAAATCTAAAAATATTTAAATAGATTACAGTATGAAACTAAACATCAAAAATTCACACATTTCAAAAACAATCTCTATCGTTAAAAATCAAAATAATTATATATGAAAAAGAATATGCAAAGATATATAAAAAATTGTACATAAAAAGAGTATATAGTGGAATAGAGAATTTTATTTTTTATTTTTAACAACATTTTAGAGATAGTAGAAAGTATTTGCAACGCTTATGGCACCCCTGGCAACAATTAAATCTTTAAAGCTTTTCAAGCTTAGTGCCCGTCTTCCATTCTCCCATGTATACACCATTTCTCACAATTCTTGAAATATATTCTCAGTGATATGCATTTCCTTGCATACCGAATCGTTTATCAATCATTTCCAGATTTTTATGTAGCGAATATAAATGCCGTTTAACTTCAGTTATTTAATAGAGTTTATCAATTTGGTATATTTATATACAGTAAAAAAAGTAAATAAATAAAAACATTGGGCTACATGATAATTTGACCTTGAACTATCTTTTTATTAACCAGCATTTTTATCTAATTTATACATTTCTATTCAGCGAAAGCGAATGTTAATGGAATACGTGTTAACGATGACCTTGAATTATTATCTTATTAATGAATAAATTTATCTAATTAGTATATTTTTATGTAGTAAAGGTAAATAGTTTTGGGTTAGATAAAGTTTTCCTTGAGCTACTTAATTACTAACCATAAGTTTCTTTAATTTACATGTTTCTGTGTAAGGGAGATAAATGCCAATGGAAAACATGATAACGTTGATCTTGAGTTACCAACGTAGTAACCAACAAGTTTATCTAATTAGTATATTTCCTAAACATATAAAATAAATATAACACAATAATATAAGAATAATATAAAAAAATGATAACGTAATGAAATAAATATGAAGTATAAAAAATAAGATTGTAGTAAATAAAGAATATAACATATTTGTATAAAGCAAAGGTAAATTACAATGAGACATGTGATAACTTTGAACTTAAGCAAATAATTTATCCTTTTTCATTGGGGATCGTTTCACAGAATTAATATAACGTACACATTTTTAGAGTTGTTCCTATAGTATGTCCCGAGATTGTAATTATTACGAGTGATCCACCTCAACATTTGAATGTCCTATTTTAAATATAAATAAATAGTATCGATTATTTGATTTTACAGAGTCAGTTATCTTTCTAAATATTTCCTATATTGTCAGTCCCCTAGATTTTTTTCATTGTTTTTCAGATCGCTGAATACTCTCTCTCTCTGTCTCTATGTCTCTTTTTTTTTTTCTTTAATAGCAACAAATATATACTCTTTTTAACTTCTCGTAAAAAAGATGTAAAAAGGAATACTATTTTTAAAAAATGGTGCCTGTCAAGAAGTCTGTTTTTTTTTTCAAAGCAGCTGCACGACAGCATTGTTATTACAGATCAATATATTGGGTATAGGCGAAATATTTTCATAGAAAAATGGAATAATAGGCAACGAAGGATTAACAATCTTAAACAATTCTGTAAAAAAAAAAAATCATTTTGTAAATTTCTTGTACAATAAAGTTTTACAAAGACTTTCCAAGTTGCTTCTGAGGCACACATTTTTAAGGTTCAAAGATTCAATTTACTCTGGGGATTAAATAAATTCTTTTTAAAAGATTTTTTTTCTTTTTGAATTTTGACATGGAGTTTTATTTTCTACTCAAAAGCAACAGATATTTCTAGTGCATTTAAGCATTTCATTTGTATTTGGCAAGAAATATATTAAATGCAAAATAGATATTTTATAAAAAATAAAGTATAGTAATGACTATACTTAAGCACGTAAGTTGAAGTTCTTTTAAAAAACATTTTTGACAAAATATTCAAAGGGAAAAAAAAAAACATTTTTTGTTCAAAAATTTTAGTTTAATTTCATAAAGAACAACAGGGAAAGACAGAATATTCCAAATCTTAAAAGCATATTGTCTTCAAATTTAAAGGGTGGCTTTACAAGATAAACACTGAGAAAAATAAACACAAAATTCATTAAAAAGTATGCAATCTTAGATACGTCACATCTTGAAACCTATCAACATTAAGAAAAATTATTTTAAAAATCAATAAATAGCAATGAAGTTTTAAAAATTACAAAATCAATAATATTTTGATATTATTTTACCATATCATTGAGTTATAATAATTTTAATTGTAAAAAAAAAAAAAAAAAAAAAAAAAAAAATTTACGGTTGCAGAAGATAACAGTCATAATATACATGATAAACATTTATTTTTGCATCACAATACGAGCAAACACACAGTGAAAAAGAAATATGTAAAGTTAGTAAAAGTTTTCTAGGAAACTGAGATTCCTAGAACATTTTATGTAATGGCAACAGCAAAAATTCATGTAACAGATAGAGATTTGCACTGAAAATAAAAAAATCTGTAAGATTAAAAAGAACTTTTTAGGAAACTGGGATTCCAAGAACTTTTCATGTAACTGCAATCCAGGTTACAGATAAAATTTTCGTAAAATAACTGTAATTATAGTAGGATTGTCCGTAAAGATATAGATTTCTGTAACTTTACAAAAATTAGGTTTGTAGATTTACTTTTTTTTGTACAGTGTACAGGTAAAGTGTTAGTAACCATACAGATTTCGGCAATTTTATATCAGTAGGATTTCAGATTTTTTTTTAAGTGTATAAGAACAAAATATATTTGATAAAGATAGAAAACCAACATTTTTAAATGCACAAATAATGCATGGAAAAGTAGCAAACAGCCGTTTTGAATCTACTACCTAGATTCTTCATCTGTGCGAGACTCAGCGTGCAAGAAAAAAAAAGGCAAAGTTGAGCTCATATCTTTTCTAGTAATTTCGGTAGTAGATTCGACACGGCTTTTTGCTACTTTTTTCATGTGTTATTTCTGTATTTCTAAACGTTATTTTTTCTGTTTATACCTTTTTTGGACAAAGGCTTCATTTGCTATTTTTATATATTTGATAGCTCCAAATATATTCCAAATTTGATAGTTCCAGTTTTGTTTATAATAAACAGAATCCCAGAATGTCCAACAGTAAAATAACAGAATTTGATATTAACTAGAAAGTAGTTGCAAGAAATTACACTCCTGAAGTCAAATGAAAAATTCATATTATATTAAGACAGGATAAATCACATTATAGAATTCAAGTTTGTTCGGTGATTTTGAAAAGACTTTTTTATCAAATAACCAATGTTAATTCATAAATTTATTTAGCTATTCATACAAATTCTGAAAAAAAGTGATACGGAAAATTTCAGAAGTAAAAATACTATAATTAAGGAATCCAGGAGCCAAGAGATAAGAGTGACAAAATTCAGATTTTGAGCAAACTGCGTTTAAAACTTAATGTTAATAGCAATTGATTGAATTGAATTGTGAAGATATTGATTATTTGAAAGCGGTTTATGTGCTTTTATTTCATAACTAAGGAAAATTGGGGAGTACAATATTTTTTAAAAAAATTAAGTGGAGATCAAAGATATTAAGCATTTAAATAGTTTTAAGAGCTGAGCTTAAATAATCGATTTCTAAAGCTCAGCGCTTTAATAGAAAACTACTAATACTTATTTACCTCCAAATAAACAGATAACCTGTACTCTTAGATTAGTTTTCTTTACATTTATGTCCCTTATTTTCTGGTGTTGTCAGTTATAATGAACACAAAAGAAATAATGTTTTTCAAAATATAAAGAATAACTGAGAAAAACGAAGAAGTTAAAACCTTTAAAATAACAATAAGCCCATTTTTAGAAAAATCTTATGGAATAAACTTTTGAAATTTAATATCAAGAAAGATAATTTTCACTTTCAAAGATTTTATTTACTTCGGGAATTAAATGAAATCTTTTTAAAATGATTTTCCTTCTGAGATTTGTCATAGAATCTTTTTTTTTGATAAAGAAGCAACAGGTTTTTTGATGAAGAAGTAGCATTTCATCCCATACATATAATGATATAATAAAATATTTTTAGACTTTTTTTTGACATATTATAACACAGTTAAATGTGCTTTTGAAATCGTTTTGTCTGTCTGTTAGTGCATGCACTAAGTTACGCAAACATGTTTGTATTATCATATAAATGATATATTCGATTACAGTGACATTTCCATTATTCAAAAGGAAGTATGTAGCCTATAGCAGTTTCTTTACATGGGTGATGAGAAATATTCCGTTATATTTTGGTATTTAAGGAAAAATTGTTTTCTATATTTTTAAATAGAGTCACTCTTTCAAACTTTCTGAAATTGATGTACATCGGTCGGTTTCACATCTATACTATTAAAATCTGTGCCCGTAACTATGTAACTTTAAAATCTCGGAAACCACAGGGCGCAATGCTACGAAATTTGGCACACGGGTTACTTGTACGAGGTCCATGAACAATTGGGGTCAAAAATTCAAAAAAAAAAAAATAATAATAATAGATTTTTTTACATATACTTAAAAAAAATTTTTGCCCTTTTAATTATTTGGAAAATGGTTGTTCTTGGACAAGAATATTTATGTTGCAACAATGAAAAAAAGTATTATAAACTACATAAAAATTAATAACTAAAAAACGAATTGAGATACAGCTTTCAAACATTTTTTTCCCTACACTACGGTGTAAAATTTGAACGTGTGCGATGTTTAGAAGTTAAAATATTCAGTACCGAAAATTATAAAACTGAAATTTCCTTTAAAATTTGTTTATTGTTGGTCCAGGATATTAATGATTGATCCATGGCGTACATAATAGATGACTGTGTTTCTACGTAAGCCACGTTTTGATCATCATAAAAATGGTATTTTTTATTTTTAAAATATAAAATTTATTTGTCTTGAAATTTAGCTTTTGAAAAAAATCCTTTTTCATATAAATACATTAATTTGTTAAATCATAATTTTTTTTTTAATTCAACACGCGAATTCTAACCAGTTCTAAATATTTTCTGCAATGTGAGTTATACATATTATGTACGCAAAGCTGTAATAGGTAATTTTACCGCGCATGTTAATAATTATATATTATTTAATTGCACTTAGTTATAACCTTCTTCAAACTATAAATAAAAAGAATATTGCCCAGTTAAACTGATGGCATTGAGCTCACAGGCTACGCATACTAATTGTACATTACAGTTTTATGTTTTCAAGGGTTAATTCCGTTCGAAAAAAAATTAAGAAGAGAAAACAGCTCTCCCCTTTCTCCTTTTTTATACTTAATCATTAAACCTCCTAAACTATCAAGTACATGCTTTATCATATTAAAAAATCTATATCCAAAATTCAGAGCAAATCGGATAATTCTTAATAAAAACCCATTTAGCATTTATATAATTTAAGAGGAGTTATTCCCCTCTTTTATTCTTATCCATTAAACTTCCAAAACTATTCAGAGAATTGAACGAAATCTGACAATTCTGATTGAAAAATCCATTTATACAAATTAAGGGGAGGGGCATTAGAACCCACGTTCCCCCTGTTTATACTTATTCAATGAACACCTAATAACAGCCACGGACTCGCCTCATCAGAATGATCCTATATCTAAATTTTCAACGAAAACTCTTAATTTTGCATGAAAATCCTGTTTATATCAATTAAGGGGAGGGACATGAGCCCCCCGTTCACCCTGTTTATACTTATTCAATGAACACCTAATAACAGTCACGGAATCGCCTCATCAGAATGATCCTATATCTAAATTTTGAACGAAAACTGTTGATTCTGCATGAAAATCCCGTTTATATCAATTAAGGGGAGGGGCATGAGCCCCCCGTTCCCCCTGCTTATACTTATTCAATGAACATCTAATAACAGTCACGGAATCGCCTCATCAGAATGATCCTATATCTAAATTTTGAACGAAAACTGTTAATTCTGCATGAAAATCCCGTTTATATCAATTAAGGGGGGGGGCATGAGCCCCCCGTTCCCCCTGTTTATACTTATTCAATGAACACCTAATAACAGTCACGGAATCGCCTCATCAGAATGATCCTATATCTAAATTTTGAACGAAAACTGTTAATTCTGCATGAAAATCCCGTTTATATCAATTAAGGGGGGGGCATGAGCCCCCCGTTCCCCCTGTTTATACTTATTCAATGAACACCTAATAACAGTCACGGAATCGCCTCATCAGAATGATCCTATATCTAAATTTTGAATGAAAACTGTTAATTCTGCATGAAAATCCCGTTTATATCAACTAAGCGGGGGGGGGGGGGGCATGAGACCCCGTTCTCCCTGTTTATACTTATTCAATGAATACCTAATAACAGTCACGGAATCGCCTCATCAGAATGATCCTATATCTAAATTTTGAACGAAAACTGTTAATTCTGCATGGAAATCTCTTTTATATCAATGGGGGGGGGGGCATGAGCCCCCCGTTCCCCCTCTTATACATATCGAATGAACTCCAAAAACTAATCAGGGAAGCGCCTTATCAGGATATACCTATATACAAAATTTCAAGTGGATCCGATATTTTTATCATGAGTTATCGCGTTACGCACGAACATACGAACATACGAACGTACATACAGAACGGACGGGCACATAAGCTCTCAGGCTATGATAGCCTGTGAGCTAAAAAAATCTTTCAATTACAAACATTAACAAAACTTTCTATTCTTATAAAGATCGTCTGCTACCATTGCAACACGGTAATTTAAATTTCATTAAAAATGCGCAGTACTAGAAAAATATATTTTTTAATCGAACAGCTATTGAAAAACTCAACATTTTAAGTATTCGTAGAGTATTCGTATTTTTTAATTAGATATTTTCGATATTTTAAAGTTGTTTGTTGTCATTGCGTTTTATGCTAATTTTCGTTTAGTTTTCGTTTCATTTTCAATTATTATTATGTCTATTTGTTGTGAATTTTTTACATATGATATTACTTTTTACTATGGATTTTAATTTTAAAAACATAGTGAAAAGCACTTACATATTTTTTATATTTGAAAACAGTGACAAATTGCTCACTGACTGTTACATATTTCTTTATTTAATATTTACAACGCTATATATTAAAATCTGTGTTCGTATCTATGTCAGTTCAAAAACTCGGAAACCACAGGCCACAGGGGTACGGAATGTAGCATTCGAGTTGCTATTTTTTCAATCCGTGCGTAGAATGGGTTAAACAGCTAGTTAGATTCTAATAATTGTTGAAGTTTTGTTGCAGTGTTATAGATGTTTTGCGAAGTATTTAATAATTCATGATTAACGCATAATTTCTCTATCTTGATTTGAAATTAATAAAGTAATGACAATTATCAAAAAATGTCCATCAAAATCTTTTACGTATCTAAGCATGATGTTTACGGCATAAATAATTGTTTCGAAAAAAATATTAAAAAGACGTTACTAACTCTGTCACTGGCATGTGTGGTAAATATAACGATGTAAACTGTTTTTAAATCGGAATTTCAGCTCTATTAAATTTTTGTATAGATTTATTTCTAGTTTCATGATTTTTATAGGTATAATGTACCATAGGTTTGTAGTCATATATTATTTTACATATTCATAAAATAAATAGAGAAATCAACTCTTTTTCAGAAACTTAAACTTCACAAGACTGTGGTGTGCTGAGTCCAATCAATTTTTAATGCTGATATTTTTTTTAACTGGCTAATTTAATTTAAAAGGGATCTTGTATTTTTCAAATCAGAAATAGCTGGTGTTTTATTTAAAGATCCGAAATAAAAAAATTCCGAAAAATAATAATTCCAGACAAAGTATTTTCAAATGAATAGACTATGTTTACAAGTTAATATAAAAAAAAATACTGTACACAAAGCCTTTCTCTAAGGCATTACATCCTATTTAAAAAGATACCTGCATTTTTTTTTTTTACGACTGATGTATTTTTAATGTTATATTGAGTTCGGATAATATTTACATAATTATTTTTGCTGTTGAAAATTACCTCATGATTTACTAGAGTGCCTCTACCTGAGAGTGCGCCTTGTCAACATATGACGAATGCTTAAACTATTTTTAAACTAACGCATTTGATTAAATTATGGCAAAACTATATTCTTGAACTTAATTATACTCATCTAAGCAAGATTGTTTATACTGGTTGTGCAAGTTAGCAAGTATTAGCTTTGTCGGTAATGGCAGGCTTGATGTTTTATATTATGTCTTAGATGTTTTATATTCAAATCGTCTCAACCATTTTATATCCCTTATGTTAACAATCACATGCCCCGCTAACCTAGGTTAAACAGATACGTTTTTAAACTATATTTTTGACTTTTAAATGTGATTTTTCTCCATATCTTAGCATTATTAATTAAGATAATACGACGACTCTTTGCAGTTACTGTATATAAAAAAAAAGAACTGAGAGAAAATAAAATTACAAACTCCATAAATAAAAGCTTTTTTCATTTTACATTTATTTAAAAGTCGCTCCATATTCAGAATATCATCTTTATTCGCATTTATAAATCATGAACTTTAAAGGTTCAGCTGCTGGAAACGTCTTCGTATTTAAAACTTTTATTGAGAAAACTCCAAAACGCCATTCAAAATATCTCAAAATTTTATTACCGTCACATAAGGTAACGTGATTTTCATAAACGTTCCCGTTTATGGTATCTTTTCCCCACATTTTCTTTACGCGTGATTTTTTCCCTTTGTCGGAGAATTGTTAATGCTAGAGAATAGTTAATATCACATTAAGGCCCCACAATAGACTCTGAAAAAGACCCGGATGATAATATAAAGTCTATGGGACCGTTCTTTTTAAATATCTCGCTCAAATTTTAATATTTTTACGTGATTTTTTTTGCATAGGATAGCTGAGAACGATCTACAACCGGCCTAGTTTTTACTTTTTCGATTTTGCTTGTATATGTTTTATATTATGATATTTTCAATTTCAGAACCGGTTTAAACTGATTGTGAAATTTAAATTAATTTTTTTTAAATCTGAAACCAAAATTTAAAATGTAAAAAGTAGGCCTGTTTCGGATCGTCCTAAGATGTCCTATGCAAAAAAAGTCATGTAAAAATATTCAAATTTGAGCGAGATATTTGAAAATAACGCTTCCATAGACTTTAAATTATCATCCGGGTCTATTTCTGTGACTAGAGTTGCGCCTTAAAATAATTTTTCATGCTTACTAAACTCACCTGATCCATTTCTTAAAACAACACATAGCATTTGAGTTTCTACTTTCGCAGAGTTCTATTGATATATTAACAGTAGAAAAACATCTTACCTACTGATCTTCTAGAGATCACTAGGAATCTGAAAGGATCTTAACGGAAGTCATAATGGCAGAAACTCTGAATTTTTCCACTAATGCTCTCCTTGTCCTTCAATATATTTATACCCATAATCATGTTAATGTTTCTTTCGCGCCTATTCAAAAAAATGTATAACAGTTGATTTATCCTGGCTTTCCAGTAAACTAAGCGGTGCCATTTGCTCATTGAATTTCATCAAAAACACTCTTTTACCTTCTATTTTTTCAACTAACAATTGTATCCTGAGAAATGCACTGTAATATTGAAATAACAGATATTCCTTTTTTACAGACTTCGAAAAGGGAAGGAATGCATTTAGTCTAAATATTTATTCTTTAATCTATGCTGACGCATAACTTATAAGCACAGTTATTGTTTTTTCATAACATTTTTGTATTGGGAAAGGATTGATAATGATTCTATATGAATTTCACGAAAATCTGAAACGAAGTATATGTCTTCGTGACTTTTTCTATATCTTTTATGACGCTGTACGATTTAACTTTCATGAAAATCGGGCTACCAGCAGGAGCTTCGAACACATTAGGGTATACAATAAATTTAAAAACAGTATTCGATTTATCCAAGCTTCTCGGGTTATTATTTTTTAAGCACTGTTACTTATTTCAATAAGTATATCGTTTGTCAACAATATTTTTCATTACCTGCTAAGATAAACAACTATTTAGATGTTTTTCCTTATATGCTATTCGATTCAAAAGGAAAAAGAATGTTCTTTTTTTTAAAGAGAAAGAAAAAGGAAAAAAAAAGAGAGAAAGAGATGAATAAGAGCCGTAGCTTCAAGTATAGAATTACACTTATGTAAAAGGATAGCAAACTGAGAAATTTGCAATTTGAATATTTCCACCATTCACTGTAAATATAAATTTTGTACGCAACCACATTTAATAACCGTCATCACAGTTCACCGTGTGAGTCGCTAAAAGAAATCTCTCTAGAATATTTTCGTTTAGCTTCTAAAAGGAGCAACTGAGGATTCTATCTTTATATATGATGCTATTTGATACAGAAGTAATAGATATTCTTTTCTATTTCGTTTTTCTCAGAGGGAAAAAGAAAATGAAAGAGTGTGTAGGCTCCGAAAAAAAAAAAAAAAAAAAAAAAAAAAAAAAAAAAAAAAAAAAAACATTTATATGCAACCGTTCCGTGAATTGAGAATTCTGCATTTGAATATTCGCCATTCAGTGTAGAAATATATTTCAGGCGCAACACCATACTGTAACCATTATATTGGCACAAAATGGTACTATGTGGTTTTTGACAACGAAATACGTTTTATTTCAATAAGACTTATCTGTGAACGAAGAAAGTAGGAAATGCAAATATTTGTGGAATATTTTTATGTTTTGGCGTCATACCTAATATTTGATTAATAATACATTTGTAACATTAGTTGAAAAACAAATTTCAAAATTTGTCACACGTATGCGTTAATCATGCAAATGAGAATATATAAAATATATGCAATGAAAATATTACAGGATATGTAGTGAAGGAGGAGTAAAATTAGTCTATATATTTATTTTTTAATCTGTTTTGAAGCATCACTTAAAAGCAGATTCTATTGTTTTTTGTGTTGTAAAAGGTTTGATAATCATTCTGTATGAATTTCACGGAAATCTGTAAACGAAATACCAGGGTTCGTACAGAACCTGAAATTTCATGACCAGGAAATTTTTCCGTACCAACTTTTTTCTTATACAAAATCGCGAATTAAATAAGACAAAGTTTAGCGCTTTTAAACTATATTTATTTTTCTGTAAAGAAATGCTCGTATTTCACATGAAAAATAACGGTACCCGTACGAACCGTGAATACATGATTTCGTGACATTTTCTATATCTTTTATCACGCTGTGCGATTTAACTTTCATAAAAATCGGGCTATAAGCAGAAAGTTCGAAAACATTAGAGTATATGATAAAACTTTATTTTAAAAATACACACATTCGATTTACCGAAGCTTCTCGGATTATTATTATTTCTCAAAGCACTGACATTTACTTCAATTTATCAACAATATTTTTGTTTACCTACATGTATAAACAACTATTAAGAAGTTTATCCGTATACGCTATTCGATTAAAAAAGTAAAAGAATGTTCTTTTTTCAGAAAGACAAAAAATAAATAAAGAAATAAAGAAATAAAAGAGAGACTAAGAGAGGGAGAGAGCGATGTATAAGAGCCGAAGCTTCGAGTATAGACTTACAAGTATGAAAAATTATCTCAAATTCAGAAATTTGCAATTTGAATATTTCACCATTCACAGTAAAAATAAATTTCTAGATTAACCCCATTTAATAACCGTTATCACGGTTAGCAGTGTAGGTCGCCGAAAGAAATTTCTCAAGAATATTTTACTTTACCTACCAAAAGGAGGGACTTAGATTCTGTCTTTATATATATGATGCTATTTGATGCATAAGCAATATATATTCTTTTCTATTTCGTTTTCTCAGAGAGAATAAATGAAAGAGTGGGTCGGCTCCGAAAAAAATACACTTTTTTATGTAACGCCTCCGTGAATTGAGAATTTGGCATTTGAATATTTGGCCATTCAGTGTAGAAATATCTTTCAGTAAAAACACCTATTGAAACCATTATCATGGCATAAAATGGTACTGTACGATTCTTGACTACGAAATGCATTTTATATCTATAACATTTCTCTATGAACGAAGAAAGTATGGAATGCAAATATTTGTGGACTATTTTCACATTTTGACGGCATATCTATTATTTGGCTTTTAACATCTTTGTAGCATTAATTGATAAAGCATATTCTAAAATTCTCACATATATATGCTAATGATGCAAATGATAATATGTAAAATATATATTCTGAAACTGTTACTGTTTTTTTTTGTTTCTTCATATGCAGGTATTTTAAATTGATATATTTAATCTAAAAAAATAAAGATTGGAAGACTGATTACTTTTGAGCTGTGCACATTTTTAAATTTCGGGCTTATCTTTCTTCAGATTTGAAATTTTATACAACAGTTCCAAATGCAGTCTACCGGGTACGAAACATTTCATTCCCTAATTATTGAAAATAGTACCACAATTCAGTTCATGTTCACTGGCTTCTTAACCCTTAACGGCACACTGTGCCCAGTCTGGGATACCTAATTTTTATTTCAAACTTGCAAACGGCACCAATAATATTTTAGTACAATTTTGCTTTTGCAATAAAAGCTTAAATTAAGGGTTTCAAAATATTTAAAAAATTCGTTTGTGAATTCCGGTGTGATAATTTCTTATTTTACTAACAGATATTGCCTGTGCCGGAAAGTGTTAAAGAAACAATGAATTAGTTGATATGCAGCTGGAATGCTGATATCCAGTTGTGAATAGCTATATGACCTCTTGTATAATAGTAAGAAGTAATTTTCGTAAATAAGAGGGGATTTTTATTACTTTCAAATTCTGCGTGTCTTTTTGATTCCCGAACTTCGTTTTTGTTTACGTAATGTGTATACCCCTTTTGTAACCTCTTCTTTTAATTTCGAAACTAAATTGTTTTCTGAAATTTTCTAAAGATAAAACGAAGAGTTTTCAGAATCTTGTTAATCTCGGAACATCTTACTTTATATACCGAGTTCGGCTGTACTCATAACTGGTTTATGGTAAATAAGTGATATCAGTTAATTACGTAGATGGAGAGCTTCTGTCTCTAAGTTTTATAAATAACATTACTCTATATTAAAGAGAAATTGATTATATAGAATGACCTCGAAGTTTCAGTAACATTGAGACCAAGAGTACATTGAAAAAAAAAAACCGACGATTTTACAAAGATTGTAATTCCCGTAAATTCCAGAAAAATTTTAAATTTTTTTAAAAAAACGGAAATGTTTCTGGAATTTACGGTCATAAACCTTTGTAAAATTGTCCTTTTTTTATTTTTTTTTTTTACTGTGTAAACCAGATTTCTGAAAGAATATTAAAATTCTTCAGATATTCTTAAAAATGCCTTTATTTATAATTTAATCCACATCAAGGTGATATTTACATACATTTCTAATTATCACTTGGAAATAATTAAGATATCTGGAAAAAAATATTTTCCGTATATTAATTGAGCCTCGTGACTTAAACTAATAGTCCATGGCATTGTTGCTTGTATTATGTATGTTGCTTTGCATTATGTATCAAAAACATTTTAATATAATTATCTGGTTTGGAGAACAAAATAAACAAGAAGAAAACTCATATCAGTGTCAGATCAAACAAAATAAACTTCATGCCAAACATTTCTTTAACTAAACATTTAATGAGATGAAAATAACTATTTATAGTTTATAATATACATTTATGTACTTTAAATATTATTGGGGAATACAATGCTTCTCTTTTCTATTTGAATTATTTACAATAACATACATTGATAATAGTATAACAAACATCTTTATCATTCAAAAGCAACATTCTATTGCGTTCTGTTTATAAAAACCAAGGTGTTCTACAAGTGAAAGTAGAAGTAAAAAAATTACAAAGCGCGGCGCGGCGGACCAATCTAATGGGGTTTTTGTTTTATTATTGTTTGTTTATTGTTTTATTATTTTCTTTTACGTATATGTTAAAAGTATAGCAAGCCGATTTTCCAGATCGCTCATTCGTTCTCTTCTTCATCTCGATTTGCGGTTGAGGAATCTAATAGCGGTATCACACGAACGTCTTTCGCAGAAATTTTCCCCCCACACAACATTACAGCCAGTAAAATATTTCGTGACCTTGATATAGGGAGAATCTGTTCGGTATTTTCGTTTATCGAGCGTTTCCCTCAATGCACGGAAAATGTTGGCCATTCATTGAGCGCAGATCAACTGACCAATAGGAGCAGAGCCAGAAATTAAATAACCTCGCGAGAAGTTTGAAAAACCTGTTTACCGAACACGCTGCAAAATGAACGATCCTGTTTTGTAAAATGTTTTCCGAAAAATCTTTCTCCGTGTGATACAGCTCTAAGCGATGTGCCTTAAAAATTTTGCCATATTCGCCCAATTCTATTCTAAGCTATTTCTTCTCTATCTCAGGACTCAAGAAAACCTTTAGAAGTAAATATTTTGATCCAGCAAAATTCTCCTCTTCATCAAGGACAAGCAACTTTTTCTGACTATAACGATCTGTTGAGGGAAATGTTTGGTGAAAGATTTCGTGTGATACGGCTATTAGTAAATCATTAGTAGCAAAATTTACATTTGTATGAAAGTGACTTTATTCATGTTGTAGAAACTTGTTTGTAATTTGCCAACATTCTGGAAAAAGATTAGATCATGACTTTTCTGAAAGCAGCTTAATTTAAATTTTTCCTTTTCTTCTTCTTATCTTGGGATATATGCCATTTTTGCGATTTGTTATACCAGATATTTCTCAATTTAATTTCATACGCATCACTAACAAAGTATATTAAAAAAAAATATCCATTGCGATGTTGTTCATCTCAGTGTTTGGAACTCTGCCGATTTATGGTGTGTAAAAGAAAATTCTTTTCGGGAAAAATTATACAGAATAATATGTTTTACTTGTAAATGTCTTATCCCTTAAAAAAATAATGTTTGCAATACTGTTACAAATCATTGTACACATGTTACCACAAATGAAATGAGGTATCGACTTTCAACTCAATCTGCAAACTACTTAAATGACGACCTTCTAAAATTTATAGAAATGCTGGGAGAAAGGTATAACTCTGAATTTTGATTGGTTAGGAAGCTTTAAAAGAAATTAAATTGCTACGTCAATTATTAACCGGTGATTATTAAAATTTTACCATAGCTCTTTGTTGGGAGAGAAAGATAATGTATGTTTATCTATACATAAAAGAATGCCCCACCTGTGGCCGAGACATTCTGACCTTTCAACTGGTAGACGGCAGGTGCTGGGTTCAAACCCAATCGCGGTTTTCGGCCTAATCATTCGGAGTTTTCGTAGTTTTCTTCGAACCTGCGTAAATACGTGTTAGGTTCACTTAGAAAGACCTTCACAAAGGGCACGCCTACCCCTGAGCCTATATACCTCGAGCAGATAATGGGTCGACACAAAATAAACCAAACCAAACCATACATAAAAGAATATTATTTTATTGAAAATTATATACCTAACAGTTATTTTAATTGATATTTTCATGTTACAGAAAAAGATAATTGTGTAAAAATAGAGTCACTTCTTGAGTAAACATCGATGTAAATTTTATTTCTTCATTCTTTTCTAACATTCTTTAAAAACAAGTTTTTTTAAGTTATTGTGGATTTTTTACAAGTGGAGAATATTATTTTGGAAATACAGTCTTGTTTCTCTAAAGCAGATTTTCGTTTTCCGGTTAAATTTATGTATTTTGCTATTGGTATTTTTTTCTGTATCTGCTCCGCGTCCCTGTTTCTCTGAGTTGCTACTAGCGTTAATTGTAGCTCTATTAAGCACAGCGATCTCATTGTCCGCTAATTAAATGTTTTCGATATCAAAGGTTTTAATTTGTAAATCTTTACTATTTTTCTTCCTTCCATAAGCTGAAAGCGTAAAATAAGAGTGATAGGGCAATGATTTTAATACCAGATTTTTCAAATTAGCGAATTTACGGAAGCCGGATTTCTGATTCACACTGTAAATTTCATTAATCAGACGGGTCGAAAACACAATCACGGGGTTGCTTTACTTACAGCCCATGTATTCTTTATATCTGAAAATAAGTTCTACACTCCATATGATGAAATAAATCTTTTTAAATTGACCAAATTTATTTAAAAGAATACATTAAATTATTTTTTGAAGCCATTTTTTAAAATATTCCTTTTTCTTCGTAAAATCTTGGATAGATGCCATTTCATGTTACTAGATCTTTCAGCAGATATAATTTTATACGCATGACTAAATAGTCGAATTAGAAAAGAGCGGTCCTCATTTTTTCTCTTTTTTAACTCAACCGATTTATTGTTATAAAAAATCAGTATAAAGAATAGTTTGTTTTATTGGTTAACAATGTATTCTTTTTTAAAATTCATTTAGTAATACTCTTACAGTTCGTTAAATTACAATTGTGATCTTTGTGAGAAACACAAAAGGATTTAGTTTTAAAAATTCGATTTCATATGCATGTATACTTTTCTTTACGCTTTCATTATAGAATGTCGATAAAAGTTTCTTTTGAAATACGAAATACAGTAGTAAAAAATATTATGTTTTTGAATTTTCTTATGTCTATAGTTCTCAGCAACAGTTTTGTGCAAAAATATAATATTATGTCTCAGACAAAACTTTTTTCCATTACAAAATTATTTTTTAAGTTTATATAAACTTCGAACTAATCTACTCATTTTGTAAACGAACGTGTTATTAAATTACAAACAACAATTTGTAAATGTTGCACGTAATTAATCAATATAGTATAGCAAAATTTACACTTTTTTTTTAGTATAGAAACACTAAATATTTTACAGCAAGTCATGAATATTATTTTTTTTGCTAAATATATTGAAGAAAGAAATCAACAGTAAACTCTTCGGTCTATCGTCCAGTATTCTAATAATTATAATGATTATATTCACTTTATGGTAAACGTAAGTGATATCTGTTGATTATGTAAAAAAATAGTTTTTTTTTTCTTCAATCGGGTTTTAAATATATGACTATAATTTGTACAGGAAACATGTGGAGAAGAAGCACGTATAAACTTCATAATACACTGAAGTCGAAAGACTTCAGGCAGTACTTGATGTCTTAGGCAGATTAGGGCAGTACTTGATGTCTTTTTATCAGTTACTATATCGAAATTTAGTTTAAAAAAATTATCCGGCGGCAATTTTTGTGACCAGGCCTACTGCCGTTTTGGTCTTTAACTCAAGGAAGGGATTTCCGATTCCTTGGTGGATCCTCGTTTTCGGGAAGAGTCTTGGGTCACAGTTTAGAAACTCTATTATAGCACTATCACAAAGAGAATGATAAGCAACATACATTTTCCGAAACATGTTCGCCCAGATTGCTGCGTGTTCGGTAATCAGGTTCTTCATATTTTTTAATTTCTAGCTCCTCCAGCATGTTCGACGTTCCTAACCAATATATCCAAAATAACAAACTGCGCATGCATGTGGACTCTACAAGAAAATTTATACAGGGTTACTGAGGTTGGTATATGTCAACATGCTAAATTGGCGATTACTTCTTGGTGATCAAAAATATTTCGATTTCTAATTATTGTGAAACACGTGTTCATGAGTAGAGTAGATATAGTGTTCATAGAGTTTCTGATGTAAACTATTTTGATATTTATAAATGATATTATAAATGATATTATAAATGATATTATAAATGATATTTATTAATTGTAAGCTATTTTGATAATGAATTACCTGAGCAATATACATATATTACTGTCAACAAGTATGAAAATAATACAATTCATCGAGTTAAAGAACCTATAAGTGGATCTGAAGCCGAAGTAAGTTTCTTAAGATTAGGTATAGATATTTTTTCTGTTATTAATTAACAAAAAAATAATAATGTAATATGGGATGAAAATGTCACACCTCATAAGATAAAAAAGTCAATATGGTAATCCTCTATGTATAATTTTTTCTAGTAGAGTGAATTTCTCCAAACGCATGCGCAGTTTGTTATTTTGGATATATAGGTTAGGAACGGCGAAAATGCGCTCCGCTACTATCGGTCAGTTGATCAGTGCAGAATGAAAGTACTCGATTTCCTTAGAGATGTGTGAGATGTTCGGTGAGCCAGAATACCCAGCGAAATTCTCCTCTTCGTCAAGGTCAACCATCTTTTGCTGATTATAATGTTGTGTTGGGGGAAATGTTTGATGAGAGACTTTCCTGTGATACGGGTAAATAGTAAATCCTTAGTAGTAAAGTTTACATTTGTATTCACGTGATTTTATTCATGTTGTGAAAATTTGTTTGTAATTTGCCGAAATTCTAGCAGAAGACTACGTTGAATTATTTCTGAAAGAAGTTTAATTTAATTTTTTTCTTTACTTCCTCATACCTTGGATATATGCAATTTTCGAGATTCGTTACACCAAATCTTTTCCAATTTAATTTTATATGCATCAATAACAATACAAATTAAAAGAGAAAATCGATTGTGATATTACTATTTTTTTTTTTAGCTTTACCGATTTCTTGTCCGTAAAAGAAAGTATATTTCAATAAAAAAATATATAGAGAGATAATAATAGGTCCTACTTGTAAATGTGTCACGTGTCATCTTAAAAAATAAATAAATAAATAAATAAAAGTTTATTACATTGCAATAGTTGCTTTTTTTTATTTCCTAGAAACCTACTGTATATGATTGCAAATACTCCATTCCATATTCAATGTGTTTTTTCCTTGCTCTTTCACGTTTAAATTAGAGATAAAGTTTTTAAAAAATATAAAATAGAATAGTCAGAAAATATAACAAAATTTTCTGAGAATTTTTTTGCCCAGAGATGTGAAAAATAATTTGTGTATAAAAGAATTAAAAATCAAACAACTGTTACAAAATTACACAGTCCAGTCATATTAATGTAACCCACCTTGCGATTTTGGACATTTTGTTAAATATCTGGAAAAATACACGAGGAGTTGTCCTGAAACTCCAAGTGTGTAAACAAAATAGCACAGGTCATACATTTCCGTAAATACCTTTTTCCGAAATCCAATAGGGGATCATTAATAAATTGAAAAATTTAACTTTTTCAAAAAAATGTATAACCGACTCCAAAAAAAAGCGCTAAAAAGAATTAAATAATTCTATAAAATTCTCTAATGACAAATCGTTATCCAATAACCACACATTGACTATCATGTACCGGTATAAAACGGTTAAATTTAATATATAGAATTTAATATCCACCAAACACAGATTTTCCAGAGACTATTTTTTACAAGAGATTAATCTACATATTTTTGATTTAATTTTTGAATATATACATATAAAAAGTAAGGAATTAATTTTTGAAGTTGGTGCGAAACAATCATAATCGATAATGATTTCCCCATTTTATTTATGGTACTAGACATAATAGATCCACAATTCTTACTATACTTAAGATAGTTAGGCACCAACTTCAAAAAGTAATTCCTTACTTTTTATATGTATATATTCAAAAATTAAATCAAAAATATGTAGATTAATCTCTTGTAAAAAATAGTCTCTGGAAAATCTGTGTTTGGTGGATATTAAATTCTATATATTAAATTTAACCGTTTTATACCGGTACATGATAGTCAATGTGTGGTTATTGGATAACGATTTGTCATTAGAGAATTTTATAGAATTATTTAATTCTTTTTAGCGCTTTTTTTTGGAGTCGGTTATACATTTTTTTGAAAAAGTTAAATTTATTTCCTACTTTTTAGTTATTTATACCGTAATACATAATTATGTGTACTGACATATGATGGCTCTTTGCAACGCATCACTAATGAACGGACTTTGCTGAGTTCTGATGTATTCGCTTTACTTCGCTTTACTTGTCACTGTATGATTGTCAACTTTTGAAAAGACACATTATCGGTTAGTATCGTTGTGAATCTTTAGGTTTTCTGAATGTGGTAACTTCTTCAGATCTGGCACGACGAAAAGCTACCGCATGCATGAAATCTTAAAGTCAACATCTAATCGTACGGACATCGGAAGTGGTTATCGAAAGGTGACAATGCCTCAAGTAAAGTGTCCTTACACATAAACGCGCGGCAAAGCGCTTCCATACATGAGTAAACAGCAAAATGACTCCATGTATCAATGAATAGTAAAATGCTTTTCTAGTGTAGTCAAAAGTACTCCCCCTTCAGCCAGAAAAAGCAAAAAGAAAGATTTTAACAAAAATCGCTCTATGATTCAATAGATAAACAACAACAATCTAATACCTATAAATGCAGTAAAGGCATCAGAAATGAGCGGTGATGATTCGACGAGGAATCCGAAAATCATAACCTGTACTTGGCTGCATCTATAAGAGAGTGACAGCATTCGATGCTCAAATACTTTTTTCACGGACGCTTTTGTCCCAACTAAACTGTTAAAAATTTGAAACTCACTCCACCGCTTTTATGGAAAACGAATATTTCAGCCTATCATGGAGCATTCTCATGTGTCAAAAGACAAATATTTTATAAAAGCGGGGGAGTGACGATGCAGCAAAAGGGTAAAATATTTTACAGTGTATATATGAGATATTCCATAAAAGTGATGGAGTGACAATGCAGCAAAAGTTAAATATTTAACAATGTATCGCAATGCTGGGCATTTTCTATTATAAAGTTTGATGATGATTTCCTGGTAGAATTCGATTGTACGCCGAATGATCCTTTATTTCTACACAGACATAAATACATAATCCATATTATTTTACAAATTCGTGGACATACAAGGACAAGATAGCATAAGGAAATATTACGACACAAGAAAAGTACAACCGGGAGCTACACATAAAGAGTGTGTGCAACGGAGCCAGTGGGATTCGAACCCACAATCTCCTACGCTCTCAAGAGATTAGCAGCGTGGTGTCTTAACCACTCGGCCAGAAGGACCCCCTTGATGACTCATTTTTGTCCAGAATCTTTTCAATCAATCGTATACTGTGCTCCATGTGTCGTCATATTCACATCGAGAAATCCTACATGAACAAAATATGAAATCATTCTGGTGTCTAATCCGGTAACCAAATCTGAATCTAAAGATAATTTTGTTACACATATCTATGCACTTTATTTTGCATTGATATGTAGAGATAATTTTTTCCTCCGGAGCAAAATATATACTAAAGGATTTTCATCTTTTCAACAACTTAAGGATGTCGATTGGTATCGATGACTATTTCCGCTTTAGTAGATGCGAGAACTTGTCCATTTAAGCTTTAACATTTCGGAAATTTATCGCATCCAGCAAACTTTAAGGCCGCACACTAGGCACAGAAAAAGACCCGGATGATAATGTGAAGTCTGTGGGGGCGTTCTTTTCAAATATCTCGTTCAAATTTTAAAATTTTTACGTGATTTTTTTTGTATAGGATAGCTGAGGATATTCCACAACCGGCCTAATTTTTACTTTTTCAATTTTGGTTTCAGATTTTTTTTAAAAATTATTTTAATTTTCAAAACCGGTTTAAACGGTTCTGAAATTGAAACTTTCATTATATAAAACATACATAAGCAAAATCGAAGAAGTTAAAACTAGGCTGGTTGCAGATCATCCTCGGCTATCCTATGCAAAAAAAATCATGTAAATATATTAAAATTTGAGCGAGATATTTCAAAAGAACACACCCATAGTCTTTACACTAACATCCGGGTCTTTTTCTGAGACTAGTGTAGTGCCTTAAGGTCCACATTAAAATCTACAGACTTCGTAAATGGGCATTGAAAAGCTGACAATCCATCAGTACACGTTAAAATTATTGTGAAAAATTACCTTTGTTTTTAAAGCTATCTATTTTCTGACTAATGAGAGCGATCTAAAAATGTTTATGGAGCGTTTTCATTGTTCAGAAAATAGATAGTCTTTAAAAACAGAGGTAATTTTTCAAGATATTTTAAACAGGGTACACTGTTAGAAATTTGACCCTTTTGCTGCATCGTCCCTCCACCGCTAATATAGAAAACGATTACTTCAGCCTATTATGGAGCATTCTCAGGGATCAAAAGTGAGATATTCTATAAAAGCGAGGTAGTGACGATGCAGCAAAAGGGTCAGATTCTTTACAGTTTAAAGTACGCGTACACAATCAAAGCGCGTCAAGTTGCTTCTATGATTCAATCCATAGCAAAGTAATTCTAAATGTTCGTATGTATTAAAATACCCTTTTCAGTCATAAAAACTAAAAAGGAAGATATTATCAAAATCACACCATGATTCAACATGCGTCTATATGAAAGTAGTAATATTTGAAGTTAAGAATGTTCTTTGATAAACGCGGTTTTCCAAAGTACAGAAAATTTAAAATTTTTTATTCCAGAACTTGGCGGTAGTCGCCTGAACGAGTTTGTTTTATGGGTAAAAGAAGTTAACTAGCTTAAATTTAATGGTAAACTTATCAAAATTTTTCGTCATTTATATTTGTCCAAATGTAAATCTAGCACTTAGCAATGTACTTTAACCCTTTCAGGGGCGGTGTTTGCAGTCTGCAAACACTTAATATTACTGTTCCAATTTCGAACTGGCACCAGTATAATTTTAGTACAATTCCGATTTTATAATATTCGCGAAAAACAGCTCTGAATTATTTTCAAATAAATCTGTTCTTAAATTGTGGTGTGAATCAATTATTTAAACATTTTCGGAGCAGAAATACCTTGCCCCTGAAAGGGTTAATCACTTTGTGAATCCGGCATAACAAGCACCTTGATACACAGACACTCTTGCTTTAACGTGTAAGGTTCTTTAGAGATGAATTTTCAGCTTTTCGATATCGAATTCTCATGTCTGGATCGATGTGGATCTTTCACTTTGGTGGATACGAGAATTGTTCCAGCTAAGATTTCGTACTTTGGAAAAAACTAGCATCTCTGCAACAGTGGTTAGGATCCATAAGGATTATTCGCTGTTAAGCAAAACAAGATTGACCAATCATAATCCTTCATTTTTGAGAACTTTTCATTGTTCGAAGGAGAGAGTCTGGAATACATGGAGTGAAAATCTGCTATCGACACTGTAAAAAATTTGACCCTTTTGCTGCATCGTTACTCCATCGCTTTTATAGAATTTCTTTGTTTTGACCAATGAGAATGCTCCATAATAGAGCGAAGTAATCGTTTCCTATAAAAGCGATGGAGTGACGATGCAGCAAAAGGGTTCAATTTTTTACAATGCAAGCAGTGCTAAAAATTTGTATCCTTTAAATCTGCAACGATGCTACTGAATTCCAAAGTGTCGATCACAGCGACATCTGCGGCATTTTCGTGTTACATTATCTATACTAGCAATACTTGCATTTTTAGAAAATGTCCTGCAGATGTCGCTTCTATCTTTAAATTTCATTAGCATTGTTGCACATTTAAAGAATAGAACATTTTAGCGCTTTTTTAAGTGTTACAGAGGGCGTGTTCAGCACAACTTACCGGTTACTTACCGACCACTTACCGATTGTAAACAAGTACGAAATGAAAATCAAAGCGAAGTGTGACGTCCGCTACAATTCAACAGAATAGGTTTCATTGATGCCACAATTTGCTTTCGTACTGCCTACAATCGGTCGGTAACATTGGTTACTTTTGTAAGTTGCTCTGAACACGCCCTGAGATAGCCGATTTCCACACTATATCCCCTACACTGTTAAAAATCTGCTGCATTTTGCTGCAACGCACTCCACCGCTTGTATGTAATATTTCTATTCCAACCAATGAGAAAGCTCCATTTCACGGCCAAGTAACCGTTTTCTATACAAGCAGGAGAGTGCGTTGCAGCAAAATGCAGCAGATTTTTAACAGTGTAGATGCTATATTTCCGGTTTCTTGCATAAGAGAACTTGTCCGGAATCCAGGTAGAATTTGCGCTGTTAGCAAAACCAGATTAACGAATCAGAAGCCTGAATTTTAGCAAATTTTTCAATGTTTTAAATAAATTTTCTTGTTCATAAATCTTGTTTCGCAAACAGCGCAAAATTTATGTGAATCCTGGCCCTCATCCAGTTAGGATTTTGCACTTTGAACACTGTTAAAAATTTGAAACTTTATCGTCAATCCATTGCTTTTATATAAAATGATTACTTCATTGTATTATGGTGAATTCTCATCGGTCAAAATAGAGATATTCCATAAAAGCGGTGGAGTGACGATGCAACAAAAACTTCAAACTTTTAACAGTGAAAAGATCGTGTGTCTATGTAAGTGTAACATAAAAACATGCAAAATGAACACTTCTAATTGGTCGATTGCTTCAAAATGAATTTGAAATTTAAAGTTTTTATTTTTAAAAAAGTTCTAATTATCAGATTTTTATGAAATTCGAATGGGACCACATGGGCCTCATACGCTTTCAAACAAAAAAAGAATTATCAAAATCGGTTCATATTTGCAAAAGTTATGCGTGAACAACAAATACATACAGGTCGAAATCATAACCTCCTCTTTGAAGTCGGTTAAAAAGAACGAATATCTTTTGGATAACTCTGTCAAAACTAACGTAGCAAAAGCGTTCAAGAGACATTAAGATTTTCACAGGAACAATCCCAAGTTTTTTGTTTATAATATGCAGAATTCTTAATATCATTGCTTTGACGCATGCGCAGTGAAAAATTATTTTTTAAATCTGCTTATTTTTCATATAATTTTTATTATTGATTAATTCTAATTCCACAGTTTTGTGTACAATATTGTTTGTCACAATTTTGGAAAAAACATTATTTTATATTATTTTATATTAAGAACTCCAATAATTATAAGCAAAGACTGGGCAAAATTTGGAACTGTTTTATGAAAACTTTAATTTCTCTACGAATATACATGCTATTCTGATAAAAAATGAACACAGATTATTACAGCAACCCATTTAAACATAATTTGCAGTTTGAAGGTTTCTGCTACATTAGTTTTGATATGGTTATCCAAAAGATATGCGTTCTTTTTCTAAATGTTGATGGTCCCCTATATAAATATTTAATAAAATGATTAAAACCTCAAAGTGGTCACATTACTCAGAGTGGACTGTTTACCATTTTGAATATATGAAAATAGAACTAATCAAGAATGTAGTCAGCTAATAACCGATCCTATTATGAATCAATAACGACGTCTAAATATAACTTTTATCATTAATAAATATAGTTTATCGAAAATTATAGTCTACTGCTTCTCGAAACAACACTTAATAGAAACTTTCTGTTAAATATAATATAAAACAAATCTGCAGTAATCATTTAAACCACTAAAAAGTTTATAGTTTCTATATGGTAAAATTAAGTGATATCAAAGGGACGACGAAAATTTAAAAAAATCATAGTTAATTCATACATAAACATACATTATTCATAATTAATTATGCGTGTAATTCTATGCGTGGTTCAAGTTGACTCTCTGATCAAAATTTTTTCTTTTCATATACAATAAAATATCTTAATTCGTAACTCTACAAAGTGATTTTCCAATAAAATGATTTTCAAATTCATGTTATTAATTTTTTTTTAGTTATACATACCTTTATTCATCGTTCTTAATCATTTTTGTAAGTGAACATTTGATAAAATTCGATATTGTAGAAAAGCATTAGAAAAATTTCTGTAGTTTTAAATTAAAAAAATGATAATAGTATCAAGTATGGGGCTTATAAGCTTGTGAAAAGCGTTTTTAAAGTTTAATTATGCATGCATCAGCTGCTTTATAATTTGCATTCACGTTTTGAGTCAGTGATCATTGACAAGTAGAATCAGTGAAATTCGTAACAATAAATAAATAGTATCTCATTTGGACCGATATAGCTCTAAACAATGAGAAACATTAAAAATTTGAGAAGGAAGGAAAAACATTTTTGGAGAGTTTCGATCAAGTTTCGGCCTGACCAAATTTTCGGCAAAACTCAGATTTTAAGTTGCAAAAGAAAACAAAACTGAATTTTCGCCGATTTCCAGCGATATAAGTGATTTTACATAAAAAAAAAGATATTTTCTCACACTTAAAAAATGAAAACATGACTAAAAAACAGCAATATCGTTTTGGCAGTAAACAATTATCCATTACTTAAGAACACATTTTAAAACAATTTTCACTTATTAAGTAAAAATTTTGAATTTTTTTGTAATGATTAACCATATTATTTGTAAACAAAATCACATGATAAAACTTCTCATTATTAAAAAAAATTAAAATGTATTAAAAAATGAATAATTCAAAATCGTTATAACTCAAAATATTATTTGTAGAATTTCATTTTTTTATATTTAAATAAGTTATCAAAATTTTATTTTTTTTGGCATTTTTTAAAAATATTGATTTAAAAAAATTAAAATTTGTAAAAAAAGAAAAAAATATGCATGTTATTTTTAAAACATCATATTTTTAAAAGTATATATATTTATATAATACATTTTTTTAATTTGCTGAATCAAAATTAAAGTAAAAAATTAAAAAAAATACGCTTTCCAAATATGAAGCATTTATCTTTAATGATTCTTGAGTTGTAAAAATTTAAATCCGAGGAATTAAAAAAAAAATGCCTCATGATGAAAAAAGCATTTTCATTAGAGATAATTTCCATGACAATGATTGCTTGAAAGCAAGGTTTTAAAAACTAACCTAAACGAAAAAAGAAATACATTTTTTCTTCTATTTAAGATAGATACGTGATTTAAACGTCATTATAAGGACAAAAAGAAAAAGAGAAAATTTTAATAGAATAAATGTTTTTAAGAAAATTTGAAGATTATTGTGCCCGGCTCCCTTATTAATGTTAGGTCGAAGCATCTGCAAACCTGGTTCTTCAGCGTGAATCTAATATTCAGTTAAAACATGAATGCACGTGATTCTACTCCATATAATAAGTGGACTATCTTATATTTTATATAAAAAAAAAAATCGGAGATAAGACGACATTAAAATATTTCTGGGTGCATGTTTATATTTTTCCATTTCTTTTCCAGATTTTCGATAGCTATCATTTCTACAGTTCATATTATTACATTTTTAGTTATTTTATTTTATATGCATCACTAAATAATTAAATTAAAATGAGATATTCATTGTGATGCTTTTTTATTGTTCTTTTTTATCTTTATCGATAAATAAAATGAGAAAAAAATGAAGGAATAATAGTCTATTATTCTCATTAACGGTGCATCATTTTATTCAAATTAATTTAGTCATGCTTTTCATACTCCGTTACTTTACAATTGTGCTTTTTGTTATTTAAGTGGAAAACGATGTGGTTTTGAATGTACGATTTCGTGTGCACGTTTTTTTTTAAATCATTAATTTACGTTTAAGCTTCCTTTTTTTTAAAATAAAAAATACAATCCTAGCTAAGATAATAAGGTATTTCTAAAATGTAATTTAATAAATACATTTTTTACATAAGCAAGCAATATTAATGACATACAGTCATCCCCGCATAAACGAATATCGACGGTTCCAGAAAAAATATTCGATTAAGCGGGGTATTTGATTAAACGGGGAGGCATATAAATGTAATAGTTAAGGTGCAATAAAATGACATAATTATTAAATATAGTATATTTAGTTACCAGAGTAAGAAAATCGTTAAAAACTTTAATAGAATAATAGAAACTGAAATAAAAACAAAATGACATGTAAATACGCAATAGTTCAATGACAGTAAACACATGCATTTTGTTTACATTGCATTTAATGCAGATCATGTGAATTGGATCCAAATTTTGTTATTAAAATTTAATTTACGTAATTTATACAGGTTTAAAAAAAATAGATGAAAACGGTTTATGTGAAATTTTAGAGTAAAAAATGGACGAGATTTTTTTCAAATGGTATCATAATTACCATCTTGAACCTCTAAATGATAACACATTATTATTGAAGGGTTACTTCTAGGATTTGCTCGTTAACGCTAATGCTATAGAAACATTTATAAAGCTATCTCTTTTGCATTTCAATATTTTTAAATGATCTTTTTTGCAATGGATAGCTGAGATCGATCTGTACAAAAGGCGTCGTCGTTTTAAACTTTTTCCATTTTTATCGCGGATGTTTTTAAAGAGGATGATTTCTGTTTCGGGACCGGTTTAGAAAATGAAAGTGTCTCCATTAAAAATAATTGTAAAAAAATCGAAAAAGTGAAAAAGAAGTCTTTTGACAATCAAATGTAAACAAAATACAAAATTGATCGAAATTCCTGTCCAATTTGTCACCATTTTTTAAATTAATTCGAAAAAATGAACAAGGAAGGGAACTCCCTTGACCAGTACTTATACACCTGCCAGGCGTAATCCATGCTGGGAGTGCTGGAAATTTGTTTTCTGTGTAACAACCGAAAATGACAAAAAGTGTGGAGGAAATTCCAATTGAAACTTGTATTTCACGCCCATTTTTCAAATTGTCTCACTCATTTGTTATTCGATTAAGCGAGGACATTTCGTGAAAAGTATTCGGTTCAGCGGGGAAAAATAACATTAGCCCAATGGGATTAAATTCGGTTCCGGAGGATTTTATTCGAATAAGCGGGGTATTCGATTATCCGTTACCCGATTAAGTGGGGAGGACTGTAATTCGATATAGAATTTGTTTTATTTACTTCATAATATTGCTTAACTATTAAAAATCATAATTTATCTTTAAATAAATTTTACATTGCATCTGGACGTCTAACAGATTAATTATCTGGGTAAACGAACATGTTATCAAAATAATATCAGAAGTTTCTAAGCTACACATCGTCAATTTCATTGGAAATATTCAACTGTAGCCTCTGGCGATTTATTAAAAAAATAGTTCAATACTAAACTATATAAGTCTCCTAAGTGAAAGCGGTATTGCTGTAATAACTATGCCATTTAAAGAGAAACATGACTGTGCAAGTGCATGCTCCAATAGAGGCTGCACAGATCTGGAAATGCACACGATATCATCAGATCTCATCAGATACATGTGTGTATGATAGCGCGTTAGCACGCTATAGGACATCCTTTCGCATGATGAATGCCTACAAACGGTGTAAACCCGCGTTCATTCAATGTTTTTTAGTGGGAAATTAGAGTTCTAGTGAAATATATCGTGTGTATGACATACAAATGTGTGGACTGTTTCGTTTATATGTCACACAAGGAGTGTATGACATACAGATCGGTATTTCGACGGTGTATGGATTTTAGCAGTAGAAGATGAACACTGACAACATGACGCGACTTTGTCAAGCGCATGTGGTCTTCTTCCATTATGAAAATGACACCATCGGAATACAGATCTACTCTACATGTCATACACTCGGTGCCATGCACATTTTGCATTCAGCGACAAATTTCACCATAACTCACATTTCCCACTGTTAGAAATTGCACGACCGTGCATTGACACCGTTTGGAGACATGATGAGAAAGATGCCTTTTAACGTGCCTCCACGCGATCACACACGCATCTGGTGGAATCTAACGAGATCACCAACATTCCCAACACTCTACACAGAAAAGAAGCTGTAACAGCATGTCGAAATCTGTAGAAGAATGCCAGCCTAGCGCTGTAGAACCATGCACAATCATCTTTATCTTCAATTGGTGAAGTTAACCCTTTGAGGGGTGAAGCATTTGTATTCTTAAAATGCCGAAATGATTGAATGGCACCAGAATTTAAAAATAAATTTATTTCGATACATATAAAAGTTTTTCTTCACGTATTCTTGGCATAACGAAAATTTCAAATTTCTGGTGTCAATGTGGCATTTCGCGATTAAAATTAAGGGGGGATATGGTTTATACCACCGTCCGGCAAAGGGTTAAAAAAGCAATGCCGCATTCATTTGTTCGACCCTTATATAACAAACAGTTTTGATATCCTTGACGTCTATTCCCTTAACACGGAGGATTTGTAAAATAAATGAAAAGTTTTAAGCTTCCTTTAATTAACATTGTCATATTAAATTTCAAAAATTCTTCAAAAAAGAAAAAGAAGACAAAAATATATGCATGTTATACCTAGAGAATTCATGCAAATCTTTGCACGCAGCCTCGATTTTAAATTTTACACAAGAAGAAAAGTTTTTTCCCGTCTATTTAGAATAGCTTATACAGGGTGTATCTAAACTACTGGGCAAAACTTTAAGTGTTGTTAGTACACATCAAGACAAACAATATTAAATAGAAAACTAAGGGCCCCAAACGTCTTCCGAAGGAGATAGACGCCATTAAAGTTTAGGGTCCAAAATTTCAAATAAACATAAAAGACGGAAAAATTGGTCTATTGATTTGCGGTTTTCACTAAAACTATTCTTTATGTCAGTATTTTCTTGAAAATAAATTATAAAGATAAACTTTTAAAAATGCCGATAGAGGGCGCTTTAGAGTTTGGAGTAACAAACAACTATTTTTTTCCGTTATTTTTTGCATCTCATTAAGTGTTTTCGGAAGCTTACACTTAAACTTAAATTTTGAGCTCAAAATCTGAATAGTTGGGACTGGTTAAGTAGCGCAAATTGAACTGTGTTCAGAGGTTTAAATTTCAAATGGTTATAAAAAACGGAGAAATTTGTCAATTCGTTTGTGGTTTTTGCTAAAACTACTCTTTAAATCAGTATTTTCTTAAAAATAAATTTTAAAGATAACTTTTAAAAAATGCCGATAGAGGGCGCTTTAGACTTTTGAGTGAGAATCAACTAATTTTTACGGTTATTTTTTGCATCTCATTAAATTTTTTTAGAAGCTTAGACATAAACTTAAATTTTGAGCTCAAAATCTGAATCGTTGGGAGTGGTTAAGAAGCGCATACTGAACTTTGTTTAAGGGGGGGGGGGGGGGTTCAAATTTCAAATGATTATAAAAAAACAGGAAAATTGGTCGATTTTTTTTGCGGTTTTTGCTAAATCTATTCTTTATGCTAGTATTTTCTTCAAAAATTTTTTTTTTCAAGTAAATTTAAAAATTTCGTTAGCAAGCGCTTTAAACTTAAATGTAACCAGCAACTATTTTTAAATGTTATTTTTTGTATCTATTTAAATGCTTGCAAAAACTTAGACTTAAATTTTGAGCTCAAATTCTGAATCATTGAGAGGGGTTAAGAGGCGCAAATTGAACTGTGTTCCGGAGTTGAAACATAACCCCCCCCCTCCCCTCGAACACAGTTCAATTTTGTGCTACCTAATTACTCCCAACGATTCAGATTTTGAGCTCAAAATTTAAGACTAAGCTTTTGCAAACATTTAATGAGATTTTTAAAAAAATAACGGTTAAAAATAGTTGTACGTTACTCCAAAGTGTAAGGCGCCCTCTATCGGCATTTTTTTGAAATTTATCTTTAAAATTTATTTTTAAGAAAATACTGATTTAAAGAAGAGATTTAGTGAAAACCGCGAACGAGTTGACCAATTTTTCCGTGTTTTATAGTCATTTGAAATCTGAATCTCTGAACACAGCTGAGTTTTCGCTACTTAACTACTCCCAACTATTCAGATTTTGAAATCGAAATTTAAGTTTAAGTCTAAGCTTCCAAAAACATTTAATTAGATGCAAAAAGTAACGGCAAAAATAGTTGTACGTTTCTCCAAAGTCTAAGGCGCCCTCTATCGGATTTTTTGAGATTTATCTTTAAAATTTATTTTCAAGAAAATAGTGATTTAAAGAGTAGTTGTAACGGAAACCGCAAACAAATCGATAAATTTTTCCGTTTTTTATAATCATTTGAAATTTGAATCTCTGAACGCAGTTCAGTTTGCTCTACTTAACCACCTCCAACTATTCACATTTTGAGCTCAAAATTTAAGTTTAAATCTAAGCTTCCGAAAACATTTAATGAGATAGAAAAATAACGGCAAAAGATAGTTGTTTGTTACTCCAAAGTCTAAAGTGACCTCTATTGGTATTTTTTTTAATTTATCTTTATAATTTGTCTTTTTTAAAAATACTGACATAAAGAATAGTTTTAATGAAAACTGCAAATCAATCGACCAATTTTTCCGTCTTTTATGTTCATTTGAAATTTTGGACCCTAAACTTTAATGGCGCCTATCTCCTTCGGAAGACGTTTGGGACCCTTAGTTTCCCATTTAATATTGTTTGTCTTGATGTGTACTATCACCCCTTAAAGTTTTGCCCAGTAGTTTAGATACACCCTGTATATTTGTGTAGGTCATTATTAAAGGGTTATATGGCACTTTTAAATTTAAAAGTACGTAGAAAATTAATAACTCGAAAATTGCAGTAGCTGTTACATTGTTAGACGAGTTTTTACACTAAAAGTGGAAACGATCATTTGCTTATACTGCATGTCGTTCATGTCTTTTGTAAGTACAAACTATTTCGAGGCTTTCATAAAATTATCGACATTTTCTCTAAAGTAAAGAACTTTTAAAAAAGAACTGAGATTCATAATTGTAAGACTAGACATTTTATGCCTATATCCTATTAACTTTATTATACTAATTTTTACATTATAAAATAATATAAAAAATATTTAGATATATTATTAATATTAATTAGTTTTATTATTTATGTATTTTAAAGATTTTTACTATCCCCATACGTATTATGCACAATCGTTATTTAAAGGACTTAATATAATATCTGGGCTTGTCGTATTAAACGCGTTTGATGGCGTTTTATTCGAAGAAAAATTATTTAATTCTATTGAAAACTAATGCGCACAAATGTGGAAAATCTGTATAAAATAAAATTATACAGAGATATCTTTTTCTCAGATTCTACCATTGTGTTTGATGTTCGATAAAAAGAAAAATTCTGATATTTTGAAATGAAAGCGAAAAAATAAATAAATACATAAAAGAATAAAACATGTAACATGAAAATCAACATTTAAAACCACACTCTTTTGAACCTATACAAATAACAAAAAGATAAAAACACAATTGTATAATGTGACGAACTATGAACAGTATGACTAAATTAATTTCAATAAAAGAATACATGGTCAACAAGAATAACAAAATATTCTTAAAAAAAAGAAATTGATGAATTTTTTCTACAAACAAGAGATCGATAAATTAAAATAGAAGAAGGGAAAAAATTATGAATAGTAACACAATGAATATTCTCTCTTAATTTGATTATTTAGTTATGCATGTAAAATTAAAGTATGAAAGATCTCGTAACGTGGACCACGGACATGGCACCTATCCAAGTTCTGGAAAAGAAGAAGGGAATATTAAAATCAAAAAATTGTTTCGAGAAATAATTTAATGCAATCTTTCGTAAAAATCCTCTCAAATAAAAAAACGAGGATGAGTTAAGCTTGTATTAGTTTCGTTGGGGGTGCTGCAGCTGTCGAAGATATTTAAAAGGGAGTTATGGACCTCAGAAATGATTAAGTATTTAAGGTGTTACTGATTCTGGAATTTTCTTTTCGCGCGTAATTTGAACCATTTTTTAAAATGTATTTGTAAATTTATAATGATTTTGTTATAATATATGATTATTGTCAAAAGTTATAACATATTGTTCTAGTTTGGGAATATATGAATGCATTTTATACGGTTTACATCGATATTAATAATTCAAAATCGAAGTGTTCGAAAAAACTAACAATATAAGATCGATTTATAAAATTATTATTAACATCGATTATTTAAGATCGATATTAAATTTTTGCACTAGCACCCATTAGCCATCACGAATGCAAAATTACATATTGTTTACTTCCTGTTTTTGCTTATGACTTTATGCAGTAATGTAAGATCAGTTGAGATATTTATGAGCATGGGAGTAAATCAAAACAAGCGTTAATTTAAAGAAACCTTATTATCATCTTCTAACATTGTCTTTGACAGTTGAAAAAAAAAAGCTTGATATTTTGCAATGAAAGCGAAAAAGAAAAAAAGAATAAAACATGTAACATGAAAATTGACATTTAAAACTACATCCTTTTGTACTAATACAAATAACGAAAAACACAATTGTAAAGTAACGAACTATAAAAAAGTATGACTAAATTAATTTCAATAAAAGAATACATTGTTAGCAAGAATAACAAACTATTCTAAAAAATGATGATTTCTTTTTTCTACAAACAAGAAATCGATAAAATCAAAACAAAAAAAGGCAAAAAAAAAAAAAAAAAAAAAAAAAAAAAAACGATGAATAGCAACACAATGAATATTCTCTCTTAATTTGATTATGTAGTTATGCATATAAAATTAAATTGTGAAAGATATCGTATCGTGAACCGCAGAAATGGCATAAATCCAAGATTTGGAAAAGAAGAAGGGGAAAATTAAAATCAAAATATTGTTTTGAGAAATAGCTTAATGCAGTCTTTATAAAAATCCTCTCAAATTAAAAAAAAAACGAGGATGAATTAAGTTTGTATTAGTTTTGTTGCACAATCTGTGTGTGTGCTACAACTGTCGAAGATATTTAAAAGGGAGTTATGGACCTCTGGAAGGATTATTCCTTAATTACAAACTCATTAAAGTAAAAACTGAAGTAAATGAATTTTGGGAGGAATACAATTAATGAAAGGCGTTATTTTGACAAGTATTTAATGTGTTATGAATTCTGGTATATATATATTTTTTTCACGCAAATTTTGAAGCAATTTTTTTAACGTATTAGAAAATTGATAATTATGTTCATATAATTAATGATTATTGTATAAGCTATTATCTATTTTATTAAATTTTAGCAAATGTTCATGCATTTCATACATTTTTTTAGATAATAACCGAACAAAATTGCATTTCATAAGGATTTTTTAGATAATAACCGAACAAAATTGCATTTCATAAGGATTTTTTAGATAATAACCGAACAAAATTGAATAGATAAGGCAGAGATATATTTATTATCATCTTCTACCATTGTCTTTGATGTTTGAAAAAAAGGAAAAAATCACGACATTATGAAAAAAAAAGTGAAAAAAGTAAAAGAATAAAACATTTACATGAAAATCGACATTTAAATTCACATCTTTTTGTACTTATGCAAATAACAAAAAACACATCTGTAAAGTAACTAACTACGAAATGCATGATTAAATTAATTTCAATAAAAGAATACATTGCTAACGAGGATAACAAACTATTCTTTAAAAAAAAGAAATTGATGATTTCTTTTTTCTACAAACAAGAAATCGATAAAGTCAAAATAGAAGGAAAAAAATGATGAATAGCGACACAATGACTGTTCTCTCTTAATTTGATTATTTAGTTATGCATATAAAATTTAATTGTGAAAGATCTCGTAACGTGAACCGCGAAAATGGCATCTATCCAAGATCTGGGAAAGAAGAAGGGAAAATTAAAATAAAAAAATTGCTTCGAGAAATAATTTAATGTAGTCTTTTGTAAGAATCCTTTTAAATTAAAAAACGGGGATAAGTTAAGCTTGTATTAGTTTCGTTGCACGAGCTGTGTGGGTGTTACAGCTGTCGAAGATATTTAAAAGGACGTTATGGACCTCAGAAAAGATTATTCGTTAATTACAAACTCGTTAATGTAAAAACTGAAGTAAATGAATTTGGAGACGAACACAATTAATCAAAGGCGGTATTTCGACAAGTATTTAAGATAACGGATTCTGTTAATATATTTTTTGTATTTTCGTGCGTATTTTGAACCAATTTTTTATGCATTTGTAAATTGATAATGATTTTGTTATATTTTTTTATTATTGTCAAAAGTTATTATATATTTTACTGGTTTCAGAAAATGTTGATGCATTGTATACGGTTTTCTTAGATATTAGTCATTCAAAATCGAAATGTTTAAAAAAACTAACAATACAAGATCGATTTATAATATTAAATTTTCGTACTAGCGCTCATTAGTCATTACGAATGCAAAATTACATATTGATCACCACTTGTTTTTGCTTATGACTTTATGTAGTAGCATAAGATGAGTTCAGATATTTATGAGCGTGGGGTAATTCAGAGCAAGCCTTAATTTAGCACTCGTATTGTTTATGAATAAGATCAGTTTAAAATATATAAAATAAATATTAAAATATATATCTTCAAGTTATATTTTTAATTTAAAGGAAAAGTACGAAATATACTGAGTCCAGACGGAGATATGTAGTTGAAATAGCTCAGATCTTACAGGGTTAAAACCGGTTAAAAATGGGTCCAAATGTTTGTAGTCCAGAGAGTGTGTCCGGCATGCTTTGAAAACTTATTTCAGTCCAATGAAATGGACGACAAGAATTTGTGACGTATAACAACGGCATTAGTGGTTTAAAGCTAATCAACACCTCTAGTTTTCAAACAGCGTTCAACAAATTCCGCAATGCTTGAGGGACATTTCCCACAACACTGAATAAAATGAAGTACTCAAAAATATGTAAGTCAATGCATTCACATCGAAGTGAGTATGTTTGAATCAAAAATGGACACATTTCTTTTTCCATTTTTGAAATAGCATATGAAATCAAATCCAAACAAACGATAATTTTGTACTCAGTATTGTTTATCTCATTCATGGCGGCATAAAACTGCTTATTAATGTAAATATTATATCATACACAGTATTTTAAAATAATTTAAAAGTATACTTGCAAATAAGGCTCCTGTCATAAAAATGTTCGATTTGGGTATTTTACTAATAATTTTGCTATTTCTCTTAATAAATAGTCAATTAAATCTTTATTGATCATAATTTTGCGCAAGAAATAAATACCAGCAAATTTTCGCTTTAATTTGCAAATTTAGGAGGAGATAACAGTGATTTATATTTGAACACAACCATGGAATCGAAAATGAGTACATGTTTTCTCATTTTTGAACTTTTGGATCGGAGCTATATTGAGTATTTTGAGAAACCATTTTTTTTTCAGGGAAGCTTTGCGAGCTCTGTCCAATCCGTGTGGTCAATCATTCTCCTTCCACGTGGTTGTCTTGTTGTGGAAAAATGAGTACATTTAAATTCCAGCGATAACCGGTTTCATATTGCAAGCCGTTTCAATACTTATTGCATTTCTTGTGTGTAAAAATTATCTCGAGAGCATTCTACTCATTCCTGCTTCATGCATGGTACCATTGCTCGAGCTTGTTAAATTCCTTAATAGTTCAAAGTGTGAAATAATTTTGTAGTGCCTGTAAATATTCTTCATATCTATCAGATAAAGAAAATGTAAATTGTTGTTCTCAATACGTGATAAATTACAACAGGATTTGTATGGGAACCGGTATTTTTAAGGTAAAATAACATAATTTTGTTCTAGAAAATTTATTTTACTTTAAATGCGCTAAATTTCGCGTTATTTAAAGAGAGTTTTTCTGTGTAAAAACACTGGGGCCTAATAATTTCTTAATTAAGAAATTCCAGGAAATGTACGAAGCATATACAATAAGACTAACGGAATATCACGAAGTATTTACTCCATATTATATTTAAGGGCCTACAGAATCATGTTTATAAATAATCTACTCTTTTCATGATATGAATAGTTATAAAAAAAAATTTCTAAGAGTTTTTTTCTTTTATATTAGATCGTATTAAGCCTCATGTAAAGTCGTAACTGGTGATACCGCGATTAAATTGCAATACCGTCCAGTTGCAATTTTACATTTCCACCAGAAATTTTGTTCATTATTAAAAAATTAATATATTTAAATGGCAGAAATAAAGTGAACAATAGTTAGAGTGGGGACCGCCTGGTTCCTTTGCTTATTGTATTGCTTAAGCCTTAACTGCACGGTGTGCCACATGTGGCACTGTTGACTCTCGTTAATTCGAAATCGGTTAAATAGAATCTTCAATTAATTCAAACTAATCATGAAGACCAGAATTTTTCAATGGCAGAGTAACGTTAAAAACTTCCATTTATTCGAACTCATTTTCTCTTGGCTTTGTTTAATTCGAACTAACGCGAGTTCCGAAATTTTATTCTGCCTTACTTTCTTAAAGACTTCACATTTTTAAAATTACATTCTTTCTTCCGTTTTTTTCCCAAAATCTTTCTGAACTAGTGTACATATAATCCCATGCATTCGATATCCGCTTTCTTAGAGCTTCGTCTGTACATTAATGACAACTCTTCCTTTCTTTCACTGTGCTTCTTCAAAATCCCTTAATTAGTTTATGTCTTTATATATTTTAATTTAATATTAATTCATATTCTAATAATGACAAAAAAAAAAAAAAAAAAAAAAAAAAAAAAAAAAAAAAAAAACGCAATAGCATTAATTTATTGTAATGCTACCTCTTTAAACATGTTTTCTTCTCATGTATTTCATAATTCGAACTCTGGATAATTCGAACATATGTTGTAGTTCCAATGAGTTCTAATTAACGAGAGTCCACTGTACATACCTAAAAACACTACAATGTTCATTATACCCCATGAATTTGGCCTATAGGATCGCTGTAGCTGATCAAGAATAGTTATGTTGTTCATGACAGATGGTCCCATTGGACAAAATAAAATAAAATAAAATAAAATAAAATTTGATCTTTGGAAAACAATAAAAAATTGATCAAGATAGAACGGTAAAATTTTTTTACTGTTATTTTTGCTGAATACTTAAAAATATTAATATAATGAAAGTTGCAGATAATTAAGCAGATAAAATTAATTACTTTTGGCCCATTAAATTGCAAAATATAGCAGAACAATATTAAAAAATACTAATTGGGTACCTAGGCTACATGCAGTAAAATATCAAATTTTAGCCTTTTTTAAAACCATTATTAGATTGATATATAAATTTACTATAATAATTAAAAAAAGAAAATATTGTGCAGTGAAGGGTTAGCAATATAAGGCAGTGACATCCTTAACATCAGGTTCATTTGGAAGTATTTTAGTTATTTAAAATTATATACTCAAAACAGACAACAGCGTGCGTAGCACACCCGATGTATGCTACTGAAGGCAGGAAGGGGAGGGGAGAGAACGGGGGAGTACTTTTTTGGTTATGACATATACATAGATTTATTTCAGCATCAAATTCACAAATATTTGTGTTTCGTTAAATATCTAATTATTAATTTAATAATAATTAATTATTAAATTTCTAATTATGATTATTAAGATATTTGTAATAAAATAAGCTTGATTTTTTAATTTTAGCGATTCATAAAATTGTATTTTTCATTTTTGTATGTTTATAATGCAGCTGTAAAACATAATAAAATTATTTTAACAATTTATCAAACGCTAACATAAAAATCTTCCATAACTTCAGTTAAACTTCCAACTTAATCTCCGTACATAAATTTTCACTAGCTTATAAATATTTACACGAAAACAACTGGAGTTTTCATGAATTGTGTATGACTAACTAAGTATTTTTGTCTACGTTTATGTTGTATTTTTCTAAGTATTTTTAAGCATTGCAATTCACATATTTGCATTAAAATTTAAAATTTATGTAACTAACAAAGCTAGGATTTATATGCAGAAAATTTATTCTTTATTATGTAAACTAAGTTATCTTTCATATAATTTTTAAAAATAAAATTATTAGACATATTTCTTTTTAACCTTTTTGGGTCTGGTGTACTATTAATAGTACATGTCTTTTAATGGAGTATTAATTTGTTCTAAGAAATACTTTTGCTACAATTTACATGTAGTAATGTTAGTATATGTCTCTGCATTTAATAATTGACTTCATTTATGTTTCAGCATTTAGTAATAATAATAATTATTATTATTTTTCGAATTCTCTTTGCGCCGTTTGCGACTCTTTTATTTTAAACACATATTTCAGTCATCAAATTTAAAATAAAAGTTACTTTCCAGAAATAATCGTGTGTAATAATGGGAAAAACTTGTAATATAAGTTAAATCTTATTGTAATACAATATTTTCTAAACATCTCCGAAAATTTTCCTTAGCCTTTTGTCATATGAATATTAATTCAATAGTACGCAAAACAACAACATTCGTTATCTTTCAGGTAATGAAATATTCATTAAACACTAATTAATCTATATGGATAACTAACTGAAAAAAAATCGGACCCAAAAGGGTTATATTCAGGGCTCGTAAGAGAAAAATAAAGTTCTTTTTCTGTTATTTTATTTTGGAGGAAATTTTTTTTCTCTCTTAGTGCCGATTCTGTTTGTGCGATTTTAAGTTAGTGGGGTAGACATTTTTTCCTCTGCTCCCTTGATTATTGCGGATAAAATTTCAGTTATTGCTTAAGCGAGTGAGACACATTTTAAAATAATTTTTATTTATTGAATTAAAATTTTCATTTTTCGTGATGGTTAACAATATTATTTGTAAACAAACAAAAAAAAACATGATGAAACTTCTCCATTTTTTTTAAATTTAAATTTTAAAATTTATTAAAACGTAAGATAATTTAAAATTGCTATAACTCAAAATATTATTTGTAGAGTTTAATTTTTTTTTACATTTAAATAAACAAAAATATCTACATTTAAATTTTGATTCAGAATTTTTTAAAATAATATTTTTTAAAAATATTAATTAAACAAACATGTATTAAAAATACTTATAGTAGAACTATGAAAAAAAATTATGTAATTTTTATTTTAAAAAGCATATGTTCAAAAGTATTTTTTTTTTTCAAAATTTCTGATTCAAAATTAAATTAAAAGAATAAAAAAAGACATGATTTACGTTTGAAACATTTATCTTTAACGAATTTTATAACAATTTAAATCCGAAAAATTGCAAATATATACAGTGGTGGTCAAAAGTTTCCGGCCAGCAAAAATTTTTCACTTGATTTCTAAATATACCCATATGAAGAGGAATCTCAAAGCGATACTTATACATTTTATTGACATATTAGTTAGGAACTTACTTAATAGAAGAGCGTATAAATATCAATAAATTTAATTGACAAAATTAAGTATAATAGAAAATGCAATAAAATGTATAAGTATCGCTTTGAGATTCCTCTTCCTAATGGTATATTTATAAATTAACTGAAAATTTTTTGCTGGCCTGAAACTTTTGACCGCCACTGTATATATATATATATATATATATAATAAAATAAAAAATTTTTGGGCCATTTTGTTCTCTCATAGCTTTAATTCTAAAATTGCGGAACATATTTTAATCTTAGTTTCGTAATGTATTAACTTTTAACAGCTAAAATCCTTTTTCTTATTTTATTTATTAATAATTTGTTGCTTGTTTCTCAAAAAAGCGGGAAATTATTTCGTAATCTTGCCTTTTTAGAATATTCTAGGGATTTTAATTTTATTTTTTATTAACATCACGTGATCTGTGTTAGTGCGCGGATATGGTAACAGGCTATTATATTTGCCAGACAAGATATAATCCTTACCCGCAGTCCACGCCTCCTAGGCCAATCAGAGGTGATCATTTTTATTGCGTAGACTCAGATTAACACTGGTTGGATTTTTAAAATGATTGACGCGGCGGCGTAAGTTGGGGTTAGCTTGACGTGCAAATGTGGATTTCTCATTTGGTTTTTTCAGAGCGCAGAATGCGATTGACTTATCAAATATTAGGATGCTGTTTATTTTCCCCCGAAAAATCCCAATATCTTAGAATGCAGCTTAGTCACGAAGTTTTGGAATATTCAATGACAGTGCCAAGATGACTGCGGGGAAGAACAACTTATTTTATGAGTTAATAAATAAAAGAATTTAAAGACTGATGGATTTTATTTTTCTAATGGGGAAATACCCCAATGCAATTCTTCCACTACTTGCCAACTGTCGGAGCAACTGCTCCGGCAGCAGGACGAGCCGGCTCGTCCTGCTGCTGATTCTTTATGGAACATAGCCTTCTTCGAAATATTACATATATATGTATACATATATATGTATACATATATATATATACATACATACATACATAAATATATATATATATGAAGAAATACAGGAAGTCGTTTCACGACAACCATTAGGGGCCATCCGTAAATGATGTCACGCTTGGACGGGGGGAGGGAGTTTTCGATATTGTGACAGTTTATGACAGGGGGGTGGGATGGAGGTAAGAACATTAAAAGTCAGCAGATTAAATTATGACATTTGTATTCATAAAGTGAGGATAAGATTTAAATATATTTATATATTTAATTCAATTTTAATTTCCAAAGTACTGCTTTTGCTAATTATATATTCACATTCATATTTTATTATTATTGCATGTCAATTAAGTGTTTTGTTGTAAAATTTAATTGTGGTTATCATACAAAGCAAGTACATGAATCATTTTTAGGTGCGTTCGTAATTATGTAAATACGTAGCACCTATTGTTGTCGCTCAGTCCGTCCGTCTGTCCGTCTGTCTGTCCGTCTGTGTGTCTGTCCGTCTGTCTGTCAGCATATAACAACGCAAAAACTACCCAAACGAATCGTTTGAAATAAAAAATACATAATTATAACAAAATTTTGTCGAGTCATTTCAAATTTTATGAAAATCGGATGAATAGATCAATTACAGGGACAATCAAAAGAATTCCGTTTCATTACGGTCAACGGGGAAAAAAGTTTCAAATGCATTTTAATCGTTTGAAATTTAAAACATATAATTATTACGTAATTTTGTCGAGTCATTTTAAATGTTATGAATGTCGGATGAATAGATTATTTACAGGGACAATCAGACGTATTCCATTACATTATGGTCAATGGGAAAAAAGTTTCAAATGCATTTTAATGATGTTACACTCATTCGAACATAATAGAATTCACATGAATCTATGAAATATATACTAAAATATGCATTCTGTACAATCTGTGGTGCAAAGACTTTTTATTATTAAGTTACAGAACCATACAAAAGTATTCCACTACATAATGCTATACGGGGAAACATTGTTTGGGGCTTGTTTTAATTATATTCAACTATTTCACATTTTATGAATAAGATATACGTTGCTGAGGTGTAATTAAAATTACTTCCTGCATATTTACAGAAGCACAAAGATTTCGACTACTATACTGTATCCAAAGTACGCTTTACTATATCAGCAAGATCTGAATATTTTGAAAACTTCGTTATGGTACGAACGCACCTCATTTGCTACGTTCAAGTGCAATTTCCAACTTGTTATTGTTCTGCTCTCAGATGTTGTTCAAACACATAGTAAAAATTTAAAAATAAAATTTGAAATATGATCTATAACACTGTACTTTATCGCTGAAATGTAAGTATATGTTTTTGTAATATAGCGTGACATGTGACAAGAAAGGGGAGGGGATATGATGAAGTGTGACACTTTGTGGCAAAGAAGGGAAGGGGGTCAAAAATACTAGAAAATGTGGGACATCATTTATGGATGGTCCCTTATCTGAAAGTTACATTTTGAAAACAACCCAAAACGAAAAGGTGTAAACATGTTTTAAACATTTTTTTAAGCATAAAAATTACAAAAAGTTTTAATGGAATATTTTTTCAGATAATTTTGTAGATTTGTGTGTTCCAGAATCCCTTAAATAAAAAAATGCATATCTTGAAACACTTTTTTTTCTTTTAACAGAGTGCGCCGAATCGTTGAACATAGATATTGGACAAAATGTTATTTAAAAACACTAATAATTAGAAGAACTTCTTTAAAACTTTGAATTCGTCAACGAGCATTTGGTTGAAATCCGTAGAAATATGCAAACGCACATAGGTTTACAAAACTAAAATTTTGTGTTACCACAATACATATCAAAAAGGAAAAGGAAAATTGTAATTGGAAACAGATATATGTTCGTTTAAATAAGTAGAAATGTATGTAAAGTTGAAGACTTCAAATTTTACTATAATATTTTAAACCAAATTTCTGTAATAAAATAAAACTAATAGTAAGGTATTTGTACCCATTATGGACAGTACTCTCAATATGGACACCCCTAATATCTTTAAAAATAATAATTTTGATCGAGCGATTGCGCTACATGTCCGTAAATAAAAGCAGATGAAAAGATAATAATGCCTGGAAAGTGCAAAAAAGCGCACTATTCGACATTTTGAAGGAAACTTGTTGTTTCGTGGTGAGCTGATTGTAATTTACAAGTAAGTTAAAATTCTCGTTAGATGTAGTAACATGTATGCCATAGTATGCCATAGTATGCCATAGATGACTTGAAACCAACGGATATAGTGATACCATCTATTCCAAATCAATTAAAATTGCATCAGCTCACTTGGAATAAGTTTGAAAACGTTAAACTTCACCTGCTTTAAGCTGTTTCACATGTGACAAACTTGAAAAATGTCAACATTACTGTTCCGAACCATCATTTGTAGACTTATATCCCTGTTCTAAGGATATACCCAATGATTATAAACATAGTGAAGTATCAACTCTTAGTTCTGAAAGTGAACATATTTGTGTAGAATCATGAGTTGCAATTGCGTATGACAAAAATTGATTTCCTGGTGAGTTTTAAATTTTTATTTAAAATTAAATTATATTTTAAATTTTGATCAACATATTTTATTTTTTCATATTACTTATTACAACATTTGTTTTTAATGGGTTTAATTAAAGAAATAAATGAGGACAGCCTTAAAATAAACTTTATATAAGGAACGGAATCCGATTCTATTGGCCAAATACACCAGATATAAACGATGTTCCAAAGAATGAAGTTTTGTGTGCTATTGATATTCTCCCTTGACTCTACAAAATATTTTACAAAATATAAATATTTTACCTTCAAGATATTTTGTTATACATAAAATATATGACAAATTTTAAAACGAGCAGTATTTCTCGTACTTAAACACCTTTTTCTAACTGAAACTTTTGTCCAAATAAATTAACTTATTTACTCATTATCTTATTATTGATTTTTTTTCTAAAACATTATTCAAACTTTAAAATAGTAAAAAAATAATAAATAATTTATAGTTGTTAAAATGTTTAAAACTGAAAAGTTTTGAAAGTATGTCACTTCTGTCCATTTAAATGTCACTCCTGTCCCCTTATTTTTAAAACAAACAAAAAAAAATATTTATCAGAGATGATGTATTAAACATTATATTTTTTACTATAAAAATATACAATTTAATAAAATACACATATTTAAATTTTTTTATTAAAATCCTAATTTATAAAGTAAACAACTATCTTGGGGACAGTAGTGACATCGATTAGCAAATAATTTATAAAATTTTTCTTTTTTAAATGTATAGTGCTTAAAGTTTATGCCGGAATGTTGCATATTACTCCGTAACCTATGCTGTATCTAATTATCAAAAGATATTGATTAAAATTTAATTTTTATTTTTCACTAAATCAATGAGTGAAATTACCCACTTATTGGAGACTCACCCATGCATATATATATATATATATATCTAGAAATTAAAGAAATGAAAAATTCATAACTTCGTCAATTCACAAGATGTCAAACCCACTTAAATTTAACGTCAATCTTCTTAAGCTTACTTATATTAGCTCTTCTTAAGCTTACTTTTATATAGACAAATGATTTACAGAACGAACATTTTCAGCAAAAAATATTTACAAATTTAAAAATAATGGGAGGGGGAGGAGTGAAGAAGAAACAATTGACAAACTCTTCGATTTTCAAGATATGAAATACGCTTAAATTTATACTAGTTTTTAAATGTAAACTACGACTTTTATATTCCCAAGTTTCTTATACGAACAACTCTTACATTAACAACAACAAAATTTTTGAAAGTATAGTGATTAATGAGAAAATTATCGTATTAACTTTTTTCTAGTAATATCAGCTTTTACAAATTAAAAACTTGTTAAAAGTGGACACATAAAATTGTTAAACTGAGTTTATCTCTAATCATAGTTTACTTTTTGATGCTGAAATGAGAATTTAACTACGAAATCTACCTGAGACTGTAGGCCGAGCGGACAGGGGTTTTTATATGTGAGTGCATCTTTAAGTATATCTATACCTATTTTCAATCGCATTTAACTATAAAAATTAACACTGATAACGATAATTGTGGATAATATGATAAAACTTAATGAAGTCAAATACCGTCATCGAATAGCTATTTATTTTTTTTAAAAATGTCATTGTTAGACAGCTAAAATAATTTTACTTGCCATAAATTAAAAGCGACGATTTGGTACTTGGATGGTACTTCCTAATTAACGATGGCTTTAACATAGTGCAATGCTTGTGAAAAAAAAGCCCATTGTAACGATAAATTTTCATGATAAAAGAACTTTTGGTAATTGTTGCATTTAGAGACAAAGTTTTAGCAAAGCACTCATTTAAGAGTATTTCATCAGAAAATGTCTAGAAAAATAATAAATAAACGCCGTTTAGAATTATGTTTGAAATATTATGTTAAATATATTTTTAGATTATAATACGCGATGCAAAATTACCAATAACTTTTTAAAAATTTTCCAGAGATGATTTTTTTTTAAATAAATGCGCTGAACTGATGTTTCATTAAAGGCTATCGATTTAGCTTGTTTATTTACTGCAAAATGTCCCTATGTGAATAGCATCCACAAATAAAGATAACAAAATAAAATTAAATCCTCAATTAAATTCCATCCTGAAATAAAGATTTTATCATAAAAAGAAATGTCAATAACCTTAGGTAAAAATTGTTAGAAGTCAAAAAAATGCACTAAAAAAAACAAAATAGCTTTATTTAGATTGACACATGTTTCGTCGGGAAAATGGCGACAGTTTCAAGATTGTTGCTGACACAAAAATCTTAGTAAATTGGTAAATAATAATACGAGACTTCATGTATAATGAAAAAATTGGGAAATATAAAAGAAAAAATAAAATAAAAATTACACGAGTTACATTAAATTATACCTGAAGTCTTGTTGCACTATTTAACAATTCTTGATTTTATAAAAAGAACTGCAAGATATTTATAGCAACGAAGATTTTGAAAATGTCGCCGTTTGTACAATGAAACATGCGTCGATCTAAATAAAGATAGTATGCCTTTTTAAGCAATTTTTTATAACTTTTATCAATTGTTTACTTAGCTGAGTTGTTTGTAAGTGATTAACATACATCTATATATATTAAATGTCATTGTCAGGCAGCAGCACAAATACTTCTATTTGTCATAAAATAACAGCAAAGAATAGGTATTTTGATGGTACTTCCTAATTAACGATGGCTTGTTACAGAAAGCAGAGCTTGTAAAAAAAAACAAGCCCATTGCAAAGATAAATTTTCATGATTAAAAAACTTTTCGTAATTGCTACATTTAGAGACAAAGTTTTAGCAAAGCACATTCATTTAAGAGCATTTCATCGGAAAGCGACTATAAAAAGAAGATATGAATATATAAATCTAATATCATAATTTTAAACTACATATGTTTAGAATTATGTTTGAAATATTATTTAAAATACATTTTTAGATTAGAATGTAAAGAGGCCGATAGCTTTTTAATTTTTTTTCAGAGAAGAAATTTTTAAAAATAAATGGCTGATGTGATATTTCGTTAAAGTCTAGATTCGTTAGTTTGTTTATTTACTGAAAAATGTCTCTATTTGAACACTTAAAAACATTCGATATTCTTTTTTAAAGTAATTTGATTTGTATTTATTAAAAAAAAAAAAAAAAAAAAAAAAAAAACATCGCATAAAAATTTTACACTTGATTTCGTGGCTGTATAATTATATTAGATATAATTATTATACAATCCGATTTTTATCAAAGTATGTTCAAACTTAAAGATGATTAAATACCATAATCAAATAAAGATTTTATCTTAAAAGGAAATGACAATTATCTTAGGTAAAAGTTATTAGAAGTAATCAAAACGCATTTAAAAAAGCAAAATAGCTCTATTTAGATTGACACGTGTTTCGTAGAGAAAATGGCAACAGTTTCAAGATCCTTGTTGATACAAAAATCTTCTCAGTTTTTTTAAAACAAGAAATTAATAAATAATAACACGAGACTTCATGTATAATGAAAAATTGGGAATTATAAAAAAATAAAATAAAAATTACACGAGTTAAATTTAATTATAGATGAAGTCTCGTTGCACTATTTATCAATTTCTTGATTTTATAAAAAATACTGCAAGATATTTGTAGCAACAAAGATTTTGAAAATGTTGCCGTTTGTACAATGAAACATGCGTCGATCTAAATAAAGAGGTTTTGCTTTTTTAAGGGTTTTTCAATCACTTTTACCAATTTTTTGCTTAGTTGAGTTGATTATAAGTGATTAACATATATGAGGTTCCCAGAAGCCAAGGGGTACAAGTGACAATATTTCGATTAGGAGTAAATTGAGTTTAAAGATAATTGATGTTAAATTGGAACATCAATAAAAATTGAGGGAATTGAAATAGGGAATTTCTGCTTGTTGCATTCTTGTCTTTGAACTCTTATTTCAATAACTGTTAAAAAATAAAGTACAATTTTCTTTAAATGTATAATTAATCAATATTGTTTGTTTTTCGAAAAAAGTGGTTGGCCTCTATAACTCAGCAAAAAATAAGAAAATCACTTGTATTTCTTTACCTGAAATGAAAAAAGCATATTTTTAGGTCGTCTGTGTATTTAGTTTATTTTTTTCAATTTTGTCACTTATACCCCTTGGTTTCTGGGGTCCTCATATGTCATTGTTAGGCAGCTAAAATGCTTATAATACGCAATACAAAGTTGCCAATAACTTTTTACAACTTTTTCATAAAAGAAATTTTAATCAATAAATGCGCTGAACTGCTGTTTCATTAAAGGCGATCGAATTAGTTTGTTTATTTACTGCAAAATGTCTTTATGCAAACTCTTAAAAATATTCGATTTTTTTTAAAAGTAATTTGATTTTTAATAGTTATTTCAAAGAAAAAAAACTATCATTTAAAAATGTTATACTTGATTTCTTAACTGTATAATTGTATTAGATATTACAAACATTTTTATATAAGTGTATTCAAGCTTAATGATGATTAAATACTATAATCAAACAAAAATTTTATCTTAAAAAGAAATGTTAATATAACCTTAGGTAAAAATTGTTAGAAGTCATAAAAATGCACTTAAAAAGCAAAATAGCTTTATTTAGATTGATTTATATTTCGTCGGGAAAATGGCGACAGTTTCAAGATCCTTGTTGATACAAAAATCTTCTCAATTTTTTAAAAACAAGAAATTAGTAAATAATAACACGAGACCTCATGTATAATGAAAAAAATGGGAAACATAAAAGAAAAAGATAAAATAAAATAAAAATTACATGAATTACATTAAATTATACACGAAGTCTCATTGCACTATTTATCAATTTCTTGATTTTATATTTAAAAAAACTGCAAACTATCTGTGGCAACAAAGATTTTGAAAATGGCGCCATTTGTACAATGAAACATGCGTCGATCTAAATAAAGATATTATGCCTTTTTAAGTGATTTTTTATCGCTTTTAGCAATTTTTTGCTTAGTTGAGTTGATTATAAGAGATTAACATACATTTTTTAAATGTCATTGTTAGGCAGGTAAAATACTTTTACTTGCCATAAAATAACAGCGATGAATTGGTACTTTGATGGTACTTCTTAATTAACGATGGCTTGTAACAGAGAACAGTGTTTGTAAAAAAACAAGTCCATCGCAACGATAAATTTTCATGATAAAAGAACTTTTGGTAATTGCTGCATTTAGAGATAAAGTTTTAGCATTTACGAGCGGAAAACGAGTAGAAAAAAATGTATGAATCTATGAATCTAATAGCATAATTTTAAACTATATATGTTTAGTATGTTTGGAATATTATGTTAAATACATTTTTAGATTAGAATATGCGATGTAAGTAGCCGATAACTTTTTAAAACTTTTCCAAAGAAGAAATTAAAAAAAATAAATGCTCTTATCTGATGTTTCATTAAAGGCTATTGTTTAGTTTGTTTATTTACTGCAAAATGCCGCTATGTGAACACTTAAAAATATTTGTTTAAAAAATATACTAATTAAAATAGTTTGATTTTTGATATTTTTGCCTAAAACTTTTGTATAAAAAGATTATAGAAGCTGACTATAAAAAAAAGTAATGAAGACTAGAAGTAAGGTTGAGCCGAATCATTTTTCCCTATGGGTCGGCCTGGGTCTGGACATTTTGGCCTGTGCAGACCTCCAATACATGCCTTCAGCATATTTTGAAAGCAAGATTAATGAAAAATCTGTACTCTGCAATTTTATGTCGAAAGCAGAGACACCATGTTAAATTGACATTTTATAGAACACAATTTATGGATGATTCCTATCTTGCAACCAAAATATGTAAATAACTCGTTAGTCAGAGGCATAGTTAAGTGGTGTAAATCACGAATTTTAATTTTAAATATAATAATGATATTTAATCGAGGTGATTTTTCTTCTGTTTAATTCAAGAATGAATAAGGAAAATTTTCCTAATTCAGAATTTTACCCTATAGCGGTAGCATAAAAATTTAATTTCAGAATTTTTTGAAAATAAATAAATAAAAACCATGGCTTTGCAACTTCTGCCATCCTATTGCACACCTTTTTTTATGAAACTTTGCAATTTGAAGTATATATGTTGGTATGGATTTATTGTAATATTTAAGGAAATAGCCTATTTCAGTATTTATGAATCACACTGTATAATTGCAGAGTTACATTAGTTTTATAAAAATAAATCAACATTGTTCGAAAATATGTTCCAAATATTTTGTTAAGCATATTTTAAGCTTTGATTTAGCATTGTAAAGAAAGTCATGAATAATATTTAATGTTTCATTATATTATCGCCTATGTATGGATTGGATAAACTGCATTTAGTAACTTTTAGTCTTAGTACATCGTAAAAGTACAATTCAGTGAGAGCTCTTGACTTCTGTTGCAACGAATTTCAACTATTTTTTCATGTAACTATCAATAAAAATATTATTCTACAAACTCTAAGTTTATCATTTCTGTTATTAGATTTTACTGCAGTTCGGAATTTCAAGTAGATTTCATGTGAAATACTACCTACCTATTGCAGTCGCCCCTATGTTGGAATTTCTGAAAATTTTTTGCAGATCTACACTGATTATGACACCTATATCCCAAACCTAGCATCACTAAAAAACTTTATACGTCTATCGATCGATCTATCTATCCATCTTATCTATCTATCTCTCGCTATATATATATCACTTTTTATGGACACGATAACTTCTATAATTTTGCTCAAATTTCTTCCTAATTGATACAGTAGAACCCCGCTAATTTGACACCGTTAATCCCGATCGGTTTCGTAATTTTTTTTAAGTTTGAGAAGCGTTTGGCTAATTTACATAATATTAACTTATTTCATCGTCGAAATCTAAATATTAAAAAAAACCCTTTTCGGAAATCTTTTCGGAAGAATTAAACAAAGTAAACATTTTTACTGACTGTAAATATTCAAAACGTTTAAATTGAAGGTGATTTTCTGTAAGTATGTTTTATTTTTTTTTTTTCATTTTTTTTTTCTAATTGTCCGGATAATCCAGATTTTCAGTAATCCGGATTGGGTCTGGTTCCAATTAATCCGAATTATCGTGGTTTTACTGTGCATAAATTGAAGGGGCATGCAATCTTGGTCAATTTCGTTAATGGGCAAAATAAAAGCGTCCAGATTGTTAGAGGCTACTTGGTATGTATCAATGCTAGTTGTGGTACATTAGAGCTCTTATTGTAATTGTTATGTTAATAAAAAAAAATTCTTTTCACTCCCTCTTCGTTCCTTGTTTTTCACCAAAGTTTTTCATTCCCGATCCTACATTGCTATATCAAAACTTTTTTTATATGTATTTTATCTTCCCTTACAGTTCGGCTCGTTCGGGGACAACCTGTACATATACATATTTTTCTTTCACTCATAATATTAAAAGTTATTACTGATAACGACAGTTATCTAATACGATAAAAAACAGATAACTAAACTTCATCTGCAAATAATTAGTTACTTTTCAAAAGTGTGATTTTTAAGCAGCTAAAAATACTTACTTGTCATAAAGTGACAACGACAAATTACGAATTTGATATGCTTCCTAATTAGCAATGGCTTAAAACCGAGTATAATATTTGTAGAAAAAAAGCCATTGCAATTTTACAACATAAAAGAGCTTTTAGTAATTGCTGCATTTAAAGATAAAATTTTAAGCAAAGCACTTCCATTTACGAACTTATCGCGGTAAAACTTTTAGGAAAAATATATGTAGTTCAGAATAATGTTTCAAATATTATGTTAAGGCTATTTTTAGCTTGAAATATGCAATTTAAAATCATCAATGACTTTTTAAAACACTTCTAGAGATAGCACGCGTTAAAAAAATGAACTGTACTAGTACTACGTAAACTAGTCGCAGGGGCTACCGTAATACTTACCCATCCTGGATATGAATAATATAATATATGAAAATAAAACACGTGTAAATTATTTATAATATGCATTGCAATTCCGTAACAAAATTTAAACGTGTATTTAAATATTTTTAATATACATGATAATGCATTATTAACGAATATCTGATGAACCAATTTAAACAAGTTGTTTAAAACGCCAAACTACTCAAGTAGTACCTAACTGAGCAAAAGAAATATCCTTATAGCTCCAAAAATAATAATCATATTATCTAACAGTTTACTGCGTCGGATTAAGCTTCTCATTTCCAATTAAAATATATCTTTAATATGAAATTTGAATGAAATACAGGGTCATTAAATATCAAAGATTGTGGTAAAGAAGATTACAAATATCTCGGCAACTAATATCGACTTCGTTCTTAATGCAAAATTTGTGTTATTTTATTGTCTTTTACGTTCATTCCTTAAAATTAAAAAAAAAAAATCAAAAATTTTTATGTACCTTTGATCAGAACGAATTATTCGAGAGTCCGAAAAAAATAGTTCCGGATAATCGAGGTTACTGATATTAAATAGGCTTCGTCCCATTCTTACATACTAAGTACATAGAAAATTTCAAGTCTCTATATCAATTTGTTCGGGATATCGAGCGTTTATAGACAGACAGAGACACACACGGACGAACGGCAAAACTTTTTTCTAAAAATATGTTTTTCGGAATCTTAAGTATCTAAGATGTGTAAATCCGTCAAAAAAAAAAAAAAAATTGATTTTCAAAACGATTACAAGATTTACCCTATGCAGTAGAAGATGCAGAAATTTTTACAAAGCGCTAAATTTTCTTTCTCATTTTCTGACTCATTTTAAAACGTAAAGGCAAGAAATTAATAAGACTGACTATTAAGGTTGTTCTTAAATGAAAAAGGTCAACTTTATGAAATAAGTTTTAATTTATTTTTGTTTCGAAATGCATAAAACTAGCAGATGTCCTTGGTTAAAAACAATCTAATCGCACTCATTTTCCCCTTTTTTTTTTTTGCAAACACAATGGATTTTTTCAGAAAAAGTGTGAAAGTGGGCTTTTTGAACAGAATTTTCTTGCGGAAGAAGAATAACCATTCAAACTGAGATGAAAAACGAGTTTGTCACGTGAACAAATTTACGTGTAACTCAATAGGTAATTTATTGAAAAAAAATGGAAAATTCAGTCCGATACCAAATTGCTTCAGTAGTCTGGCTTTTTACAAAGCGTTTTGTGCTTGTTGAGCAGAGCAGTTGAGAACTGCATTAATGCGATTTAGAATCGGAATTGAGTACAAAAAGCTAACTTTGACAATGTTATCTGAAATATCTTTTGCTTTTGCCAAAAAATGGAAAATCCTATTCGATTACCATCTGCCAATTTCATGTGTTTCCAAACAAAAATGAATTAGATAGAGTAACACTTCCTTTTTGGATTTCAGAACAGTCTTAACTCATCTACAGTGGAATGATAAAATCTTGCTTGTTTTCGTTATTAATTGTGTGGAAGTTTTGCAGCTTGCTAAATATAGTAAAATATGCAACATGAAAGTTTTAGTGGATTTGTTTTAGGAACATTTTAGTTTCTTCTTCACATTTTAATTAGTAATTTTTTCTTCATGATCTTTTAATTTTCCACTTGTGAGTTTTTTCCCAATATAAAGAAAATGTTTTTCTGCGATTTATGCAAAAATTAGTGATTATTGTGATATTTTGAAGATAAGTCAATAAATTTTCACTGAAAGTTAATAAATATATTTCACATATATAGTATAGGGTAATTTTAAATTTATGGTACGAAATTTAAGTGCTGGTACAGAGAACTGGAACAATCGTTTATTGTATAGGTATGTGTGGGCGCAAGTGATGCGTTGGGGTTAGAAATAGCAGGAGGCCAATTTGGTCCTTTTTCTTTTTTTCAAGAATTTTCAATCATACCGGGAAATTCCTATGGGATTCTTATCTTTATTTGTTATTTCTAATTATTCAAATTATTTTTTTACTTTTAAATGTTTTAACATAATTGGTAATCTCTAAAATATCCATTCAATATTATAATATCTCTAAAAAATTGAATGGCATACATTCAATATAAAATTCTTTACAGCTTATTTATATAAAATTTATAAAACATATGAGTTTTTTATACGCGGAAAAAATGTTATAAAAAAGTTAACGAAGTTTTTTTTTTCTTTCGGTTTTGCCTTGTAAGAAACGTGTGCTTCTTATTTTAAAATTTAATGAAAAATTCAACATTTTGTTAAATATTTTTGAAGGAAGGAAGTGGATATTTTTTTGAATACATTCCATGCATATGTCATGTTACTTTTAATTAACTGTAGAAATTTGACGCTTTGCCAGATTTTTTTTTTTATGTTTTACTAATAGTATATATATTTGAAATACAGGGCCAAAGGCACGTATAGATGTTTTTAGCTATAAACGTGGGTGTCGAGTGTACTAATTAGCCAATTTAATACATATATCTAACTATGCAAATTTTTTTTTTTCGAAAATATTTTCACCAGAATATTTTTTGTACTGAAGTGGAATTCAGTTAATTAGTGAATGATATCGGTAATTATTTAGTTAGGAAAGCATGATGATTTTTAATTTTTTTTAAGACTTAATTTATATTAGTTAGTAATATATGATGTGAAGTTTTCAAGTGAGACTCCTTTTCTTGTAAAATTAAACTAATGGGACAGTTATGAAAAAGTTGAGTAAGTTTTCACTCTGCCTATGTCGTGCAGAGCACTCAGCCTTATCTAATTACATATTAAAATCTCTAGTTATTTAGTGCTTTCTAATGTTGGAAAAATTAGAATTAATTTTAGAAAATAACCATCATAATGTTATTGATTTAATAAAGTTTTTTTAAAATTTGATTGTTTAACAACTTTTGAGAATTAAGATACTATAGATGACCCTATTTAGACTTTATTTAGAAGTAAACTTATTTGTAGTATTTTTTAAACTTGATCTTAAGAAAACAAATCGTTATAAATGTAATAAACATAACGTGGTTCTTAAATATCTCCAAAAACTAATTAATGAGTCTGTAAAAATTCACGAATGGTTTTGAATAATTAGTCTAAATAAAACTTTGCTTTTATAAGAAGTAAAAAGAGAATTTTCATTTAATAAGTGTGAGTCAATTATAAATCTAAGTACCGTACAGAATTAAACAACTAAAGATAACAAATGTTAATGAACCTCTCTTATTAAAAATAATCTATACGATTTGTTTTAACGCTAAAATATCATATAGAAATATTTTATGGAAATAACTAATATTGCAGTATTTTTATTTGCAGAATGCTTTTTTAATTATATATAAATAACAGTTATATATCCTATTAAAAAGTTGCAGTCTAATTTGTAGAATTCAAAAATGAAGTATTGTTTTTCTCAATAAAGGATCAGTAGCTTTAAATAAAATACTTCGAACTAAATGAATATATTTTAGACTTTTTTTAGACATTTTATTTTAAACTGATTATGTAGTACAGCGTGAAAGAATTTGAACAGCACAAGATTGTAGCAGGTTGAGTCATCTAAATCATAAAAATTATACCATATATGAATCCATTTGCCGAGCCATAAACCTATTTTCATTGACATTTATGCACAAAAAAGAAATCGAAACATATTTTTAAATCGAGTTAGAGATTTAGCGTTTTTTTTTTTTTTTTTTTTTTTTTTTTTTTTTTTTTTTTTTTTTTTTACTTTTAAAATCTTTGAAAAGAAATTTAACATTTAATTTTTTAACATTGAATGGGTTCATGATCCCACTAAAAACGATTATCTTCCATGTTTTTTATAAGCGGTCGATCTGTTCGAACATTTCACAGCTTGAATCGCATGTTGAATTACATATATTTGATGGTTTTGGAGAAACCACGAGAAGGAAAAATACCTTACTTAACGCCACCGATTTCGAGAAAAACGGCAAACTAGCTCCTTATTAAGTTAAATAGAATCCATGAATATAATGCCATAGAATTTCACAGGGGAAATTATGACAGAACAGTGATTTCTCTCCATTGCGTAATCAGAGGGTTGATATTTTCAATTTCTATTTTCTATTTAAACTCATTTATTTATTTATTTATTTATTTATGCCTAAGTGGAACAAGATCGCCATAAACCTAGGATCCAGTGTAGACCCTATTTGTCCCACCCGGTAAGTTCCCCGGCATGCGGGGATTCATTAGAATAACTTCCAGTTCAAATTATGTCGAAGATGCTGAAATTGCGCTCGAACATTTTTTTTACTTGAGCAACTACAAATTTTATTAAAACATTTTTTTAATAACGGCGAACTAGTTCTTTATTCAGCTAAACAGATTCCATTAATATAATACAATAGAACTCCGCACGCAAAATTACGGAAAAAAACAGTGATTTCATTACATTGAGTAGTAAGGAATAGATAGTTTTAAATTCAATTTTCTATTTAAATTATGTCGAAGATGCTAGCATTGTCCATCAATTTTTTTCTATTTGAGCAACTACAGATTTTAATTAAAAAATATATATATATTTTTTATTTTATAATATAAAGTAAAATTTCTTAAATGTTTAACAAGAAACATGAAAAATTTAATAAATATTAATCATAAAAAATGAAAGAAGTGTAAAAATAACAGTAAATGATTAACATTAAGCCGATAAGCTACCAAAATGCCTCTAATGTTAAGAAAATTACAGGAATTATTATTTGCAAGCATCGAACTTGGAATGCGGTCGCAGCAGAGAGTAAATAGGTGACTTAGCTCTTGAACATATTATGCACTCTGAAAACGAAAGAGTGGATTTGGCTTCTTAGGAAAGAGCTGTAATTTATTGAATCGTGAATTAGTTGTTTTTTAAATGCTTTACTCATCTTGATTTAGATTGCTTAGTTAAATAACTCATCTTGATTTAAATTGTTTAAAAACAACTCACTCACTTGAGTTATTTCAGCTCTTTATGAGAAGCTGCCTTTGAAAACGTGAGCTGAGTGTATTTCGGCTCAACTTGTGTTGTATTTTGGCTGACATTTTAAGAGAATGGAGATCAGCGTGTTTTCAGAAGACATACACCTCTGTTCAAAGGCCTGTTTTCAATTATGAAATATATGCTGATAAGTTTAAAATAATGCCTCGAATATTAATAAAATGGGAGGTTTCACTACTTGCAAGCATCGAAATTGTGATGCGGTGGCGACAAAAATTGGATCAATGAATTAGTTCTTCTTTCTATTAAGGAGCTGAGTGTGCTTTCAGCACACATATTGTTCTATTCATAGACCTGTTTTCAATAATGAAAAATAATGCCCATAAGTTTGAAAAATCCCACTAATATTAAGAGATTTGCTAGCTTCATTGCTTGCAAGCATCGAAATTGAGATGTAATGGCGCCAAAAAGTGGATTGATGCGTTAGCTCTTCGTTCTAATATGGCGCTCAGTGTGTCTTCAGCAGACATACGCTTCCATTCAAAGAGATATTTTAACTAATCAAAAATTATGACGACAAGTTTGAAAATCGCCTGTAATATTGAGAAAAGTGAAGTTTTCATTACTTGCAAACATAGAAGTTGTGATGCGGTGGCCTCACTATGGCCTTTCTATGTTCTATGCAGACATACGATTCAATTCAAAAAGCTATTTAAAATAATCAAAAATTGTGACTACAATTTTGAAAAATACCTGTAATATTGAGAAAAGTCAAGTTTCCATTACTTGCAAACATAGAAATTGTGACGCGGTGGCCTCAAGAATTGGATCGGTGAGTTAACTCTTCGTTCTGTTATGGATCTCAGTATATTTTCAGCAGATAAATGCTTCCATTTAAAGGGCTATTTTAAATAATCAAAAACTATAACGACAAGTTTGAAAAATGCATGTAATATTGAGAACACTTAAGGCTCCATTACTTGCAAACATAGCCATCGTAATGCGGTGGTCTCAAGAAATGGATCAGTGAGTTAGCTCTTCGTTCTGTTATGGAGCTCAGTTTGTTTTCAGCAGACATATGCTTCTATTCAAAAAGCTGTTTTCAGTAATTCAAAATCGTTTCAAACACTTATTCCATATATTTTAGAGATGCAAAAAAAAAAAAGTTTTAAAGAATAGATTATTTAAATCCAAAAATGTGGGATAAAATTACCTTTAACGTAATTATTGTAAATTTTGTTTATATTGCATTGATACTTGAAGTTTATTAAAGGTCTTAACACGAGTTTGTCAGTGCGAGGAATTTAAGTGTTGCTCAAAATTTAGAACAAAAATGTAAAAGAAGAAATTGACGAATTTTCTTTCAAAGATTAGCACAAATGAAGCATTATTAATTTTTCGCTATTTCTATAAAACCCACAGAAAATGAGGAGAGGTAAGCAAATATAAAATCATATTTTAAATATTACATGCATGCAGACAAGCTTTGATAATGCTACTAAAAGACGCTATGTTATTAAAAGCCCTCTTCAGTGACATTTAATCTGAAGCGTGCCAAAAATGTTCTTTCCTATTTTAAAATTAAATATTTCATGAACTATAATAATGAAAATATAATAAGAAGCAAACTACATGCTTAAACGGCAGTTTTGAAATTCATTATACAGAATTTTAAAAAGGTAAATTTTAAACAAATATGCAGTGTTGATTTGACGATTGAAAATCTGAATTTTAATTTAATCATTAAACAATTTTTTAACACAATTAAAGTGTAGAAAATCACTTTTAGTGTTTATTTCTTTTATTTATAAGACAGCTTTTTATTCATAAGAAAGAATTTAAAACTGATTAATGTGCATCAAATTATTTCTTAAAGCAATTACATATTCTATCTTATTTCCCTAAATTATCTGGCTGGCACTGTGCCATAATATTTCAAGATATGTTGCCAATTGCCACTTAGAAATTCATTTTCAAAACAACGAAAAAGAATACATAAAAGAAAAGATAAAAAACGAAAGTTAAGGAGGGAAGAAGTCTAAAAAGTAATTTCAGCTTGGAATATTTACTTTTTAAAATATTTTGTTGCTTTCACTATTTAAAGAAGTTGTGTAAATATTTTTTGTTGTTGTTCTTTTGCTTTCTGAAACAAGTTTGAGTGATTAATAGTGTATTTAAAATGTTTACTTTTTTTGTTTATTATTAAGAATTTTGCGGCATAATGTTGCGTAATATTAAAAATATAAAAAAAAGATCATAGGTAGTTTTGGCTTCTTAAATACGTCAAAAATTTCTTTCTTTGTTTTTAACAAAATATATTTTGTGTTTTTTATTTTAAGGAAAGCATTCCAAATAAAATGTTAATTATGTCTAAATAACTGTAAATAATGTACCAATATATAAAAATAATTGTAGATAGTTTTCCGATACAAATATATTTTAAAATACATGATTAAAAAATTTTAAATACAAATTCTTTAATTCTTTAAATTTATAATACAAAACTCTAAAAGTTATATATATATATATATATATATAAATATATATACATGCATATATCATAAGAACAGAGTAAAAAAGTGATTTTTTAAATAATTGTACAAACATTCTTTTACATCTTCTCAAATGAACGTACTTGATATTACCTATATAATATATGTAATATTCAAATAAAAAGTAAATTACCGATTAACCGAGCTTCGATTAATGGAGGTTTCTTTAACCGAGCCCATGATGAAGTGTGATTTATTTTGAAGATGAGAACTTTGAAAAATACAACACTTTATTGTTCACTGTTCATGCTAGATTCTCTTCTGCTCCCCAATAGTACTCAATTTCCAAGAAACATTGCATCTTGAGATGTGATCAGCGAACAATATTTTGTTCCAGTGGCCAAGTAGCCCTATTGAAAATCATTTTCAATGTGTTATCGGGCAAGTACATCCTCCACATTAATGAACTATTAAAAAACAATAATAATCTAAAAAAACAACTTTATAAGTTTTAATTTATTTTTGCCTCGAAATGCATGAAACTAGCATGTATTATTGTTCAGAAACTATATAATAATACTCGTTTTACCTTTTTTTTCTGATTGCAAACGCAATAGATATTTCGGGAAATACTGTCAAAGTTGGTATTTTGCACCGAATTTTCCGACGAAAGCAGAAAAACCAGTCAACGACGGGAGAAAAATGCTATGTAACGTGTTCAAAAAATGCTTATAACTCAAAAGACATTTTATTGATAAAAAAAAAAAAAAAATAGAAAATAGAAAATACAGATCGATTCCAAATCGCTTCCATTATCAGGTCTTCCAATTTTATATCATTCCGTTGAAAAATGAATTTGTAAATCTGTCAAAATGTTTTGCACTTGTTGAGAGAAGCAGTTAGGAATAGCCTTAAGCACTAGCAAAAGTCCTAAAATATTTGGAGCAAAGAAGTGATATTACGCCGAAAGGTCTTCTGTTTTTCAAAAATTTTCACAATCGGACAATCATTCATAGAAAATCTGAACTTTTTAAAAATAAGACAAAAGACTTAAAAAATATATAAATTAAACAAATTGATGTAATTAAACATTTTTATGTATACATAATATACACTAAGATTTGTTTTATTTTTGAAAATGCATCTTTTAATGTTTAACATAGTAAAATTAAAAATCTTTTAATTTGCTTTTTTAAAATTTATTGCTTGTTATTGATTTTTTTCTTAGAAGTATTGAACTGTGCAACGTAACTTTAAATATATTTATTGTTATCATTTTAAAAACATTCTTTTGTTTGTTATTCTAAGAGATGTTGAATTCAAGAATGCGACATATTTAAGCTATTTCATAGCTTTTATCGCGGGCTTTGAGCGAAGCGACCGAATCTAGAAATTCCGTAACGAGAAAACCTAACACTTACGTAACGAAAAATACCTAACACTTCGGCTAACGTCGTTTTAGTTCGGCAAACGTCGGCACGGTATCATTTGGTAGACTTCGGCAGACATTGACGCGGTATTTTTCAGATATTAGGATATCAAGTCTCAAACTTATGTTTCTTATGATCCAATTTTCATAGCGCGGCCAAATTTTGTTTGTTAATTTATTATGAGACAGTGTTAATTTTTGGTGGCAGGAGACCCCCCACCGTGAGGGTCGAAAAATTTAAAATGCTTATAACTCGCGATCTAACTTTCGTAGCGCGGCCAAATTTTGTTTGGTAATTTATTATGAGACATTGTTAATTTTTAATGACAGGAGACACCCCACGGTGAGAATCGAAAAATTAAAAATGCTTATAACTCGCGATCTAATTTTGGTAGCTTGGCAAAATATTGTTTGGTAATTTATTATGAGACAGTGTTAATTTTTGGTAACAGGAGACCCCCCAAGGTGAGGGTCGAAAATTTTAAAATGCTTATAATTCGCGATCTAATTCTTGCAGCACGGCCAAATTTTGTTTGGTAATTTATTATGAGGCAGTGTTAATTTTTGGGGACAGGAGACCCCCCAAGGTGAGGGTCGAAAAATTTAAAATGCTTATAACTCGCGATCAAATTTTTGTAGCGTGGCCAAATTTTGTTTGGTAATTGATTATGAGACTGTTAATTTGGTGACAGGAGACCCCCCACGGTGAGGGTCGAAAAATTAAAAATGCTTATAACTCGCGATCTAATTTTCCTAGCACGGCCAAATTTTGTTTGGTAATTTATTATGAGACTGTTAATTTTTGAGGACAGGAGCCCCCCCTCCCAAGGTAAGGGTCGAAAAATTTAAAATGCTTATAACTCGTGATCTAATTTTCGTAGCGCGGCCAAATTTTGTTTGGTAATTTAGTATGAGACAGTGTTAATTTTTGGTGACAGGAGAACCCCCCCGTGGTGACGGTCGAAAAATTTAAAATGCTTTTAACTCGCGATCTAATTTTTGTAGCGCGGCCAAATTTTGTTTGGTAATTTATTATGAGGCAGTGTTAATTTTTGGGGACAGGAGATCCCCACGGTGACGGTCGAAAAATTTAAAATGCTTATAACTCACGATCTAATTTTCGTAGCGCGGCTAAATTTTGTTTGGTAATTTATTATGAGACTGTTAATTGTTGAGGACAGGAGACCCTCCACGGTCAGGGTCAAAAACTTAAAATGCTTATAACTCGCGATCTAATTTTCGTAGCGCGACCAAATTTTTTTTGGTAATTTATTATGGGACATTGTTAATTTTTAGTGACAGGAGACCCCACGGTGAGGGAAAAAAATTTAAAATGCTTACAACTCGCGATCTTATTTTCGTAGCGCAGTCAGATTTTGTTTGGTAATTTATAATGAGGCAGTGTTACATTTTGGTGACAGGAGACCCCCCACGGTGAGTGTCGAAAAATTTAAAATGCTTATAACTCACGATCTAATTTTCATAGCGCGGCCAAATTTTTTTTGGTAATTTATTATGAGACTGTTAATTTTTGGTGACAGGAAACCCCCCACGGTGAGGGTCGAAAAATTTAAAATGCTTATAACTCACGATCTAATTTTCTAACGTGGCCAAATTTTGTTTGGTAATTTATTATGAGACAGTATTAATTTTTGGTGACAGGAGACCCCCCCCCCCCCCAAGGTGAGGGTCGAAAAATTTAAAATGCTTATAACTCGCGATTTAATTTTCGTACTGCGGCCAAATTTTGTTTAGTAATTTATTATGAGACAGTGTTAATTTTTGGTGACAGGGGACCCCCCACGGTGAGGGTCGAAAAATTTAAAGTGCTTTTAACACGCGATCTACTTTTCGTAGCGCGGCCTAATTTTGTTTAGTAATTTACTAGTTGTTACCCGTGACGTCGTTCACGTAGCATAAAAAAAAAAGATAAACGCTTTAATTAAACAAAACATTTCATTAACAATAATTTAAAATATGTATAACACATATCTTATACCAGGCTATTCAGTAGTTTTTTTTTTTTTTTTTTTTTTTTTTTTTTTTTTTTTTTTTTTATGGGGGACTTAAAGAACTCAGTCAAATAAATGGAAAATGTGTTAGATAATATTAAAGATCCCGAAAATGAAATAGAAACCATTTATACTATAGAAAACCTGTAACGCACCCCAATGTAACAGAAATCATGTTGTAGTGCATTTCAGAATTCCATATCAAAGAAAGAAAAATCATGTGTTAAACCTATAGGTAATAAAAAAATATCCAACATTTCCATAATACATAACTTCGCCGGCCCATTCTTTTCTGCATCTGTGAATGTGATCTATGTGCTTGTAAATATTCTAAATACAATGTTAAAATTTTGCTTAGTTAGAAAAAGTATAACGAAGATTAAAATTCACCTTTAGCAATTTCTAATAATAGACAGAAACGTACTTGAATTCTTTTGTACGGTCTTGTATACACTATATTGCCATTGATTATGGGACACTTGCGATTTTAGACATTTTACTAAATATCTAGAAAAATACATGAGGAATCATCTCGAAACTCTTAGTGTATAAATATAATAGCATACGTCATACATCTCCGTGAAGATTTTTTCCCGAAACTCCAAAGGGGACCGTCAACAAATTAAAAAAGAATGAATATCTTTTGAATAACCCTGTCAAAACTAATGTAGCAAAAGTGCTCAAATTCTAGATTGTGATTGAATGCCTTATTGTAATAAGCCTTGTTCATTTTTATGCAAATAGCATGCATACTCGCAGAGTAATTAAGGTTTTTATAAAAATGATCCTAAATTTTTCCAAGTTTTTTCCTTATAATTTTCAGAGTTTTTAATATAAAATATTTTTTTTTTCAGAACATATGACAAACAACATTGTACACAGTACCCTGTAATCAGAATTAATAAATAATAAAAATTGTATGAAAAATGAGTAGGTTTACTATATAATTTTTTACTGCGCATGCGTCAAAGATATCAAAATTTCATTTGCATATTATGTTAGTTAAATGTATAGAGCAACTTCTGTAAAAGTCTCAAAATCATAGCTTGAAAATTCTGAAAGTAATCGTCTATAGAAAAAGGACAAAATCCGTTGTCTCCAAAATGAAGCAAAAAAATGAGGGATTTTATCCAAATGCAGTAGTACATCCCATATTGTGGATTCTATATTGACACTAATCAATGGATATATGGATACAACCCCTCTTGTTTTTGCTTCATTTTGAGAATAACGGATTTTTGACTTATTCAATAGACGATTATTGTCAGAATTTTCAATTTATGATTTTGTGACTTTCACAAAAGTTGCTCTATACATTTAGCTAACATAATATGCAAATGAAATTTTGATATCGTTGACGCATGCGCAGTAAAAAATTATTTAGTAAACCAACTCATTTCTTATACAATTTTCATTATTTTTTAATTCTGATCACAGGGTACTGTGTGCAATGTTGTTTGTCATATTTTCTGAAAAAAATAATATTTTATATTAAGAACTCTGAAAATTATAAGGAAAAAACTTGGAAAAATTTGGGATCATTTTTATAAAAACCTTAATTACTCTGCGAGTATGCATGCTATTTGCAAAAAAATGAACAAGGCTTATTAAAATAAGGCATTCAATCACAATCTAGAGTTTGAGCGCTTTTGCTACATTAGTTTTGACAGGGTTATTCAAAAGATATTCATTCTTTTTTAATTTGTTGACGGTCCCCTTTGGAGTTTCGCGAAAAAATCTTCACAGAGATGTATGACTTATACTATTATATTTATGCACTAAGAGTTTCGAGATGATTCCTCATGTATGTTTCTAGATATTTAGTAAAATGTCTAAAATCGCAAGTGTCCCATAATCAATGGCAATATAGTGTATTACTTGATAATATTTATACGACCGCATATTTAGCTTAAATTATTCAAGCAAAAAACCCGATTCAAATTATTGAATTCATATTTCCGAGAATCGCTATTGCACAGGTGACCATATATCCAGTTTATTGTATAGTCCGATACATGATTTATTTAAATTCTACAAACATCTCTTATTATACCAAATGTAGCTGAACTTCAGGATGCATTAGCTTTCCTTAAAATACATACTATAATTGAAAAAGCTCTTCAGCAATCTTTTCTAATAGACCATACTTAGGATACAATATCTGAGATCTGGACACAGGTCCAAAATCTTTTATGCGTCTCTGTAAATGAACAACAAATGTGATGCAAATCATACTTTACTGCAAGCATATTAGTAAATTTCAGTATTTATCATTGTATTGATTATCTCAGTATATTAATTTCATCATGTTTGACATATTGCAACGCAATTAAAATACGCTGGGAATATTTTTTCCCCGTAGACTATTATATTACCGAACATTTTTCTGTTATCTTGTAAAAGAATGTTAAACCTTTTCACCCCATTTTCTACAGAAATCCTGTTTTAATGCACTTAAGAAACTGATATCAATTTCAATATTATTAAAATAACCTTAATAAAATAACATTATTAAAATATGCTGCAAATGGTTTTTCTTCACAGACTATGATATATTGAAATACTTTTGAGCTCACAGTACGCACACTATAAGTACTGTACTTAACATATTCGATAGTAACCATGTTCTTAAAAATGCATGTAAATTTCATTACATTTAAAATTATGTAACATTATCAAAATACACCACAAATGATTTTTTCGCCGTATATCATAATGTAAAGTCTCCTTTTGAGTGCTCCTGTGAATCAGCTATAATTGCTACCTGGTTCATTTTCAATGCCGCACATGCTATGGCAAATCTCAATAACGTATGTTATTTTCGTATGAATCCCACTATATTTACTCAAGTTGAAACACGGACAAACAAACGGCAGATCCCAGGCACTCGGCATCCGGTATACAGACAGGTTGAAGTCGTAAACATTTTTAGACCATGTTAGAAAGTGTCAAAAAGGGGGTAGTTTCCGTAAAACGAAAAAAAAAAAAACAGAATTTTTGAAAATTTAAAAATTTATACTTTGTTTCAGATATGACGTTACATTGATATTTTTTAAATTCTTAATGGAAAGTATTCCTGTGACGTCACAATTGGTTAAAAGTTGAATTTAATTTTATAGCCTCGAACCGAAAGAAAGAAAAAGGTTCATTTTTATTACGGATTAATATCTGGAAAAACTACTAAAATATTCATATTCTTGTAAAGTGTGAAGATATATTCTTGTGAAGTCTTCTAAGTGTAAAAGAAATTTTATATAATCGTCTGCGTGATATAAGAAGAAAAACTGTATTCCTCTGACGTCACAATTGGTAAAATCGCGGTTTTTAACCTTGAACCGAAAAACAGAATAGGGTCCATTTATTTATTTCATTTTCTTTTATCACGTGAAAATGTTTCAGTTGAACATTAATTACAGAAGAGAAATAATTATTCCGGTTTTTTTATTTTTTGGCAACGAAAAAAGAAAGATGATTAAATATTATGGAAATTTTTTCAATTTATTCTGTATGGAAAAATAGTGAAATGTTGAATTATTAAGAAAAACATTTGAATAAAATAAATAAAAATTAGCCTATGTTCATTTCAGACCAATAATCTATCTATATACAAAAATTCAAAGACATTAATCCATCCGTTTTGAAGCCAAGTTCATTCCAATTTTCGGACACACTTTCACATTTATAATATACTAGCAGTTACCCGTGACTTCGTTCACATTTTAACGAAGAAATAATTGATCAATCAAGCAAAAAATTTCGATGATGAAAAGCATGTGTAATTAACTTTTTATGGCGAATTTATGGTAAAAAACTTCTGATAAAATCCCTATTTGCTAATTTGTTGTTAAAATTTTCCTTTCAGCGATTAATACTAATAGATAGTAACATTCTTGAATTCTTTTGTTCAGCCCTGTAGTTTTCCAAGTGCCTTTAATACACGAAAGTATCTTTCTAATATTTAGTTCAAACAAAAATATTTCTTATTACTACCTAAATTACATTTTCAGAAATCATCATCCGAAGACAACCTTGTATCCAGTTCTTTGCGGGACCCTGTATATCATTTTATATATATACTACAAACATTTCTTAGTTTACTAAATGCAGTTCAAAATAAAAATGCATATTTTATTTAAAAACCATCTTTAAGTAAATTACGCTCATATTCAGTAACCTTTCCGAGATCTTTTGTGTAACCCTGTATATCTAAATTTAACTATTTATACTGTTACTATAACTATTTATACTATTTATACTATTATACTCTCCATTTAATATGCATACATTTAGCGAAACTTAAAAGCACATATCATAATTCAAAATGCATTTCATCCATGCAACAGTCATCATCCATCATACACAGTACTTCAAATAGAATATATAATATTTGAAATCTTTTGTGTGTCCCTGTAAATGCTATGCACTTCGTATTATGCATGAAATAACTAACATTAAGCCTCAGCAACGTATATCAATTTGATTATTACATGAAATCGTTTACCATAATTAAAATATGTCGGAAACTGTTCCTCCCTTTATTCTTATGCAATGGAATTCTGTGTAACCCCGTAAATGAATAATAAGTGTCCTTTTCACTACATACTTTATAAAATGCATATTTTAGTGCACTTTGTAAATGCATATAAATTTGAATATGTTTCACACGGTGTAACTTCGTTAAATTTAATTAAAACGATTTTCCCCATAAATGCCGTAATGTAAGGAAATTTTTCGACAATCCCTGTAAATAAACTAATCATGGTAGAAACTTAATTTTCAATAGGTATTCGTGCTAGGTAAACGTTAAGAACGTCCAAAAATTTCATGGAAATCGGAGCATATTTACGAAAGTTAGAAAGCGACCAGACAGACAGACAAACCGAAAGCATAATAACTTTTCAACTTTGTTCGAAAGTGTTAAAAACTCGACCCAAAAATATACTAATCAGTAGTTTTATTTTCCGCCTTTTCCCCACAAAAAAAATTCTTCCATTGATAATTATGAGTTTTGAATAAAAATATCTATTTGTATGTAACTTATAACTTATTAATTAATATAAGTAAAAAATATTTCTTATTCATTTTAAATATGACGTCATTATTTATCTCGCTCCATTAGCTACTGATATTCATACCCCTTATATTTTTAACGACTGCTATAAAGTACCTGTTTTATTTCAACTATGACGTCACATTTTCATAAGTGAACCATTTTATTAAAAATATAATTCTTTTTCATTCTTTTTACTTTTAATTGATGTCGCCATATTTTACACAAAAATTTCCATTAACTAAACAAATATCCTTGTTAAATATATTATAAAAAATACACCTTTTATTTTTATTTCAAACATGACGTCATATTTATTTTCTTTTAAATTATTTTTTCATAGTTTTTCGCGTGGAAGTTTTTTATTAAAAATTCATTGCCGCTGAAATATTATTATTCCAATTTTTTATTTTCTTGGCAACAGGAAAGGAAAATGGTTAAATTTTATCTGAAAAATGCCTATTGATTTTGTAAGAAAAATACTTAAATTTTGAATTATTAAGGAAAATATTTGAATAAAATAAATAAAAATTAGCCTATGTTCATTTCAGACCAATAGTCTATCTATATACAAAAATTCAAAGACATTAATCCATCCGTTTTGAAGCCAAGTTCATTCCAATTTTCGGACACACTTTCACATTTATAATATATATAAGGACTAGCTGTTACCCGTGACCTCGTTCACGTTGCATAAAAAAAAGATAAACACTTTAATTAAACAAAACGTTTCATTAACAATAATTTAAAAAAATATATAACATATATCTTGTACCAAGCTATGCAGTAGTTTTTTTTTTTTTTTTTTTTTTTTTTTTTTTTTTTTTTTAGGGGACTTAAAGAACTCAGTCAAATAAATGGAAAATGTGTTAGATAATATTAACGATCGCAAAAATGAAATTGCAACCATTTATACTGTAGAACACCTGTAACGCACCCCAATGGTACAGAAATCATGTTGTAGTGCACTTCAGAATTCCATATCAAAGAAAGAAAAATCATGTGTTAAACCTATGTAATAAACAAAAATATCCAACATTTCCATAATACATAACTTCGCCGGCCCATTCTTTTCTGCATCTGTGTATGTGATCTATGTGCTTGTAAATATTCTAAAAAAAATTTTAAAATTTTGCTTAGTTAGAAAAAGTATAACGAAGATTAAAATTCACCTTTAGCAATTTCTAATAATAGACAGAAACGTACTTGAATTTTTTTGTACAGTCCTGTATATTACGTGCAAATAATTACACGACCGTATATTTAGCTTAAATTATTCAAGCAAAAAACCCGATTCAAATTATTGAATTCATATTTCGGGGACTCGCTATTGCACAGGTGACCATATATCCAGTTTATTGTATAGCCCGATACATGATTTATTTAAATTCTACAAACATCTCTTATTATACCAAATGTAGCTGAACTTCAGGATGCATTAGTTTTCCTTAAAATACATACTATAATTGAAAAAGCTCTTCAGCAATCTTTTCTAATAGACCATACTTTGGATACAATATCTGAGATCTGGACACAGGTCCAAAATCTTTTAAGCGTCTCTGTAAATGAACAACAAATGTGATGCAAATCATACTTTACTGCAAGCATATTAGTAAATTTCAGTATTTATCATTGTATTGATTATCTCAGTATATTAATTTCATCATGTTTGAAATAGTGCAACGCAATTAAAATACGCTGGGAATATTTTTTCCCCGTAGACTATTATATTACCGAACGTTTTTCTGTTATCTTGTAAAAGAATGTTAAACCTTTTCACCCCATTTTCTACAGCAATCCTGTTTTAGTGCCCTTCAGAATTTGATATCAATTTCAATATTATTAAAATAACCTTGGTAAAATAACAGTATTAAAATATGCTGCAAATGGTTTTTCTTCACAGAGTATGATATATTGAAATACTTTTGAGCTCACTGTACGCACACTATAAGTACTATACTTAACATATTCGACAGTAACCATGTTCTTGTAAACCTTAAAAATGCATGTAAATTTCATTACATTTAAAATTATGTAACATTATCAAAATACACCACAAATGACTTTTTCGCCGTATATCATAATGTAAAGTCTCCTTTTGCGTGCTCCTGTGATTCAGCTATAATTGCTACCTGGTTCATTTTCAATGCCGCACATGCTATAGCAAATCTCAATAACCTATGTTATTTTCGTATGAATCCCACTATATTTACTCAAGCTGAAACACGGACAAACAGACGGCAGACCCCAGGCACTCGGCATCCGGTATACAGACAGGTTGAAGTCGTAAACACTTTTAGACCATGTTAGAAAGTGTCAAAAAGGGGATAGTTTCCGTAAAACGATAAAAAAAACAGAATTTTTGAAAATTTAAAAACTTATACTTTGTTTCAGATATGACGTTACATTGATATTTTTAAAATTCTTAATGGAAAGTATTCCTGTGACGTCACAATTGGTAAAAAGTTGAATTTTATAGCCTCGAACCGAAAGAAAGAAAAAGGTTCATTTTTATTGCGGATTAATATCTGGAAAAACTACTAAAATATTCATATTCTTGTAAAGTGTGAAGATATATTCTTGTGAAGTCTTCTAAGTGTAAAAGAAATTTTATATAATCGTCTGCGTGATATAAGAAGAAAAACAGTATTCCTCTGACGTCACAATTGGTAAGATCGCGGTTTTTAACCTCGAACCGAAAAACAGAATAGGGTCCATTTATTTATTTCCTTTTCTTTTATCACGTGAAAATCTTTCAGTTGAAAATTAATTGCAGAAGAGAAATAATTATTCCGGTTTTTTTATTTTTTGGCAACGAAAAAAGAAAGATGATTAAATATTATGGAAAATTTTTCAATTTATTCTGTACGAAAAATAGTGAAATGTTGAATTATTAAGAAAAATATTTGAATAAAATAAATAAAAATTAGCCTATTTTCATTTCAGACCAATAATCAATCTATATACAAAAATTTAAAGACATTAATCCATCCGTTTTGAAGCCAAGTTCATTCCAATTTTCGGACACACTTTCACATTTATAATATACTAGCTGCTACCCGTGACGTCGTTCACGTAGCATTAAAAAAAGATAAACGCTTTAATTAAACAAAATGTTTCATTAACAATAATTTAAAACATATATAACTAACACATATCTTATGGGAGGCTATGCAGTAGTTTTTCTTTATAGGGGACTTAAAGAACTCAGTCAAATAAAAGGGAAATGTGTTAGATAATATGAACAATCGCGAAAATGAAATTGCAACCACTTATACTGTAGAACAACTGTAACGCACCCCAATTGTACAGAAATCATGTTGAAGTGCATTTCACAATTCCATATCAAAGAAAGAAAAATCAATTTATCTAGGTAATAAAAAAATATCCAACATTTCCATATTACATAACTTGGCCGGCCCATTCTTTTCTGCAGTTATGTATATGATCTATGTGTTTGTAAATATTCTAAATACAACGTTAAAATTTTGCTTAGTTAGAAAAAGTATAACGAAGATTAAAATTCACCTTTAGCAATTTCTAATAATAGACAGAAACGTACTTGAATTCTTTTGTACAATCTTGTATATTACGTGCAGATATTTATACGACCGCATATTTAGCTTAAATTATTTTTAAAAAAAACGATTAAAATTATTCAATTCATATTTACGGGAATCGCTATTGCACAGTTGACCGTATATCCAGTTTATTGCATAGTCCGATACATGATTTATATAAATTTTACAAAGATTTAAAAAAATTCTACCCGAAAGTGCATTTTTAAAGTGATTTTTATTTATATTTTCAGAATTGAACAATTTTAAGAATTAACACACAAAAATATATTTTTTTTTGATTAGTTGACCTTATCTTACTTTCTAAGAATGATAAAAAGTATTTTTCATTGATCATTACTTCATTTACGATATGGATAAATTTGCGTTATAAATTATGAATATTTTCTAGGCATTTAATATTTAACCTTTAAAAAAACTTATTTCATTTTAATATTAAATATTTATATTAACCCCGCTCAGACGATAAACTTAATTTTCTTTAAATAATAACTTTTGATATCATAATTCAATCTCATTTCATTGCAATATCAGAGCATATTTATTTATTTTTAATATGTGACGTCACAGTCGTCTCTTTTTAGCACTTACTCAAAATTACATTGTGTTATTAAAAATGAAAACTTGAAAACTTATACTTTGTTTCAAATATGACGTTACATTGATATTTTTAAAATTCTTAATGGAAAGTATTCCTGTGATGTCACAATTGGTAAAAAGTTGAATTTTATAGCCTCGAACCGAAAGAAAGAAAAAGGTTCATTTTTATTACGGATTAATATCTGGAAAAACTACTAAAATATTTATATTCTTGTAAAATGTGAAGTTATATTCTTGTAAAGTCTTCTAAGTGTAAAAGAAATTTTATATAATCGTCTGCTTGATATAAGAAGGAAAACAGTATTCCTCTGACGTCACAATTGGTAAAATTGCGGTTTTTAACCTTGAACCGAAAAACAGAATAGGGTCCATTTATTTATTTCATTTGTTTTATCACGTGAAAATCGTTCAATTGAAAATTAATTACAGAAGAGAAATAATTATTCCGGTTTTTTTATTTTTTGGCAACGAAAAAAGAAAGATTATTAAAATATTATGGAAAATTTTTCAATTTATTCTGTATGAAAAATAGTGAAATTTTGAATTATTAAGAAAAGTATTTGAATAAAATAAATAAAAATTAGCCTATGTTCATTTCAGGTCAATAATTTATCTATATACAAAAATTCAAAGACATTGATCCATCCGTTTTGAAGCCAAGTTCATTCCAATTTTCGGACACACTTTCACATTTATAATATATATAAGGATATAAGGATTATGAGACAGTGTTAATTTTTGGTGACAGGAGACCCCCCCCCCACGGTGAGTGTCGAAAAATTTAAAATGCTTATAACTCGCGATCTAATTTTCGTAGCGCGACCAAATTTTGTTTCGTAATTTATTTAGCTATTGCATAGCTTTTATCGCGGGCTTTGAGCGCGGTGACCGAATCTAGGTATTCCGTAACGAAAAAAAATCCTAACACTCCGGCTAACGACGTTTCAGTTCGGCAGACTTCGGCAGACATTGACGCGGTATTTTTGCATAAGTTGATAAAAAATGCTATGCAATAGCTTTACCGCGGCAGTCCCCGAATGCCACACACATTTTTTTAATACAAAATTTCTATTCTCGGATATCGAAATTTTTGATATCCGAGATATTGCCGGTCCCAATTAGCTAGGGTAATTGAGGTTGCATTGTATTTGATAACCAGTGTTGAATCAAGGAGGTAAATAAGATGTATCTCCAGCAGTTTTGAGATTTTGTATTTTTAATGGTCAAAAAGCGCTATTCATTCCTCCCTCCTTACGGAGCCACACCCAGAAAAAAAGTTTTGTTGAATCAACAAAAATTTATTTGGTCCAACATATGTTTTCGTTTAAGTATGGCTCAATGAAAATTTTGTTTGAACAAACAAATATATATATATACATATTGTTGATTTTTTTTTAATTTTCTGTCCACAATTTCCATCCGAAACGCCTAAAAACGTAATAACGTCATTAATCTTTCTCAATTTGAAAAGTTTTTATTATTCAAAAATTATGTCAATCCTTTATAGCTATATAAGTAAATTAAACAAAATTACGTGCGAGAGTAATGGTTAACTCACAACAATTTCAATTTTACAAAAATAACAAATTGAAAATTACAAATTGAAAATACAAGACTTTCGAAAGACTCAAATAAAATTGATGAAATTTTATAAGAGTGTTAATAATATTTTTTTGTGTGACTAACAAAACCGATTTTTTTACTTTAAATGAAAAATTTGCTTAAAACAACCAAAATATACTCAACAAAACATGTTTTGTAGTTTTAATCAATTCTTTTTCCTGGGTGCACAGAAACTACATAACGAATAAAAGTGTTTCAATTCAAAATCGTTGATAAAGGCTGAAGACTTTAGAGGTCTGCACGGGCCGAAATTTCCAGGTCCGACCCCGGCCCGAAACTTAAAATTTTAGCCCGGGCCCGGCCCGAACCAAAGACATACTGGCCCGACCCGGCCCAGCCCGAGAGTTAAAATTTCGGCCCGAACCCGGCCCGGCTCGGGTGAATTTCTACAGAACATTGATCTTTACTCTAACGGAAGAGTTCTGACCAAAAAAAAAAAACTTTTCTTAGTCTTTTATTTTCTTCCATGTTTATAATCTCTATTTATGCAGAAATGTCATAGGCTGCGATATTTACGCTTATGTAAATGTTTCAGTTATGATTAGTATTATTAATACAAAAAAAAAAATAAAACATGGTATATGATAAAATTAAACTCTTTTAAGACACTGAAAAAAAATACGTTTCTTTCTTAGTAGATGTAAATGTTTAACATATATATTTTTTCGCGTATTGTTGTATTCATTTTACATGAATGAACAGTTTAAAAGAAATTTGCAGTTTTCAGTTTAAACAAAAATTCCATCATAATCATGTTTTTTTTTTTTTTTTTTTTTTTTTTTAATCCGTTAAATTTTTTTTAAGACGCCTAGTGATCTACGATTCTTTAAAAAGAATAAATTCTAATGTTTAATTGTAGAATAATTACGACTTAAATGTATATGTCTATTTTACAAAAAATTTTGGATCAGGCCAAACTTTACTGATTTATGAACAATGATCCACGTCGAGAAAAGGATTTTCATACGGGAAGATTCAACAGGAACTGATTATTTAGGTCCGTGAAGACTAGGAAGAACAAAATTAGTCTCGGCTTCGTATGGAAAAAATAGGTTAGATTCGGCCCGGCCCGATATTCCAGGAAAAAAAATTAAGGCCCGAGCTCGGCCCGGCCCGAAGGCCTTTAATGAAAATCGGCCCGGGCCGGGCCTTCGGGCTGAGGCCCGACCCGTGCAGACTTCTAGTAGCCTTCATTAAACTTTAATGCTTATTAATTTCAATAGCCGTCTTAATTTAGTAAAAAGAAAGATTCCTACTTTATTTTTGATTTACTTAAGGTTTGCGAAAATACAATATAACTTCTTCCGAGTCTCAACGATTCTGAAAATTCTTCTGATAGCTATAGAAAAAGATCCAAAGTAAGGATTTCGAGATGCTATCAATTCTCAAGTACATGCTGTTGTAAAATAAGCATTAATATTAAAATGACTAGTATTAACTATATCATACATGAAAAAAAAATCATAAAAATGATTTATAAAATTTTACTACTGAATTAGATGCTGATAATAAGTACAACGATACCAGATTTTCATACAGACTGTACATTATCAATCAATCGTCGAAATTCTTTCTCTCCTAAATTTTATAATAACCTCTTATACCATTCTTGGGTAGTGTAGCACACACTTTGTCATATAGGAAATATTTTATAACTACCGGCGACGGTGAAATGGGGGAATTCAGTGGAACAGTATCCCGTTCCCCATCGAATTAAATATATTATAACAGGGGTGAGGGTAATACTAACTTCTACAAATTTGGGACCGAAGCGGTAATTGAAAAAAAAAAAAAAAAAAAAAAAAAAAAAAAAAAAAAAGAGGTACATCAAAATGCATTGGCTCAGAATCAACTGGAAGGTTAGCGCTTGGTCTTTGGGATCAATAAAATCACTCTAAATTGAATTGGCTTAGGATAAACTAGTTCGGATCAATAAATAGCATGCTAAACTAGTTTATACTATTGGCGTTAGGATAAGTTTGTTTGGCCCAAGAAAAACTAATTTATTCTAAGGGCTTTAGGATAAACTAGTTTAGTCTAGGAAAAAATAGTTTATCGTATGCGAGCTAGGATAAACTAGTTTTGCCTACCAAATTTTCTTTGGTTTAAAATCAGGTTTAGCTGGTAACACACACACACACACATAGTATATATATATATATATATATATATATATATATATATATATATATATATATATATATATATATATGTATGTATATATTACAAATATACATACCATAAATGTTTTTATTTATTTTCATTTATGTATTTTCGAAATGGCTATACGGTGGATTATAGATTTTCTATTTCTCCCATAGTAAAAAAAAAATTACAATAATAAAAAACAGTCTGTATCTTTAAAAGTGGAAATTTTTATTAATTTTATCTGATAACAATAGTACAATTTTCATTCTCCAGTTTCAGTAGTAAAATGAATTTACATTATGTTACATTTGAAATTTATCCAATCTAATAAGGCACCAATACTATTTTTATAACTTTTTTCTCGTTTTACAAGTTTTTATTAGTGCTCATTTTGTCGAAAATTTTCTATCTGTGTCTTTTCTTAGAAATGCCATTCATCGGTTCTTACAAAACGAAATTACAGAAGCATTCTGACGCGCAAATGCAATCAGTGCATTGACCAATGCAATGAAACAAAGTGTGACAAGCAGAGAGTGCTCGATGTTGCCATAACCTATAATAAAGTTCTGAGACAAAAGAGTCATTCTTTTACGCTAGAAATATGCTACGCTTATATGTGTGTTGGAAAAGGAAGACAGAAGTGCGATAGTTTGATATGAAATTAAGTTTACTTACGAATGTCAGATGCAATAAATAATAACAATTTAGGGAGAGCTGTGAAAGCAGAGACGCGCTCTGAACATAACTGCATTTCTGTTTGGACGAAACTTCGGAAGTATTTTCATATAAATGTTTTTAAAGGTATACTTCATCATATTTATTGTTGTAAGAAACAGAGAAAGAGCTCTTATTAAATATCCATAAAATATCAGAGAAAATTACGAATACAATAGGAGAGACTTGGGTGGGTTGACCCCTTTTTTACAAAAGGATTTTTTATTTTTTAAATTCTAAAATTAAAATAATGTTTCATATATAGTTTTTAACTCACAGGCTATCATAACCTGAGAGCTTATGTGCCCGCCTATTCTGTATGTATGTGCGTTCGTTCATGCGTATGTGCGTAACGCGATAATTCATGTAAAAATTATCCGAAAAACTTGAAATTTTCTACATAGGTGTATCCTGATAAGGAGCTTATTTGATTAGTTTTTGGAGTTCATTCGATATGCATAAGAGGAGAAACGGGGGCTCATGCCCCTTTCCTTCATTCATATAAATGGATTTTTCATGCAAAATTATCAGTTTTCTTTCAAAATTTAGAAATATGATCATTCTGATGAGGCGCCTCCATGATTGGTATTAGGTGTTCTTTGGATAAGTATAAACAGGGGGAACGAGGATTCTAATGCCCCTCCCCTTAATTTATGTTAATGGGTTTTTCATGCAGAATTATCATTCAAATCTCTGAATAGTTTTGGATGTTTAATGATTAAATATAAAAGAGGGGAAACCCCGATTGAATTATATAAATGGGTTTTTATTAAGAATTTTCCGATTTGCTCTGAATTTTGGATACAGATTTTTTATATAATAAAGCCTGTCTCTGATTAGTTTAGGGGGCTCAACAATTAAGTATAAAAAGGGATATGGGGGAAACTGTTTCCCCTCCTTATTTTTTTTCGAACAGAATTATTCTTGAAAATATAAAACTGTAATGTACAATTAGTATGCGAAGCCTGTGAGCTCAATGCCATCAGTTTAACTGGGCAATATTCTTTTTATTTCATTATGCAATCAGTTATCAAAATAAAATTTTAAGAAAGTAATAGGTCAAGGTTTTCCAAGTATGGGAGGCTTGACTCTCTTTACTTAACATGGAAATATTTATTACGAAAAACGAAATTTGTTTTATAGAAGTTAAAAATTGCACGTCAAACGTAGCAAAAGAAGTACGTTCGTATTATAACTATTTTTATAAATATTCAGATCTTGATGCAATCGCTGTTAAATTCTTATGCAAAAATGCATGAATACAAAATATGGTATGATTATAAATCTTAAATGTTGTAATATGCATCATTACCTCTTATGGGATATCATAGAATTAATTACGTATGATTTGATTTAGCAGAATGACGAAAGCTTTTATTATTATCTTTTTAATTTCTTATCCGTTTTCATAAAGTTTAAAATGACTCGACAAAATTCTCCAAAGATAATATAAAATGAAACTTTAACTTATTTATTTAGTAGATTTCCTCTGTTTTAAGCGGACAGACGAAGAGACTAGGTGACGATTATAAGTGCTGCATATTTACCTAAATACATTTCTCCATAGAGCGTAATGTAATGGAATATTTTACAATGCATACGCACAATCGGATCATATCAAGATCAATATTGCTAATCAAAGTATTTCCGTTATCAAGATAAATATTGATAAACAAATAATATCCGCAATATTTTTATAAAAGACCAAAAATAAAAAATCATCTGATGACAGGTATATTGAAAGAAGGTGGTCTAATAAAATGGAAGTCTTACAATAGGAATTTCTATATTCTATTGTTTATTATTTTGCAGAACGTCTTACTGCAAATTTTAGCTAATCTAGTGGAATTTGAATGAATGACTATATTTTCCGTAAAATTAAAAAAAAAAAGAGAGAGCTTTGTAAACATGAATAAAGCATCTCGAGATCACAGGTATAATGAGAGCAAGTTTACTAATTAAATAAAGTCAAATAACGTAAATTATTTTATACTATTGTTTTTATTTTTATTTTGTAAAAGTTCCGCGAGATCACAGGTATAATGAGAGCAAGTTTACTAATTAAATAAAGTCAAATAACGTAAATTATTTTATACTATTGTTTTTATTTTTATTTTGTAAAAGTTCCGATTTCGAGTTCTAGGGAATTGAAGGAAAACTGAATAAGACTTTCTAATTTGCGTAAAAAAATTAAAAAATGAGCTTTGTAAACAAGAATTAAAAATCATGAGATCACGGGCATAATAAAAGCAGGTGCTCTAATAAAATGGTCATCACAGAACGTGAATTATTGTATCCTATTGAGCTTTATTTTGTAAAACGTCCTGTTTCTAACTTTAGGTAACCCATAAAAGCCTTAATGAATGCATATAATTTACGGAAAAAGTTAAAAAATGAGCTTTGTAATCAAGAATAATAAATTACGAGATCGCAGGTATAATGAAAGCAAGTGCTTTGATAAAATGACAAATCGTCTGATTCTAAATTATAGGGAACTCAAAGTAGACAGAATGAGTGCATATAATTTTCATAAAAGTATTAAAAAAGAAATTTGTAAGCAAGAATAACAAATCACAAGATCACATGTATAATGGAAGTAGGTGCTCCAATAAAATGATAATCATAGAACGGAATTATTTTATCCTATTGTTTTTTTTTATTTTGTGAAACGTCCAATTGTAAATTATAGAAAATGAAAGGATACAGAATTAATGCCTATAATTTACGTAAAGATAAAAAAAACTTTGTAAACAAGAATAAAAAAAATTATGAGATCACAGCAATAATGAAACATCCTCTGATTCCAAATTCAAGAGATCTCAAAAGCAACTGAATGAGCACTTATTCTCGCTAACAAGAATATTTCTATTGATTGTTCGATAGTGGAGGGTAAATAAAATATTTATGCATAATTTATTCTGATATTTTAAAAAATCAACTTATAAAGTTTCTTTTAATGTTGTCTCACTAAAGCTGACACTCTCTCTGCGCGTGACGTCTGCAAGAATAATGACATGTTCAGTATATTGCTAAGAGATACATGGTGTGTCGTAAATTCGTGCAAACTTTAAAAATCTATAATAAAAGAAATAATGTTCGGAAAAAAAATTCGGTTTGCGCGAGCAGGATCAGACGGATTTTGGATTTTTTTTCCATGTATAATAAAAAAATATTCTAAAAATAACCGATAGAGGGCGCTCACACGCCATGTTGGGACATTTTATGCAAATCAGGCAAGCACAAATAAAAAGTGCAACAATTCAAAATAACATGACATTGTGCATTTATTATAAAGTAGTAAAAGATGCTCAACATGCGAAACTTTCACGATGCTATATTTGTGGATTTATAATACTTGTACAAAAGTTTAACCACCAGGCTCGATCTCGTAACGTTAGCATGCTGTCGATATTGAATGACGAATCCATTTCCAGCTAAGTGTTTTATTGCTAACCTGATTTGCATAAAAAAACCCAATATGACGCTTGAGTGCCCTCTATCGGTTACTTTTGGAATAATTTTTTTTATATATCGAAAAATAATTTAAATTCCGTCTAAGCATACTTGAGCAAACCGAAAACGTTTTCGAGCATTATTTTTTTTATTATGGAATTTTAAAGTTTGGACGAATTTATGGTGCACCCGGTATTCGACAACAGTTTCAATTGTGTTTTTGATTTTGTCATTTCATTGCACAATATTTGTTTTATTTTTTTCAACACACAATTGGATTGATTTAATAAAACATTGCGTAACTATCTTTTATTTTCAAATGTTATAGGTTTTTAGTTTTTACATTTGTAATAATATTATTATTTATTTCCTGTATTGCATTTTCTGTCAAATATTCTAATTGGCGACATAGGTGTTGGTTTAACAGAAATATACGTTAAAATTAATTTACTTTAGGAAAAATTGAATTTCATTTATATACTATAATTAGAAATTTGAATATTGAATAATATAGAGAAGTGTACATAACGAAGAAACTAGTCGTTGGGGGGGGGGGGGGGGCACAGTAATACTTACCCATCATGGATATGCATAATATAAAATATGAAAATAAAAAATGTGTAAACTATTTGAAAAATGCATCAGAAATCCAAAATAAAATGTAAACGTATATTTAAATATTTTTAACACGTAATAACTCTCTATTCATGAATTTCTAATGAACCAATTTCGATAAATTGTATAAAACGCCAAATTACTCAAGCAGTATCGAATTGCGTAAAAGAAACATCCTTATAACTCCAATAATAATAATCATATTAACTAACAGTTTACTGTTCCGAATTAAACATCTCATTTCCAATTAAAATATTTCTTTGAATTGAAATTTGAGTGAAATACAGGGTCATGCAAAATCGAAGAATGTGAAAAGCAGAATTACAAATATCTCGGAAACTAATCATCCGATCGACATTGTTCTTTATATAAAATTTGTGATTATTGTTTTTTACGTCCAGTTCTTAAAATAAAAAATTTCAAAAATTTATATCTACCTTTCATCAGAACGATCTATTCGAGAGTCCGAAAAAATAGTTCCGGATAATCGAGGTTACTGATATTAAATAGGCTTCGTTCCATTTTTATATACTAACTACTTACAAAATTTTAAGTCTTCATCTCAATTTGTTTGGGAGATAGAGCGTTTACAGACACGCAGACATACGAACGTAAATTTTTTTCTTAAAATATGTTTTTCGGAATCTCCAGTATCTGAAACGTGTAAATCCGCCAAAAAATTTTTTCTATTTTCAAAATGATTGCAAAACTTAACCCTACACTATGTATGATGGGTAAGTAAAATGAATTTACTGAGCTAAAGTTAAAATATACAATAATCTTTAAAAGAAAGAAAAAAAATACGTATATTCAAATAAATTAAAAATTTTAAAAAAGATCACGAAAACACATAAAGAAAAAACAATGTTAAGAACTTCATTGCCACCTGAAACAAACAAATAACAACTTGGAAACTAATTTTCTGTGAAATAGAATATTGAGTCAAAGGAATTCGCTTTTGTACTTCTATCAACAATGAGAGTCCCAAGGTGTACTTTCTCTATTTCCGGTCGGAATCAGTCACCGGAAGTGACCTTAAGAACACTCGCCTGTTCGTAGATGGCGCTTCCGTCGACTGATGAGATGTTGGAAACTTGCTCTTTTACTTTTAGTTCTCAAAAAATCTTTAATCTGCCAAGTACTAAAATTGGGTTGAGTTTTTCATTTTCCATAGGGAATTCTGATTCTTTTTTTAGCTGATTCATTGATCTACGCTAAGCATTCTTTAGGAATCTATTTTTTTATTCTACTTTTTTCTTTATTGCTTTTTTATATACTTTTTGAGTAAGGTGATATTACGGATGTTGTTCTGTAAGATTCTTATGTTCACCAGGAAAATTTTAACAGAAAGACAATTTGTCACTGCATGCGACGAAGTAAAATTGAACAGGATATATTAGAGAAGTGAGAATAGAATTTACATTTTGATTTTCTGAATTGCGGAAAAAAATCCCTCATTTTTTAAAATTTATGTAAAATTAAATATATATATAAGAAATTAATTAATTTTTCTCCCACCAGATTTTTTAACATTATTTATTCATTCATTTTATGTACTTTTTTTTGCAATCTTGATTTTCTTTCACAATTAATATTGATTAATTTATTACATAGGAACATGCAAGGCCATTCTATTAAAAAATTCTTTAAAATTCCAATTGTCTTTAAAAGCAACTAAATTTTAAAAACTTTTTAGAAGTTACATTTTTCTTGTCGACGTGTTTTCCTTATGGAAAGTTTTATGTAACTTTTGGTTATTAAATATGTTCAAGAGGGGGGGAGGGAATTTTTCACAGCATGCAAAAAAGCAAACTTCAGTCGTCAATGTTATATAAAAAGAGTTTAGGTGTTAAACATTGTTTTATTTTAAAAAAAAACTGAATTTCTTTAACTTTTAAACAAACATTTTTAAAATTTTAAAAAGTATATTTTTTTAAGATACGTATTTCCTTTCGAGCGATATTTCTTTATTGTATTTTTTCATATATACCCTGAATAAAATCATAAGGTTCATTTATCCTAGAAATTTATTACAGACACATTTAGATATGCACGAAAAAATAATGAAAGTGGTCCCGGTGTAATAACTCAAAGTGCTAATATTACGGGTAATCGTGATAGAATCTGGTAAGGTGACGGTGATCTTAATTTTTTTTTTCTTTTTTTTTTTTTTTTTAAATATTTATCATCGCGATATGAAATTTCGTACATATATACATTTTACCTAGAGCATATAGCCTTCAAAAAATTTCCAATCTTATAAAAATTTTTCAATTAAAAAACATTTTTTAACGAAATTTTAAAATACGTCTCTTAATTTTTTGAAAAATTTTCTTGCTTTTGCATTTTTATCACTTAAAACTCTATTATAAACAAATTTGTGTAAGTTTTTTAACACTCTTGAATGGTTAATATTTTACAGAGTTTTTTCTCAATTTCATATCGATTTTCTTCAAAATTTCGCTTTTTAATAAGTAAAAAAATCAAATTTGACTATCTTAATGAAGACGAATTTTGAAAAGCTTACACAGTTTCTTTTTAAACAATATCAGGATACTTCCCTATAATTTCCTAAATACTGAGGAAAAATTATGTCGCAAGGAGCATTTAAAAAATCTTAAAACGCTGAAAAATTAGTTTTGAGAAAAACAGATTTAAAGTATATAAATACGCTTACCTTTATTATTTATTTCTTAAAATCTTCATAGATAATATTTTAATAAGAAAAAAACTGTTTTGGTACTGTTATACTAGAGAAATAGACTTTTTTGCGACGATTTTGCTAAAATAAAGGTCCACTCTCCCCTTAAATGACATCTACTAATTCAGCGCAGACGGACTAAGAGTCATCCTGATGTACAAACAATAGCAAGAAGCTGATTTGTTCAGTTGTATTGTATATCATATCGCTTGAAGAAGCACATAAGAAACAATAAGTATCTAAAATTTGAGAATAAGCTATGTGATCTAAAGACACTATATGGGCCATTTTTATCCTTCGCTTACATTTCATGGTAACGGGCTTGAAATTTGAAATAAAACTATTAAAATGAACTAGTTTGTATATTTTCTAACATAGATAATAATTTACATACCTTCTAGGACTATTTAGTAAACTTACTTAGCACCTTACATTTCATCGCTTACAAATATGGTAACAGATTTGACAAGTAACGGACCTGACATTTCAAATAAAACGATTAGAAATAAACTAGCTTGTATAATTTCTAACTTAATAATACACATACCTTCTGAAACTATTTAGTTAACAATATTTAATTACAAAAATGCAAAAATCATTATTTTAATATTAAAATTTACGACAGCGAAAAAAAAGATACCAACTTTGATGAAAGCTTAATCTTGCCACTATTACATTGCTTCACAATTGAAGAGTAAAAAATGACAAATAGTAGTTGCGTGAAAAGTTTAACTATATCGCCGAATATTTGCTGCTAACTTTAGGCAGAATTAGAAACATATTTTGACTAAAATAATCACAAGGTAACAGACTTGACGCAAAATGAGGGACAAAATATTTTTTAGTAATCTTTCATATATTTCTTAGAGAAAATATCTCTTGTAAAAATTTTTTTTTTATTTTTATTGAACACTAACAGTTCATATTTAAAATAATTAAATCTCTTTATTTAAAAAAGTTAAATTAGATTTTTTTAAAATAACAGTTAATTACATAAAATTTGGAATGGGAAAGACATTTTTGCTTAGTATCAAAATTTTAAAGATTTATATCTCCAAAATTTTGATTGATTTTTTAAATTTTTCCTGTTAGAAATGTTCAATATAGTCTTCTTTAGCTAATGCATAGCTGAAATCGAACTTTAAATATTAATTTATGTTTGAATTTTCTTCTTTTTACTCTTGGACAGCATATGTAAGCGAAATTTGAAAATGACCCACATTTATTAGGGAATATTTTGTTTATTACATAAAGTTGTAGTGCACTTCATGCATTTTAAAAATGTTGTCGAAGATTTTGGATGTGTTTCCGAGGTAGTTTGTAGTTAAAAATACGCAGCACGATAAATATTCCGGGATAATAACGCCATTCATTAGCGTAATTACTACGGTTGCTTTTTTCAGTGCTAGAACTACATTCAAAGAGGTTATTTTTATTATTATTTTATGCGCGAGACAGCATTACTGTCATTAATAAAAACGATAAAAGATTTTCAAAAAAATCATATTCTAATTGCTTGCTGATTATTTCTTGTCAGAAAAATAATTTATCAAAAGTTAATTAGTGCATCCTGATCTCATAATAGCAAATAATAGGCATTTGTAGATTTCTAGTGCCATAACGTTTGAATCTTTAGAACTGGGCAATTTATATGTCATCTTATTTTATAGTTTTGTTTACATGACGTTAAAACCATGGGGCCATTACTTTTTGCAAATGCATATCTGCTAAACTATTCCTTCTTGCATAAATAGTCAATAAGCTACTGTATCAAATCCTGTATTTGTTTGAAAAAACATCTCAAACTAAGGCATTAAAATTTGTAGAACTTTAACGAGGCGTTATTAACCCCTTGACACCTTTGATATCAGGAAGTTTATAAACAGATATACTCGAAAACTTAAATGTAAATTGCTTTAAAAATATTTTCCTCTGTTCTGTAACTGAAAAAATTAGCGGAGATGTAAATAAAATTTTAAATTTCTAAAAGCGAGAAAAAACAATGTTTAAACGAAATTTACAATGGTGAATCATTAATAAATTGAAGTTGTTTATCAAATAGGAAGAAAATTAAATTCCAAAAAAAATTATGAATGTCAGTGATAAAAAACACTTAAATAGACAAAAAATGCGAAAATTCTTTTAATTAAATACAACTTGCTGTGTAAATTTCAAGTTTCAGCACCCTTGCTCAATGTCAGGACCTTTAGTTTATTAGCGAAACGCTTTGCTTCAAAGCCATGATGTAGAGGAACCACGTTGAAATTAAGGTTCTCTTTTACAATATAAATCGGAAAACGAACTAATGGCATTAGTAACTGACTTATTCAGTTTTGGTATAGGAACTCTGTGACAGACAGAGGACAGAGACGAACAGGGTTTCGTCAAATGAACGAAAACCTAAAAAGGTTATATGCTGCTGACGACTGGCTTTTTTGCTAATCTTTCAACAGATTAATCATGGAAAATGAAAAATTTGAAGTTACTGTAAAACAAATAGATCGAAATGTAATTTGTCAGAAAATTGTTCGACAAATCGCGTTAGAAAGGTAAATAATTCTATTTTCCTGGACATAAATTTCCAATCTTATGATTATGTCGTTTTTCAAAAACTGTAATTCAAAACTTGGCACACTTCACAATAGAGTACCACGGCAAAACCTTCAAAATTTTGCTTTTTAAATGAAATGGATTAAAGATTTTTTTTTTTTTGAAGTAAAATAATGCCATATGAATGGTGTCGATGTGAGCAATATTTGGCGATTTATCCCATCACAAAGTTAACATAAAAGTACCCTATTTACTGAGTACCAGTATAATGAAGATAGTCTTTAATATTTTTTCAGGTTTGTGTGTTTATTTTGGAAAAGTTGATCTAATAAAAAAATAATCCAGTTTACCCGTTTTTTTTGGCCAAACAGTGTTAATTATTTCCCAGCATCGCATAATTTTAAATTTTACACTATTGGAACGGCAGAGTTTACTTTAAAATGTAAAATATTTAAAAACTGGATTCTAATTTTTCGACTTTTTAGGGTTTTTTTAAATCAAATCACACGATTATGAAACAATAGTATATGAATACTTTTTATCAATTATTTCAAATTTTAAAGAATAACCACGATTCCTACCCACGGTGAGCCCTAAGGACAAGTGGTTAGACTAGTTTATGTGTACCATGCGATGTGTTAAAAAATAGAAAATTTAAAAATGCGTGCCATAACAAAAAACGCATTTCCAGCTTTTATTGTTCATAAAAAATGATGCAAACGAATTATTTTGTATCTCTCTTTAAATAAATGATTAATGCCATGAAAATGATATTCTATAGTAAGCAATTTCTAATGCACCTCAACGATATGCATTATTATGAATATATTTGAAACACTGTAACATCATTAGCACATACTGCAAATGATTTTTCTTCCAAAGAACGTAACATAAATGAATTATTTTGAATGTTCTTAAATGAATTATAAATGCTACGGCAGTAAGTATTATTTCTATTAGGTTTGAATACCAAAAATAGTATAGTAATTCTTAGTAACTTATATCATTGCATCCGATTATATTACATGAGGTTAACTCATAGATATACAAACCTAAATCATAAACGCTTAAATTGCGTTGGAAAGTGTTAAAACAATGATCATATTTATTTTTTTTGAATGAAGAAACAACCTCGTGCTCCTCAAAAATTATACATAAATAAATAAATAAATAAATAAAGTTTTCTTTTTTCAAGCTCTGGTATTATAATTCAAAAGATTTCGGCGTATACTAACATGAAAACTGACAGTGTTGTAGAAAAATGTATAATAAATGCGCCGAAAGAACAGTTTTTAAATTCTAAGCTCTATTTTAAACTCTATTAAACGTTGAAATTCGTCAAAGTAGTTAAATAATTTTTATAAGATAAAAAATTCTGCGTGGCAATGTAACAAGTTTTGGCGTGCATACACGGCATTAAATTGCGGTAAGCAATGTTGATTCTTTTTTTTTTTTTTTTTTTTTTTTTTTTTTTTTTTTTGTAATTTATCTTATTTTTAGTGTCGTTTTATTTATTTATTTATATTTATATTTATTTATTTATTTATTTATTGTTCAATATTTCAGTGTTTCAACAATGATTCATTTCATACTTTAAAATGTAACTTTTTAGTATATACATTTACCAAATTTTTAAAGAGACCGTATATCAGCAATCTAACGGTCCACTAATATATTGCTTTCGACCTCAAAGTTTCTAATTCGCAGACAATTGATTTTTTCTCTCCCCCTTTAAATTGACAGTGCAAAAATTAGAGAGAATGGGGGATAAAATATGCCTTTGATACCGGATTTTTGAAGTCACACTTTATATAAATCTGTTCGAATTTTTAAGAGATAAAAATGCATTTTGTTAAATACTATTTATTTAAAACTTAAAATGGATCTCGGTTAGTATTAATATAAGGGAAGGGCGAACATTTTGGTTAAAATAGAAATATATCTGCAATATCGATTCATATGTTAATATTTTAGAAGAATAACTTTGTTTATATTACATCGTTACAATGCAAACTTTTGGTGTTTTCATTTATGAGGATAAAACTATACTGTGTAAACTTTAGTTTGTGTTAAATGTGTAGGAAACAGGCATAAGTCCAAGAGCCGGCAGCACAATACCCAATATTATCATGTACAAGAAATAATTCTTTATTTTATGGAAGAGTAGTAATAGGGGGAATCTGATGATCCATGCCTGACGGAAGTGAAGTTGTGCATAAGCAAAAAATTAATACCACTAGTGGCTCACTCGTAGGTCTATCATTGTGTTTGTTCTATAATCAAAATTATGAAAACATGAAAGACTGGGTGCAGGAAAACACATTGCTAAGCCTACAAGTCAACCACAAGTGTTATTCCTTTTTCGCCTATGCACCACTTCGATGCCAGCAGATTTGGATGATTAGATTCCCCTATTATAATAGGGGAATCTAATCATCCATATCATCTACTACTGTTCCATAAAATAATGGGTTTTTTCTTGTGCTTAATAACATAGGGTTTTGTGCTGTTTGCTTTTGGACTAGTACAATCGGAATAGTGGGATGGTGCATTAATAATATTATATGAAAATTACAATCTTGTCCTTTTGATCGGCGCTCAGCGTTTAAATATAAATATATCTTAAGTATTAACATAGAAGTATTTTTGTTCATATGTTATTACTTTATAAAAATATCTTTATTTCTACTATATCGTTACAATGCAATTTTTGTGCATTTTAATATTTAAGAAGAGAACCATAAAGTTTAAACATTAGTTTTAATTAAAAACCTTGAAAACAAGTACAATCGGAATAGTGAGATATTGCATTACTATAGATACATATAAAAAACAACTTTGCCTTTTTGCTCGACGTTCAGTAGATTAAAATATAAATATATCTAAAATATCAATATCGGATTATTCATGTTCACATGTTAATACTTTAGAAGAATATCTTTATTTTTATTACATGTTTACAATGCAAGTTTTTTATTTTTATTTACAAGGAAAAATCATATTGTGTAAACCTGAGTCTGGTTTAAATGCGTAGAGGACAGGTACAATCGGAATAGTGAGATATTGCATTACTATTGTTCTAGGACTAAAGATCCACACGGCCATTCATCATAATGATTTCTCAGACTAGTGTTACGTCTTCCGCCATATCTATGGACCGCACTGATGTTTGCGTTCTGATAATGCACTCCAATCTCAATTAACCTCTTACAGTGGAATTAATTTGCTGGTATATATGAGGCGAATATCTATAATTACTTCTCTTAACATAATTAAATGCTAAATCAAACTACGATTTTAAGGCGAGATGCATTTAGCTATGTTGTACGAATCTAGATCTAGAAGTATTGTCAGGGTGATTAATGTAAATTCTTTTGCATTTTTTTAAAAGTAAAAGCAGACTTAAATATTTTTTTAATAAACTTAAAATTGTTTAAGATTAATAAGAGTTTGTGTGGCATAAAGAATGAACCTATCTAAAATACCAGTTTTCTAACTCCAATCTAGGCATCGATATTGGCATTCAAATATCGATAACGAACTATTTTAAGTTTTTTTAAGTTTTTATTTGTTAGAATGAAACCTTAGCTTGTCGTCTCAATAATTATTTAGTATCAAATCTGTAGAGAGCTTATACAATCGGTTGTTTTAAAGAATGGTTACTACCATTGTTCTCGGGTCAAAGATTCATACGCTACCACGCTTTCATCGTAACAATACATTCAAATTTCACTTACACTGGAATAAAATAGCATTGGCGGGTATATACTATATCAGTGATTCCAAACATGCGAAACGCGTACTTCTGGGGGTATATTGCAGGCCTGCTGGGAGTACGTAAAAATACTATCGCAAATGGTGGAAATCTCAAGATTTAATTAAAAAAACACGTAAAGAAAATTGATTGTTTCAGAATAGAAATCTAGTCTATTTTGTACATGGTTTATCCATTAAGTAATAAGACTGAATTTTTCAAGTCAAGCAGAAAGCTCAACTGACGGCAATTTCAAGCAATGCATGTGGTGGATTCTGTGAACTACAGATTCAAGCAGAATTCGGTTTGCTTTGAGCCTTTGCAGAGCACGGATCGCTAATGAAACAGACACGTGTTTGAATGCTTGTTAGGTTTTCAGAATAAAGTAAATTATCGAGCACCGATACGTCAAAACATTTATTGTAAAACTAAACAAATTGGTTATTGAGAGACTTTCCATGCTAAAAGAAGCCTAGGGAAAGGTTTGTTTGTCCAAGAGGACATCGATGACGAAGAACGTGCTCGACGCCCATCAATTTTTCAACTTTAAATAATGTTGATAAATTAAAAGTGCTTTTTGTCTCTGATCGTCAGATGAGTGTCCGAATGATTGTGGGAGGCGTTGGAACATAAAAAATTGATTGCGCATAAAATCTTCGTGGAATTTTCGAGAACTTCAAAAGCGAAAAATTTCTGACAAGCTACTTCATCAAATTGACCAGGTTCCAAGAAAAACACAGAATCTCAGCGCTTAATGAGCCACCGCGCAGATTCAATCTGTCATTGCCTGACCTTTTTCTATTTTCCGTTAAAATCCACCCTAAAAGCTCATTTTTTTTTTTTGGGGGGGGGGCAATTTGGAGGGTATGCAGAAAAAAGTAACGTTCATTTTTGAAAAGCATTCCAATTTAACAATCATGTATAGGTAGCAGAGTATTTTAAAATGGTGTATTAATACATAAGGAAGCTATTCTGAAGAAAAATAAGTGTTTGTAAAATTATCTTCAAATAAATGGATTTGATGTAAGTAAAATGCGTTGCACAAAAAAGAGGGAAAGGCCCACTATACTTGAAAATTTATTGATGATGTCAGTAGCTCTGTTTACTGCTAAGAAGAGTGCATAAGTATTTATATAGATTCCCGCCCCCCTTCTTTTCCAAAACAACGTTATTCTTTTCTTGCCACTGTTTTTGATAATAATTGCAAAACGCCTAAATTACGCTAGAATTTTTGTTTAAAAGTGTTAAAAAGCCGGCATCTATTTTCGCTTTCGAATAGGTGAAGTTATATCACTAACATATTTTAAGAGAAATCTTCCCTAATGTTAATGAACAATTAATTTGAAGTGTTTGCATAGTGTTTGAGGGATTATTCTCTTTTAATGTTAATTTTTGTTCTTTTTAATTAAATTTCTCTTAATGCTGCATTTCTTTTTCTGAATGTTTGACTAATATTATATAAAGAAAACTTTAAAATACAAGATAAAAAAAATAATATAAAATTTCAATATAATTTGTATTGTGTATGATATAATTTGTATATGATTGTGATATGAAAATTACTAATGAAAAGATACATGTTTACGTTATCTAGTTCAGTAAAGAAATAAAAAGGCATGTTAATAAAAAATTGGGTAATCCGAAATGGAAAGTCTCAAAAGGTGTATGTGAGAGAAAAAAGGTTTACTGCTGTGCATTATATTGTGGGATGACATTTAAAATTGCTTCTACAAATAAATAAAAAAGTACAATGTAAAATGAAACAGAAATCTTTAACACTATTGTCTCGAGGTATCTTCACTGTGGTGATTCCCGATAATAATTAATATTAGTGAGCCCAAATTGATAAAACATGCCCTTAAACAGCAAAGAAAAAAAAACATTTAATTACATAAACACAAAACATCTGTATAAAGTTGTGTTTACAGTTATCGCAGTGGGCTTAGGCTCAGTGTTTTCTCAGAGAACATCAAATAAACATGGACATTATTTCCATCTCAACCGGCGAAACATTGCGACTGCGCCGTTTTCGTACCCCGTGCTAGATAAGGCCCAAACAGATCTGACCTCTTCTTGCGGTTACTCGTCGGCTTGCTTGATGTGGCGACACGGTATTTTTGATCTTTCATGTGCTTTGCAGGAAAGGGACGGTTGTCCAGCAAAAGAAAGATTTTCCCGTCAAGTAGGGTTTATCTGTTTACTTCCTGATACTTTGTTCACTCCTCTTCGTTCTATTATGAAGAAACCGCAAATGGGTCCTATCCCTTTAAGACCCAGCTCGCACGATCGTGCGGGTTAGAGATTCATTTAAATTTTTGATTCTGAAACAGTCGTATGTAATATAAACCTAAATCGAACGATCGTTCTGGTTAGCAGAAAGAATAAAGTATCTTTTTTTATCAACAAATGGTGGTAGTAGTCCATGTTTTACTTTCAGGCGGCATGTCTAGCTTTGTTTACAAGTACAACGGATATAGCTCATCATTTGATCTGTCGCAAAAAAGTAATTATCAATATATTTTTAATTGCTTAGATAAATATTTTTGCTTTAATGTCTAAATAAGTGTAATATAATAAAAAATATTAATTATACACTATTTATTTTGCTATTAGGACTCAAGATTTCGTCACCCGCACCATCGTGCAACTTGGGCGTTACGTTAGTCAGTGCGAAACAGATTTTTGGAGTTGAAAAATGCTTTCCATGTTGTGGACATTAGTATACTTCCTGCAAACTTAAATGAAAATAAATTGTGGAAAGTTGAACCCATTCTGGATGCCTTCAGAAAAGTATGTTTAAGTTTGCCACGGGATCATGTGTTATACTCTATAGATGAGCAAATGATTCCATTCACAGGTCGTTGTCCAGTCAGACAATTTGTGAAAAACAAACCTAGGCCTGTTGGACTGAAAAACTGTTTTTTGTACATCAACTGGCTTAGTACTCGATTTTGATTTATATCAAGGACAATCAACTCGATTGGTTCATCCTGAACTCGGACTTGGACCATCCTTCATACTTAGACTAACAAAAACTGTCCCTCCCTCCCCCTCCCCAAAAAAAAGTTTTTTGAATTTCGGCAGATATTTTACAACATTACTATTGTTGGAAAAATTAAATGAGATGAATATTTATGCAACCGGCACTATTTTGTCAAATCGTATTAGTGGGTTCGAAAAAGCTAATGGCGATCAAATGCAACGCGGAACATGTATAGAACATGTTACAAAAGATAATAAAATTGTGATTGTGGAATGGAAAGACAGTAAGAAAGTTATCATGGCGTCACACTGTTGTGGTACTGAACTACTGGAAAAAGTGGAACGCTGGTCAAAAACCACAGGTGAATATATTGAAGTATCATGTCCTTCTTTTGTGAAAACATATAACCAGTGCATGGGAGGAGTTTGTGATCAGCAGATGGAGTGTTACAGAACGTAGTTCAAGACAGGAAAATGGACATGGAAGGTCATTTTACATTTCATTGACTTAGCAGTAACGAATTCTTTGTTTCAGTACAAACAGGATGCAATATCTAATAAAATTCACCCCAAAAAATCAAAAGGATCCCTTACAATTTAAGTTAGAAGTGGCTGAAGCTTTTGCGTCATCTCCATCTGCTAACAGACGTGTAGTAAGCGATGATGAAGATGATGGTGTTGTAATTCCTCTTGTGAAAAGATCTAAATATTATAACCCGCCTGCAAAAACACCATGCTTGGATAAAAGGTATGATTCTTACAACCATTTCCCATGTGTCGATGACATTTCAAGACCTCGCAAGTGCAGGATTGCAAACTGCGAAAGCAGTTCAAAAACATCTTGTGAAAAATGCAATGTATGCATGTCAAAATAAAAACAGGTTTTAAAGATTTCCATTGTAAAAAATTAACCAGTCCATAAAATAAAAAAATAATACATCAATAATTACCATATTTGTAAAAAAAATTGTTTCAGTTTCTCTCTTCTATCCATTTAGAGCCAGAAAATGTATAAATCTTAACATGTAATAAGTAATGATTTCACAGGAAAAGCCCAAACCGCACGATCGTACAGGTGTGGCTTTCACAGAAAAAGCCCAACCCGCACGTTCGTGCGGGTACTCTTCACGGTCTAGGAGGGGAAGAATTTTTTTAAAATTATTTTTTTAGGTGTCATTAGCGTTTGTATAGAGTTTATAATCAGACGAAAGTTATATTTAATGATGAAAATGTTTCGGGTCTTAAAGGGATACACAAAACCCTCTTCCAAGAATTCAGTTGACGGGAAGAATATTGCAATGTGCACGCAGCCATACTTTTCTCTCCACGCTCTCTTGGGCAGACCATTATTCGTTGATAGTCCAGTTCAACATCCGAGTAATGTGCGGAGGGGGGGGGGGGTGCAGATCGTTAGAGCTACCAAAGCTCTTTCTCGACACGAACGTGAAAAGTATATTAATCCAACTGTGATTATTAATATACTTAAAAATAAAGGGTTTTTTGTTATTTGATTATTTTTTAGAGTCACTGTGGCATAAATCAAATTTTTCTTGCAGTTTCTCTGTATTTATTAATGTACATTTAGTATTAAACTGGATGAGATGGCACCACTGAATAAATTACTATTTAATCGGTCATACCTATCAAAGCTCATAAATTAACTATTAAGTGTTTTTTAATTTAAGTTACGTACATTAAGACAGATTTTAATAGAATGCCCAAATAGTGCTACATGATTGTCGGGTCATGACGTTATCAACATGGTTTCTTAGTGAGAAACTACCGAGCCAGCACATCAGCCAAGGTAGCTTAGCGTTTACAACAATAGCACGGTCCGCTGTGGACCGAAGCTTGAGCCCTGACACCGGCTAATTTTTCAATTTTGTTGGATTATTGTATTAATTGTATTAAAGTATATCTTAATATATGTACCTGAAAAAATTGAATTCAAGTGTTAATTAATGTGCTTTAATGGAAATTAATGTGTGAAAATTTCTAAATTAATTCTTATCACTGAAGCGGTACACCTTTTGCGATTATAAGTAGTATTTTGTGATTTATATTTTTATATATTTATATATATATATATTTTTTACTCAAGTATTGTTGTTATTGACGAATAAATTTACTAATATGCATTTCTTTTTTTTTTCTAGGTAAGTTAATTTCTGTTTCCTGTACGGCCTTAAGCACAGTAGGTTACTTGAATTATTTTTTATTCATTTTTAAATTCTCTACATCAAGTAAAATAAGAATGTTTTGTTTTTGTTACAATGTATTTTTGATATAATTGTATTAACTTTATTGATCTCTATCTTTGAAAGCAGAAACAGCTATTATGAAGTTGTTAATACCAATACCAGTTTGGTAACAAAATATAAGTGAAACACATAGGGGTGCAAGCACTGTGTTACAAAAAATCGGTTTTCACTTCTAAATTTTTATAATGTTTGCCTAATTAAATCCCAGAAATTCCGTCATTAAATAAGTTAAAAAATACTTTTAAATTTTTGTGATAGTAATTTGCAATTTCTGGGGCACCCTATGCATTCCTGAATAAACAACATATACACTTCAACATATCGATCCCTCTTTTGTTCCTAAGAAAACCGGAAGAAATGTAACACTGTCTCATTCAAATATGCTAATTTCTTTTTTTTAATCAACTAAATGCATTTTGAAAATATATCCATTAAAAGTCTGTCTAGTCAGTTTTTGAAATAGCTAAATATATAAAATATTTAATATTTATAAAAATATATTGCTCGATATAAAAAAATCTACATTATAAAAACAGTTTATATTTTCTCTGCAATAACGTTTGTCATTTTTTAAACATTTGATTTGTTTGTTTGGGGGGGGGGGGAGATTTAAAACTGTAATACACGAAAAAATACATAAACACTTTTTTATTACTAAATATTGTGTCATTAAACACACAGCATTATTGCATACATTTTTTGAATTAAAAATATTATTTAAATGTGTAATACAGACTATAATGACTATAATAACATGTCTCATTGTAATCTGATTGCTATAACTGCTTCTTGTGATCTTAATGCGCTGAAATATTGAAAACTGCTGCCACTTAACTTCTTCATTCATTATACATGGAATCTAAAAGCATAATCAAGTGAATCAAGCTCTTATAAAAATAATCTGAACATTAAAAACTTTATACAATTACATTATATCTAAAAAAAAGTCACTGGTTTAAAATGCCAAAAAACCCTAGATTTAATTTAAAAAATATGTAACATATACAAATAAAGCCATAGAAATTCTGCGTTTTGTTATTGTTCGATAATAAATAAATCAATAATAAAATAAATTAGCATCTAACATATCATAAATTTTAGCACTATATGGCCAGCTAACGCATTTACGAGTCATTTATAAAACTACACTGAAGGAATTCTTAATTCTCCACACATTGTTTAATTAAATAATTTCATTTATTATAATTAAGGAATGGCACAATATGAGCCACTTGATGGACTTCATAGTAACATGACAAATTAATATCCAATGTAGGGGTGATTCGCTTTGTAAGAGCATTAGGCATAATAAAAAAAGTATGCTTAAACGCCAATGATAGGACAAAGAGAATATTAAGTATTACACGTTAAGAAAGATATAATAAGTAAAGGAGGTGGGCTGATAAGGACTATTTTTCGCCATCATATACCCGAAAATTTTTTTTCGAATTCCGATAATTGTTCAGTGCCTTTGCATAATTAAAGACATGTATTTTTGTTTAGTATAAGCTTTACATGATAAATAAAATAGTAAGTCATTGAAATTACAGACGAATATATTGTGTTTTACCTTTTTGTCACTTTTTTGTCGTTTTTTGTGTCTTTGAGTAAAATGTTTTTTTTAAGAAGCGCCCGGTGAACCCAATTAATTTTGGATGCAATGATACTACTATTTTTAAGCTTTCATAGGAACATTATTTTATTTGGGTTCAGTCTGCGCTTCTACCTTTTAAAGAAAAAAATGTATCATGCGGGAGAATAAAATGCACTGAGTGCGTTTAGATTTGTTTTGCCGTACTCAAAAAATATTTACATTGTTGTGAGGTCAATGTTGTTTTCTGAAATTATTTTTGTAAATATTTATTAAAGAAATTACTAATAAACAATCCTTGTATGTCAGTGTCATTGCTGTAAATCATGACGGAAAAAATTTCGTATCTGTTCTTGCAAAAATGTTTTATCGATACTTAGATGTTCGAAAAACTACGATCTACAGAGTGGTTCTAAGTAATGCTCTAAATGTAGATAGTATGTATTTTATTATATTCAGTCTCGAAATACTTCTATTTCTTCTTCTGATGTCGAAATACGAGACTATGAGTCAACAATTACTGCCGACGAGACCACAAATAAAAAAACCTAGTACACATTTTTCAATACCTCATTGTAAGTACTCTAATACTTGTTGTATAATATGTAAAGGTAAGAACTACCTCGTTGTTGTAGCAAAACTATTGAAACTCAAGCCTTCATAAAAACTAGAATCTATATTGTACAAAGCAGGAGGCCTCGATTTTGTTACACCTGGACACTTTTCCGATATCGATTATTATACTCTTATGGGTATATCTATGAATCATTTTAGCTATATCTTTAAACTAGTAAAGTTCAAAATACGTTCCTCAAAAAGAGGTCATCTCGTACTTGATTTGCAGTTTTACTTGTAAAACTTACAACTGATCTCTAATGGTGTTCTGTCCACATTATTCAATATAAGAAAAATAATATCTTCTGTAAAATATACAAACCAGACTTTGATTAAGAACTTTGTATCACAACACCTTGGAATGGAACACATTCACCAGAACGCAGGTTATTGAAAAATATAAATAAAAGTTTATTATTTCATAGTTTTAAAGTTTTGCAAATTTTACTGAAATTTTAAGAAGGTAAAATGCGAAGAATCCGATAAAGAATTATTTTTCAACACTAAATTTGAATGACGATTGCACCAAATTAGTAAAATATAGCTAAGTAGGCATAATTTATAGTTGCTTAGTTTTGGTCACTAAATTTGACGATATTTCGCCAAGTGTCGATACGTTTGGTGAATATTTGAAGATATTCTCATAATATTCAATTAACACTCATACATTAATACATCATTTTCTTTAATTGTTCACTTGTTTCAAAGTGTCAACTGCCCTAGAAATTCAAACTGCTACTTCTCAACAATTTTAGACAGCAAGTTAGAAAGAAAACAGAAAATACACCAGGATCTTTGTATCGAGGGCTAACACTTAGATATCAAATAAATTTTGATTTATAATTTTTTGTCTAATATTTTAGTCTTAAATACTTAAATGGCCACCATTTTAAATCAAGACAGCGGCTATTAAAAATGCGCAACGAACTCGGTCTAAACATTCGTAAGCATTATACACACATAAGTCTCATTCAAACAGGTTTATAAATACGCGAGTTATCACCATGACAAAAATCATATACATACCGGGTGATCAAAAAGTAAGGACGAAGTTTAAAAATGAGTAATTTGGACACGAATCAAGATACAAAGATATGGTTTGCACCAAACGGATGGAAAAGAAACCTGGTTTTGTGTGGCAACGAAAAAATATAGTTTTGTTAGCGACCAACAGCATCACTAGCAACGCTGAAAGATACCCTCCGCAAAAATGTGCTTGCCATTACGCAAGAAATGCTACTAAATGCTGCGAATGGTGTGATGCTTAGTCTCAAAGCTGAACTTCTGAATGATAGACAGTACACTGAACATTTACTGTAGTACTAATTAGTAACTAAGCTGACTTGTAAATTATTAAAATTTTTTCATTTGTAAATTATCTTTTGGTGCACTCTAGCGCTATTGTTGTTAAATGGCAAAACTATTTTTTCGTTTTTACACAAAACCCGGTTTATTTTCCATTCGTTCGGTGCAAACTGTATTTTGGTATCTTGATTCGTTTTTAAATTACTAATTTTTAAAGTTCGTTCTGACTTTTCGATCACCCCTTACATGAGTCACGTTTGAATAGAGGGTGATTTTGGGGTCTGGGGGTCATCATCGCTGAGAATATACAAACATTTTTTGGAAATGCTTTCTTCTGGGCGTCTGCTGTTTTTTTTTTTTTTTTTTTTTTTTTGATTTTTTTACTTTTTAAAATAAAAGCTAATTAAATGAGACTCACTTCAAAGATGTAAAATTTGCTTTGTCTACTCTCATACTAAACAAAGTCTGTAATCAGATGATATAAACTAGAAAGTACAGTAAAACCTACCTCAAGCGACATGTTCCGTTCTAAGGAAAATTGGTCGCTCCCAGAAGTGGTCGCTTATGGAGGTTATGTTTAAATCTAGATTTTTACTGTTGAAAAAAAGGTAGTAATTAATGTTACTAAAAATTGTTTTCACATTAGGAAAAAACATAAAAAAATTAAGTATCAAAACTAATGCTACAAATATTGCCGGGTTTAACAAACGGATGCATTGTTGTTTGCTTTGATTTTACAGTTTTATCTTTTATAAATTTTATTTCCAAGTCCTTTCAAAATTCAAAATATAAATAGATATATATATTTGTTTTTTGAACGGGAACAAAAAATGACGATTTTTTATACATTATTTCTTTGAGAGTTTCCTAGTTTCCGGATTTTATTGACCGTCATTCTTAATTTGTCATCAAAATTAAATTCAAGGTCTAAAGAGGCACAAAAGGGTTTAACTACTTAAAAGTTATTGAAATAATAATAATGATAAATCAAAACATAGTTTAGAAGTTTGATGAGTAATATGTTGTCCTGATTTTTTTTCTTTTAACAAAACCTTCTTTAACTACTTAACCGGCGACGGGTATGGGGAAACAGTGATCTAACCCCCGATTTATCTCGGGGCAGCCGTAAAGTGGTTAAGTGACCAGGGGAAAATCGGAATCTGTTTCATTTTCTTCAAAGAAATAGGTCGCTCAGGGAGGGAGTTCAACTTGAATAGATAAATTGCATTGAGCCTACGGGAATAAATTACGTTCTATGAAAGACAAAGGTCGTTCAGGGAGGTGGTCGCGTAATGGAGGTGGCTCATACAGGGAGGTTTCACTCTATGTATAAACAGGCTTGGTTCATCGTGTGAGTTATTGTAACAGATTTCATGCATCTTTTAAATCGGACCTATCTCACTTATTTTTCAAAGTGAACTGGGTCTACTATAGTTCTGAACCCTTATATGTTGATGGCATTTAAATAAATATAAAATCAAGTAGGTTGTAGTCTCAGAAAATATTCCGCAATAAATGACATTTGTTTAGTCTGTTTATTACATTAAAGAAAAATTCTATAATTTTAATACACGAACTGAATTCAAACAGTATCATGCGATTCTTAATAAAGACTTGTACATTTTTGTCATAACTTCACTTGAGGCTTTTTTTCATATGAAACCCGTAAAATATTAGATCCCCGGAGAATATCTCGAATGATGAAGCAGAAGAAATCCCATTAAATTCATGTAAGGTGGGTGTAGTCATTTTATAATAAAAGATGTTTTATTTTAAGATATTACATTTACGACATTGTTATGATATTTTTTAGGAGAGTCTAGGGAGCAAAAGAGATATGATAAATTTCTCGTCGCATGAAATTTATGGAAATTCTACGTACTTGTAGACCAAGACAATATTTAATGTTTTGTGAAACATTTTAAAAACCTAGAAATTCAAACTGCCCTAGAAATTCAAACTGCTACTTCTCAACAATTTTAGACAGCAAGTTAGAAAGAAAACAGAAAATACACCAGGATCTTTGTTTCGAGGACTAACACTTAGATATCAAATAAATTTTGATTTATAATTTTTTGTCTAATATTTTAGTCTTAAATACTTAAATGGCCACCATTTTAAATCAAGACAGCGGCTATTAAAAATGCGCAACGAACTCGGTCTAAACATTCGTATGCATTATACACACATAAGTCTCATTCAAACAGGTTTATAAATACGCGAGTTATCACATGACAAAAATCATATACATACCGGGTGATCAAAAAGTAAGGACGAAGTTTAAAAATGAGTAATTTGGACACGAATCAAGATACAAAGATATGGTTTGCACCAAACGGATGGAAAAGAAACTTGGTTTTGTGTGGCAACGAAAAAATATAGTTTTGTTAGCGACCAACAGCATCACTAGCAACGCTGAAAGATACCCTCCGCAAAAATGTGCTTGCCATTACGCAAGAAATGCTACTAAATGCTGCGAATGGTGTGATGCTTAGTCTCAAAGCTGAACTTCTGAATGATAGACAGTACACTGAACATTTACTGTAGTACTAATTAGTAACTAAGCTGACTTGTAAATTATTAAAATTTTTTCATTTGTAAATTATCTTTTGGTGCACTCTAGCGCTATTGTTGTTAAATGGCAAAACTATTTTTTCGTTTTTACACAAAACCCGGTTTATTTTCCATTCGTTCGGTGCAAACCGTATTTTGGTATCTTGATTCGTTTTTAAATTACTAATTTTTAAAGTTCGTTCTGACTTTTCGATCACCCCTTACATGAGTCACATTTGAATAGAGGGTGGTTTTGGGGTCTGGGGGTCATCATCGCTGAGAATATACAAACATTTTTTGGAAATGCTTTCTTCTGGGCGTCTGCTGTTTTTTTTTTTTTTTTTTTTTTTTTTTTTTTTTTTTTTTTTTTACTTTTTAAAATAAAAGCTAATTAAATGAGACTCACTTCAAAGATGTAAAATTTGCTTTGTCTACTCTCATACTAAACAAAGTCTGCAATCAGATGATATAAACTAGAAAGTACAGTAAAACCTACCTCAAGCGACATGTTCCGTTCTAAGGAAAATTGGTCGCTCCCAGAAGTGGTCGCTTATGGAGGTTATGTTTAAATCTAGATTTTTACTGTTGAAAAAAAGGTAGTAATTAATGTTACTAAAAATTGTTTTCACATTAGGAAAAAACATAAAAAAATTAAGTATCAAAACTAATGCTACAAATATTGCCGGGTTTAACAAACGGATGCATTGTTGTTTGCTTTGATTTTACAGTTTTATCTTTTATAAATTTTATTTCCAAGTCCTTTCAAAATTCAAAATATAAATAGATATATATATTTGTTTTTTGAACGGGAACAAAAAATGACGATTTTTTATACTTTATTTCTTTGAGAGTTTCCTAGTTTCCGGATTTTATTGACCGTCATTCTTAATTTGTCATCAAAATTAAATTCAAGGTCTAAAGAGGCACAAAAGGGTTTAACTACTTAAAAGTTATTGAAATAATAATAATGATAAATCAAAACATAGTTTAGAAGTTTGATGAGTAATATGTTGTCCTGATTTTTTTTCTTTTAACAAAACCTTCTTTAACTACTTAACCGGCGACGGGTATGGGGAAACAGTGATCTAACCCCCGATTTATCTCGGGGCAGCCGTAAAGTGGTTAAGTGACCAGGGGAAAATCGGAATGTGTTTCATTTTCTTCAAAGAAATAGGTCGCTCAGGGAGGGAGTTCAACTTGAATAGATAAATTGCATTGAGCCTACGGGAATAAATTACGTTCTATGAAAGACAAAGGTCGTTCAGGGAGGTGGTCGCGTAATGGAGGTGGCTCATACAGGGAGGTTTCACTTTATGTATAAACAGGCTTGGTTCATCGTGTGAGTTATTGTAACAGATTTCATGCATCTTTTAAATCGGACCTATCTCACTTATTTTTCAAAGTGAACTGGGTCTACTATAGTTCTGAACCCTTATATGTTGATGGCATTTAAATAAATATAAAATCAAGTAGGTTGTAGTCTCAGAAAATATTCCGCAATAAATGACATTTGTTTAGTCTGTTTATTACATTAAAGAAAAATTCTATAATTTTAATACACGAACTGAATTCAAACAGTATCATGCGATTCTTAATAAAGACTTGTACATTTTTGTCATAACTTCACTTGAGGCTTTTTTTCATATGAAACCCGTAAAATATTAGATCCCCGGAGAATATCTCGAATGATGAAGCAGAAGAAATCCCATTAAATTCATGTAAGGTGGGTGTATGTCATTTTATAATAAAAGATGTTTTATTTTAAGGTATTACATTTACGACATCGTTATGATATTTTTTAGGAGAGTCTGGGGAGCAAAAGAGATATGATAAATTTCTCGTCGCATGAAATTTATGGAAATTCTAAGTACTTGTAGACCAAGACAATATTTAATGTTTTGTGAAACATTTTAAAATTTTGTATAAAACGTTTTATTTCGTACTTAAACTATAGTATTTTCATGCATACTTATAAATGGACTTTTGACATTTTTTTTCTTTTTTCTTTCTTTTTTTTAAAAAAGAAAAGTAGCATTTTTCAAAATACGATTATTTTTGCACTCCCTGAATAAAGTGTTTATTAATCATTTTAATAAAATTTTTTAATTTTACTTAAGAAATGTGTTATAATAAAAGTAAATGACATTGACATGTTTCGGAACCGGCAAATAAGTTCCATAATCATAATATAAATGTGTTTTATTATAACACCTTTCTTAAGTAAAATTAACTTATTTGACGGTTCCGAAACATGTCAATGTCATTTATTTTTATAATAACGCCTTTCTTAAGTAAAATTAAAATTTTTTATTAAAATGTTTATATAAAAGGTGAATGTTTTAAAATCTGGTGATTTAAAAAATCAATTGGATTTAATAAACTTTTTATCATATTGTTTATTAATCTTTTTACCTTGAATCTTCGAGAGATTACTGACAGAATAAGGAGAATTTTATTGATCGTAATTCTTAATTTATCATCAGAGTTAAATTCATTGTCTCAAAAGGCACAAAAGTGTTTAAATACTTAAAAGTTTATGGGGAAAAAATCAAAATATAGTTAAGAATTTTGATGAGTAATGTGCTCTCCGGAAGTATATTTTTAATATACTCTTCTTTGAACGACCAGGAAAAAAACGGTTTTTGTTTCATTTTTTTCTTCAAAGAAATCGGTCGCGCAGGGAAGGAGTGTCATGGGGAGAGTCCATGAATGGAAGTACAATAAATATTGAGTCTATGGAAATAAATTACGCTCCATGAAAAAATGGTCGTTCCGGGAGTTGGTCGCACAGAGGTTTCAATGGTTGTATAAATATTCTTGGTTCACTGAAGGAATAGTTAAAAGAAATTTTATGCATCTTCTAAATGGGCATCTCTCTCTTTCTCTTTTTAAAAATTTACTGAGCCTACTACAGTTGTAATCTTATAAATGTGGATGCATCTAAATAAATACAAGATTACGTGGGCTGTATTCTTATAAAAATTAAAATATTCTCCAATAAAAGACTTTTGTAGTCTGTTCATTGCATTATAGAAAAATGCTATAATTTTATGTACGAATTGAATTCAAACAGTATCATTCGTTCCGTTAATAAAGACTTGTTCATTTCTACCATAACTTCACTTGAGGCCTTTTTCTATATCAAACCCGTAAAATGTTACATCCTTGGAGAATATCTCGAATGATGAAGCAGAAGTAATCCCATTAAATTCATGTAAAATGGATGTCATTTCCAATTTCTCAAAGTATAAAGAAGCACAAAGGAGTTTAAATATTTAAATGTCACCGAAATAATAATAAAAAAAAAACATAGTTTAGAAATTTAGTGAGTAGTGTGCTCTTCGGATTTATATTTTTTAATAAAAACTTCTTCAAGAGACTAAGAAAGAAAGGCATTTGTTCAATTTTCTTAAAAAAAAATTGGTCGCTCAGTGAGGAAATTCAACTGGGATGGTCTTTGAATGGGGATAAAATTAGTATTGAGCTTATGGGAATAAATTACGTTCCATGAAAAAAACGGTCATTCAGAGAGGTGGTCGCACAGGGAGGTTTCACTGTATGTATAAATAGCTTAGTTCACCGGGGGTGTAGTTAAAATAGATTTTATACATCTCCTAAATGGACTTCGCTCTTTTTTTTCTAAATGGACTGGGCTTACTGTAATTTTGAGTCCTTATATGTGGATGACATCTAAACAAATACAAGATCATGTAGTTTGTATTCTTATATGAAATAAAAAATTCTGCAATAAAAGAAAGTTTGTAGCTTGTTTATTACATGCTATAATTTATATACGAAGTGAATTCAAACAATATCATTCGACTTGTTAATAAAAATTTGTGTGTTTCCGTCATAACTTCACTTGAAGCTTCTTTCCTTATCAAACCCGTAAAATATTAGATCCTAGTAGAATATGCTCAATGATGAAGCAGAAGAAATCCCATTAAATTCATGTAAGATGGGTGTATGTCATATTATAATAAAACATGTTTTATTTTAGGATATTATATTTATGATATCGTTATGATGTTCTTTTAGGAGAGTCCAGGGAATAAAAAAGATATGATAAATTGCTCGTCGCATGAAATTTGTGGAAATTCTAAGTACTTGTAGACCAAGACAATAGTTGACGTTTTCAGAATTTTTTTTAAAATTTTGCATGAAAACGTATTATTTCATATATAAGCGATAGAATATTTTTACTTTATGTCTTTTAGAGTATTCTGACATAATAGGGCAGTGGATTTTATTTACAGTCATTCTTAATTTACCATCAGAGTTAAATTAATTGTCCATAAAGGCACAAAGAGGTAAGAAGATTCTTAAAAGATACCAAAAAAAAAAAAAAAAAAATCAAAACATAGTTTAGAAGTTTGGTGAGCATTGTTTTCTCCGGAATTATTTTTTAATAAAACCCTCTTCAAGCGACCATGGAAAAAAATGGAATTTCTTTCATGTTTTTAGAGAAATTGGTCGCTCAGAATAGAAGTTTAATTGGGATGGTCTCTGAATGGAGGTAACATTTATATTGAGCATATGGGAATAAATTACTTTCCATAAAAAAGTGGTCGTTCATAGAGGTGGATGTTTAATGGAGGTGGTTGCACATGGAGGTTTAACTGTATCTATAAACAACTTGGTTCACCGAGGAAATAGCTAAAACAATTTTATTTTTCCTCTAAATGTTCATATCTCTTTTTTTCAATTGGACTGGGCCTACTAAAATTGTAATCCCATGTATGTGGATGGCATCTAAATAAATATAAGGTGTAAGTTGTATTCTTATAAGAAATTAAAATATTCTCCTTTTGTAGTCTGTTTATTGTATTTTGGAAAAATGATAATATTTTATACACGAACTGAATTCAAACAGTATCATTCGAAACATTAATAAAGACTTGTGCTTCTCCGTCCTAACTTCACTTGAGGCTTTTTTTATATGAAACCCGTAAAATATTAGACCCTCGGAGAATATCTCGAATGATGAAGCAGAAGAAATCCCAGTAATTCATGTAAGTTGAATGCATGTCATATAATAATAAAAGATGTTTTATTTTAGGATATTACATGTATGATTTCGTTACGATATTTTTTAGGAGAGTAGGAGGAGTAAAAGAGATATGAGAAATTTCTCGTCGTATGAAATTTAGGGAAATTCTGAGTACTTGTAGACCAAGACAATATTTGATATTTCCTGAAACATTTTAAAGTTTTGTATAAAAAGTTTCACTTTGCATATAAGCGATAGTTTTTTCATGATAGTTATCTTTTTTCATGAAAATAGCATTGAGCAAATACGGTTTGCTGTTGTTATTGCACTCCCGGAGCGAACTGATTATTAGTCTTATGTTTTCATGCCTTTTTTTTCTTAACGGAAACAAATAATGACGATTTTTCACTTTATTTCTTTGAACGCTTCCTGACAGCACTGGACAGGGCTTTTATTAACCGTCATTTATTATTTCTCATCAGAGTTAAATTTATTGCCTAAAACGAAACAAATGTGTTGAAATACTTAAAGTTACCGAAATAAAAAAAAATCAAAACACAGTTTAGAAGTTTGATTAGGAATGTGCTCTCTGGAATTATTTTTTTTTAATAAAAACAACCAGGAAAAAAATCCGAATTTTTTCAAAGAAATTGGTCGCGCAGGGAAGGAGTGTCACGGGGATAGACTGTGAATGGAGGTAAAATTATCATTGAGCCTAAGGGAATAAATTACTTTTCTTGAAAAAATGGTCGTTCAGGAAGGTGGTCGCACAGACAGATTTCAATGGTTGTATAAATATTCTTGGTTCACCGAAGGAATAGTCAAAACAAATTTTATGCATCTTCTAATTGAGCATTTCTCTCTCTCTCTCTCTCTCTCTCTCTTTTTAAAATTTACTGAGCCTACTATAGTTCTAATCCTATGTATGTGGATGCATCTAAATAAATACAAGATTATGTAGTTTGTATTTTTATAAGAGTTAAAATATTTTCCAATAAAAGACGTTTGTAGTCTGTTCATTTCATTATCGAAAATGCTAATATTTTATACACGAACTGAATTCAAACATTATCATTCGTTCCGTAACTAAAGACTTGTGCATTTCTGTCATAACTTCATTTGAGGCCTTTTTCCATATCAAACCCGTAAAATATTAAATCCTCAGAGAATATATCTAATGATGAAGCAGAAGAAATCCTATGAAATTCATGTAAGATGGGTGTATGTCATATTATAATAAAAGATGTTTTATTTTAGGATATTACATTTACGACATCGTTATGTTATTTTTTAGAAGAGTCAAGGAAGTAAGAAAGATATGATAAATTTTTCATCGTATGAAATTTATGGAAATTTTAAGTACTTGTAGACCAAGATAATATTTAATGTTTTCGAAAGCATTTTAAAATTTTGTATAAAATGTTTTACTTCATATGTAAACGATGGCATATTTTTGCTTTATATATTTGAGAGTTTTCTGACAGAATAGGGCAGGTGATTTTATTGACCGTCACTTTTATAATTTAACATCAGAGTTAAATTAATTGCCGAAAAGGGCACAAAGATGTTTAAACACTTAAAAATTACCCCAAAAAAATCAAAACAATAGTTTGGAACTTTAATGAGCAATGTGCTCTCCGGAATCATTTTTTTAATAAAATTTGTTTCATTTTTTTAGAGAAATTAGTCGCTCAGAGTAGAAGTTGAAATTCGGATGGTCTCTGAATGGAGGTAAAATTTACATTGAGTCTATGGGAATAAATTACTTCCCTTGAAAACGTGGTCGTTCAGGGAGGTGGTCGGTTAGAGCTGGTAGTACAAGGGAAATCAACTGTATCTCTAAACAACTTGGTTCACCTATCCAGCAGTTAAATCCAATTTATTCATTTTCTAAATGGATATATAGCTTTTTTTTTTTCAAAATGGATTGGACTTGCTGTAGTTGTAATCGCTTATATGTGGATGGCATCTAAATAAATGCATGTTCACATAGCTTGTATTCTTTTTAAAAATATTCTCCAATAAAAGACGTTTGTAGTCTGTTTATTATATTATAGATGTTAAAATGCTATAATTTTATGTACGATCTGAATTCAAACAGTATCATTCGACTCGTTAATAAAGACAATAAAAATAAAGACAATAAAGTTAATAAAGACGTTCGTTAATAAAGACAGTACAGTTAATGCATAAATTATGCATTTCTGCATAACTTCACTTCAGGCTTTTTTTCACCTCAAACCCGTAAAATATTAGATCTTCGGAGAATATCTCGAATAATGAAGCAGAAGAATTCCCATTAAATTCATGTAAGATGTATGTATGTCATATTATAATAAAGAAATGTTTTATTTTAGGATATTATATTATTTACGATATCGTTATGATATTTTTTAGGAGAGTCCGGGGAATAAAAGAGATATGATAAACTTCTTGTCGTATGAAATTTATGGAAATTCTAAGTACTTGTAGACGAAGACAATATTTAATGTTTTCTAAAACATTTAAATTATTTGTATGAAAAAGTTTTACTTTTATGTAAACGATTTTAAACGAAACAATCGAAAAACTGAAATCGTTTACATAAAACGAAAGCAATCGTTTTATGTGAACGATTGTTTTTTTTGTGCTTATTTATAAGTGGAATTTTAGCTTTTTTCATGAAAATAGCATTCTGCAAAAAACGGTATGTTTTTGTTTTTCCACTCCCGAAACGAAGTGATTTTTAGCTTATGTTTTCATACTTTTTATTTTTATTTTTTTTTCTTGGACGGGAACAAACATTAACGATTTTTTTGCTTTATTTCTTTGAGAGCTTCCTGAGAGAAGAGAATAGGGGATTTTATTGACCATCATTCTTTACTTGTCATCAGAGTTAAATTCATTGCTTGAAAAGGCACAAAGGTGTTAATACATAAAAGTTGCTGAAATATAAAAAAATGAAAACCTATATTAGATTTTTGATGTGTAATGTGTTGTCTGGAATTTTTTTAAACTAAAATCTTCTTCAAGCGACCAGGGATAAGAATGGACTTTGTTTCATTTTCTTCAAAGAAATTGGTCGCTAAGAGAAGGAGTTCAACAGAGATGGTGTCTGAATGGCTGTAAAATTAATATTGAAGATATGGGAATAAATTACTTTCCATTAAAAAGTGGTCGTTCTGGGAGGTAATCGCACAATAAGTTTCACTGTATACAGAAACAGGCTTAGTTAACTCTGCGAGTAATTATAACAGATTTTATTCATAATGTAAATGGACATATCTCGTTTTGTTTCAGAAAATGGTCTGGGCCTATAATAGTTTTCAGTCTTTCTATGCGGATGGCATCTAAATAAATACAAGATCATGTTGGTTGTATTCTTATAAAAAAATATCCAATAAAAGAGGTTACCGAAATAAAAAAAAATCAAAACATGATTTACAAGTTTGATGAATAATGTGCTCTCCGGAATTATTTTTTAATAAAAACTTCTTCGACCAGGGCAAAAAAACTGAATTTGTTTCATTTTCTCCAAAGAAATTGACCGCTAAGGGAAGAAGTTCAACTGGAATGGTCTTTGAATGGAAGTAAAATTAGTATTGAGCGTAAGGAAGTAAATTACGCCCCATGAAAAACTGACCATTCAGGGAGGTGGTCACTTAATGGATTTCTTTCACACAGGTAGGTTTCACTTTATCTATAATTTGGCCTATAATTATTTCACTCTGGGAGAAATTAAAACAGATTTTATGAGTCTTCTAAATGGACATATCTAATTTTTTTTGAAAATGTGCTGGGCCTATTATGGTTGTTATTCCTTATACATGAATCGCATCTATATAAATACTATATCATGTAGGCTGTATTCTTATAAAAATTATTCTTCAATAATACCGTTTGCAGTCCGTGTATTACATTATAGAAAAATGCTATAATTTTAATACACGAACTGAATACTAACAGCATTATTCGACTCGTTAATAAAGACTTGTGAATTTCTGACATAACTTCACTTGAGGTCTTTTTCCATATCAAACCCATAAAATGTTAGATACTAGGAGAATATCTCCAATGATGAAGCAGAAGAAATCCCATTAAATTCATGTAAGAAGGGTGTGTGTCACATTATTATAAAAGATGTTTTATTTTAGGATATTATATTTACGATACCGTTATGATATTTTTTAGGAGAGTCCGGGAGTAAAACAGATATGATAAATTTCTCGCCGTATGAAATTTATGGAAATTCTAAGTACTTGTAGACCAAGACAATATTTAATGTTTTATGAAACATTTTAAATATTTTTATGAAAACGTTTTACTTTATGTTTAAGCGATAGCATTTTTTTGCATATTTATAAATGGATTTTTATCTTTTTCACGAAAATAGCATTTTGCAAACTACGATTTTTTTTATTGCTGTTGTTGCACTCCCTGAAAGAAGTGATTATTATTCTTATTTAAAGATAAAAAAACAACGATTATAAATGCACAAATAAAGTAAGAAAAGGTAGCAAACAGCCGTTTCGAATCTACTATGGAGATTCTTCATCAGTGCAAAACTCAGCGAGCTAGAAAAAGCAAAACTGAGCAAAGAGACAGAGAGAAGCAGGCTTATATACCCGCTACGGAAACGATCCCGCCTAAAGAAAAGCAACCAATGAGAAGAGAGCAGCCTAACAACTGGCTGGACAAGTAGCGACATCTACCGGTGAATAAACAAAACAAAAACTAAAAAGCGAGAAAAAAGAAAAAAAATAAATTAAATTAAAGATTTCCAAATGTTAGGAAAATAAGGCGTACTTGATAAGTCATTGACTAAGGAGTGAGAATTTTTAATGATGTGGTAAGCTTCCCAAAAATTAAGATCAAGAATGGAAGGACACTTTTGAATGATGGTAGCTGAAGAAAAGTTAAACTTATGTTGTAAAGACCAACAATGCTGAGCAATGGAAGAGCGTTTAAGCTCTTGATTTTTGACATATCTTTTATGTTCCGTTAAACGAAATCTGAGAGCACGTTTAGTCTGGCCAATATAAGAAAGGCCACATTGGCAAGAAATTTGGTAAATACCCCAGTTATCTAAGTGATCAATGGGATGCTTAAGATTTGAAAAGGCAATTTTATTAACAGGAGAAAAAATAACATTGAAATCGAACCTTTTTAAAATTTTAGCAACTTGCTGACTGATTTTGGGGAAAAAAGGCAAAACAACCAAACTATTGGAATTTGAATTAAAGTTTTTTCTTTCAGATTGGGTGGATTTTATTAATTTTCTATGAATTGAATCTATAATATTAGGGGAATAACCACGATCAACAGCAATAGCTTTAATATAATTAAGTTCATTGCTGAGTAACTGAGGAGTTGAACAAATATTGGAAGCCCGGAAAACAAAAGTTTTAAAAGCCGCAACTTTCTGGTTAGGAGGATGAGAAGAATATCTATGAGGTGGAAGACTGACCGCAAAAGGTTTACGAAAGACAGTAGTCTGAAAATTATCATCATCGCGAATAACAAGGACATCAAGAAAAGAAAGGCAATTGTTCGATTCAACTTGAAAAGTAAATTGAATGTAAGAATCAATGGAATTCATAATAGTGAGAATATGATTAATATGAATATTCACATCAATTAAAGCAAAATTATCATCTACGTAACGAACATAAAACTGAAATTTTAAGACTTCAAACAATTTTATTTCAAAATAGTGCATGTAAAAATCACATAAAATCGGACTAAGAGGGTTACCCATAGCCAAACCGTCAGTCATACGGAAGAAATTCCCGTTAAATACAAAAGTGTTTTGAGACAAGCAAACACGAGTGAGATGAATGAGCTCCTCGATTTCGAAAAAAGAAAAATGAAATTCACAGAGCCTTTTCTTCAGGCAATCTAAAGCCCCTTCAACAGGAACATTAGTAAATAATGATGAAACATCAAAAGAAACCATCATGTGGCCTTGTGGCTTAAAAGTATGAAGTTTCTTGACAAATTCAAAAGAATTTTTAACAGTGAAATAATTACCGCTTGAAAGAGGAGAAAATATGGAAACAAGATATTTAGCAAGTTTATAAGAAGCCGTACCGATATTGGAGACAATGGGAGAGCATTGTCTCCAATAATTTGAGAGCATTAAGCTGGTTATTATTTAAAGCGACACTAGAAAGATTGACGACAGCATTTTGATTAACAGTAGGTAAATTGTTGGAATTGTTAACGAAAGAATTATTACAAAGTGTACTAAATTTCTTATTTAGAACTGAGCAATGAATCGAAGAAGCTTTGAGGACTCTATTCCATGAAATTCTGTCTATAGAATCAAAATCAGGTGACGAATTAGCAAGAGAGATATGTAAGTAATATAACTCATGCTCTATATGAGCAATCTTCTGACGAGTCTCTTGAATCAAAGCTCGTAAAAGAGCTAATTTAGAGCGAAAACCTTACTAAAACTAAAGGTTTTTACTAAAACCTTATCAGATAAGGTATAACCTGAACTAATAAGGTATAACTGAATAAGGTATAACCCGAAATAAAACCTGATAAGGTTTTATTTCGCTCTAAATTAGCTCTTTTACGAGCTTTGATTCAAAAGACTCGTCAGAAGATTGCTCATATAGAGCATGAGTTATATTACTTACATATCTTTCTTGCTAATTCGTCACCTGATTTTGATTCTATAGACAGAATTTCATGGAATAGAGTCCTCAAAGCTTCTTCGATTCATTGCTCAGTTCTAAATAAGAAATTTAGTACACTTTGTAATAATTCTTTCGTTAACAATTCCAACAATTTACCTACTGTTAATCAAAATGCTGTCGTCAATCTTTCTAGTGTCGCTTTAAATAATAATCAGCTTAATGCTTTCAAATTAAACAACAATTTCTCTGTATCTGCCACTCCTTCGTTACCCCGTCTGATTGCTCCTATAGAACGTGCCTTTAAGCATAGCGCTATTTCTCCTTCTCAAAAAGAGTCTATTAGGCATCTCATTGCCAATACTGTCGACTTTAATTCTAATGTTTATAAGCCTAATCTTAATAGTTCAGTTAAACATTGTCTTAAAAGTTTATGTTCTGATCCGAATTTGACCATAACTAAGGCTGACAAAGGTGGTCAGATTGTTGTGCTTGACAAGTCTACATATTTGGAGAAATCCCAGAAATTAATTAATGATGGTCACTATGTGGATATCCACAAAGACCCTTCCTTTAGTGAAATTGATACTATCAAATCTGCCTTTAAGTCTTCGGACATTATTCCTGCTAAATTAAAGAGGTCTCTTATTCCTTCTGTTGCTCATTGTGCCAGGTTTTATGCTTTACCTAAGGTTCATAAACCTGAGATTTATTTTAGACCCATTGTCTCCAATATCGGTACGGCTTCTTATAAACTTGCTAAATATCTTGTTTCCATATTTTCTCCTCTTTCAAGCGGTAATTCTTTCACTGTTAAAAATTCTTTTGAATTTGTCAAGAAACTTCATACTTTTAAGCCACAAGGCCACATGATGGTTTCTTTTGATGTTTCATCATTATTTACTAAGGTTCCTGTTGAAGGGGCTTTAGATTGCCTGAAGAAAAGGCTCTGTGAATTTCATTTTTCTTTTTTCGAAATCGAGGAGCTCATTCATCTCACTCGTGTTTGCTTGTCTCAAAACACTTTTGTATTTAACGGGAATTTCTTCCGTATGACTGACGGTTTGGCTATGGGTAACCCTCTTAGTCCGATTTTATGTGATTTTTACATGCACTAATTTGAAATAAAATTGTTTGAAGTCTTAAAATTTCAGTTTTATGTTCGTTACGTAGATGATATTTTTGCTTTAATTGATGTGAATATTGATATTAATCATATTCTCTCTATTATGAATTCCATTGATTCTTACATTCAATTTACTTTTGAAGTTGAATCGAACAATTGCCTTTCTTTTCTTGATGTCCTTGTTATTCGCGATGATGATAATTTTCAGACTACTGTCTTTCGTAAACCTTTTGCCGACAGCGGTCAGTCTTCCACCTCATAGATATTCTTCTCATCCTCCTAACCAGAAAGTTGCGGCTTTTAAAACTTTTGTTTTCCGGGCTTCCAATATTTGTTCAACTCCTCAGTTACTCAGCGATGAACTTAATTATATTAAAGCTACTGCTGTTGATCGTGGTTATTCCCCTAATATTATAGATTCAATTCATAGAAAATTAATAAAATCCACCCAATCTGAAAGAAAAAACTTTAATTCAAATTCCAATACTTTGGTTGTTTTGCCTTTTTTCCCCAAAATCAGTCAGCAAGTTGCTAAAATTTTAAAAAGGTTCGATTTCAATGTTATTTTTTCTCCTGTTAATGAAATTGCCTTTTCAAATCTTAAGCATCCCATTGATCACTTAGATAACTGGGGTATTTACCAAATTTCTTGCCAATGTGGCCTTCAGACTAAACGTGCTCTCAGATTTCGTTTAACGGAACATAAAAGGTATGTCAAAAATCAAGAGCTTAAACGCTCTTCCATTGCTCAACATTGTTGGTCTTTACAACATAAGTTTAACTTTTCTTCAGCTACCATCATTCAAAAGTGTCCTTCCATTCTTGATCTTAATTTTTGGGAAGCTTACCACATCATTAAAAATTCAGACTCCTTAGTCAATGACTTATCAAGTACGCCTTATTTTCCTAACATTTGGAAATCTTTAATTTAATTTTTTTTTCTTTTTTCTCGCTTTTTAGTTTTTGTTTTGTTTATTCACCGGTAGATGTCGCTACTTGTCCAGCCAGTTGTTAGGCTGCTCTCTTCTCATTGGTTGCTTTTCTTTAGGCGGGATCGTTTCCGTAGCGGGTATATAAGCCTGCGTCTCTCTGTCTCTTTGCTCTCTTTTGCTTTTTCTAGCTCGCTGAGTTTTGCACTGATGAAGAATCTCCATAGTAGATTCGAAACGGCTGTTTGCTACCTTTTCTTTCTTTATTTGTGCATTTATAATCGTTGGTTTTTTATCTTTAAACATTTTTGCACAAAGGCTTTATTTCCTATTTTAATATTATTCTTATGTTTGCATACCTCTATTTATTAGCACTTTTTAACATACGCACAACAATAAATGAGAATGTGGTTGGGACTTTTTGTGTAGCCCTTTATAAGATCTATAAAATATGAGGACGCTGTATTTCTTACAGGCAATTATTCTTTTTAAATACTAGACAGTACTGCGGCCAAATACTTTTGTGTTTTTTGTGTACCTGTAAACGAACAATAAATTAAGCGCACAACAAATTCTACGATAATCACTTTATAGTACACCTCAGTGATGTAAATAAATTTCATTAACTTAAAAGTGGAATAACGTCATTAGAATACACCGCAAATGTCGCTTCCCCATCGGCCGTAATGTAACGGGATCCTTTTGAGTGTCTCTGTACATTAAACTTACATGTTACAAGTTTAATTTTGAATACAGAAAATACCATGGTAAACTGTCAAAAATATATAAATTTCATGCTAATTTGACTATGTTTGCGTAAATTACAGCATGAACAATCAGACAGACGAACAGACAAATCTAATTCTTAAATTTCACGCATTCACTTTTCAAAAATGTTGGAAAATGTTAAGAAAAAATCGTTTCATTTGTAAAGACATTCTGTGACACATTTCTACAGTTATTTAAAATTATATAGTTAATTTTTCTTTTAGCCAATTAATTATTTAATAGTATATTTAGTTTCAGAAAAAGAAGAAATTAATTCCAGTAAAATTAAACGCCATCTTTAACTTTATGAGATTTGATTTAGTAATCTATTTTAGACTATTATATAAAACTTTATTATAAAATAATTTTCAAGATAACTAGTTTTAAATCAAATTCTTTCCACATCTTTAAAAGGATTTTTCCATTAATTTTTTTATTTATTAATGTGGGAGAAATGAAGTTCATTGAGAAAATTTAACTCACTACAGCACGCTAAAATTACAATTTTAATCAAAGTTTCAATTAACCGCAATAAGTCAACAATTTCCTTAATATTGACATACATGGCATTTTCGGTGAATTTAGATATTTGTCAATTGTGGTGTGAATATTTCTCAATAAACGAATAGAAATTAAGTTAGCATATTTCGATAATTATAATTTATTGCTGTGATAAAATACACTCTTAAGGAAATTTTTCAAATAAGGTAAATAGCACACTTTTCAACAATGTTGAAAAGGGAAAATAAAAATGTCGTTTCATTTGTAAATGTTTTCAGAGCAACACTTTCTGTATTTATTTAAAAATATATAGGTAATTATTCGAGAAAATAAAGAAATTAATTCCAGTTAAGGAAAAAAAAGTTTTATATTATTGCATAAAACTTTATTATAAAATAATTTTCAAGATAACTAGTTCTAAATCAAATTCTTGCCATATCCATGGAAACAATTTTCCATTATTATTATATATATATTTTTTTATTCATTAAAGTGTGAGAAATGTAATTCATTATTAAATCAGCATATCTCGATGATTATAATTTATCATTGGGAGAAAATACTCTTTTTGGGAAATTTTTCAAATAAGGCAAATTGCACACTTTTCAACAATGTTGAAAAGTGATAATAAAATATTGTTTGATTCGTAAATGTTTTCTGTGCAACATTTTCTCTATTTATTTAAAAACATGTGAGTAATTGGTATTCAAGTAAAGAAAGAAATTAATTCCAGTAACATTATATGTTATTTTTAATTGAGTTTGTAAATCATTTTAGATTATTGAATAAAACTTTATTATAAAATAATTTTCAAGATACCTAGTTTTAAATCAAATTTTTGCAATATCATTAAAAGTGTTTTTCCATTAATTTTTTTATTCATTAATGTATGAGAAATGAAGTTCATCGAGAAAATCTAACTCACTATAGCACGCGAAAATTATAATTTTAATCAAAGTTTCAATGAACCGCAATAAGTCAACAATTTCCTTAATATAGACATACACGGCATTTTTGGTGAAATTGGATATTTGTCAACTGTGCTGTGAATATTTCTCACTAAACGATTAGAAGCTAAGTTAGCATATTTCGATGATTATAATTTATTGCTGAGAGGAAATGCACTTTTTGGAAAATTTTTCAAATAAGGTAAATAGCATACTTTTCAACAATGTTGAAAAGGGATAATAAAAATGTCGTTTCATTTGTAAATGTTTTCAGAGCAACACTTTCTGTATTTATTTAAAAATATATAGGTAATTATTCGGAAAAATAAAAAATTAATTCCAGTAAAATAAAGGCTGTGAGAAATGTATTTCATTATTAAATCAGCATATATCGATGATTATAATTTACGCTTCAAGGAAAATACTCTCTTTGAGAAATTTTTCAAATTAGGCAAATTGCACACTTTTCAACAATGTTGAAAAGTGATAATAAAAATATTGTTTGATATTTAAATGTTTTCTGTGCAACATTTTTTCTATTTATTTAAAAATATGTGAGTAATTGGCATTCAAGAAAAGAAAGAAATTAGTTCCAGTAAAATTATATGTTATCTTTAATTGAATTTGTAAACCATTTTGGATTATTGCATAAAACATTATTATAAAATAATTTTCAAGATACCTCGTTTTAAATCAAATTCTTGCCATATCCTTAAAAAGGTTTTTCCAGTAACTTTTATGTTCATTTGTTAGTGTGAGGAATGAAGTTCATCGAGCAAATTTAAATCACTATAACACGCGAAAATTATAATTTTAATCAACGTTTGAATGAACCGCAATAAGTCAACAACTTCCTCAATATAGACATACACGACATTTTCGGTACAATTGGATGTTTGTCAACTGTGCTGTGAATATTTCTCGCTAGACGAATAGAAGATAAATTAACATATCTCGATGATTATAACCTATCGCTGCGAGAAAATACTCTTTTTGGGAAAATTTTCAAATAGTGTGAGTGTTTAATATTAATATATATTAAAATAATTACATCTTGGCTGTGATTCCATTTGAACAGTTGTTTTTTTTAATTACTTGGAAATAAGTGGGTTAAATAACAAAATATTTACATATTCCTTAGCATAAATAAATTAAAACATTGGTGAATTTTTCCTTCAAACATATTAAATCCCCATAGTAAATTACATATTTTGCGATACATTAATTTAATATCATTTCTACTCATGCTTATTCATATTATATCAAGAATCATTCACCAACAAACATATAGTTCTGATAAAGAGATTCATTTTCATTCAATAAATTGTTAACATAATCATTAATTCATCCTTCGACATGAATGGCATTTTTGGTGTGCTTCAAAATATTAAATTTGCTCTGGTAAATTTCATTTCTTACACTAAACAAATAATGTAACACATTTCTTTAAAATAGAACAGTTAGTTTTCTTCCAGTTCCTGTAAAATATAATTTAGACAATTGTTTAAATGCATCTAAACTGAAAAAATATTTTGAATTAGATCCGGTAGTTCTTTAATATCTAGCATAATAATAAAACACCATTTTAACACTAATAATATTTAATCATACTTCTTTGCAAAGCTCTAATATAGATAATTAAAAACTTTGAAATATTTGTAAGAAGATTGAACTCCGCATATATTAATAAAGAATACAAAATTAAAACATAAGTAGACATGTATTAAGAATAGATATATATTTTTAATTATGCACTGTAAAATAATTCATTAGCATTCCAGCACTTTAATGTGTATATACACATACAGGGTGTAACTAAACTACAGGGCAAAACTTTAAGGGGTGATGGTTCACATCAAGCCAAATAATATTAAATGGGAAACTAAGGGTCCCAAACGTCTTCTAAAGGAGATAGGCGCCATCAAAGTTTAGAGTCCAAAATTTGAAATGATTGTAAAAAACGGAAAAATTGGTCGATTCGTTTTCGGTTTTCCCGAAAAATATTCTTTATGTCAGTATTGTCTTGAAAATAAATTATAATGATATATTTCAAAAAATGCCGATAGAGGGCACTTTAGACTTTGGAGTTACGAATAACTATTTTTTACCGTTATTTTTCGCATCTCATTAATTTTTTTAGAAGTTTAGACATAAACTTAAATTTTAAGCTCAAAATTTGTATTTAAGTTGCGCAATCTGAACTGTGTTCAAAGGAAGTGGATAGGTTCAAATTTCAAATGATTATAAAAAACAGAATAATTGGTCAATTGATTTGCGATTTTCACTAAAACTATTCTTTATGTCCGTTTGTCTTATAAATAAATTAAAAACCTAAATTTGACAAGGTTTGAAAAAACCCGGGTTTTTTTGAAAAAGCCCAACCCACTGGGCCCACTAGTCTAAAACCCGGGTTTTTTTGAAAAAACCCGGGCTTTTTCGGGTTTTATCTTTTTTTTTTTTTTTTTTTTTTTTTTTTTTTTTTTTTTTTTTTTTTTTTAACACTTCAGCTATTATGCATATGAAAATTAGAAAATTAAATTCTTCATGTGTCAGTGAAATCTGGGTATAATTTTGCATTAAAAATAAATCAACAAAATACATAATATTAAAAAGTCAGGTTAATTTAAATGGTAGATTTGTGTCTGATATGACTAGTTTCTTGCATTGATATATTAATCCAGCTATAAATGGATTTTTTGAGTTAACAAAGAAGGTTCAAAATGTTTGAAAAAATATTCTTTCTATTAAAAACAATTTGAAGAATTATCAAAATATATAAATAAATGAGGATCAAAATTACACTTTGCTTTTACAAAAACTGATTACCAGTAATAATTTTGTAAATGAAATTATCATTAATATACTATATTAATACTAATGCTAAATCAGAATTAGTAAGTACTTTTTATTATAACTAATTAACAGAATAAACCAAATAATCTTACATAGATACTTCAATAAATTAGGATTCCCAGGGTATGTGGTATTTTGTTATGATTTTCAATTATATAACATAACATAGAATAAACTGTATATTACAGTTTTCTTTTATGGGAAAAAATTGTTTTTGTGTTTGTAATATATAAAAAATTAAATTACAATTATTTCTTTTAAAATTTTTCATTGGGAGAATTAAGATTTTTTCCCTTTGTGGTGGGGAGAGAAACTTTACGAGTAGTGTATTGTTATTAAGAAATATATCTCAATATCAGTATTAAGATTTTAATAACGATTTTTAAAGATTAACGTTACGTAATTTAAAGTTGAAATTTTGAAAAACACCCAGTTAGTTTTTTGAGTTGGGTAAACTCATAACAACCCTGCTTTAATTTAAATATGCTTAATTTATATAGTTTCTTTCATTAATTTCAAATAAGAAATCAGTTGAAAACTTTTTTTTCTCTTCTTTACAGCTAATTTATATTTTGGTCATTTTATCAGTGCTTAGAAATTCCTTTTAAATCTGGTTCTTTTGAAATATATTTAAATTGGCACTTATCTTTGCATTGGTAACTTAAATTAAATAATGATACAGTTGTAAAATCATGGAAAAATTTGAAAAAACCCTCAATGGGTTTTATTGTGAGTTTTTTCAAGTGGGCCCGCCCGAAAAAAATCCGGGCGGGTTTTTTCGGGCTGGGCCCACTTGGGCGAACCCTGAAATTTTATACCCTAATTCAATTTTGAAGCCTAATTGAAATTATTTTTCTCCGATTAAATTCTGTGAATTTATCGGACAATAACTACAGTTATACTAGAGATGCATCAGAAATGTATTTCTAAATTAATGGTTGGATAATAACTTCAAATTCACTGCAGTGATTCTACGGTTAGGAAATCTTATATATTTTATATATTTTTTTATTATAAAATGACTTTATAAAAACTGCAGTGTTTTCAAAGTTAATAGCTCAGAGAACGTTTAAAATAAATTACTGCAAAATCACCCTTAATTAAGGGAGACCCGTACCCCATTTTCGGCCAAAAATCATCAAAAGTTCAAACATTTTTTTATCTCAGAAAAAGATAAAATACATATTTGCGAATATCCATGCAAAATTTCAGAACTCGGGAACACTTGGAACAGGTAGAAAATGAGCTTTTTCAATTGTACTCACTATAGAGTTTAAAGGACTAGCGGCCATTTAAAACGTGTTTTCCTGAAAATGACTTTTTTCATATTTTGCCTAAGTTCAAAGTACTAAGGCTCAGTGGTAAAATGATTTAGAAACAAAGTGTTTATATTTTTAGAGTCTTAAACATATTTGCAAAAAAAGTAAGGAGAGATATTTTTTTTTAACTATTTCTGAAAATTTTATATAAATTGATAAACATGAATATTATGACGAATTTAAGAAAATTTACCATGCGTATTTTTTTTTAGCCGATTAAAATAGAAAATTAAAAATATCTCTCCTTAGTTCTATTCTACATACTATGACACTATTTAAGAAATTTTAGTAATACCAAAATATTGAAAATTGAATGAGGAGTAGTAATTTTAAAAAGTGTATTTTTCGATAAAACAAAATCATAAAAATCGACATAAAAAATATACTTTTTAATAAAAAGTGATTTTTTTTTTTTTGCTAATTATTCCTTACAAAAAGATTCTTAAGTAGTACACCAAAATTCATTACTTTAAAATAAATAAAAATTTTGGGTTTTTTCTTACGGGTCTCCCTTAACTACAAAATAACTGAAGTGATTTTATAGTTGAGATTGCACGACAGAAAGACTAGAGAAGCTTTAGAAAAACCTCAAAAACACTTTACTTCTAAAAAGAAAAAAAAAAAAAAAAAAAAAAAAAATGCAGTTTATTTTTAGCTAGGAGCCACGAAATTCGCTGTCACATGACGCCAATTGAACACAGTTAGGATCGAAACGCCCTGTCAAAAGAAAATGAAGGCAGCACAATTGCAGAATATTTACACTCATCATTTAAATAGGATTTTATACTACGATAATCTTCTATAAAGGAGTCATCTTTTTAAAGTGAAATCTCTTTAGGAGCGTTCATAATTATGTAAATATATAGCATCTATAAACTCCGTTCAATCCGTCTGTCGCTCCCCATATAACAACAAAAAATGGCCCAATTGAATAGCTTGAAATTTAAAATATATAATTAGTACATAATTTTTTCGCGTCATTTCAAGTTTTATGAAAATGTATAGTTCAATTACAGGGACAAGCAAAAGTATTCCGTTACATTACGGCCAATTGGAAAATATAATTTCAAATGCATTGGAATGATGTTTCAAACTTTTGAATATATTAAAATTTATATGGATCCATTAAATATATACTGAAATATATATTCTGTACAGTCTGTGGTGCAAGGGATATTTTTTTCTTAATTTACAAGCCGCCACAAAAATATTCTATTATTTGGTGTAAGTTTTAATTATATTAAACTATCTTATTTTTCTTTTAAATTGGTATACGTTGCTGAGGTTTACTACAAACTAATTCCTGTATAATAGGAAGCATTTAGTATTTAAAGGGACACACAAAAGATTCCGGATACTGTACTATATCTCAAGTACTGTATATTTTATAAACATCGTTACAGGTATGAACACACCACGTTTCCTGTGTCTGACTTGAAATATTCGACTTGTTTTAATCAGATCAAGTTACCATCATTTTAGAGCCTGGCAGTCTGCATTGGGGTTGAATCAAGTACAGTCGACTCTCGTTAATTCGAACTCATCCGGGCCACTAGAAATATTCGAGTTATTCGAAGTTCGAATTATGGAAAATATGAAATGAAAACATGCTTAATATGGTACTATTACAAAGGAATTAATGTTATAGTGTTTTTTTATTTATTCCGTCTGATATCATTAGAATATGACTTAATATCAAATTAGAATGTATAAATAGATAAACTAATTAAAGGATTAAAAACAAGCACGATGGAAGAAAAATTTAAAGTGCCACTGGTGGAAGTACGAAGGGGCGCTAAGAAAGTGGATATGAAATGCAATGGATTATATGTATACTCGTTCAGAACAATTTTCACAACAAATCAAAGAAAGAAAGTTATTCAAATAACCTAAAATGCGTGAGAAAAAAGAAAAAAAAATTAAAAATCGGAATTCTCGTTAGCTCGAATTAAACGAAGTCAAGAGCAAATGAGTTCGAATAAAGGGAAATTTTTAACATTATTCTGCAATTGAAAATTTCGGGACTTCTTATTTAGTTCGAATTAAGCGAAGTTCGAATTATCCGATTTCGAATTAACGAGAGTCGACTGTATTTCAGTTGAGACGATCAAACGCGTATATCACAAAGCCAAAAGTTTATAGTATAGCCAAAAGTTTAATTATCCTTCCTGCTAAGAGAGTTAGTTTTGTATTAACTACTATGAAACACTTAAAACGTAGAACAATTTCCCCAACTACCATATGTATCCCCAATAGTAAATTGAAATGATCGTGATACGCTAAATTAATGTTAGTTGCTATAGTGAGAAATACTGACCAACACTTACTCGAAATATCTAATTTCGACAGAAACTCGGTTGTTATTCAAGAAATTGACTTATTACGGATGTTTCAAATTTTGATGCAAATTATATTTCTGATATGCTAAGCAACGTTAAATTCCATCAAGGGAGTTTATTTCTCACACAAATAAACAAATACATAAATAAAATGACGATTTCTAAACCTATCATGTATTTAATTTTGCATGAATTACTTTAAAAGTTTTTTAAACAAAAATACCATTAAATATACAGGGTGTATCTAAACTATTGGGCAAAACATTAAGGGGTGATAGTACACGTTAAGAAAAATAATATTAAATGGGAAACTAAGGGTCCCAAACGTCTTCCGAAGGAGATAGGCGCCATCAAAGTTTAGGGTCCAAAATTTGAAATGATTATAAAAAACGGAAAAATTGGTCGATTCGTTTGCGGTTTTCACTAAAACTATTCCTTATGTCAGTATTGTCTTGAAAATAAATTATAAAGATAAATTTCAAAAAATGTCGATAGAGGGCGCTTTAAACTTTGGCGTAACGAACAACTATTTTTTATCTTTATTTTTTGCATCTCATTCAATTTTTTTAGAAGTTTAGACATAAACTTAAATTTTGAGTTCAAAATCTGTGGTTAAGTAGCGCAAACTGAACTGTGTTTAATGAGAGTAGGTAGGTTCAAATTTCAAATGATTATAAAAAACTTAAAAATTTGTCAATTGATTTGCGGTTTTCACTAAAATTATTCTTTATGTCAGTATTGTCTTGAGAATAAATTATAAAGATAAACTTCAAAAAATGTCGATAGAAGGCGCTTTTGACATTGGAGTAACGTACAACTATTTTTTACCGTTATTTTTTGCATCTCATTAAATTTTTTTAGAAGCTTAGACATGAACTTAATTTTTGAGCTGAAAATCTGAATCGTTGAGAGTGGTTAAGTAGCGCAAACTGAAATGTGTTCAATGGGGGTGGGGAGGTTCAAATTTCAAATGATTATAAAAAATGGAAAAATTGGTCGATTCGTTATTGGTTTTCTCTAAAACCATTCTTTATGTCAGTATTTCCTTGAAAATAAATTTTAAAGATAAATTTCAAAAAATTAAGTTAGAGGGCGCCTTAAACTTTCGAGTTACCAACAACTATCTTTAATTGTTATTTTTTGTATCTAATTAAATGCTTACAAAAGCTTAGAATTAAATTTTGAGCAGAAATTCTGAATCATTCGGAGTGGATAAGAAGCGCAAACTGAACTACGTTCAGGAGTTGAAATGCTACCCTGCCCACCCCACGAACGCAGTTCAGTTTTGCGATACTTAATTACTCACAACGATTCAGATTTTGAGCTCAAAATTTAAGTCTAAGCTTTTAAAACATTCACTTAGATACAAAAAATAACGGTTAAAAATAGTTGTTGGTTACTCTAAAGTTTAAGGCGCCCTCTAACGGAATTTTTTGAAATTTATCTTAATAATTTATTTTCAAGGAAATACTGACATAAAGAATGGTTTTAGAGAAAATTGCAAAGGAATCGACCAATTTTTCCTTTTTTTATAATCATTTGAAATTTGAACCTCCCCACCCCCATTGAACACAGTTCAGTTTGCGCTACTTAACCACTCTCAACGATTCAGATTTTCAGCTCAAAATTTAAGTTTATGTCTAAGCTTCTGAAAAAATTTAATGAGATGCAAAAAATAACGGTAAAAAATAGTTGTACGTTACTACAAAGTCAAAAGCGCCCTCTATCGACATTTTTTGAAATTTATCTTTATAATTTATTTTCAAGACAATACTGACATAAAGAATAATTTTAGTGAAAACCGCAAATCAATTGACCAATTTTTAAGTTTTTTATAATCATTTGAAATTTGAACTTACCTACTCCCATTGAACACAGTTCAGTTTGCGCTACTTAATCACAGATTTTCAGCTCAAAATTTAAGTTTATGTCTAAACTTCTAAAAAAATTGAATGAGATGCAAAAAATAACGATGAAAAATAGTTGTTTCTTACGCCAAAGTCTAAAGCGCCCTCTATCGACATTTTTTGAAATTTATCTTTATAATTTATTATCAAGACAATGCTGACATAAAGAACAGTTTTAAGGAAAACCGCAAACGAATCGATCAATTTTTCCGTTTTTTATAATCATTTCAAATTTTGGACCCTAAACTTTGATGGCGCCTATCTCCTTCGGAAGACGTTTGGGACCCTTAGTTTCCCATTTAATATTATTTGTCTTGATGTGTACTATCACCCCTTAAAGTTTTGCCCAGTAGTTTAGATACACCCTGTATTTTTAATAATTGATGTAATTATATTTTTTAATTTATTTAATCACTTGATTGAAAAATATTTTTGAAAAAACTTTTAAATAATGCGTATTTTTTTTATTTCAAAAATCACATTTTCATGTTATTTTTAGACGATATATGTGAAAAAAATATTCCAGATCAAAAATAAAGTTTATATATTCAAATGTAAATCTGTTTATTTCCGCCTTAGCTCGTTTGGGACAAGTTTTTTTTCTTTTTGTTGCAAAATTTTTAATTTTTTTTCACCGGTCTTTTAAGACATAAATTTTTGCCTTCACTGAATTAGAGAAATGCTCGGAATAAATAATACAAAATTTGAGATAAAATTTTTCTAATGCAATGAAAAAATTGGTGGGAATAATAAATCATGATTGGCAAAAATACCACGTTCGCATGATTTATAGACCGGGTGGGGACAACATTGTTAATACAAATGAATTTCTTTAAGGAATTTCTAAAGCAAAGAAAAAGATCATGGCTTTGTCAAAATATAATAAATACTACAGATTTCGACTTTATTCTGTTGACGATCAATTTCAGAATTTTTAAGCTTTGTTCTGGGAAATTTCATAAAGCATCCTCTATACATTTAGCTAATACATTATATGCGCTGTACTTTGATTTCATTCGCGCATGCGCAGTGAAACGTTATTTCATGAACCTGTCCAGTTTTTAATCAATATTTATGATTTTTTAATTCTGATTGCATGGTGTTATATACAATGTTGTTTGTTGTATTTCCAGAAAATAACATTATTTTATATTAAGAAAACTTCAAATTATAGGCTAACCACTTGATAAAATTTGGAGTTGTTAAAAAGAAAAAAAATCTTTGCGAATATACGTCTATTCTCACAAAAATGAACACAAAAAAAGTTTTCTAATCATGTGCTAAAATTTCATTGCTTTTGTGTCGTTAGTTTTTATAGGATTATCCAAAAGATATTCATATTTCTTCAATTTGTTGTTGGTCTCTCATGGGGTTTCTTGGAAAAAAATTCACAAAAACGTATAATATCATATATGTTGTATACAGTTATGAAGTTTCATAATACTCCCTCGTGTATTTTTGTAGACAATTAACAAAAAGCTTACAATCACACGTGTTCAGTCATATGGTGCATTTCTAATAGTCTCTTTCAATATTTTCATTGCATATATTACTCTTATATGGAAAAGAAAGCTGTGGAAAATCTCAACTGTGAATTTGGTTTACTTTAAAGATTTAGATTTAGAAGATTATGAGGATGATCTGGAAATCGTTTCTTTGACACTTGAGCGAGCATAGTAACAGATGACGAAAACTTAATAAAAAACAATTTATACTACGATTTACCCATTGATAGCCCCATTTAATTTTTATTATTTATACATTGTGAGGTAGATTTTTTCATATATTTCAAATGAAAGTTGAATCAAGAAACGTGTAACTTAGTGATGAAAAAATAACAATAAAGTAAACGCAGACATGATATCACAGGTGAAAGTTCTGACAAATGCATAATATTTCTTTTCCGTGTGTTTCTCTTTTTTAATATTTAAAGCACACATACATCCCCATGGCCGAATGTTTATTCGCGTTTTTGTGCCCTGGATCACTTTCTCATGAAAGGAGTAAAAAGTGAAGGATTCAATTCCGACACGACGCCGGTTCCAAGGCGCACACTGAGTTTTTAGCTCCGGACTCCATTTCTCTCCAGAGTTGAATTCAAACACTTATCTCAGGGAGAGTTTTCTGTGGTTCAGGGGAGGGGGGCACTGTATTATAACACTTTTCTGCGGGAGGGATTTTTGTGGCTCCGGGGGAAACATTTTAAAGTTCCGCGAATTGGGGGAATGCACTTTTTGACCATGGAAAATCCAAAATCTCAAAGTTTTCCGGGGAGGAGCATCTTATTGCTCCAGGGTGAATGCCTTCCTTTTTCGACAACGTCTTGGATTCAGTACTGCTTCTGTCGTTCTGTTACAAGGGTTTCAATTAAGTATGGAAGGGTAAATAAAAAATATATTCCGTTCCTTCTGAGCAGCAATAGGGCATCTTGTACTAATCGAAAATGAGATGATTGACTTCATGATATGAAAAATTGCGTCTGCATCAAGTGGAAGAGTAAGGAAATTTTATAAAAAATATCTGAGGTATCAAGCATATTTTTTTTTATTTCAGAAGTCGTTCAACTAGATGCAAACACAATATCTCATAGCAATAAGTAAGACACTCCATTTTTTATTATTACTTGGCATTCTGTTGTTGCTCTGCGGCGATAATATGCAAAAAAATATAAAGAAAAATTGTGTCAAGTATTGTTAAACGATATTAATAAACTGGATCATTCGAAGTAAAAATTATAGCGACTAAAATTATCAAAACTACTTTTTTTCAGTGTTCAGTAAATTTATATTATTATTGTTTAAAACTTTTTACATGAATTCTAAAATTATTTCTACATAAGGGTAAATTAAAATCGTTGAAATAAAATAATTCAATAATTCTTATTTTGTCAAGATTAAATCCGTTTGGACAGCAGTTGTTTGTATTGAGTTACGCAATGCACACGAACTTCGAAATGACTTTTGCAATAATTTATTTGTTTATTATTGCGTTAAATTCAGTTTTCCGATCAAATTTAACTCAGTCTAGCGCATTAGTATTACAATTTATGTGAAAATTTGAAACATTCGTGATAAGTCAACAACTTCTTGAATATTGACATATACTGCGTTTCAATCTATATTAGATATATTTAGATGGAATGTTAGTAAATACTTCTTGCTCGAGATAATTTTGTAAATAAACATATCATGATCATTTTAATTTATGTTGGGAATTAATAATTTGTCGGGACATCTGTTACGTATGTAAACTTTTCTTATTTAAAAAAAAATCACATAACTTTAAAAGATACATTTCATACAATAACATGAATGTTCTTCAGTTTATAAACACATCGAATCAAAAAAAAAGTAAGGATTATTTACAGTAATTATTAGTTATTAAAAGTATTAAAAGCATTTAAAGTACAGCGCTACCAAAAAAAATCTTGAATCTCAAGTCATAATCTCAATGTTCAGTATTTTTATTTAATTTTTACCGTTTTAAATAGAAAAAGCGAGTGAAAGTTTTTATCACGCATTGATTAGGAGGAGTAGTGGTCCATCAGCTTAATATGATTTATAGTTCTCCCTTTATTTTTTTTTAATCTGGTAATTATTCAAAAATAGGAATTTTTTTTATATTCTTTTTCTCTAGAAAAAGAAACTCTTCTGCTGATCGTAATAGATATAACAAGTGGAAATTGCACGTCAAACTTTGCAAACGAGGCGCAAACTTGAAAATTTGTTATATTGTATTATAACAAACTTTCAAAAATATTAAAATTTTGGTGTAACAGTATGCAGTGCATTGGAAACAGTATACTGACCGAAAAATTTTGTCTGTCCCTATAAATTCTATCTGATTTCTATTATATAGGAAGTAATTTGTAGTAAACTTCAGCAACGTATATTAATTTTATAAAATGTGAAATTTTTTAATAGTTATTAAAACGCACTCCAAACAGTGCCTTCCCCAAAACCATTGCGTAATTTAATACTTTTGTATGGTCCTGTAAATTAATAAGAAATATTCTGTGCACCACAGAATGTGCAGAATGTATTTCTAGTATATATTTCACAGATGTATATCAATTCTATTATGTTGGAAAAGTATAACATCACTAAAATGTATTTGTAGCTATTTTTTTCCCATTGACCGTAATGTAACGGAATGTTTTTGATTGTACCTCTAAACACTATATATTTTCTGTTATGAAGAAAGTAACTCTTAGTAAACCTCAGTAATGTATATTAATTTCTAAAACATGAAATAGTTTAATGTTTTAAATTGCGCTCCAAACAGTATTTTCTCTTATCACATTGTGTAATGGAATAATTTTGTGTGGCCTGTATGTTAACAACACATATTCTTTGCACCACATATTGTGCAGAATGTATTTTTAGTATATAATTCATAGATGCATATCACTTTTATTATAATCGAAAGAGTGTAACATCATTAAAATTCATTTGAAATTATTTTCCCCATTGATGGTATTGTAACGGAATGATTTGGTTGTCCCTGTAATTACACTATGCATCCGATTTTTATAAAATTTGAACTGACGCAACAAAATTATGGAAAAATTATTATGTTTTTAATTTTAAATGATTTCGTTGGGTATTTTTTGCTCTGTTATTATTTGTACAGACGGACGTACTGAACGACGATTATAGGTGCTACGTATGTATGTAATTTCGAAAGCACCTAAAAAGCTTACAATTGTTAAACAATGTCATACTGTTAGGAATTGATAAATCAATATATCAGTTTATTCACAGAAAATCGTTTGCATATTTGCAATTGTGATATTTAATTTATTTATAAGACGCGACTCGTTGCTATGGAAGCGAAGCTGTTTTTTCGTCTGCTTTGCTTTTTATATTTTTTATCTTACGAGATGAGTTAAAAGTTTAGATAAAAAAGTTGGCATCAATTTTTGATGGAATGAAAAAGAATTTTTTGAGAGAGAGAATGTTTATATTTTTTGTTTGTCGTGCGTGTCTTGAGTTTTATTGAAGAATTATGTTAATTTTATGAAAAGGCACGCAGAAATGCATAAAGGATCATCTTTCCAGTTTTTAGTATGATGATCAAAAATTATCAAGGTAAAAGCATTTATATTTTGTACATATTATACATTTTGTACATAGTATGTAAATAATTTGAATTCAATATTTCTTTATTCTATAATTCTAAGTATGTAATAAAATTTTTAAAAAGAAAATTCAAGAATATTTAGAAGATTTTTGAACCCAAATAAGTTTTGATCGTTTACAGAAAAACATCTGGCGCCCGAACAGGGACATTTGAATAATACTGTTGAGATATTGAATTGTTTTTATAGCGTATAGTGTTTTCATAAGCTGTACATTACTACTTAATTTTTCGATGATGAATAAGCTAAAGAAAAAGCGTACGCCGCTACGTTCGTCATTTACCAGAACTTTAAATGTTTTGAATGAAGAAATTAACAGCGAGTCATTAGATAAGGGTAAAATTTCAGACGATTTTAGTAAATTAGAAAATTTGATTCATGAAATTAAATCTATTGATGAAGCTATAATTGAACTCATGTTAGATGATGATAAATGCGATGAAGAGGCTATTGAAAATGAAGTAGTGGAAAATGAAAGTTATTCAGATCAATTTATTACCATTAAGCGTAAAGTTAGTGAAGCATTGAGTACAAATAAACGTAATCAAGATGATAGTGAAAAAAGCACAGATTACGGTTATTCCAAATCAAAGCATTATAAATTACCTAAGCTAAATATTAAGCCATTCGATTCGCAGTTAATAAATTATCTTTCATTTTGGTCCCAGTTTCAGAAAATTCATGAAGACATAGATTTGGATAATAGTGACAAATTTCAGTATCTTATCCAATCGGTAGAACCTGGAACCAGTGCCAGGCGTTTGTTAGAGAGCTATCCAATGACCGCAGTTAATTACTCCAAAGCTGTCGAGGCATTTCAAGAGCGTTTTGGAAATAAAGATTTACTAATAGAAGTGTACGTTAGAGAATTCCTAAAATTGATTGTAGCTAATGTACAGGCGCACGGCAAAGATAAACTTCCCTTATCAGATTTATTCACGAAAGTCGAGGCATATTTAAGATCGTTAGAATCAATGGGTTTAAGTTTAGAAAGCAATTCGGCGTGGCTCTATCCCATGATAGAATCTAGCTTATCGGAAGATGTATTAAAAGCATGGCAGCGATATAATATTTCAATCACATCAAACACTGTTAGTAATAATAATGCATTGTCAACAAAAGCAAATATAGTAAGTTTGATGGAATTTCTGAAACAAGAAGTTGCAAACGAGGAAAGATTCAAATTAGCCAAATCGAGTTTTATAGAGCTGGGCTTTAAAGACAAACCTAAAGAAAAGTTAAGAAAAGCAGAAAGTAAAATACCTACTGCAGCAGGGCTATTTAGCGCAAAAGAACGCCTTTGTTTATTTTGCAGTAAATCTCATGAAAGCAAGGACTGTGTTAGGGCTAGATCTCTTTCCTTTAATGAACGGAAGGCCAAAATTAAGAATAAAAATTGCTGTTTAAAATGTCTTCGTTTTGGTCACCACGCTAAAGTTTGCAAAGTTTTTATTCGTTGCCACGTTTGTTCTAAACCCCATACCGAGTTATTATGCCCTGAAATTTCAATGTGTAAAGAACCAGAAAATACAGTTAAGACCCCAGAAGTTATTCAAAGCACCATAGCAAGTAAGCAGTGTTCTGCTGAAGTAGCCCTTATGACTTTAGAAATAGTTATTAAAGGTCGAATAACAAAGAAAGTACGAGCGTTACTTGATTGTGGGTCGCAAAAGAGCTATATTTTAAAAGGTACAGCTGAAGAGTTAGGTTTACATCCCATTTCTTCTGAAGCTATTGTACACACTTTGTTTGGTGGTACGCAAACAGAAGCTAAATCTCACAATAAATTCCAAGTTGAGTTAAGTTCTTCTGATAGACAGAAACAAACGAAAGAAGTCTTAGAACTTTTGGATCAAGATATAATTTGTAACTATATTCCTCGGATACCAAAAGAATCAGTAATTAAAGAGCTTAAACAAAAAAAACTATGGATCACAGATTTAGGAGCAGGAAGTCCAAAAATTGAAATTTTGATTGGAAGCGATTACTACGGACAACTTCTTACAGGTCGAGTAAAACAGTTAAAGAGCGGTCTTACAGCAATAGAGACAAAGTTTGGATGGACACTTTGTGGTCGTTTAGAAAGTACATCACAGTCTTGCCTAAATTATGGAAATATGTTTATCACGAACCTAGCTTTAAAAGATATGAAGATTCCAGAATTATGGAAGTTAGAGACAATTGGTATAACAGATCCCTGTCAAACTTTGTCTAAAGCAGAAGAAGAAGAACTCGCTCATGATAATTTTATAAAAGAAGTTGATAGAAATATAGAAGGTCGCTATATTGTAGGTCTTCCTTGGATTAACGGCAAACGTGAGATTCCCTCAAATAGACACATAGCTGAACGAAGATTGATAAATTCAACAAAGAAATTAAAATCAATGAAAATGTTTGAAGAATATGCTAAAGTTTTCTATGAATGGGAAGAAGAAGGCGTTATAAGTAAAGTACCAGATGAAGCACTCAAGATTCCAGGACATTTTTTACCTCATCATCCCGTCATCAAACCAGATAGTCTTACTACAAGTGTTCGACCAGTTTTTGATGCATCGTGTAAGGTAGGGAGGTCTCCTTCTTTAAATGATTGCCTCTTTAAAGGACCAAACCTCATCGAACAAATTCCTGCTGTGTTAATAAGATTTCGTGAGAAAGCTATTGGGGTAGTAGCCGATATAAGAAGAGCATTTCTTCAAATTGAAGTCAAAGAATCAGATCGGCATTTCTTGCGATTTTTATGGTGGAAGAGTCCTGACGAATTTCAAGTTTATCAACACAATAGAGTAGTTTTTGGAGCAACTTGTAGCCCATTTTTGCTAGGTGCAGTTATAAGATATCATTTGAGTAATGTTGATGAAGAAAACAAACAGATAGCTGAGAAGCTTATGAAATCATACTATATAGATAACTGCGTTACTTCAGTCGACAATGTGCCTGAACTAGAAAATTATATTTCAAAATCTACAGAAATCATGGCTGATGCGAAAATGGAATTAAGAATGTGGGAATTCGGACCAATTAAAAGTGAAGACAGCAGTTTCCTTAACGAAAAGAAGGTGCTCAGCAAAAATGTAACAACGATAGTTCCGGTTTTAGGGTTGAAGTGGGACACAATGGAAGATAGTTTGAAGATCGCTTATAAATTTAGTGATGAGATAGAAAATCTCTCGAAAAGAAAGATATTAGCTGTAACCCAAGGGATCTTCGATCCAATAGGATTTTTAGCCCCAGCATTGTTGCCAGCCAAACTGATAATTCAAGACGCCTGGTCGACGAAATTAGATTGGGATGCTCCACTTCCAGAAGAAATCCGGAATAATTTTCAAAAATGGTATAGCGAACTCAAGTATTTAAATGACGTGAAGATAAATAGACGTGTAGGATATGGTTGTAAAGAAAAATGGTCTATTCATACATTTTGTGATGCAAGTACCAGAGCTTATGCAACAGCAGTTTTCTTACGTTGTGAAGATAAAGACGCAGTCTTTGTACAACTTTTAGGAGCTAAGTCTCGTCTTGCACCAAAGAAAAATGTAACCATACCACGTTTAGAGCTTCTTGCTTGTATTTTAGGAATAAGGTTGACTAAATTTGTTTTGAAAGCCTTTAATTGTATTTCCATACCAGTAAAGTATTGGACCGACTCTTCGACTGTTCTCGCTTGGATTCGAAGAAATGATCAATGGGGAACGTTTGTAGGCAATAGAGTTAGAGAAATTTGTAAATTTTCCGAATCTCAACAATGGAACTTCGTACCTGGTCATCTCAACCCTGCTGATCTACCTTCTCGCGGATGTAGTCCTAAACAGCTGCTGAAGATGAGATGGTGGGAGGGACCAGAATGGTTGAAGTTATCAGAAGAAAATTGGCCACATTCAGAAACAAGCCCCAACGAAGAATTAGTAATGATGGAAAAGAAGAAAACTTCAGTACCTACTCTTTTATGTTCTAATTCACATGAATTTATGATATATAGTAGAATTTCAAAATTTGGTAGATTTATTAATGTCGTATGTTGGGTGAAGAGATTCATAATGAAGTGCAGAAACAGAAATATATGTTTTCCATCAGAATTGTCAAGTGAAGAAAAAGAAGATGCGGAAAGGTCGCTCTGGTCAATAATACAATCTGAAAGTTTTGGTAATACTACTGATGCAATAAAAGGATTAAAGGTTATGAAAGATCAAGAAGGATTGTTGAGAGTAAAAACAAAAGTATTAGAGCGGGATGACGAGTTTTCTTTCAGATATCCAATTTTATTACCATCGAAACATCATGTAGTGAATTGTCTGATTCAAGAATGTCATTGAAAGAATTGTCATGCTGGACTTCAAACAGTTGGATCCATTTTAAGAGAAAAATATTGGATAATTTCTTCTAGATGCAGCATTAGAAGTCAATTGTCTAAGTGTTACAAATGCAAAAGATACTCTGCAAAACCATATACTACACCTCCAATCCACCTACCTCTAGATCGAGTCAGAGATTCCAAAGTTTTTGAAGTTGTTGGAGCTGATCTTTTTGGCCCTCTTTTCGTAAAGCAAAGATCCAAAGTTTGGGTTGTACTTTTTACATGTGCAGTATATAGGGCAATACATTTGGAACTTGTATCCGGTCTCTCAACAGAAAATTCATTCAGTCACTTCGAAGATTTATATGCAGGATTGGAAGGCCATAGTTTCTTCGAAAGAACTGTCTTATCTTAAATGGAAGTTCATCCCTCCAGCAGCAGCTTGGTGTATGGTGGGAGCGTCTGTTTATGTGCGTTAAGAATTCCCTTGATCAGAACACTCGGTGCTTCAATTCTAACTTTTGAAACTTTTCGACTGTCCTCTCTGATGTCGAAGCAACAGTAAATAATAGACCTGGGAAAAGACTTTTTCTAGAACTCTGAACTGATTTTTCTAGAACTCTGAAATGACTTTTCTAGAATCCTGAAATGACTTTTCTAGAACTCTAAATGTTTCATTATTATTTTATTATTGCTTAGTTATTGTCTTTATTTATTTCTATATTTTTTATTTTGAATTAGGGTTTAGTTTGATCAAAAGTGATCTTAAGTTTAATTTGGCTTCCGCCTAAATTAAAGGTGGGAGTATGTTAGGAATTGATAAATCAATATATCAGTTTATTCACAGAAAATCGTTTGCATATTTGCAATTGTGATATTTAATTTATTTATAAGACGCGACTCGTTGCTATGGAAGCGAAGCTGTTTTTTCGTCTGCTTTGCTTTTTATATTTTTTATCTTACGAGATGAGTTAAAAGTTTAGATAAAAAAGTTGGCATCAATTTTTGATGGAATGAAAAAGAATTTTTTGAGAGAGAGAATGTTTATATTTTTTGTTTGTCGTGCGTGTCTTGAGTTTTATTGAAGAATTATGTTAATTTTATGAAAAGGCACGCAGAAATGCATAAAGGATCATCTTTCCAGTTTTTAGTATGATGATCAAAAATTATCAAGGTAAAAGCATTTATATTTTGTACATATTATACATTTTGTACATAGTATGTAAATAATTTGAATTCAATATTTCTTTATTCTATAATTCTAAGTATGTAATAAAATTTTTAAAAAGAAAATTCAAGAATATTTAGAAGATTTTTGAACCCAAATAAGTTTTGATCGTTTACAGAAAAACACATACTGTGTTAGAACAAAATGTTCCAGTAAGTCATAAACGTTTATATTTAGAATAGTTGGTACAAATTAACTATGTTTTTAAAAATGTAAATAAATAAAAAAAAGTGGCAGATTTACTCTATATTTATGCATTATTATTTATTTAGCGAATAATCAAACTCGTAATGTTATATTCGTGAACATTATACTCTAAGAGCCGTCAGCACAAAATGTTATGTCATCAAGCAAAAAAAAAAAAAAAAAAAAAAAAAAAAAAAAAAAGTTCTGAAAGAGTAGTAATAGGGGAATCTAATGGTCCATGTCTGCAGGAAGTGAAGTGGTGCATAAGCCAAAAATTAATAACACTAGTCACTCATTCGTAGGTTTATTATTGTATTTCAAGCTCCCACTTTTAACTGTTTTCATACCTTTGTTTGTTGGAGAAGCGCAATCCTAAATCTACGAGTGTATCGCTACTGGTATTAATTTTTAGCTTATGCATCTCTTCACTTCCGGAAGACATGGATTATTCGATTCTCCTATTACTACTCTTCCATAAAATAAAGGTTTTGTTTTTCTTGTGCTCGATGGCATAGGTTTTTGTGCTGTCGGCTCTTGGACGATTAAGAATTGCTACAACTGTTTTTCCATTCAAATAAATCCGTTGTCACTTGGTTTGAAATAGGAGAGTGCGGTTGAAATTACCAAGAAATTTTAAGCAAAATATATATTTTAAACATCTGTTTCATCATTTTTGTCACCTTTTTAAATAAAACGGTGACTAATTTAAAGTTAACATTGTGTATTTTCTACATTTAAAGAAATTACCTGTTATTAAAAATAGTAAATACATTAACATTACAATTATTTACATGTCATTGCAGTCTATAGTAAACATGATTTTTCAATCAAAATGTTTAACTTACTGAGACGCAATTTATTAAAACTATTATTTATTCAACTAAAATCAATTGCTCAACAAATGCTGAAAAGATATTTCCATAACTTTGATCGTTTATTTAGGTGAGAAATGCAATTCCACACTCAAATATAACGCTATCTAGCACGCGATAAATCTACTTTACATTGATATTTGTATACTGTGTGATATTTCAACAACTTCTTGAATATCTCTAAAGTAAAAAAATTAGACGTTTGTTGATTTTATTGATAAATATTTCTTGTTATAGAAAATTATGATAAATTTAGTTATAGTGGTAATTTCCGTTTACTGTTGGAATAAATATGCTTAGTGGTAAAACAGATAATTGATTAAGCATTCCATAATAACCAACAAAATATCTATACATCATTCAACATAAATAGTATTAAACTTAGATTTCTGCGTTACATTACAAATAGTATACGTTAATAGTTCTTATAAAAATCTTAGTTGTATATGTGATAATAAATTGCACTAAAATATCTCATTTTGTCGTATAGTAATTCATATGTTTAGTTTTAACCCTATCGGGTCTGGTGTAAGGGAAAAGGTGGGCACGTTCCAACAATATTTAAAAAAAATACATTTATTATTTGAATTATATTTTTTGCATTTTAAGTATTACATAATGAAAACAATGCATTTCTTCATCATAAATTAAAAGTTTTCAAGCAAATTAAAAAAGTTGTGAGGATTTAAAAAACAAAAAGATTTCTGTTCAAACCTGCCCCATGTAGTTATCTTTGAACATGTAAGGGGCACCTTTGAACAAAAGAAAAACATATGAAAATATTAAGGGTTTTCATAAAAAGCTACATATGTTTCAAAAATATGAAATAATATGAATAAAATTAAATAACTATATGTTTTTTAAACTAATATTTTTTCGATTATTCGACAAACTTAAATCCATCAAAGTTGATGTCAAAAATCATTGTTGAAACAACACAGAGTGTCCCTCCAGTTATGTTTGGTTGTGGATGCTTCTGGAAATTTAAAATTTTTCATTCACTCTTTTTATGAAAAAAACTGACTTAAATTTCATTTTATCTAGTACAAAAAGCAAAAATAATGTTTGGGAAAGAGTAAATGAAAAAAGTATGGACTTTGTTATACAAAATTGCTAAATCATGAATCAATAATGAAAATGAGTGATTTGCAATTATCAAATAAATTAATGTCATCATTAATTTAGATTTGAAACTTCCTATCGCTGATGCATCCAGAGATGGTAATACATGTGTGCAGTAAGGAGAGATTGTTAACAGTATAAATCCATGTTCTTTGATATTCTTAATTAATCTCTTTTCACATAGAAAAAACCCAAAAATAATAATATTAAGGTGTATCAAAAACTTTTCATTCCATAGTTTATATGTTCATTGGTTACCCAGCCTTTTTTGTTCATTGGTGCCCCATCACATGAAGTTCAACATTACTACTGCTTACTCAATTCTGCTGACGAATTTGAAAAAAAAATCTTTTACACAAAACATTACATCTTTATTTATGTGCTGAACAACAAATCAAAATTTTAGGGATAAAAAATAGTCAACAAAAATCTTACAATTTTATTTCTTAAGTTTAGATTCAAGAGGGGGGGGAAACCTATCTTGCTTAGACAACATTGTGCATATAAAATGGTGCAGCTTTGTATACTTTTTGCACTGAAGCAGTAGTAATGAATTGCCACAGACATTTTTAAAAAATAATTTATTTGAAGGAAATATTTAGAGTGTTCAAAGGTGCCCCCAATTCAAACGTGCCCCCCTCTGCCCTACTATTAATAGTACATGTCTTTTAATAAAATATTATTTTGATTTAAGAAATACTTTTGCTACTATTTGAATGGGGTAATGTTAGTATATTCCTATGCATATAATATGTGACTTCATTTATGTTTATACATTTAATAATAATATTTTTTATTATTATTTCCTTCATTTTCTTTGCGCCGTTTGCAATTCTTTTATTTTAAACATATATTTCACTCTTTGAATTTAAAATAAAAGTTACTATCCTGAAAGAATCATGTGTAATAAAGTGTAGAAAGTATTTGGAAGTGGTAATATAAGTTAAATCTTATTGTAATACAATATTTTTTAAACATCGCCAAAAATTGTTCCGTAGCTTATTGTATTACGAATATTAATTGAATAGTACGCAGAAGAACAACACTCGCTATGATTCATACAATGACATGTTCGTTAAACACTAATTAATCTACTTGGCTCTTGATAGTATTGACGTTGTTGACGTAGAAGTAATTTTCCCTAAAAATTGAAAATAAAATTGGACCCCGAAGGGTTAACCCGGCAGAAGGCGCACATACAAGCTTATCGTGATTGATGATTGCAACACGTGATAAGCAAAAAGATTTCTTAAATAGCAAAAATCTAATGTTTAATTTCAGCTATATCTCGATAGTATATTTGTTAGTAAGTTAAAATCTAATATTAAAATTGAATTTGATATGTCTGGAGTAATACATTGAACATACCTTTGAAGTGATATTTGCATTATTTTATTTGCATGGTAACGTGGTAAACAACATTGTGGAGCAAATTTAATATCGCCTAACACCAGGAATTCAATTACACATGAAATCTCAAACCGTCGGTGATTTTACAATTTCTTGTACAGAGGCACATTTTGATTAATTGCTGAAATTGGATATTTGTTGAATGTATTTCCATTACAGAAACTAGTATTTGAAAGTAGCAAAAGTAAAATGTTCTCATTTGCACTTTTAAAGGGAAAATGTTTGTAGAGGGAAAACTTTTAAATGGTTTCCCTGTTTCACATTAAATAGTCACGATATTTACACACTTTGAAACTTAAATAGATATTTAAAATTAACTTTTCGAGATCAGATTTAAGTATTTTTCTAAAGTGGTCTAATTATAAAATTTGTAATTGAATAAATAGTAAAATATTATATGATGAAATGAAATCTTACATTCGAAAAATAAGACAACGCATTCATTTGTTTTTAATTAATGTATTATATGCATAATTATCAACAATAATTTATTTATTTTTTCAATTATAACAATTTTAAATCGTAGAATTGTAATATAAAAGGCGCTATCTTGAGCCTAATCTTATGATCAGTACTCCTGATGTCAACTCGCATAGGATACTCTTAGAGCCTGTCAGTTTTTTTTAAATATATTTATTAAAATTTAACTTATCGTGAAGAGAAAAACAATTGAGGAATTAATAAAATTCGTAGCTACTCACACTCAAATTTAACTCTATGAGTAAGCTTTGTTAAAAAATGAAATCTTTTATCTTATTTTATTACATTAAATGGTTGCAACCGATTAGAAGATTTAACATATGGATATAAATTACCTGGAAATACGGAACATTAATATTGACTATTTTCATGGATTTTGCATCTGTATCTGCCCTTTCAATGTCATTTGTGCTAATTTAGTTCTATATAATTTAACCATGTTCAACCACATAACTTTAATTTATATTAAAGCTGAATATTATCTTGATAAATTATCAGCTGCTTAAATATTTTTTTTCTCAAAATGTTGTACATGTTGAAAGTTTGTTAGGAGTGTTTGTGAATATTTTTGATTAGAAAGTTAAATTTTGACGTAAACTAATATTTAACTTACTTTAAGCGATGAATATGCTTATAAGTATCTTTCAAAATTTTAGCAAAAGGGTGTTATTTAAATATCTTTTTTTGCGTTATTTTTTTTTCAGAATAAGTTTTTCTTGTAGCATATAAATATTTAAAAACTGATTAACGGATTAGCTTTTCAATTTATATTGTATCCTGTAGAGTTAGTGTTGTCAGATATCATGTTATCAGAGTTTCTTAGGCTTGTTCGGAATAATCATTGCATGGGATGCAAAAAAACTCGATTTTTTGTGATGCGTATTTTTTTTTTCATTTCTTTTTGTACCGTACTATTCGATAGTTTTTATCGAGAGGAAATTAATCCAATAACCTTGTGTCAACAAAAATTTCTTATAGGAGAAAATATTAATTGTGTCTTGGAAAGGAATGTTATACAAACCTTCTACTTGCCTAGACGATAACTTGCATAAGATGAATTTTTGGGTATTCTAAGAGATTGCATTTTTTAGAAGTATTACTGAAGATCCCTTTAACCATTTATGATCCGATGACACTTTAAACGTTTGTGTCTGATTTTCTTAGATTGTAAAAACGAAGTTACTTTTACTTTAATAATGTTAATGGTTGCTATTGATAAATAGACTGAATAAAGTTTAAAGATTATCTCATTGTCACAAATCTAACGAATTTACTTATTTTGTGTACAGTTCAATTCATATTTACATGACAATAATTTAAGTAAGAGTTTTTAGAGACATTAGGAAAATTTCGTATTACAACAGGGTTTGATATATATTACTTTTTTCTAAAGATTTTTGAGTTTTATTACACATGATTCGTTCAGAAAAGCAACGCATATTTTACATTTAAAGAGTGAAATATATGCATAAAATAAAGGAATCACCAACGTTGGATAGAGAATTAACCAAACTTTTATTTTTATTGTTATTAGTGTATGTCAAAATATAAATGAAGTCAATATAAGAAAGGAATAACCATAAACCTTCATTTCTATCTGTAGAAAGTAACAAAGGTAATTGTTAAGACAGGATAGTACTTTAAAAAAGACATGTACTATTAATAGAACACAAGAGCCGAATGGTTTAAATTACTACTATTTTCTATCCCAATTAAATTATACTCATTAAATTCATATCTAATGGTAATTTTATGAAACATTAGCAAATAATTTCTTTGGTCATCACCAGGTAGTAATAAAAGTTATAGTAAGTTGAAAATTGTTTACAAAACCATTTTGGAGCATGTGTGCCTCAATTTTACATCCATTTTGTTCCCTGGCATGGTATTCCTAACTTTTGATTGAAGAATCTGATATTTTAAATACAAGGATATTATATATTTTAGGTAGATTTCGTATGAAATACAACCTATTGGATTCTCTCCCATGTTGGAATTTGTGAAAATTTTTTACAGATCTACATCGATTATGACTCCTAGACCCCAAAACTACCATCAGTAAAAAAGTTTATCGATCTGTCTATCTGTATATAAATATATATATATATATTTCACTTTCTTCTTGACACGATAACTTCCATAATTATGCTCAAATCTTCTTCAAACTTTTACTTAAAATCAAGGGTTATAAAATCTCGGTCGAGTTCGTTAATGTGCAAATTCGGAGCAAGGGGCTGGAAATAGGGAGGATTTTTGTGAAAACCGAAAAAACGCGATAATTTCTTAATTAAAATACATATCGAATCAGTTTAAAGTTTATATTACTTCTAAAAAATGGGCTAAAAGTTTATGCATGACAGAGTTTTGATAAAGTTAAAAATGGGCTCAAAGGGCGAAAAAAACAAGGTTTTTGGGAGAAAAAAAATTCATAACTTCGACAATTCTCAAGCTATTAAATCCAACTAAATTTTTTATAAATGTAATCAACATTATCTAAATCTTTTGTATTTACAAGTTTTTGATAGGACCAACTTTTACCAATGAAAAAAAAGAAAAACGGAAAGAAAAAGGGGGGAGGGGAGGAAAAAGAAAAAAATCCGTAACTTACCCAATTCTTAAGCAATCAAATCTAATTAAATTTATTTTACATCTTCTCAATATTATCTACAACTTTTATACTAACAAGTTTTTCACAGGACCAATTCTTATATCAAAAATAAACAAAAATGGGAGTTGGAGGAAAAACCTCAAATCCAAACTGTTTATATTCTGACTCTTTTTTAAATTCATTTTGATTTTAAATGCATCCATATGGCAAATCCTCTTGCTTAGGAACTATATAATGTGACGTATTGGCCAGTGTTTTGATAAAGGCAGAATATATTTTTAAAAAACTGCCAAAAAGGGTATTTTGAATAGAATTCCCCGAAGTAATAGTGATTGAAAAATTGAGGAAGTATAACAAATTATGTTTTTTCTGAGTCATTTTTAAATACACTTTTGTTCTCAAACGCATCCAATTTACATATCCTCTTATTTAGGAACTATACAGTGAGACGGATTGGCTTGTTTTTTGATAAAGGCAGAATATATTTCAAAAAAGGCTGCCAAAAAGGGTATTTTGAACAGAATTCCCCAAAGTAATAGTGATTTAAGAATTGAGGAAGTACAAAAATTTGCTTTTTTCTGAGTCATTTTTAAATCACCTTTTGCTCTCAAACGCATCCATTTTACAGGTCCTTTTATTTAGGAACTATATATGAGACGGATTGGCCAGTTTTTTGATAAATGCAGAATATATTTCAAAAAAGGCTGCCAAAGGGGTATTTTGAACAGAATTCCCCAAAGTAATAGTGATTTAAAAATTGAGGAAGTATAACAAATTATGTTTTTTTCTGAGTCATTTTTAAATCCACTTTTATTCTCAAACGCATCCAATTTACAGGTCCTCTTATTTAGGAACTATATAGTGAGACGAATTGGCCAGTTTTTTGATAAAAAGCAGAATATATTTCAAAAAAGGCTGTCAAAGTGGGCACTTCGCAAAAAAAAAAAAAAAAAAAAAAAAAAAAATTCAAAGCGATTATGATTAAACAATTGAGGATGTATTCAAATAACAAATTGGTTATTTTATGACTCAATTTTAAATTCAATTGTGCTCTCAAACGCATTCAATTGACAGTTATTTGTTATTTAGGGATTGTGTAATGGCCCGTTTCGGACAGTTTTTTGATAAAGGCTAAATATATATTTTAAAAAAGCTGTCAAATTGGGCATTTCGCACCAAATTTCCCTAAGCGATCTAGATTAAAGAATTATGAATGTATTAAAATAACACATCGGTTATTTTATGACTCATTTTTTAATTCAATTTTGCTCTAAAACGCATTCAGTTGACAGTTTTTTTTTTTTTTTTGTTATTTAGGAATTGTATGATGTGCGTATTGGTCGATATTTTAATAAAGTCAGAATGTATATTCAAAATATGTTTTCAAAATGGGCATTTGAGCCAAATTTCGTTTAAGAGGATTTTGATAAAATCAGTTCTTATTGAAAAATGAAATTAATTTTTTTTCAAAAACGTCGAAATAAAATAGTTAAACTGGGTTAATCCTTTGTAATATTTTATTTGTTGTTGTTGAAATGAAAACTTTTCGAAATCTACTTCCGCCTATAGGCCAAGCCGAAAGGGATTTTTTCCAATCTTATTTTAACTTATTAGATTCTACTTAATCTTATTAGATCACCTGAGAATATGTTCTGCTAAATAAAAATAATTTTCAGTTTATATGCTTTTTATATATATATATATATTTACATATGTGCATTTATTGTAATGAACATTTATCGGAATCAAAGTGGCAGTTTTGAGTGCCCTCTGGATTACGACGAACTGGATTTTTGCTTATATTTTTATTTTTAAATACATATTGTACATAAAAACGTATAATCTTTTTCGAGGCATGCGTGGTTGCTAGACAAATGCGTTTCCATATGATAAAGACGTTGTATTATTTATATAAGATAAAAATTACTAATAAAACAAAAAATATATTATTTCTATCAGTGGAAACAATATTCTATTTTTAAAAAACAAAATGAAAAACAAATTACAAATAAGAAAAAAATGTGTAGATCTTTTACTGTTTTTGTGAATCATTTTGAGTTTTCTGGTAAAAGTAGTGTTACAAATGTAGAATATTGTTCTCACGGATAAATGTCAGCTGATGATAATCGAAGGAATTCATAATCTAGTCATATATACGCTAGTCCTAGATACGCTACATACATGCACAACAAGATATATTACAATAAGAAAAAAAATTAATACTTAATTTTTCTTTCTAAGTCACTGTTTTTGCATTATGTCCCAACGGCACTTCGTAGAAAGCCATCAAATAACTAGCAGTAAATAAAAAAATAGTTATGTCTTATTTTTTAGTGAATATATCTTCTAATGTATGATAGCAATATAAGAAAAAAGTTTCAAGGTGTTTTTAAAATTCATAATTTAGAATATAAATAGTTAGGGTACTTGGTTCTCATTGAAGAGTTTTGGAGAATGCATGCAATTTTTTTTTTACATATGTACAGTGGCGGTCAAAAGTTTCCGGCCAGCAAAAAAATTTCCGTTAATTTGTAAATATACCCATACGAAGAGGAATTTCAAAGTGATACTTATACATTTTATTGACATAATAGCTAGGTACTTATTTATGGAATAACATATAAATATCAATAAATTTAATTGACAAAATTATGCACAGAGGAAAACGCATGTTCTCAAAAGTTTCCGGTCACTTTCGCAAGTTTGGAAAAAAAGGCATTGTAATAGAAAATTACAGTGATCCCCAACAATATTTACAGTTAATATTTTATCAGAATACCTTTAATAATAAGTACTACTCCACGGCAACGTGACATTCATACAATCGCCGGTTAAAAATCGCCTATGATACGTTTTTTCCCTTTTTCTTGCAATTTTTAGGAAATTTCGACTGAGTTGAAATATTTATAGCTCTACACACGTTTGCAAACTTCTTTCCAATGATTTTCTGTTGCATTCATGTCGGTCGATTGGGCTGGCCATTTCAAAAGCGAAATTGTTTCGGCGAAAGTCATTGCTTGTCAAGGATTGCAAACAACCTTTAAATCGTTATCATGTTAAATTGAATAGTTGCGACCAGAATTTTTTCTCTAATAAAGCAACAAATAATCTTGCAAGATATTCTTTGCATTGCATCATTTGTCTACAAAAATAATCCTTTTCCGGGGTCTCCCGGACCTCAGAAAGTCTTGAAAGCCATGGCCATCTTTATACAATTTTTAAATATCATTCACCGTCGAATCACCGATCGATAACTTTGCCGCAATATCTCGAGAATTTTGGCCATTTAGCGACAAACTAATCACTCGTTTACGAACAATAATTGTTGAACTTTTCAATTTTGAATTGAAACAATGCTAATCACATTGATTTATTCACAAACACGTCCAAAAAACACTTTACTGACAGAAAAAAACAATGAAATGATGAGTGGCCGGAAACTTTTGCACATGCGAACTTCGAATTCTACCTCTTTATATGAAGCGTTTTCAGTATCCAATCAAAATGATCACGTCGTCAGAAGTCATTCACGTATTCCTAACTTTTGAAGCAATTGTGCATCTTCTTCGCTGAAACCTTCTGGTAACTGGCCGGAAACTTTTGACCGCCACTGTAGATTTATTTACTTACGTACTGCTTATACAATGGTTCATACGGGTCCTAGATTTACCAGGACACTTTTTGGTTGCAGTATTTTCTTATAGGATATCTCTGATTAAATAATGCCCGTTTGAACTTAGATATATTTTAGATATATATTTTAAAAGAAAATGATGGTAATTTACATTGAAAATGACTGTACCTGCAGGAACCTTGTATATAAGCATGTTATTGTAGATAATACTTAGAAAAACTGATTTTTACACGAAAAAAATTGTGTGTCTAACATATGTATGCTCAAACCATCCGTGGATTTAAAGATTAATATCGCGGTTAATTACCAGCATTTTTTAAAATTCATTATAAACAATTCTTTTATACTTGTGAGACGATAGATATACCTCTAAAGTTCCTTAACTTTCTTGCTAAACGCCCTCAAATCGAAATTTGCGTGAAATGAATAAATGCGATTTTCTCAGAATCCTATGACCTATAGTACAATGATCTACAGAGACCTGTGGTAATCATTGTAGTTTTTCTGCAAGATTTAGATTAATTTCTACCACTCTAGTTTTCATAATTTTATTTTCGATAGATTCGGAAATAATGATAGAGAATCATTTATTTTGCAATACATATTCGATGATATATCTGTAAATATAATATATGAAATTAAAAGAAATGCATTTTTGAGTTCGGCGTTACAAAATCTTTCACACTATATACAAAGATAACATCTTTTTTCAAGTAACTTAATTAGCCCTTTAACATTTTTCCAAAATATATTTGTGAATGGTTAATAATCTCTCATAATATAGTTCAACAACCTTTATTACTTCAGTCAATTTGAATTTTTTACGTTCCACAATTTACGAGCAAAACTGATGTGACAAACAAACTGACATAGGAGTTATCTCATAGTGGTTCTATGTTTATCGTAATGGTTCGATCTTCATAATGGTTCTAATGCCTCAGTGGCGTGATCGGTACCAACAGCTACTACCACGCGAAAGATCTCGACAAAAATCGCCGAATAAAGATAGAAATGTAATTGACAATGCCACTTATAAAAATATGTATTGGATACTATTTTTTCTGATTGGTTCGATTTTATAACATGAAAATGTAATGGATAAAATTCGGACTGGTCGAATTGTACAATATAATTTTATGATGTTTCTAACTGTAAATGGATTCCTGTGCATTTCAATAAATATTATTATTATTACTTTTTAAGAACGGAATGCTAAAAACCATTTCAATGACCTGAATTTCCGGCTGAAAGAATAAAATCTCAGGTTAGATTAAATAAAAGAGTGTAAAAATCCATTTCTACAACCGTGGCTGACGATCTAGCTCATTCCCAGAGACTGTCATTAATGATTAAATGCGTGATGTACCGAAGCAATAATCTTTCTACAAGCATATTAGTTTACGAACGAGATAAACGTAGTTATGGAACTAATTTAATGCGGTCTAGAATCAGAAGTGTAATTTGTATCAGTGCTTGTTGTCGTTCACGAAAGGTCAAAATAGCTTCTTGAATATTGGAATGCTTCCAATTATTAACGAAATTACAGGTTTGTGGGAAGCACGGTTGAATATTACTATTTGATCACGGTGAATATTATAAGTGTAAAATATACGAAATTTCGATTTCCTGTTAATAAGTGTGAGAGAGAGGAATTCAAGTGCATGTATTATATGATTTGTTTTCAAATATGTATAATCAGCGTATGAAAATAATATACGAGGGTGAGTTACAATGAATAGATTTGTCTAAGTTTCTGTCTGCATATATATTTTTTTTAATTATGAACTACCTACTGATTAAATTAAATGAGTCAAAATTGTACTTACTGTATTATTTTCAATAATTTTAAAGAGATTTGTCCATGCGATTACATGTTAGCCTATTCCGGGGCAAGATATTTTAGCTGCTAAAATCATTGAACGTCACCGGAATTTTTGAACCAAATGATTTGAATTTTTAAAAGTTCTCACATCCATGTATTTGATGAGAACTAAATTTTATTTAAAAATTTTGGCGAACATTTGGCAGTTGCTATTAAATTACATGTGATATATGTAATATAACACTACGTTTAAAAGGATTATATCGCAGTAAATGGAAAAATATCTCCCTTTTCAAAAAAGTATGCAATTAAAATGTATGTTTTAAAGTATCGCATTTCTGTTACAACGGTCTGTATGTAGAGGGTGATTATAAAAATATATGTATACCTATATACGAGCACTTAAGGAGTAAAATCCTACCTTCAGTTTAATAAAAGAGTATAAAAATGCATTTCCATAATCTTAGCTGAAGATCTAGCCTATTCCCGCAGACTATCATTAATGATCGAATACGTGACGTACCGAAGCAATGATCTTTCTACAAGCATATTAGTTTACGAATGAGATAAACGTAGTTATGGAACTAATTTAATGCTGTCTATTATCAGAAGTGTAATTTATATCAATGCCTGTTGTCATTCATGAAAGGTCAATAGCTTCTTGTATATTGGAATTCTTCCAATTATTAACGAAATTATAGGTTTGTGGCAGCACGGTTGAGTATTACTATTTGATCACGATAAATATTATAAGTGTAAAATATATGAAATTTCGATTTCCTGATAATAATTGTGATAGAGTCGAATGCAAGTGTATATATTATATGATTTGTTTTCAAATGTATATAATAAGCCTGTGAAAATAACATACGAGGATGACTTACAATGCGTCGATTTATTTAAGTTTCTTTCTGCATATTGTTTTTTTAAATTATGAGCTACCTACTGACTAGTAAATCTGCAGATCACGTCAGCTCTGTTATTTTCCATTTTAAACTCAATTTATATAATATTAAACTTCCGACAAACTGCATTTTTTTAACACATAAATATTTATAAGTATATAAATTTCTTAAATTTCCAATAGAAATAAATAATAGAAAAAAATATCCAAATAGCAATAATTACTTAAACTCTATCTTTCATAAATTAAATTATATCTAATTTATGATTGTGTTTTTATAAATTTTATTTCGGAAAAACAGTTTTTATGTTCATAGACTCATAATTCAAATGAAAACGCACGGCCGGCAATTATTATTCATATGTCCAATTATTGTCCATTTTCTTCTATAGGCAAATTCTTTTGTGTGTCCCTGAATGTTATGTTCCTTGCGCACTACATTCTATAGAATGAACCTTATTGTAAACTTTATTAAGGTACATCAATTCCAGTATGTTTAAAATATCATTAAAATACACAGAAAACGATTTCCTCTCGTAGATCTTAATGCAAGGAATCTTTTTGATTGGTCCTGTAAATGAACCGATAATGATTCACACTTCATTTTCAATACCGAATATGCCATAGTAAACCACAATAATATATATCAATTTCAAAGCAATCGGATTATATTTAAGCGAGATAAAGCACGAATATGCAGACTTACGAACAGACAAACTGAGTTTATAAGCATTTTCCAGTATGTTGAAAAGTATTGAAAACGTAATGCTATTAACCCCTTGAGCTCTGCTGGTAGAATTTTCTACCACATAATTTTAATTCCAAAATGTCACAATGACAGCAGAAAATTTAACAAAATTCACTTCAAAAAGGTTTAATGCATTTTTTCGTGTTTATCGTTAACCGGTTTTTTTCTTTGCAAAATACTGGTGCCAGTGTGACATTTGGAATTTTGAAGAAATTTACAACCCAGAGCTCAAAGGGTTAACATAGTTTATATTTGCCGTAAAGCTATATTGCACACTGTATTATTAAAATATAACTAACCTTTTACTTTCCCTGGCAGATATTCTGTTTAATTTTTTGTTACCGAAGTTATTTAAAAGATTTATTTTTTATCAGCTATGAAATGCGTTGCTATGCAACTAACAAAAGAAAAAAGGAAAAAATGGAATATGTATCATGTCAAATATGTAAGATGATAAAACAAAATGGTTTATATAATAAGTAATGGTTATAATAAGTATATGAAAATAATATACGAAGATGGCTTACAATAAATGGATTTGTCTAAATTTCTGTCTGCATATTGTTTTTTTTAATTATGAACTACTTACTGATTAAATTAAATGAATCAAAAGTTGTATTTACTGTATTATCTCGATTAATTTTAAAGAGATTTGTCAACGCGAGTATATGTTAGCCCATTCCGAGGCAAGATATTTTTGCTGCTAAAACATCGCCGTAATTTTCGAACCAAATGATTTGAATTTTTTTTAAATTCTTATATTTATGTATATGATGAGGAGTTTTATTTAAAAATTTTGGCAAACATTTGGCAGTTGATATTAAATTAAATGTGATATATGTAATATAAGACAGCATTTAAAATGATTATATGGCAATAGCTGGAAACACATTTCCATCTATTGCCATATAATAATTCCATCTATTGCCATATTGCCATAAAATATACAATTAAAAATTATTTTTAATGTATTAAATTTCTGTTACAACGGTATATATATATATAGAGAGAGGGTGATTATAAAAAATATATACACCGATATATGAGCATCTAAGGAGTAAAACCTCACCTTCAGTTTAATAAAATAACATAAAAATGCATTTGCATAATTGTGGCTGACGACCTAGCCTATTCCCACAGACTGTCATTAATGATCAAATACGTGACGTACTGAAGCCATGATCCTTCTACAAGCATATTAGTTTACGAATGAGCTAAACGTAGTTATGGAACTAATTTGATGCTGTCTAAAATCAGAAGTGTAATTTATGTCAATGCCTGTTGTCGTTCACGAAAGGTCAATAGCTTCTTGAATATTGGAATACTTCCAATTATTAACGAAATTACAGGTTTGTGGGAAGCACGGTTGAATATTACTATTTGATCACGGTGAATATTATAAGTGTAAAATATGCGAAATTTTGATTTCCTGATAAGTGTGAAAGAGTCGAATTCAAGTGTTTGTATTATATGATTTGTTTTCAAATATATGTAATATGCATATGTAAATAATATACGAGGCTGCTTTACAATAAGAGCATTTGTCTAAGTTTCAATCTGCATATCGGTTTTTTTAATTATGAACTATCTACTGATTAAATTATATAAGTCAAAAGTTGTACTCACTGTATTATCTCGAATAATTTAAAATAGACTTGTCATTATCTGTTAACCGATTCCGCACAAGATAATATTGTTGCTAAAATGATTGAATCTCATTGAAATTTCCGAATCAATTGATTTCATTTTTTTAATTCTTATATCCATGTACAGCGTGATTCATAATGAATGGGACAAAAAATAAACATGATTGTGAACGTTGTAATAAATATACTTAGAAAATCCAAACTTACTTCAAAACTGCATTTATTCAAGTTTCTACAGGGTGTTCAATATGTGCTCCTCCGGTGACACGACAAATGTGTACACGGTAATAAATCTTCTGCCACACTCGTGATAGCATATCCCCTGTGGTAGAGTTCAACACTGCAGTTATCTGCTGCTTCAGTTTTTCTAAGTCATGCGAAAAAGGACGCACGAACAAATTGTCTTTAACGAAACCCCATAGAAAAAAATCGCAGGGCGTTAGATCTGGTGATCTCGGCGGCTAATGAAGACATGTCAAATCCTGTGGCCCAGTACGGCCAATCCAGCGATGGGGTAGACGTTCGTTCATGAACTACGAAAAAGTCTTTACACAACAGTTTTCGAGGAAGTTTTGGCATATTCGAAAACACAGTACGGTCTCTCCTCCATGGGCGACATTTCGTTTAACAGTGCCTTTAGCGGCGAGTTCGTATTTCGATGATTTTTTTCCAGTTGCCAAATAAAACTTGCATAATTGTAGTTGCAGAATAAATTTGTTTCGGCTGATTAAATTCATTACGGCAGTCACACCGCGCCATTCTTTTTGGCCCATTCATTATGAATCACCCGGTATATGATGAAAACTAAGTTTTATTACAAATTTTAGAGACCATTTGTCTGGTAGATATTAAACTTAAGTAGGTTATATATAACATAACACCACCTTTAAAAGGGTTATACCGCAATAGAGGGTGTACAGGAAGGAGGGTGTGTGTAAGCATAATTAAATCTACAAAAAAAGTCCTTCCGGCAGTACCGGGAGAAAGAGGTAGCTTTCATATACCTCTTTTATTTATTTATTTATTTTAAATTAATTTATATTATTAAAACATACGAAGATCAAATTAGTTGAACACGATTATACAATATTGAATACTAGTTTTTGTTAATACTGAATATTAATGGGAATTTTAAAAAATTAGTCATCTTTTTTTTCAAGCCGATTTTTTAAGCAATTTATAAGGTCACCAAATTCCACGATATCATGAAGTTATGCCATTTTAAAACAACTTTATGGATAAAACAAACGAATGAGCTTGTTCGAAAACTTAATTCATGTGCACATGCACACTCACATCGAAATCGATTAATATCTACGAGTGCTGTCGCGGGAAAATTGATTTTTAAAAAAATCACTCACATTAGAAATTCAAACTGCTATATCTCACGCTTTTTTAAGTTAAAGACAAAACAAAAAATACTCAGAATTCATGTATTAAGATCAAACACTTCAGAAAGAACCTTTTTTCAATTTCTAATTTTTTGTTTGTATATCATTATACATTTAAAAGATTTGTGGCAAACTTAAATGGCCATCATTTTGAAACAAGACGGCGAATGAAGTTGACCAGTAAACTCGATGAAGACCTTGGTATGTATTGTATACTCACGAAGATATATCCAAGTCAGTTTATAAATAAGCTTATTATCGCGTGACAAATTTCAGACTGTTTCAAAATGTCAACCACACTGGAAATCAAAAGAGCTATAACTCAGCTATTCTTATAGATATAGATTTAACAAAAAATGCTCTGTAATCTTTCTATTAAGGTAAAACATACAAAAGAAAAATCTTTTTCAATTTATTACTTTTTTGTACCCAATTTTAAAATTTAAATAAAAAAAATTAATATTCCGCAATTTTGAAACAAGATGGCGGATATAACTGGCCAACGAACTCGGTCTAGACATCGGTATGTACTATGTACATACCAAGTTACATCCAAATCGTTTTAGAAATAAGCGTGTTGTCACATGACGAACATCAGATCGTTTCAAAATGTTAGCCACTCTAGAAATTCAAAGTGCTATAACTCAGTCTTTCGTTAAGATATATAGACAAAATAAAAAGTTTTCTGGAATCTTTATTTTAAGTTCTAACACATAAAAGAAAAATATTTTTTCAAGTTTGAATTTTTTCGCATTTAATTTTAAACTTTAAATAAAAAAAAAAATAAATAGCCGCCATTTTGAAACAAGATAGCGGATGGAACTGGCTAACGAACTAGTTCTAGATCTCAGTATATACCATGTACACACCAAGATAAATCCAAATTGGTTCTTAAATACGCGTGTTATCACATGAGAAAAATCAGATCTTTTGATAATGTCAGCCACACTAGAAATTCAAAGGGCTATAACTATGTCAAGATTTGTAACAGTGTAACTTATTCAAAAGATCCTCAATATAGTTTAACAATTGTCCTGCTAACCCATTTGAAGCCTAAAATTGATAAATAGCAAAGATCTAGTAGATACCCATATAATATTAGCAGTAGGATAAATTTAATTATGTAACGCAATAGCTGTGTCATGTGATATTACGCAAGACTTGCGGAGATTTAGGAAAATTCTTCAATAGATGCTTGAGGCTTTACATATTTCTAGTCCGGTACAAAATTAGTGCAGAAATATCTATATGTATTATTTGCTAGAGTGCTCAGGAATAATATTACGTATGCCAATATTTTTGCATTGTCGAAATAAGAAGAAATAAACTTTCAGATAATGTAACTGTAATTTATTCAACAGATAATCAGCATAGTTCAACAAGTGTTCTGTTAATCCATCTGAAGCCCAAAATTGATACCAAGAATGAGCAAGTAGATTTTCTGCACGTTTAACACTACCAGTGAGAGAAATATAATTATGTAACTCATTAGCTGTGTCGTGTAGTATAATATTACGCCAGAGTTGTGGCGATTCGGTAAATGCTTCGATAGTTGCTTGGGGCTTTACACATTCCTAATTCTTTTCCAAAAAATTTCTGTTGGTGAAATATCCATATGTAATTTTTTCTAGAGCTCGTAATATTGAAATAATAAAAGTTACACATGCAAAATAACATTACATTTTGCTGTTTTTCAAATGAAACGCGATAAATGAATACTTGGGGTGGAATTCTAAAGTTACAAATACCGGCGGATACTTTTTAATAAAATTTCACGACACTTTTTTAAATACTTTACATACATACTTAATCGTTTACATACAATTAAAACAATTTCAAGAGAGATATCCTAAGAAATGTATTTTTTTAAATGTAGGTCCGAATAGAATATAAAAATATTTGCCTGGAATCGAAACTTTTTGATACTCCCATATAAATTTAGAAATGGAGTAGTTCCAATAAAATGCCTTACATATACTGTTTCCATTTTTTGAAAAAGATTTTTAAGAGTAAAAAGAATCATATATATATACAAAATCATACAAAATAACATTAGATTTTACTTTGGGGTTTTTCAAATGAAAAGTGATAAATAAATATGTGGTTTAACCCAAAGATTCAAACATTGACGTATGCTTTTTTTAAGCTACTTAGCACACTTTTTCAAAATAAAAATATTTTACATTCTCTTTGAGATAAATTACAAGAGAAATATACTAAATTTTAATGTTAATACATGAAATTGTAAGGATATGAAATTCCGTACGTTAATTCTTAACATGCAATTGTCGCTAAAATAACATAAATCATGCAAAATTCAGCATAGTAGTGCCACATGTTGAATGCGTTTATACAGAAACCTGATTGAAACAATTTATGCTAGCACCTAACTGAATCTTAAGTTTGAGGAAAATCCGTGTATTAGTTCTTGAGATAAGGGTACGGCGAAATTGAGTCCGTAAAAAGTCCTTTTGAATTTGAGTGCTTAATGAATGTATGAGTATGTGCTTAATGTCCATGCTTAATAACCAAGATAGATGTAAACTGAAATTTCAGTATGCGAATACAGTCAAACTTAGAGACGGAAATTCAGAAGAAAGTCTGTACAAAAATGAAATACTTTGAAGCATTTGGCGCGAACGAGAGCGATTTTGCGATCTGCAATGTTCCTCACTAGAAGCATACGATTTTAATACACGGGAAAACGGATTGCTAATTGTTTTTTCGAATGCGCATAAATAATATTTAATGAATATTAACTTAACCCTTTGAGGGGCAAGCAATTGCGTTCGAGTAATTCTGAACTCCAACCGGAAATTTGAAAAAATGTTATATGAAAAAGAGGAAAAGCAATTTCACGACTGTTTTCCACCAAAGTTAGAAAAGTGAAATTTAATAATATTTTTCTGATGTGAATCTTCATCAGTCGCAGGTGGTATATAATATATACCGGTGCCCCTCAAGGGGTTAAACAGTAAGATATCTGATGCTTTTAGCTGCAGTTATTTAATGTTATCTCTTTAAAAAATTTCATATTAAAAAATATTTTTTCGTTTTGAAAAAGATATTTTCATATTGAAAAATATATTTTCATACTGTTAAGCGTATTTGAAAATTAAGTTCGGATGAAGAATGCTGAATTATACCTTTACATTTAAACACCTGATTTTTTTTTTTCGTAGCAACAAAACTGAATAGACAATTCTCAATTGGACTTTATTTTCAGATTAAAACAATTATAATTAATTAACATTTTGACTAATTATTTAAAATTTCATAGCTATCTTTCATTACAAATATGTATATGACAAAACTATTGTTAAATGAGAGTAAAATCTACAAAACTAAAGTTATTTAATTTAATTCTTCAACAAAAAATATATTTACCTTAAAGAGTATTTTGAAATAAAAATATTTTTTTTTAATTTCATTTCATCGCCAACTGGTGATACATCGCCAAATAACAAAATTTTCATTATTAGTTTGCCGACAATTGAACGAGTTTCTGCTGCATTTTTTGTATTTATTTAATAAACATGTACTTATTCTCATGAAAAGACCATTCTAGTATTTTTTCAGATTTTTTTATATATATATACTCCATACGAGCATTGCTCATATGGAGACCTTCTTTGTTAATTTTTTTTAAACAATGTTCGATTTATCTTTTCAAGAAATGTATTACTATCAGAGCAGTGCCTTAGATCTCAACTATTTCACAACTAATTACTTAACGCTTCAATTTGAATAATATCTGTGTCTGCTCCAAGTTTATCTATGACACTTATATGGGATTTATAAATTTCCACATGTGGCATTCTTCTGACTTTCAATATCGCAAGAGATAAGGCTTTAATTCAAATTCTAATTAGATAGTTTCAATGATCAGTTGGAGCTCTGAGCTATAAATATGTTTATTATTTGGACATGCTTGAATCCGACCTTTATAGCTAAAGGCTCGATTTGATTAAATCATAGATAAACTTGATTGTGAACTTATTTTAAGCATATGAAATGATAGATATTAAATTGTGATCAAAACTTAAAATTTTCTGAAGATATTCTGACTGTTTTGTCGGTGAATGTTACGCATATCGCTCCATTTGTATAATTTGATTAACTTGCATCAGAAATTTAATATGAGTAGCATGTCAAGATGAGAAATGTAACTTTAAATGACGGTAAATTTTGAAATTATTAGAATATAGAAAAGTAATTAATTAACCCTTTACTGTATGCATTTTTCTAATTTTATGAAAAAAGATTGAAATATATGTATGGGGCTAATAATGGGAAAAGTAGTAGAAAAAATAAATTTCAAATTTTCAGATAAAATTTGGTATTTTATGGCGTGTGCATTATGTTCAGAACAAGGCTTTTAAATATTGTATAGCTATATTTTGAAATTAAATGGGATTAAATTAATTAATTTTATTTGCTTAACACTCTGCAACTTCTTTTATATTAATATTTTTAAGTATTCACTCAAAATAATAAATATAAAATTCGTCTCAATAGTTTAATCAATTTTTGTTTTCCGAAGAACAGATTCGAAATTTTTGGCAAAAGCAGCCATGCACAAAGTAAGTGTTATTCCAATCTTTGGACTGTTCTTGATCTATTATAGCAATCTTACTGGCCAAGTTCATGGCATATATTGAAAATTACGATGGTTTCAAGAATGTGCCAGATGTGACAAAGGGTGCAGTGAAGAGTTAAAAACTTTTCTCACTTTTTTAAATATTGATATTTATAAAATGTTTGTAATTGGCAAAATTTTAAGTCCTATTAACCTTTTAAGACATGAATCGTTGTGGTAGAAATTAAAAATATCATTGTTTAACCCATATAATTAGGATCATACTTTACAGAAAAAAAAATATTTTTCGTTGTCAGGTTACGTCAAGAAAGTATTCACATCATTGTATGACTCCAGCTCGGGTTTAAATGACTTAAGAAAAGAAAAATACATTTATTTCCTTAGGATCGCCTACGTAATTGTGTATGCCAGGTCATAAATTGCTAAGCAGGTCGACGGCATTCAAAGTTTGTGAATTCTACATTGTGTGCCGAGTTTAACTGCATATGTTTGAATTCCAAATTATTATTTTCATTATTTAGTTTTAAAAAATTCTTTTTGTTTCACTGATATTTTTATAAAGTGTGTCTATCCAATAAAATTTTAATAGAATCTTTTAACACACACACACAAATTCTACTTTATTTTCCTGAATTTCTCTTACAGGAAAGTGATGCTTTTTTCTCATCAGTAATTATAATTAGTGTCATTTTTATTATGTTTACATTTATGTCATAACAGTTGTTTAAGTGTCGTCGCTAATTTTCAGTACTACTGTTCAACTTATTTAATGAGAGTACTTCCGTAATTGAACTTACTGAATTATACTAAACAAAATTATCCGCTATTTGGATCGCTGATGCGTACCTGCATCAACTATGGTTTTATATTCTCACAAAATATCAAACAATTTCAGCTCGTCGAGATGCTAAAAAATAGCTCCCAAAACTGTAACTGTTAAATTAAACTTTTAGGGGTAAAAAAATCGATTTATATACCTTTGAATCCTTATTCTGTTCTATCATTTTTAACTTCCTCGTCGATCAATTAAAAAAATTAATAAAAGTTTATAACATAATGATGGTAATAAGATCCGAAGATATTCTTTCGAATATCAAAATCTTTCATTATGACCATCCCTTCAATAATCATAATTATATCTTTGATATAAACAAAAGGACTACATCTGAATACAATCATATTATCATAACTTATAACACTATGCAACAGAGTAAACAAAAAAAAAAAAAAAATCACTGGGTTTTAAATATGTAATTATAATTTAGCACCTTAAAACTATGAGAAATATTAAAATATTTTACATAGTCACAATAGTTTACATATATCGTGCGTTTGAAGTATCGTTATATATATATATATATATATATACTACATGGCCATTGATGACCGCCCACTTCCGATTTTAGACGTTTTGTTAAATATCTAGAAAAATACATGAGGAAGTATCCCAAAACTCTTAGTGTATAAATATAATAGTACAAGTCATACTTTTCCGTGAAGATTTTTTCCAAACCCTCCATAGGGGACCGTCAACAAATTAAAAAAATGAATATCTTTTGGATAACCCTGTCAAAACTAATGTAGCAAAAGCACTCAAACTGGAGATTATGATTAAGTGGCTTATTGTAATAAACTGTGTTCATTTTATGCCTGTAGCATATATTTAATAGAGAAATTAAGGTTTTTATAAAAATGGTCAATATTAGAATATAATTAGAATATAATAACAGAATATAATAGAGAATAATAGAATAATAGAATAAATAATAGAATATAATAATTAAAATATAATAGAATATAATTAGAATATTACAATTAGAATATATCGATAATATCAATTAGAATATAAATAGAATTGAATAATATAATTAGAATTGAAAAATAATAAAAAATGTATGAAAAATGAGTAGGTTTGCTAAATATTTTTTCACTGCGCATGCGTCAACGATATCAAAATTTCATTGCATATTGTGTTAGCTAAATGTATAGAGCAACTTTTGTGAAAGTTTCAAAATCATAGCTTGAAAATTCTGAAAGTGATCGTCTATAGAATGAGCACAAAATCCATTTTTCCCAAAATGAAACAAACAAACAAACAAAAAAAAAAACGAGGGATTTTATCGAAATGTAGTAGTACGTCCCATAGTCTGTATTCTAAATTGACACTAATCAATGAATATATAGATACAGCCCCTCTTGTTTTTGCTTCATTTTGGGAATAAAGGATTTTCAACTTTTTCTCTTGATGATTATTTTCAGAATTTTCAATCTATGATTTTGAGACTTCCACAAAATACCAACCACTCCAACAAAAGGTGCTCTATACATTTAGCTAACATAATATGAAAATGAAATTTTGATATCGTTGACGCATACGCAGTGAAAAATTATTCATTAATCTACTCATTTTTCATACAATTTTTATTATTTTTTAATGCTGATTACAGGGTATTATGTGCAGTGTTGTTGGTCATATTTTCAGAAAAGAGTATTATTTTATATAAAGAGCTCTGCAAAACATAAGCAAGAATCTTGGCAAAATTTGGGAATGTTTTTATAAAAACCTTACTATTTTTACGAGTGTACATGCTATCGACACAAAAATAAACACAATTTATTACAATAAGCCACTTAACCATAATCTACAGTTTGAGCGCTTTTGCTACATTAGTTTTGACAGGTTTGTCAAAAAGATATTCATTCTTTTTTAATTTATTGACGGTCCCCTATAAAGTTTCAGGAAAAAATCTTTTCGGAAATATATGACTTGCACTAATATATTTGTTCACTAAGAGTTTCAGGTTAATTACTTATGTATTTTTATAAATATTTAACAAAATGTCTAAAATCGCAAGTGCACGGTCATCAATGGTCATGTAGTGAGCATATATATATATATATATAACCTGGTATTGGACCTGGGAAACCTAGAGAACTAACGGTAACCGTAAGAAACCTCTATTAAGATACAGCCAAATTTTTCCTATCAGAAATTTTTTTAATTTATACCAGATGCATAGTAGTGTTAACAACAAAATATTTTTTTTTATCACTGTAATGAATTTCAAGTCTAACATGCTTTGGAAAAAAATGTTTTAAAATTATGAAAATAAGGTACCTTGGGGTAATAACGCCACGTTAAGGTTCTACCAATTTTCACGGCTTAGTTTTAGATTGTATTTTTCAAACAAATATAGGATCTGATACGGCAACTCATTGACTATTTATATAAAATAAAATAATTTAACAGATATGTATTCATAAAATGTAATGGCGTTTTTTCTTGACCCATGCTATTTGGCATTATTACCCACCTATGTGGGTAATAACGCCATGCAAACAAAACTATGAAATAAGATGGAATAATTGCATGTAGATAGCCCAATTCTAAAAATACAAACTCTACAAACTTAGAAATTGACAAATTGCATTCTAAGCTATTGAAAATGTTCAATTTTTTGTGAAAGTGTAAGAAAAATAAAGGTGTGGTGTGGGAGGGGGGGATGAGGCAAAAGAATATCAGACAGTGAGCTTTTTTTTGCTTAAAAAGGACCGTTTAAATAGAAATATGAGAAACATTGCACAGTTTTAACTGTGTTTATTTGAATCAGTATTTAGGATATAGCTCGGCCACTGTAGGGAATCAACCGGGGTATTAATGTCAAGGATTGGTGTTATTACCCTGGTATAGTTATTGCGCAGTGCATTTTAAATTACAAATTATCTCGAGAAGATATCCAAAATCTTCAACAACATTTTAAAAGTATATGAAATGCACTACAAATTTATGTAATTAACAAAGTATTTCCGGATAAAAAGATAGTCTTCACATCATAAAACGTATCTCGCAAATTTTAGATCAAGTGTTAATTTTAGTTGTTTGTAAAAACAATAAGACCTAAAAATGAAACAAATTAACTTGAAGCTGTTTTTTGCGATTTATATGACTCAAAACCCTTCTGCGCAGAGCACATGGGTGTCATTTACCTGATTATTTCATAATTATGCAAAATATAAGCACTTGGCGTTATTACCCCTCCTGGCGTTATTACCCCAGGGTACCTTAGTAATATCTTTTGAATTCGTTAAACGTATTTTGAAAATATTTAGTCTTGATCCAATACACTAATGTCTATGTTACATTTTATGTCACAAATATGAAATCTTTGAAAACTGATGACACAGCTATACATTACAATGGGAGAAAGAATATAGCAACATAACTTTATAAAAATTATTTTAATTGTGAATGAAGAAACTGTTAAATCTAAAAGTCTTAAATCAAGAATCAGAGATAAAGTAGTTATCTCAGGAAACGTCTGTTTAATATGGAATTTGACCACAATGTACTGCTATACAATTTCACAACGAGTTGTTATGGCATTTATGAGGGTGTCAATAGATGTTTGTAATAAGAAAGCCCATTTTTCCAAAAGTACGAATTTTTACTCCTATCTGGTCCTGGGGGAGGATATTACATTATGGAATAGTTTTTTGAAAATCAAAAAAAAAAAAAAAAAAAAAAAAAAAAAAAAATCTATAGGATTGAGGTCCGGATCTCAAGGACTAATTTATTTGGCAAAATTTTTTTCTTGACGAAAATTATCAACAATGCGAGTTCTGTGTGGTATTGCATTATCACCCATAAACATAAAAGCGGGCCTAGAGGAATCCGGAAGAACCTCACATAGGCTTGAAGTACCGCATCACCATAACCATGTGCATCCAGACTATCGAATCGGAAATGTGCAATGGTATAGAATTGCCCAACATTATGCCTGTCCAGAGAAAGATTCCTTTGCCACCAAATTTATTTATTTATTTTTTATTTTATTTTATTTTATTTTATTTTATTTTATTTTATTTTATTTTTGCGTGGGAATTATAATAGCGATTTCCACATTCTCTTCATATGAAGATTCGACAATAAATACTCCGCGTGGTGAATTTCACTCACCTCTGAAAGGAACACGCCCCATTTATGTTGTGTCCAAGACTGATGTCTTCGGCTTACAACAATCAGGCTTATCTGTTAGATGCAGTTAAAAGGGCACACAACTAGACGCTGTATGTTAGAATTGAGGTCCTTAAAACCTATGTGAGGTATTTCCGGGGCATTGCAGACCACGACTCTAAGTTTACGGATGATAATGTGAAGCCACACAGAACCCTCCTTGTTGATGAATTTCTTGAAGAAGAGGATATTCGCCGTATAAATTGGATTTTGAGAACTCCAGACCTCAATCTTATTGAACATGTTTGGAGTTGTCTTGAACGAGTCACTGCACAGCGTAAGCGCCTCCCTACGTCCCTCCAGGAGTTAAAAGCCGCGCTTTTAGAAGAATGCACTTTGCTTCCACAAACATTTATTAACACTCTCATAAACAAACAGTATGCGAGTTCATTGTGACGCTTATATAGCAGAGCACAGTGGTCACAGTCCATATTAACCCGATTTTTTCCCGAGATAAATGCTTTAGCTCAGATACAAGATTGAACTTTTTTTAATATACAGTATTTCTTAATTCCCAATGAAATTTTTCCAGTATCATTATGTTGTTGCATTCTATCTTCCATTGTAATATATACCACTTTGTCAATTTTCATGGCAGCATTGTGAATAGTTTATCATTTTTCATAGTTTTTAATGTTTGCGGCCTTAATTTTTGACATGAATGTGCAATATAAAAGACACTGGAACATATGCCCACTCTTGGGAAAGGACCATAGATTTTCCAAATTGGGGGAAAGGGGTCGCATAGCATAACACTTTATTATTCAAGAACATTTCATTATTATAGCTTTTTTTCACTATCATAATATTTATAATCAAGACCATTTCATTGATAATTACGAACGAGAGGCTAAAAGTAAAATTTATAAATAATCACATGATTCTGGTTTCCAATGACTTCTGTATGTTTTGTATTCCCGGAATACCGCTCGGGCGACATTTTGTATGGTAAATTTTCGGCGAAAAATCTCTACCCCGTAACGTAAAAGAGAAAGCTCTTTTTGTAAAGATTTATTTTAATCGATACATAGATGAAATTTATGTTTTCATTTTTAAATAATTACTATAAAAAGGCAATAAATATTTTTAATGTGCTATTTTCCTACTCTAGTTTATCCAATAAATATGCAATTAGTATTTATTCAGATTTTATTTAAAGTAATTCAAAATATTCTTATAAAAATACTTTCTTCAATATGGAATCAAAAAAAGTTTAAAGTTAAAAACTTGGCCTTACATGAAAGAATAATTTTCTTGGCTGTATTTTTTCGCATGAAATATTACCATATAAATATATTTACGTATCTCATTAACCTTATCCAACGTCAAAAACACAATTTTCACCATACTCGTGGTCTCTTAGGATATGCCAATAATTTCTTGAGCGAAGACACGTTTTCCATTAATACTAAAACCTTGAACAAAGTTTCTTAATAACTGAAAAATATTTTCTCGTAGAGAATAATTTTGAATTAGTAAAATCATAAACTTTTAGTCTTCCAAAAATTGTAGGGTATTGATGCGTTAAAATACTAATATATATAACTTTGTAAAAAACAGATAAAGATATTTTATTAAATTAAATATTTTTAAATATCAATACTTAAATTTAAAGACAACTGCAGGTATACATAAAAAGAAGCAAAAAATCATAATTAAAATAATTCTTAATTATTTCAGCAATCACGACAAATGACTGATGTTCATAATAATCTTTTAATTATTATTATTAAAGAAAAACCCCGATAATCCGAAAAGCAGTTGAAAAGCATTTTTGTTTAACCCCCTGACTGCCTAGCAAACGGGTAAAATTGTAATGTTGTTTTCTCTATAATTTATTAAAAATATTAAAAAAGAGGTTTTTTCCAGCCTGATACAAAATATGTTATTACATATAGGTGTATAATCTTTGAGAGTATTAATCCTAACTTAATTTTTCAAAACTGGGTTTAATTTCTACAATTAAATTAATATGAATATTGTTTATGTTGCAATGAAACCTGCAGCTTAGTGTGCGAAAAGATCCGGTCGCGGCAGTCAAGAGGTTAACCGGGGTTCCATAGGAGTTTTCGGATAACCGAGGTTTCATAGGAATTTCCGTATAGGCGAGAGGTTTATGGTGAAAACTGTTTTGATGAAAATCGTAATTGTAGTTTAGAACATCGTTAAAATAAAAAATGCTCTGAAACGTATTCAAAGCATCCTGATTGAAGGAACCAAAATTACGAGTCTTTTCACCAACAAGCCGATAACTTACTTGTTGAAATCGGAGGTCAACATTGATAGTGACTTAAGAGGCGATCGCTTAACATGCAAACAGAGAATTTTCTACGCCGAGGAGAGAGGGGCACGTGCAGCACAGAACCAGAGAAAGCAAATACAAATGGTAAATTTTATAAGTAATTGATAAAATAATACGTTAAAAATGGTTTAAGAAAATACACATCACAGACTGTAATGAAATGATATCAACCTTAAAGGCTATAAAAAAGTAAGCTGATTATGTTTATTTATTTCATAAAGAACATGCTTTTTAACACTATTTCTATAAGTATTACACCTTCCAAAGTTAATTTTTTTATTTATTTGGTTCTAAACAATAAAGCTAATAAGTATTAAAACAATACTTCAATATATTAAAAATGAATCGGAAATGTTTTTATCTAAAACATACAAATTAAATTGCATCATAAATCCAAATATGCAAAAAGCTGTTATTTGATATCGGTAAAAATTGTGTTGACATAAACTTTTTCACATTTTTAAATAGGACTTTAAGGAATTTTAAAGTATTTCGTTTAAGCCGATTTTTGGATAAACGGGATTCGAATAACTGGGGTTCTACTGCATTATTATATAATTTTTTTTCACTTTAAAAAGTCAATGGAAACAAATTGTAGATGTAAAATAAAAAGAATATGTAGACTTAGTCTGTTTGAAATATCTGTATGAAACTACGATTTTGAATATTTTAAAGTTAACAATTTTGTTTTGCATGGAAAGTGAGGACAGAAATTTCAGTGACTGTAATAACTTCCGTAAAATGTTATTAGGTATTTAAATATACGTACTAAATCTTATTAACCTTATAAAAAGTAAAACACATAATTTATGTCATATTCTGGGATTTAATGGATATATTTCCATATCTTGAGCCTTTGTACGTTTTCCAATAATACAGTGATCAGTGATTTCAAAGAATGAATACTATTTTCATATAACGACTATCAATTAATGGTTTTAATCATTCAAAAGAAGGATATTAATTGCATTTAAACATTGAAAGATCTATCTTTTTTGTTAAAAAATCCACAAACATTTAATTAAATATATTATTGAGTTTTCAACTATGATTGTTTAGTGTATCAGTTAGTTAAACTTTTTAAATATTTTTTGGTAATTTTTTAATATTGTGCAGTAGGGTGGAGCGAAAAAAAATTATTTTTTAAAAATCAAAAACGGGTAGGTGCCAAAAGTTGCCTTTATACTAGTACATCAACTGCGTGAAATTTTACGGCTGAAAAAAAATGTCTTGAGTCTGCGCTTTTGCTCCAAAAATCGAAATTTTGGGTAAAATTTGACATTTTTTGAAATTTTGAAAAAAATTAAAAAATTCCTATAGAGCTGGTAATTATTTAAAAATCCTATTTAAACCTTTGTTATTAATTACTTAATATAATTAAACTATAAAACAATATGTTTTATCTGTATGGCTGGGTCAAAAAAGACAACTTTTGATAAGAAAACGGCATTACCACTCTATTGGGACATGCAACGAATTGTTTTTAATACAGCTCTTGTTTTCAAAACTATCTTGGACATACGTCGTCGAGGTGCCTATATTTCATAACACACCCGTCAAGAGTACTCGATCATCTTAGTACAGTGTTTTATTTATACATTGATTTGTGATTTTCCTTATCAAAATTTGACATGTTTTCGATGCATCCACCTAGTTTATCTGTTCTTTGTATCCACATGCTGCTGTGACTAATCTACATATATATTTCTACAGCTTATACGAAAAAATGACAAACAGAGTAATGCACGGGAATATTATTAAAGGGATCTATTCGGCCATCTATTATCTTTATCAAACTTGCATCCAGTTGATGAATAGTGATTGGAAGTTCTGTTACCAAAACATTTTTTTTTTTTTTTTTTTTTTTTTTTTTTTTTTTTTTTACGTAATGATTTTCTTTAAAGATAATTTCAGGTATTTCAACTATAAGTATGCCATCATTTATTCAACTTTTGCTTTTTTTATATGTTGAGAAGCGAGCTGGTTCATGTGATGGTGATCGTCAGAGAGAATTGCAATGAGAATTTGTTCTGCATGTGCAGAGCAACCGTTGTTGTAAATAACTTTTTTTTGCATTAGTTTTATGCCATTTTCTAAGTGTTTTCGTAGCCAGGTAATTTCCCATTAACTTTCAGATCCCCTTTTTATAAGTGGACAACTTATAATGCACAGTAGTTTTTGAGAGAATGTACAGACTCTAATGGGCAATAAGTACTCATTTAAAATTAGGAGAATCCTATTTGTCGCTGTGAACCATTTTGCATGGGGTAACCTTAGAATTGTGTATAATAATGGATCATATCCTACTTTAACTCCAGTGAATTTTCTCTGGATCAATTATTAGAGAAGTCGATATAAAACTTTCTAATCTACATGGATTCACTGGATCAATAAGAAAATTTTTGTCTACGTACTATTCACTTCCTATTACAATTTTTTATAACATAGAGAAAAATTTCGAAAAAGTATTTTCCCAAATTGAGAAAAAGATACTGAGAACAGATTAGAAATTTCTGCAGGAGGTTGCAAAGCAAATTCATGAGGACAGCTATTTCTCAGATGAACTGGGAAATAGGAATTTAGAAAACATCTCAAAAAAAAAAAAAAAAAAAAAAAAAAAAAAAAAAAAAAAAAAAAACAGCCCATAAAGCGAATAAAATTTTTCGCTTTATATAAGCATAGATTGGCAATCAGAATCTATAGGTTCACTCACAAAATATGTAATCCAAATCTATACCGCAGGATGTTTTATACCAAATGTAATACACACCTAAAGAATAGGTCTAAAAACTTATTGGAAATTACTCGATTACGAAGCAACACAGGAAACGACATAAAACAAAGACTAAAACTTCTTTAGAAATATTGCTGCTTTACATGCAAATTTTCTTTGCAATCCTCTGTGACAATCGTCATAGTATTAAACAGCTAGCTTCTCAGCATATATTCAATGTAATAGGTACAGTAAATGATGTCATACTAGAAATTGAATACATACAATCAATTTTTAGGTAAATCATTATATATAAAATGTGATTGATTGAAAAAATGCTCAGTTAAAAATATACCCAATACATTACTTAGCTTCTCTTCTGTTATACAAGGTATAAAAATATACGTGCAGTGGGTCACACCAGCAGCATCCAAAATCAGTGAATACAAAGGAGAGGTAAACTACTTTGATACATAGAAAACTATGCTCGTCTTCGGGGAAAAAATAACAATTCAATACATAAATAAAACACTGGTCCTAGATAATCGGGTGGTTGGGACGGGTGGTATATGAAATGCAGCCAGCTCCACGAGTTATATCTAGGGTAGTTTTGAAAGCAACTACGTAAGAATTGCATTCAAAACAACAATTCGTTGTATGCTCCAATAGAGTGGTAATGTCGTTTTCTTATCAAAAGTTGTCTGCTTTGACCCAGCTATACGGATAAAAGATATTGTTTTATAGTTTAATTATATTACGTAATTAATAACAAAGGTTTAAATAGAATTTTTAAATAATGACCAGCTCTGTAGGAATTTTTTAATTTTTTTGAAATGTCAAATTTTACCCAAAATTTCGATTTTTGGAGCAAAAGCGCAGACTCAAGACATTTTTTTTCAGCGGTGAAATTTCACGCAGTTGATGTACTAGTATAGAGTCAACTTTTGGCACCTACCCGTTTTTGATTTTTAAAAAATAATTTTTTTCGCTCCACCCTATTGTACAGTAAACCCGCTGAATAGCGGACACCTCGGGAGTGCTGAATATATCCGCTGTTTGGAAGTATCCGCCATTAACAAATAAAGATGTACAAACATACAGATATAGTTCATCGAAAAAGCGATCACTAAATAGAGATGCCCGGTATACGGGAGTACCCATATGGAGGTTTTCGTGTATTTATTTTATATATCATATCATCATATTATATCATATCATATATATTATAAAGCAGAAGTTCTGAAACTTCCAAACGAGTGTTTTCAAAAACTACCCAATGGATTTTTTTGCCGATTGTATCATTCGATAGGAAATATTTTTCCGAAGGTTTATGATTCAAATTTACAGGGATAACTCTGATTTTTCGTAGTAAATTTCGTATTTTTCGGTTATTTTTGACAAAAGGGTTGCCAGTAGCTGTTTTTGGCGAAAATTATAATTGCTAAAAGAATTAAAATGGCTATATCTATTAGAAATATTACAAACAACTTGCAAATAATAGCAGAAAATAACTACTGATAATATTAAAAATAATAATGAAAGACCGCTTAAATGAGGCGTAATATTATAATAATATATTTATCTTGAAAATGAAAAAAATATTTGTAATGCTTAAAAAATAAATTAACGCGAAATATAACAATAGGTTCAACTTTTGGCGAATTATCCCTGGTGTTAGAATAAAAACATGAATTTCAGAAATTGATTAAATGAATTTTGAATGATAGTTCCCTTTTTATTATTTTCTTTCTCTTTTTCATCGAATTTCCTTATAATATAACTTACAGCAGAAAAAAGCAGATCTGATTGTAAATACACTGTAAGTTGTGAGTTACTATTCGTTTCTATACTATTTTCATCTTGCTTTTGTCGCCAAAGAATGTGTTTTTAAGCCGAAAATGCACTAATGACTTAATGCCAGACTTAGATTCTTAATGGTCGCAATAATGTTTTTTTTTCAAGTGAAGATAATTTTTAGAGTATATTTTAATATTCAATCGTAAATTATATAGATATGAGTATAACTCTTTTATTTCTTTTTGCAAATGTTTTCATTGTCAATTTAATTTTTCTTGCGCCATTTCGTCAATTTCATTTACAGGAAAAATTTCAGCTTTAAAATTTAAAAACTGAAGAAGGAAATATTACCCCATCGATTAAAAATCTACCCCCAAATTCCAAGATTAAATGTCAATAATGGAGGATCGTAAATATCACATTCACTTGACATTAAGCATAATATCAATACTAATTATGCCATCAAGTGATTTTTAATTCGATATTTTATTTCTACTTTTATATATGTTCTGCTAATTTGTTTTTCGTTATTTAAATGAAAATATATGCTAATATATATAATCTGGCTAATAGTTTGGCGATTTGTATAATATGGCGAAATTGGTCGACGGTATAACCAAGTAGTACTGAAGGAAAAATTTTGCAATTCAAAGTAAATTTATGCAGTTATGCGTTATTACTATAGATATATTCAACATTTTGAAATGAAAAATTCCCGCTGAATAAAATTTACAAGTCTTTTTTAATTGACCGTTTCCCTTTCAATATTTCTTCAATCAAACTTTTGCTATTCTCTTTCGCGCAGGCTAACAAAAATGTATTTTAAATATTTTATTAGATAAAACGTAAATAACATTTTTCTATTTTTAAAAAATATATTTTTAAAATCTAATTCTACCATTATGTGTCTTACAGGACAAAATAGCAGAAATACTTTAAAAAATGGTTTTATCTGTTAATTGTATGTTATTTGTTTATTTGGGTATTTGAATTTACTTTTGTCATCAAACAATGCGATTTTATACCAAGAAGGCATAAGCCGGAGCGATGTTCACAATTACTAAATTCTCTTCCTCTCTTTTAAATGTGTGAGAGCATTTTTAGGATATTATGTTTAATTGTAAATATATAAATAGCAGTTATAGGAAAAAAAATGCGTATAATGTTTAAATTTTAGTATAAATGTCTTCCTCATCCAAACTGTAAAATAATTTAATTGCAACTTTTTAAATTTTTGGCGCAGATGTCACATACGCACCGCATTCGCACGATTGCAACAAAATGGCGAGTTTATGCCACAAATGGTAAACCGACTATGGTTGTTTATTTATTAATAAACTATTTATTAACTTTCATTTTGTTATTTAAAATAATATAAATCATTTTGTTCTATAGCTATTAATTAAACTTTTTTATTTATTATATTTTTTCAAATAATACAAAATAATTTTAAAAATATTTATGAAATTGGTAATTAAAAACCAAGTTCTCCAAATTGGCGCCAGAAAAAAATTGCGCCAATGTTGTGCATACATGACATCTGTGTCAAAGTTTTTTCTTATACATAAGTAGGGAAAATGCAGTATAAATGCCGATTAAAGTTTTTTTTTTTCAATTGGAAATTTTGTCACGGATTTGGTCATATACTCATCGAGGTATCTCACTGGCGCCAAAATGGCATTATTTGCCTCATATGGTAACCCAGCTATAGTTGTTTATCTGATGATAAGTTGTTTATTTACTTTCATTTTTTTTCTTTTTTGAAATGATATTTGTTGTTTTGTTCTACGGTTACTTTTTATTTATTGTTAATTGCTGTTTAAAATGATAGAAAATAATAAAATATACACAAATTTCTTTGGTATTCTAAAACGAGGATTTTGCCACATTGTAGTTGCAAGATAATCGTGTTAAAATTATTGCGTATATGATATATGTGTAGGAATCTTTTGTGAAATATGAAAAGTATAAATTGGCTACTACTTGATTATCACGTCAACCAATTTTGCCAAATCGTCCGCTAAATTATACAAATTTACGTAATTTTATCTTAAATAACTAAAGAAAAAATGCCTAAATATGAAAGAGCAAAAAATTTTGTTTTCATTTTTCAGGAGGAAATTTTGCAATAATAAAGTAATTGTTGTAATGATAATTTTGAACACTTGTTGTGTGTGCTTTTTTATCGTTGGCAACTTGCTGTAACGAAAAATGTTTATTTTTTTTCCTGCTATTGTTTTCTAAGAGCTGGTTTTGTGAAAGCCATGGTATTCAAATTTTTGAACCCTTCTCAATTACCACCCCCTTGGGCCGATTTTGCTCATTTGCAATTCCCACTGAGATATTAACCATCTCAATGTACTTGACGAGTTTGAAGATGATTCTTGCATAATTCTGCCTTTTATCGCGCGGACAAAATTTAATATATATATAAACTTTTTAGGTGGGAGTAGTTTTGGGTCCTGGCTTCTCATAATGAAAAGTTCTGAAGAAATTTTTTAGAAGTTGTACCACGGTAACGACTGTAATAATTAATATTTCTTCAGATAAGGGAAAATTTTAAATCCTGTTGCAATAAGGGTCTCATTTCGCTTCCAATTGTGCACTGTTAGTAATAAACTAAAATAATTACTTCTAAATAGCTGGTTTTTGCGCAACGTTTAAGATAATTTAATATCACAATTGTGTCTAAATCGTTTTCAGCAATGCGCAAGATGCTGCTGGAGGTCCAAATTATTTAAAATACAATTTTAAATTTACCAGTTCGTTTCATCCACGGTTGATTTTGAAATATTGACCAGCGATGCGGGCATAGCCTGCTAGTTAATAATAATTTCAAGGGTCTTGGTGGTAAATAACTGAATAGTACTTTTCTGAAACTGTCCATTTTACATTATAAAAATGCTAAACTTTTAATTCTTTAAATATTGGGAAATATTATGCATGAAAACAATAAAAAATCCAATAATGAAACATTGGCATTTTTTGCATTAGAGCGGAAATAAAGGACTAATCTGTAAATATTTGAATACTATTTTCGTGTTGCAATTAATTTTGAATTATTAAAACGAAAACCTTTCGATCCATGATAAAATGTTATATACTATATGTAGCATTAAGAGAGTACGAGATGCGTCGCCGATCGATGTATCATTTATCACATCTGCAATAATGTTACTTCTCATTCAGTTGTGGCCGAAGAATTTTAATTGCAGATACGTGAAGCTGGTGGTCGAGTGGTTTCTTCAACTCATTATAAAATACAGTAGAACAGGAACATGATATTTTATTACCATGCACTTTTACCGTCACTCCACACATCCCTTAATCTTCATCACTCTATAATGAATACAGGATTGTTCTTGATTTAAACATTTGCATCAGAAAAAAAGAAATTCACCACGACAGTCCCGACACCTTTTCTGAGGCCGCATCACCATAAACAATAAAAATATTAAAAGGGGTCTGTGCAATTTTGTTTCTGGAAAAACATTTCAACTCCGCAAAAATGTTCTAAAATAATCGGAGAGCAGCGTGAGAACTATAGTAGTGGCAAGGACAGTGAATTCTGCCTCCTCCGAAAAATCCAAATGACGATCTCAACAATCTGAGATAACCTTGCCCTTCTCCTCTCACGTATGGCTATTAAAAATCCACTAAGATTGTTTGGAATATAAAGGCAATTCACCTCGCCCTCTTCCATTGGTTGACGGGAGAAGCTAGACGTAAGGACTCTTTAATAACTGGACTAAACAGTAAGAGTAAAACGCTCCACTAAATGCGGATGAATTTCAGAGCAAACGATTATTAAATAAATAAAACAAAATGAAACTTTCTATAAATGTTTTATTCTAAAAAATAAATAGATTTGTGGAATGAATTTAAGATTTCGCAAGAAGATATTAACATTTAAATAATGCATTCTAGTTCTTTTTAGGAAAATAATTAATAGATTATGCTGAATAAAAGAAAATAAAAATAAAAAGAACTTTAGCCTTTAAAAGTATTAATATATTACGGAAAACTGAGAATGAAAGTATGTTTTTATAAAACTTTAGAACTAACTCAAAGCGGGAAAATGGTGAAGAAATTTTTATTTATTACATATATATATTAATAAGAAACGTCGAACTTCCTTTTTTGTACATTCACTTTGAAACTTTTTAATTATTCAAATAAAGTTACATGAATAACTGTGTGTATTCTGAATAACTGTAATGCTTATGAACTACTTTAATTAAATATTTTATGTATAATTTCGTACTTTAGTAAAATATACTCTATAACTAGGTCATATGTAATGCAATATATTTTCTTTCATGAAATATTATCAGAGACGAAAATGTAATTACGATTCTGATTAATCTTATCCAACGTCAAAAATTAAATTTCCACCATACCCGGGGTCTCCTGGGATATGGCGATAATTTCTTGAGCGTTGGCACGTTTTCCATTAGAGTGGAAATCAAGAACTTATCTGTAAATAATTGAATACTATTTTCGTGCTACGATTAATTTTGAATTATTAAAATACAAAACTTTCGATCCTTGATAATATTTAATATGCACTTTCTTAAAAGAAATGTCGAATTTCTTTTTTATACTTTCAGTTTGAAATTTTTTAATTACTCAAATAAAGTAACATGAATAAATGTATGTGTTATGTGTAACTGCAATGCTTATGAACTAATTTTATTGAATATTTTACACATAATTTCGCACTTTAGTAAAATATAATCTATAACTAAATCAACTGTATTGCAATACAACAAATTTTAAACAACATAAAAAGCGGAATTCTAATGAGTATATTTGCTTTTATAAAATATTATCAGAGACGAAATTATTATTACGAATCTCATAAACTTTATCTAACGTCAAAAATTAAATTTCCACCATACCCAGTGTCTCCTAGAATAGGTCAATAATTTCTTGAACGTTGGCACGTTTTCCATTAAAGCGGAAATCAAGGGTTTATCTGTAAATAAATGGTTACTATTTTCCTGCTGCAATTAATTTTGAATTATTAAAAAGAAAAACTTTCGATCCTTGATAAAATTTTACATGCACTATCTTATAGCAACCTAGTCAAACTTCTTGAAGTGTCGACTTCTTTTTGTACATTCAGTTTGAAACTTTTTAATTGTTCAAATAAATTAACATGAATAATTGTATGTATTCTGTATAAATGTAATGCTTATGAACCAATTTAATTGAATATTTTATGTATAATGTTGTACTTTAGTAAAATATAATCTATTACTAGATCAGATATAATACAGTGCAAAGATTCTCTTAATTCTGTTACAATTGAGACTGGAATCTTAAGAAATTGTATAGTTGCGGAAGAAAAAGTATCATATGAGTACAACATTACTGAAATAAAAATACTGCAGCTTAATAATTATTAATATGTATAATTTGCTGAGAAAATATCTCGTAAAATTATTCTTATTTATTTCTAGTACACTGTAAAAAAATCTGTAAAGGTACTATACTTTATCTAGGAAACTGGGATTCCAAGAACTTTTCCTGTAACGGTAACAACAAAAACTCAAGTTTTAGAATCGGTTACATGGGTTTTTCCTGTTAACGTTACATGAAAAGTTCTTGGAATCCCAGTTTCCTAGATAAAGTGTAGTACCTTTACAGATTTTTTTTACAGTGTATGACTATCGTATGGAGTAATATATTCATATAATTGTTTAAAATATTTCATAGGTATTTTTCTCTTTTATAAAATTGTCTAAAAATATCAGGGAATATATGGTCCTGAAAATATAACTAAAATTGCTCACATTAAACTGCTGTTTTCAAAGCTCTATTTTAAGGCAAAATTTTTAAACAAAATAGAAAACGAAATTCTAATGGGTATGTTCGCTTACGTGAATGAACGTATTATGAGAGACATAAATATAATTACGAATCTCATTATCCTTATCCAACTACAAAAATTAAAATTTCACCATACCGAAGTCTTCTTGTACACTGTAAAAAAAATCTGTAAGTTACTAAACTTTTTCTAGGAAACTGGGATTCCAAAAACATTTCCTGTAACGGTAACAGCAAAAATTTAAGTTTCAGAATCGGTTACACGAAATTTTCCTGTAACCTTTACATGAAAAGTTCTTGGAATCCCAGTTTCCTAGAAAAAGTTTAATATCTTTGCAGATTTTCTTTTTCTACAGTGTATGTGTCCATAATTTCTTGAGAATTGGCACATTTTCTATTAAAACGGAAATCAATATTATTTTCCTGCTGCAATAAATTTTGGAATTATAAAATGAAAAACTTTCCATCCTTCATAATATATTATGTGTACTTTCTTACACTGTAAAAAAAATTCTGTAAAGTAACTAAACTTTATCTAAGAAACTGGGATTCCAAAAACATTTCCTGTAACGGTAACAGCAAACATTTAAGTTCCAGAATCGGTTACATGAAATTTTTCTGTAACCTTTACATGAAAAGTTCTTGGAATCCCAGTTTCCTAGAAAAAGTTTAGTAACTTTACAAAATTTTTTTTACAGTGTACAGCAAATATTAAACTTCATTTTTTTGTACCGCTTGTATAAAAATGTGCTTAAAACTATTTACAAATATCAGGGAATGTGTAATTAACATCTAACTAGAACTACCCACACTAAACTGCTGTTTTCAAAACTCTATTCTAAGTCAAAAAATTGAAACAACATAGAAAACAGACTTGTTGTGTGTACATTTACTTTCATGAAATATTATGAGAGACGCACATATAATTACGAATCTCGTTAACCTTATCCGCCGTCAAAAATTAAAATTTCACCGTACACGGAGTATCCCAGGATATGTCGATATTTTCTTGAGCATTTTCACGTTTTCCATTAAAACAGATATCAAGGACTTATCTGTAAATAATTTAATACTTTTCTCCTGCTGTGGTTAATTTTGAATTATTAAAATGAATAACTTCGTTCCTTCATAAAATTGTATACGCACTTTCTTATAGAAAATGTTGAAAATCGTTTTTTAAGCATTCAGTTGAAGATCTTTTAAATATTCAAATAAACTGTGCTAATAAACATAAATAACTGTATGTATTCTATATAAATATAATATTTATGAGCCAATTTAATTGAATATTTTATATATAATTTTCTACAGTAGTAAAATATAATCTACAAAGAGAAAAACTGTTGCATTATTTCGCATTGAATAAATATTTTTTTAAGAAATCAATTAAAAATCACTTGAAGGAATAACTGGAGATTGTTATCATATTATGTATCAATTTAATGTCGGTGGATAAATTCATATAAATGGATTCTTATAAAGTTTTCACATTTTCATAAAAAAAAACATATTTCCAAAATTTCGATTCGAAAAACTGGTTTTCTTCTGAAAAATTATGAAATACAGTGGACTTTCTCTATTTGAAGACCCTCTAATGTGAACATCCCGGTATTATGAACACATTTCGATAGTTTCGGCGAAATGCCTTCACAGAATTAACATAAGAAAAACTCTCTGTATTCTGAACACTCTCTTATCCGAACACCTCGCTATTATGAACGCTACTTTAGATCCCCATTTTTACCTCACCTCGCTGTAACAACAAAACAAACTAAAGTTATTTGTTTAAGTAATGTACCAATTATGCTTTCAAAACATGTATTGTAATGCATTTGTATGTTTTGTAAAACTTTATTAATAAAAAAATGAGATGGCACAGTACAAGATTGACTTAATTTAGTTTGACATTGCACAATGGTATAGCTAACCAGGCTAAATATTTTATGCCAACTGTAAACTCAATACATACTTGTAATTGTAATGCATTTCCCATTCTCCCTCTATATTGAACACCCCCATAATCTGAACATTTTTGGTCGTTCCCATGAGTGTTCGGAAGTCAAAGTTATGAAGATTTTAAATTTGTGTAACTTTTACTTAAATAATATATCGAAAGCTATTTCTAAACTTTCCCCAGAAAAAAAATCATATATTATAAATTCTAATTATTCATAACATTAAACATTGTTGGATTTGGTACATACCAGATTATTTTACTTAAAATACAGTTAAAAATACCTTACATAAACTCTAACAAATGTAGAAAGTTTATATAAGAAAACTGTCTACAGTAATAATAAGTTCAGATTTCAATTACATTTGTTTTAAAAATTATAAATGGCCGTGTCTGAATATTCTCTAATAATAAATTTTAATCTGAAATATACAAAGTTTCATTTATTTTAAAAATCAAAGCAACTTTGCATGTTTTAATTTAAAGCCTGTGGAGGAAAAATCTTTAGCAACGGGATTTATTAACAATAGTTTTTCTGATCATTTTTCATATTTTTCATACAAATAAGCTGAAGATGAAAATAAAGTAATACAATGAAGTATTTGCAATTGCTACAAAAATATTTTAGAAAATAAAAGTATTCAGTGCATTTAACATTTATCATGTTGGAAATAAAAGTGGAATGGGCGAAAGAAAAAGAATAAGGGGATTTACTAACGCGAGATAATTTAATCTGTACTGAACTGTTTTGATTTCTATATAAATTATCATTAGATTTACATATTGATTTATCTTATTGTAGTAAAAATGTGATTTCTGCTAAAATTTATTATGAAACATTTTCGGATAAATTTCCGGCATTATTTTAATAAACGTGATAAAAATCGCAGTTTTATATTAGATTTACACAATAAATAATATTATAAAAATTATTCTTTGGTATTCAAAAACATTTTTATTTATACTTTCCAAACTGTATTATTTACAAAATTAATCATCGTTAAAATTAAATAAATTAAAAATGTATAGCATTACACTGATGCCAAGATTCATTTTATTTCATTTGACAAGTAATTGCTTTGGGAACTAGCAACTATGGATTTTGCCTCAAATGATCCATAATACACAATGAAACAACGACAAGTCAGAACAATTTGTATTTCTTGTATCCATTAAAAATCTATGTATCCTTACAAGGGGACAACACAGCATCCATGTCTTAACAGGATAATTTCATCTCATATATGCCATCAGATACTGGCTCATGATTATATCCTATCTTGTGTTACGGATGTAAACTTGTTAATATATAAGAGTGTGAGATGACAAGGTAGGTATCGTCCGAGTAGCTAAATTGGCAGATCATTGGTGTGCTGTGCCAATGAACCGAGTTTGAATCTTGGCATGGACACATTTTCTCTCTGTATATTTCATACCTAGTTAGCATGCTAATTCATGCATTTAAAATTTAATATTCTGGTTCATTTCATTCCAACAAAGTTATATCTACAGGGTTAGCAAGAAATAAGTTGCCCAGTTCTGAGAGTTCTAGAATGGGCTCTATTGGTCAAATTGAGTTGAAATTCAAACTACAGGTAATTCAAATAATGTAATTGATAGTTATTAAAAAATTACAAAAATCCCCAATTCAAAAATCCGCCGATAGGAGCCGCTGTGATGCATATATGTATTTAATTAGCTATACAAATAATAAATAATATATAAAAAAATTAAACTGCTCAAAAAAAAAAAAAAATACAAAATTCGTTGTCTGATTTTTTTCGTACAACGGAATACGGCATATCCAATACTCAGGAAATAACCTGACACACAATGACACTTCCATGCGTAGAATGCAAAAAAAAAAGGATTTCCCAAATGAGCGGGATCTGAGATCTGTTCTACTGATCCAAATTAAATCTAATTTGAAATGCAGATAATTAAAAATATGTTCTACACATATATTAAACAAAAAACATTATGAAAACTCACCAATAGATGGCGCTGTAACGCAAATAATATTTATTTGTATGTATTGAAAATGTGAAGCCTCATTTGAATTACAGCGCATTATTGTTTAGTAAAAGGAAAAAAAAATAATAACTACATTGCATGAAAATGAGATGCAGATACAACCGTTCTTCCAAAATTCCGTCGTAGCCGTAAAAGTGTCTAAAACGTCGCTACCACTGCCATTGAAGTTAAGCAATCATTCGTCGTGTAGTACCATGAGTGGGGGTGAGCTGTTTTCTGATACTGAATATGCCGTATTACACTGTACGAAAAATCTTATGACTGATTTTGCATTTTTATTGAGCCATTTCACTTTTTAAGCTATTGCATAGCTTTTATCGCTTGCTTTGAGCGCGGCGATCGAATGTAAAAATTCCGTAACGCGAAAAATGTAGAAATTCCGTAACGAAAAAAAAAAAAAAAAAAAAAAAAAAAAAAAAAAAAACTCGGCTGACATCGAAAACACTCAGCTAACATCGTTTCAGTTCGACAGACTTCGGCATGGTATCCTTCGGTAGACTTCGGCACACATTGAAGCGGTATTTTTCAGATATTTAGAGGATATAAAGTCTCAAACTTACATTTCTTATTTCAGTTACTATAAATCTATAGTTTCAATAATAAAAATTTCTGATAGAATGTGTATAGAAAAGAATCGTCTTAAGATAAAACAAGGTAGGATAATGTAGCTTTTGGTGATTCGAGACCCGCCCAATGGTGAGGATCGAAAAATTTAAAATGCTTATAACAAGCGATCTAATTTTCGTAGCGCGGACAAATTTTGTTTGGTAATTTATTATGAGAGAGTGTTAATTTTTGGTGACAGGAAACCACCACGGTGGGGATCGAAAAATTTAAAATGCTTATAACTCGCGATCTAATTTTCGTAGCGCGGCCAAATTTTGTTTGGTAATTTATTATGAGACAGTGTTAATTTTTGGTGACAGGAGACCCTCACGGTGAGGGTTGAAAAAGTTAAAATGCTTATAACACGCGGTCTAATTTTGGTAGCGCGGCCAAGTTTTGTTTGGTGATTTATTATGAAACAGTGTTAATTTTTGGTGACAGGGGACCCCCCACGGTGAGGGTCGAAAAAGTTAAAATGCTCATAACTCGCGATCTAATTTTCGTAGCGCGGCCAAATTTTGTTTGGTAATTTATTATGAGAGAGTGTTAATTTTTGGTGGCAGGAGACCCCCCCCCCCGACGGTGAGGGTCAAAAAATTTAAAATGCTTATAGCTCGCGATCAATTTTCGTAGCGCGGCCATATTTTGTTTGGCAATTTATTATGAGACAGTGATAATTTTTGGTGACAGGAGATCCCCCATGGGGAGTGTCGAAAAATTTAAAATGCTTATAACTCGCGATTTAATTTTCGTAGTGCGGCCAAATTTTTTTTTGGTAATTTATTATGAGACAGTGTTACTTTTGGTGACAGGAGACCCCCCATGGTGAGGGTCGAAAAATTTAAAATGCTTATAACTCGCGATCTAATTTTCGTAGCACGGCCAAATTTTGTTTGGTAATTTATTATGAGACAGTGTTACTTTTGGTGTCAGGAGACCCCCATGGTGAGGGTCGAAAAATTTAAATTGCTTATAACTAGCGATCTAATTTTCATAGCGCGGTCAAATTTTGTTTGGTAATTTATTATGAGACAGTTTTATTTTTTGGTGACAGGAGATCCCCCATGGTGAAGGTCGAAAAATTTAAAATGCTCATAACTCGCAATCTAATTTTCGTATCGCCACCAAATTTTGTTTGGTAATTTATTATGAGAGAGTGTTAATTTTTGGTGACAGGAGACCCCCACTGTGAGGGTTCGGAAAATTTAAAATGCTTCTAATTCGCGATCTAATTTCCGTAGCGCGGCCAAATTTTGTTTGGTAATTTATTAAGGTATTGCATAATTTTTATCGCGGTCTTTGAGCGCGGCGAAAGAATCTAGATATTCCGTAACGAGAAAAAAAACCTGACACTCCGGCTAACGTCGCTTCTGTTTGGTAGACTTCGGCACGGTATCCTTCGGTAGACTTCGGCTGACATTGACGCGGTATTTTTCAGATATTTTGAGACTATCATGTCTCAAACTTATGTTTTTTATTTCAGCTACCATAAACGTATAGTTTCGATGATAAAAATTCCTGATTAACCTACATGCATTGTAAGATAATAAAAATATTTAAAACGATATTAATTTCTCATTTATTCAATAAAAGAAAAAAAATTGTTATCGGTCATCACGCTCAAAAAGTGTAACTTGAATTTATATCAAAGACAAAAAAAAACTGCATAAAAAAATAAATAAATAATTATAATTACATAAGTTGATAAAAAATGCTATGCAATAGCTTTACCGCGGCAGTCCCCGAGTGCCACACGTATTTTTTTAATTATAATTATTTGGAAAACGAATTAAATGCTTATTTGAATATTTTTTTTTTACTTTTTTTGTTTTATATTTTCTTAGCAATGCAAAAATTCGTCGAATTCATATTCAGTAAGTAATATAAAATAACAAAGTAATATTTTTTATATTTCAAACAATAAGGAAAAAAATTAAGTCTGGTTTTGTGTTACAGTTTAATCTAAATATATTCAATACTATTTTTATAATGGACGATGGGGTCAAACAATCAAGTGAAACAGAAAGCAAAGAAATAATGTACGATTTTAATTTTTCTTTTAAAAAGTATCCATAATCACCTTAAATCACTCCGAATGAGATCCCAAACCTAGCAAATTTTTAAGTAATTTTGCTCAATTTAAAAATTTTACCTAAAATAAGTGGTTAATAATGTCTCAAGCATTCTATCTTTTCTTCCCTTACTCTGGCAATAAAATACGTTATTGATTTTATTTTTGAAATAAATGGAGATTTGATTGCCAAACAAAGATTTATTATCGAAATTTAAACCATAAAATGCAATATTCAATGCAAAAATCGCAAAAGAAACTTCTCATGGCTAAATAATTTATGTAATTTCAGTAATAATTGATTTGTGTGGGGCACAGGTATCACAAATACAATTGCAGCAAATTGCCGATTTTATGCCTCACATGCTAATCTGATTATTGTTGTTTATTTATTAAATAACTGTTTATTTATTTTTATTATCTTTTTTAAATGATATAAATTGTTTTGTCATAGAGTTATTAATTATTTTTTCTATTTATTACTATTTAATTTATTGAACAATAGAAAATAATTAAAACACGCATGTGTAACTGGCATTTGAAAACAAAGTTTACGCTAAAATGGCGTCATAAAAAAAATTGCGCCTATGTCTTGCTTTTATGACATCTGTGTTATGCATTGAATAAAATAATAATTTTGTATAATTGACAAGCTGATCCAATATAAACTCAAACATTACTTCTCAGTCATGTAGAAGTCTTTAAATATGATTCTCTTATGTATAAATTTCTTTCAACATTTTTTTTCAAGCAAAAAATTATACACACATATATACATACATATATTTCGAAAATGCTATATGCACGTAGAAAATGCTTGGGATAGGATTATAGGATTTTAATTTCTTTTTTTTTTTAAATTACAAATTGAATTATTCAAACACTTGACGAGTGATATGATATTATGAATATTATTTATTTTAATACTATAACAGGATAATAAGATTATTTCTCATCAAAATTTTGGTTTAATAATGCGCTTGAAGAATAGCTTTTACTCATTTTCAAATTAAATAATTCATAAATCCCGGTACGGCTCAATCACATCAAAATGTCAACAATAAATGAATTTTACTCCTGAAACGGTTAAGACATCCCACATTATTAGATTCATATTCTTATGTATCTAATTTAAAATCTTCAACAACACTTCATTTAAAACTAGAAAGAAAGATATTTCTCGCCAGAATCAATTAACGATTGTTCTTTTGACTATTTTTAATATAAAGCTGCTGTAAATTTCTAATAAAGTAAACCAAAATTTTATTTATGTATTGATGAATTTGCAATTCTTACAAAAGTATTCTTACAAAATAAAATGATTCAGTAGATTTAATGTTTATCATGTTGAAAAAAAATAGAAATGGGAGAAAAGAATAAGAAAAGAAGAAAGATTATCTGCAACAAAAGAAAATGATCGATTAAATCGAAATCAAAATAAGGAGAGCCGGTGGACTAAAGAATATTTTTTGCAGATAGGAGGAAAATGATGTTTTGATTCTATCAAAAGGAATCAGAGCAAACTCTTTAGCCTTGTTTTGCTGGTTAAGAATTTTGTTTCATCCATTTCATCATGAATTTCTATCGAGACGTTCATTGCACAGGATTATGTTTAATTATCTGTATAGTTTAGGATAAACGCTTTAACAAATTACTTTATTGTTTTTAAATAAAACACTAAGGATCATATTTATGAAATGTATTATTTTATTGGAGAAATTTCAATTATGAAACCAGAAAAGTTATACGAGAATTACACATGAAATCTTGATTTCAAATGTTATTTGATCGGAAACTATAAGTCCTAGAAATTTGCGATTTGCAATATCGTGAATAGCAACGCAAGTTTATTTTGAAGCGATTTGTTTTCCGAAAATGTTAATTTATTTTTAATTAATTTTTCAATTATTTTTTAACAGTGAAAATACTCTTGAAATTATTCAATATTTATTACGTGCTATTCCAAGGGTTCCGGGTTCAATTCCCGGCTTGGACATTTTTCACTCTGTTGGTCTACGCTTAATTACCAAGGTGATAATTCACGTAATAAATATTCAGTAATTTCAGTCTTATTTTCATTGTTGAAAATTAATTGAAAAATTAATTAATAAATTTAACTTTTTCAAAAAAGAATATAACTGACTTCAAAAAATGTGCTAAAAAAGAATTAAATAATTCTATAAAATTCTCCAATGACAATCGTTATCCAATAAACACACATCGAATATCATGTACCGGCATAAAAACAGTTAAATTTAATATATAGAATTTTATATCCACCAAACATAGGTTTGCCAGAGAATATTTTTTACACGAGATTAATTTGCATATTTTACACAATTTACATAATTAGCCTAATAAATATTCAGTTAATTTTTGTTGCATACATTATTGATAGGTTGACCGTGACTGTAGTTAATAACCTCCCCAGTACATGATCACATTTTTCAAATATTGAACCATTTTAAGCGGAAAGTAGTTTTACAAGTTTCACTAAACACAATATTTTTGTTTGAATGTTGAGCACCTGTTGTGACGTTGTCAGCTGCTTGCTCAAGAAAAGTAATTTTGTGATCTTTTTATTAATTGAAGATGCAAGAGTTTAGTTTTCCATTAGTTGGAGACAATTCCGGTGTGTTAAAAAAATCTACTTCCAATTATTGTTAATCATAGCTTAAGCATGATATTTTAAATATTAATTTGTGAATTTTCAACTGACATCTTGGATTGATCAACTACTGAGAAAATAGCAACTAAAGAAGCTATATGTTTATAATTTTCTTGAATTTAAATTTTAGCAGATTCCATTTTTCAACAACTTTAATTTGCCTCTAAAACTTAAAAAGTTAAGAAATAGAATTTAAACCCCTTATTACTACCCTTTTTCATCAACCACAGGCTCCGTCACCATATGTCATGACAACTAGGTTTTTGGCTATTTTTTTTTGTCTAAAACATTACATTTTTATGTATGTATGCATATCGATATGAGTTTCGTTCGTAATACAACAATAACAGTTTCGAAAATAAAGTTTGCATCATAATAAACTTGTGTTGCTATTCATGATACCAAACTTGCAAATCTCTAGAACTCATAGTTTTCACACAATTAACATTTGAAATCAGAAAAGTTTTAGCGTTTTATCTACAGACGGTACCTATAAGTATAATTAAAATAACTTATTATAAACTTCTTTTAATACGTCAGACAGATGTAATACTGTTTAGAAAGAGTTACAGATACACTACTTTATCTTGTTCCAAAAGCACTATTGGTTATACAAAACAAAAATATTTTTAAAAGGGTGATTTATTTTGCCTTTGCAAGTTTTCAGCTTTCTTGGCGCTGACGGAGGGGGATAGCGATTTTTCAATGCGGTAACATATCTATATTTATATTCAAAGAACGTCATATGTACATTTTATAATTCTACAAGATACTAAGAAAATAATTAAAAATAAAACATTTCAGTGGGGTTGTAAAATTTGAACAAAATCTCTGTAAATTCAAATTTAATTAATCCTTCTAAATCATTTAATCCTTCTAAAATCCTTTAAATATTTATTAAATGATTTAGTTTAAACAATTTGCGTAAAAAGTTTTAGAATGCAAACTTCTCATGAATTCATAATGCGCTAGATAAAGGGTTAAATAGAACTTATCTTTTTCTCAACATTTAAGCGCCAAGATATATAAACTGATCCCCTTCAATGGTATGAAAACGAAACATTAATAGAAGTGCCAAGATCTCCCTAGTCTTCCGTAATGTGTGGTTTAGTTTAACTCAGGTTTAATAAGTTTCGCACCAAATACTTTTTTTAATAAAATTACATAAATTCACGTACAAAAGGTAAATTAAAAAACATTAAGATTTGTTTAATAAAATTTGTACTTCGAAACGCTGGTTAATTGGAAATACATTTTTAAATACAGTGAGCTTATATATATATAAAAAAGTAAAAAAAAATCTTCTTTGCAAACACTTAAAAAATATATGAATGGCAGTAATAAATGTATCTAGTGTCAGTTCAGAAATTCACTTCTTAAAGACGACTGGAAGAAATCTGATCGCCTTAACATTTTTAAACGGTAATTTTCAATAAGCTGTTCGGAATAATTTTTTCCTACTGGTAGTTTGTTATTTTTAAAAAAACATCTTCAAAAACAGTTTTTATTTTTATTTTTTTTTGTGTGTGTGTGTGGGGGGGGCGAATTCTCAGACATTGTATTAAGTGATAAGTTTTTTTTTGTTTTTTGTTTTTTGTTTTTTTTTAACATTTTTTTTATTACTATGTTTTACTTTAAATGTAACTTATGACTCTAACTAATAATAACTAATAACTAATAAACTATTAACTATACTATTACATTGTACTATACATTGTACTATACATTGTACTGTACATTGTACTACATTATTACAATAACTAATAACTATACTATTACATTGTAAACAATATATTAGATAAACCATAAACTTAAAAAATCATGCAACAGAAATTTTCTAGGCCCAGTTTTAGAGCACAGAGGAAGATAGTTTTAATTTTTCTTGATTTTTCAAAAAAAAAAAAAAATTAAACTTTGGATGTTTATTCTGATACATGAGGATGGAGACTTAGCTTAAAAAAAATTATAGGACCTTTTTGAATTCACTAACATTTAAATGATAACTACATAACTGTCTTTCCGTGGCCCACTACACATGTGTGCACCTTAGATAAATTATCTGAATAGTTTCAAATAAAAAAAATTGAAAGTAGTTACAAAGCTTTTAAAAATTCTTTGTATTTTACACTAATAATGAAAAATAGTAAAAGTAATTTGCAGATAGACGATATTTGAAAAGTGGTGTGTAGGTAAAAAATGTGTGTAGTGAAAAATGAGATAAATGATTGGAAATAATGTATACATTTTTATTTTTTTTAATCAATATTCAATTTGTTGTATTTTAAAGAATACTCGATCAACAAACCAATATATTCGAGATCGAATCTTACGCCAACATTAGACACATAATAAATTGCAAAAATGTATGCATAACATTGTAGTAAATTTTATACAAATCCCTAAAAGTATTTATTGAATGGTGACAGTTTTAAATATCTAGACATACATTTCTAATGTTTTATTTCATTTAACAATTTAGAATTTTCAAAATAAATTTAAACACTGTTTAATTAATATAGATATTTAAAAATCTTCAAATGTTGCTAAAAATGTACCACGTGCTTCAAATGAGTGAATTAATCTACTCGATGCTAAATCGCATGCACCTTGTAGAAGTGCAGGAGTTGTATTATATTTATGAATGCAGAATGTAAATATTTAAATTTACTTTTATTGAGATGATAATGACTTTTCCTGGAGAAGAAAATCACATGAAAAAGAAATAAAATTAGGGAGAAATAACCATTTTTTGATTCATTGTGTGTTGAATATTTTTATGCATATTTTTAAACTATTTTTTAAATATATATATGTATAACATATTTCTTATCATATTTCTAACATTGTTGAAAATGTTTATGAATTAGATTTGTCTACATTGATCTATCTCGCGTAAAAATACTCGAATTGATATTTAATTGATATATGTTATTCAGAATCGCCATGGCATGTCCTGAATTAAAAATAAATAATGTCATTCATAGTTCATTTACGTTGATAGCCGAAAATGTTCTGATACATTATGGTCTATGGGAAAAATTATTTGTGGTGTATTTTAATAATGTTTTAGTTTTTTAGATTTAATTAAATTAATTATTATTTTTTATATTATAAATCTACTATTCAGTATTATTTAATATTATGTTTATTTATATTTTGAATCTTTTTCTAAAGACGTTATTCAAGAACAACGATATCAGCAACTAAACGTACTTGCCTTTGTTATGATGCATTCATATCAGAAAAGATACAAATTTTATACAAAGTTTAAAATAACTGTTAGTCATTTTATTCTGTCATAATAAATAAGATGTGGCATACTGTTTAGAATCTTTATTCTATACTTGTTTATAATAGCAATAATAACAATACTAATATTAACAATAAAAAATTTCAGCACAATATATATATAAAGATGTATGTAGATGTTTACGCATGTAAAAAAAGTATGTAAAAAGAATATAATCATATAGGGGAGAGGGGGGGTTAGTGTGGACAAGGGGTTAGTGTAGACATTCAAAATAACAATTTCAATAATGTAGAAAAAATTACCAAAAAATTTACACAAACTGACAACATTGTACTCTTTACTAAGCAAAAATTTTGTTGCAAAGGGTTACAAAGTTTTTGAATAGCTCCAAGAAGTTTAATTTCATGCATGAAAAGTAAAAATAAGATTTCTTTTTCATTTTTGCAGCACAAAGAATTTAAATTTAGAATCCAATAAACAAGTTGCTATAAGACAAGTGTAAATTGTCTTCTTTATTTCTATAACTTTTATTAAGATATTAAATTGGTTAAATGAGTATAACTGAAGAATAACTTCACAATGTTAGCATGGGGTTAGTGTAGACACACTACTAGGGGTTAGTGTAGACAGCTTATTGTACTGCATAATTTGTATTTTAAGTACTAAATTTATTATAATGTAAAGATTTACAGAAAGTATGTTTACTTACAAATGTAATTACTATATTAAACATCAAATAAGATTATTTTCCATATAAATAAGGATATATATTGGAATTTTCATTAAATCATTTCAAGCGGAAATTTGAAATTTTTTCTTCTGTTATTTTTTTTTGTTTAAATTCACCAATGTCGCATTTTTAGAGGATTAATTTAGCCTTAATTTTAAATTAAAGCAATAAAAAAGAATATACATTATTTTATGTTGGTTAGAAGCATGAGAAATATTAACTGTTCCATTATTATAAACGAATCCCATCGTCACCAACTCTTAGATGTTGCAATATTGTATATTTTGTTGGCAGAGTGGAAAGTGTAAATGGTTTTAGTGTCTATGATGTTGTATTTCTGCAGAAAAAAAGATCCGGCACATCATTTTACTTTTCTTGATATGAAAAATAATTACCTGTTTAAAAATGGGGAATAATAGAAAAATAATCATACAGCATGTGATTGTTGGTGTTGCTTCTTTCTCCATAAATACTTTAGACTGATAAGGAATACTTTAGATAATAAGGAATATTTGTGAAGAAATTACCTGTCCACACTAGCCCCCAACATATTTTGGTTTCATGAATCAATGTTAAAAACTGCCAATTTTCTTTTTGTTTAACGGTATTTATCATCATCTTTCCTGTATATAAGTAAACAGAAAATATCATTCTTCAATTTGAAAGGGTTGCGAAATTTTAAAAAATGCTCATAAAATTTTATAAAATTAAATTAAATTTTTCTGTCCAAACTAATCCACCTCTCCCCTACCAAGTTTTTTTTTTTCTTCCAGGAACAGAAATGGATATTCAGCGAAATAAAAACATTCTAAAATACTAAATTTATAAAAAAAACTTCGGCTAAACTTTAACATAATCATTTTTTTTTTCATTTTACTTAAAGTACAAATGCGAGATTTTAGCCTTTATATGCGACCAAGATCAATTCAAAATTCAACATCTGAGTGCATTTTCTTGTTGTATTGGTTTTCTGTGGGAATACACTAAAGTAAGACATTTCACCTTTAGCTGTCGTGACAAAATGGGCGATTGCATAAAATTCAAAACAGAACAAACACAGCAAACATGATTTTATAGATGTTTCAGTTAAAAATACATCAGAATCAATAGGAAATGTTGCTTATAAATAAAGTTATTGTTTTGATTTTTTTTTTTTTCAGATTTTATTGTATGAATATAAGAATACGCAATTGCAGGAGTTTTTTCTAATGTTGAGAGTTTTTTCTAAAAGAAGTTTTGTTCAAACGTAAATATTACTTAAGAAAAGGTCCATAATTGACAGACTCAAACTATTATTTCACAAGATTGTTTAACTTAACTTAAAGTAAACGTGTTTTAAACCATTTTATGAGATTTTAAATTACTTAAGTGTTGTTTTGCTTATGGAAACTGAATCGGAACTGTGCATTAAATAAAAGAAAATAGGGAAAAATAAGAAAAGAAAAAAGAAGGAAAATATTGTTTCAAACGGGCTTTCGAATCGCAAATTTTAGTAGCTTTAAGGGGACGATGGAGATTAATTATATTTTTTTAATTTTCATCCTAGCAATGTGAATTTTCGTGCATTTTTCATTTCACCAAAAGCATATAGAATACCTTCAAAAAAATTTCCAATCTTATTAAAATTTTTAAATAAAAAAAATAATTTTTAAACGAAATTTTAAAATGCTCCTCGTGTCTTAATGTTTGACATATTTTCCTGAATTTACATTTTTATCACTTAAAACTCTATTATAAACAAATTTGTCTAAGATTTTATTAATGTCTTGAATAGCTAATATTTAACAGATTTTTTTTCTAAAATCCCTATCGAATTTCATCAAAATTTTGTCTTTTAATAAGTTAAAAATCAAATTTGACTTTCTTAAAAGATGAAGACGAATTTTAAAAATCTAACAATTTCTTTCTTAAAATATCAGGATACTTCATTATAAATTTCATAAATATTGAATACAAATTATGACACAAGGAGCATTTCAAAAGTCTAAAAACGGCGAAAATGTAGTTTTAATAAAAACAGATTTAAAGTATACAAATTCACCTACCTTTATTATTTACTTCTTAAAATCTTCATAAATACTATTTCAATAAGTAAAAACAGTTTTGGAGCTATTAAAACGGAGAAATAGACCTTTTTTTGCGACGATTTTGCTATAGAACGATTTCGCTCAAATAAAGGTCCATTGTCCCCTTAATGGGTTAATAAGAACTATTGACGGTACCAAAGCGATTAGGTTTAGCATTCTTATGTATTTAAGTTTGTAATTAAAGCTATTAAGGTATTTTTTATATGTTAAATAGTTGTATCCTTTTATCCTAAAGCACTCATTAAATCGCCCGATTTTTTTTTCTATACATTCAAAAATACAAAAAGTAAACGTTTCGCCAAGCGTAAAGTTTAATATCTTTTTTAAATTCAGAAGTTAAATGTATATGTATTGTAAATGTAAATTTATTTTAGTGTTTTAAAATTTTTTCTGTTGTACAATACAATAAAAGCACATGAACGCTTATGTTCATCGATATCTAATAGTACACTGTAAAGAAAAAAAAATCAATAAATTTGAGGAAAAAATTGTAAACAACATTGCTGTCAGCAGTTTATTCCGTAAATTTAACGGATTTTTTTACAGTGCAGCAGCCATCATTCAGATTAAAACGCTATAATTCATCGAAGAATATTTAAAATAGAAAATGTAAGATAAGCATTATTAATATTAAATTAAATGTGTAACCAAATACACCGTTATGCTAAGAGCTATCGATGAATAGTAGCGTCGATGTACTTTTACTGTATTGCTTAGCAGTGCAATAGTAAAAATTGTAAAACACTAAAATAAAATTAGATCTGTAAATATTGCTATTATTATTATTTTGAAATCCTTAGCAGTTCTAATTTCATGTAAGTATAGTTGTTGATATAAATTTGTATATCTTTAAAAAAAAAATATTTTTACTTATCTAAAAGAATATTTAGATTTAAAATTTTAATATTTTGCTTTCTATGCGCAGTAGAGAAAACGATTTTGTTCCAGTGATAGAGAAATTAGAAAAAATATTTATCTCAAATGAGAATTTTTTCCTTTTATCTTAAAAGTTGTAACACACATAGAGCTTAAACGATGAGATGGAAAAAATGCGAACATTATCATTGAGTTTCCCACTTTCGTTTTATTTAAGGCAGACACACAAGGTTTTCGGCTTTATGCACGACCACAATCGATTCAAAATTTAACTTTTGAGTGCATTTACTTACTATATTGATTTTCCGTGAAAATGAACTAGAATAAGTTATTTTATTCGAAAATGTGGCCACTATTATTATTATTATTATTATTATTATTATTATTATTATTATTATTATTATTATTAATATATATATATATATATATATATTCAACTAATATATTTTTATTTATCTGAAATAGCATTTAGATTTAAAATTTCAATAATAAATGATTTTGTTCAGTGATTGTGAAATTAGAAAAATTATTCATCTCAAATGAAAAGCTTTTCCTTTTATCGTAAAGTTTAAAACATATAACATACTTAAGCACAAACACATGAAAATATAAATAACAATATTACTAATATCATTATTATTAATATTTATATTCATAATCATATTATTATTTTAAAATCTTCCTAATTCCATTTTCCTCTCTAATCAGTTCTAATTCCATATAAATATAACTGTAAATATATAAAAAATATATTTCCGAATAAAATACTTTTAACTATCTATAAGAGCGTTTAGATTTATTTAGTTAAAAGACAACGAAACGCTTTTATAGAACGAAAAGTAAATCAAAATATTTTGTCAGTGATTGAGAAATTAAAAAAAATATTTATCTCAAATGAGAAGTATTTCCTCTTATGGTAAAAGTTGAAACACCTAAAGCACAAACTCTGAGATGGAAAAAAGCGACATTATCATTGAGTTTTCCTCTTTCGTTTTACTTAAGGCAGACACACGAGGTTTTAGGTTTTATGTACGACCACCATCGATTCATAACTTTTCTTTTGAATGCATTCGCTTACTATATTGATTTTCCATGCAAATAAACTAGAATAAGTTATTTTATTTCAGTTTGGGTCCACTAAATAGGCGATAGTATGCGGTATTCAAAGCACGATACATATAAACTTTTTAGGTGTTTCCGTTGTGAAATTTTTTCGTTCGAAAATGACATGGTTACTTATTTGTAAGTTTTGTTTTTTTTATGGTTTTTGTCTTACCAGAGTTGATTTGATACTTAAGAAATAACAAAGATGAAGATTCAAATTAGTATGCTACACGTGTTGCAATGTAGAATGTAACATTATCTTTATATAATACGCCGCCATGATTCAAATTATAACACTGTAATTCATCAAAGAATATTTAAAATAGAAAAAGTAAGATATGTATTATTAATATTAAATTAAATGTGTAACCAAATACACAGTTATGCTAAGAGATATCGATGAACAGCAGCGTCGATCTACTTTTACTGTATTGCTTAGCTGTGCAATAGTAAAAATTGTAAAACACTAAAATAAAATTAGATCTGTTAATATTACTGCTATTAATATTATTTTGAAATAATTAGCAGTTCTAATTTCATGTAAGTATAGTTGTTGATATAAATTTGTATATCTTTTTTTTCAATTAAAATACTTTTACTTATCTAAAAGAATTATTATATATAAACATTTAGTTTAAAATTTTAATATTTTGCTTTCTTTGCGCAGTAGAGAACACGATTTTGTTCCAGTGATAGAGAAATTAGAAAAAATATTTATCTCAAATGAGAATTTTTTCCTTTTATCTTAAAAGTTGTAACACACATAGAGCTTAAACGATGAGATGGAAAAAATACGAACATTATCATTGAGTTTCCCTCTTTCGTTTTATTTAAGGCAGACACACAAGGTTTTCGGCTTTATGCACGACCACGATCGATTCAATATTTAACTTTTGAGTGCATTCGCTTACTACATAGATTTTCCGTGGAAATAAGCAGCTGGAATAAGATATTTTATTCGAGGTTGTGTCTACTACTATTATTATTATTTATATTATTATTACTAATAATAATATAAATGACAATAATATTACTAATATCATTATTATTCATATTCGTATTCATATCATTAATATTATTATTTTTATTTAAAAAAATTAGCAGTTCTAACGCAATATAAATATAACTGTATAGTATATATATTTTTTTCAATTAAAATATTTTTATTATTTAAAAGAGCGTTTAGCTTTAAAATTTTAATTATTTTGCTTTTTATAGAACGAACAATAGATCAAACAATTTTTTCCAGTGATTGAGAAATTAGAAAAATTATTTATCTCAAATGAAAACTTTTTCCTTGTACAGTAAAAGTTGAAACATATAACACACCTAAAATACAAATGCTGAAATGGAAAAAACACAGACATTGTCATGGAGTTTTCGTCTTTCGTTTTAATTAAGGCAGGCACACGAGGATTTCGGTTTTATGCACGACCACGATGGATTCAAAATTTAACTTCCGAATGCATTCGCTTATAGTATTGATTTTCCGAGGAAATGAACTGGAATAAGATGTTTTATTACAGATTGTGTCCATTAAATAGGCTATAGTATGCGATATTTAAAGCACGATATGTATATACTTTCTCGTTGTTTCTGTTGTGAAAATTCTTAGTTTAAAAATGACTTGATTACTTATTTGTGGGGGTTTTTTTATAACGTTTGCTTGATCAGAGTTAATGAACTAATGCAAAAAGCTAAAGGATAAATAAATTAATTATATACTCTTAAAATTTTGAAATTGCTTCGGATTTGGCAACGCTTTTAATTTTTTATTGTTATGATTACTTTGAAAGTCTTTGTTGTTGTTGTTAGGGATATAGGGTTATTTTAATGTAATTTTGGTAATAGTAAAAAAAAATGTATCCTCTTACATTTTTTTACTATTATTGATTCTCCGAATAGCAAAAACATAATTGTTTTTAAGTCTGCGAAGCAAATTTTAAATTCGTTAGTGCAAAATGTGTGTAACATATAACACATATGTTGAAACATTTTAAACACCTAAAGCACAAACAATGAGATAAGGAAAACATTGACTTTATCATTGAATTTTATCTTTCATTTTACTTAAAGCAAACACACGAGTTTTTCGGTTTTATGTACGACCACGATCGATTCCAAATTTAACTTTTCAGTGCATTCGTTTACAATATTGAATTTCTGTGGAAATGAACTAGAATAAGATATCTTATTCCAGTTTGTGTCCACTAAATAGGCAATTGTATACGGTATTTAAAGCACGATGCGTATACTTTATTATTTGTTTCTATTGTGAAAATGCTTACTTCAAAAAATGGCATAATTATTTATTTGTGGGTTTTGTTTGTTTATCATTTTCGTTTTATTAAAGTTGATGAACTAATGCAAAAAGCAAAAGGACAAATAAATTAATTATATACTCTTAAATTTTTGAAATTTCTTCGGATTTGGCAACACTTTTAATTTTTTATTTTTATGATTACTTTGAAAGTCTTTGTCGTTGTTGCTGTTGGAGATATAGGGATATTTTAATATAATTTTGGTAATAGTAGAAAAAAATGTATCCTCTTGCAATTATCTTTTACTATTATTGGTTCTCCGAATAAAGAAACAGATATATTTTTAAATATGTAAATCAATTTTTTAAATTTTTGGTGCAACATGTATATGACATATAACACACATGTTGAAACATATACTTCTAAAGCACAAACAGTGAGATGGAAAAAACACGGACATTATTATTGAGTTTTCTTCTTTCTATTTACTTAAGGCAGACACACGAGGTTTTCGGTTTTATGCACGACCACGATCGATTCAAAATTAAACTTCCGAATGAATTCGCTTATAATATTGATTTTCCGACGAAATGAACTGGAATAAGATACTTTTTTTCAGTTTGTGTCTACTAAATAGGTGATAGTATACGATATTTAAAGAATATGTATATACTTTTTAGTTGTTTCTGTTGTGAAAATTCCTAGTTAAAAAATGGCATGGTCATTCATTTGTGGATTTTGTTTGTTTATAACTCCTGTTTTATCTGAAGCGATGAACGCAATCAAATAGCAAAAGGACAAATAAATTAATACTCTTAAAATTTTGATATTGCTTCGGATTTGGCAACATTAATAATTTTTTATGATTACAATTACTTTGAATCTTTTTTGGTTGTTGTTTTTGTATTAGGGTAGAGTGTTATTTTAATATAATGTTGGTTATAGTTGAAGAAAAAATATGTCCTCGTGCATTTTTTTACAGTTATTGATTCTCCTAATAAAAAAAACCAGATTTATTTTTAAATATGGTGCGGATTTAGTTTTCATGAGTGCTGAACATAGGTGTTTAATTTACTTTTTTCAAAGTGTTCGCTTACTGTATTGAATTTTAAAGGAATTTATCTGCAATAGCCTGCTATATTTTGGTTATTTCTGCTAGCCAAACGACAGGATTCACATATTTTTAAAGTTATATCATTAAGAATTTAACTAGATAGAAAATATAATTATAGTTTACTAAGGTTTTTGAAGATTTTTTGTGTGGTAAAATATTGAATAATTAAAAGTTCTGGACAAAAATGTTTTTTTTCGGCATTTTTCCCGAAATTTCAAATTATTACAATTGTTTTTTATTTCATAAATTATCATGTCTTATATTATATTATTCTTATTATATTATTTCATATACAGGGTGTTTCGCTACCAGACTGACAAACTTTGAGGGATGATAGTAGACATGATAAAAAACATTATTAAATAGGACACCATCGGGCGCAAACGTCTTCTGAAGGAGCTAGGGGCCATTAAAATATAAGGTCCAAAATTTCAAACGATGATAACAAACGGAAAAAAGGGTCGATTCGTTTGCGGTTTTCACTGAAATCATTCTTTATATCACCATTTTTTAGAAAAAAATTTTAAAGGTTACATTCCAAAATTGTCGATAGAGGGCGCTTTAGACTTTGGAATAACAAACAATTACTTTTTAGCGTTATTTTATGCATGGGGTTGAAATTATTCTAAAGTTTAAACTTTAACTTAAATTTTAAGCCCAAATTTTGATCATTTTGATCGGGAAACTAGCGAAAATTGAGTTGTGAACAGAGGGGGAGATTTTAAACGCTCATAAATATTGGACAAAAAAATCGATTTCGTTGCGGTTTGCGTGTAAGTCATTCCCTTGGTAATTATTTTATTAAAAATGACGTACAGTATTGATGTCCTCATTTTTTGATAGAGGGCGCTTCCCACACGTCTCTGATATTTCAATGGGATTAATCCTGGGTGTTTTACTACCAGACCAACATACTTCCAGGAAGTATTAGAGATGCAAAGACGACTCGGAATCACATAGGAATGTAACATTGTAAATGTCTTTTTTGCGAATTACGGTTAAAGGAAGCAGAGAAAAGAAAACAGAAACAGGAGAGAAAAGGCAACACATCAGTGTGACAGAAAACAGTTCATTTAAATAGTTTACTACAAAAGGTGTTCGAAATTACGACCAGACGTAGTGCGGCATACTTGACAGCAGCATCGCGTGGAATTCCTCACGCTTTAAAAGATTCCTGGCATATCTGATAGTTTTCTGGCAGATACAGAAATACCAGCTGCGAGGTCTTTAACTGATGGTACGGGATTCGCATAAACACAATATTTCATTTGACCCCAGTAGAAGAAGTCCATACATGATAGGTCCGGCGATCTGGCAGGCCAATGAACCGGGCCCCCACGACCTATCCCCCACTGTCCATATGATACTTTGAAGTGTCGGCAAACGTCATTGGTAAAATGTGGAGGAGCCCTATCGTGCTGTTCATTGTTCAAATACTTCATTCTGCTACCTTTGGAACCGGTTCGCGAATGATCACTTCAAAGTGATCGCTGCTCAGGCGCAGCGATCACTTTGAAGTGATCGCTGCGCCTGAGATAGGTTTCCGTTTAGCACCATCTACCGCAAGGAAACCACAGCGCCATCTACAGTCGCTGTTAAACTTGCCCGACTGCTTCTGGTCGTAATAATTTCGAACACCTTTTCTATTAAAACCTTTAAATAAACTGTTTTCTGTCACATTAACATGTCGCTTTTTCTTTGCTGTTTCTGTTATTTTTTTCTCTGCTTCCTTTAACCGTAACTTGGAAAAAGGCATTTCCAACGTTACATTCCTATGTGATTCCGAGTCGTCTTTGTATCCCTAACACTTCCTGGAAGTATGTTGGTCTGGTAGTAAAACAACCAGGAGTAATGCCATTGAAATGTCAGAGAAGTGTCGGAAGCGCCCTCTATCAAAAAATGAAGGCACTAAAGCTGTACGTCATTTTGAATAATATAATTACCAAGGGAATGACTTACACGCAAACCGCAACAAAATCGATTTGTTTGTCCAATATTTATGAGCATTTAAAATCGCCCCCTCTGTTCACAGTTCAATTTTCGCTAGTTACCCGATACCAATGTTTCCGATTGTGGGCTTAAAATTTAAGTTAAAGTCTAAACTTGAGAATAATTTTAACCAGATTCACAAAATAACGGTAAAAAGGAGTTGTTCGTTACTCTAAAGTCTAAAGCGCCCTCTATCGACAATTTTTGAACGTAACCTTTAAATTTTTTTCTAAAAAAACCGTGACATAAAGAATAACTTTAGTGAAAACCGCAAACAAATCGACCCTTTTTTCTGTTTTTTATCATCGTTTGAAATTTTGGACCTTAAATTTTAATGGCCCCTAGCTCCTATAGAAGGCGTTTGCGCCCCATGGTTTCCTATTTAATAATATTTGTCTTCGTGTCTACTATCATCCCTCAAAGTTTGTCGGTCTGGTAGCGAAACACCCTGTATTTGCGTTATTTTGATAAACTAGAATTTTTTGTGAGAGTAAAACGGAAATATTACCATTATGTGATTAGATTAATTTTAAACACAATAATTCAATCGGTAAATATTTTATAACAGATGTAAATTTTTCCATTTTTAGGTGCGTTCGTAATTATGTAAATAAGTAGCACCTATAGTTGTCTTTCAGTGCGTCCGTCCGTCTGTCTGTCCACATAGAAAAACGCAAAAACTATCCAACCGAATCGTTTGAAATTTAAAATACATAATTGCATAATTTTGCCGAGTCATTTCAAATTTTATGAAAATCGGATGCACAGATCAATTACAGGGACAATCAAAAGTATTCTGTTACATTACAGTCAATGGGAAAAAAGTTTCAAATAAATTTTAATCGTTTGAAATTTAAGATATATAATTAATACATAATTTTGTCATTTCAAATTTTATGAAAATGGGATGTATAGATCAATTACAGGGACAATCGAAAGTATTCCATTATATTACTGTCAGTGGAGAAAAAAGTTTCAAATGTATTTTAATGGTGTTACCCTCATTCGAACATAATACAATTGACATGAATCTATGAAGTGTATATATATACTAAAATATACTTTCTGTAAAATCTGTGATCCAAAGAATATTTATTAAGTTACAGGGCCACCCAAAAGTATTGCACTACATATTGTTATACGGGAAAAGATTATTTGGGGCGTGTTTTAATTACATTAAACTATTTCACATTTATGAATATAACATCCATTGCTGGGGTGTAATAAAATTTACTTCCTGTATATTTACAGGAACACAAAAAGGATTTCGACCACTATACTGTGTCCGAAGTACTTTCTACTATAATAGCAAGATCTGAATATTTTTAAAATTTCGTAATCGTACGAACTCACCTCATTTGCTACGCTTCACGTGCAGTTTCCAACTTGTTCATTTTTGGGTAAAAAAAGTCCGGGCCAGGATTTGAACCAGGGATGTATTGGCTGAAGCCGCCAATGCTCTTCCAAATGAGCCATACCGGACACGAACTCTGGAGGACTATTTCAAATAAAAAATGGAAAAAATTACATCTGTTACATTATGCGATTATTTATTTCATAGTTCGATTACGCCAAGTTTTTGTATACGTACTTGATTGTAGTCTTCTGGTATCTCTCTCTCTATATATATGTCTCTCTCTCTCTCTCTCTCTATATATATATATATATATAAAACAAATAAATAAATAAAACAATGCAAACGAGTATATACATTCTTTAACCTTAAAATCGACATTTTGAAAAAAAAATCGAGACCATCGTCGATTTTTACCACATTAGTTTCCTTTATGTAGAGAAATGGGAGGTTTTAGCTTTTATGCGCGACCAAGATCGATTCAAAATATAACTTTTGAGTGCATTCGCTTGCTTTATTGATTTTCAAAAGAAATGAGCGACAGTAAGATGCTTTATTTTAGATAGCGTCTACTAAATGGGCAAATGCGTAAATTTTTAAAGCAGAATGAACACGACTGATGCTTTTTAGATGTTTTCACTGAGAGCACTTTTATACCTAAAAAAAGTTATTGTTTATCATTATGTATGAATATATATATATGTGTGTATATATATGTGTGTGTGTGTTACTGTATTTAAAAATGAATACATGTACTTAACGGTGTTATTCAAATGTATTTATACGATATAACTGAGTCATATCCATGAAATATCCACTGTAATCGATTAGTTTTATTTTATTTTGTATTAAGCTATTTATTTTTTAGAGAAGAATATAATCATTAAGATTGTGTAAGATGCCAAATTTTAATTTATTAATGTCTTCACAGATTGTTATATTTTTTTGAGAAAATATATATTTTATTTTATATTGTACACTAAATATGAATTTAAGAAAAACTGTTGCTTTTTATATGTTACAATGAGAATATTTTTAATTTCAGGATCCATCCTTCTGTTATATTATAAGTTTACTTATATTTATACATTATTTTTTGTGGTAATACAATAATATGTATGCCTAACTAAATTCCATATATATATATATATATATTTATTTATTTAAAGTAATTATTTTTTTAAATTTATGTAATTATTTTTCATTAGAATTTGTAATAAGGCTGTTGTGAAATGTTCTCAATTTACAAATATTTTTATGAACTTTTACAAAACAAATGCCCAAATTTTTAGTCTGTTTATGTTTGATGTTTGCATTTTTATTTAATTATAAAAACGCATTTACTTACTTTTAGAATAATATTATGATATGAAATTTACCGCAACTTCATAAATATAGAATCAAAACATTATAAAGTCGTTATACATCAGTTGTAAAAAAAGAAGGTTTTATAATTACATAATTCTATAGCTAAACATAATAATATGCATGATACAATAAATTGAAAAACATAAAGCTAATTTTTTATGTACAAATATTAGATTTAGATGTTTTTCATTACTCTGGAAATGAACCATTGGTAAATCAAATTTTGATGTATGCTTGTGAGGATGTTCATGTCAATGAAACCAAGAAAACTCCAGATTTGCGATTCCAATTCACGAAAAGATTTTTGCTACGGCGCACTGTAAATCTAAACTTGTATAAAACCGTACTCTAAAATCTAGAGGTGAAAATATTCATAATAGTGCTGTGCATGAAATAACCCCTTCACGACTGATTCAAACTGAGATTTCGTCATTGGGGCAGAAAGTGTTAAACATAGACCACACTACACTAAAAAAAAAAAAAAAAAAAAACGACGCTTTTACGAAAAATGTACTGGTCAAAAACTTTCGTAAAATCCAGAAAAAACCCGAAAACTTTATGGAATTTACTGACATTTTTCTGTTAAAAACAATAAATTTTACTGGCGTCCCGATTACCAGTACAATTTTCGTAAACAAGGTCCGTTTTTCTTTACTGTGCAGGGTTGCAAGTAGGGTTAATAAATTGATCTACTACAGTCGAGTCTCTATATAACGATTTCCATTCTTCCAGAAAAAAATCGTTATATAGAGATATTCGATGTATAGAAAATGATGTTAAAAATCGTATTTAATGAGTAAATTTTGACCAAATAATTCTGATGTTTTTAATTATGAATTTCAAATGTTTAAAAGTAAATATTAACCTAACATTTTCTTTCTTAATTTTTTAAGCAGTTTCAAAAAAGAGAACAGACATTTATTTGAAAGCTTAATGAAAATCAAACAAGGAAGACTTGCATTAATTTCAGATGATAAAAAATATGCAATTTTGTAGTTCTGATTTTAAAATTGTTACGCTCACCAAAAAATGCTCAAATTTTAGCAAGTAATGAAAAATTGTAGTTAACATTTTCCCCCATTTGAAGACCTCTCTTATGTGCCTCTTATTGATTCCTGCCCTGTCTAATATATGTGTAAAACTCTAATTGACTCTCTTTTGAGAATTGATGTTGAAAGGTGTGTGGGAGGTGGGATGAATTCATTGGATTTAAAGAACAGGGAGAGAAGTAATATTTAAAAAAATAAAATCATCACTGAACAATAAATCAATAAGTGATGGAAAATTGATTCCACATGATTTCGAAGCTTTTTTAAAACTGAATAAATTAAGACCAATTTATGAAAAAATTCGTTATATGGAGATAGATATTTCGCTATATAGAAACTGTTTTTAATGTAAACATGTGAAAAGGTGACCATTCCTGTAAAAAAATTCGTTATATAGATAAATTCGATGTATGGAGTTTCGTTATAGAGAGACTCGGGTGTATTTTAATAAGAAATTTCAAATTGAAATATTTCCTATTCATATCACGAATGAAGCAAGCTTTAACAACTTTTTGATGCAATTGTATCAAATTGTATCTTTTTTTTCGAGCTCCAAATTTTTGAAAGAATGTTAGTCTCAAAAGCTACATGTATTGATTTGTGATGGCCTTAGAGAAGCGACTGTTAAAATTGTCCAGCGATTCCTCGTTCTACCAGCTTAAGATATTTTGCTGTAAATATTCAGCTGAGGGATGAAAAAAATACTTAATGCTTATAAATGTTCTTTTCACTGTTTACATATGCTAAATAACTTAAGTGATCGCAGTGGCGGTGATGACTAATCATAAAAATATACATAGTTGGCTTCCAAGAGCTGTGTTGTTCTTTTTTTATGTAACGTTAAATAACTTTGGGAATGAGATTTTCGCATTTTTGGAAACCATACTGCTAGAGAAAATACTTTTCTGTTAAATCATAAAAATATCACGATTACATTAAATAATATTTTCTCTAAAAAAATACAGACGTGTAAAATATGTAGCAATCTCACCTCTATAACTCCAACTTATTCTTAAACAAACTTCTACCGAGAAATATCCCGCATGTAGGTATATACTCTTAACCGATTGATCTTATAAAACAAAATTAAGAAATACAACAGATTTTGAAGCTACGTGTATACAATTATTCTTGTTACATGGAATTTACAATATTTTTAAAGCATAATTAATATGAATTGTTTTTAACACGAAGAAAGATAATCGCATGAGGATTCGTGTTAACGATATTCGATTGTATTGGGTTGTTAAAAAGACCCTTCCGATAATGCCAATTATCGATATTAAAACATCTCTAGGACGTCTTTGAGCAAATATGAGAAACATTGACATATTTTTATTAGAAATAGCGCAATTTTGAGCCAAAATTGTAACCAAGAATCAAAAGCTATACATTTAGATCTAAGTATTACAAAGACTGTCGCATTTTCGCTTAGAAATTTATTATTTAAATACTTTTTATAATGTGCCATCAAAAGCCAGTATATCCAAATAATTTATAAACCAACTTTAGTAATCTGCAATTGAAATAATACCATAAACTATATATTTTGAATATTATGCAGTTACAAAATTGTCTGACCCTTTTTCTTTTTACTCTGTATTTTTATTTAGTCAGCATATATATATAATAAATTCTGATAAATATAAAATTGAATTCACCACAAAAAATCAACATAAAAATTGCCTCATGTAAAATGTGACTATTTTATCTTACATTTCTTGGGAAAAAAACAAGTAAAAGAAAAGATGAAATAAAAAGACCGATCAAAATACTATAATCATTTTTAAATCGTAGAACAAAAGAGTTTTAGCTTTTATCCGTGAACACGATCGATTCAAAATTCAACTTCTGAGTGCATTCACTTGCTTTATTGATTTCCAATGATAAATGAGATGCAGAAAGACACTTTAGTTTATTTTACAAAAATTCAAGCAACAAATGTACAAAATGCTAAAGCCAAGTAAAGGTTTTTTTAATTATTATTCTTATAATCTATATACAGTTGCCTCTCGTTAATTCGAAATCAGATAAATCGAATCATCGATTAATTCGAACTAAACATGAAGTCCAGAAATTTTCAATGGCAGAATAACGTTAAAAATTTTCCTTTATTCGAACTCATTTTCTCTTGACTTCGTTTAATTCGAACTAACAAGAATTTCCATTTTTCATTCATTCATTCTTTCTTTCTCATTGACTTCGGATCCTTTGAATAACTTTCTTTGATTTTTGTGAAAATTGTTCCGAACGAGTATACATATAATCCCATGTATTTGATATCTACTTTCTTAATGTCCCTTCTGTCCATCTATGACCCCTTCAACCCTTCTTCCATTGTGCTTGTTTCTAATTATTTAATTAGTTTATGCATTTATATATTTTAATTTAATATTAAGCCATATTCTAATGATAACAAACGAAATAAATTTTAAAAATACTATAACGTTAATTCCTTTGTAATTGTACTATTTTAAGCATGTCTTCTTTCCATACCTACCATAATTCGAACTTCGGATAATCCGAAACTTTCTTGTGGTCCAGATGAGTTTGGATTAACGAGAGCCAACTGCATATATATATCACACTAACGTATGTGGCACAAAAATCACGTTTTTTTTCTTAATTGTTTAATGGCAACGCCCAAAGTTCTTTTGCTGCAATTATGAAGCTTCAAAATATCGTTATTTTTATTTTGTTCTTTTATTTCATTGGCTTAAAAATAAATTAAAAGTACGAATTTTAAACGTATCAGTTTCAAATTCAAGTTATAAACGAAATGAGTGAAAGGATTATATTATTAAATATATTTTAAATAAAATTAATGAAATACAAGAAAAAAATATCACGAGTAAAATGTATGGCGATACGCCAAGTTAGCATAAAAATACCCAGCGCTTCATTTATCGACACAGATGCAATATACGTTTCACACTAGTGAGATTTTTTTCTCATGCTAATTTGGCGAAAACTTCGTTTTCAATACCAGTTACACACATATATATCTATATATATATGTTAAACTCTTTTCTATTATTTTAAAAAGGAAATAATAATTAATAAAAAAATAATTAATAACTATAAGAAAAAATTATTTATATCATTAAAAAAAGAAAATAAAAATAAATTAACAGTTTACTAAAGAATAAATAACAATAGCCAGGTTATCATGTGAAGCGTATATTTATATTTTTGTTGCAATTACACCAATGTGGTGCGTATAATACATCTGTGTCTATTTTTTGTAGCAGAATCTTCTAATTTAACCAAATAATTGAGCAATTAAAATAAATTATGATTAAAAGCCAATGATTTAATGCTTAGTATGTATTTAAGGGAGACCAAAGTGGTCGCCAAGGTCGACTAGTTACTAAAAATTTTGTTTACTTATTCTTTTTACCTCATTCTAAAAAATAGTACACTTAATTCAAGCTGATATTTAAAAATTAAAAGTTTATTTTAAAATTTCAAAATTTTTATCGATAATTTGTTAATATTGTTAATTACATTGGTAATTTCAAAATAGTTTATCATGAATATTTTAACCCTTTCGGGTCCAAATATTTTTTTTAAGTAAAAATTACTTATAGATAATAACATTTCCACGAGCTATCCAAGTAGATTAATTATAGTTTAACGTATATAATGTTGTCTGAAACATAACAAATGCTATTATTTTGCGTTCTATTCAATTATTTTTCATATGACAATATGCTACAGAAGAGATTTTGGAGTTGTTTAGAAAATATTGTATTACAACAAAATTTAACTGACATTGCAAATTTCTTTTATTACAGATGATTCTTTCAGGAAAGTAATTTTCATTTTAAATTTCAAGATTGAAGTATTTGTTTAAAATAAAGAGGCACAAATGGTGCAAAGAGAATTAAGAAAATATTTATTATTATTATTATTATTATTGCTAAACGTCTAAACGTAATGAAATCGTATAAGAAATATGTACGCACATGTGCGTATATATTTCTAACATTCTTACATGTAAACATTAACAAAAATATTTGTTAAAATAATACTCAATTAGATTGCATGTACTATTAATAGTACACCAGTCCCGAAAGGTTAAATCAATTTAGTTAAAATAACCAGAAAATTTTGATATTACATAGTTCTCAAATCTCCGTAATTTTGAATATTTCTTCTTCAGGACGTATTCAGCGAAGTCACCGGTTACGTACTTGTAGAATCGGTTAGTTATCAAAGCGTTCTGCGCTGCTAACCGATACAGTACCAATGTCGTTCATCGGAAGTAACCGAAGTGACCGTTAAAGGACCGAACTAACCGAGAAAAAATCTTGGCAGTTTCATTCCATCACTATTTCACTCGCTTAAGTATGCTAATTCTCGCAAAATGGCATAATTTTGCGCCCGTTGATTGGCGCATAATTAACCTCTTTGATTGTGTAAGATTTATACACTTTGTAAACACCCAATTTTTTTATTATCTGCTTCAACGTAATGAAAATGCTTTAAATGTTTATCAATTTATAATTAATTTTTAAATTTAATAAAATGTTGTATTGTCATCGATCATAGCCAGCAGAAAAACAGGCTTTATAAGCGCGTGGAGGGAAAGGCGAATTTTGTTCACTAGGACACCTCGGCGAATTTTTTGCTCTTATCTTGCAGCAATCGGTTAAATTCACATCGGAACAGTAAGATTAAATAATTACTAACGTTAAATGATGGAATAAGGTGGCGAATTGTGGGGGAGGCTAGAGGCAGGCCAATCGCAAGTCGAGATCTGCAGAAAGTTTAATTTGAAGCCCAGCGTCGTATGTAGCTTATGCAAACAGGTCCAGGAAACTGGATCCATCAAAAGAAAGACTGGGCAAGGTCGTACAAGAGCGACGACGGCCAGAGAAGATCTCAATTTGTCCATTTAAGCCAGGCTTAACAGAGGGACTACAGTTTCTCAGCTCGCTCGAGACCTGTACGCAGCCACAGGAACCCGTATAACAAGAGTGACTGTTTCCAAAAGACTGCATAAGAGAGGGTTGTTTGCGTCCAGATCACGTCTACCAACATGAAAGTCCGATTAGTATGGTGCAGGTAGCACAGTGATTGGAGTATGGAGCAATGGGCGTCTTTCCGTTCAGCAACAAGTCCCGATTTAGCCTAAACACCGATGATTCTCGCCGTGCTTTCATATGCAGAGATCCGCGGACTCGCTAACTAACCTCCAATGTCGGCGAAATCAACAATTAGGGCGGTGGCCGTGTAATGGTCTGGGTAGGCATCATGCTGGATGGCCGCTCGTCTCTCCACGTCTTTACAAAAGCTCTGTGACTGGTGTGAGATATAGGTATAAGGTTTTGGATTCTTATGTTCGCCTTTTACGGGGAGCAATGGGCCCCGAGTTCATCTTACTGGGCGATAACTCAATGCCACATAGAGCTCTTTTGTTCGACAAATTTCTCGAAAGTGAGAATATTCGCCGGATGCATTGACCAACCAGGTCTCCAAGCCGCAACCCTACACTGTTAAAAGTGAAGGTGACAAACCGGTGCCATTTGGGACCCGGAGGTGAAAAGGCCCTAGGCTTTTCACCCGTGCACCCGGGGCATTTGGAACCTTAGGGTGCCAAAAGGGCTTGGATATGTGGTTGCAGTGCCGACAAGTCTCTTACTGGGTTATTGAAGCTAAATAACGTGTCATGCACTTCGTATTGGCAGCGATGTGGCACCTCATCGGGTGACTGGAACCATGCGCATGCGCTTTGACGTGTGTTTTTCTGTTTTCTGTGACGGCAAGTAAAATCTATGGCTATGAGTGAATGAAGGTGAGCTCGATGGCTGAGCCGTTAGAACGCTGAGCTTGTAATCAGACGTTGTGAGTTCGAATCCTTCGACGGCCAAAAGTCGGTTAGTATATTTTTTAATTTTTTATTATTGGACACTCTGGATTAAGGGTGCCATCTTTTCACCCTAATTAAAGGTGCCATTCTGGCTCCTTTAGGGGTGTCACCAGTGAGACAAGCCTTTCACCCCTAAAAGGTGCAATGTGTCACAATCAGTTTTAACAGTGTATAAAGCATGTCTGGGATGCTCTGGGAAGGGCGACTGCAACTTGCAACCTCCTTTTGAGAACCATTCAGTTACTGAAAACAGCGTAGCTGAATAAGTGGAACCAATTGCCACAGGCAATAATAAACTGTTTTGTTTCCAGTATGACATCACGCTGTGGGGGATGTATAGCTGTAAGAGGGGACTATATCCCCTATTAACCCATTACTTTTGTGTATTCTGCAGCCGCTGTTTCAGAATTAGTGTTATGCACGAACATGTGTGTCTATTATAAATGTAAAATGTTTATTTCGTTTGCACTATAACAACCTATGTTCACACCAAATTTTATTAAAATCTGTCGAGTAGTTCGAGAAATCGTAGATCAAATAGGAAAATTCTCTTAATTTCTTTTACCAGTGTATTTCGTGATAAATAGGACTAAATTTTGGACAACTTATTTCCTCGCTGTATGCTCATTTAAAATCTACAATATGTGGAATATAGTATAATTTTATATTTAACGACCAATTTAAATTTTAAATACGTGTATAATTACTCACATATAACTTGTTGAAATTTTTATGTTATTCTATTTCGAAATATAATTAAATTTCATTACATTACATTTTATCTCGAATTGTAAATATGTAAATTAATATGCGTATGGTAATCTTGTTCTTATGACGTAAATAAAAATTGTTTGTCACCGGAATTTAATTTAGATTTGAACTTACAGGTCTTTTTTACAGTGGACAGGGGAATAAAGCGAATTGCCTTCTGTTTTGGAAAAAGAGCCGAAATTTGTGTTGAATCAGATAACGTTCATTTTGGCATCCTGCCAGCATCTTGAATATATGTAATGATCAGTTCTTGTTTTGTTAAAGATTTTAAATCTATACTGTTAGGCCTAATTTACCAAAGTGCTTTTTACATTAGATTTTGAAACAAGATAAAAACACTTTAAATTTTTAAGTACAAATCAATCTTAAAATTGAAATAATATATATATTTTAGGGTTGAGTATTAAACTATGCAATTATTCATTTTTTATTTTTTATTCATTTATTCGTTTATTTATTTATTTATTTATTGCATTTTATGCATTTTACATTATTTTAAGATCGGAATACATATCAGATATTTCAAGTACTTCCATTTCAAAATTTTAAAATAAAAAAAGGACATTATTTTACTATTTTTAATATTGTATTGTTAGATGTAATTCGTTAAAGAGCTTTTTGCATCATAGTTAATTTTGAAACATGTAAAACACTTTACTAAAACTTTTTAATATAGTAAAATTATATCTGAAAACACAAATTTCAATGTCACTAAATGATGCTGCACGTTGATGAATAATTAAAACCAGAACAAACATTTGAATTAAAATAATTAATATAATCTTTTTTGAAAAATTATATTCAAGAGGGTGGATTGTGTTCATTTAAACTTTAAAGTAATGTAGCATCATATTGCTGATGATAGTCACAAGACATGACAGAAACGTCTATTTTTAAGTGTTTTTATGTAATTTTAATATTTCTTTTGTATTCAAGACATAATTCAATCAGTGGCGCAGCCAGAATGGGTGTTTTGAGGCACTGGATACCACATTTTTGTTACAGTTTTGTTTCGTTTTATTAAATGGAAGGATTTCTGCAAATAAATTTTACAAAGTTAACTGTTTAAAAATAGTGGTATATTGAGCTTGAAACCCCCCCCCCCTGGTTGTACCACTGATTTAACTATATACTTTTTCCAAGTTGAATTAAAACAACATGCTACTTTTTAATGATAAGCGATAAAGTATCTGTCTGACTAATATATATAATTTAGAAATTTGCTTAGAACTTCGGCTTATAAATATGTATGAATAAAAACTCCTAAACGCAGGAGAATGAAAATATGTTATTGTTTGCATAAGGATTAAAAATCGCAGTGTTAAGTTTTTTGTGACATTGGGAAAGCGGAAGAAAAAAATTATTTAATTAAAATTATATATAAATTATAAAATTAATATAAAAGTAAGGATACATTGAATATTATAACATAAAAAGAATATAAATTCTGCAAATATTTTACAATATTTAATAATGTCTCAAACTTACTGTAAATTGAAAATAATTAATCATTATATATATTTCACCATATAAGTTTTAGCTCATAGAAAATATTATTAAATATTCTTATATAAATTAATAATATTAATATAATTATCGTATAATATCGTATTATTAAAAAATTTAATTGTAAATTTAAAATCCTTAAATCAGTAGTTACGTTTTTTAGAATTGAAAATTTAAAAGTATTTTAATTCATTGTTATAAACAAATCACTGCATATTTAAAGGTATTGACTTCATACTATCTCTTATACTTTATATTAAAATCATTATTCTTTAATAAGGACAAGCACTAATTGAAACAGTAGGGGATATATGCGTTAGAATCTAGAAATTATATCCACAAAAATTCAAATGTGTTCCATTTTCATCGATAATGTATCTACACTGGCGGAAAAAAAAATCCCAACACCAAGAAAAACTTATTGTAGAGTAATGAAATTTGGACAGTGCACTTGTCTAGTTAAAATGTTTAATTGATTAGATTTTCGAGATCATAGGTTAATTTAAGGTCAATAAAATGCATTTCAAATGTGAAATGCTGTTACATTAAAAGTCGCTATAACCTCCAGAATTTTGAATGCATACTTGCACACGTGCATGCATTGTGTCATACAGGTGCCGAATGTCACTTTGTCGTATGGAGTTCCATGCTTGTTGTACTTGCTGTGTCAATACTGTGATGGTCAGTGCTGGCTGGGGATGACACCGGAGTTCTCATCCAATGATAGCCCATATTTGCTCAATGGAAGACAGATCTGGTGATCTCGGTGGTCAAGGTAACAGGTCGACACTCTGTAGAGCACGTTGCGTTACAGTAGCGGCATGAGGGCGCGCGTTACCCTGTTGAAAAACGCCTCTTGAATGCTTTTCTTGAATAGCAGCACTACAGGTTGAATTACCGGACTGACTTACAAATTTGCAGTCAATGTGCTTGGGATAAGTCCGAGAGTGCTTCTGGTGTCATAGGAAATTGCTTCTTAGACCATGACTTCAGATTGTAGATCCAGTGTTTTTTAAGCCGCAGACAGTTTGATTGCAGGCGTTCCCCTGGCCTCCTTCTGACCAGCACACGGCCATCACTGGCACGAAGGCAGAACATGCTTTCATCAGAAAACACAACAGATCTCCACTCCATCCTCCAGTAAGCTCTGGCTTGACATCATTGGCGTCGCAAACGGCAATGGCTTAGAGTCAGTGGAATGCATGCCTTGCATCGAGCTGTCCTTGAAGTAACCGATTTCTAACAGTTCGTTGTGTCATTGTGGTACCAACTGCGGCTCAAATTTCTGTCGCAGGCACAATACGATGAGCCTCAGGCGTACGCCGAATACGACGGTCTTCCCTCTCAGTAGTGCCACGTGGTCACCCGGAACCTGGTCTTCTTGAGGCAATACCATACCTTGACCATTGCTTCCTACAATTATGCACAGTGGATACATTCTGTCCAAGTCTTTCTGCAAAATCGCGGAAAGAAAGTCCACTTTCTCGTAGCCCTAATTTACGACCTCTTTCCAATTCGGGGAGCTGATGATAATAGCTTCTTCGTCTCCTTAAAGGCATTCATGATCAACCTCAACTCAATTCGTCAAATTTTGAAGAGAAAAAATGCTCACGAACTTTACAGCACTCGTTTAAAGCAAACCTGACTTTAAAGTTGTGAGTGGCGCTACTAGCGCCACACTTATGCGCGAAGCCCGTAATTTGAATCAATGTCATCTTTCAGATGTATAAACACGCCTACAAAATTTCGTTTGGCTAACACAAGTCTTTCTTGGTGTTGGGATTTTTTTTCCGTCAGTGTATATATGCATATAAAAGAGTTTAGCCTGACTGATTCATAATCAACGCATAGTCCAAACTAATGAACTTGGAAGAAGAAAATTTTTTTTAAAAATATTTCTTATGACATAAGCAAACATCAGGAAATATTTTTTTTAATCACTCCCCCCCACTCCTCCAAGAGATTCGATAACTATAGAACATATGACTATATCTGAGTATATGGGATGCATAGGAGTGTGAAGTTCCAGAAAATAAATTTACTTAAAAATTAATTACACATGTATTTCAGTGAATTTACAAATCCCTCGTGCTCTAAAAGAGTTAAAAGTGGTTTCGAAAAGTTTAGAACATTTACCATATCGCAGGGGCCGTTTTAGGTAGGAATGGGAAATTACAGACATTTTTATAATAAACAAACATTAGAAATAAAGTAATTAATATCGACTTTTCAGTCAAATTCAATTCAATAGAGTGGATTCTGTTCATTTAAATTTTAAAGTAATGCAATATCATATTCATGATAATGGTCACAGAGTATGTCCGAAACATCGATTTCAAGAGTTTTAATGTTCATTTAACGTTTGTTTGGTTTTTAACCCCTTGGGGACGAGCGACACGTATACGTGCCGCAAAAAGGCTTAAGAATCCCCTTTTATTCCTACCAGTAAAATTTTACTGAAAAATTTGCCTTATTTAATCGGAGCATTTTCTCGATTTGAAAAGTTACAAATTTCTGTTTCTAAAAACCGGTGACAAAGCATTAAAAAATTCGTAAAAGACTTCCCGTCGTGAAGGGTTAACTGATTGGTGTTTTGACGACAAAATTTTACTGCAAATTAAATTGAAGTAGCACGCTTTCTTTTAAAGGCTAATATATATATCTGACTAATTTACATAAATGAAAGATTTATGTGAAAATATATGTAAAAAAATAACCAAACGCAGGAGAATGGATGTCTGTTATTGATTGCATTAAGACCCAAAATCGCAATATATAATTTTTTGTAACGTTGCGAATAAAACCAGAATGATTTAAATAAAATTATAAATGAATCAATATGCATATGTATATGTATATATATATATATATATAGGTAAAGAGGCATAGTTTATTTTGACTTAGAATGGATGTGAATTCTGCAAATATTTTTTTAATATTTATTAATATCTTAAATTTAAAATATTAGTAGGAATTCAAAATAAAGAAATTTGTTTTATATTTATATAGTTTTATGTGGCTATAAAATTTTAACTACATTTTACATTGGTTGTGTCCTTCTCTTAGGAATATTGACAAAATTCATAATCTTGAACAGTCTCGTCGTCTTCGCTTTCTACAGCCGCACAGGAAATACATGTCCATTTTTAAAACATAAAACAAGTGACCCAACCTTCAATTGACTTTGTGTAAAATTCACTGCAATATAAACATTCAAAGGTATAACGAGTTAGCTAAAGAAAATTCGGGGCATAATGGGATACTTCCCCGTTTGAAATCACCTGTTCTGTCTCATTGACATGATTTAGGTTCGGGAGGTAAGGTCACTCGAAAAACATACGTAAACAAATATTTAATTACACGAAACTAAAGTCAATTAAACGTACGTCAAGCTTGGACTAACTGTAGATGTAGCTTAAATATGTACGTATGCTTTACCTTGGTTATAAAATCATCAGAAATTGAAATACTGGCACCAAAAACCTCACAACGAAAAATTCATTCTCCAACGCTTGAGAACACTAGAAAATATGGCTGCCTAAATTTGTTTGCCTGAGAGGAACAGCTCAGACAAGTAACAAAGTCCGTAGACCATAATGTCTCTCCCTATTGTCTTTCTTAAGGTGTTAAATAATAAATAAAAAACATAATTCAGCTAAAGTTGAAGCCAGTGGGTGGTAAAAATATAAAAGTTCAGTTCTTCCCTTCCGCAATATTTAAAAAAAAATGCTTAAGTTACTGTACTTCAATGTATATACTTGATGTTTAAATTCATCACAATTTCACATCAATAAAATTCAAGGCAAACATTTATTTTAAAATAAGTACTGTGATATAACAAATGGATTTGGCATTTTGTGTTTGGAAAAAACGATTTCCATCCTTTATTTATTATTCTCCAAGCGAACGAAAAACTAATCTGGGATCGCTGTTTTCAATTCAATAGGAAAGATCAAAAATGCAACATAGGAAAAAAAAGTGCACTGCTGCAAGGAAAAAAGATGGAAAATACATTGAATTTATATTGTATAGAAGAGTATTTAATTCCCATAAACATACTGTACATGTTTCGAGATAAATATCTTTATTTTCCCTTAGGATTGCAAGAAATAATATATATCAAGTGTTTTCTGCATTTTGATTTGAAAAAATATGATATATCATTTATTTTAAATAAAATATTGCTAAATTTCATTAAAAGATTAAGATATTCAAAAATTTATAATGATTTTGAATATCTTAATCTTAGCCTTCAGTTAAATAAAGTAAACAAATTTAGTAAAACTTCCAGATTAAATAAGCATGTTATGTACCTAAAATTTCATTTAACACAATGTATTTTGTTTGTAGTATGTTTCACTTATAAAATATCTTTAATAAAATTGAAGGTTTTGCTATGCTAGAATGATTCGTATAAACAAATGAATAAATTTTCGTTATACTGACTCAAATGCACTAGTTTTTTACTGTGTAAATGCTATATATAATGTAAAATAAATAAAAATGCTTCTTGATGTAGCAAGTTTTAGCAAAATTGCAACAAGCTAGCATTGTAACATCTTTCAAGTTATTCATGATAACAACAAAGCAGAAGAGCTGTTGCTGTTTCTATAGATATTTTTGAAACGGAAGCTACTCTGGGAAACTTGAAGGGCCCGCACTTTTATGAATGAGCTTATTTGGGGCACGAAACGTGTTTCGTTTTGTATATGAAGTATGTTCGATTGATGTTCCATTTACAGGAACATTCAAAAGATTTCGTTTACATTAAGATATATGAAGGAAAATCGTTTGGAAAGTACCGTCAATGAGACTACGCTACGAGTCAATGACATTACATTATTTCAAATTATATTATTTGTATTCTTTATGTATAATTTGGGCAGCCTACCTATACAGGGTTGCACACAATTATTCGCATGCAATTCTCCTTATTAGAAGAAATTGTTGAAGGGGTTTCTTCAACTGAAATATATATGTAGCTCTTAAATAAACTAAATTTTGAAATGCATGTTGTTAATAGATAAAAATCTCTATATCATATACAGGGCTGCTAAAAATATCGGATAATTTTCCGATGGCGGATGGGAACAGCAGAAATTCGGTTTTGAAATGCGTTATTCATTTCCATATGGTGAAATGAGGTGCAATATTTTGATTTTTTTAAACGGTCCACACTCTAAAAAAAAATGTGTAAATTTACACACAAAAATGTGTAAATCGATGATACAAAAACGACATGTCTATATGTGTTAATTTGTGTGTAAGTTGCGCCAAATGTGTAAATTTCAGAATACACATTTTAATGTGTAATTTGATGATAAGTCCAAATGTGTAAAAGTTATCTGATAACTCTTGAAATACACACTTTAATGTGTGAATTGCACTGAAATACACATATTTCTGAGCACTATTTTTACACATACATATGTGTAATATTCTTTTTTTACATATATTTTTGTGCAATAGGAAAATACCAACAATGTTGTGTAATATGCAAAATACACATGTTTTTGTGTTATATATAGAATGCACAGATTTTTGTGTAATATTCTGTTTTTACACATATGTCTACGTAAAATGGAAAATACACATCTTTGTGTAATATTTAAAATATATAGGTTTTTGTGTACATAGATATTTATCTTATTCTTTGATGTGTAAACTGCGAAAAAAGGTTTTCAAAATCGCAAAATAAAATTACATAAAGAACAAATTCGTATTTGCTTCACGTGTTTCTAAGTACGCGTTCGTAATTATGTACATTGGTAGCACCTATAGTTGTTATTCAATCCGTCCGTCTGTCTACCTGTCCGTTCACATATAAGAACGCAAAAACTACACAACCGAATAGTTTGAAATTTAAAATACATAACCGTTGCATAATTTTATTGAGTCATTTAAATTTTTATGAAAATGAGATGCATAATTCAATTATAGAGACAATCAAAAGTGTTCCCTTGCATTATGACCAATGGGAAAAAATAGTTTCAAGTGCATCTTAATATAATGTTACACACTTTTGAACTTAATAAAATTGATATGCGTCTAGGAAGTACATACTACAATATAAATTCTGTATAATCTGTAGTGCAAAGAATAGTTTTTATTAATTTACAAGGCTAAACTAAAAAATTCCATTACATTATAATAAAGAAGGAAATATTGTTTGGGACGCGTTTTAATTATATTAAAATATTTCACATTTTATGAAATTGATGCTTATGTTGCTGAGATTCGTTAAAGATTACTTATTTTATAATAGAAAGCAGATATATAGTGTTTACAAAGAGAAAGAAAAAATTTCGGATACTTAAACAGTATCCGAAGTACTGTCTACTATTAGACCTAGATCTGAATTTTTTTTAACTTCTTTATAGTACGAAATGTACCTGATTTGCCTTGTTTAACGCGCATTTTCCAACTTGTTTTTTATAACAGATTTGTAATCTTAAAATAAGAATTATTTACGCTCAATCAAGAAACAGGGTCGTCTCAAATTGTAATCTATTATCTTTCTGATATTATAATCTATTTTCTTTATTTTTATTAATCTGTTTTCTTTCTGAAATTATAATATATTATCTCCTTCTGTTTGCATATATACAACGTGATGACAGAAAGGATTACTTCATTTTACATAAGGGTTTGCAAGCAGTAAAAGAAAACTTAAAAACAATTTTTTGATTATTAAAAAAATAACTTTAATAATAGAATGTAGATATTACATTCTTATTTATGAAATTATACATTTAAATCAATAATAACTCTTGATACATGATTTTTAAAAACGGTCATTAATTGTTTATATCTTACAGCAACTGAATGCTGTACTCTATTTTGCCTATAATGTAAAATTTTTATGTTTTTTTTTTTTTTTTTTTTTTTTTTTTTTTTTTTTTTCAAAAATGTAATTTCTGGCTGGATTCTGTTGCCAAAGCCATTATAACACTGATACTATCATAAATAGTACAAGGGATTAGAATTATTACTATGCAATTTTTAGAATAAAATGGGGTGAAAAAATTATTTTATCAGTTTATTAAAAATACAAGTTATTTTTTATAAGACACAATAAAAAAAGAATAAGGAATGTGAATCCAGTAATGGAACCTCACAAAAGTAATAGATTTTATAACAATAATTAGAGCCAGAATTTAATGAAGGCATGCTAATAAAACAAAATATTTGCTTCAAATAAATTTAACAAATTAGCATAGCAATAATTAATGAAATATTTTGAGAATTGTTCACTGTTTAAATAAATCATTGTAACTATCACAATATCAAAATTTTAATTATTTTAGATACATTGTTTAAAATTCTAAATGTCAGGGAATTACAGTTATCAAATTATTTATACATTGGAAGGTTTAGATGGATAAAAGAAAATATGAAAAAAAAGTTATTTTAGCACAAATTCGTTTACTTCCCTCTATTTTTAACAATTAACAAGTTGAGCGCCACTCAATCTCCGGCGACAGATGTGACACAATAGATGCAGTTAATTTTTCAGAATACAATTGATTTTTAACAATTTCTGTAACTTAATTGTTTTTATTTAAATGGGAATTATTAGATTTAATTAAGCGCCCCCCGCCCTCAGTAACAGTAACACACGCTTCTTAAATTCTTAAAAATAAATGAAATTTTGCAAATAGTCATAAGTACATAAAATTCAAAATTTTCTTTCTAACGAAACATAAACACATGCAAATTTTGCAAGGAAAGAAAAATGACCGTATTAGTTTTTTAAATGGAGACAACTCTTAGCAAATTCATTCAAATTTTCCTGAAAATCGATGGAACTTTAAAATATTATTTTCTGTGTCTTGATTAGGAGCATAAAAAATAATTTAGACTTTAAATCATGTAGAGAGGAGTTAATGAAATATATATACATAAATTAAATTGTTAATTATTTTTTATTAACCAAAAATATTGAAGCTTGTCCATTACCTTCCCATCTAGCCTATATATACCTCATATGCATGTTGTACATATCATACATTTCATATTCATACATTTTATAATGCGATTATGATTCATATATGAGTTAAATCTCTGTTTAAAGTAGAAACTATTGGGATGTGATAATACATGTATAGTAATTATGTTAACTATTGGTTAAATTACTTTTAAAACCCAAAACTTTTAAAATTTAAAGAAACGTAATTTTAACCGCATAGTTTTAAAAAGGAAAAAAAAATCTGATTTAAATACTATTTAAATGAATAAATCGTTGGCATGCGGCCTTTTATTTCAACAAAATAAAAATTAAATTTAGTAAAGTTTATTGAATTGATAAAAGATAAATTAATGTTAATCATTGCTTTTATAAAATGTTTATGTGAAATTAACTAAAACTAAAACTATTAACTAAAAGAGAAAGCTGGGAAAATACTTTTCCCTTACCTATTTCTTATGAATGACCTTCCTCTGTGTTAAATTAGGATAATCCAAATAGAAATACGTAGATTCTTTCGTAGAATTATGTCCGAATACAGTACAATGACATTAATGAGCTCTTTTTAACTACATTACTGACACTGTACCTTTTCGGACTGTCATGTAAAATATCCTTTGGTCGCATTCTTGTAACATTTTCCTAAAAGTTTTAAAATTCATGCGGACTATATACGTTTATAAAAGAACAATATATACGAGCAAACTGAACGTTTTTTATTCCAAAGACTAACTGTTGTGATCGTCTGCGTATGAATTTATTGCTGCGAAACGCAGAGCAGATGTTGAAACGCAGCAGATGTTGTTTTCCTTTTATTTATTCAATGCTAGATTTGAAAGTTAAACGCACGTTATTTTCATAAAAGTGGCTCTAATTAAAATTTTCGGTTTAAATTTTTTTTTTATGCATTTCACTTTTGTTTCTATTCAATTTCAAAAAGTTTCCTGTTAAAATGAATTGTAGAGTTTCTTTTTTATAAATTATTATATTGTATTAGTCATAATTTGGGTTATGAATTAAAATATTGCCTTAATACATGTATCAATTACAGAGCAATCCAACTATTAACGCAAGTTAGAATACGGACAAACAAACCGTATTCTTAAGCATTTTCAACAAAGTTGTAAAGTATTAAAACGACTAATAGGTTGAAATTTGACTTTTAGAATTTTATACCCAAAAGACGATAGCAAATTTTAATTCTTTTGTACAGCCCTGTATTTTGTCTACTATTTTTGCATAAGGTTATGCCACTATTTAGCTATGATTTAATTAAAACAAAAACACGTTTAAATCTAGTGAACTTACATTTCTAGAGGTTATCATACATAGGCAGCCATGTATCAAATTCTTTCGGTGGTCCTGTATATCATTTTTCTCCATATATATCTTAGCTTATTAAATGCAATTCTGTGTAAAAATGTAGAATTTATTTTAAAACCACCTTTAAGCTACTTCCGTTCATGTACTGTAATCTGTGCACTTTCTTCTGTGTTACACTGTACATGATCTACAGCATTTGTACACAGAACGCAATATGCAAAAATCAATAAAAAAACTCATATCTCAATGAACAAGAAAGAAAAATTATGCGTTAAGGATAGATTACGAAACACTTTCCAACACTTCCTGAAATCTTTAACAAAACTTCATTATTTAGGAAAATAACGTGTTAATGTCCATAGCCAAATATGTATTTCAATACTTTTGAACAGCCCTGTATTTAATCTGTCTGTTGATATATATACTATATAATAAGAAAATTTAGTTAAGCAAGAAAACGCTAAATTTTCGTTAAATTTATTTATTAGTAATTCATACTAATGGATAAAAACGTACTTGAATACTTTTGATCAGCTCTGTAGTTTACCTAGTACCTGTATTACAGTCCAATATTTACCTAAAATCTATTTTAAACTAAAACACTCTTAAAACTTCTTAAATAACATTTCCAGAAGTTATCATCGAATTGTGACCACGTATCCAGTACTTTACATGATCCTGTATATCATTTTATCTATATTCTACAAACATTTCTGAGTAAGCGGTTCAACATAAAAATGTATAACTTATTTAAAAACCACCTTTTAATAAATTACGCTCGTATTCAGTAACCTTTACGAGTTCTTTTGTGTAACCTTGTATATAAACTATAGAATTTATACACACTATGTTATATGCATATATTTAGTGAAACTTAAAAACGCATATCATAATTAAAAATGCATTTCATCCATCCATCAACCATCATCGATAATACACAGTACTTCAAATAGAATATACTATTTGAAATCTTTTGTATCTCCCTGTAAATGCTATGCACTTCATATTATGACTCAGCGTATCACCATATCAAATTTATTGTACACGAAGTCGTTTAACATTATTAAAATATCTCGCAAATAATCTCCCGCCCTTTTGTTCTTGCATAATGGAATTCTTTCGTGTGGCCCTGTAAATAAATAATAACTATCATTTATACTGCATTTTTTAAATACATATTTTAACGTACTTTCCAAATGCATATAAATTTAAATATGTTTGGCAGGGTGTTACACCTTTAAAACTCGTTCGAAACTATTTTTTCCCATAGGCCGTAATGTAATGGTAAATTTTGACTATCCCTGTAAATAAATTAATCATGATAGAAACTCCATTTTCAGTAGGGTTTGTGCTAACGTGAACATCAATAACATCTAAAATTTTCATGGAAATTTGAGTATATTTAGGAGAGTTAGAGCGCGGACAGATGGACAGACAAAACGAATGCACTTTTCAATTTTGTCGGAAAGTCTTCTAATACATTTAGAAACTGTCTTTTAAAATTTACATATTTATAATTATGTAAAACACTCCAATTCGCATAAATACACGTAATCTTTAACATTTACACACTTCTGTGTGTCTATTAACTGATAAAAACTTACGTACCCATTCTAATAAACAAAATACACATAAAAACAGGCAATTTTTTGTACGAAATGTGTAAATTTTAAAACAAGTGGGTGATTTCAGAAATTTACACACTTCTCTGAGTAAACATCATTATGCTTAAATTAGAATAACACTCCAATTCGTGTAAATTCGGGCATTTTTCGGAATTTACACACTTGTCTGAGTTTATCAAGTGATAACAAATTACACACTTACTTTCAGACGTAAAATGCACACAAAAACAGGTAAATTTCCGAAAAAAATGTGTAATTTTTATTACAGGTGTGTAATTTTACAAAATTACACATATATGTGTGTAAAATTAGCCAATTTACACATTTATTTTTTACAGTGCAGTATTGATAAATTATTCTGAATGTGTTGGAAAATGTTTCACAATCTATGTTTCGCGCATGATTTTTCTTTACTTGTTATTTTAAATGTCAAAGATTATCATTATGACACGTAATACTTTTTTCAACTCCCATATTCTTTTTCTCGACATAGGAAATAAAAGCTATTTACGAAATTTAAACAATTGGAAAAACAATCGAATATCGAGGAGAAAAAGAATCACATGGAACAAAAATTTCATTTTAGTTTTTCCTCCCTTTTGATAGGTTTCTCCGCCTACTCCCACTTAAGAGGAGGGGTGTACAGTTGTCAAATTCAGATGATTGCCGTCTTTACTGACTTCTGTCAAGAACATATGAAAGCGTCAAGTAGAACATTAATACCTTATGTCTCTGTCGAATCAATAAATTTTCAGCAGCCGGAAAAGCTAGATAACATTGCTGGGGATGAATTATTTCGTGTTACGGCCACTGTTTTTCAGAGGAGAATGTTTTTTAGAGGTCTTTGATTCATTGAATAAATGATAGTAAGCTTATCGAATTTGTATATGAAAATGTTTGGATTATAAAATTAAGGTACTGAAAATGAGTGCTTAAAAATGACTTTTAATTTAAAAATATGTATACAAAACTATTACTATTAAGTATAATGTTAATTGAGTATAACGAATTATTTCGTATTACAGCCACTGTTTTCCAGAGGAGAATGTTTTTAGAGGTTTATGATTTATTGAATAAGCAGTATTATTCTTATCGAATTTATGTTTGGATTATAAATTTAAGGTACTGAAAATGTGTGCTTAAAAAAGGTTTTTAATTTAAAAATATGTATACAAAACTATTATTATTAAGTATAACGATAATTAAATATAACGAATTATTCGTGTTGCGATCACCATTTTTCAGATTAGAATGTTTTTAGGAGTCTGTGATTTATTGAATAAGTGATAGTATGCTTATTGAATTTATATATGAAAATGCTTGGATTATAAATTTAAGGTATGTATACGGAAACGAAAAAGAAAATGATTTTTAATTTGTTTAAGATATGGATACAAAACTATAATTAAGTATAACGCTAATGAGGTATAATGAATTATTTCGTATTACGGCCACTGTTTTTCAAAGGAGAATGTTTTCTAGGCCTACGATTTCTTAAATAAGTGATAATATGCTTATCAAATTTATATATGATAATGTTTGGATTATAAATTTAAGGTATTCAAAATGTGTACCTAAAAAATTGATTTTTAATTCAAAAATATGTGTAGAATAATAATATTATTAAGTATAACGAATTACTTCATGTTACCGCTATTGTTTTTTAGTGGAGAATGTTTTTAGAGTTCTATTAATTATTGAATAAGTGATGGTATGCTTATCGAATTTGCATATAAAAAGATTTGGATTATAAATGTAAGGTATTGTAAATGTATATGTATAATTGTGAAAATATGAAAAAAATATTTTTAATTAAAAAAAAATGCATACAAAACTATTATTATTAAACATAAGAAACTAGCACTTAATTTTTTACGTACGCGTATAAATTAAAAATGAAATTCATTTTATTAGTATTGAAGTTATATGTTTAGCACTCTGATTAGTCTAGAGATTATTTTCATGACAATGTTACTTTCCAAACCTCAATACATATATATGTGTATGTGTGTGTGTATTTATGTATGTGTAAGAAATTACAGAAATCAAATCTTTTAATTAGTTTTTTAGTATATCACCGCTCAATTTGGATACAGGTCCAGTGAATAATAATCACGAGTGTGGCAGGGTAGCCAGTTATCCCATTTTATCGTTAATTTAAATACAACGCATAGCCCTTTTTTAACCCGTAACCCTAGGGAAATGAGAAATTTCAAAGATACTTCCTCACATACTTGTTGTCCGAAGACCATCCTGTAAGAAGTGATGAAATAAATTCGCTATATTATAGACAGAAGATTTAAATAAAATTTAAATAAGATTAATTGATTTGTATTCTGCCGTCCAATCACACACACACACACATATATATATATATATATATATATATATATTGATAGATATGTAGATAGATAGATATAAATATATAAGTATGATATAGGTATATGAAAGGCTATTGTTAGAAATTGATAAATTAAGTTATTCCAGTTTATTCACAGAAAATCGTTTGCATATTTGCAATTGTGATATTTAATTTATTTATAAGACGCGACTCGTTGCTATGGAAGCGAAGCTGTTTTTTCGTCTGCTTTGCTTTTTATATTTTTTATCTTACGAGATGAGTTAAAAGTTTAGATAAAAAAGTTGGCATCAATTTTTGATGGAATGTAAAAGAATTTTTTGAGAGAGAATGTTTATATTTTTTGTTTGTCGTGCGTGTCTTGAGTTTTATTGAAGAATTATGTTAATTTTATGAAAAGGCACGCAGAAATGCATAAAGGATCATCTTTCCAGTTTTTAGTATGATGATCAAAAATTATCAAGGTAAAAGCATTTATATTTTGTACATATTATACATTTTGTACATAGTATGTAAATAATTTGAATTCAATATTTCTTTATTCTATAATTCTAAGTATGTAATAAAATTTTTAAAAAGAAAATTCAAGAATATTTAGAAGATTTTTGAACCCAAATAAGTTTTGATTGTTTACAGAACAAAATCTGGCGCCCCGAGCACGGACATTTGAATAATACTGTTGAGATATTGAATTGTTTTTATAGCGTATAGTGTTTTCATAAGCTGTGCATTACTACTTAATTTTTCTAAGATGAATAAGCTAAAGAAAAAGCGTACACCACTACGTTCGTCATTTACCAGAACTTTAAATGTTTTGAATGAAGAAATTAACAGCGAGTCATTAGATAAGGACAAAATTTTAGACGGTTTTAGTAAATTAGAAAATTTGATTCATGAAATTAAAGCTATTGATGAAGCTATAATTGAACTCATGTTAGATGATGATAAATGCGATGAAGAGGCTATTGAAAATGAAGTAGTGGAAAATGAGAGTTATTCAGATCAATTTATTACCATTAAGCGTAAAGTTAGCGAAGCATTGGGTACAAATAAACGTAATCAAGATGATAGTGAAAAAAGCACAGATCACGGTTATTCCAAATCAAAGCATTATAAATTACCTAAACTAAATATTAAGCCATTCGATTCGCAGTTAATAAATTATCTTTCATTTTGGTCTCAGTTTCAGAAAATTCATGAAGACATAGATTTGGATAATAGTGACAAATTTCAGTATCTTATCCAATCGGTAGAACCTGGAACCAGTGCCAGGCGCTTGTTAGAGAGCTATCCAATGACCGCAGTTAATTACCCCAAAGCTGTCGAGGCATTTCAAGAGCGTTTTGGAAATAAAGATTTACTAATAGAAGTGTACGTTAGAGAATTCCTAAAATTGATTGTAGCTAATGTACAGGCGCACGGCAAAGATAAACTTCCCTTATCAGATTTATTCACGAAAGTCGAGGCATATTTAAGATCGTTAGAATCAATGGGTTTAAGTTTAGAAAGCAATTCGGCGTGGCTCTATCCCATGATAGAATCTAGCTTATCGGAAGATGTATTAAAAGCATGGCAGCGATATAATATTTCAATTACATCAAACGTTGTTAGTAATAATAATGCATTGTCAACAAAAGCAAATATAGTAAGTTTGATGGAATTTCTGAAACAAGAAGTTGCGAACGAGGAAAGATTCAAATTAGCCAAATCGAGTTTTATAGAGCTGGGCTCTAAAGACAAACCTAAAGAAAAGTTAAGAAAAGCAGAAAGTAAAATACCTACTGCAGGAGGGCTATTTAGCGCAAAAGAACGCCTTTGTTTATTCTGCAGTAAATCTCATGAAAGCAAGGACTGTGTTAGGGCTAGATCTCTTTCCTTTAATGAGCGGAAGGCCAAAATTAAGAATAAAAATTGCTGTTTAAAATGTCTTCGTTTTGGTCACCACGCTAAAGTTTGCAAAGTTTTTATTCGTTGCCACGTTTGTTCTAAACCCCATACCGAGTTATTATGCCCTGAAATTTCAATGTGTAAAGAACCAGAAAATACAGCTAAGACCCCAGAAGTAATTCAAAGCACCATAGCAAGTAAGCAGTGTTCTGCTGAAGTAGCCCTTATGACTTTAGAAATAGTTATTAAAGGTCGAATAACAAAGAAAGTACGAGCGTTACTTGATTGTGGGTCGCAAAAGAGCTATATTTTAAAAGGTACAGCTGAAGAGTTAGGTTTACATCCCATTTCTTCTGAAGCTATTGTACACACTTTGTTTGGTGGTACGCAAACAGAAGCTAAATCTCACAATAAATTCCAAGTTGAGTTAAGTTCTTCTGATAGACAGAAACAAACGAAAGAAGTCTTAGAACTTTTGGATCAAGATATAATTTGTAACTATATTCCTCGGATACCAAAAGAATCAGTAATTAAAGAGCTTAAACAAAAAAAACTATGGATCACAGATTTAGGAGCAGGAAGTCCAAAAATTGAAATTTTGATTGGAAGCGATTACTACGGACAACTTCTTACAGGTCGAGTAAAACAGTTAAAGAGCGGTCTTACAGCAATAGAGACAAAGTTTGGATGGACACTTTGTGGTCGTTTAGAAAGTACATCACAGTCTTACCTAAATTATGGAAATATGTTTATCACGAACCTAGCTTTAAAAGATATGAAGATTCCAGAATTATGGAAGTTAGAGACAATTGGTATAACAGATCCCTGTCAAACTTTGTCTAAAGCAGAAGAAGAAGAACTCGCTCATGATAATTTTATAAAAGAAGTTGATAGAAATATAGAAGGTCGCTATATTGTAGGTCTTCCTTGGATTAACGGCAAACGTGAGATTCCTTCAAATAGACACATAGCTGAACGAAGATTGATAAATTCAACAAAGAAATTAAAATCAATGAAAATGTTTGAAGAATATGCTAAAGTTTTCTATGAATGGGAAGAAGAAGGCGTTATAAGTAAAGTACCAGATGAAGCACTCAAGATTCCAGGACATTTTTTACCTCATCATCCCGTCATCAAACCAGATAGTCTTACTACAAGTGTTCGACCAGTTTTTGATGCATTGTGTAAGGTAGGGAGGTCTCCTTCTTTAAATGATTGCCTCTTTAAAGGACCAAACCTCATCGAACAAATTCCTGCAGTGTTAATAAGATTTCGTGAGAAAGCTATTGGGGTAGCAGCCGATATAAGAAGAGCATTTCTTCAAATTGAAGTCAAAGAATCAGATCGGCATTTCTTGCGATTTTTATGGTGGAAGAGTCCTGACGAATTTCAAGTTTATCAACACAATAGAGTAGTTTTTGGAGCAACTTGTAGCCCATTTTTGCTAGGTGCAGTTATAAGATATCCTTTGAGTAATGTTGATGAAGAAAACAAACAGATAGCTGAGAAGCTTATGAAATCATACTATATAGATAACTGCGTTACTTCAGTCGACAATGTGCCTGAACTAGAAAATTTTATTTCAAAATCTACAGAAATCATGGCTGATGCGAAAATGGAATTAAGAATGTGGGAATTCGGACCAATTAAAAGTGAAGACAGCAGTTTCCTTAACGAAAAGAAGGTGCTCAGCAAAAATGTAACAACGATAGTTCCGGTTTTAGGGTTGAAGTGGGACACAATGGAAGATAGTTTGAAGATCGCTTATAAATTTAGTGATGAGATAGAAAATCTGTCGAAAAGAAAGATATTAGCTGTAACCCAAGGGATCTTCGATCCAATAGAATTTTTAGCCCCAGCATTGTTGCCAGCCAAACTGATAATTCAAGACGCCTGGTCGACGAAATTAGATTGGGATGCTCCACTTCCAGAAGAAATCCGGAATAATTTTCAAAAATGGTATAGCGAACTCAAGTATTTAAATGACGTGAAGATAAATAGACGTGTAGGCTATGGTTGTAAAGAAAAATGGTCTATTCATACATTTTGTGATGCAAGTACCAGAGCTTATGCAACAGCAGTTTTCTTACGTTGTGAAGAGAAAGACGCAGTCTTTGTACAACTTTTAGGAGCTAAGTCTCGTCTTGCACCAAAGAAAAATGTAACCATACCACGTTTAGAGCTTCTTGCTTGTATTTTAGGAATAAGGTTGACTAAATTTGTTTTGAAAGCCTTTAATTGTATTTCCATACCAGTAAAGTATTGGACCGACTCTTCGACTGTTCTCGCTTGGATTCGAAGAAATGATCAATGGGGAACGTTTGTAGGCAATAGAGTTAGAGAAATTTGTAAATTTTCCGAATCTCAACAATGGAACTTCGTACCTGGTCATCTCAACCCTGCTGATCTACCTTCTCGCGGATGTAGTCCTAAACAGCTGCTGAAGATGAGATGGTGGGAGGGACCAGAATGGTTGAAGTTATCCGCAGAAAATTGGCCACATTCAGAAACAAGCCCCAACGAAGAATTAGTAATGATGGAAAAGAAGAAAACTGCAGTACCTACTCTTTTATGTTCTAATTCACATGAATTTATGATATATAGTAGAATTTCAAAATTTGGTAGATTTATTAATGTCGTATGTTGGGTGAAGAGATTCATAATGAAGTGCAGAAATCGAAATATATGTTTTCCATCAGAATTGTCAATTGAAGAAAAAGAAGATGCGGAAAGGTCGCTCTGGTCAATAATACAATCTGAAAGTTTTGGTAATACTACTGATGCAATAAAAGGATTAAAGGTTATGAAAGATCAAGAAGGATTGTTGAGAGTAAAAACAAAGATATTAGAGCGGGATGACGAGTTTTCTTTCAGACATCCAATTTTATTACCATCGAAACATCATTTAGTGAATTGTCTGATTCAAGAATGTCATTTAAAGAATTGTCATGCTGGACTTCAAACAGTTGGATCCATTTTGAGAGAAAAATATTGGATAATTTCTTCTAGACGCATCATTAGAAGTCAATTGTCTAAGTGTTACAAATGCAAAAGATACTCTGCAAAACCATATACTACACCTCCAATCCACCTACCTCTAGATCGAGTCAGAGATTCAAAAGTTTTTGAAGTTGTTGGAGCTGATCTTTTTGGCCCTCTTTTCGTAAAGCAAAGATCCAAAGTTTGGGTTGTACTTTTTACATGTGCAGTATATAGGGTAATACATTTGGAACTTGTATCCAGTCTCTAAACAGAAGGATTCATTCAGTCACTTCGAAGGTTTATATGCAGGAAAGGAAGGCCGACTACTATATACTCTGATAATGGCTCAAATTTTAGAGGAACCAACAACCTTTTAAAATCATTGGATTGGAAGGCAATAGTTTCTTCGAAAGAACTGTTTCCTATTAATTGAAAGAACTGTGTCCTATTAGTCATCCATCCAGCAGCAGCTTGGTGGGGTGGATGGTGAGAAACAGTACATCTAGAAGTGGCAGAGTAGTAAAGAGACTTTTGAACTGACTTTTTCTAGAACTCTGAAATGACTTTTCTAAAACTCTGAAATAACTTTTCTAGAACTCTAAACGTTTCATTATTATTTTATTATTGTTTAGTTATTATCTTTATTTATTTATATATTTTTTATTTTGAATTAGGGCTTAATTTGATCAAAAGTGATCTTAAGTTTAATTTGGCTTCCGCCTAAATTAAAGGTGGGAGTATGTTAGAAATTGATAAATTAAGTTATTCCAGTTTATTCACAGAAAATCGTTTGCATATTTGCAATTGTGATATTTAATTTATTTATAAGACGCGACTCGTTGCTATGGAAGCGAAGCTGTTTTTTCGTCTGCTTTGCTTTTTATATTTTTTATCTTACGAGATGAGTTAAAAGTTTAGATAAAAAAGTTGGCATCAATTTTTGATGGAATGTAAAAGAATTTTTTGAGAGAGAATGTTTATATTTTTTGTTTGTCGTGCGTGTCTTGAGTTTTATTGAAGAATTATGTTAATTTTATGAAAAGGCACGCAGAAATGCATAAAGGATCATCTTTCCAGTTTTTAGTATGATGATCAAAAATTATCAAGGTAAAAGCATTTATATTTTGTACATATTATACATTTTGTACATAGTATGTAAATAATTTGAATTCAATATTTCTTTATTCTATAATTCTAAGTATGTAATAAAATTTTTAAAAAGAAAATTCAAGAATATTTAGAAGATTTTTGAACCCAAATAAGTTTTGATTGTTTACAGAACAGCTATAAAATGAATTCTTAAAATTATTCAATATTTAAATTTATTATCTTTATTACAGTTTCCACTTATTTTTTATAATATTTAAAGGGAATATCGAACCTTTCGAGTCCGAAATTGTTTTATTATAGAATGCTTTTTGCAACTCGATATAAATTGCTAAGTTTTCGAACTTTTGCAGTTAAAATTTTAAAGTGTTTATATTAAAGCAACAACATAATAAATTTAGTTCAATTTTTTAATTCTAATTTTAAAAATATTAAAAAATTACATAAAATGTATGCATAAAATAAAAAATAAGAAATTTTAATGACTTTCTTTTAACCACAATTTAACTTTTGAAAAACATACAGTTGAAACCTAATTTCAGTATCAAACTATTTTATAACTAAGCTATATTGATATCTCATTGTCTTATGAATATTGTATTTCTTAACAAATCCAAATTCCTTATTATTGTGAAAATTTAAAAACTAAAGTAATTCTTATTAATAAAGCATTTCATATTTATCAATTAATAGATTAAAATCTATTTTTTTTTTATTATTACTTAATGGAGGTTCAGTAAAAATGACAAGATACCCCCATTATTTTAGATATGCATATAGCCGTATTAAACTAAAAGAAAACAGCAAACAACCTTTATTTTAGGCGCAATGTTCTTGAGAAAAAAATATTTATCTGTAATACATGCTACATATTTCTGAAATTTAAATACACTGTTATAAAATAAGAATTGAACATATTTCAACACAGTTTTCCTTTTCTTGCATCAATGCACACTTTTTCCTTTGTTGAATTCTCGATCTCTTCCATTGTACTGAAAATAGAGATTCTCGTATTAGTTTTTCGTTTGAATAGTGCACTTGAAGATTAAAAGAAAAGAGTTGAAAGGTGCCTCTATAAACTATAAAATATAAACGGGTTATGCATTCAGTAGTATTACATTTATATTATTGTTTTTATCACATTTTAAATTTTACTCAGAAATATAAATTTATTTACAATAAAAATGATTGCATTTTTGTGCATTGCTTCTATGCAAAATAAAAACATACACTATTTTAGATATCCGTACAGCGGTATTAAGACAAAACAAAAAACGTTGTCGCTATATTATTGAAAAAAAAATAATTTACCTGTAATGCATACTATACGTTTCTGAAAATTAAATACGCTGTTATGAAATAAGATAATATTATACGGGTTATGGACACAGTGACATTACATTATATTACTGTTTTTTTTCACATTTGATAATAAAAGATACCCATCATTTATACCCATCACCAATAAATTTATTTACAGTAAAAGTGATTGCATTTTTTTCCACTTTTTGCTACCGTGCGAAATACTGACAAAATACACGCAGTATTTTATATATGCATATAGCCGTATTAAACGAAAATGAAAAAGGCAAATAAACTCTATTTTAGTTGCTATATTCTGAGAGGAAGAATTGAGATATTGAGAAGAAATATTTATGTGCAATACATACTATATGTTTCTGAAATTTAAATACACTGTTATAAAATAAGAATTGAAACATATTTGAACACAGTTTTCCTTTTCTTGCATCAATGCACACTTTTTCCTTTGTGAATTCTCGATCTTTTCTATTGTACTGAAAATAGGGATTCCCGTATTAGTTTTTCGTTTGAATAGTGCACTTGAAGAATAACATAAAAGATATGAAAGTTGCTTCTATAAACTATAAACTATAAAATTATTTATAATGATCTTATTCATATTTAAAAAAAATGCTTTCTTTTAAATTTCTATTGATAGTTAAATTCTGCTTTAATTTAATTTTTATATGAAGTCTAATTTTATTTAAGAAAATAATTTTGTCATGAGAATTTACTAAAAATATTTTGCAGCTTCTATATCTTTCTAAATATCCGCATTAAAGTATTTGAAAAAATAGTGAAATATTTCGTAAATTATTTAGAAATAGTGAAGTTAAGTAAAACTTCCCCAATTACTAATTGAAAAAAAAAAACAATTTTATAAGTTTCAAGCACAATAGAAATATAAAAGTCATTCAAGAGTTTATATATATACATATTAAAGGGTCTCAGAAGTCTTACTTTTTACTTGATAGTTAATTTAGAAACTTATCACATTCAATTCTTTCTCAGACTCTATAAAACAAGAATACATAAAAAATATTAATGTAGACATCTTAATATCCCTTCTATTTAATTTTGATAAATAGAAGCACTTGAAGAATAACATGAAAGATATGAAAGTTGCTTCGATAAACTATAAACTATAAAATTATTTATAAAGATTAATTTATATTTATAATGATAATGTTAAATATTTTTTAAATATTTAACATTGAAATTTCATTTTATCTTTTTAATGTTTAATTTTAATTAAAAAAAATTAAATTTTTTTTGACTTACATTGATAGAGAGCAGACATATCAGATTCTTAAACGCATGTCAACTTCGTTGGAAAGTGTTAAAAGTCGAAGTTTCTTATTAATATTTTGTTAGTAATGGAAAGTATATCATAATATATGTCAGATACGCTATTTTTCGTTCTTGTTCACCATTTGGAAAATGGTTTTGGTTCTCAGTCTAGAAATAGCTGAGATATATCTGAATCTTTGTGATGTCCCGATTTTATTAGTTTTCTGATTGGTCCATGTTTAATGTCAGAAATTCAATACCTATTTTGCCACAGTAACAAAAAAGTTCTAAAACCCTCAAAAAATTAACAATGCAAAAAACTAATTGATATAGAGCTTTCAAACGAACTGCTTTTAAAAGTACATTCTTTCCTCTATATGATGGTGTGAAAATTGAAAATGTGCTATGTTTAGAAATTTAAAAAAAAAAATCAGAAACAAAAATTGAAAATCTGAATTTTCATTTAAAATATGTTTAAGATTGGTCCAGGAATATTAATGTACAATCCACGACGTAAGTAATATAGGACTGTTATTTCGTAAACCAAATTATGATCATTATAAAATAGTGTTTATAATTATTTTAAATATAGAATTTATTTATAAATCTTAAAATTTTAGTCTTAGAAAATATAATTTTCCAAAAAGTTGTTGTAATTTGTTATTTTATTTTATTTAATTACACATATATTTATTTATTTATTTTTGCTGGATAAAGATATTATAAAAATGGTTTTGTCATACAATACTTATACTCTTATTTTTATCTCACTTTAGAAGTTAAGTAAAATGAGGAAAATATTCCTTTTAGAAAAAAATCTTTAACATTGTTTTCAGATAGAAAAATGAAGGCAAAAAGAAAAAAAAAACTATTTTTATTATTACTTTCGTAAGAGAAAACATTCATCTCTACTACATACAATATGTTTCTCCAACTAAAATTATCTGCTATACAATCAGAAATCATCACATTTGCTTTCTTTGTTTTTTGCAACGATGCATATTTTTTATTCTCGTTGTTTCCACGGTCTCTTTTATTGTATTGAAAAGAGCGAATACAGGGAATAATTTTTCTTTCAAACAACTGTCTTTGAGAAAAAACAAATACGCAAATCGTTTTATTAAACTAGAAAACACCAAATTCGTTTATTATATTTTCGTATGTATTTTAAACAAACCGTTTATTTTGAGGTTTATTTAGTATGAAATCCTATTTAATACAACTTTTGAATTTTTTCTTCAAATTTACTTGTGTAAAGTGTATTAAATCTTGAAAATTGAATGAAAATGCTTCAAAGCGTGAAACTTTTTGAGCATGTTTCTTACAATTGTACAAAAAAGCAGTTAATGCTACTACTGCCTGCCAATTGATTTTATCGTTACTATTGTAATTTATAGTTTTTATCTTGTAAAAATTATAGGATATAATAGCCTATAAATAAACTTAATAGTATCATAGAGAAATGCATATTAACACACGAAGCAGAGGCAGTTTTAAAATTTAATAAATATTATAAATTTTAATTAGTATTGAAATCTGTCAGAAGATTTTAATTGCATAAACTTTATAAAATTAAAAACTATTTTTAATAGTATAGTTATAATTTTTAGGACACATAGATGATTAGGTTATGATATTGAGTAAGACATCGTCTGCTTTTTCTCTAGAATTCATATGTCTGTGTTCTAGCGACACTTTTAACTTAACTAAATACAAGCTGATTTTCAGTCAAGAAGGCATCCAACAGATGTCAAGACAACGGTAAATGTGGACGTCTAGACAAAAAATCTTCATGATAAAAAAATAAACAAAATAAAATAAAATAAAAAATAAAATGAGATTACAGAATATCACCGTATAAATATCGTTACATTTTTCGCATCTAGATAATATATTTAACCCTTTTATTGACAAGCCCGTGTTAATACGTTCCCTAAAGTCCAGGTTTTCCTGCATTATGAGCAATATTTAAAATAATACAAAAATAATTATTTAATGGATTTTTAATGCGCTGTACAAAGATTAATATACTGAAGCTTCACATTCATATTTGTGGTTAAGTATTTTTACATAATCTCGAAAGAATCATGTTTTATAAGCATTTAAAATAAAATGCAGAGAAAACTGAATTACAAATTTGCCGTTTTGCAAGACTGTCAGGGGCTTTTTAAAGCAGCATAAATGAGCATATTGTTCAGAGAAATTGGGGTATGGGCTGCGGTTGCACAGCAAAGTTCATAAGAAGAAAATTATCATAGTATGCTAAAATTATATTAAAGAAGTATTCTAAATTTTCGCAGTTGATAATCAGTGAATAATTTCTCATTTACAATATATCAGAATTTTTTTTTTTTCATAACTCAAGTGATTAAGAATTTTTTGATGGGGAAAGGGGGATTAATACATGTTATTTTTTGAACTGGTTAATTATGAATTGAAGAGTTAAGTGAAAGTACACATTAAGGTGCATTTTCTCAAAAAATATTTTATTTTATGGATAAAAGTATTATAAGCTATTCTATCATATTCTAAAACTAAAATACTAGAATAGACTCTAGTATTGAAGATATGAGACAGTATCTTTTAATATTTGATATTTTTTTAAAACTTTAAATGGTGGAAATAATTTTTAATAATTAATAATCGAACGTTAATATTCTTATATTTTTTTAAATAAGACTTTAGTATCCCTACTAACATTCAAACAAATGCTATTAAGAAGGAATTAAATTAAGATCTGAATTACAACAAAATAATTTCACTTCATTTTTTACTTTCTTCTATCTTCAATTGAAGAAATTATTGTAAACGAAATTTTTTTCGACTTCCGGTTTTCAACGAAATTACACGTTTTAGGGGTCAGAGATTCCAAAAAAACATATTTTTACAAAATATCTGTCTGTCCGTGTGTCTGAGTGTGTATATGTCCACCAAATTTCTAAAATTCTTGTGAATGTTTTTGGCTGTGGCAAGCAGGTCCTCAATCAATTTCGAAATATTCCGCCGGAAGGGGGCACTGCAATCGCGGTTTTTGTGTCATTCTCAATATTGTACCGACTAAAATTGTATGAAGTGATGCATCGAATTGAATCAAATTTTTTATGCAAGTGTATGTCTATAGCTAGTTGCTCCTCCCTGACCGGAAGCGGCGCTGCAATAGCAGTTTTTGTGCCATTTTCAATATTGTACCATCTAAAAGTGTATGAATTTATGCATCGAATTGAACGAAATTTGTTGTGTAAGTGTTTGCCTATGCCTAGTAGGTCCGCCCTGAATTTGAAAAAAATCCACCGGGAGGGAGCATTATAATCACGATGTCTCTGCCATTTTCATTATTTTACCATCAAAAAGTTATGAAGTTATGCACAGAAGTTAAATAAAAGTTTTGGGTATGACAATTTTAGGGTATGACAAGTAGGTCCTTCCTAAATTTGAAAAAAAATCTGCCAATCATATTCTATTGTCTATCGGCTCGTGCGGAGACGGAAACTCGTTTCTACTCCAATTAATTGACTGAAGCAGACATTTAATTTGAAATTCAATGTTGGCATACAATTGAATTAAAATTGTTAAACCATTAATATGTGAAACTATTTTTTTTAAATAGTAAAATGAACATATGAAATAGATGAAAGTTTTGGGATTGGCACATCCAGCTAGTTTTAGATTTGTAGTTTCTGGTACATAGCATTTTCTTCCACTTAGATTTTTAAATATTTGTGAATACAAGGCTATTACGTTTGTAATATTTTTTGTATTGCAATTAAAAGTATCTAAAACAACAAATTTATTTTTATTTTTTACAATGCATGATTTTTGAATTTTTTAAATTCATAATCACTGTGAATAGAAAAAAATTTCATGTGCGCACATTATATTGATTATGCACATTATTTGAAGCATATATTTTCCTTTTTGCAACAATGTACATTTTGCCCTTTTTTAAAGATATGCTCTCCAATGTTTCTTGCGTAGATCTGTTCTTTATAACGGAACATATTAACAGAACATTATTTACAGATCATATTACAATTTAAAAGGGGAAAATGGTGGAAAACATAAATTAAGCAATTCGTGAAATGATATTTCATTAAAGTTTAGGTAGAGAGTTAATTGAAATAAAAATCAGCATGTTTCAACTTTCATTTAGACTACATCAATGGCACACAAAAATTTACAAATCGCATTGACTTTTAAAATTGTAGTTTATTTCTGAATCATTTCGATAATTAAATGTATTGTTCCATGTGTAATAAAACAAAATCGTATTTCATTATTATTATTATTGTAATTTTAATTAAGAATAAATATTGTCATTAATATGTTTGATAGTTTTATTTTAAGAAAAGTTCGGCTTTTCGGTGAAATGTGAAAAAATTTCAAATTTAACCGTAGTTTGCATAACAATAATTTTTAAAAAATCTAATTGAAATCATGCATCTATAAACAACTTATGGTCTCAGGTCTATTGATTAGCTCTATTTCTAGATAAAATATTTAGATCTAAATTTAAAACTTCCTTTATGAAAACAATAATAACATTCGTTTTATTGTTTTAATAAATGTTTTATTGTCGAAATTTAGATTTTTAAACTGGCTTAATTTCAGATTTTGTGAAGAAAATAGTATATCATTACAAAGTTTGATAAATTTTAATGTAAATTAATACTGTATTATTTTTGTGCTAAAACTGAAATTGAAACAATGTTGCAGAAAGCCATTTTTGTTTCATAAAGCTGCTCTGTTGTAAATTAATAACTAGTTGGATGTGCCAATCCCAAAACTTTCTTCTATTTCGTACATGCATTTTAATAGTATTTTAAAAAAAGGTTACACATGTCAATGCTTTAATAATTTTTATTCATTATAATTAATTTACTATACCACATGTGAATTTTCTCTTAAATTTCTGCTTCAGTCAATTAATCGGAGGGAAAACGAGTTTCCTTCTCTGCACGATGGACAATAGACTGATAGGCAGATTTTTTTTTAATTGAGGGAGGACCTACTTGTCATACCAAAATTTAATCGTACATAAAAAATTTAGTTCAGTTGTATGCATAACTTCATACACCTTTTGATGGTAAAATAATGAAAATGGCACAGACATCATGATTATAGCGCCCCTTTCCAGTGGAATTTTTTTTTAATTGAGAGCGGACCTACTAGCCATAGCCAAACTCTTACACAAAAAAATTCGTTTAATTCTATGCATAACTTCATACACTTTTAGGTTGTGCAATATTCAAATTCGCACAAAAATTGCTATTAGAGCGCCCTTTCCGGCGGATTTTTTTTTCAAATTCAAGGAAGACCAGCTAGCCATAGCCTAGCCATACACTTACACAAAAAAATTTGGTTCATTTCGATGTATAACTTCATACACTTTAATTTCGGTACAAAAATCATTATTCCAATTGCAAATAATAAGGGAAAATAATAATCCTGCAAATAATAAGGGTTATAAATAAAATGTTAGCTAAGCTCAAAAAGAAAAAAAAAAGCATTGTAATAATAACCAAAATTCATACAAAGTAGGGATTAAAAGTTTAAAAATAAATGGTTTTAATACCAAGAAAAGTATAGAATTCATTATTTGCTCACACTGAACGTGCTATGAGGTAGATCTAGGAAATAGAGTTAACATTATGTTCTATTATCTCAATCATAGAGGCTCAATGGTTTGAACATGGCACACCTGTCATTTAGACAAACATAAATACTTCTCAACTACATACGAAAGTGTTATAAAAATGAAAACAAGTAATAACTTTCCATATTTAAGGAACAATTTTAGGTAGGGTTTAATTCCAGCGACTCTGTATTTATATATATATATTTTTCATTTTTAATAGTGCATAAAATCCAGAAATGAATTATTTAAAATACTGCAGATTTAGACATTTATTTATAAGCAAAAATGTTTCTTGTCGTTTTCAAATTGCAGTAAAGTATACATCGTGATGTATTAGGCAACTACATTCTTGAGGCAAAAATATTTATCCTTCTCTTATGCATACAATATGCTTTTCAGATGTACATTCGCAACTATTCAAAAAGTATTTTAAAATATTATTTATTTTTCCCGGAGGATAGCTCATTTCTCTCCCCCCCCCCTCCGTTGAATTACGGTAAACTTAAAATACAGACATGATATTAGTGTTTCCTTCTATTTCATTCACTGTACTATTGAGAATTCATGATAAGATAAAAATCTATTTCTTCATATTCTGAAGAAAAAAAAAATCATCGATAATCTTAGAGCCTACATTTGAAATTATTATCTACATTTAAAGTATTTTAGTATGTAATGTTACTTAAAGTCTCGCCAACTGATAACTGAAAGTTAGCTGAACGCAAAACTGAGACTTCTCTACATTTAAATAGTTTTACATATTTGACATTAAGTAAGCTTGAGATGATTTATTTACTAAAATGGTTTGTTAAAATAAATGTTTCTTGTTGTTTTTGAAACAAAATAAAATTCATAATGAATGTTTTTCACATCTAAATACTTCAAGCAAAAATGTTCGTTTATCTATAATATACTGTTCAAAACAATTAGGGAAGTACATGTTTCTAAAGAAATGAAGCAAATTCGTACAACGATAAGTAAAATAAAATGAATCATCCATAATATAAACCCTAGTAGGGAACATAAGAAGAAAACTTCATAAGTAAATTCAAATTCACGACGTCAAAAAAGAGAAAAATAACATAAGAGCAGAAATCAGAAAGTTGCAGAAACGTCTGTTTTACTGTCTTAACTGTGAAATTCGGTTACGTAGCTAAATTTCTTTATTTTATTTCTTTATTATTATTATTATTATTTAGAAAAAGAATTGAAAAGTTTGAGACATTTTTTCAAAATATCTCAACAATGGGATTTACCAGAATCTATGGCATGGCGTATTTTTAGCAGACTTAAATCCGGGCAACACAATGAAGTGTCACGGACGCCAGATGTGTCGTTGCAAGTCTCTGAATCGATTCCAAGAACGAAGAAATGTTAGACATTAACCTGGGTAAGATCGGCCATGCACCACTACAGCAACGGATGACCCTTATATATTGTTAACAGCTCGTCAAATCAGAACAGACAAATTATTCAACAGCAAAGACAGTTGCGGGAGTCTGACGAATCTTATCGTATGATATATCTATGGGGAGGGAGAGAGTTGTCTTTTGATATCGGTATCACTTTTGATTCAACCGAAATTTTCTGTTTTTATTTATAATTTGTTATTTACATTAAAAAATTATGTAGTATTTTTTAAAATTTAGTCTGTTATCTGTTTTTATGAAAATACAAAGTTATCATTAAAATCATTAAATGATTAATAAATTATTTTATTTGAAAATATGGAACACCTCTATGTTTGGCATTACAATTTTTTTGTCATAGGTGTATGCATATATAATCCTTTATTCTAGAAACCATGTGCGAAGCATATTTGAAATGATACTTGTGTTTGCCAGTGAAGAAAAGAGAAAGTATGTTGTGCAATTGTTTTATTGATAAACAATTCTGCCTGTTCTCTCCGTTTCCTTGCGCTGGCAAGGGCAAAAATGCATCCTTACTGTTTAATGTATTATGTATCAATAATGTATTGTTAAATGCATTTAAATATTACTTCTCTTGTAAGTTTTCTTCCAATACATTATTATTTCATACGTAGGTGAATCAACAGTTATTTTCCCTAGTGTTGAAAAAATATTTCTACTGTGATAGTTGATATGGAATATCGAAAAATAATGTCTTAGATGCCTATATGGTCAATGACAGAACCGTAGAAATTACATAGAATATTAACCGTAGAATATTAAGAATTTTTTAAAGGAAGGGGTAAAGTTCCAAAGACCTATTTTTAATCAATTTTTTAAAACGGAGAGGGACTGAGAGAGAAAAACTGGTTTTGGAATTTATGGGGCGAGATTTTTGGCAATGGATGAGACGTGCCTACATCACTATGATCTCGTGTCTATGTGACAGTACTCACGTCAATTCCACTGTTACAAATCTAACCTTATAAGAACCAAACCAGCCTTTCACCCCACCTCACCCTCTTTAACTCCTCCCTCTAAAAAATATGTTAATATAGTTGCTACGGTTCTAAAATTGAGTACACCAATTCATCTGACACAGTAGCCTTCGATATTCTACATCAACCCATCGCAGTACAAATATTGTATATACACTAGGAACAATAATTGTTATTCACGTATAAGTTCAAGAGCCGACCGCACAAAACCTGTAATCGAGCAACTAAACTTCCCGCTGTACAGGTCTGTAGATTAGTTCATTTAGAAACATAATAATCTGTAGAAGATGAATAAATATTAAGTCTTGAACTGAAGAATACAATATAATTTTCCATCTTTATTTATCGCGACACAAAACCACAAAGAAAAACGAGTATATTCACTTTCTTAACAAAAAAATCACTTTTACATATCTATATCTCATACTACAATTTACTGTTTTTTTATTTTTTAAACTCCTCGAAAGTTCCAGAAAATCATTCATCCGTTCTGCCGTTGCCACCTTTTCCGAAATCCGGAGAAACTTGAATTTAGCACAATATTCAGTCCGTGACAGTTCACGCAAAGCCATGGGGTCAGTCCTTGGCAATAGAGTTGGTCCTCAGCCGAGCATGTTCATAACAGAGTCAGTTCAGGGCAGTAGAGTTTGTCCCCAAAGCTCCTTGACTCTTACAATTCCCCCCCTAAAAGAGCTCATTAGTGGCTTTTGACACAATGAAGCTTTAAAGTACATGCACACACACACACACACAAAAAAAATATTAGCAAGGATGAGAGCAATGTGAATCTTCCCATTTCTTTTAAATTAAATATATACAAATACCACAATATATACACTAAATATAAGCATGAACATCAGAAACACCAAAATACATCAAAATTTAAAACATCATACAACAATCTTCTTTTTTTTTTTTTTTTTTTTTTTTTTTTAATTTTTAGAACGTCACAAGTAGTTTTTGCAGTAATATTTTTAACTGGTACGACTTCAGCCCACCGAGTACACAAGTCGACGGCACTTATCCCAAACTTATGACCTCTACGAGAAGGCGGTTCCAAAGGACCAATGCAGTCCACACTCCACACCCCGAAAGCATTTTCAGGTCGAACCAAGGGGCGTATAGGTATCTTATCTCTGTATGTGACAGTTCTTCTTAATTGACACTGTTTGCAACTTGTACAGAACCTTTAAACATCTTGTTTCAATCCAGGCCAATAAAAGGAATACTTTATTCTCTGTTTTGTTTTCTGTTCTTCCAAATGACCCTCCAAAGGAATTTCGTGAGCAACAGATAAAATATACTGTCTCTTACACTGAGGTAACACCAACTGCTTCACATTTTCACCACAGACATCTTCAGAATGCATAAGAATACCTTCCTCTATAAAATAAGCACTTTTATTATTTCCAGCCATTTCCCAAATATTTCTTAAATTATCATCAGCTCTTTGTAATTTTATAAAAGATTCTTCTGTTTCCTTCTCACTCAAATCAAGTTCATCTTTTTCAGGATCAGAATTCATCTTTTCAACCTTTCCATGCTCATTGTCCATTTCTAACTTATTTCCACCCTTCAAATCAACATCAACAGTGAGATCACAGACACTCTCAACCTTCGTATATAATATAACCTTATGGTTAAATGCTTCATAAGCAGTTGGACATATAAGCATCTCATTCACCAATTTCTTGGAAACGGCACAAGTTACCATTACATTTCCATGAATTTTATCGTCTCTTCTCATCGGTATTATTTTTAATGGAGCGACTTCACTCTCTCCGAATGCTGAAGTTATCTCAATCTTTCCCTCTCCTTCAACTGATACATCCTTGACTATGTCTGCCCGTATCACCGAGATCTGTGTACCAGAATCATAAATACCGTCCAACACATTACTTCCACATCTAATCCTAACCACTTCCAATTCATTAAAATTTTCTTCTCTTTTCACGCAGGACGAAACAGGTATTGTTATTCTTGCAGTTAATATCGATGACTGCTCTTCTCCAACTTTCTCATTCGATTGCACAGAGTTCGTTTGTGCTCTTTATACACCTTGAGTACCACGTTGATATGGGCAAAATGAAGCCTTGTGACCCTCTTGTCCACACGAATATCAAGTAATTTTATTAGGTATCCGTGTCCTTGCTTTATAAGTACCAACTCTTGACTCATATCTGCGGTCCGATGCGAAACCAGGATTTCTATTATCAGTGTGTTTAGAATAAAATGAAAAATTACTCTTCTCTTCGGAAAATCTATCTTTCTTAACTACCTTATTAAAATCTTGTCGCACACTTTCATATAAGTCAAGTTTCTCAGCCAAATCAGCAGGAGATACTATTTTAGGCCATTCATCCACAATATGATCTCGAATCTCATCAAGCACTCTTCTTTTTAATTGATCGGTTACAATCAAATCTTTTAAAGAATTGAAATCAACAATTTTAAGTCCACCAATCCATTCTTGAAAATAACCATTTAATTCAAATACAAATTCTCGCCATGTGCGTTCAGGGTTTCTTTGATGTTCCATAAACTTTCTACGGAATCTCTCAGGACATAACTTAAACCGTCTCAGTAGAATCCCTTTAATATATTCATAATCTTCAAATTTTTCCTCTGCCTCACGTGCGAGAACCTGTATAATATCGGACGGCAGCAAAATCAACAAGTTCGATACCCAATGTTTTGGATCTACACACATCCTCTTTGCTTGACGTTCAAAAATAGATAAATACAAAACAATGTCGTCCTCCTTGACATTAAATTTCGGCATAAGTTTCGCAAATTCAATTTCATAATTATAGGTTTTCATTTCCAATCCATCAATTCCTGCTTTTTCGCTATCTTTCCCAATCCTCAACTTCTCCAACTCAGACACCCTCTCTCCTCTTTCCAACGCAATTTTTTCTTGTCTCGTCTCTATAATAGTTTCCATCAATCCCTTCACAAACTCTACTTCTAGTTTTTACTCGCCATAATTAGTTGCTTTAAATCAGCTATTATTGCATCCGGTTCAGAGTGCTCTCCCAATTCTTCAGCCAAACACCGTAAATCTTCATTACGAGCCTTACCCAAAAATGGCATTGTTACTTTTTAAACAGTTTCTCAAGAGGGTTGTAAACTGTCCAACAAATTGGCGAAAACTCAATTTAACAGTAACTCGGAATCACTAATTCACCACTCTAATAAACACCAGAAATAAGTCGCACTTTGTAACCATATCACGCACATAAATTCAATACCATTGCGAGCACCATAGCAATTTCAAAATTCAACACCTTCACATGTATCACGTCACAATACAACTCTTCAACTAATACTACTTCATAAATCAATCCAAATTCATATTAAAACAAAATTATACACACCACATCAATGAACACTCATCATAATTTATAATCCTTCAATTAACATATATACACAACCAATACTCAATTACTCTCTGAAATACACACAGCCCTCCTTTCATAGCAAAACATCTCATATATAAAACCAACAAAAAAAAAATCACAACCAAAATCAATTCAAAATATCCTCCATCCAGCCGGCACTACAAAACACCACTCCTATACTGCTACAATACTACTACACCTTAGCACTGACGTACTACTTAGTTACATTCAAAACAAATTCCTTTCCTTAACGTCAAATGAAATAAAATCGCAAAAATCTTAATAAATTTATCATAGATACAATATAAATTCTTATAATGGGAAGTCACATTAATAAAAAGCTCTCACCTTACATATCCTTCCAGACTACGCCATTAAACTTCCCGCTGCACAGGTCTGTAGATTAGTTCATTTAGAAACATAATAATCTGTAGAAGATGAATAAATATTAAGTCTTGAACTGAAGATTCAATATAATTTTCCATCTTTATTTATCGCGACACAAAACCACAAAGAAAAACGAGTATATTCACTATCTTAACAAAAAAATCACTTTTACATATCTATATCTCATACTACAATTTACTGTTTTTTTATTTTTTAAACTCCTCGAAAGTTCCAGAAAATCATTCATCCGTTCTGCCGTTGCCACCTTTTCCGAAATCCGGAGAAACTTGAATTTAGCACAATATTCAGTCCGTGACAGTTCACGCAATGCCATGGGGTCAGTCCTTGGCAATAGAGTTGGTCCTCAGCCGAGCATATTCATAACAGAGTCAGTTCAGGGCAGTAGAGTTTGTCCGCAAAGCTCCTTGACTCTTACAGAGCACAAGAAAAATTCCTTTATTATATGGAAGACTACATAGTAATAGAGGAATCTAATGATCTATGTCTGCCGGGAGCGAAGTGGTGCATAAGCCAAAAATTGACATTACTTGTGGTTGACTCGCAGGTTTAGCAATGTAATGCCTATATGCTAAATATCAGAACCGTAGCCGCTATAATAAGCATTTTTTACTGGTTGGTGTAAAATTCCAAAGACCTATTTTTAATGGATCTTTTAAAAGAGAGAGGAGTTGAGATGTAAAAGCTGGTTTGGAGTTTATGAGACCTGATTTTGGGGCAATGGATGAGACGTGACTACAGCACTATGATCCCAAGTCTCATCCACTGTCACAAATCTACCCTTAATAAGCACCAAACCAGCCTTTCATTCCATCTCAACCTCTTTAACTCCTCTCTCTAAAAATATGTTTATATACTAGCTACGATTTTGAAATTGAGCATATAAATTTATCTGACACATTAGACTTCGAAATTCTACATCATCCCATCGCAGTACAAATATTTTATATAGACTAGGAGCACTTATTGATGTACCATACACGTATAGTGATATATTATTGACTTCTTTTCACTTGTATTAATAAACTATGCAAATAATAAATGTAAGCCACATATGTAAATCATTGCAAGCAAAAGAAAAAACAAGTTGGAAATTGCACGTGAAGCGTAGCAAATGAAATGCGTTCGTACGATAACGAAGTTTTAAAAATATTCAGATCTTGATGATATAGTCGAGCGTACTTCGGATACAGTATAGTAGTCGAAATCTTTGTGTTTCTGTAAATATGCAGGAAGTAATTTTTATCCTCAGCAACGTATATCTTATTCATAAAATGTGAAATAGTTGAATATAATTAAAACACGCCCAAACAATGTTTCCCCGTATAGCATTATGTAGTGGAATATTTTATGTGGCCCTGTAATTTAATAATGAAAATTCTTTACATCACAGATTGTACAGAATGCATATTTTAGTATATACTTCACAGATTCATGCCAATTTTATTATATTCGAATGAGTTTAATATCATTAAAATGCATTTTAAACTCTTTTCCCATTGACCATAATGTAATGGAATACTTTTGATTATCTCTGTAAATGATCTACGCATCCGACTTTCATAACATTTGAAATGAATCGACAAAATTACGTAATAATTATATGTTTTAAATTTCAAACGATTAAAATGCATTTGAAAGTTTTTTCCCCATTGACCGTAATGTAACGGAATCATTTGATTGTCCCTGTAATTGATTTATACATCCGATTGTCATAACATTTAAAACGACTCAATAAAATTACGCAATAATTATATGTTTTAAATTTCAAACGATTAAAATGCATTTGGAACTTTTTTCCCCATTGACTATAATGTAACGGAATTTTTTGATTGTCCCTGTAATTGATCTATCCATCCGACTTTCGTAAAATTTGAAATGAATCGACAAAATTACGTAATAATAATTATATATTTTAAATTTCAAATGATTAAAATGCATTTGAACCTTTTTTCGCCATTGACCGTAATGTAACGGAATCCTTTTGATTGTCCCTGTAATTGATGTATCGATCCGATTTTCATAAAATTTGAAATGACTCGACAAAATTATGTTATAACTATGTATTTTAAACTTCAAACGATTCGGTTGGGTAGTTTTGGCGTTGTTACATGCGGACAGACAGACGAACGGACTAAGCGACAACAATAGGTGCTACGTATTTACATAATTACGAACGCACCTAATAAAAATGCAAATATCAACAATTTTTAGATATTCATAATGATATCATTAGGGATTGGGGGGGGGAGGTCTAAAATTTTGATGCGTTATATATCTCCTGAATAAGTGGAGTGAGAACCTATGTTTTCAAATTTTAAAAATTGTTGCAGTGTGCTGTAATAAACTGTTGAAGGATAAGCACAACCTTTCTACACAAGCGTTGTTTATAAAAATTGGCGTTTTATTTTCTTCTATTCTGAAAATTTCTTTACATGTGTTATTTTTAGGTGCGTTCGTAATTATGTAAATACGTAGCACCAATATTTGTCGTTCAGTCTGTCCGTCCGTCTGTCAGACGGACATCTCCGGATGCAGATGTCGAACGGACATCTGCATCTGTGTGTCCGCATATATCAACGCAAAAACCAGCCAACCGGATCGTTTGAAATTTAAAATACATATTTTTGTCGAATCATTTCAAATTTTATGAAAATCGGATGCATAGATCAATTACAGGGACAGTCAAAAGTATTCCGTTACATTACTGTCAATGGGAATAAAAGTTTCAGATGCATTTCAATGGTGTTACACCCATTCCAAAGTAAAATTAATATGCGTCGATGAAATATGTATTATAATGTACATTTTGCACAATTTGTGATGCAAAGAACATTTATTTTTGATTTACAATGCCACTCAAAAGTATTCCATTACATAATGATGGTATAGGGAAAATATTGTTTGGTGTGCGTTTTAATTGTATTAAACTATTTAACATTTTATGAGATTGATATACGTTGCTATGGAATACTACAAGATATTTCCTGTATAAAAGAAAGCAGATAGTAGTTACAGGGACACACAAAAAATTTTGGGTACTCTGTATCCGAAGTACTATCTACTATAACAGCAATATCTGAATATTTTTAAAACTTCTTTATCGTACGAACGCACCTCATTTGCTACGTTTCACGTGCAATTGCCAACTTGTTTCAAATACAGCTGAAAATTAACGAAAATGTTCTTAACACGTTTCAATATAGTTTAAAACTGTTTCTGAATTGCGTTTCTCTGTCTCCTTGTCCATGTTCTAATATTCATAAATATAAGCACATTGCAATGGTATCTTCGGTATTGAAAATGAATCATGTAGTGTTTTAAGTTCATTTACAGGAGCATTCAAAGAAATTCCGTTACATTACCTCTATGGAATCATATTACACTATTACAAGCATTTTATAATTAATATATATCACTAAGTTGCACTACCAGAGGCTTACAATGAATTACAGTGTATACTGCACCCATTGTTCATTTCAGAGACACACAAACAAATTCGGTTAACGTACTGTGCAAGAACAGTGTATAGCATTTATAATTCGTTTACAACGCCACTAAAAAGAAATAAGCTACATCCTGGTTCATAAGCTAAGTCCATTTTCGTTGGATTATCTGGTGAATATATTAATGTTACGATATTTCTTATTTAATGAATTAGATGAGCATCGCTGTAGTGGTGAAAAACGTTTTCGGAAGTATAAAAGAAGTAGTAATTATTGAAATGATGTAAATAATAAAATTTAAATATATCATTCAGGTACATAATAAGATGCATAAAATAGAATATTGTGTGACATGCATATTATCATTGATTTACACTGACGAATAAAATAATTTGAGTGCAGCCTTGTTTATCAGAAATAACTGCTGAAAATGTAATTTATGTTGCAGTATGTGTTTTAATTTTTCAAGGGCTGTGGCTAAAAGAGTCTAACCACCTAATTTTATTTTCAAAACTGACAAATGATACCAAGAATATTTTAATAAAATTTTGCTTTTAGTACTGTGAATACAAAACAGCGAATTTTTAATTTATATTAAATTCGTTTGACTTTTCTGGTATCAGTCAAATATTTTATATTTTTAGGAACAAAATTATTCTATCCTAGAAAGAATTAAAATTGAACTTATATTTTGAATATTATTTGCATGGCGTATAAAAATTCTATAGATCGTAAATAAAACTGCTAAAAGAACTCTGATATTTCTCTGCCTGTAAGTAGTAATTGCTAAAGTCGGGCTTAAATTTTCTTATTGTTAAATTAGGAATAATCTTCCATCTTATTAAACTGTTTTTTACGGTTTAATTATTTTTTTACAGCAATCTGAATGTGCTAGAAAGTGTATCAAAATCTATCATTGATGCATGATTTTTCTTGTTATTATTTTACTTCAGAATGATTAGGATGTTTAATTATATAAAACTTAAAAATTGTAAACATTTTTAATCAAAATGAACCTTTCTTTTAATAATGTTATCAAATAAAATTTTATTTTAAACTGCACATACCTGCGACAAAAATATTTATCTTCCTAAAATACATTAAAAAAATTGTGAAATGTTATACAACAAGAATTATAGCACATTGTATTAACTTTTATTCTGGAAAAATGAACATTTTCCTTATGCTGCATTCTTGTCCTTTTCCGTTAATAATGAAAAAAGAAAGTCCGAGATTAGTTTTTCCGTTTGATTTAATCCGCTTGGAGAATTAAATATAAAAATCTTCAATTCTCAAGGCGGACTGAAGAAAAAATAAAAAACAAAATATTTTTTTGACTCAAAACATCCATAATGTTTGCGTACTTATTTCAAAATGGGTATATTTTATGCTTAAAGGAAATTTTATTTAGTTGTAACTAAGCACGCTTACTTATCAACTGTCACATTAAATTTGTACAATTTTATAGAATTCTTTAATATTGGAAATTCTATTTTTTTTTCTTTAGAGAATACCATTTTCATATTCAGATTTCTATTGCAAAAACGTAATCATTATATTTTGAAGAAAAATGGATGTGTTAAATTAATTGTTTTTATCATACACTGTAAAAAATTTGACCCTTTTGCCGCATCGTCACTCCACCGCTTTTATAGAAAACGATTACTTCAACCTGTTATGGAGCAATTTCATGGGTTAAAAGAGAGATATTCTATAAAAGCTGGGGAATGGCGATGTAGCAAAAGGGTCAATTTTTTAAAGTGTAGCTTGAATACATGAGAAAAAATATAATGGGTTGGTGCAGAAGTTTTGACCAAATTTTAATACCTTTAAAACCCGTAAAAGTTTAATAGCTGATAATTTTCTTTTTTTCTTTTTAACACTTAGTGTAGTTTTAATCAACATAGTTGAAAAGTGCTTATGAATTTGGTATGTCTATCCATGCTCTAAATCGAGTAAATTACATAATCAGAACTGCCATGTCGCCGGATTTTTTGGAAACCAGTTTTTTAGTACAGAAAATTTCATTTTATTTAATCTGAGCATTTGGGCGATTTAAAATAACTATATTTTCTCTAAAACAATAGCAGAGTGCAAAAAACCGGAAACTTGGCAACTCTGCATTATTTTAAACATATTGAAATACATATGCATTACTGATGTGTACTAAAAGGTGTTACTACAGATTACGCTGTACATTGAAATTATCGTTTATATACAGGGACACAGAAAGTAATTTGGCTATAGAAAAAAATGAAATAATTGAACTATTGAAAACTCCGAACAATTATTACTGGAAGTGCATTCTCAGTTGTGGTATCAATTTTTAAATTTAATTATTTTTTTTTAAATATTACTTGATGGGAGTAAATTGTATAGTGTGGCATAGAATCATTTAAAAATTCCCAAACAACATTCCATTAAAAGTTTAAACAGCATTCCATTATTTGCGAAAATTGCTGAGTGGAAATTTTTCATTGATAATTAAATTTTAACATACTGTGTAGTAAGCATACAAATATGCAGACTATATACAGGGTGAATAAAAAATCGTATATTTGAACTTCTTAATAAACTGTGAAGTTTTATTACGATATTTTGAATGTGTTGGAAAGTGTTTCATAATCTTACTGTACGTATGATTTTTCGTTTTTTTTTTTAAATTAATGGACAACATTCTATTTTTTTTTATCTCTCATTCTTTAAATTTTTTACAGTCTGTATCTCATTCACTTACATTACTACATATCGAAAAAAATTGGGCTTATTGTACTTTTTACACTTGCCCATTTAATTGAATAGCAAATAAATGGCTTTTCTACAGACAGTAAAAATATTACTTAGAAGCTTTACGTATATATTTTAATATGGGTAACATTTCTGTTCTTAATATGTTTGAAATCTTATTTAGTTCTTAACAAAAGCCCCAATAAATTTGCATCGCTTTTATTTCTTTGACATTTAGAATGTTTTGAATAATTTATGGAATACCATTTTTGGATTCAGAAATGTTTGCAGAAAAAAGATTATTTTAGCCTTTTTCAAATAAAATGATAATAAATTCGATGTATATATTGCATCTACATAACCTGCGGCAAACGTATATACGTTTCTGAAATATGTGCATTATGATTGTGGAAAGTAAATGCTCTGTTATACAATAAGAATTGTAAAATGTTATTTTATTTATTTATTTTTTGTAACAATGCTCTTTTTTTAAAAAAATCTTTAGATCGAAAAAAAAAATACGTTTAAATATTTAACTCGTTTTATCAAATTGAAAGTCATATTTGATTCAATACAAAAAATATGTATGATCTACGTCTTTTTATACTTATGTCGTAAATTATGTAAGTTTTATTTTCTTTGGAAGATTGGAAAGTTTTCTATGTAAATATATCTATTTCATTTTCTAAGGGAAATTTTACAGTTAATAAAACCAAGTCTGTAGAGCACGAAGCCTCCCCCCTAATCCCTTTTAAATTTAACTACATAAATAGTCACACTGTATTCACCAGCAGTGAATCATTCTATCGAATCTAGGCATGTTCGTTCCCAACAGTTTTGTGGTTTAATTCTCAAGTTCTCATCGCCCTATTTATTAAAGTACAAAAGAGTAAAGTAACATTAAGGTACTTCCTAGTTTCCACTAAGTTTACTCTAGATTAGAGATTAATTGCTGTTATTTGAACCATTTGGTAATAGTGTAGATATTGTTTTAAGTCTACATATATAATTCAAAGTAATATTTACCTACTTTATATATTTAAAAATAGTTTTAATAATAAAAGTAAACATCTTTCCAAAATACATAAAAAAAAGTTTGTGAAATAAACATGCACAAAAAAGGATAATTTTTTAACGTTCGATTCACTCGTTTTAGAGAATTGAAAGTCAGATAACATTCGATTCTATGCACAAATACACACGCTCTAATGTAAAAGTGGAAATCAGAAACATTCGCTTTTATTCTGTAGCTACCAATTCACAGGCAAAACTATTCTTATGTTTTTTTTTTTTTTAATAGGTACAATATTTTTGTGCAATTAAATGAATTGTTAGTTCTCAAAGAGTTCAAAAATAGTTCATATTTTCCCCGAAATTTGCAAATTCATCCTTCACTGTCTTTTTGATATTTTCCATTTGAACCTAGATCGACTGCAAATTAGTTTTTTTGTTTTTTCAATCCGCTTGGAGACTTGAAGGCATGATAAAATAGTTTCTTCATGTTATTAAAAAGCAATTACCTGCATAATCTTTGAACATACATGTTCCAGTCACCCCCCCCCCAATTTTTTACGAAATATTGCTTATATATCTCTTTATGTAAGTACAGCCGTACTAGATATAGATTTTTATATCTTTGATATTAAAGATGCTTAAGATATATTTTTTAATTACTTTTCGCTTTCTAATTGTTTTTCCCCCCAAAAAATTTTAGCGCTTTCAAACAAATTGAAATCGCAAACCGTTGTTTGTCAGATATCATTTTCCACGCATATATATTCATCTTTTTATAATAGATACAGCACGTGTGAGAAATGCAAATGAACTATTATAAAATAAAAATTTTGAAAAATTTTCCCCGCAACAAAGTGCATCAAACCCACACACACAAAAAGAGAGACAACTCACAAGGACGGTCTCCATATGGATATACACCGAAATATCTGAAAAAATTACAGAATGTTCTATTCATATGGATGTGTCTGTTTGTTAAAAAAAATTAGGGCGGAAACTTGATAGAGTGTTCGGAAAAAAAATAATGACATTTTCATTTATTTGGCAATTTATCACCGATTGGCAATGAAACAGAATTCCAAAAAATACACTTTTATGTCGAATACTCTTTAACATCTTCGTGACGAGATTGTCAAAAATATTGATTATCAAACAAATTGAAATCGCAAAACGTTGCTTGTTAGATATCATTTTTCACGCATATATATTCCTCTTTTCACAATAGATACAGCACGTGTGAGAAATGCAAATGAACTATTATAAAATAAGAATTTTAAAAAATTTCCTACGCAACGAAATGTCAAACTCACCCGCACAAAAAGAGACGCAACTCTCAAGGAAGGTCTCCATACAAGCATACTCCGAAAACTCTGAAAAAAAAAATCTAGAATGTTCTTATCATATGGATATGTATGTTTATAAAAAAATTGGGTGGAACCTTGATAGAGCGTCCGTAAAAAATAATGAAATTTTAATTTATTTGGCGATTTATCATCGATTGGCGATGAAACAGAATTTCAAAAAATAAACTTTTATGTCGAATATTCTTTAACATCTTCGTGACGAGAGTCATTTGCTTACTTTTTAATCTTTTATCGCCGGTTTTTCAAAACAGACTTTTTTTTTGTTACAAATGAATCACGAAAATGCTCTGATTAAATAAGGTAAACATTACAACAGAAAATAACTGGTGGGAATAATGAAGGATCCTGAGCGACAATTAACAAGCTATCTTCAGATGCATTAAAATAGATTGTTTTTGGCGTGGAAAAATCTCGCGTCGCACGCGCAAATCTCGCGTCGCTTTCATATTTTCGCGCAAAATATTCGAAAGTATTTTATTTTTTACATACTTTTTACTGTAATTCCGCCGCTAATTTTGACTAATCCTTTATTACATACATAAGTAGTTTAATTAGTATTTTTTCAAAACATTCTGAGTATGGCCAGTATGGAAATCTTCCTTGTCAGAAAGGCGTTATAATCACAAGAGATCCAAAGGAATTTTGGTATTCTTCTATTGTAGCAAAAAAACTAAGGTGTCTAGCTCCATGTGTAGTTGTTAAGATGTACAAAAAAGTTTAAAACCTTTATCCACCAAGAAGTATGTGAGATAAAGACAATTCTGTAAATTTATTCATCGCACAATTTGACCCCTTGTTGAACTGGATAAGTCATATATAATGTAATCTAGCTGTTCCCCCACAGACGCCAGCATCTTTTAATTATTCCGGAGTCTAACCCAAGACAAACATGTTTTGAACTAGAAATTTTATTTAATCTAAAATTTTCAACTGGTATCTAATAAATAACGATCAAGCAGGGTAACTTTGCCCTACCTTTACGACACTTTGATCCATTATGCCGTGGAGGAATCTTTACGAACATTTCCAATCAGCTTCCAAACTCACTCTAGTGCTGCTTTCTATATTTGTGACCAAAACTTTATCGTTAACTCAAGTGATGTAGCCGATTTAAACTTTTTTTTCACTTGACGCAAAGTTACCCTGACAGGTCACAGTTACCCTGATTGACTGTACTTTATTTTTTATATTATGCTTGTCTTGAATCAGACTCGGGAATGATAACGATATGCTGGCTCTATAGCTTTTTGAATAACACCAATTATGGCACTATTCCTGTTGCTAGGCGTATCTAAACATTTGTATGCAAAAATATGTCAAATGGAATTTTTAGTGTAACGTCATTTTTATTTATTTATTTATTTATTTATTTATTTATTTATTGGATGAGCGATATTATTTTTGCTACATTATGAATCTTTTCCATTTGTACTGTAGAGCAGCAATCCCACATTAAATGAATCCTTTTGAAGGATTGAAGACCGATAAAAATAGTTTTCTCAGACCTGAAATGTAAAATCTACTTTAATATTTGCGTATTCAGTATGGGTATATTTTCATTTGTTAATTTAAATGTCTCTTAAATATCTCTCCAAAGATACAGGGTGTCCAGCAAATAAGATCACGATTTCAAAATTAACTTTCTCGAATACAAAGATTGATAGAATTATGCGATCAACGGTTTGTTTATTAGGTAATTCGTAAAAATCTTATACATAACTTTCGAACATTGAATATTTTGAAAAGATTGTGTTCTGATTGCAAAGTGTATTTGAGTTGACATTTCTCTTGTTTTAGATTGCTTGTAGAGAACGGGTTTTTCGGCGTACAGTGCCATATTTTAATGATTTTTCAAACTGAATTCTTGGAATTCTGAAATTTCCGAAATTTAACTCCAATTTTTTTTTATTACGGCACTGTAATTCGAAATACTCGTCCTCTCTAAGCAATCTAAAACAAGAGAAATGTCAAGTCAAATATTTTTTGCAAATAGAACACAATCTTTTCAAAATACACCGTTCGAAATTTCTGTATAAGATTTTTACAAATTACCTAATAAACAAACCGTTTATCGCATAATTCTACCGATATTTGTTTTTGAGAAATGTCATTTTCAAAATCAGAGTACTATCAGCAGGACACCCTGTATATACAGCCCTTACTATAATTTTATTGATTTTATTTCTTTTACAGATCGTGTGATATTTTAAAGAATACAATCTGTGTCTTCCAATATGTTTGCAGGAAAAGAATAATTTTATTAATTTCAAGCAAAATGAAAATCATAAATCTGTTGTCCATTTTCATAGCTTCATTCTACAGACAAAAATATTTATATTTTCCAAATATGTTCAATATGTTGCAGAAAAGCAAACATATGCTATTTAATATGAATGTAAAAAAACAAAAAAAATATTTTACATTTTTCCCCGAAGCAATGCGCATTTTCCTTTTGCTGCATTCTTGATATTTTCTGCTTTATCCGAGTAAAGCAATGCCGGGAGAAAAAAAAATGTGCCCGTTTGATTCGAGTCGGTTATAGAATTGAAGACCGTGCAAAATTCATTTCTACATACGCTAAATGTACCTGTCTATACTATAATCTTTGTTTACATATTATTTCGAAAATACTATTCTCTTCAATTTTCTTTATAAAATCTGCCTCTACACTATACTTGCATCATTCATACATATTTTTCAGACTGAGCTGACAAATATATGACAATCATGTCATATGTGACGCGGAATATTTTAGCATAGTGATGATTAATGCTAAACAAATAAATAAAATTAAATTAAATGTATGTAAACAAGTGAGATATGTAAACACGAATGTAAACAAACTCAGTTTATCATTAATATGTATTCTTTAGACTGGGATGACAAACGTATGGCACGAGTTCCATATGTGGCACGTACAGAATAATTTAGCACGGACTTTACTAAAACCGCGCTAAAATTAATAAAATTGATTAATGCTCGTAAACAAAATGAATGAAATTAAATGCATGTAAAAAGTGAGATAATTAAACAAGAATGTAAAGAAGCTGAGCTTTTCTAACTTTTTGAAAAAAAAATGTGAAATTTGAGAAGTTGAAATGCAATTTATTGAATTCCAATATATTTCTGTATAAGCTCAAAGGTTTTTCGAATTAGTAGAAGATTTGATGGATGCGACTTATATCGATGTTGCATTAAATTTGTCATTTTGACACACAATTTATTGTAAAATAAACAATCTTTGCTATAAACACTTTGTGTAATTTTTGGCCCGATTTTGTCCTTGAAATGTTTTCTGGTTTTAAAAATTTATCTCATTTTTAACATGATAAAATTATGTGAATGTTTTACTTCTCTGCTCATTTATTTCAAATGTACCGTCGAAAAAAAAGTTGGGCAATAAAACATGAATGTAACTATGGTAAATTATACAGCATTTTCGGGCATGTATGTAAGCGTTTTTTTATTACACTAACTTTTTCTTCATATAAATATTTAAACTACTCAAAATATTTTCCAAATATATATTTTACGTTTTCTTATAAAATAAAGAAATTCTTATTTCTTTCAAAATGAAAATCAGAAATATTCAGTTTTTCCGCAGCTAGATTCCTGAGGCAGAAATTTTTATCACTCCGTAATACATACAAAATGTTTTACGGTATTCAAATGCAATGCTATACAATAAGAATTTAAAATGTTGTACCTTTTTTCTTTTTGTTGTTGTTCAGCCGTGCGCAGTTTTACCTCTGCTGAATTCTTGATATTTTCTGTTGAATCGGAAAAAAAAAAAATTCCTTTTTGCTTATTTCAATTTATATAAAAAAATTAAAACTAGATAAAGTGTATGTAGCAGATAGTCTGCTCCACAACAATGCGTAATGCAAGGGCTAGTACGTAACGTACCATTTTCAACCATCACTTAATCGTAGAATGGTTAATTTGAAGTCAGGCTTGGTACTGTATGTAGGATAAGGAATAAAATTCTTGAGAAATTCGCTTTAAATACTCAAACAAAATAATCCCACCAAACGACGATTTTATCTCAGTATCAGCATAATATGTCGCCATAGAAAAACACAAACATGATCATTAAATTTAAAGACATTCACCATATTAAAAGACATCACCAAGTGACAGGGGTTTCTTTAGAACAAAAAAATGCTGATTTCACCATTCCGAACCCAATGTAACGAGGTTATATCCGAAAATGAGCTATAATACAGTATTTTAAGGTTACTTTCTAAGTTGGCAATTAATTTATTAGAAAAAATAATTTTAACCAATGTGAAAAAGTTATCCCACGGTAAAGGAAAGATTTCTCTCAGACAAGTCGGAGGAATAAAATGCGCAAATTGAACAGGTACTGAACAAATAATCTTTTTTTTTGGAAATTTCCAGTTATAGTCAACTTCATGCACAGTATATACATAAAATGTTTTGCTTTTGAGTGAGCCATTGGAGATAAGTTAAGATGTCGTAGATACTACTTAAGCTAGAAAAATAAAAAGGCATTTGAGAAATAAGGATAAATATGAAAGAATAGATGAATTTAAAAAAAATAATAATAAACTAAAAATTTAAAAATTTAAAATTTAAAAAATAAAAGGTATATAAGTATAGATGTATTTTTAAAAAGTTTATATGAAGTGACGGATTAAAATAAATACGTGAGTAAAAGCTGTAGTTATTAAAACTACTGAGTAACTGAGATATTAATTATTGTTTAAATAAGTGTAAAGTTACCTGTACACTTTACAAAAAAAGGTAAATTTACAAAAGTAGTTTTTGTAAAGCTACGGAAATCTGTAGCTTTACAAAAGAATGTATTAAAACTACAGTAATCTTACTAAAGTTTTATCTGTTACCCGGATTGCAGTTAATGAAAAGTTCTAGTTATCCCAGTTTCCTAAAAAAGTCTTAGTAAGTTTACAGTTTTTTTATATACAATGCAAACGTGTATCTGTATATATTTTTGTTGTTGCAGTTACAATAAATGTTCTGGGAATCCCAGTTTCCTAGAAAAAATTTTGTAATTTTACAGATTACTTTTACAGTGTTCTGCCTTCCGTTCATTAAATAAAAGTTCCTAGTCAAATATGTTTCTTGATCCGGACTCCTGCGTTAAAAGTAGGTTAGTTGGAAAATACGCGTTAGGTTTGTATGTGAAATCTTTTCAATATACATATTTTTATATATGTTATTAAAATCAGTGAATTTCTGTAGATAACGTTGATAATTAACATACAAAATGATCTTTGCTTGTGTTCAACATTTGAAGAGTGTTTATTAATTTTATTTTAAAAATTTTCCGATATTTTAATTTCTAACATTCGAGACTTTTTTCGCATTTAAACTGTAGAGCAAGATGGGTTTTCTGTTTAAATTTTATATTTTCTTTCGACTGTATTGGTAATTCTCCATTACATCTTTCAAACATCATTATATATATAAAACCCCTCCGTGTACGACGATTCCGGGGACAACCCATCCACGAGAAAAATAAACCTATTGCAACTGCGTCCACGTTAGGCTTAACTATTCCGAGCCGTTCACAAATATTCTAACTGTTCAACTTATGAAGATATACATGTGAAAGATTTATTCATTACTCATTTTCTCTAAAACCTACAAAAACTATTTAATTATAATGTTTAAGTTCTAAATAAAACAACCAGCAATTACGGAAAAAAACAAACCAAACAAAAAATGTATACAAATCAATACTGTTGCCATTCAAGAATGACAAATTCCGTGATTGAATCTTTAGAATGACTCCTTTGTAACATCACGACTCAAGAATGATCAAGGGCGTTCGGGATCAGGAGACAGAATACGTGGAGTGGATCTTACAGCGGAATAGCACTCGGTAAAAACTCCTGAGTTCGCGCGCGAAGCGCCTGTATCTCCCAAACGCGTTCATTGTTTACTCTTTATTATTGACATTGTTTTCGATCTTATAGAGTGTTTTCTTTTAAGTATTAGCTAAAAAATGGGCCAAAATAGGAATTTTTTTTATCCATTTTAGATATTTTTATTATTTTCTTTCAGTATTTTTCGATATATTTTGGCTGTAGTTTCACAATATATTCTTTTATAATTGATTTTTTTGCCTTACTTTATTATTTTACAATTTATGTATTTACGATTTGTTCACTACAATTCCCCCATCCACCAGACAGTTTTGTTATAGTTTTAAATGAAAATTTTTGTTAAGATTTTCTTTTTTTATAGATTTTTTCCCCCCATGTTTAACTGCTGTATTTTTAAAAATTGTTTAAGCCAGTGGCTGATTGACCACAGTTGTATTTTTTATCATCACTTTAAAAATGCAAACACGTCATTTTGACGTCTTCTAGTTTTAAGGAATATTATTCCAGCATTTCTCTAAAATCGTTCTTTCTTTTATGCATTTTGCTTCAGAAACTGTGATTGCGTTTTGTTGTTATTATCATAATACAGCGATCTGGAAAAGCGAGATGAATCTTGAAATAAACCTTACGATATCGACTTTAGGATAGTCGGGTTTAAGGATAGTCAGGGACGTAAGGATAGCAGCACTGTGCTGCAGTTGAACGATTAAGTTTTAAATTGCGTTTTTTTTTCTTTTAAATGTTTTTTGTTTATATTAATGACGTGATTTAATTAACATCTCCAAATATAAGCCCGATACCACATTTTTGTAAAACATTTAGTAAAGTAGTTTTAAATTTCATACTTTCTTTTCATAGTTTTATTTTGATATTCAATGTTGAATTGAGAAGGTTTTCAATGATCAAAAAGTGCAATTTATCCCCGGAACTCTATCCCCCCCCCCCCCGAGGCACAGAAGTCCCATTCGGTGAAAAGTTTCTGAATTTAACACTGTTCTTATTCTGCAAACAAAAATTATTAAGCATCGTTCTGCTCGATTTTAACTATCTTTTAAAGAACTTATAATGTACCATAATTCAGTTTTATTAATTAATTAATTTATTTGTTGTACTGCATAGAAAATTTATCATTTCTTTTAGATAACTATGTAAAATATTTAGAAACAAGTTTTAAACTTCATCTCATCATTATTTCTTTCTTCATATTAAAGAGAATTTCTTAAAATTTTGACCTTCGTATTTCTTAATCAAAAGAGAGTAAAAAGTTTATTTTTCCATATTTTAACTCTTTTTATTAAAAAAAATATATATAAGTGAAAAAACATAATCAAAACCAAAACAGCGGCAGGCAAAAATGGCAAAACAACATAAAGAGAAATTACTTTAGTATCAAATAATGTGGAATTGGCAAAATGCCAGTGGATGAAAATTACTAGAATTGGGCCAAGCATTCTTTATTTTTACGATATTACTTGGGGTTATTAAACCCTAATTTATCACGAGTCTGGGAAACGGGAAGTGCATAAGTAAGCATACTTATGCTGCAGTTCATATTTATTTTCAATCTCCATGATTGTATTCAAAATGTAACAATACCAGTTTAACTTTTAACTCCCCACTCAAATATTTCAGACAACGTTAAAAATAATAAATCATTACCAGAATTAAAATGAATTTTAATATCCAATTAACATAATTAAAGGAATGACATTTTTTTTTAAATTACTTATGCTAGATATTATTTTTACAATTTTTTTCCGGGTTTAAAATATTTATTGAATTTTTCAACAGATAATTTAATTATATAACATATTTTGCCACTTACTATATTTCATTGTTTCAATGCGTGTTCTACAGATTTCAACAAATATGTACCTGGGAAATTTTGTTTAATATCTTGCAAATTTATGGGATCTAAAATATCTTCTTTACGCCAATTTAGGCTTACTGTTTTAAAAAAAATCATAACATTCAATACGGATCTTCATCATACTACACAGAAAAATAATTTTTATCAGCTATTTTGCATTATGTTATATTTTTAAACAGCATTTTGGCAGTAGTATTTAATCAGAATTGTTCTGTCAACTAGTATGTCTTATCTTCATAGAATTTGTCACTTTCCTTCTTTATAAATACATTTAAAAACGCCATTTTTCATTTATGGTTAAAAAAAAAAAAAAAAAAAAAAAAAAAAAAAAAAAAAAAAACTATAAGACAATAATTTTAAGGTGCCCAGGTATAACAGATATACAGTATCCCTTAACATTTGTGAGGGTTAAGTTTCGCAAATGTCAAAACTGCTACTGCAAACTGCTATTTTTATAATATTTTTGCACCAGTTTAAAAAAAAAGAAAAAAACATTTTGTGTCATACCTTTTTATGGCTAATGCTGCCAATGCGTATGTAATATACAAGATATACTGAAATATTATCATAAAACAATCCCAACTGTGGCACCAAATAAAAAACATTCTATGCAAAACACTCAAGGAGAAGAAGATTCACAGATTAGAAAACATTTGAAAAAAATAATTATCATTCCTAATGAAGCTAATCAATCATCCGAAATAACAAAATGCGTAAGAACGGAGATTAAAAAACCCGAAATACGAACAGCAGTTAAATCAGTCAGAAAAACACTCAATAATAATATAGAAATTAAAACCACAGAAACAGATATCCTGAAACAAGCACTAACTTCATCGAAAGATCTTATATCTCAAGAATATTAGAACCAGAAAAGAAAAGACTGAGAATCCTCTTACTAAGAATTCCAGATGATATCACTCAAGATGATTTAAAGAACGAACTGACCCAGAGAAACTACTTCAGAGACACGCCAGCCATTTGAAATATTAAAACATTTTTCGTCGAAACAAAAACATTACAAAAACTGGATACTTGAAGGTAATACAAATATTTGCAGTCAAAAAATTAGTAAAGGCAAATTAATAATATTCACAGAATCAGTAAGAGTAGTCCATCATCTTCGAATTATGCGATGCTCTAACTGTCAAGCTTTAGATGGTCACGTAGCAGCAAACTGTAAATGGATAACAGAATGTGCAAACTTCGCGAAAGAGCATCATACTTCCGAATGCTCAGAATCTACAGTACAATGTATCAATTGCTTACGCGAAGGCTTTGAATGTTGTGATCACAAAGTCTCATTTCAAGATTGTCTATTATACAAACATCTTAAAAATAATCAATTGCAAAATTAGAACACTATTTCAATAGGTAAAATGTCTATCTCTTCAACTAAAAATGAAACTAAAAGAAGCAGACAACTCACAAGTCACATCTTATCAAACAACAGCGATTGTCCCAGTGAATGAGATCTATATGATCATGAATATCATTCACTTAAAACGAGCAATGAAATTCGTAGTGTCAGAATTATAGAAAACTCTTCCGGAAAACACCGAGGAAATTCTAAGAAGACCTCATGTAGGAATTGGAAGGCTCTGTTTTCCCCGTTAAAGATAGAGGCATTAAAAGTGAGTCTTCTAGCTTTTATTCCAAAGAAAAAGCATTGAAAATAGCACAAGCTCATTCGCCCTTAACGATTCGTAAAAAGGATTGCCCACCAATCGGTCACATCAAAATCCAAGTTAATTTAAATCATTGCAAAGCAGCAAATTCAACCCTGAGAGACTATCTTATCAATGAAAACAGTGACATAGCTCTTCTGCAAGACGCATATTGCAACAGAGAGGGCACACTCACGGAAATTCCTATTTCCTGGGCGGTCTTCCCGTCCACGTCAAAGAGTGCACATCTGGTCTTTCAGAACGCTAATCTTATGTATTCACATCTTTACACAGACACACATTGTGCTTTTGTCACAGTTACATCTAAGGAAGGAAAACTCATAAATGGCTCGACTTATGCACCACCAAAATCAGATTTTGAGGAAACACTCGAGGAGTGGCAACACCTCATTACACAGAGGCATTTCTTCATTTGCGTTGGTGATTTCAATGTTACATCTCCATTCTGGGGATATAACTACGAAAACGCCCGTGGAAAATGCCTCGTCAAACATCTTGTTTCTCAAAATCTTGTCATTGCCAACATCGACAACACTATACCTACATTTCAAAAATATAACAGCAAAGGAGACAAAATAGCTGAGGGTTTTCTAGACCACACTCTTATAAACCCCCCAACACTACAGAAAATTCGGCATTGGTAAGTTGTAGATGTCCACAATGACTCAGATCATGACTGGCAAATCTACTGGGATGTCTTAAGTAAAGGAACTCACACCTATTCCCTTATCCCAAAAGTCCCATACAATCTCTTAGCTTTCTCCCCTCCCACATCAGCATTCCTCTCCGGTCATGGTCGATTCAGGACATACCTAAATTATTTTACACGCTCAGATACGGACCTCTGGGAGTGTGGAAACTTTGGGTCTCCAGACCACTACTATTTCTTCTGCACACTCACAGAGGCCTGGCACATTAAGTACCCACATCCCCGCCCAGATACGTGGCTCATAAATATCTTAACACGCCCAAAACTACTCCGTCAATTGGTACAAATGTATCACTGCCTTATGGGCCTGGCCAATCTTACCACTTAACCGTTCTGTATCTGCACTCCTAAGACTGCCCACTGTCGCGTTAGAGCTTTTTTCGAGCTTTTGGCAGTCGTAGCACCCCTTGTCGTGATGGAGCAGGTCTGCGGCGCGCATACCACTGTGGTGATGTTGTACAGATCAAATTTTCTTCTCCAGCCGATTGACTTTTCAATTAATAGACTTTCCTTTAATCAATAGACTTACCTTCAATGAACAGTCAAGTTTCCTCCTTCAGCTCGCCGCTGTCTGTCGCGAAAGAGCTTTATACTCTAGCGGCCTGTATATTATGGTTTTTTTTTTTTTTTTTTTTTTTTTTTGAGGACTAAAAGTTATTGTAATGAATCTCCGCATGCCGGGGAACTTACCGGGTGGGACAAATAGGGTCTACACCGGATCCTAACGATCTGGTGATCTTGTTCCACTTAGGCACAAATAAATGAATAAATAATTTTTTATTGTAATATTTGCCTTATTTAATACTAGTATTTTTGGATTCAACTCAAAAATTTCTGTTTAAAAAAAACAGTGGTAAAAGATTAAAAAATCCCAGAACCACGCTCTTCCCAAGGGGTTAATATTATTGTAGAGAAAAATTCTATAATCTTCTATAATTATCTTCATATATTTAAGTGTATTCCAAAATAAATGCCAGATATTTCCATAGCAACAAAGTCAAATTGATAATATTCAACTAGACATTGAACTTGAAACAATTTTAATTAATTTAAATTTGACTTTCGTTTTAAATCAAAAGATTTGATGGTTAAATTTCAATATAAATAGTCATAAGTATCAATATAACGAAATTATACTTAAAAGAAACTAAACCTGATAAGATATTTAATTTATCTAAACACGTTGAACATGAAACTTTTTTCTTTAAAATGCATTTGACATAAAAAAAAAAAAAATAAAAAAAAATAATTGAAACTGCTTTTCATCGCCAGCCAATGAAAAATCGCCAAATAACGAAACTTTCATTATTTTTTTGCGGACAGGGTACGGAGGTTCCGCCGAATTTTTATCATAAATGTATATATCATTATGCGAAGAACATAATGTAATTTTTTCAGATTTTTCAGAGTGTGTCCCTATGGAGATCTTCCTTGTAAGATGCACACCTCAATAACGCAGTGACCAAGAATTACTCCGGTTGACTCTACTTAAAATGTATGCAAAATTGTTTTAAGGCAACAGGTTTAAAACTTTTCAAAGTGCAAAGTTACTTGGTTCATTTATACACGCTGCAATTGTGAAGAATTCAATATACTTTTGAATCAAATTGATATTCACAGTAAATTTACAGTACGTTTTTTATATAAATAACATTATAACATTTTACAAACTTACTCCCGATCTAATTGCAGATATATAGAATATACCCTGTACTGCTTTGATATAAATAACATTATAATCTTTTACGAAATTTCTCCTGACCTAATTGCAAATACATAGAAAATATGCAGAACGGAAAATCTCCGAAACATAAAAAAATAATTTTCTACTTTATTAAGAAAAGTAAGAATAAATTGTACAGGTCATACAAAACTTGAGTAAAGAGGGTTAAATATTATGCAAAGCAGCAAACCACCGTATCTTCTTCCTTATCAATCATAATTCTGATGGATATCAGAATCATTGCATCGCGTCTTGTCGTATCATGATATGATAGGATAAATTCTGAAGTATAAACTATGCAGATTAAATTAAATATGATGTATCTGATGTATTATGTTTTATCATTTCTTTTTGAAGAAATTGTGCTTTTTAATCTAAATATGCAGCTATCTAAAAGGAGCTACAAGGTTGTCACTAGTAACTATATTTTTATTATTTATTATATTACTCTTTGTAGAAGAAAAAAAGAAGACCTTTAATAATAAAAAAAATTTGTCGTGATGATTTTGGCTTGATTCAATCAAATTAACTATAATAAAACATAATTTCTGCACTGCAAAAAATAATTATTATATTTAAAAATACTGGACACTCAGCCATACTACCATTTATTTACAGTTTATTACTATTATTTACAGCATACCAAGCACTTACTATTGATTTAAAGCTTAACTAAAGCATAATACCGTTTATTTACGGTTTACTGCGATTAATTTTACAGAATAATACTGGCAGCTGGAGAACCAGTATTATATCATAAAACTAAGAATTTTTTTTGCAATGTACTGCTTACAACCCAAAAATCGCAAAAAAGAAAAAAAAACTGAATCTACTTTTAAGTAAAACATTATATTATTTGGAATTTCAATCTGCTATAATTTATAATTCATTATTTTAAACCTTTGTACTATTTTCCTGAGAGATGGGGAAAGGGTTCGTTTTCATTCGAATAGTTAATGAAAAAAGCAAACAAGGAAATAATTTATTTTATAAATTTCGAAGACAGATTAGAAACTTCTGGATGCGTTGATGTAAAAAAGAAGTTTTAACGCCATTTGTGACAGTTTTATTTAGAAAAAATAAACAGTTATTTCCGTTAATCGCTTCTCTAGTCAAACTCTACAAATTGTCTAAAGAGCCAGCTATGTATACAAGAAAAAATTTTATTTAGCCATAATTGTTATCGATTTATATCAATTATACTAATGAGTTAATCTGTACTATTTTCAGCTAAATGTTCAAGTTTAAGCAACGTATTTATTAAAAACCACGTGTTTTTCTAAACATATTTGCAAACAAATACAATGAGCACACGTTCATTCAATATTATTAAGATATGCTAAGGATGCACTAGTAGAAAGTCAGACGTGGCTGAGAATCATAAAAATGCTCGATTAAGCAACAACCCACAATAGCTGGTTATTATAACTATGTTAATGTAACTTTAAGTAATCATTCTACTGACTGAATCTCAAATTTTGTACCAAAACAACTTCAACATCATTCTTAAAATTATTTATCTCTGAAAAAAAAATCTATTAGCCAACATCAGACCTAAGCCTAAAGAGAAAAAAATCATCTAATTTGAAAAATAATTAATTCTTTCCGCTCCAGCTAGTATATCCCTGGAAAATAAATTTCCGAAGCGCGAGAGCGAGGAAGTAAAACTGCCAAATGCAGTCGATTACAATCCTTATTGACTTCTGTCAGAAACATATGGAATCTGGTGTGTTAGAAAATTATTGACAGTCACAGGTTTTGATAGATGGAATTTGAGAATAAACGATGAATCTGGATTTGCGGTACATTTGCTACGCTAATACATGTTTCCTGCAACTAGAGGAATGTGTATTTAATTTCGGGAAGACTAATTTAAACCTTTAAAAGCGGTAAATTTTCTAATGTGTTTTAAAGTTTTTAGTCGTTTTCAAGAATTCATTTTAACAGTAAGACAGAATTGGTTTTAATTATTTCTTTTATCGCTATGGCAATCGCTTTTTATCACCATTAAAATTTAATAATAAATTATGTTTCGTATTAATATTATTAGTACTATTTATTTAGATGCATATAAAACTTTTATTCTTTTCATTTAACATGTGGAAAACGCTTGTTTTTCTCCCTTAATATATGCTAGGAAATAAAATATTCTCTAAAAATATTTTATCACACTTTTAGCTTTAATTGTTATTTGTTTAAATATATTTTATTTATGAATAAATTTTTATAACTTTGAGTTAAATGTTCAAGTTAACTATCTACAAAAATTCACGTACTTTTCAAAACATGTATATGAACAAAAATAATAAAGAGACATTCTTTCGTAATTGAGATATGCTAAGGACGCAGTTGTAGCAAATTCGACGTTGCTGAGAATCATAAATATTGCTCGATTAAGCAAAAACCAGCATTTGCTGATTATTACAAATGTGTAAATAGAATTTTAAATAAGCATTGTACAGATTGATTTTCCGAGGTGCGAGAACGAGAAGGTAGAACTGCCAAATGCAGTCGATTACAATCCTTATTGACGTTTGTCAGAACCATATGGAATCTGGTGTGTTAAACAATAATTAACAGTCACAGGTTTTGATCGATGGAATTTGAGAATAAACGATTAATCTAGGTTTCCGGTACATTTGCTACGTTAATACATGATTGCTGATAATAAATAAACGTATATATATATTTCTTTTGGAAACAGTAATTTAAATTGTTCTCAGCGGTAAACCGTTGATAGCGGTAAATTTTCTAATGTGTTTTAAAGTTATTAGCCGCTTTGAAGAATTCAGTTTTGTACTGAAACAGAATTGGTTTTAACTATTTGTTTTATCATTATGGCTATCGCATTTTTAGCACCACTGAAATTTAATAATAAATTATGTTTCGTATTAATATTATTAGTACTATTTATTTAGATTAATATAAAACTTTTACTCTTTTCATTTAACATGTGGAAACAACTTGTTTTCTGTTTTAATGCATGCAAGGAAATATATTTCTTAAACATATTATAACACACTTTTAGCTTTAATTGCTTAGATATATTTCCTTTAAGGGGACGGTGGACGTTAAAATTTTTCTTTTTTTTTTTTTTTTCATCATAACAATATGAAATTTTGTGCATGCATACATTTCCCCAAAAATATATAGAACACCTTCAAAAAAATTTCCAATCTTATTAAACTTTTTAATATTTTTAATTTTAAAACGAAGTTTTAAAATGCTCCTCGTGTTTTAATTTTTTAGATATTTTCTTGCTTTTGCATTTTTATCATTGAAAACTCTATTATAAACAAATTTGTGTATGATTTTTAAATATTTTGGATAATTAATATTTTACAGATTTTTTTTTCTAAATTTCATATTGATTTTCATCAAAATTTTGCCTTTTAATAAGTAAAAAATCAAATTTGACTATCTTAATGAAGACGAATTTTAAAAAGCTTACACAATTTTTTTCTAAACAGTGTCATGAAACTTCCTTATTAATTTCATAAATATTGCTCAAAAATTACGACGCAAGAAGCATTTCAAAAATCTAAAAACGCTGAAAAATTAGTTTTGAAAAACAAAAAACAGATTTAAAGTATATAAAAACACTTACTTTTATTATTTTCATTTTGAAACCTTCATAAATTATATTTCTATAATAAAAAACTGTTTTGGCATTATTATACCACAGAAATAGACATTTTTGCGAAGATTTTGTTGTGGACGACTTTACTCAAATAAAAGGTCCACTGTCCCCTTAAAAGTTTATTCATGCTATTTACTACTAAAAGCTCCAGTTTAAATTAAATATTTATAAAAATGTTTGAGGTTATGTTTTGTAAACTTATTTGAGAACAAGAAAAATAAACAAACATTCTTTCACTATTAAGATATGCTAAGGACGCATTTGTAGATTTTAGACGTTGATGAGAATCATAGAAGCAACAACAGACAATCATTTAACATGTGGAAAACACTTGATTTTCTCCCTGAATATGTGCAAAGAAATAAATTATTCTCTAAAAATATTTTATTATACACTTTTAGCTTTAACTGCCTTTTATTTAGATATATTATATTTATGAGTTAATTCGTAATATTTCCAGTTAAAAGTTCCTTAATAATTTAACTATTTATAAAAAATCACAGGATTTTCTAAACAAATCTAAGAACAAAAAGAATGAACAAACATTATTTTACACTTAAAATACACTAAATACGGTCTTGTAGCAGGTTAGACGTGGCAGAGAATCCTATAAACAGGTTCGATTAAGCAACAACCGGCAATCGCTGGTTATTACAGCTATGTAAATACAATTTCAAATCATCACTGCACAGACTGAACCGCAAATTTTGTACCAAAACAACTTCAACATCATTCTTAAAATTATTTCTCTCTGAAAAAAATCTATTATCCAACATCAGAACTAAGCCTAAAGAGAAAAAAATCATCTAATTTGAAAAATAATTAATTCTTTCCGCTCCAGCTAGTATCTCCCTGGAAAATAAATTTCCGAAGCACGAGAGCGAGGAAGTAAAACTTCCAAATGCAGTCGATTACAAACCTTATTGACTTCTGTCAGAAACATATGGAATCTGGTGTGTTAGAAAATTATTGACAGTCACAGGTTTTGATAGATGGAATTTGAGAATAAACGATGAATCTGGATTTGCGGGAATTTCGGGAAGACTAATTTAAACCTTTGATAGCGGTAAATTTTCTAATGTGTTTTAAAGTTTTAATCGTTTTCAAGAATTCATTTTAACAGTAAGACAGAATTGGTTTTAATTATTTCTTTTATCGCTATGGCAATCGCTTTTTATCACCACTAAAATTTAACAATAAATTATGTTTCGTATTAATATTATTAGTACTATTTATTTAGATGTATATAAAACTTTTATTCTTTTCATTTAACATGTGGAAACGCTTGTTTTTCTCCCTTAATATATGCTAGGAAATAAAATATTCTCTAAAAATATTTTATCACACTTTTAGCTTTAATTGTTATTTGTTTAAATATATTTTATTTATGAATAAATTTTTATAACTTTCAGTTAAATGTTCAAGTTAACTATCTGCAAAAATTCACGTACTTTTCAAAACATGTATATGAACAAAAATAATAAAGAGACATTCTTTCGTAATTGAGATATGCTAAGGACTCAGTTGTAGCAAATTCGACGTTGCTGAGAATCATAAATATTGCTCGATTAAGCAAGAACCAGCATTTGCTGATTATTACAAATGTGTAAATAGAATTTTAAATAATCATTGTACAGATTGAATTCCAAATTTTGCACCAAAGCAATTTCATCATCATTATAAAAATTATCTGTTAATAAACAAAAAACAATTAGCCAATATTAGAACTAAGCCTGTTGAGAAAACAATCATGTAATTCGAAAAATAATTAACTCCTTCCGCTCCGGCTAGTTTCTCTCTGGAAAATGATTTTCCGAGGTGCGAGAACGAGAAGGTAGAACTGCCAAAATCAGTCGATTACAATCCTTATTGACGTTTGTCAGAACCATATGGAATCAGGTGTGTTAAACAATATTTAACAGTCACAGGTTTTGATCGATGGAATTTGAGAATAAATGATTAATCTAGGTTTTCGATACGTTTGCTACGTTTATACATGATTGCTGATAATAAATAAACGTATATGTATATTTCTTTTGGAAACAGTAATTTAAATTATTGTCAGCGGTTAATTTTGAAATGTGTTTTAAATTTATTAGCCGCTTTCAAGAATTCAGTTTTGTACTGACAAGGGGACCACCAAACATGGTGATCACAGATTTTGATGATTTCAAAGTATGTTGTAGGGATCATACCACTAATTATTCAGCTGAAAGGGTTTTTTCAAATGGGCTTTAGTTTTTAAGAAATCGGGGGTCAAAGTTTAGTGCTCATTTCAAATATCCGTTAGTATTACAATCTGATTGTGGCTCGGTGGCGCTGCGGTAACGTGCAAAACTTCGGACTCTGCGGGTTCAACTCCAAGTTAGAGCTTCCCCCCCTCTTCCTTTATATACCTTTTACACGTTGCATATTTTAAGCAGAGTTGGGAATTCTACAAGCTTTGAACTTTTTTATATTTTCTTAGTAAATTAAATTTATATTTTCGAATTTATTTCGTGAAAATTTATTTTTTGTGCAATTTTTAAACTAATATTTTTATTGACAAAACTGCAAAATTAATTTATGACTAGAATTCTTTTTTATTAATTATTATGTAATTTCTTTTTTTTTATTTAAGCACAATTCTGAAATAATAATTTTTTTTTCCTATCGCCTTTTTTGTGGAATTTTTTTAATGAAAATTTATCCTTTTTTGTATAAATTATGTAGAATAATTTTCAGGTGCAATTTCTCAAACATTTATGCGATTAGTTAATTCAAATAATGCATATCTTTGAAAATGTAATAAAATATTAATGCAGTAGTGCTAAAATATTATCCAAATTTTTACTGATCTTTAAATACATTCATCTCTAAAGTTCAACCGAAAGAGTATTTGGGTCATTTTCAAAAAACTTGTACATTTGGGAAATTTTTCACAAAAAAAAAATTTTTTTTAGATGCAACTTATAAAAATATTAGATGATACTAAAACATTTCTTGTATATAAAACTGAAGACAGCAGTTCACTTTTTGATTTGGAACGTCAAATAAAAAATAAAATATGAACTTGTAACAGTAAAATGTTCCCCTCTGTTACCAACAGTCAAAACTTTTTATTTAAAAAAATAAAACACCTAAAACAGTAAATATCACATTTCCTTTAATTACATGATTGCTACTTTCAGAAAATTCTAACTGTTGTTTTGTTATGATTATTTTTATTTTTGTAAAATACAAAGGATTTTCTCTCTGTTACTTTTTTGGAAAAATCATAAGTTTTAATTAAATGTGCATTCACATTTTTTCAGTTAAATTATAAAAAAATATTACATAAATTAAATATTAGTTAAAGTTACACAATTAATTATTCAAAATTATGATTGACAATTTTTTTAGTGAAATAAACCAACTTAAATTGACGGTAACAGAGTGGGGAAAAAAGTAACCGAAGGGATCGCTGATTGATAGTGGAGTGATATTTGATGTGGTATATTTTTTTTTATAAATTTATATCATGTATTGTATACGATCTTAATGTTTCAAACATATCCAGCAAGAATTTAAGATTTTTACAAAAATTACTATTGGAAAATAGTGGTATTTGATGGGGCATTCTCTTTTGTAAATTTATATCATGTGCTATGTCAAACGCACTGCTTAGTTTTTAAAAAAAAATCTCATCATATATTAGTCGAGGTACTGGTGGTTTAAAGCAAGAATTTGAGATTTTTGCAAAAAATACTATTAAAAAATAGTGGGATTAGACTTTTTATTATGTGTTATAAGCTATCATGAAGTTTCAATGTTTCCAACAGATCATGGCAGAATTTAAGATATTTGCAAAAAAACTACTTTTCGAAAATACTGGTATTTCACATGGCATTATTTTTATAATTTTTTATCATATGTTATAATCTGTGTTTCAATTTATAACAGCTCGCCTTAGATTTTCACATTTTAACAAATTCGCGTGCCAACTGGATGACGCTTTAACCCAAGAAACAACGATTTTTATAAAAATTACTATTTGAAAATAGTAGTATTTGACGCGGTGTATCTTTTTTAAAAATTCTTTTCTACTTAAATAATTATCTTTTCTTCTTTAATACATTTTATCATGTGTTATAAGATATCCTAAAATTTGAAACAGACCAAGCAAGAATTAAAGGCTTTTGCAAAAATTAATATTCGAAAATAATGGTATTTCACGCTGCATTATTTTTTCATAAATAAGTAGTATTGATTCATAAATATAAATGACTACAATTAAAGAAGCATTTTGTTTGCGAAAATTAAAGCCTAATGTTTATGGCAACTAGCTCACAACAAAAACTACTATTTTATATTTAAAAAAAAAAAAAAATGCATATTTTTAATTCTGTTCTAAGAACACGAAACGAGAATGTGCAGCCTTCAAGAACAATGTTTAAATAAACTTGTTTTTTTAGTAGTTTCTTACTCTGTTACGCTTTGTTCCACTCTGTTACTATAAGCTTGGTAACAGAGGGGAATGGTAACAGAGGGGAAAAAAACTACAAATAATTTTATCAGCACAAAGTGAATTAAAAATAAGAAAAACTAAGCCTATTTATTTAAGAAGCACCATTTGATCTTATGGTTAAAATTTTATAAAAGTATTAAAAAAATAAATTTCACATACATAAGCTGGTAACAGAGGGGAAACTGAATAAAACATCCTTATCTTGTAAATGCTTTAGTTCAACACCACGGCGAAAATAACTTAATAATTTAAAAAATGGTGGCCTCATCTAAAAATAGACTGTTCAAAGAACTGCAGAACCTTGTGTTGAATACTTAGTAGTAATAATTTATTACAATAAATATGGTAACAGAGTGGAAGTAACAGAGGGGAAAAAATCTGGGGACAACAATAAATTGTTCCATTTTTATAAAAGAATAAGTTTTTAAAAATATATTATATGGTCTATGCTACAGATAAGACATACAACAATTGTCACAACTGAAAAAATTAACACTTTTGACAATTGATTTATAATTTTACAGCAGTTGAAAAAGTAAAAAGGGAAGAGGGGACATAGCATTTTAGCTATAGCTGACACATTGTAACCATTACTACACTAATATTATTTTTAATTTCTGATAATATTTAGCTTACATTTACTCTAAACAGTCAGACAAGTAATGTAAATGCTTAAATTTTATTTTTAAAACTTTATTTTAGTTATTAAAAATTCTTAAAGTTGGGGGACATAGAATGTACAAGTTTTTTGAAAATGACCCATTTATCGTTTGCACAAATAAGAAATGACAGATTACATCAAAAAATTATATATACATTTTTATTTTAACAAATTAAAACACTATTCATAAAAAAATAAACTATAGATCGGAAAAGTCGTCTGCTAATGATTTCAAGGAGGTCAAATTTACGATACATAAAAAAATATATATGTATTTATTTTATTCGTCTGCTTTTATTTTCTCGGTAAAATCACGCAAAAATAGAAATTATTTTTACTAATGTCATTTAGCTTCTTTTTCAGACAAATAAAAGATTTGCAATATTGGTATGTATATGTCGGATTAAATGCTAAAAATACTGTAATGAAAGGAACAAGCACAGAAAATTCTCGTTTGGAAAAGAAACAAAAAGGCGAAATTAAGAATGCATTAAAATATTGCGAGACGTTGTTACAAAATGATAATCTGCTAACAAATTCACCACCGGATGATATTTCCTGTGCTTCTATTGCTATGGCTGAAGAATTTCATAATTTAATATTAAAAATATTAGATGATCGAGAAATTATTGAGGCAGATGAATTTATATTGAATGAAAAATATGAATTAAAGGAATTTACAAAGGTATTCATTTTTTTACTTAGCAATATATATATATAGATGTATTTATACAATATATTTCATTCCGAAAAAATCGGAAGGTAAAAATTGAAAAAAAAATTATCCCCATAAGAAAATATTAATAAGTTCAAAGCTTGTGAAATTCCCAATTCTGCTTAAAATATGCAACGTGTAAAAAGTATATAAAGGAAGGGGGGAAAAAAAGCTCTAACTTGGAGTTGAACCCGCCAAGTCCGAGTCTGGAGTTTTGCACGTTACCACAGCGCCACCGAGCCACAGATCGCAATACTAACGGCTATTTGAAATTAGCGCTAAACTTTGACCCCCCCTCCAATTTCTTAAAAACTAAAGCCCATTTGAAAAAAACCCTTTCAGCTGAATAATTAGTTGTATGACCCCTAGAACATGCTTTGAAATCATCAAAATCTGTGAGCACTATGTTTGGTGGTCCCCTTGTGAGACAGGATTGGTTTTAACTATTTCTTTTATCATTACGGCTATCGCATTTTTAGCACCACTGGAATTTAATAATAAATTATGTTTCGTATTATTATTATTAGTACTACTTATTTAGATTAATATAAAACTTTTTCTGTTTTCATTTAACATGTGGAAAAAACTTTTCTCCTTTAATGCATGCAAGTAAAAAAAATTTTCTTTTTTTTAAATTTATAAAACACCTTTAGCTTTAATTGTTATTTGTTTAGATATATTTAATTTAAAAGGTTATTCATGCTATTTTCTACTAAAAACTCCAGTTTAAATTAAATATTTATAAAGATGTTTGAGGTTATGTTTTGTAAACATATTTGAGCACAAGAAAAATAAACATTCTTTCACTATTAAGATATGCTATGGACGCGTTTGTAGATTTTAGACGTTGATGAGAATCATAGAAGAAGTTCAATTAAGCAACAATCGACTATCGCTTGTTATTACAACTATGTAAATACAATTTAAAATAATCACTCTACAAACTTAAATCTTCACTTAAGTTTGTGCAGTGGCATTTTAATCACTTAAATTTTGTATCAAAACAATTTCAATATCAATCATCAAAATTATTTCTTTCTAAATAAAAATCAATTACCAAACATTAAAACTATGTCTAATGAGAAAACAATCAGGTAATTCGAAAAATAATGGACTCCTTCTGCTCCAGCTAGTTTCTCTCTGGCAAGTAGATTTCTAAAGCACGAGAAGGAGAAGGTAGAACTGCCAAATGAAGTCCATAACAATCATTATCGACTTCTGTCAGAACCGTATGGAACCATGTGTGTTAAGAATGATTGACAGTTACAGGTGTTAATAGATGATATTTGAAAATAAAAGATAAATCTGGCTTTGCAATCTGGATAAAAGACGAATCTGGGATTGCAATTCTCATTTGCTACGTTAACGCATGATTGCTACTATTAAACGAATGTTTATTTAATTTTAACTTATATATATATATAGGAATAATTTTAACTGTGGACAGTGGTAATTTTTGTAATGCGTTTTCAATTTATTATCGGTTTTGAAGAATTTGGTTTTACAGTGAGACAGAAATGATTTTAATTATTCTTTTATCTTTACGGCTGGTCGCTTTTTTAGAACCACAAAAATTTAATAATAAATTATATTTCATATAAATATTATTAGTACTATTTATTTAGATTAATGTAAAACATTTATTCATTGCATTTAACATGTGGAAAACACTTGATTTTATCCCCTATTATGTGCAAAGAAATAAATTATTCTCTAAAAATATTTTATTATACACTTTTAGCTTTAACTAACATTTATTTAGATATATTTTATTTCTGAGTTAATTCGCACTATTTTCATCTAAAAGTTCCTGAATAATTTAACTATTTATTAAAAAATTACATGCTTTTATAAACATATCTAAAAACAAAAAGAATGAACAAACTTTCTTTTACTCTTAAAATACGCTAAATACGCACTTGTATCAGGTTAGATGTGGCAGAGAATCATATAAATAGGTTCGATTATGAACAAACGGCAATCGCTGGTTATTACAACTATGTAAATACAATTTCAAATCATCACTGTACAGACTGAATCGCATATTTTGTAGCAAAACAAATTCAACACCATTCTTAAAATTATTTCTCTCTGAATAAAAATCAATTAGCCAACATCAGAACTAAGCCTGAAAAGAAAACAATAGTGTAATTCAAAAAATAATTAACTCCTTCCGCTCTAGCTAGTTTCTCTCTGGCAAATAAATTCCGAAGCGTGAGAGCGAGAAGGTAGAACTACCAAATGCAGTCGATTACAATCCTTATTGACGTCAGTCAGAACTATGTGGAATATGGTGTATTAGAGAATAATTGACAGTAACAGGTTTTGATAGATGGAATTTGAGAATAAACGATGAATCCTGGTTTGAGGCACATTTGATGCGCTTACACACGATTGTTGCCACTAAGCGAGTGTTTATTTTTTTCGGGAAGAGTAATTTAAACTGTTGACAGTAATTTTTGTAATGAGTTTTAAAATTATTACCTGTTGTTAAGAGTTTTGTTTTACTGTGAGACAGAATTGATTTTAATTATTCCTTTTATCTTTACGGCTATCGCTTTTTTAGCACCACTAAAATGTAATAATAAAGTATGTTTCATATTAATATTATTAGTGCTATTTATTTAGATTAATATAACAACTTTATTCTTTTTATTTAACATGTGGCAAACATCTGTTTTTCTCCTTCTCGTATGCAAAGAAATACATTATTCTCTAAAAGCATTTTATTACACATTTAGTACTTTAATTGTTATCTATTTAAATGTATTTCATTTATAAGTTTATTCGTGCTACTTTCTGTTAAAAGCTCCATTTTAAATTAAGTATTTATAAAAATACTTAAGGTTGTGTTTTCTAAATATATTTGAGAACAAAAACAATGAACATATATTTATCCCTTTTGAGATATGCAATAGACGTACCTGTTGTAGTTTAGATGTGGCTGAGAATCCTAGAAAATGCTCGATTAAGCAACAACTCACAATCGCTGGTTATTACAACTATGTAAATGTAATTTTAAATAATCATTGTGCAGATTGAATCTCAAATTTTGCACCAAAACAACTTCATCATCATTCTTAAAATTATCTGTTTCTAAACAAAAAATAATTAGTCAACAATAGAACTAAGCGTAATGAAATAACAGTCATGTAAGTCGAAAAATAATTAACTGCTCCCACTTCAGCTAGTTTCTCTCTGGCAAATAAATTTCCGAAGCGCGAGAACGAGAAGGTAGAACTGCCAAATGCGGTTGATTACAATCCTTATTGACTTCTGTCAGAACTATATGGAATCTGATGTATTAGAGAATAGTTGACAGTCACAGGTTTTGATCGATGGAATTTCAGAATAAACGGTGAATCTGGGTTTCCGGTATATTTGTACGCTAATACATGATTGCTGCAACTAAGTGAATGTATATTTTTTTTTGGAAAGGGTAATTTAAACTGTTGTCAGTGGTAAATTTCGTAATGCGTTTTAAAGTTATTAGCCATTATGAAGAATTCAGTTTTAGAGAGAGTCGGACTTGATTTTAATTCTTCCTTTTTTCATTAAGGCTACCGTTTTTTTAGCACCACTATAATTAAATAATAATTTATATTTCGTATTAATATTATTAGTACTATATCTTTTGATTAATATAAAACTTTTATTTTTTTCATGCAACATGTTTTTTTTACGTTTACTACTTTAATTACTATTTGTTTATCTATATTTTATTTACAAGTTAACTTGTACTATTTTAAGCAAAAATCTCCAGTTTAAGTTAAGTATTTAAAAAAAAGTTACGTGCTTTACTAAACATATCTGAGATTAAAAACAATGAACAAACATTCTTATACCATTAAGATATGCTAAGGATGCAGTTGTAGCAGGCTAGACGTGACTCAAAATCATTAATAGTCCTTATTTTGAAATTCAAACAAAAAAGTGATGTTTGATAGTTTTTTTTAATTGCCTTGATATTTTTTTATGTTGAAGTAAATCATATTTAATCTGCAATTTGAAGCCTTGAAAAATTTTTCTCTTCCCTATAGAAAATATCAAAGTCCCCGTTTGTGAATGCCATTTTTATAAAAAATGAAGCACCAATATTTTTGGAGTGGTATATCTGTGGCAAGCAACAACATCCCAAAATTCTTTTGGCATGGCATAAACTTATAGTATAACACTACCTGCTTATGAAAGTTTATTTGTTTCCATGAGGCATTGTTATTTTACATTGTTATGTAGCCACAAAGTATAGTCAAAATGACGTTTTCGTCCATTTTCAGCTCTTAATATCTTATTTAAGCTATAATACCCTAAAGTTTTTCTTATAGAGTATGAAAGTGCAGTACTGGGACAAACAAAATATTGTAGTACTGCAGAAAAATATTGTAGCTGTTAATAGCCATAACCTGTTAAGTATTCAAAATTTCCTAAATCTGCAATATTTAAAGTAGTTTATTTCAAAAAAGCGCCACAGTTGAATGGAAAAAAATATGTCACGCAATAGTTGAACATATGTACAAAAAAACATGTAAAAGAAAAAGACGTGGGGCCTCGTGATATTTTTTAGTAAAAAAATGACAAAATTTAGAAGAAAAGCAATGTCTATCATCACATTTTTTCTTTAAGAGAAAATGAAACATCTCGTTTCTCTTTCGGAAGAGACGACAAAAAAGGATATTTCATTTACTCATAGGGAAAAATCATCGAAAAATGAAAGAGAATTTGAATGTTTCATTTTTTCTTATGGGAAGAATCTGATCATAGACATTGATTTTCTTGTAATTTTTGTCATTTTTTTGTCTAAAATTATCACGAGACCCCACTTCTTTTTTTTCCATGTTTTGGTACACATGTTAAAATATTGCGTGACATTTTTTTTTCATTCAACTGTGGCGCTTTTTTTAAATAAACTACTTTAAATGTTGCAGATTTTGGAAATTTTGAATATTTAAGAGGTTATAGCTATTAATAGAAACAATATCTCCGTGCAGTAATGTATTACTTAGCTTGTCCTAGTAATGCACTTTTATATTCTATAAGAAAAACTTTGGAGTATTATAGCTTAAATAAGATATTAAGAGCGGAAATTGGACAAAAACGTCATTTTGACTGTATTTTTTGTCGCAACATAACAATGTAAAATAACAATGACCCATGGAAACAAATAAATTTTAATATGCAGGAAGTTTTATATTATAATTTTATGCCAAAAGAATTTTGGGATGTTATTGCTTGCCAGAGATATACCACTCCAAACCTATTAGAATTTCATTTTTCATAAAAATAGCATACACAGCCTCGAATTTTGATCATTCTATAGCAAAGAGGAAATTTTTTCAGAGCTTCAAAATTGTACACGATTCATTATATAAGATCTACTTCAACATATAAAAAAATGAAGTAAATAAAAAAGTACAACAATCGCACTTTGTCGGATTTTCAAAATAAGGGCTCTTAAAAAATATTCGATTTATCAACAACCGAGAATTGGTGGTAATTAAAACTATTTAAATATATTTTTAACAATCATTGTACAGACTGAATTTCAAGTTTTGTACCGAAACTAGTTTAACTTCATTCTTAAAATTATTTCTTTCTAAATAAAAATGAATTATATAACATTAGAAGTAAGCCTAATGAGAAAACAATCATGTCATTCGAAAAATAATTAACTCCTTCCGCTCCAGCTAGTTTCTCTCTGGCAAATGAATTCCCGAGGCGCGAGAGCGAGAAAGTAAAACTGCGAAATGAAGTCGATTACAATCCTCATTGACTTCTGTCATAACCATATGGAATCTGGCGTGTTAGAGAATAATTGACAGTCACAAGTTTCGATAGATGGAATTATAGAATAAACGATAAATCTGGATTTTTGGTATATTCGATGCGCTAACACATGATTGCTGTTACTAAATGGATGTATATTGTCTTTTTAAAAGAGAAATTGAGTCTGTTGTACAATCAGCGGTAAATTGAGTAATGCGTTTTAAATTTATTAGCCGTTTTGAAGAATTCATTTTAACAATGACACAGTATTGATCTTATTATTATTATTATTATTATTATTATTATTATTATTATTATTATTTTTGTAATTACGGCTTTCCTTTTTTTAGCATAAATAAATTTAATAATAAATTAAGTTTCATATTAATATCATTAGTACTATTTATTAAGATTAATATAAAATTTTTATTCTTTGCTTTTAACATGAGGAAAACACGTGTTTTTCTTCCTTTATGCATGCAAGGAAATAAATTATTCTCTAAAAATATTTTACTATACACGTTTAGCTTTAACTTTCATTTGTTTAGATATATTTTATTTATGAGTTTATTCGCACTATTTTCAGCTGAAAGTTCAAGTATAAATTAAATATTTATAAAAATTCACTTGCTTTTGTAAACCTATTTTAGAACAAAAACAATGAACAAACATTATTTTACTATTAAAAAAAGTCAAGTACGCACTTGTAACAGGTTAGGCGTGGCTGAGGATCATAAAAAGATTTTCGATTAAGCAACGACCTATAATCGCTGGTTATTACAGCTAGGTAAATATAATTTCAAATCATCATTGTTCAGACTGAATCACAAATTTTGTACCAAAACAACTTCAGCATCATCCTTAAAATTATTCCTCTCTCATTAAAAATCATTTAGCCAACATTGGAACTAAGCCTAATGAGAAAACAATCATTTAATTCAAAATATAATTAACTCCTGCTGCTCCAGCTAGTTTCTCTCTGGCAAATAAATTTTCGACGCTCGAGAGCGAGAAGGTTAGAACTGACAAATACAGTCGATTACAATCCTTATTGACGTTAATCAGAACCATATGGAATCTGGTGGGTTAGAGAATAATTGACAGTCACAGATTTGGTTAGATGGAATTTGAGAATAAACAATGAATCTAGGTTTGAGGTACATTTGATACGCTTACACACGATTGCTCCCACTAAACGAATATTTATTTTCTATCGGGAAGAATAATTTAAATTCATGACCGCGGTAATTTTTGTAATTCATTTTAAACTTTTTATCTGTTTAGAAGAATTCGGTTTTATAGTGAGACAGAATTGATTTTAATTATTCCTTTTATTTTTACGGCTGTCGCTTTTTTAGTACCACACAAATTTAATAATATATTGCGTTTCATATTAATATTATTAGTACTGTTTATTAAGATGAATACAATACTTTTAATCCTTGCATTTACTATGTTGAAGACAATTTGTTTCTTCTATTATGCAAAGAAATAACTTATTCTCTAAAACTATTTTATTATACACTTTTAGCTTTAACTGTCATTTGTTCGGATATATTTTGTTAAAGAGTTAATTCGTACTACTTTCAGTTAAAAGTTCTTGTATAGGTTAAGTATTTATAAAAATTCATGTTTTTCTAAACATATTTAAAAAGAAAAACAAAGAATAAACATTATTTTACTATTAAAATACACTAAGTACGCACTTGTACAGGTTAGACGTGGCAGAGAATCATAAAAAGATGCTTTATTAAGCAACAGCCGACAATCGCTGGTTATTACAACTATGTAAATATAATTCCAAATCATCACTGTACAGTCTGAATCGAAAATTTTGTACCAAAACAACTTCAACTACATTCTTAAGATTATTTCATTCTAAACAAGTAAGAAAAATCACGCCTTAAGCATAGATTATGAAGCACTTTCCAACGCTTCATGAAATCTTTAAAAAAAAACTTCGTTATTTAGGTAAGTAAGGATATAAATCGAAATATAGCCAAATATGTATTCCAGTATTTTGAACAGCCCTGTATTTGATCTGAAAGCTAATATACATACGATATAATGAGAAAATTTAGTTTAGCAAAAAAAAAAAAAAAAAAAAAAAAAAAAAAAAAAAAAAAAAAAAAAAAAATGCCTAGTAGCTTGACATTTTTCTTTCAGCAATTTATACTAATAGATGGAAACATACTTGAATACTTTGTTCAGCCCTGTAGTTTGCCTGATACCTTTATTTTACATCAGTGTTAAGCTAAAATTTATTTTAAAACACTCCTAAAACAACTGACAGTTCTTTGCGTGGCCCTGTATATCATTTTATCTATATTCTGCAAAAATTTCTTAGTAAATTTAATGCAGTTCAGCTTAAAAACGCATAATTTATTTAAGGACCAGCTTTAAGTAATTTACGCTCATATAGTCATAAGCAGTAACGTTGGCGAACTCTTTTGGGTAGCCCTGTATATCAACTATAGCATTTATACACATCATATAATGTTCATAGATTTAATGAAACTTAACTGCACATATCATGCTTAAAATGTATTTTATCCATCTTTGGATACATATACAGTACTTCGGAAAGAATGTACTATTTGAAATATTTGTGTGTCCCTGTAAATGCTATGTATATTATATTAGGGAAGGCAGTACGGTATAATTTATATTGAGCCTCATTGACATACATCAATTTTATTACACATGAAGCAGTTTAATATATTAATAATATGTCACACATAATTCCCCCTTTTAACATTATCTAATGGTTATTGGTTGGAATTCTTTTGTGTGACCCTGTAAATGAATAATATCTATATTTTCACCTCATATTTTATAGAATTCATATTTTAATGCACCTCGTAAAAGCATATAAATTTTAATATGTTTGACAGGGTATAACATCTTTAAAACCTCTTTGGAACGATTTTTCCCCATAAGCCATAATGTAATGTGAAACTTTTGACTCTCCCTGTAGATAAACTAATCATGGTAGAAACTTCATTTTCAATAGGGTTCGTGCTAGAGTAAACTTCAATCACGTCTTTAAATTTCATGGCAATCCGAGTATATTTACGTGAGTTAGAGCGCGGATAGACGGACAGACGGCCAGACAAAACCGAATTCATAAGCACTTTTCAACTTTGTTGGAAGTTGCTAATAAAAATCAATTACACAACAATAGAACTAAGCATAATGAGAAAACAACCATGTAATTTGAAAAATAATTAACTCCTTCCGCTCCAGCTAGATTCTCACTAGCAAATAAATTTCCGAAGCGCGAGAGCGAGAAGATAGAACTGCCAAATGCAGTCGATTACAATCCTTATTGACTTCTGTCAGAAACATATGGAATCTGGTGTGTTAGAAAATTATTGACAGTCACAGGTTTTGATACATGGAATTAGAGAATAAATGATGAATCTGGATTTCAGGTACATTTGATACGCTAATACTTGATTGCTGCTATTAAATGAATGTATATTTCCTTGCAAGAAGAGTAATTTAAACTGTTGTTAGCGTTAAATTTTGTTATTTTTTTTAATAGTTATTATCCGTTTTGAAGAACTCATTTTTACAGTGAAACAGAAGTTGCTTTATTTATTTATTTCATCATTACGGCTATCACTTTTTTAGCATAAATAAAATTTAATAATAAATTATATTACTTATTAATATTATTAGTACTATGTATTTAGATTAATATAAAATTTTATTCTTTTCATTTAACATGTGGAAAACACATTTTTTTTTATCCTTTAATGTATGCACGGAGATAAATTATACTCTAAAATCATTTTATTACACGCTTATCATTTTAATTCTTATTTGTTTAGATATATTTTATTTATAAGTTAATTTGTACTATTATCAGCTAAAAGTTAAAATTTAAGTTAATATTTTTTTAAATTCACATGCTTTTCTAAAGATATTCGAGAACATAAACAATGGATGAACATTCTTTTAGTATTAAGGTATGCTAACGATACATTTGTATCAGTTTTGATGTAACCGAGAATCATAAAAAATGTTCGATTAAGTAACAACCGAAAATCACTGACCATTACAAATAGGTAAACATAATTTTAAATAATAATTTTACAAACTGAATGTCAAATTTTGTACCAAAGCAACTTTAGCATCATTCTTAAATCATTTCTTTCTGAACAAAAACAATTAGCCAACATTATAACTAACTCTAATGAGAAAACAATCATGTAATTCAAAAAATAATTAACTCCCTCCGCTCCAGCTAGTTTCTCTTTGGCAAATAAATTTCCGAAACACGAAAGCGAGAAGGTAGAATTGCCAAAATCAGTAGATTACAATCTTTATTGACGTCCGTTAGAACCACGTGGAATCTGGTGCCATAGAGAATAATTAACAGTCACAGGTCTTGATCGATGGAATTTGAGAGTAAACGATGAATCTAGGTTTTCTGTATACTTGCTATGCTGATACATAATTGCTGCCACTAAATGAATGTTTATTTTCTTTCGAGAAGAGCAATTTAAACTGTTGACAGCGGTAATTTTTGTAATGCCTTTTAAACTTATTATCTGTTTTGAAGAAATTGGTTTTACAATGAAACATAAATTATTTTAATTATTCCTTTTCATTTTTAAGGCTCTCGCTTTTTTAGTACCACAAAAATTTAATAATAAATTATGTTTCGTATTAAGATTATTAGTACTATTTATTAAGATTAATAAAAAACTTTTATTCTTTGTGTTTAACATGTGGAAAAACTCCTATAATGTTTATGTGGGCTGTTCAATAAGTAATAAGAGTAAAGTTTTCTCCCTTAGTAAATGCAAAGAAATAAAATATTATCTAAAAAAAAAATTATTACACACTTTTAGCTTTAATTGGTATTTGTTTATATATAATTTTTTTATAAAAAATATGTATTATTTTTAGTTAAATGTTCTAGTTAATTATTTACAAAAATTCACGTACATTTCTAAACATTTATGTGAAAAAAAACAATAAAAAGACATTCTTTCACACTTGAAATATATCAAGGGCGCAGTTGTAGAAGGTTCGACCTGGCTGAGAATCATAAAAATTGCTCGATTAAGCAATAACCAGCAATTTCAGATTATTACAAATATGTAATTAGAGTTTTAAATACTCATTGTACAGATTGAATCTCAGATTTTGTACCAAAACAACTTCAACATCTTTCTTAAATTTATCTCTTTCTAAAGAAAAATCAATAGGAAAACAATAGAACTAAGCCTAATTATAAAACGAACATGTAATTTGAAAAATAATTAACTCCTATCTCCCCAGCTAGTCCCCAACCCCTCTCCTAGCTTTCCATCTGGCAAATAAATTTCCGAAACGCGAGAACGAGAAAGTAAAACTGTCATACGCAGTCGATAACAATCCTTATTGACTTATGTCAGAACCATATGAAATCTGATATGTTAAAGAATAATTAACAGTCATGTGTTTTGATAGATGGAATTTGAGAATAAACGATGAATCTGGGTTTGCGGTGCATTTGCTATGATTGCTGCCACTATATGAATGCATATATTTCCTTTTGAAAAGAGTAATTTAAACTGTTGTCAATGGTAAATTTTGGCTTAAAATTTATTAGCCGTTTTGAAGAATTCAATTTTACAGAGCGTGAGAATTGGTTTTAATTATTCCTTTTTTCATTAAGGCAGTCACTTTTTTACCTAAACTGTAATTTAATAACAATTTATGTTTCGAATTTATGTTATTAGTGCTATTTATTTAGACTATAATTCAATAATAAATCATATTACGTATTAATCTTACTAGTACTATTTCTTTAGGTTAATATAAAACTTTTTTTTCATTTAACAGAATTTTTTACATTTAGTACTTTTATTACTATTTGTTCATATATTTTTTATTTACAAATTAATTTGTTCTATTTTAAGCTAAAATTTCCAATTTAAGTTAAGCATATTTGAGAAGTTACGTGTTTTATTAAACGTATGTGAGAATAAAAAGAATGAACAAACATTCTTTCACTATTAAGATACTCTAAAGACGCACTTGTAGTAGGCTAGGCGTTACTCAAAATCATTAAAAAATGCTCGATTAAGCAACTACCCAGAATCACTGTTTGTTAAAACTATGTAATTATAATTTTAAATAATCATTGTACATATTAAATCTGAAATTTTCTATGAAAAACAACTTCAACTTCATTCTTATAATTATTTCTAAATAAAAATCAATTAGCCAATATTAGAGCTAAGCCTAATGAGAAAACAATCATATAGTTCGAAAAATAATTAACTCCTTCCGCTCCAGCTAGTTTCTCTCTGGCAAATAAATTTTGGAAACGTGACAACAAGGAGGTAGAAGTGCCAAATGCAGTCGATTACATTCCTTGATTCTTATCGACTTCTGTCAGAACAATATGGAATCAGGTGTGCTAGAAAATAATTGACAGTCACGGGTTTTCATAGATGAAATTTAAGATAAACGATGAATCTAGGTTTGCGGTACATGTGCTATACTAATAGATGAATGCTGCTACTAAAGAATGTATATTTTCTTTCGAAAACAGTTATATAAACCACTGTCAGCGGTAAATTTCCTAATGCGTTTTAAAGCTTTTAATCGTTTTGAAGAATTCATTTTTACAGTAATGCAGAATTGGTTTTAATTATTCCTGTTATCTTTACGGCTGTCGCTTTTTTAATACCACAAAAATGTAACAATAAATTAAGTTTCGTATTACTATTATTAATACTATTTATTAAGATTAATATAAAACTTTTATTCTTTGCATTAACATGTGGAAAACAATTGTTTTTCTCCCTTTATGTATGCAAGGAAATAAATTATTCCCGAAAATTTTTTTATTATGCCTTTTTAGCTGTAATTGTCATTTGTTTATATATATTTAATTTATGGATTAATTCGTCTGTTTTCAGTTAAACTTTCCCGTATGAGATAAGTATTTATAAAAGTTCACGTGCTTTTCTAATCATACTTGAGAACAAAATAATGAACAAACATTGTTTTACTATTAAAATACACTAAGTACGCACTTGTAGCGGGTTATATGTGGCAGAGAGTCATAAAAAGATTTTCGATTAAGCAACAACCGACAATCGTTGGTTATTACAAATATGTAAATATAATTTCAAATCATCACTCTATAGACGAAATCGCAAATTTTGTACCAAAACAACTTCAACATCATTTTTTAAATTATCTCCTCTTGAACAAAAATGCATTAGCCAACATTGGAACTAAGCCTAAAGAGAAAAAAATCATGTAATTCAAAAAATAATTAACTCCTTCCGCTCGACTAATTTTTCTCTGGCAAATAAATTTCCGAAGCGCGAGAACGAGAAGGTAGAACTGCCAAATGCAGTCAATTACAATCTTTATCGACTTCTGTCAGAACCATGTGGAATCTCGTGTGTAAAGAATAATTGACAGTCACAGGTTTTGGTAGATGGAATTTGAGAATGTACGATGAATCTGGGTTTGCGGTACATTTGCTACGATAATACTTGATTGATGCTATTAAATGAATGTATATTTCCTTTCAAGAAGAGTAATTTAAATTGTTATTAGGGGTAAATTTTCAAATGCGTTTTTAAGTTATTATCCGTTTTTAAGAACTCAGTTTTATAGTGAGTCAGACATGGCTTTGATTATTTCTTTTATCACTATTGCCATTGCTTTTGTAGCACCAAAATATTTAATAATAAATTATGAATATTTGATAGCGATATCTGCGATTAAATGTAGAAACGTATCTCATAAATTTTTGTAGCTATAATAAAGTGTAGAATTTCACAGCTATGTTTTATCGCTATATGTAAAAAAAAGGCGTGGAAACAGCCTGTTATATTACATTTGCGATTTATGTGTGATAATCGATGAAATTTGCCCATTAAGAATGAATCGAGGTTTCCATGGAAATGCGCCATTGAAATTTAATTTTTACTTCACAAATAATAAAATGATTTTTTAATTTTCTGATAAACTGTTTATTTCCTCATGACACATTGCTTTTTACCTTTACCTGCATGGTGTGACTTTGAAATTATATAATTTTTTTTTGGCATTTTTTGTTGGTTTTTTGGTAAGATGTTATCTTTTACTTACGTGGGATAACATGCATTTAATGTCGCGAAGTGTGGTATTGTTCTGATTTGTTATTACGGTGAGGTTATAACATATTTTGTTGATACTGTTATCAATGCATTAGTTGGCGTTTTTTCTCTATCTTTATATATTAGTAATTATTAAATCTTAAAACTATTAAAATTATTATAAAAAATATTAGGTCGTTGAATTGTTACTATTTTGCAGTATAAACATTTTAAGATAATTGTATAAATAAGAATTATCGTTTTTTGAGCATCTTTTATTACGTAAATCAAGAATTAATGTTACTATAACTTAACTGATATTATTATATATAAAGTTACTGTAAAGTTATATATTATAATATAAAGTTATATCACTATTAATATAACTTTTATTAGGTAAATCATAAACATAAATAAATTGTTTCACTATTTTTATTATTAAAATAGGCTCAAATACAATTTTTCCGAACGAAATAGAAAATCATACAATAAAGTGTTAATCTGTCTAGAGGAAGAAATTATTTTTTTAACGATATAGAATTTGTTCTATTTGTATCACTTGTAAACATTTGTCGAAATAAAATGCAATCGACCTATTTGAAATATATACGTTATAATCGACGATAATTAGACGCATATACTGCAACTCTGTTTTTGTTGCATTTAAGACACTGATATATGATTATTGCTATTAAAAGGTATATTTTCTATCGAGAACATGTACTTAGACTGTAAAAAAAAAAAAAAAATAAATAAAAATAACGGGCGATTTTACTGAAATTGTATTGGTAATCGGGATGCTAGTACGATTCACTGTTTTTTAAAAGAACAATTCTCACAAATTTTAGAAAATTGTCCAAAAAAAATCAGGAAATGTTCTGCAATTTACGGAAATTTTTCCGTTAAAAAACGGTGGATTTTTCTAACGTCCTCATTGTCGATAGAATCTCCGTAAAGTCGTCCGTTTACTTAGAGTGTAATATAAATATTCTATTGTCACATTGCGTTTAATGAGTACCCTTTAAAAATATTTAGCTGAATAGAGACAGAGATTTGGCCTAAATTGTAGCAGTTTTTTATATTTCTCAAACGAGCCCTTCATTGTTTTGTTAGGTGATCAGAATAAAAGAGGATGATTATAAATCAGCAGATTTGTTTAAAAAAATAACAGCATTAGGCGCAATAATTGTTTGTCTCAGGTTATTTGAAACTATATTAATTTACTCAGTTTCGTTGTACTGAACTGGACTTAGTGTTGGAGATCTGCTTGAGACCGTCCTGAATAAAGGTTATCTATAAACGGGCCGGCCCAGTTTTGCCCGACTGAATTTCTACAATAAATTCAGATTTTTCTTAACTTATAATTGGAATCCCTTTTAAGAATATTGCATAATTCTTTATGAGATTAATTTACTGTGTATTTTATTATTACTATATGGTCAAAAAATAGAAAATACACAATAGCAACATTAATTACTGCTTAGATTCTTAGACGTTTCAACATTAAAAAAAACTACATAAAAAAAATAGTGTACATTAGAACAAGAAAAATTAGTTGAAAAGCGTCACATCTCATTTTAATTGCGAACATGCAAACGACACCTTGCTTTTATATTGAAAGCATAAATTAAGGAGTTCTTAATTTCTAAGAAAGTCGTTTGTAAATTCCGGTGTCAGTCAATAATCTCCTTTCACAAGCAGAATTTATGCGTGTCGGAAAGTATTAAAGCTTTTCTGAATTCCGAAGAAGCTACTTTCTGAGACATTTCTGAATTCAATTTTTTCGAAACGCATAATATTTACATGCCTTCTTATTCAGAAACTATGTAATTGAATGGCGTTATTCTTTTTTTAGTAAAGACAACGTGTCTTTGAGATAATACCGTTTAATATATAACGTTTTGAATAGAATTTCCGGACGCGATATCACTTCAAAGAAGAAAAATCTGAAACCGTGACAAGAATCATTTATATTTCGACAAGTACTTTATTTATCAAAAATAGAAAACGCTTTTTCATTCCAAATCCCTTCAGTATTCATATTTGTGAATTTTAAGCCTTTATAATGAAAAGTTAGTCAGAAAATATGTTAAAATTTCGTGTTTTGAGCAGTGAATTTGAGAACCACCTTGAGATATATGCCGTTAAATGTTAGTGAATTCCAAAGATTGCGTTGACATATCCTGAGAACAATTAGATTTGGGTACGACCTGGCTTTACAATGTGGGGAAAAATTGTGTCTGATTTCAGCACGGCACGAATCTTAAATGTAAAAAAACAAACCTGGTTTAGACACCATGTCCAATACCGGTCTCTAGAGTGCATATGTTACATTTCTGAATGATGTCAAACTAACATCGGCTCGCAAAAGCATATTCATTGAATGTAACTGATATTTTATTGGCTATGCACAAATTTTTATAACAGGCCAGTATGCTCGGTATATTTTTTTATCAGCTTGGCCCACTGCCCCCTCTACAATGCCTATTCACTGAGCAGACGACAAGCGTGAAACGTCATGAAGTGGAGGCGAAATCACTAACCCTACTGGTTCCACAATCGCCACGAAGCTCAGAACGCGATCGTTGTCAGGGAAACCGCCTCCACTACGTCACAAGCGAGAAGGCATTGTAGAGGAGGCAGTGCTTGGCCCGGCTTTCCCGTTTAATTTTTTTGGCGGTCCGATCCGTTTATTTTTATTACAGACCTGGCTTGGCCCATTTGAAAAAACCCCTTCACTTCGCTGGGTCGACCCAATGCAGGCATCTAATGACTGTTTTTTAAAATGCATAATTTGCAAATAGTGACAACTTCGAAAAAAACATACAGTAGGGATATATAAGATGCCTGGGATTTTATTTTACAAGGATTTCCGGTTTTCGTTTCAAATAGCTGCGATAGACGATGCTAAAAGTAATAAGCTCTCGTTCGCCTATACAACTTTGCTATTAGAACACATTCATTAAAGTCAACTTCTTTCCTTCGCATCAAAACTGGGTGTTTACGTTTCGTCTTCCAATGAGCAGCTATTTTTTGCAACGCTATCTGTCGATGCTATTGGTGACTGAAGTCATCATTCTCAATAAAACAAAACTAAACAATAGAAAGAAAAGCTTAAAATTTCACATAACCGTCTTACACGAATTTTTGTAATAGATGTCAATATTTGCAAATCATTGAATATTAAAGACTAGTTTATTTTTAGGACACCCGGTAAACAGAAACTGATAATATGTGTATACATTATTTCGCAAATTTTTTAACAAAACATTTTAAAATGATATTTTTTAAAGTTTCGGCCAAATTTTTAAATCATTAAAAAAAAACATAAGTCGACGATATTAGAAATGAGTCTAATGAGAAACCAATTATGTAATTTGAAAAATAATTAGCTCTTTCCTTTCCAGTCAGTTTGTCGCTGGTAAATAAATTTCCCGCGAACTAGATTGTGGAGGTGTGTGATGTGTAAACTAATACTACCAAACACTGTCGATTACATACTCCATGACTTATGTCAGAATCATATGGAATCAGGGGTGTTAGGAAATAATTGACAGTCAAAACTTTTGATCGATGGAGTTTGGTAGTAGATGATAAATCTAGTTTGATACTGTATTTGCTCTGCTAATACATAATTGTTTCTACTAAAGGTTTGGATATTTTATTTCCCAATAATTGAGTGTCAAAATAATAATTTATATTGTCGTAAATGGTAATAATCATTATGTCAGACTGTAAATTAAATATTTTTCTTTATAAGACTTATAGTTACATAATGATATGAAACTGGATCTAATTCTATCTACTATTAACATCTATCCTATGGATGTGCAGTATTACTGGTAGTACTAATTCTAAATTACAATTTTTGTTAATAGAGCTTATTGCAAAATGAAAGCTGTTATGAAATAATTAAAAAAAAAATTATATAAAATAAATTTCTGGTAATTATTTTAATATTAGTAATCGGTGTATAAATGAAATTAAACTTTTCATAGTCAAATATTTCTAATATTATTCCCGTGGTTTTCTAAAGTCCTGATGTATTTTTTAAATATTTATAGAAAATAAACCACAGATCTAACATTTATCTAAACACAAAGAGAGAAAAAAAATCAAATTAAAAAGTTATCAACTTATATTACCGGGAATTTCTTTTACCGTATTTCCGGGCTTTGTTACAAGTACTTGCTATAGATGAAGCTACAAATAATAGGCACTCATTCGACAATACAATTTTGTTATTAGGACCCATTCAATATTTGATTTGATTGCTAAAGAGTGATCTCCTCAGACAACGAAACCAAGTCTATAGAGCATGAGATTCCTCCCGGTTGCCTTTATTAATGTCTTAAAAAATTACAGAATTCAATCAAAGCTGAAGTCGCAAAAAAAAAAAAAAAAAAAAAAAAAAAAAAAAAAAAAAATTGCAAGTCATTGAATGTTAAAAACTGTCATCCTATTTTTACGACACTAGGTTTTTTTTTTTAAATTGATAATATGCATATACTTTCTTACGTAAAATTTTTAACAAAACATTTTAAGTTCTATTCGGGATATTTTCGAAAGTTTCCCCCAAATTTCTTAACTCTTCAGAAAAAAAATAAATCAACGATATTAGAACTGAGCCTAATGTGAAACCAATCATAATATTCGAAAAATAATTAACTCTTATCTTTCCAGTTAGTTTGAATTTGGTAAATAATTTCCAGAAAGTAAATTTTTACTAGATTGAGAAGGTAAAACTTCGAAGTGCAGTCGATTACATTACTAAATGACTTAGTCAAAATCGTATGGAATCGGGGATGTTGAATGTCAAAAGTTTTGATCGAAGAAATTTGACAGTAGATGATGAATATTGGTTTGCATCGTATTTGCTTTGCTAATACATAATTGTTTCTACTAAATGAATGCGTATTTTCTTTCCCGCTAATTGAATGTCAAAATTATAATATATGTTGTCGTAAGTGGTAATAATTATATGGTGACATTGTGAACAAAATAGTTTTGTTTGTAAGACTTTAGCTACATAATGATATAAAATTGGATTTACTACTAGCATCTATCCCATGGACACGCAGTAATACTGGTAGTACTAGTTCAAAATTACAATTTCTGTTAATAGAATTTATTGCAAAAAAAAAAAAAAAGCTGTTATAAAATATTTAAAAAACATTATGTAATATAAATTCCTGTTAATTATTTTGCCGTAAGTAATCTGTGTATAAATGAAATTAAACTTTTCGTAGTCATATACTTCAAATACAGGGTGGTCATAAAAAGAACTTTGCCTGTATATGGAACTCTAGCGGCCAGTCAGTTCAACCAATCGAGATGAAATTTCAGATATAGCTATTCAGAGGTATGAGCTTGAGATTCTCTGAACGGCAACAATATGGCGCTCACGGTTACGGTTATAGTTTCAGAAACTCGAAATTTTCCAAAGACAACACCCATTTTTTTACCGCAAAATGCACAGCGCATGCGAAAACCCTAAAGATCGCTGAAACCATACGTGTATAGCATTAAACGGACACGTTATCCACGCACAATAAACTGTTCTGCGAGTCTCCCCCCCCCCACAAAAAACAAAATTGGGGAGCAAGGAGTAAATTGGCATATGACACACAATCAGTACACTAGTCTCTGATTACAACACAGATCTGAGAAAACTTTTATTTTGATTACACATTTTCCACATGAGTGCCATCACAGGCAATTACACATTGCATGGTGGCGACTTTGGACAATACAGCCGAACGTTACATCGCATGAGGGATGTATGCAATCTCATGTTTGATAGAATCTTTCAAATCCGGTAAAGTTTGCGGATTGCACATGTACAATATCGATTTTAGATATCCCCAGAATCTGAAATCCATAGCAGTGAGGTCGGGGATCGCAAAGGCCATTGACGTTATCAGTTAAGGTGAAATGTGCCGCGTCCGTTCATAATATGCGAAGAGGTCGATCGTTATCTGCATCATATTGGATAAGAAATTCATTAAAAAAGTCTATATGTTGTTGATGTTTTCTCACTTACAACATCTGGGCGTGCTGGTGCCGGTAAAGAAACATGCGGATTACAGAGCGCAGTAACTTACCATTGATTTTGGTATATCAAATACACGAGATGCAACTTTTGTAGCTTGCATGCGTCCTCTGGTCACCATGTGATGCACTTCCATAACTGCATCCTCAGGAACAATTGGTCGTCCGAATCGCAGACTACTACAGGTGCAGCCAATTTCTTCGAATTTCATTACTAAATCACGAAGAGATTACGAAATGCATAAGCCATGTATCTGGTGATGGTTTCGACGGTAAACGCGCCAGATATTCGCAGCATTTTGATAATAGTTTTTCCAACTCACCACGAACGAAGTCATTTTGTTGGCATCTGCGAGCTCCGACTGAAGAACTAACATTCCCACGCTACTTTTTATTCGTTTTCTACGCTCTCTATCTGGCAAACGATGTTCCGTGATTGGTATTTTGTCTCTGTCAAATTTTTTTCGTGCGCCTTGGTCGTGTTTTTTTTGTGGCCGTTCGTAGAGCTGATTTTGTGCGAGCATAACGCGTCCATTTATTGCAATAACCATACCGTTCTAACGCTCTTTAGAGTTTTCGCATGCGCTGAGCATTTTTCTATGAAAAAAAATAGGTGTTGCCATTGGAAAATTTCGAGTTTTTGTAACTATAACCGTTACCATGAGCACCATTTTGCTGACGTTCACAGAATCTCGTGCTCATACCTCTCAATAGCTATACCTGAAATTTCACCTCGATCGGTTGAACGGACTGGCCGCTAGAGCTCCATATATTGGCAAAGTTTTTTATGACCACCCTGTATTATTCCGTGGTTTTCTAAAGTTCTTATGTATTTCTAAAATAAACTACTGAATTAACATTTATCTAAAAGCATAGAGAGAAAAAAAAATGAAATTCAAAGAATTATTGACTTATTCCACTTAAACTTGTCATATACAATGAAGTATTAGGATAAAAACAATAGGATAGTAAGAACTCTTATGATAAAATAAGTAAAGTTTGGAAATCTTATATATAAAAATGATTATTTGTCCATCTTTTTTCTATACAAATCCATAGTTTCGAAGCCAGAAATGTGAAATGTTACATACATGTGTATTAAAGCACTACCGGGGCAACTAAAGTAAAGATCAGGAATCGCAATAATTTATAGTTAATTTGTAAATACTAACAAAAAGAGTCAATAACAGCAATATTATATCAAATTTAAACATTTTTCATTTCAGCAATAGCCAACAATTAAAAATCCACAATAAAATTCTTACCACAGCAATTACTTTAGTATTGCAAGATTTCCGCGTGAAAAGTAAAAGAAAATAGTTTGACGAATAATTACAAATAGTTAATATTATGTTTTAACTTTTCTATTGCAAGACTTTTATGTTGAAAATGAAATAAACACATAGTTTGAAGAATTTAAATACAAGTTGGAAATTGCACGTGAAGCGTAGCAAATGAGGTTCGTTTGTACGATAATGAAGTTTTTAAAATATCACTCTCATACATCAATATCATAAATAGTTAATTACAATTAAAATGCGCAACAAACAATGTTCTCTCTATTCTCATTATATAATGGAATACTCTTGTGTGGCCTTGTAAATCAATAACAAAAGTTCTCTTCACAACAGATTATGCAAAATCTATATTATAATATGTACTTTATGATGCATATCAATATTATTATGTTCGAATGAGTGTAATATTATTAAAATAAATTTGGAACTTTATTTCCATTGACTGTAATGTAACGGAGTACTTTTGATTGTCCCTGTATTTGATCTACGCATCCTATTTTCAAAAAAATGGAAATGACTTGACTAAATGATGTAATAAGTATGTAATTTAATTTCAAACGATTAAAATGCATTTGCAACATTTTTCCCCATTGACTGTAATGTAACGGAATACTTTTGATCGTCCCTGTAAATGATCTATCTATCCGATTCTCATAAAATTTGAAATGACTTGACAAAATTATGTAATAATTATATAATTTAAATTTCAAAAGATTCGGTTGGGTAGTTTTTGCGTTGTTATATGCGGACAGACGGACGGACTGAACGAACACTATAGGTGCTTCGTATTTACATAATTACGAACGCACCTAAAAAAGATTAATAATTACATCATCGTGGAAATAACATGAATGCCAGCAAGTGAGTATATAACGTCATATGAGATGGGAAAACGTATTGAAATTTTATTAAAAAAAAACTTTAAAAATATTGGCGCACATTAATATTTTGAGGTTCTCTGAATTAGGTTTCGAAAATTTAATATCTATTTCATATATATGTGACATTTTAAAGTGAGAAACTCGAAACATTTTCGCCGTTTCTCCTTTTTTAAAACACAGAGTCGTGGAAAGTGAGGGAAAATATGAATAAAATAAATGTAGACGTTTCATTGAACTACATATTGGCTTCTTCAAAAAAGTTTATTCCAGTGCAGGCATATATAACGGAAAATGCTCTCTTGCAGGCCGTCTTGAACAGAATCCACGAAAGAAGAAAAAAATATTGCATCATAAAAACATTATTCCGCCGTTCGTTCTAATCAAATCATCGAAAAAAAGAATATATCTTCGTCATCATTTCTTAGCTTCCTTCTTAAATCTAAAAACAAAACTTCTAGAATATTCTATAGTGTCTAACCATGATTTTCACATGTAAACAGAATTCATGTCCAGCGTCGAGATTAATTTCATTCAGACGATAATTTTTATTTAAAAAAATATTTTTTAAACTTATTTATTATCCAAACCTGAATTCGATATCCTGCAGACAATATTTTAAAATTCCGTGAATGGTATTTTTAAAGAAATGAATTAATTGGTACGCACAAACATCAAACGTTAAAGGGGGAAAATAAATAAATAAATAAAAAGAGTGATATTTTTTGAAAGGTGTAGTTTTGGAATAAATTTAATAAGACTTTCTTAAAAAGGGTTGATAAAAACAGGGAAAAAATGAGTTTTATTTGGAACATTAAGAAATAAAGTTTAATTAAGAATATTTTTAATTTAGAGCCGTCTTTTTAAATTTACGCATATTGGAATAAATGTTTTTTAAGGCGAATTAAGAATTTTCATCGTTTCCATAAAGATTAATAGATTAAATCTAGAAACAAGATTTTAATTTAATAAGTTGAACTAAGTACGCAATATTGTTAAAAGGAAATTAATATAGCACAAGGTTAATTTTGGCGAAAAAAAAATAAATTTGTAATATTATCTCGCCCTCCCTCGAAACTTTGTATGAAATTGATAATTAAATAAAACTACAATTTTAGACAACAGAAATCTAATAACTTAGAAAAGTTAAATTTTGGAAAAAACTGTCAAACACAGGAAGCTAAGAGATGGAAGAAAAAGAAAATTAACGCAATATAAAAAATAACAGCGATTAAAAAAATAGTTATGAGCAAATTAAATAGAATTAAAATTAGGTAAGAGCATTTCCCTGAAAGAAATACAATAATATTACATTATCACTTATCATTTAAAAAGGCATAAGAGATAATACACACAATAACAGCAAATAAGTTATAAAAATTAATAAACAAGAGATAAATAAAAAGAATATTGCCCAGTTAAACTGATGGCATCGAGCTCACAGGCTACGCATACTAATTGTGCATTACAGCCTTGTATTTTCGTAAATTCTGTTCGAAAAAAACATTAAGAAGGGGAAACAGCTCTCCACTTTCTCCTTTTTTATACTTAATCATTTAACCTCCTAAATTATCAAGGACATGCTTTATCATATAAAAATCTATATCCAAAATTCAAAGCAAATTGGATAATTCTTAATAAAAACCCATTTAGCATTTATATAATTTAAGAGGAGTTATTCTCCTCTTTTATACTTAACCAATAAACTTCCAAAGCTATTCAGAGATTTGAACGAAATCTGACAATTCTGCTTGAAAAATCCCTTTATACAAGTTAAGGGGAGGGGCATTAGAGCCCCCGTTCCCCCGTTTATACTTATTCAATGAACACCTAATAACAGTGACGGACTCGCCTGATCAGACTGATCCTATATCTAAATTTTGAACGAAAACTGTTAATTCTGCATGAAAATCCCGTTTCTATCAATTAAGGGGAGGGGCATGAGCCCCCCGTTCCCCCTGTTTATACTTATTCAATGAACAGCTAATAACAGCCACGGTATCGCCTCATCAGAATGATCGTATATCTAAATTTTGAACGAAAACTGTTAATTCTGCATGAAAATCCCGTTTCTATCAATTAAGGAGAGGGGCATGAGCCCCCCGTTCCCCCTGTTTATACTTATTCAATGAACACCTAATAACAATCACGGAATCGCCTCGTCAGAATGACCCTATTTCTAAATTTTGAACGAAAACTGTTAATTCTGCATGAAAATCCCGTTTCTATCAATTAAGGGGAGAGGCATGAGCCCCCCGTTCCCCCTGTTTGTACTTATTCAATGAACACCTAATAACAGTCACGGAATCGCCTCATCAGAATGATCGTATATCTAAATTTTGAACGAAAACTGTTAATTCTGCATGAAAATCCCGTTTCTATCAATTAAGGGGAGGGGCATGAACCCCCCGTTCCCCCTGTTTATACTTATTCAATGAACACCTAATAACAGTCACGGAATCGCTTCATCAGAATGATCCTATATCTAAATTTTGAACGAAAACTGTTAATTCTGCATGGAAATCCCGTTTCTATCAATTAAGGGGAGGAGCATGAGCCCCCCATTCCCCCTGTTTATACTTATTCAATGAACCCCTAATAACAGTCACGGAATCGCTTCATCAGAATGATCCTATATCTAAATTTTGAATGGAAACTGTTAATTCTGCATGAAAATCCCGTTTCTATCAATTAAGGGGAGGGGCATGAGCAGCCCGTTCCCCTCTTATACATATCAAATGAACTCCAAAAACTAATCAGGGAAGCGCCTTATCAGGATATACCTATATACAAAATTTCAAGTGGATCCGATATTTTTATCATGAGTTATCGCGTTACGCACGAACGAACGTACGAACATACATACAGAATGGACGAGCACATAAGCTCTCAGGATATGATAGCCTGTGAGCTAAAAATATAATAAAAATGTAATAAATAAATAGTATACTAAAGAAAGTTCTCTAAATAAAAGTCCTTTAGTCCAGTTTACTAGTTCGTTTCAATAGTTAACCAAATCCCCTCAGTGCCATAGATCACTAGTAAACTGTATAATTTTTGTAAATATAGTTTTAATCTTTGGTTGGATCCAATATATTTTAATGAATGATGTGCCCAATTTCCAATAATAAATAGTATCACTCTTCAATATTAATATTAAATAGCATAGAAAAATTCAAATAATAATAATAATAATAATAATAATAATAATAATAATAACAATAATAATAAGTAGGATAATAAAACCCAGAATTTATAGCAACAATAAAAATTCTACTTATCCTAATATTCTCAATAAGAGTGTAATTTATACTATGATGATTACATAATAATAATAATAATAATAAAACAAGAATATAATCAAAAGAAAACATCACAGTTTGTTTATTATTGATAGGAAATATATTGGTTGAGGATAAAAATAATTACATAGCAATTAAATAATTTTCTTATCTTCTAACAGTATAAGAAAGTATTTTTGCCAGCCGAAAGTATGCATGAAAAATTAATAATAATTCCAAAATCCAAATAATATTAAATCTAACTATTTAGAAAATGGAATCTCAACCAGTATTTCTTTACAATAACTCCTCTCTGATACTCTTTTACAAAATTGTCAAGTTTCATTTACACACTAGCAGGCGCCGCCCGCTACGCTTGTCTGCTTATCCAGATGAATCTTTGATTATTTATAGTAAGTTTTGTTATAGAACGACATAGACCTATTCAATTTACAAAAACTGTTATTGAAAATTTGAAATAAATGTTATTAAGGCAAATTAAGAGTTTATATCTTTTTTTTTAACATTAATAGATTAGATCTAGTACCAGGATTTTAATTTAATAAGTTGAACTAAGTACGGAATATTGTTAAAAGGAAATTAGTATGAGGTTAATTTTGGCGATGAAAATAAATTAAGTAATGTAATATACAGGGTGAGTCATAAATATCGAAACAATAGGCTATCTCCTTAAATATTGCCTCTAGACCCATACTTCCAGTTGCAAAGTTTCATCAAAAACGATAAATGTTTTGATAAGATAAGTTGTAACTCCATGGGGGGTCTATTTTAAAAAATACGAAAATTAAATTTTTATACGGCCCCCAGAGGATAAAACTTCCAATTAGAAAATTTTTCATTATCCATTCCTGAATTGAACAAAAAAAAAAAAAAAAAAAAAAAAAAAAAAAAAATTCATCTTGATATTTTCAAAACTCAGAGAGTTATGACAATTTTAATAAATCGTGAGATTTCAAGGGATCAGACACAAATTGAAATGCGTGTAATTAAAGAAACAATGTTGCTGTAAGTTGTGCAGGAAACATTTATTTTATTTATTTATTTATAGAGTTAGAATTTGGAATGTTTTGTGATGGTTAATCACATAATTTGCAAGCATTATCACATCATAAGCTTTCTTAATAAAATATCTTTTTTTCAAAAAATTCAGAGTAAATTAAAATTGTCATAACTCAGAATGTTATTTGTCGCGTTCAATTTTTTTCTTTTGATTAAATGAAAAAACTAAATTTTCAATTTTGATTCAGTATTTTAAATATTTTTTTTAAATAAAAATATTTAAAATAGCAATGTAAAAAAAAAAAAAAAAAAAAAAAAAAAAATGCAATTTTTTGTAAACAAATCATATTTTTAAAAGTAAATTTTCTGAGGTGAAACTTCTTTCGGCGCGTTGGGCTTTTTTTTTTTTTTTTTTTTTTTTTTTTTTTTTTTTTTTTTTTTAGGTGTTAAAAAACTATTAAATTCGCGGGACTGTTACCGTAACCAACCGTTATCGACTTATGTCAGTTAAAAAAAAAATGAGAAATACTGAAATAAAAACATCTGATGCAGAAAAGTGCATTTAGTTTTAAACAAAGATGGGCTCCTTACTTTTAAATGCTTTTTAAAAGTTTCTAGGTGATTAAATCCGTCTTGTATAGTTTCGATTTCAGATTTTGTTTAAGTTTTTCCATTCTCGGCTTCTTTAATTACTATTTAAACGCGTCAGTTGATTTAAACATCATTTTTTTATCACGCCGATTTCAATATTTTTATTGTTTATCCCTGTAAACTTCATACTTTTCTTGTTAATATTGCTATTACACGATGCGTAAAATGTGCCTCTAATTACGGGCCTCCAAACTGGTAGACGGTAGGGACTGGGTTCGAACCCAATCGCGACCGTCGGCCTAACCGTTCTAAGTTTTCCGGGGTTTTCTTCGAACGCTGGATTTTTTTGCATAAATACGGGTTAGGCTCTCTTAAAAAGACCCTCACGGAGGGCACCCTTCCCTCACGGCCTATATCACTATTGTAGATAATTTGCCGGCATAAACAAAGAAAAAAAGTTCGCAAGGTGTTAACCACTGTCAGCGGTCTCAAGGCCGCTGCTTTTTTTTATCTTTTAGAGTTTAACATACAGTTTTCAGTTCAACTACAAATACTTTTTAAATTTTGTTTAACTTGCGAATCAATTATCCACTTTAAAACAGAAACAGATGTTTAATTAATCTTTGGCATACTTAATTTAAACGTTTTAAATTGAAATTATGCAATTGAATTTCTTAAAAGATGTTTGGTTCGAACGCATTAAACCTTGATCAATTAAATACACTTATAACGAAATATTAGTGGAATCTTAGCGTAAAAAAAAAAAAAAAAAATAAATAAATAAATAAAAAAATACGCAACAGAAACGTTATATTCTTAGGTATTAACATTCGAATAATTATTTTTGTTTCTTTAAATGCCGTTTGAAACAAATAAACTACTCAGATGTAGCAATTGGAGGACTCCAAAGATACGAAATTCCGTCCACTAGTACTTGATATCACTGAAATCGTGTAACTTGTACAAAATTCACTATAACAGCGCTATCCGAAATATGATTGATACAAACACGTAAACAAAACCAATTCATGTCAAGAAGTAACTGAATCTGACTTTTTATGAAAATTCCTGCATTAGTTCTTAAGGTAGACCTACTGTAGAAATCGTAACAAAATCAGTGTTGCAGCGCCACACGTGGAGCTGTATATAACAAAATATAAACAACATCAATTCATGTCAAGGACTAACTGAATCTAAAGCTTGATGATATTCCTTGCATTAATTCTGGAGATACAGCTATCGCGGAAATCGCACAAAGGCCTGTACAGTAGGGTCACCTGTTAAGCGATTCACACCAAAAACTAATCAGCACCAATTTATATCAAGGACTAAGTAAATATAATTTTTTATTAAATTCCCTGGATTAGTTCTTGAGATAGCGCGCTCACAAAATTTATGTCAAATACAGAGATACAGGAGCAGTGACTCACAGACAGACATTTTCTAAAAACATGTTTTTCGGTATCTCTGAGCAGTAGAACGTGTGAATCCGTCGAAAACCGGAATTAAAATTTTCATGAATACAATACTTTTCTCTTTTAAAGATAGAAAAAAGTAAAAATAGTTTTAAAACCACATAAATTTTGAAGCTGAATAGTAAAAACTAGATTTTTGAAAATATTTCTGTGTAATTTATTAAAATATATTTCCATTAACATTAAAATATACATTAAAATTAAAATATATTCCATATGATTCAGTTAATAGAAGTGTCATTATCGCTATTACTATTTTTACTAAACTTATTGCCTGCGGCAATAAGTTTTAAAAACACGTTTAATGAGAGTTTAATTAATATCACTTAATTTAATAACACTTTTAATAAGTGTTTAAGAAGACGGTCCGGCCATTGGGTCGTGCCAGTTACGAGCCTGGCGCCAAGCTCGAGTTATTGCAGACATCTATCATATTTCAAGGAAGTTTAAAGCAAAAACCTATACACTTTTATTTTATATCTAAAAGTTAAAGTATTGTCTTGGATCGACATTTAATAATGCGTAAATTAATGGTCGATTCCTAAATTGTATTTCAAATGAACTGATATCGCTGCGCCCAGAGGTATGCTAAAGTGGTGTAAGTCACGAATTTTGGAAAATTTTGGATTTTAATATCTTTCAAGGATTTGTAGATATCGAGATGATTTTTTTTTGTTCGATTCAGGAATGGATAAGGAAAATTTATCTCATTGGAAGTTTTATCCTCTGGGGGCCGTATAAAAATTTAATTTTCGTAATTTTTAAAATAGACCCCCCATGGAGTTGCAACTTATCTTATAAAAAAATTTACCTTTTTTGATGAAACTTTGCAATTGGAAGTATGGGTCTATGGGCAATATTTAAGGAGATAGCCTATTGTTTCGATATTTATGACTCACCCTGTATATATATATATGCGTGTGTGTATATGGGTATAATATAAAAACAGATCACGCATTATTCCTAATATTGCCGAAATTTCTTTCGAATCAATAAAAATATCTGAAAAACAAATCAGTGAGTGAACTTTAACTAAACTTAAAGAAAAAATAATCATATAATTCAAAAAATAATTATCTCCTTTTGCATAAGTTATTTTCTTTCCTAGCATATATTCCTCTCGAGAAAAGCAAATTAAAACTGCAAAATATAGTCGACTACAATCCATATTGATTTTTGTCAAAACTATATGGAGTCTGGAGTGTTAAGCAATAATTGACAATCAAAGTGGTTAATTCATGAAATTTTGGAACAGATGATGAATCAATTTTGAAGTACATCTGCCTGGCTGTTACATAATTGTTGCTCTTTAATACACGTGTATTTTCTTTCGGAAAGATTTATGTTGCAAGCAGTACTTTTTTATGTCACATTCCGTTTTAAAAGTATCTGTTTGTAATTTTAGCTTTATAATGATATAAAATTGGTTTTAGTTGTATCCTCAATCAATATATGTAATAATGACGTGCAGTCTGTGTGCTATACTGCATCTGAGAATGGTAAATTACGATCAATGAAATTTACACTTTGATGATGAAGATAAGATTACTTTGCATCTGAAACGTCTAAAAATAGTTGTTGGCTCTAAATGAATGAAAATTTTCTTTTCAAAAAATTCAAAATTTTGAAAGAAATTACTATGATGTTGTAAGCGGTAAATTTTCTTGTGGGATGTTGTCTTTTAAAGATTTTACTGCACAATTTCGACAGTTTTTCCCCTTGTTTTATCACAGACAATTTTACAAATTCTCCAGTTAAACAAGGCAATTACAAAACCAGTGATTTACAATACCAAGTACGAATTTTCTAATCAGATATAGTGGTGAATTATTTCTTTAAAATTTCTAGTTGCAGTAGCTGTCAAAAGTACCTTGAATTTATTATATTAGATCTTTTTTTGTTTAATATTCTTGGATTTTTCTTGGATTTCATGTTATTGTCTAGCAAATTGTAGTTAATTTGCTAAAATTCTGTAAAAAATATGGTTAAATAAAATAAATTGATTGATTTTTGTATTTTATTATTGTTTTTAAATAAAGTCAATTATTACCTTTGTCAAAATCTTTTTGAGCGCTACTTATGTTTAAAATTTTCAAAACGAGTGTTACGCAGCGTGATTTACATGATATCTGATTATTTATTTATTTATAATTTTTTTAAATGTCAGTTTTACAATACTATACAATTCTGTTAAAACTCTTTTTTTATGTCTCTTTGCCTTGATTCATCTAGTTATTAACTAATAAAATAAGATAAAATAATAATATGAAGTCATCCGTTGAATGCGCTTAGACGCTTGCGGCATAGGCTGATTTGTAATGCATTCTAGCAGATATTTCGAGAAATAAAGAAATTAAAAATGTTGCGATGCTAGAAAGTATCGATGTAAATGTGAAATATTCTTTTGATGATTCATTCTGAAAACGATAAACAAATATGTTAAAACATTAATCATTCAAAGGCAATGATTTGTAGCAAACGCGTAAAATTCGCATGTTATTCAGTCGTTTAGAATTACAAAGAATGATTCAATGAAAATTTCAGTTAAGATGATAAATTTTAATTTGATTTCTACTGTCTTTGCTAAAGTATAATTATTATTACTAAATTAATGAATATTATCCTTCTGCAAATAGTGAATTTTATAAGAATACTATAAATTTTTGAAGAGGTGAATTTTCTGATGTCAGATAGCGTTTCAAGAGTTTGTTTTCAAGAATTTTTCTGTAAACTGCATTAAATTATTTGTTCTACATCTTTCAAAGACATCTATCAAAATCGTGTGCAATCTGTCAGGTTTGGTCATAATCAAGAGTCATAAGATATGATCGATTGACTTTGAAAATGAATGATGAATCAATGTTCGAGATTTATCTGCTCCAACATTACATAAAAACTCTAGCTACTAAATAAATGTTTTCCTTTTATAGTGATTTTTGAATTTGAAAAAGTATTTATTAAACATATTTTTGTACGTTTAATTTAAATCTTATTTAAAAATTCCTGGATTTTTATAATTTTACGTTTTTGAGAAATAGTTTTAATACTCTCATTTTTTATGTTTCTTTGAAGGTTGATCCGTAAGAATGATGATTAGCGGTAGTTAATCATAAATCGCCATCGATAGAATTTTAATGTTGATAACTATTTATTTTTATGGTACATTTGCTCAGCTGGTATATGTTGCTCTTAAATGATATGAACAGAACTTAAGTGGATCAATCTATTATATTCGTTCATTCGGATTTGAAATGAAACTAGTTCTATAGAGAACATAGCGATTATACTTAGTGCGTGTGGAAGACGTGTTTAATTTGTTAGCACACGGTAGCGCCATCATTAATTTCATCGCTCAAAATACTGAAGACTCTGTACATTTATTTTTAATGATAATAATTTCATTTAGATTTTAAATTCAGTAAATTACTAAATTTTCTATGATCTAAAAAAATTGATTTTTTGAGTAAATTTGGATGCTGTATTATTTAATTTGTTTAGCCAGCCTGGGGTTTGAACACGAGATCTCTCGACAGCGAGAAAGCACCTTACTGATTCAACTATAGAAGCTGTTGTGGTTCAGTACAAAGTATATCTTTTAGATTCAGCAGTGAGAAATCTATTAATAGTTATGATTGTCGATAAAAATCCCCACCAACTCCGATGCGATGAGTTTTATCTTTCTAAATTCTTCTAAGATTAAAAAAACTGATTATTTCTTCTTTAATATATCTAATAAAATTACAAAAGAATTTTTAAAAAGTGTATTTTAATAGTTTCAACAAAGATAACAACATTTAAAAAATAAAGGTTTAGAAATTCCTACCGGGAATTAGATATACGATAAGGGACGTGTCTGAAAAATGAGGACTAAAAACTTAATCAAATGTGATTAACCGAGAGCTGGAGTAAGTTTACAGATGTTCTTGATTTTTTTGTGTTTTTATAGTAATTCTTAACAGTGTACCTTGTTTTGTATGAAATGTCACAACATCCCAAAAAGTTCTGTAAAATGCAGGTGCTTAAGCAATTCATGATACTGTACGAACTGTTAATCTCAATTCAGCATATGAAGCTTCAAGGGAAAATTTTGGTGTGCATAATGGGAAATTTCTACTTCCTTTTGTATGATACAGGATTTAAAACAAAGGGGAGCATGCGTATTTAAATTTCACTATAATATACTTCAGTTTTCTGAAAGTCATTGCAGCCAAATTGACATCAACTCAAATTGAGATTAAGTGGAATACTCTGTATTGTTGAGTTAGTATGTGGTTTACAACCCTAAGTTCTATGTTAATTTTTCATCCTTTTTTTGCCTACTATTAATCGTCTAAATTTGTAGTCAAATTCGACAACATTCAGTATTAAAGATTTCACAAACAATATCTTTGATACTGCAATACAGCAAATCTAAAGTTATAAATGTGATCAAAAAATGGTGCTTTTTTACTGAGATTTTGAAGAAAAACGAGAATTTTTTACATTCACTAACAGCATTTGAGTAATTTTAACTTAAATGTTTTATTTAAATTCAAATTTTTGCGTATTGTTTTAGGTAACAATTTTAAACACTTCAAAGAATGCATTTTTTCTGCATGTCATGTTACAAAAGAATATGTATTACTCAGTTATATAATTTCTTTTTCAAATATGAGTTTAAGATGTTTCGCTTTTCGTATTTTACTTGCAATAAATATTTATCTTGCAAATTTTCCGGGAAATCTTGTAATTATAATTTTGATACTTGATAAATTCTTATTTACATTAAAAAATTATCGTTATCGATTCCATAATAATGTACGAGCTATACTTAAAAAAGTAAAAACAACAGAAATGTAGCCTAAAATGTACTTTTTATTTATTTGCTTCATAATGCATTGAATAAATAACATATATATATATATTGAAAATTAATTTTTGTGTCGTACTATTGAAAAAAAAATCTTTGCTTTTTAATCATTCAAAACAGATAAAGTTCCGTCAAAGGGAGAAATTTTTAAGTATTTTTAATTACGGGAAAATAAACAAGCTTCCAACAATAACCGTCTAGATAGGAATGATATTCGGACCAATATGTGTCTTTCGAGGAATTAATTACGAAGATTATGCATACACGCAAATTAGAAAAGCAGAAAAGGGAATGTTACGAAAGGAAATCAATTAATATTTGACAAATGACGGGCTATTTTCCACCAAAGAAAACTGAGAATTGGCTACCTGCCAGAACAGAAAGTAACTTAGATAATATAAGAAATCATAATTTTCATGTACGGTGGTAATCACGAAGATAATCGTTTTAATAAGCAAAAGTAGATTTAGAGTTTGTCCGTAGGAAAATGATTCAAAGACAATATAAAACAAGTTGGAAATTGCACGGGAACGTAGCAAATGAGGTGCGTTTGTACGATAACGAAGTTTTAAAAATATTCAGATCTTGCTGATATAGTACAGTGTACTTCGGATAGAGTATAGTAGTAGAAATCTCTGTGTTTCTGTAAATAAGCAGAAAGTAATTTTTATTACACCTCAGCAACGTATATTTTATTCATAAAATGTGAAATAGTTGAATATAATTAAAACACGTCCCAAACAATGTTTCCCCGTGTAGCATTATGTAGTGGAATACATTTGTGTGACCCTGTAATTTAATAATAAAAATTCTTTGCATCACAGATTGCATAGAATGCATATTTTAGTATATGTTTCATAGATTCATGCCAATTCTATTATGTTCGAATGAGTGTAACATCATAAAAATGCATTTGAAACTTTTTTCCGATTGACCGTAATGTAATGGAATACCTTTGATTGGCCCTGTAAATGATATATGCATCCGACTTTCATAACATTTGAAATGATTCGATAAAATTACGCAATAATTATATGTTTTAAATTTCAAACGATTAAAATGCATTTGAAATTTTTCCCCATTGACCGTAATGTAACGGAATCCTTTTGATTGTCCCTGTAATTGATCTATGCATCCGATTTTCATAACATTTGAAATGACTCGAGAAAATTATGGTATAATTATGTATTTTAAATTTCAAACGATTCGGTTGGGTAGTTTTTGCGTTGTTATATGCGGACGGACGGACATACGGACAGACAGACGGATAGACGGACGGACTGAGCGACAACAATAGGTGCTACGTATTTACATAATTACGAACGCACCTAAAATAGACTTCGATAAAGATATTCTGACTGACAAAGTTATAACTGATTAATGTAAATTATAGCCCCTATTTTCAAATGAAATTTGTACTTGAGTAAAGATTGAAACACCTGAAATAATATATTTCATTTTGTATTATTGTGTTTTGTTATGTATTAGATGTATTTTTAAAACTTTCCAGTAATACTGAAAAGGGTTTTTGTCTTCAATTTGTCTGTCTCACTGTCCACCTGACCGGGTTACAATTCTAGTATATATATTTTCATTGCCCTGTATTTTTCGTATGTTATTGATGTTTACCACAGCAGGTCATTGTTGAAAATGAAATGTGCGGTATTTAAATTTGATTTACTTGGACGTTTCAAAAGTATTCTGCTATATTACAGTCAATGAGGAGAATATCATTTAAAGTTCATTTTAATCATGTTAGAATATTTCAAGCATAATGAAATTAATACGTATTGATAGAAGTGCAGCAAAAAATTCTGTTTATGGAATGTGAGGTACAAAGCATTTATTATTTATTTACAGATCCACGCAATGAAATTCCATTTCACAGTGGTCTACGTGGGAAAAATGTTTCCAGCATATTTTATTTCTGTTATACTGTTTCAAATATAACGATATTCTTATACATTATTTAGACTTATTACAAGTAATTGCTACACAAAATGATGTACATAGCTTTTATAGTTCATTTCCACTGACACGAAAAATATAGAATACCATAGTGTATTTCACATACTGTCTCTTATTTAGAAGTAACTAGATATTAGATTTCCTGTACAACTTATAAATTCAGTTTCTTGGGAAAAAGATCTATTCGGCCATTAGTTTTCGTTCAATTTCGGCAGTTATTATTTTATGTTTCGTAATTTTAAATTGCAGTAGAAGATTACTACATTGCCAGCTTTGAATCTTACTGTATTTTATTAACCTTCTGGATCCCAAACCGCCCGAGATATTTTGAGATATTTTAATTCGTGTATCTTAATTACCACCAGAAAATTAAAACAACATTATTTGCTTTAATTAATTACAGATAATTCCATATTTAAATAAAACGGAATTACCCATTCAATTTTGCTGGTGTAAAATTAGATTTTCTGAACTACATAATTTCTAGAATGTGTTCTATCCTGGGATTTTAAGGGTTAAACCATCTAATGGATTAATTAAGTTTTCGTACCTATTCGCAAAAAATAATAAAATAGGAGGATTTCTAAAAAGCAAATATGAAATGTTAATTTGGTAGGATACCTTTGAATATGTCGAAAAAGCAGAAAATATCACAATGTTCCAAGTTTTAAAAATTGATTAATAAGTCAAAATAAAATTTGAAATTTCATTTAAATATAAAACTTGCATTTGAAATTATATTGAAAACTATATATAAACATTTACTTATAAATTCATAAACAAATATTGAAAAGAAGATTAGTTTAAAATTGTATATGATAAGAATATAAAAAAAGTATGAATAACACGTCTTGCGCGCGTGATAAAATCCGAAAATATACGCATAAAAGGAATTTTGGTCAAAATAAATACATAATAGTGTCACATTTATACTAAAATTAGAGTATTTGAAACAAAAAATATTGAAAAAAGTAAAAAAAAAATAACTTAATAGTTTAAAAATTAAAAATTAAAAATTTTTTAAAAATATTGTTAAAGTACAAAAATAAAATAAAATAAAATCGTTCTCTTTTTCTGTTTGCAGAAATTAATATGGGATGAAAATTTCTTTTGATTCCCATACATAACTTTTAGTAACATTGCACGCAGTATGAAAATTCATCGGTTTGAATAAACGCGATGCAAATCTTAATAGCACATACGTATTCTTAATAATGTTATATCTAGTAAACTAATGGGAATATTTTATTTCTGTCTTTTTTGCATATTGTTAAGAAATGATTAGAGAATCAATATATGTATAAAATTCAAAACTTTTGTACGTTTAAAGATATCCTACCTTCTTGAGTTTAAGAGAATTGTTACATTCAAAGAAATTTATTTAAAAAGAAAATTGATTTCAAATTTTCAGCTAAAATGTGATATTTTATCGAATGTGCCTTATGTCTACAGTTAGCTATCAAAAAAACAATTAAATCTACTAGTTACATTTAAATCAAAATTTTCCTTCAACTTCTAAGTCATTTTTCTTCCTCTTAAGCAACAAGTGTTCGGTTCAGTACATTTGAAAAAAAAAAAAAATCCTCAAAACCATCACTTTTGTTAGAATAATTCATTGTAGCTAAATGTGACATCAGAAAAGAATTTCCTGTGTGTAAATAACAGCGAGGCAATTCTACCATAAATGAAGGCGATCCATTAATCTCTTATAAATGACTGGCCATTCTTCGCCAAATAATGTCCAGGATTGGCGACGTGCCAAAGCAGGGAATAACCCGATTCCAAGCTCAGAGAATGTGCTGCAGATTGGGGTTGATATTGTTTTAGTGGACAAACAACAAACAGAGAAAATGCCAATGGCTTAGCTTTAGGAAATGGTTTTTCTTATTGTTAGAAGTATATAAATATGAGAGTTTGATGAAATAAAGAATTAACTCGCGGATGATAGTAATGATTTATGTATAGAGCAAGCAGAGAAATTGTTTCATGGTTATTGCTTTTAATACGCTGGGTTTACTTTAGGGAGTGTCTGAAGCGAGAAGAAACTGAACACAAGGTGAAATAAATCGTACAAGTTTCTCTGTTTTATACTAAAAAAACTCTATTTAAGGGTGTTGCTTTTCTATTGTAATAGTTTTTCTATAAGATACATTGTTATCATTTGTAAATTCTAATGGTAAAAATTGCGGTGTTTAATGAACGTAAGGTGCTCCAAAGAACATAAAACAATGGTTTAACGAATTTGAATACTTGCTTTACTGTGCTTTTGTTCTCAAAACTTTATTTTTTAAAATTAAGGAATTGTATTAGATTAATTTTAAACATAATTATTCAATTGATAAATAATTTTTCAAGTTGTGTCAGGCTAGTATTATTTATTTACAAGAAAAGAAGAAGCTTCACAATGTAAATATAAATTCTCGGGGCGACGAACTTCTTTTCATATTTTTTTTTTCTTCATAGACGGCACATAACGCGTAAAACAGTACATAAGCATACAATTTTAACAAATCAGCGCTTTTCACATAATTCTAGTTCCACACACCACCAAAACAAAATATGAAATCCCGCTCACAGTCAACTTCGAATTTTGAACATAACTTTGAATAGAACTTTAAAAAAAAAACTAGTGTTGCTAGATTTTTTAAAACGAAAAATACTACAGCTACAAGATTTTTGTTTTCCAGATTCTTCCCAGAAGGCTCAGTTGGTAGAATGACATAACGTCTCGGTTAACTTTCTTTTTTTAAAATATAGGAAATACGTAAATTACAGTAGTAACAGCAATAGAAATTTTGGACCAAATATCTGTTTTGTATTTGTGGTTAGTTTTACAAGGTTGTGGGTGATCAATGATATAAGAATTTAAATAAATATTATATTAAATGTTCTTTACTGGTACTTAAAATTTCTGTTGACGCATAAAATGTTAACATAGGTTTATTTCTGTTAATGTTGCTTTTTCCACACGAATTTTCTGCGGGAAAACACATCAGGAAAATATACATCATGAAAATCTAGTATCAATTTTTAATGAAATTGTAATTTACTTTATCAAAATAAAAAATTTTTAAAAGTAGTTATATATATGCAATTATTTTTTTCCAGCCATTTTTTTTAATTCACTACTGTAAAATTAGGATTGTTAATTTAACACATTTTATATCCAACCACAAATGTTTCTGTTTCTCTGTCCATTGTATATAAAAGTCTAATTCTAATGAAACACGTTTAAGAAATTATAATAAAATAGTTTTTATTAACCGTTTACTAAAAATTTTTTATTTATATATAGTGAAAGTTTATAAATTAGTTTAATAATTGGGAAAATAGTAAAAAGAAATAATTTGAATTTATCAGCTAAAATATGATATTTTATCGATTTCACCCTATCTACACAATTTGACTTTCAGAATTTTGCACTGCTATATTTTAATACTAAATGAGCTTAAATTAATGTTATCTGCTTAACACTCTGCAGTTTCTTTTATAATATTATTACATATTCAGAAAAAAAAATAATGAATGTAATTCTTGCCTTAATAGTTTGATCGACTTTTATTTTTTTCGAAAGAGCAAATTCTAATTTTTTGTCTAATGCAGAAATGTAACATGGACAAAATATATGTTATTCTATTCTTTTGATTGTTTGTTATTAGAGACAGTATTTGGCCAAAATCATGGCATTTAAGTGAACAGTGGACCTTTAGAGCAAAATCGTCGCAAAAAAGGTCTATTTCTGTGGTATAATACTAGTACCAGAAGTTCTGTGGTATAATATAGTACCAGAACAGTTTTTTCTTATTAAAGTAACATTTATGAAGGTTTTAAGAAGTAAATAATAAAGGTATGTGTATTTATATACTTTAAATCTGTTTTTCTCAAAACTAATTTTTCAGCGTTTTTAGATTTTTGAAATGCATCTTGCGACGTAATTTTTGATAAATATTTATGGAATTGATAAGGAAGTAACCTTATATTGTTTAAAAAGAAATTGTGTGGGCTTTTTAAAATTCATGTTCATTAAGGTAGTCAAATTTAATATTTTACTTATTAAACGACATAATTTTGATGAAAGTCGATATGGGATTTAGAAAAAAATCTGTAAAATATTAACTATTCAAGAGATTTAAAAAATCTTACACACATTTTTTTATAATAGATTTTAAATGATAAAAATGCAAAAGCAAGCAAATCTCTCAAAAATTAAAACACGAGGAGCATTTTAAAATTTTGTGAAAAAATTCAATAATTTTTTAAAAATTTAAAAATTTTAATAAAATTGGAATATTTTTGAAGGTGATCTATATGCTTTTGTTGAATTGTATACATGGACAAAATTTCATATTGCTATGATGAAAAAAAAATTAACGTCCACCGTCTCCTTAATGAAAATCATATTGTTTTTAGATCTGTAACATTTATCGTATTTGTTATAGTAAACGGTTTCTTGCATTTTATTCCTTTTATCAAATGCAGTTTTATAAACTCTTTTACATTTAATAAATGTTTGACTTAAGCATTACTGATTCGAATTTGTTAAACAAAACTTCTGAATATAAGATTTTGCTTACGTTGAAATCCCTTAGAATTTCCCCCCCTCATTTAATCGCTGGAATCTTTGATCAAATATGGCAAAATTTTTTAATAAAATTTAATTCTGATAAAAAAAAGCCTGAAAAATTGCCAATTATGGATATCTAAAATATATAAAGCATCAATTATAATTGCACAAATCTATGTCAGACTGCTCCTCGAAAATTGTATTGTAAATAATTATAATAATAAAATACGATACTATTATAGAATTTCTTTGAAGGAATTTTCGTTTGAATTATTTAATATGTGTAATTTGAATAATAAATAAAGAAATATATTTTTTTGCATTGCTATATGAATGAATTATTTTCAATAATTCTGTATAAAAAGTTTAAATTTTTATTTTTAAAAGAGCATTTAAAAATGTTAAAATCAAATATTTTGCAATTTAACAAAATAACGATAATATCTACCTCTCTTGCATTTTTTTTCTTAATCTCACTTGTGACCTTTTCTTTGAACTTTTTAAAGACATTATCAATTTCAAAACCATTTTATTTTCTAAAATAGAAAAAAAAGGAGAAATTGTCACAATTTGTTAAGGAAAAAAAAATCTTTTTATTTTTTAACACCAGAATTGTAAAACGTAAATAAAATATTTGCGTATTCGATAAAAATTGTAAAAAAAAAATATGTATTCTCAAATCATTATAAATAAATATTTAAGTGCGAAAAAAAAAATTACAATTATGTGAAGTAGTTTATTCATTTCTGAAATGTTTTGAAAAAGAATAGGTTTTTTTTATGCGGTGAAAGTGAAAAAATACTTTTTTAAGATATTTTCTTTTTATTAGTGACATTAACTATAGATTATTTTATTAGGTTATGTTGTTGTTCATAAATTTGATTATTTTTCCGCAACACATTACATACAGGTTTTAAATGAAATTCGTTCAGTGAAATATTTCAGGCTTGTAATTTTTATGTCTAGGGAGTATTTTTTTAAAAAATAAACATTATATCGATTACTTTTCGAGTTATTATTTGAAAAGGATTGATGTCAAGCTTCTTTCATTGCATTACTTTGATCTTTACTTTTATTATTTCTTTCGTTATTTCACCGTATAATTACAGAATGTTTAGTAACTAAAAATAAAGATCTTAAGTCTTCAGTTTCATGGAACGTCATACATTTTTGATCCTTTAGAAAAATTATTGATCATTTGTAATAATTTCTGTCACGATCCGAATCAACATGTTCTTTATTATACAAACTCGAAAATATAACCCACTGTGTTGCAATACTGCAGTACTCTCCTCTACAGGGAGCTGTGTAAAAATATTATTTTAAAAATGATCATAAATGCATTCTCACTATTTTGAAAAAAATACATGCTATAAACTTCATTAAATTTTATTTCATAAATACAACATTTTTCATTAGTTAAATTTTAGCTACGTGAACAATTTATGGACATCAATTTTATGAACTCATCAATTTTATGAACAATTCCTGATCAAGAAATTTCTTTGAGAAGAAAAAAAAGTAAGATTCATACTTTCTTTAAATTGTGTAATAGCGATTGTAGTGATAATATTGTAAATAAATATCGTTTTATGCAAATTTCAACAGCAGTTTTTATATTAAACAAGGAAAATTATCCTTGTAACAATATCGGTTTGATTTAGCGTTTTTAAAGGTAGTTTTTTCTTGAAGGCGCATTAAATGGTTTGCTTCTATCCAATAGAGATAAGCCATGGAATGTCGAAATGGAAAAAGGCTTTCGTCAAGACCGTACTAGAGTGAAAAGTACAAGTCAGTTACTGCTTGTTACAGAAAAACGAAGTTCACTGTCTGAAAAGTACCGTACTATAATACTGAGTTAGTTTTTTTGCTGTAAGCACGTGACAAATACTATGGAAAGAAAAAAAAACAGGATTTTGTTTTTTGGAGTTCCAGTGCTGAGAATTGGTATGACTACTTTCGTTGTTTTTTAATTACTTCTTGTTCTTACATTAAATTTGTTATATTTTATAAATAACTGAGTTTTAATTCAACTGTTTTACAAATCTGTTTGCAGTTTTGTTGAATCTTTCTGAACTGGCAATACAACATCCTGAGATTATCAGAATAATCCTAAATATAATTTTCAAAATCCTTGCCTTAAATTCAAGAATTGCTTTTTGATCCAAACACAGGCCTTTTTATGATAATAATAATATTATTATTAAAAAATTGATTGAAGATTAGCTGCATACAAAAATTACCATTCTTTATATTTTGAATCTGAAAATTTTAAATATTTCTCATGTGTCTCATTTCAGTATCAGATACATAGAAAAGTAATAAAAAATATTCATGGCTTTTAACGATAGGAAAATTTTTATATTGAATCCATCTTATGTATGATACACAAACATTTCTTAATTTACCAATTCCACTGTAAAAAAAAGTGCTTATACCATCACCGAAACTTAAAATGTTTTCGATTACTTTTTTGGTCCATTTTCAAGGGGTTTTCATGTTTTTGCATTTTTAGATAATTTCTCAAAACATATTGAAGTTTTTTGATTAATGGGTATTAATAGATTAAAAATTTATTGTGCTGGAGCGGAAAATTTTGTTAAAATTTCCCTTTATACATGAAATGCACGAAAAAGTTTTTTCGAAATCATCATGAAATTTGATTGAAAACACTGTATATTAAGAATAAATAAATTAAAATTATGCTTTAAACATTCTAACACTTCCAGTATACTTTAATAAATCTTTGCTATTTAATATGAAAAAAAGAAAACCCTTAAATATAAAATCTATTTATGGGTCTATATTTTAGTTTTTGAAAAAATCATTTTCCAAATAATCGTTGAAATTTGCTAAACTACAATTTTGTTATTTATTTATTTATTTTTTTAAATTCCCGAAGTTTTATATACGATAGTCGACACTTTCTCTAGATATTCGTTAAAAAGTATAAAATCGAACATTTTCGTGATTTGCTGCAGTAATGTTTACATGGTATTCACATGTTCATCCGAGAATGTCAGACGGCTGTTAGGTGGCATAAATATGAACAAAAAATAAAACGGAAATAGAAGTCACAGATCACTTATTCAGTATACAAATACAGGGTGTTTATCCTATCTGAGCTCAAGTTGACGACAGTAATTAGAGAAAATAAAAATATTGCAATATATATTCAATCATATGTACCTTATTTTCTACGTAAGATGATAATATCGCGAGAGGTTCTGGAGAAATTGAATGTCAGCGCAAACGAAAGCATACAGCAGAAACTAGTAATGGACGTCCGAAATGTGCATTGTCGTATCGCTAGTGCATATTATGAAAACTTAAGTATTATTTAAATACGTTCAGTCCGTTCGTCTCTCTGTCCGCATATAACATAAGAAAAAACTGCCGTTCGTTTGAAATTTTAAATATATAATTGTTGCATGCTTTTGACGAGTAATTTTAGATTTTATGAAACTCGGATGCATAGCTAATTTACAGGTACTATCAAATGTAGTCCGTTACATTACGGTCAATGGGAAAAAATGGTTTCATGCACATTTTAATGATGTTTCACGTTTTCGAACATAATACAATTGTTATACATCTATGAAGTATATATTAAATTATATATTCTGTAGAATCTGTGGTACAAAGAATATTTGTTATTAATTTACATTGCTACACAAAAGTATTCCATAACGTAATGGAATAAGGGAAACATTATTTGGGGCGCGTTTTAATTAGTTTTAATTATTTTACATTTTATAAAATTGATATACATTGCTGAGGTTTACCACAAGTTACTTCCTGTAAATAGAAACCAGATAGTATTTACATAGACACACAATAATTTCGACTATTTTACTGTATCAAAGTAGCATGTACTATTATATCAAGATCTGAATGCTTTTAGAATTTCGTTAAGACACGAATTTGTTACGACGTGCAGTTTCTGACATTTGTTTCTATTGCTATATTTACAACAAAGATGAGTATTTTATTAATTGTTTCATTATAATGTACTACAGTTATTAATTTTATTGAAATGAACGAGAGTTGAGTTTTTATTAAATAGGTGTTTTGCGCCACCATGTTCCACTGCAATTTTTATTTCACTTACTGTTTTCTAAGAACCCTCTCACACTGTTAAACATTTCTGCAACGTTACTCCATAAAATTTCTGGTAGCTTCTACCTCCATTTTATGGAGTAATTTGTTCCACTTATACAGGGTGTCCAGAAATAATGGGACATACCTAAAGGGGAGGTAGCGGTCATGAAAAAAATTCATATTTACATAGCAACCCATGGTCGGGAACGCTTTCTTGTCGTGGTAGTGATGACACTAAACGTACAAGAAGGACAGGATACGAATAAGAAGAGGAAATATTTTTATTATCATTAGTACAGCAGAAAAGTAAGAAAATAGAATATTAAAAAACACTGATCGTTATCAAAGTCGGTGTTTGAAATTTCGATCCCGGACCCTGATGCATACAGGCGCATCTCCGGTGCATGGAAAATCTAATGTTCGACAGAAGACACCAGGAACGTCTGAACTTCCCCAGCAGCTGCAGCGATGCGTACAGCTAGTTTCTCAGAACTTTCCAGTGTTATCCCGGTATTTTTGCAGCACTAAGAATATTAAGCATGTTTTCTCTCCCTGTTTGTGTCCTTTTTAGGTGCTTTCGTAATTATGTAATTACGTAGCACCTATTGTTGTTATTCAGTCCGTCCGTCTGTCCGTCTGTCTGTCCGTCCGTCTGCATATAACAACGCAAAAACTATCGAACCGAATCGTTTGAAATTTAAAATATATAATTATTACATAATTTTGTCGAGTCATTTCAAATATTATGAAAATCGGATGCCTAGATCAGTTACAGGGACAATCAAAAGTATTCTGTTACATTACGATCAATGGGAAAAAAAGTTCCAAATGCATTTTAATCGTTTGAAATTTAAAACGTATAATTATTACATAATTTTGTCGGGTCATTTCAAATGTTATGAAAATCGGATGCATAGATCAATTACAGAGACAATCAAAAGTATTCCGTTACATTACGATTAATGGGGAAAAAGTTTCAAATGCATTTTAATGGTGTTACACTCATTTGAACATAATATAATTGACATAAATCAATAATGTATGTACTAAAATATACATTCTGTACAATCTGGGAATATCATGGAATCAAAGAATATTGTATAATAGAATCTGGGAATCAAAGAATATTTATTATTAAATTACAGGGCGACACAAATGTATTCCACTAAATAATGTTATATGGGGAAACATTGTTTGGGGCGTGTTTTAATTATATTAACCTACTTCACATTTTATGAATAAGATATACGTTAATGAAATAAAATAAAAATTACTCCCTACATATTTACAGGAACACAAAGATTTCGACCACTGTATGGTATCCAAAATACGCTCTACTATACCAACAAGACCTGAATATGTTAAAACTTCGTTATCGTTCGAACGCACCTCACTTGCTACGCTTCACGTGCAATTTCCACCTTGTTTTAATTGTTTTGTATTGTCACTACTTTGCCAGGAAAGAGTTTCCGACCTTGGGTTGCTATGTAAATCTCAATCCTTGTGATGAACTCGATCTCCCCTTAAAGATTGTCTCATTATTTCTGGGACACCCTGTATAAGGCTGCAATTGTAAACATACATTACTGGTGTCACATTGCAATGTTACACCAATTTTATAGAGTACCTCCAACTGCCACCAATTTTATGGAGTAACGTTACATAAATGTTTTACAGTGCAGTCTGTCGCATGGCTATCATAATACCCTGTAGCTCTAATAAAGTTTGAGTGTTAGTGGGCTTCATTAAGTGAAAAATCAATGAAGAATTTTTTTTTAACTTCTATATAAAATAAAGCTATTTAACAATAAAATGTAAAGAAAAAAACTGCAAACTTTATTACTTCAATATATTTTTTATTTTTTTTTATATATTTGCATTGAAACATTTGTATTTTTCAACAATATCTATAAAAATGTAATCCCTTTCTTCCCCGAGAAAAAAAAAAAAAAAAAAAAAAAAAAAAACATTTAAATTAATATATATACTGACTTATCTCTGAGCGTAAATTTGAATACATTATTAGTTTCAGAATAATTTTTTATTAAAATTCAAGAAAAGAAAAAAATGCAATTATTAAAATTTACAGAAAAAAATTAACGTTTCTTTAACACCGATAATTTTATTTTAAAATTTGAATAGAAAATTTACATATCCTATTAAGTAAATGAATAAAAAAAAGTTTCAAATTTCATTAAAGAAAAACACTACTTAAGAGTCAAAGTGTTAAAAGAAAACAATTATTTTAAGTAGTTTATTCAGCCATGGAATTCTTTTGTAAAGATTGTAATTTTGAACTTTTTAAGTGACGAAAAAGGAAAAGTTTTTTTGTGTGTTTCCTCGTATGAATGACGTTAATTATGAAAAGTTGTAATTCTTTTCAGTTTTATTAAAATATTTCTTATTAATGACAAAACTTTTTTTTTGTTATTATTTCGAACATCGTGAATCAACAAAAAGTCATGTTAGATCAGATTTCATGGCTTCTATTTTGATTTATGGAGTTTAATTAATTATTTAATTTTTTTAAATAAAATTATTTATTTAGAATTTTGGTCTTTCACTTTTTATGAGAGTAATGAGGAAAAAAAATCTATTGTGTACTTCTTTTTCCATAAAATTATTAATTATTATCTTTAGATATTCTTTTCTGTTGTATTCAAATGTGCTTTAATAAGAAAGATTAGATTATTCTCCCGGTAATTTTATGCTTGGATAATAAACAATCAGTACTGTGTCGGCTTTCATGGATTTTTGTTTGATTTATACACATTATTTATTAATAATTTATTTTAAGATTATTTGTATAAAAGTATTTATATTTTAATGTAACGTATAATATAGATAAGTATTCTTTATATGGTTTAATTCTTTCACAATAACAAATTATAAGTTTACAAATTAATAATGCAAAATTGAATTTCTTACGGTAATTTGTTAGAATGGTGCATAAAAACGGTGTGTCAAAAATGCACACGAAGATACAACATAAATTGCAGTGATTAACTTCTTTTGGTATTTTATTTAAATCTAGAACATTAATTTATTCTATTAAGTCCTTCGTCCAAAATGAAAATTTAAATTTTTTAAATCATAATGTATATGATTATATGTCATAATGTCATTTATAATGTAATGCAGCTGTTATGTAATAGTATGCAGAGTATTTTTAGCATTACCTTTGGCTATGTGATTAACATTATTTTAAGTAAAATTATTATATTTATTTTATATACAGATATAGTTCTTTCCATAAGTTTTCTTTTAGTATGATAAATTTACTAGTAGTCATTTAAGGACATCTATTTAATTATCTCTAAGTTTATTCGACTCCGAAAAACATTAGTCTATTCTAAACATCATGCACAGAATTAACTTTAAAAGATTTAAAGCATATACCGTAGAAAAAAAAATACTTTCTGTGACTAAATCCGTTAAATTGCTTGATTTTAACACCATTTTTTTTCAAACGAAAATTTTCAAATGAAAATAAAAGTGACACAAATGCCAACCACGTAAAATAGTTTCCATGCCTGGATCGAACCCGGCCCATAAGTACAGCGCGCACTAGTTCTACTAACTAAACTACATGGAGCGATATCCAACCTGCAACTTCTCACAGTTGCATGTTGGCAAGGCTACAAATGCAGCACAAAATATTTCTCGTGAGCCACTGACATGGGGTAAATACGAAACTCAAATAATTGTATTATAACTCAAATAATAATTGATTGAATATATTAATACTTGGACATTTTCCCAGAGAAAACGTCTTGTATGCAATATTTCAAATGAAAATCTAATTTCAGTTATCGTTTCATGTAATTTAATAGGTAGAACATTCGTGCGCTATACTGATATCCCGGGTTCGAATTCCGGCATGGAAACTTTTTCACTAAGTATGCATTTGCGCCTCTTAACCGTTAACACGCTGAATTAATATCGCAATGTGATTATAATTTTGTTTTTCCTATGTTACAGCTTTAAATGTTTTAATTTTTACATACAAATTTAGAAAATAATAACAACAAAAAAAAAATATTTCTGCAGTTTTTTTAGTTGTTGTTTTCCTTTTAGTGTTCTCATTTTGGAACACGATTATTGATTGACAACCTATGCAAATATGACAAATTATTTTTCGCTGTATGCTATTGTATATTGTTTTTGAGTATTTTCTCGAATTCCAAAAACATTTAGATTCCTATCGGTCAAATGCAAGTATTACGGAGAAGACGATAAAAGAAAATAATATATATTTTTATGCAATTTAATGAATTCACATTTTTTTTATACCTGTGATAAATCCTTAAACATAAATATTTTTTTTTCAAAAGTTCAAATCAACCTTATATTTTATAGGGAAAATATGGACTTCCTTATTTTGTTGGAAAATATATGTGTTGTATCACAAATAATGCAATGTTCCCATTTGGGAACATTGGCGTTTAAACGATTAAGGGTATATTCTAATCAAAACCGCTTATTTCTTGATTTATTTTTAAATTAATTTTTGTTCTCTAACACAGAAAAGTGGCAAATTCTTTTCTTTAGAGAGATTAATGTGCCGTGTTTATCGATTTTTTGATAAATGCATAATATATTGCATAAAATGCTGTCAAATATGGCGCTTTGAACAGAATTTTCCGAAACGGGACATCTCGGAGCGAAAAAAATGGTCCAACTGAGAAAGTAATTGTTTATAAATCAAATCCTAATGAATTGAGCGAAAAGTTGCATCACACGACATCTTATACATCACTTCGAAAATCACCTCAGTAAGTTTCGTTTTTCTACTTTTAAAAACGAGTCTGAAAATGTATATGAAAATTCCGAACTGTTAAATGTGGAAAAATATTTTTCCGAATAAACCCTTAAGCAACAATATACAAGACGAATTTTTTCTTTTCGAAAATTTCATCGTACTAAACTATTCTTTTAGATTAATCTTGTTCTAATCTACACCTAAGGTTCTATCTGTTACACACGTTTTAGAAATCTACTTTGAAAATTGTTCTACGGGAATACTTGTAAACCAAAAGTAAGACCGTTTCAGGGATACCGAAATGCGAGATATTCAATTTGTATGTGTTGCTACAGAAATAGTTTCGTGACGGTCCTATGCCTTTCACGAACATCATATTTCGTAATATCGTCTCCCTGTATCATAATAATAATAATATATATTCTACAAAAAAAAAAATGTCATAACTTAAATTATAAATAATTATTTTGCTCATACAATGTCATTTTAAAAATAAAAAAATTAAAATGTATTAAAAATATGATATCTTTCAACTAATTTTCATTCAGTCATCGTCATAATGTCAATAGAAAATTACAAACCCATAAAAATGTGAAAACCTGGTTTGTTTGTGTTTATGACGGTCAATTATCTACACTTGGAACATAGGCCCTAAAAAGAGGATACCCACTGTGGGGGGGGTCTTTCTAATGGAATCTAACTCGTATTTGCGCAAAGAAATCCAAGGTTAGAAGAAAACCACGGAAAACTCCGAACGATTAGGCCGACGGCAGCGATTGGGTTCGAACACCTGCCGTCTACCCGTTTTGGAGGCAGAACCTCTCGCCCACTGGTGAGGCTATGAAAAACTGGAATAACTTGTTATTTAATTTAAACTGAATATAACCCTTTCTATATTTTCGACACCGTTCGTGTCCTTACTATGTAGATATCATTCAAATCGTATAAGCATTCAATTCATATTCTAAGGATGCGAAAAGATAGCATATCGTAACAAACATGTGAAGTTTTTAAATAAATTTCAATGAACTCTCTTATGAATCTATATTATAAAGGCCAAACGTATCTGCGCATAACGCATGCATCTTTTTGCGCATGGCAACACTTTGAAATTTTAAATGAATTTCGGTATTGCAACTTTCGCTATTAAAAGTTTTTAAACTTCTTAATGTCGCATATTTTCAATTGTTACACCATCGTGTAGTAAACAAATGTACTTTTAAATGAAATTTGTTTGAAAGCTGTATCTTAATTTGTTTTTGAAATGTTAGTTTTTTTTGTAGCTTTTAATACCTCTTTTCTAATCGTGGCAACATGAGTACTCAATTTCTATTTAAAGCAAAGAAAAAGGGAAAAAAGTATATCTTTATGTTGCCATTTCCTCATTAAAAGAGAAAAAATATAAATTTAAATATCTTCTGTTGTTCTGCTGTTCTCTTCTAAAACCTGTTGAATTTTGACTTCATTTACAAAATTTGATTTACACGTAAAATAATATTAACAGTTTAATATCTATTTCAGCTAACAGCATTGAGACTTCAAGTTTTGAATCAAAATTATCAAATTTAAATGCCAAATTTTTTTAAACGGGAATGCAGATGTGAAATGTACATTTGTAAATTCTGATATGGTAAAAATGATGCCGGGTTTAGATTTCACGGGGAAAAAATGTATGATTGAGTCAAAGTTGAAATATTTTTGCTTTTTATCATTTTGAAATACTAGCATAAGAACCTTAATTGATAACTTTATCACAATTACATATATGTATTACATTTTACTGCTTACAAATGCAATTAAAGTTTAATTTTAACATTTTCTACAACTGCGTTTTATAAAAATAGTATTTTGATAATTTGACGATAAATATCGTTTGTTTAAGGGTTAGACGTACAAATATAAAATGCATTTTTTACTATAACTAATTTTGTAGGTTTATTATAAGTTAATTAAACAGTTCCTTCTTAAAAATTTTCTTTCGTCAAAATTTGACTTTAAAAATAAACATTAGATCTGTAAATTAATCTACTCTCGTTTTACTATTTACATTCTGGGGATGATGCAATATTTAATATATTTTAAATGTTTTATTATTAAAAAGACGTATTATAAACAAAATAATTATTTATAATAAGTTCTGTTCTTTTCGATGTAGAATATATATTATTATTATTATTATGCTGTAGTTATTAATGGACTTACACCTTTTAATATTTCTCACTCATCGTTATTTTAAAATTATGTTCAGAAAATTCCCTGTACCTGATTGCATAAAACTCTTAATGTTCTTTAAAAAATAATAATAATAACAAATAAAATAAAAAATAAAAAATGCGCCTGTTTTTCGATATTGCGATATTTTTTTCATAAATTTCTTTGAAAATAGTAATAGATTTTTTTAAATGTTATCTATAGAATGGATTTTTTTTTCAGCTCAGTGCAAATATTTATAATGATAAAATATACAAAATAAGCTGCAAAACGAAATGTAAGAAATTGACACCATGTAAACAAAAATTTACTCATTGTGTGACTAATTTCATTATAAGGCAAAAGTTACTCTAACACGTTTGAAGATAATTTCCAGGAATTTTCAGAAATATCGTGCCAGGAATAAATCGTGAAACATAAAACATGCAGAAATATTTCGGGCTTTAGTACAGTAAAAACAAGCCCTTGAGCAGGATTAGTCTTTTTTATGAGGGATCTTAGGAGGAATCGTAGGGCAAAATAAGTTCTACTTTCGAAGACACCTGTCTGATTATTGTCCTTTGGACAAGTAGGCAAGCAAAAGAAGGGGGTGAAAAAAATCGCACAGCAATATTTAGTTTTCGGGCGGTTCCGTATTTTGAGTGCATGTGCGTTTTTAGACTTCCGTATTGAAAGGGTTAATAAATGTAGATACGAATGTAGATGGAATGTAGTCCGATACGAATGTAGATGAATTTATAAAAGTACTTTGTTTTTCTTAAAAATAAATTATAGAAAACCCTTCCATTTCAAGATTTTATACAGTCGTGTTAGTCCTTAATATGAATTACACTGCTTCATCGAGTCGATGAACCGGTTATATCTGATTCAGTGCTAGACACGCATGTAATAGATGGGTTTATGCTAATTTGTTTAGCTTTGGGACGAGTTCGATGTCAAATTGACGTCAATTTTTTGGATTAGAACCGTCTTCAATTTTATACTCGGCTACTCACATGTGAGTTGAACTGATATTTAGAAAAAATCTTCAATTTTTCGTTTTTTTTTACGATGAATAAAAGAATTAAATAATAATAATAATAATACATATGCATTTATATAAGCTCCTGTTACAACACAAAATACAAAATTGATATTAGAAATCAAATTAAAAGTTACAAAATATTAATTCTACTAAAACATGGATAAAACTGTATCAAATATGGTTTGGTTCGGGTTTCATTCTGATTAAATCTAAATAAAAGAACCAACTATCACAGAACTCTAATCTGAATAGACTTGATCGCGAATGAATTTGATTAGGTTTATGTTGAATAGATATTTTTGAAGACGAGGCAAATGGTACAAATGACGTTCTGGACACGAGGAAGATTTGAAATGAAGAAAAAATGTAAATTTCCATTTTTATTTTTAAAGTATTTGACCATTTTAGAATATTGCACAACTGGTCCGATAAGAATTGTCCTAAAATTACGGTTATACGAGCTGAAAATTTTTAATCACTAACGAGAGATTTTTTGAAAAGACGTAACTTTAAGCCTTTGAACGTCCTAACCGGATTTTTATGTCATGTAATCTTTGAAATAAAAGATTGGTTTTATACAAAACTTATTCTGATATTTTTTTCGGAATGTATGAGATAAATAAAGCAGTAGAATAATCACAAACAAATCCACATATGAATAGTTTTCATAGGTATTATTTTATAAATTAATGAACTTATAGGAAAAAATCCCTGTCGACTCGGCCCACAGGCACAGATAGATTTCGAAGTTAAATACTAATTTCACCAACGAAACGCAAAATAGTGTTAGGGATAGGATCACTTTTGAAAAGTTCTTTTTTCCTTTTTTTTTTTTTTTTTGTAAGAGCTGGTTTTATCAGAAACATCTTAAAGCAATATTAAAAAAAAATATATTTTTCCGAGCTCATCCACTCAAAATATTCTAACACGGTTTGAGGCCCATTTTTAGAAGAAAAATATAAAGATTCTGACGTGACTTTTGAAAGTATTTATAAGCGACCCGGTGTTTTTAATTTCATTCTTGTAATTAGAACTTGATTTATAAACATTTTCTCGATCACATTTTTCATTCTCAGCACGATCGTTTCCGGAAACTCGATTCAAAATGTTACCCTTTAGAGAATTTTTAAGAAAAATATATTCTACCTTTATCAAAAACTCGACCAGCACAGCACATTATATAGTTTATAAATAAGAAAGCCTGCCATTTGGATGCGTTTGAGAGCAAAAAATGAATTTTAAAATGAGTCAGAAAATAAGCTGTTTGAATTTGAGTACATGTTTAATTCTTCCTGCACTATCGCTTCGAGAAATGTGATCCAAAATGACCAATTTGAAAGCGTTTTTGAAATATATTCTACTTTCATGAAAATAACCAACAAGTGCAGCAGATTATACTGCCAAGTGCGTGCTTCCGAGAACGAAAAATGCATTTAAAAATGTGTCTAAACTAAGCAATTTGTTATTTTAATACACTCTCAATTATTCAATCACAATCACTTCGAGAAAGCGGTTCAAAATGTTCAATTTGAAAGCATGTTTTGAAACATATAATGCCTTTATCCAAACATTGACCAATTTGGGACATTACACAGTTCTAGAATAATATAATCTGTTAATCGGATGTTTAAAAGCAAAAATGAAGATTTTAAAAATGTGTCAGAATGTAAGCAATTTGGATTTGAGTACATTCTTAATACGATTTTTTCTTCAACTCATATTTTTACTTCCTTCCATCTTCAATAGAAGAAAGTACTGTAATCGCAATTTTTTTCGACTTCCATTTTTTGACGGATTTACACATTTTAGAGGTCAGATATTCCAAAAAACATGTTTTTACAACACGTCTATCTCTCCGTGTTTGTGTCTGTGTGTCTGTGTGTGTGTCCGTATGTCGCCACCCTACCATCAAAAGGTGTATGAAGATATGCATAGAATTGAACCAAAATTTTTTTAAAATGTTTTTGGCTGTGGCAAGCAGGTTCTCCTTCAATTTTGAATTATTCCGCCGGTAGGGGACGCAGCAATAACAATTTTTGCGCCATTTCCTATATTGTACTGACTAAAAATGTATGAATTTACGCATCGAATTGAACCAAATTTTTTGGGCAAATGTTTGTACGAAATTCACGGCTTTTTCCTTTACTGTATTGGTTAATTTTTACGTTGGATATTAGATACGTTAATGTTTTTTTTTCACAATCACATTATTAAAAGAAATCATGCGAATTAAACGTGAAATCTCACCTTTTTCTTGATCTGTTAGCAGAGTATTAGTTAAAAATATATATATTTGAGAAAATTAATTGAACAAATAAATTAAAAATATTTGAAAAATCCATCCTCCGGCACTGCCAACAAAGGAAAAGATGGACTCGATATTTATGTGAACAATCTGTTTAATTTTTTTTCTCTTTAAGAAGTTTATAAATTTAATCGTTTAAGTTTCTTAGTCTTATAAATTTGAATCGATTATTAATATAATACCATAGAGTAAAGAGAAATTAATAGACTAGAAGTACAATGTCTGGAGGTGACGCCAAAAGTGTAACCCTAAAATCCGTTACATTAAGTCCAATTAAGTTCCGACAAAACCATGTGCTTTGACACGCATTTCAATTCAAACCAATTTAAACCCGTATTACTTTGCTCTTGTATTTTAAAAGGAACTAATCTATCGCTTTATAAATAAGTATTTTTTATTATTTTATCATATATATTTTAAATATCAATATAAAAAAAATCTTTAAAGATTTTGCTTGAAGAGACAGCATTCTTTTGTTAATGTCTTAAAATCGTTTGCACTCGAAAATCTAGAGTTTAGATCAATATTTATTGCTTAAGTTCTCATACATGGTTTTAAAAGTATGTTTCCATTACTATTTCTTCTTAAAATATACTTCAGCTGTAATTCCTTTCTTTCAATTCGTCGTATTAATAAAAATCCCTTTCGCGTGCTTTTGTTTGGGACATTAAAATTTGAGCAATAAATGGTTTCATATTGCAAATCTTTTTTGGATCTCGCTTCACCTCCACATATCTCATTCCTCCATGATAAAATACTTTTCACGAATTAAAGTATTTTTTTAAAGAGAGAAAACGCAAATAAACTTTTCCTTATATTTTTTTAATTATTAATTAATTTTTGAAATAACATATTTCAATAGATTTTTTTATTAAAAAAAAAAAAAAAAAAAAAAAAAAAAAAAAAAATGTCAGTATATACATATGTATTCATAATGCTTAAAAAATAGTTTTTAGTATTTTGTAATGTCAACAATGTAAATTATTTATGACTTGTTCGGAAATTTTTATAGTTGATATTTTAATTAATTTCGACAAAACAAAACTATAATCATATTTATTAGTGTAATAATAAAGACACCAATTAACAACAATACTGAAGCTTTGGAATAAACCAATCTCATTGAATTTCTTTCTTCTTCTTTAATTTCAGACTTTTTTGAATAAAAAATTTAAAAAACTTATTATTTTCACACTAGATCAGATTTCACTTAAATACAATTAATATTCATTAAAATGCATATTTTATCTTTAATATTCTTTTTGACCGTAAAGTTTTTCTTTATTGGAGAAAGAAAGCTAAAATTTCTAAAGAAATTGCAGAAATAATTAAATCAGAATGCAGAAAATGAAGATCAAATATGTATTAGAATGTTCACAAAAACGTAGTAATTAAATCCTATTTTAAAAATTTATGGAATCTAAATATTTTAGTGAAAGTTTTACATTGGAAAACGGAATAATGAAATTTTTGAATTAAATGATTCCTTTGATTTGTCTAAATTAGAAACGACAGATAAAGTAGAGATTCATTTAAAATGCAGCACTAAAATTAAATTTAAAAAGATTATGAAATAATGTAAAAATTTGAAAAAAGTACAAAAAATGAATATTGTTTTACCTGTTTTTACAAGAACTTTACTGGAATAAAAATATTTTACGATAAAAGGAAAATTATGAATTTTTCATTTTTCAGCGAAGACTTTTGATAACTTTGTCTCATATTTTCTATAATGAAGATATTTAAAAATATGGTTTTAAAGTTACAGGGAATATTCAAAATCACGAAATTTGACAAAGATTTTTTTTTTCTTTTCGAGAACTTTGAAAATAGATGCTCAAATTTATCCCATGCAATAAAGAGTTTTTCAATTTTGACGCTTCTTCGTAGATGTACAAGTTTTTATATTTTAAATTGTATGTATTTATGTAGTTTATTTTACTTAATATATTATTTTCACAAAACTGAAAATTTTGCACATTTCTAAACTTTGGAATACTCCATGCGTATTCCTTATTATCATATTTTTTTTAACCCTTTATCTTATTGAATATACCCCTTGAACTTTTTTTGTTCTTCCATAACTGTATCTCCAAATTTCCATGGTGGTAATCCAAATTCAGATTACAAACATATACATGTTCAGTTTACAGAGAGGTAGAGTAGAAATGGAGACCAAAACTTGGGTTTATAATAGTAGGGTGTTCAGATTAGACAGTGTTCAGAATACACAGAGTTCATTTTTTGTTGAGTCTGTGGAGTTTCGCCAGGACCATCGGAATATGTTCATAATGCCGAGATGTTCACATTACAGAGTTTTCAGATGGAGAGATTCTACTGCATATAATAAGCATGTCATGAGTAAATTTTTTCGTATTTTGTGTAAAATTATTGTGCACGGTAAATTTTAATATATGACAGTTATCCGTTATTTTTAAATTAAAGAAATTAAATAATTAAAAATCGTTTTTTTTAATTTATCGCGAAATTTTGAATGTATCGATTTAAGCTTGTTATTAATAAGTCTGCCAATTTTCAAATGAATCCATTAAAAATAGAAGGGCTAGATTTTTAATGTTCGCAGTCCTCTTACACCCCCCTCCCCTTACACTTCTCTATCACTGCGTTGCTTATCTAAAACATACCCAAAGGCCAATGATACAAAGACAACGGGGCAATGGACTTTGAAAAACGATTTTATTTATTGCTTAAAAAAGCTGGTGTTGTTAAAAAATATATTTTTTTATAAATATAACATTACTTATCAATTTTATGTTAGAAAATAAACCATTTTTTTTTCAGGAAGTCTGCAAATTTTGTTTATTAAAAATGTGAAAAAAGCCTTCTTGTCAATAACTATTAATATTAGTGTTTTTTTTTTTTCACGCTTAAAATGGTGTATTCTAACATATCTGTAAATATATATACATTTAAACAGGAGTTTTTTGTATTGCAAAGTATTGATTTCTTATTGGTTAACAGAGCACATTACGTAGAGTATCCAGAAAATGGCCGCATATAAAGCTGTTCGAAAAACTCAATAGTTTTTAAAACAGTGAATGAAACGCGACATTTTTTTTCTTTACCTTCGTACTTTTTATGGTTTGATAAAATATTCAAATAGACATATATTTATAAATATTAATAAATTAAATCATAACGACAAAAATTGGCTTTTGGAAAATAGGAATATTAAAACATGCATTTTGAGCGTACGATTTTACAAATTCTACTGAAGATATATGTTTAATGTTTCATAATTTTGACTTATAATACCAAATTTTGCTTTTGACTTAAATCTGAAACTATATTCAAGTTCTTTAGCATAATTAATAGCTTTTCTAATCATAAGATGTAATTTTTTCAATCCACAATTTTCTGTGACAAATATCAGATATAATTAAGATTCAGCATAAAATAATGCATGTGAATTAAGAATTCACATAATTTCAAGGTTTTACGATAATTAGTTTTAGGAGAGTCCACGCAACATGAAATAATAATTTTTAGAAAAACGGCTTCAAAGTTGCGTTATAATATTAAAGAAAATACTTTTATACAAGACAGGGGAGAGTGGTGTACCTTGGAGATATGTGTACCTCGGAGCTATGCTAATTCTAGATTTACTTGTTTAGATCATCAAACATGAACATTTGTATATTAAATATTTGCTACAAGAGGTCTCATCTAAGTTCTTGGCATTTGTTTAGAAGCTGAAGAAATTGTACAATTTTTAAAAAAGGAAATTCACCTTTCAAAAGTATATTTTTCTTTGATACATGATTACTCTGATTATTTTTATATTAAAACATATCTATTTTTTAAATGAAGATTATGCATAATAAAGCAATGCTCTAGCTACTACACCGTGTGCTTTAAATAAATTTAGGCCGAACCTTAGTATCATGAATGGTAGTTTTTTTTTAAGTGTCAAGTGGTGTACCTTGGACCCTGGATCTAGTGTACCTTGGACTAGGTCCAAGGTACACTAGATATTATCTAATGGATCTGAAAGGCAGCCCAAGCAGTTAAACTTTGGGATTGACCAATCTAATTACGATGTTAGCTAAAAATAAATATAATTACTAATTTAAATAAGTGTTAATGTCTTTTGTGATTATAGTAAGTATAAATGTTCAGAAGATGTTCTATTTAGATTTTCTTATTTTTAAAACCTAATAAACGATGAAATGTATCAAAAATTTATGTATGTAGCTTCCTGATTAATAAATGTTGATTTTATTCGCTAAAAACAAAATTTTCTTACATTCTTAGTAATGGGACCCGCTTGGTGCAGCTCGGTCCTATTTTCATTTCATTTTTAATTCAAAGTTTTTCATGGAAATTATTTATATAAAAATTTAAGACAAATATACGTTAAGTATAACATCATAAAGTTTTATAAAACTTCATTTTTTTTTTTTTTTTTTTTGGTTTTTGATTTTTTTTTAATGTAAAGTCAAAATATGACCTAGGTACAGATGCGCTACACCTGCACAAGTTAAATTATAATCCACGCTGTATACACAGGAGCTTCATTACTGAACTATACATAATGGGATACATACAGTGGGTACGCGGAGGTGGAGAGAGTGCAGAAAACTCTGTCTAAAGCGGAATCGATCGGGACCGAGAAACATTTCCATAGTATGAAATATTCCGCCTTAGACAATTTTCATTCTATGTGTATGGATTTGCTGGGATTTGAAAATCTTTCAGCTTCCATTCTTACACAGCCCGACTTACTGAGTGTTTACTGTATGTAGAAAATATGATAATTTCTTTCTTTTCATCAAATCTTATATTTAACTGCACGATATCTAATAACTTTAAAATATGTTCTGCAAATAAATTTATAAAGGTGTCGAAGTGCGCTCGAAGGCGAGTTGTTGCATATCTGCAACATATCGAAAACTCAATGCTACTAGTTATTTCGAATACTATTTTATTTGTCGCTATTACCTTTAAAACCTGTATTTATTTTTGGCCACAAATATATATATATTTATTTATATTTTAAGAACATTCACTGTTAAAATATTTTTTTAACGGTATTTAACGGGTACCTATTAATAACGGGTATATAATTTTTTTGTAACTTTTTCAATGTTTTAAGAATACAAAGTTTCTAAGTATCTGTACCTTTGAATACGAGTTTATTCATATGCAATTCTTTGCATTATTTTATCGAGAGTCATCGAATTCAACGAAAGAAATTTTTTATGCGAAAATAATGGTATTAAAAGTAAAGATACTTAGCAGCTTAATATGAGTTATCATTACGTGTGGGATTCATTTTATTTATTTGTTTCGATTTCAAACTATTTCTGAAACAAAATTTATACTGAGAAATCGTTAACTCTTCTTTCAGTTTACTTTGTATTGGAAGTAAAAAAAAAAAAAAAAAAAAAAAAAAAAAAAAAAAAAATTACTCTAAACTTTTTTTTGCGAGCTGTTTTTAATGATAGCCATAGCTAAGTTTTTTTTTAATGTATAGTTATAAGTTTTACCGTGTATCAATTGATAGGTTTCACATACATCTGTTTGATATTTTAAACAATTAGTTATCTGTAAACATTAAAACTGCTGTTTCATATTTTCTCTAAATAAATCGACTTTTATTAAGGAATCCAAAATCTACTTTTATTAAGTAATGCTTTTAACAAACATACCCTATTAAAAATATTTAAAATGGATAAAATTTCTATTCATTTAATAACTTTTTATATAAAGCATTTTTGAATTTCAATTAACTAAAACGAAATATAAGAAAATGACTTCATAAATCAGACTTTTGCTTTTTGTTAAAAAAATGAGAAAAAATATTTTAAAAAGTTATATTTGTATATTGAACACTTAATAAGTGTTTATCACATTGGTAATTAAGATTAAAATCAGCAGAGTGAAAAATGGATAAGCCGGAGATCGAAATCGGAATCCTCGGAATAGCGCTCCAAGTGCTCTACCATTTAAGCTACGAGGACGATGCATTTAGAGGTACTGCATAATCCATCATAGTATTCTACGAGATAGAGCATTTAGAGCGATATTCAAAGGTTCCGAGTTTGATCCCCGGCTTAGACATTTTTCACTCTGTTGGTCCTATGTTTAGCTAGCAATGTGATAAGCACTTAGTAAATATTCAATAATTTCAAGCGTAATTTCACTACTAATAATTAATTGAAAAATTAATTGTAATCAAATAAAAATATTTATTACATATCTTGTTTAGACAGTACTGCTCATACAAAATTGTACAGCTTTGTGTAATTATTCCCTTGAAGCATCAGTAATATATTGCATTACACATTTTTTTAAAAATAATTTATTTGAAGGAAAATATTAGCAGTGTTCAAAGGTGCCTCCAGTTCAACCGTACCCCCCCCCCCCTCTCCCCTATCTTAAGTCTATACCTTCTGATCCCATTTTGGACCATCCCAGTTTTTGAAGATTTGGTTTTGTTTATTTTATGACGGCCGATTATGAACACGTGGGATATAGGCCTGAAAGCGGTTGGTGCCCTCCGTGGGGGTTTTGTTAAGGGAACCTAACCCGTATTTATGCGAGTGTTTTTGAAGGAAATCACTTGTGTGCTTGTCTAAGCGTCATTAATGATTTTAATGTTGACTTGATGGATTTAATGCTTATCTCTACACTTATCGTGCGAGATTCAACTAGGATATCGAAATACTATTTCCAAATGTAATTATTTATTTATTAAAATAAAAATACATGTAACATAAAATAATATTTTAAAAAAAGTTAGGCACCGTATATTGTTTGGTTATATTTTTTTTAAAGTGAGATATAAGAGTTAATTGCGATATTATATAAGCTGATTATACGCTTAATTTTAAAGTAATTTTTACTATTTTTAAGAGAAAAATAAATCTTTGTTTACTTTATTTAGTTGATTTGCTTTATGGGAAATAAACCAACTGAAAAACTGCGATATCGATTGCTACAGTATATTATTAGTGTACTATTTTTTTCTTTTTTTTTTTTTTTAATTAAGCATATGGAGAATGTCTGGGTTTTGATCATCTAAGGTACTAAAAGTATCCATTGAAAACAATTCAAAATTTCAAGAGGTAAATTTATTTTTTATTAGTGAATAAAAGATCTGTAATATAAAATTGCTAAATTTTGAAAAACTTAAATAATAAGTTTTTTTTTTTTTTTTTTTTTTGTAATTATATGTTGTTTCTTAGCATATGTATGACAGGATAATAAAAAATTCATTCTAAAATGTTTTTTACATTTTTTCTTTAGGTTTTAACTTTTAATTTTGTTTCAAGGAACATGTTTTAAATACAGTAGCTATAATTCAATGAAATGTTCAGTTTTATTTGTTAATTTACGGAAGCCATAAAAATGACATAACAAAAGTCGACTAAATTGTTACAAAGACTTTAATCACGTTATTTTCAAATAAATATCTAAAACGTCTTGTTGGTAGCTATGATTTTATTACTTTTGACTTGAATTACTTCAAACAAAAAAGAAGAATTATTCTATAGCGTTATGATTATATATGATAAAGAAGTAAAATGGAGGCCAGGAAATGATATTTATTTTTAGTGGCAATCATATTTTAATTATGAAAATTATTTGTAAGAACAAAATTTGTTACCTGCCTCATATATGTTTTTTATAAGGTACAAATATTAATTAGAGATACAAAATACTAGAAAAAAGATATTTATACAATATAGTAAAAGACCCTTTACTTTGTACACATCTCACTGTGACCTGTCAGTAATATAACAATCTGAAACTCAAAGTCTTTTAAATGTATTATTTATGTAATTACGAATGTAATGTCTCTCAAAACTATTTCTAAGGATATTTTTATTAGAATTTTATCGATATTAATTTGATTATATAACATTTATTAGTAATTTTAGTGTGCGAACTGCAATTTCAGTAATTTTTCATATTTATTCTTCTGTCTCTTGTACAAATAAATATAGTTTAAAAAAACTAAAAAACACGCTTTTTAAGTATATCAAACTAAAAAGTGAAAAAAAAAATTCGTATTATAAGCTGAAAACGAAAATAGATGAAAAATACTATATTACTATAAAATCATTGTTATTATAGAAATCAATTAATAAGCAATAAATAAAATTATCGTGGAAAAAATGCGTGGGGTGCTCCATCTACCATGCTCCATCTATCAGTTCTTAAGAAGCACCCCACGTTTTTTTTCCACGATAATTTTATTTATTGCTTATTAATTGATTTCTATAATAACAATGATTTTATAGTAATATAGTAACATAGTTTCATCTATTTTCGTTTTCAGTTTATAGTACGAATTATTTTTCACTTTTTAGTTTGATATATTTAAAAAGCGTGTTTTTTTAGTTTTTCCAAACTATATTTATTTTTCATTTTTTAGTTTGATTACTTTAAAAGCGTGGTTTTTAGTTTTTTTAAACTATATTTATATTTACTACAAAATCCAAATTAATCGGTTGGATAGTTTCAGAGTAACTGGTGAACATACATAGAAAAAAAATACATACGGGTCGAAATGATAACTTCCTCTTCCTTTCTGAAGCCAGTTAAAAATAAAAATTGCAATACGGAATTTTTTTTAAATTTTACATAGATGTAAATAATGTCAGGAGTGGGGTTCGAACCCACAATCTTTCGAAAAACAGAGCTTCAATCCGGCGCCTTAGACCGCTCGGCCATGCTGTCTACACTCCATTAAGTGAACGTATTCAACACTTTTAATTAGCGAAAAATCACAAATTTTATTAGTTTTTGCCTAATTACTAAAAAAGTGCTGAACCAATTTCGATGAAACTGAAGTGGTACCAATTCGTGAGCATCGTCTTTCATTTAACACTAAAACCAAGTTAATCGGTTGCATGGTTTTGGAGTAATCGATGAAAATACATAAAATAAGGAGAGTTACAAACTCACAAACTCACAAACATACAGGTGAAGTTACTAATAAAAAAAAAGCGTGGTAAAAATATAAGTTTTATAAGCATGTTTCCGTAAAATTTTATTCCTTATTCATAAAAAGTATATTAATTATTTTTAGAGAATGAAATTTAGTAATTTACAATTATCTACGTATATATATATATATATGCATATAATCTGAAAATATAAAACTAGACAAAATAATGATCTGACAAAATCTATTGAAACATCCATTTGAAACTTTAAATATGCATGAAGTTTTATGCTTTCAAAGGGTTCCGGAAAAATTTTAAAGAATTTTTTTATTATTATTCATTTAAAAGCTTGGCATTTTTTGTGATGATTGGCCACACTTTTTGTAAACAAGATCACATGATGAAACTTCCGAAAATATTTATTTATTTTATTTAAAAATTACAATCTATTAAAAATTGGGGTATAGTTTAAAAACGTTATAACTCGAAATATTATTCGCAGAATTTATTTTTTTTTCAAAATTTTATATGAAAAAAATTACATAAGCTTTTATTTAAATTCAGCATTTCAAATTATATTAAATTAAATAAAAATTAAAATTTAAAATTTTTTAAAGAAAAAAATATGTAAGTTTTTTAAATTATATTTTAAAAAGTAAATTTTTTTCTCAAACTTTCTAGGTCAAAACCAAAGTAAAACAATTTTAAAAATACATATTAGAAGTTTGGGTTATTTATCTTTAAAAGTATTTGACTTATAACAATTTAAATAAGAGAAATGGTGAAAAAAACATCATCAAGATAAATGCATTTTCACAAGAAATCGTTTCTATAACAACCATTGCTTGGAAATTAGATTTTGTTTATAAACCAGAACGAAAAACAAATAACAGCCCTTGTTGTTCCAATTAAGACAGGAACGTCATTTTAAACAAAAAAATATATTTGCGATATTTTTTCTTTAGAAAATTTAAAACTTTTTTTTAAATCTCGGATTCTGTTAAAGCAACAAATTTTAATATTCAATGTCAAAATGTGAAAAAGAGAGATTGATTTTGAACATTTCATGTTTTGCCAGTCTTACTTTCAATAAAATACAATATACAAATTCTCACAATAGTACTTACAATATGGTGATAATTGCAGTGTGGTTTCAATATCACTGTGACTGCTTATCTGGCATTGAAGGAAATGAATTGTTAAATACAGCATATCTAATCGTTATTAATGGTTTGCATGAATGCTGGTTACCTTGATGGATGATAGAAGATTTTGGAGTAAAAGCCCTCTATTGTGAGAGATGTGGATCGGGTATGAGATAAATAAATACCTTGCAGGTGTGCTCTTTTTAGGTAAATTTATAATTATGTAAATACATAGCATCGTTCAGTCGTCATTCATTCCGTCCATCTGTCCGCAAATAACGGAGCAAAAACTACACAACCGAATCATTTGTGATTTGAAATATATAATTGCTGCATAACTTTGTCATTTCAAATTTTATAAAAATCGGATGCATAGTTTACTTATAGGGACAATCAAAATAGTCTGTTACATTACGGCCATTTTTATTTTGTATCTATGACGGCCAATCATCTACACCAGATATTTAGGTCCTAAAGGGCGGATGCATTCCGTGGGGGTCTTTCTAAGGGAACATAATCCATATTAAATAAAGAAATCCAAGGTTCGGAGAAAACCACGGAAAACTAAGTACGGTAGGCCGACGGCCGCGAGTGGATTTGAACCCTGCACCTGCCTTCTACCAGTTTCGGAGGCAGAACCTCTCGGCCGATGAGAAAAAATAGATTCAATGTCATTTTAAAGGTGTTAAACTCTTTCAAACGCAATAATATTGATATGCATCTATCAAGTATAGACTAAAATATACATTCTATAAAATCTGTGGAATAAAGAATATTTCTTATTAATTTATAGGACTACACAAAAGTACTCCATTAGATAGCTGTATAGGGGGAAACATTGTCCGGAGCGCGTTTTTATAACATTAAACTATTTCACATTTTATGAAATTGGTATACGTTGCTCAGGTTTACTTCAAATTACTTCCTGTATAATGGAAAGCAGATAATATTTAATGGGATACACAAATGGTATTGGATACTCTACCGTATCCGAAGTACTGTGTACTATTATACCAAGATCTGAATTTTTTAAAAACCTCCTTATTGTACTAATGCACTTCATTTGCTACGCTTCAGGTGCATTTACCAACTTTTTTATGTTTGCAATCAATTAATTTCAATGAATTTTACAATACTCTTTAGGATAAAACATCTCATATTTTATCCTTTTATTTACTTAATTTTAAACTTAAAAGTGGTAATTGAAAGATAGTATCCAGAACATACATAGTATCCCGATGCATAGTATCTCGGACTAAATACAGCTATTTAATGCAAAAAACATATTTTTTTATTATTTTGTTTTTTTATTGACTATTTTGTCATGTTAGATTTTTAGAAATATGAGTTACATAATATATAAATAGTAACTTTTCAAGTAATTTGTGGAATTTTTCCTATATAAATCTAATTTTACTAAGAAATACATTAATAAAGTTTTTATCTAACACAACCTGTTTCCTATGAATGACCTATTAATAAATCGGAATAGATTTTTTTTAATGCCAGTTACGGTTCTATAACCTAAAAAGAGATCAGGAAAAATGATTTAAGGCTTTAGCTATCTTCTTGACATTAAATTTTTATAGAAAATACAAAGTATCAATTTTTCTCCATCGTATTTACTTTACTTTAACGCTAACAGAGCGGATAGAAAGAATATTTACTCTGAACACATATCAGTTTTTGAATGAAATGGATTGTTAAAATCCACGTCTCTAAGATTTATTAATGGTTTATAAAATTACCTTGATGAATTGCTCAATGATTTTAGAATTAGAAAATCAATTACTGTGGTTTCATTTACTGTAATGGTGAAAAATTTTAATGATTTAAATGGATTATTTAATAATCAATCGTTTTCAAAGTTAGATTCATATTCCTCATATATGTGTTTTATAAGGTATATATATTAATTAGATTTAAAAAAAAAAAAACTGGAAAAAGATACACAGCAAAGCAAAAGTCCTTTAAATTTGCACACATCACAGTGTGACATTCCGGAAAAATGATTATCTAAAATTTTAAGTCTTTTAATTGCTTTATTTATGTAATTACAAATGTAAAATCTCTTGAAAATATTTCTAAGAATATATTTTTTAGAATGTTATCAAACGTAATTTGATTATATAACATTTAATAGAAATTTACTTTACTTTAAGGCTGACAGAGTGGATCGAAAGATTATTTACTCTGATCACATATCAGTTTTTGAAGGAAATGCATTGTTAAATTTCCACGCCTCTAAGAGTGATTCATGAATTATAAAATTATCTTGATGATTTGGTCAATGATTTTAAAATTAGAAATTCATTAACTTTCCAAAATTTGCGAAAATGTTTGAATGATTTAAAAAGATTATATAATAATCAATCGTTTAGAAAGTTAGATTAATGTATATTTTTAAACTGTCTGAATAAGATCAATTTTAAGTGATTTACTTTGGATACCTGATAAATGCCTTGCATTTGTGTTATTAATTTTTTGCAAAGTTAAGTTAATATTCCTCATGTATGTGTTTTATAAGGAATAAATGTTAATCAGAAATTAAAGAAGAAAAAACTAGAAAAATATAGTTATAGAGCGTAAGAGTATAGACTTTGCATGCATCACAGTGTGATATGACAAGAAAATGACAATCTGAAATTCGATATGTTTCAATTTGCTTTATTAACATTATCAGAAATATAATGTCTCTTGAAAATACTTCTAAGAATATTTATGTATTAGAATGTATCAAAAGAAGTTGCATTATATCATATTTAATTGGAATTTTATTGTAAAAGTTTTGGCTGTATAAATCTAATATCATTAATCCAGACATTAATAAAAGTTTTATCTAACACAACCGATTTCCTATGCAGGAACTATTAATTCATTATAACAAGATTTGTATGCAATTATAGGGCGAGTACCTGAAAAAAAGAGGAAAGAATTTAGCCTTTATAGCTATCTTCTTGAAATTAAAGTTTCATAGAAGACACGAAGTATTATTTCTCTCCACGGTATTTACTTTACTTTAAAGCTAACAGAGCGTATCGAAAGACTATTTACTCTCGCCACATATCATTTTTTAAAGGATACGAATTGTTAAAATCCGCGTCTCTAAGCGTTATTAATCGTTTATAAAGTTATCTTGATGAATTGTTCAATGGTTTTAGAATTAGAGTTTCTCTCAGTGTGCGAATGCGGGAAAATTTCAATGATTTAACAATCAATCTTTTACAAAGATAAGTTAATGTTCCTCATACATGAGTTTTATAAGGTATAAATGTTAATTAGAAAAAAACTAGAAAAAGGTATTTATACAGTATAGCAAAAGAGCTTTTACTTTGCACACATCACAGTGTGACATGCCGGAAAAAATGACAATCTGAAATTCTAAGTCTTTTAATTGCTTTATTTACGTTATTAGAAATGTAATGTCTCTCGAAAATGCTTCTAAGGATAATTTTTATTAGAATGAATCAGAAGAAACTGCATTATATAAAATTTAATAGGAATTATATTATGAAATGTTTCCTATATAAATCTAATTTCATCAAGCAAGACATTAATAAAGGTTTTATATAACACAACCTATTTCCTATACAGGGACTAATAATTCATCAAAAGAAGTTTTGTATGCCATTTACAGGGAGGGTACCTGGGAAAAAAACAAAAGGAAAGATTTTAGGATTTAGATACCTTCTTGGCATTAAAGTTTTATAGAAAATACAAAGTATCATTTCTCTCCACAGTATTTACTTTACTTTAAGGCTAACAGAGCGGATCGAAAAATTATTTACTCTGACCATATATGAGTTTTTGAAGGAAATGGATTGTTAAAATCCTCGTCTCTAAGCGTCATTAATTGTTTATAAGACTATCTTGATGAATTTCTCAATGTCTTTAGAGTTAGAAATTCACTCATTGTGGGAATGTGTGTAAAAGTTTTAATAATTTAAATGGATTTGTTCATAATCAATCGTTTATAAAGTTAGGTTCATAATCCTTATATATGTATTTTATAAGGTATAAATGTTAATTAGAATTTTTAAAAAACTGGAAAAATATATTTATACAGCATAGCAGAAGGCTGAAATTTTAAGTCTTTAACCCCTTCGGATCTGGTGAACTATTAATAGTATATGTCTTTTAATGGAGTATTATTTTGTTTTAATAAATACTTTTGATTGTATTAACATATAATAATGTAATATATATCTATGGAATTACTATATGACTTCATTTATGTTTAGGCATTTAGTAATAATAATAGATATCGTTATTTACTTAATCTGTTTTGCATTGTTTGCTGTTCTTTTATTTTAAACATATATTTCACTCTTTAAATTTAAAATAAAAGCTACTTTCCTGAAATAATAAAGAGCAAAAAGTATTGGAAAGTTGTAATATAAGTTAAATCTTATTGTAATATAATATTTTCTAAGCATCTCCAAAAAAATTATTCCTTAACCTATTGTCATGTGAATATGAATTGAATAGTACGGAAAATAACAACATTCCTTATCTTTCAGACAATGAAATATTCATTAAATACGAATTAGTCTTCAGGGTGGGCAGCGGTCAGGGGAAACCGGGAAAAACACAGTCAAGAAAATAGAAAACTACTAGTATTTTCTGACAGAAAACACTTCAAATAATATAAAGAGATTATATAAACGGAATTTTCTTTACCAAAATACTGGTATTCACCATCTTTATTGACTGTGTTTTTATCTAACTACACGTCACCCTGTATATGGATAGCTAGTGTTAATTTCATTAACGTAAAAGGGATTTTTTTCAAAAAACTTAAAAATATTTCAGACCAGAAAAGGTTAAAGTTCTTTATTTATGTAGTTAGAAATGTGATGTCTCTTAAAACTGCTTTTAAGGACTTTTTTATTAGAATGTATCAATGTATGAATCAATGTTAGAAAGTATAACATTTAATAGAAATTTTATTGTGAAATTTTCCCAACATAAATCAATTTTCACTAAGCCAGACATTAATAAAAGTTTTATCTAATACAACCCATTCCTATGCAGGAACTATTAATAGTACCTAGAAAAAAAACAAGACACATACACAATAAAGTAAGATGTAAGAATAAATCATACATGTTCCAAAACAAAACAAAAACTAAACATGTAATAAAACTAATACAAACATCAAGCCTAAGAAAAAAAAGGCTTAAAACTGTCTGAAAAAAATAAATCACATGTTGGATGTAGATTCTGCCACTGCAGAATTCCGTTAGGCCTCCAATTAGAAAAAAAATAGAGGTTTTTTATATACATTTCATCAGAACGAATTTTTCGAGAGTCCGAAAAAATAGATCCGGATAATCGAAGTTACTTATGTTAAATAGGCTTCGTCCTATTCTTAATTACTAAGTACATACAAAATTTTAAGTCTCTATCTCCATTTGTTCGTGAGATAGAGCGTTTACAGACTGACAGCCGGACGGCAATTTTTTTTTTTAAATAAGTTTTTCGGAATCTCCAGTATCTGAAACGTGTAAATCCGTCAAAATTTTTTTCGAGAGTCCGAAAAAAATAGTTCTGGATAATCGAAGTTACTGATATTAAATAGGCTTCGTCCTATTCTTACTTACAAAGTACATACAAAATTTTAAGTCTCTATCTCCATTTGTTCGTGAGATTGAGCGTTTACAGACACACAGACAGACAAACGGACGACAATTTTTTTTTTCTAAAAATATGTTTTCCGCAATTTCCAGTATCTGAAACGTGTAAATCCGTCAAATTTTTTTCGAGAGTCCGAAAAAAATAGTTCCGGATAATCGAGGTGACTGATATTAAATAGGCTTCGTTCTAATCTTACTTACAAAGTACATATAAAATTTTAAGTCTCTATCTCCATTTGTTCGTGAGATAGAGCGTTTACAGACAGACAGACGGACGACAATTTTTTTTTTTTTATAAAAATATGTTTTTTGGAATCTCCTGTATCTGAAACGTGTAAATCCGTCAAAAAAGTTTTTCGATTTTCAAAGCGATTGCAAGACTTACCCAGTACTACATAAGTAAGAGTGTGCCACAATTTTTGACACGACATTTTTTAGCTTGTCTGAAAGAAATAGCATCGGAGGCTAATAACAAGAGAAATGATTTCAGGCTTTAGCTATCTTCTTGATATTAAATTTTTATACAAAATACAAAGTATCAATTCCTCTCCACAGTGTTTACTTTAACTCTTACAGAGCGGATCGGAAGATTATTTGCATTGACCACATATCAATTTTTGAAAGAAATGGATTGTTAAAGTCCACGTCTCTAAGATTTATTAATCTATACTAATAAAAGAACAAAACGCTCTGTCTGTGTGTGTGTCTGTGTGGGCTAGCAAAATCTACAGCACGTACGAAGCTCAAATATTTTTTAAGGGTAGCCCAATGTCTCTCCTCATGCACCTGAAGCTCAGAATTTCAAAACTCTATTTATTAACTGAGTAATTAATTAAATTCCAAAGCTCACTCTCATAAAAAATCGCCTTTTTTCGGTTTTTCCACCTTTCATTTTCTTATGGTTGATTGGTTGCATAAAATTTTCGCAGAAATAATTAAAAAATCTGGGACAGACCTTTAAAATTCATAGACTGGCAAACTGTCAGTTTAAATGAGATTTTTTTTATCACAGCTGCTGTATACCATGGAGAAAAAGATAGGTGGAGGCGAAGTAAACCGAAAAAAGGTTTGCAGTATTAAACCATTTATCGCTGAAATTTTAATGTCTCAAACAAAAGCACGAGGAAGGAATTTTGTATTAATAAAACGAATTGAAAGAGATGAATTACAGCTGAAGCATATTTTACGAAGAAATAGTAATTTTTCAAAATGGTTTTTTTCTATTATATTATTTAGGTTAAAGTTAAATTGCATTTATGTTATGGTTAGAATAAGGATATGTTACAATAAAGTGAAGGCTATGTTACATTTCTGTTATATTTAATTTACGGTAGGGTACTGTTAAGTCGCTGTTAGGTTACAGAGAGGTTCTGGTTACGGTACAAAAGTTTAAGGTTAGGAATTTATACACAGAGTGAACATTACGCAAGATTTGATTAAAAATAACACTTACTTTTGTTAAATAGCTCTGAAATTATAATACTATATACCAATCTTTTAGCTACCATCGTGTATCGATTTCATTCATGTTATAGTCGGATTTAAGTGTGATATAATTAGTTTGAAATTCAAAATATTTCACTTGGGATTTGTATGTGAAAATAATAATTACTTACGTGATTTAACAGTGATTTTTACGGGTAAATATTAACTTTTAACACGAAAATCATGCAATCGTTGGATACATATTCCTTCCCGCGCTTTTCATTGCTCATTTTGAGTATTTTTAGAGCTTAATATTAGTTGTTGTTTTTAAAACCTATTTTTCACACAGTCAGTGGCTACGTATTTCAGATAATGCATTTCTGCATGTAACGAGTTAATGATAAAATCATACAAATTTCAAGTTCGTTTAATATTGTTAATACGGACCCGGGCCACGCCGGGCGGGTCAGCTAGTGGTTTATAAAATTAACTTGATGAATTGCTCAATGAATTTAGGATTATAAATTCACTCACTATGCGAATGTGTAGAGGAAGTTGAAATGATTTAAATGGATTCTTTGATAATCAATCGTTTACAAAGTTAGGTTAATGTTCCTTTTGTATGTGTTTTATAAGGCATATATAATTAATTAGAAAATTAAAAAAAAACGAGAAAAAATACTTATACAGTAGTATAATAGAAAAGCCTTTACTTTGCACACATCACAGAGTTACATGCCGAAAAAATGACAATCTGAAATGCTAAGTCTTTTAATTGCTTTATTGACGTTATTAGAAATGTAATGTCTCTTGGAAATGCTTTTAAGGATTTCTTTTATTATCAAAAGAAATTGCATTACATAAATTTTAATATAAATTTTATTGTGAAATTTTTCACATATAAATCTAATTCCATTAAGCCAGATATTAATAAATGTTTTATCTAACACAGACTATTTTCTATGCGGGCACTATTAATTCATCAAAACAGATTTTATATGCCAATTACTGGGCGAGAATTTAGAAAAAAAAAGGAAAAAAATAGAATTTGGCTATCTTCTTGACATTAAAGTTTTATAGAAAATACAAAGTATCATTTCTCTCCACAGTATTTACTTTACTTTAAGGCTAGTAGAGCGGACAGAAAGATTATTTACCCTGACCACATATTAATTTTTGAAGAAAATGGATTGTCAAAATCCGCGTTTCTAAGCGTTTTTAATCATATATAAAATTAGCTTTATGAATTTCTCAATATTTTTTTGAATTAGAGCTTTTCTCACTGTGCGAATGCGTGAAAAATGTTTAATGATTTTAATGGATTATTTAATAGTCAGTCATTTACAATGCTAGAATTTTTTTTTAACTGTCGGAATATGATCAAATCCCTCGTTTATTTTTAAGAGATTTAATTTGGATATCTGAAAAATGTCTTGTATGTGTTTGTTCTAAGGATTGCTTTCATTTTATGTAAAATGATCTTTACTTTAATATTTGAGTATCGTTACAATTTATTATCCGTTTTCCTTTCTAGCATCATTAATTTTTGCGTTAAAATTAATTAAAAAACTGAATATGTTTTTTTTTATTTTGTCTTTTGTTAAACGTAATCAGTATACTGAAAAATTACATTATTTTACCGTATATTTGATTATAAGTTCATAATAAGTTATATTTTTGCTTTCGAAAAAAGAAACATTCTTATTAGTGTTTTTCTAGCTGGTTATATATTATTTGTGATAAATTTACAGACGAGCTTGTAATAATAAATTCCGTTCAAACATCTCGAATTTAATTGCAAATACAGGATCTTCCATTGGGTACGCAGCAAAGGAACTATGCAGATTGCGATAAAGTCCACCAAGAAGATCATTTTAATATCCAACGTATGCATGGTCTGTACAAATATTGTTGTAGTTTAACAATACAATTATGTTAACCTTTTATAGGCCAAATTCTGATCCAGTCATATTTTAGATTATTTTTTTGCACATTATGCCTGCTAATGCTTTAGTTAAGGGATAGATGTCATGAATATGGTAGAATTTATATATATATATATATATATATATATATATAGTTTTCAGAATGTTCCAATTGCAAACATTGATCACTCCCGGTGGTCATTTTCCAGTAGTCATTGGTCATTTTTATGATTTTCTCTAGATTTCCCCATAAATGATAGGAAGGTAAATCGTATTTCAAAAAATCAAGTTATCTAATTCGAAAAATCTCTTTCAAAAATTCCTTTTTATGATTAATCATTTTCCAGTGGTTATTGGTCATTTTTATGATTTTCTGTACATTTCCTCATTAATGATATGAATGCAACTTCTATTTAAAAAAACCAAGACATCTTTTTAGTATTTGTGCTAGTTTTTTAAAGTCAATTTTGATAAATTTATATTTTTAATGAATTTTTAAACTTATGTTCCCAATTGGGAACATTATCCATTAAAAGGTTAAATTAGTTTTAGTATCAAAGTTTTATAAAATTTGTAGATGTACATAATAAAGAATTTATCACACAAATAATTTGCTAATTTTATGTAAAATATAGTAAATGTACGAGTGATATTTAACACGTTGATTTAACACAGCAGCAGTGCAGCTTTATTAACATGTGGAATGAAAATGCCAAGATGGGCGTCGTCCTTCTTGCTTAAATGATAGAGCACTTTGAGCGCTATTGTAAGGGTTCTGGGTTCGATTCCCCGCTTGGACATTTTTCACCCTGTTTGTTTCTACGTTTAGCTAGCAAATGATAAATCACGTATTAAATTTCAAGCATAAAAATTAATTGGGAAAACAACTAAATTGTATATGTAACATTGATCATTCCGTTCATGAACGGCTATTACCAGCGGAAGTCATTAATTAATTTAAGAAGAGATAAGGCAAATTTTACAAAATCAATTGAATTTACATTTTTATCATTTACATTATTATCACATCGATTCCAAATATTTTAAAAAAAGAGGTAAAACTTGTGGTTTACATTCTATCTTGCGAAGACGATTAAGTCAAAATACCACGAATAAAATTTCTACACATATTACTTATGCTAATGCTAACAGGGTGAATCGAGATTATTTGCTTTGACCATATATCTGTTTTTGAAGAGAATTGATTGTTAAAGTATGCTTCTCTAAGCATTATTAATGGACTCACAAAGTTCACCTTGATAAATTATTGAAAGATTTGAGAATGAGAGAGAGATATTTCCCTATTTATTGTAAGAGATTTCTATCATATATAGTAGAAATAAATTTTAGATCTATCTGGTTTTTTGCCGATTTCTTTTATTTTGCTTAAATTATTTTTTGCAATAAAATTTATGATTATGCGTTATATAGTCTTTAACAATTTTGAAACAAAGACAAATAACTAAAACTTTGTATGATATGATCAAACATTTATTTTGAAAGAGACATTTTTTTAAATCTCCCTTTTTTTAAATATTTAAACTCAATAGAGAATGTATTTATGAAAAGCTTTGATAATATTATATAAAAGGCTTTGAAACATTTTTGTATCCAAAAATTTTATTTATGACTGGAAGTAGTTTCATGTTTGTCACACTTTTTTAGTATATTTTTAATATGCAAGAGGTTAATTTTCCGAAATTTTAACCTAAAATTTATTCTTTCATTCATATTTAATTAATAAAATAAAATGCCACAAATCAAATGTAAAATATAAAGAGAAAAGCATAATATAAAGAGAAAAAATATATTAAATACATCGCAAACATGTAGAAATTCTTTCAGAGATATCGGGCGATTCTATATGCTATCTTCTTAAAATATGACATATTCTCTTATAACTTTGACTTTAAAGTTTTTGAATACCTCAAACCGTGTTTATTTTGTCACGTTTCAGGCATATTTTTGTACATAACTTTTTAATACTTCGAATTTGGATCTAAAAGAATACACGCGTATAGACCTAACGATTCCTTTCAACATCAAAGCAGATTCAAATAAATACGAGAAGTATTGTAAGGGCAAAACAATAAGAAATATGAAACAATAATAAACTAACTAGAAATATGCTTTAAATGCTCACAATAGGGATTTTGTGAGAAAATGACGTCAGATATCAATATAAAATTAAAAAAAAATACATCTTTTAGATCCCTTAAGAGTATTTTAATGAGTAAAGTTTGCGATTTCTTGGGAAAAATGTGATTTTCCATTTTTTTATCTCTGTGAAAAAACACTGATCACATCATCAGATAGAGTGTTCTTAATCTATCAATACAAAGATACTGACTTTCAAAAGGATAAGTTATTTTTTTATTACCACTGTAAAATTGTGGTACCAATCATACCAGTCAAATACCAATCAAGCCATGGAAAAACACCAGTCAGACACGACTCTTAAGGTTTTTGAAATCAACTGCTCTTCTTCATGAGTAAGGATTGTCTAACGACCCAGAGACTTAGTGTGTCTTCCAAGGCACTTATTGACAAGAATAATATTTAGTATTTAGAATGTTAGGACAGCTAGTTTTTTACTGCTGCCATTATTGACAACTGCAACAGCGTTTGCTGCATTCTTTTCAGTATAATTCCGATGATGTTGAACCCCTGGTGTTTTTTCGTAAATTCTCAGTTTTCACTTACTGCCTAGTACCTGTAAGAAAAGCGAGAATTAATCGCATGAATAAAATACACGAATAAATATGTGTAAAACTTTAAATAAAATCGCCAGTCTGCAAGGTAACAAAATTAACCCTGAGTGTCAAAGTAGGCCTATTTTACCGTAATAATTTTTTAATACATATTCTTGAGGTGTTTTATTATTTTTTAATAAGAAAACATTTCATTGCATCACTGTATAACAATATTAACGAGATAAATGAGATTTGGACAGTGTTGGAAATTTAAATATACCATGAAATTCATTTAAATCTCAAGTCCCTGATGCTCATTTTTGGAGCTGTATGTATAAAATTGTTTCATTAAAAGTAATTCGATGCAGTTTATTTTCAGAAACTGGGTCTATTGTTTGATATAATTAGGTAGCAAAAAATTAACACGTAAATTCTTTTACGACTGTTTTTTTTTAGCTCTGTCTCTAGATTTTACATTTCTTAATGCCCTCCTTGCTAAAATTATACAGAAAATCACTTCAGATGCATCCACAGAATTTTTTTTTAATTTCTTTCGCATGCAAAAGTATGCTAAAAAAGAATGGCTAAAATTATTTGGTAAGAAATTTACTGCAGAATCTAAATCACCATTTAAATACAAATTTAATGCGTTGTGGCTTTAGTAGTACTCTGCATTCTGTTATAATCCTACACTTTTCGAGGTAATCTTTTTGAAAAATTAATCCCATGTAAATAACTGTTTCTAATATTCGGTGAAAATGGTGGCTATAACTTAGTCTTAACGTGATTTGCCTAAAAGTAGTAATTACCCTTTACGTGCCATCCTTAGCGTGTTTTTTCCTTTAGCATCTCTCCATTAATATCCATTAAAGATAATATTGTATCAAAATTTCTTATTATGGTACATTGTCAATATTTCTTATTTTAATGTATTATGCAAATTCATTATAAATAAAAATTTAGAAGAAAAAAAAGTTAGAGAAGTAAGATAACAAGGGAACAATAACGAAAATTAAATTCACAAGTTTAACTTAAACCTCAGTGAAAACTATCGCCGATGCGACCATTTTTTCATTATTTTGAATCTTTAAGACATTTGTCTATAAATTTAAATTGTTATTTAATTAAATTAAATTTCCTCAGATTTTTCTTCCTGAAAGTTTTTTTTTTTTTTTTTTTTTTTTTTTTTTTTTTTTTTTTTGTGAAAATGGCTCATATGCCGAAATTGAAATCATTTAAAACCTTTTCTATTCACAGTATGTAATTAATTAATATGAATTTCTGAAGAAAAGAAAACGGCAAACAATATATAATGACGTAAAAATTAAAATTTGAAAGTATACAAGCTCTTTAAACTAACGTTTTAATATCTAATCAATTCATAACATAATATTTAAGTAGCACTCAAAATTAATAATTGTGATACGTTAAAACTTCATTGTAGTTTGTAAAAGTTATTTTTTCTACAACTAACAAAATACACTTTTAGAAAATATGAAGTACATGAAAATCAATAAAAATAAATCAAGAAGTCGGGGCAGTTTTAACAATCCTTTACCCATTTTTACTTTAAAATTGCTTTTTTACTTTCCTTTCGTTTGCATTTGCCATAAGTTTTCTCCGCATACTCAAATTTAAATATTTCAAGAGTATCTAATTTCCATAGTTGTGCATAAAAATCTTTCAAAGCAGCGAACTGCTCTTGACGTGAAGTACACAAACAGTGGAACACAGATGAATGCTGAACCTCCGCATATCGTTGCCATGTTAGGTCATGCCGTTTTCGACCTTTCTTCAAGTATTTATTGAGCTTCAGTCATAATTTTATGTTTGTGTCTATAGATGTTACTGTTAAATTGATAAAATGTTTTTAAGAATATTTTTAAAATAAATTAATTTTTACTATCTATACATATTTTGAATTCAAGTAATTGCTTTACTTAACAAAACTATTATAACTTATTTAGTGTTTAGAAAATATTATTAACAAAACATATTTTATAACAGACGATTATTTGGACAGCTGTAAAATATTAAATTATAAAAAAATTCCAGATATCGTACCAAAAAATACCGGTTTTAGACTCTTGATATACATCAACTTATCTTTTACTTTTTGTATCCGGTTAATGAAGGATACTTATTAAAAATTACCCTTTTAAATCTGAAAATCAAATTTAAGCAGTTTTTTGGGTAAATGAAAATAAATGCATTTTTTAAATATTTAATAAAACTTCTTTTACTGACTTTACCGTTTAATATGGTTAGGCTAAACCTTTTGGTTAATTTGAAAGTATTCTTCAAAAAATAGAAATGCGTCCCATCATAAATTACAAGATTACACTTTTTTATTTAACAGGATTTTTGCATAGAAAATGAAATTCTGTAATACATTTATAACTCTATTTTCAATAACAGTTACAAAAACTGCTTTCAGAGGCAAATTTGGCATGACAATACAGCTTTAAAGACTTTTAGAAAATAATCAGTCTATCAGTCTAATCAATAAAAAACTAGCCAGGAATCGAACCTGGAACCACAGCGTATTCAGCAGTTGCTCTAACTACAGATCAGAGTGAATATGCATCCATTTCAGAAACCTGAAATCTTTCTTGTCTAATATAAGTACAAAATTCCAGTGTTTGATCATTCCTCTTACTCAGCCCGTGTTTCCTACAGTGATTTATATTCTTTTCGAAAAAACACATGAGTGCTAATGGCCAGCCCACTCAATTTTTAAACCCTTTGCGACGATAGACCGGTATACGTACCGCATAAGCTTATCAGAATACTTGATTATTCTGATCAGTAAAATTTTATTGTAAATTTTGCCTTATTTAATACGAGCATTTTCGCGATTTCATTAGGCAAAAATCTCTGCATTGAAAAACTGCTGATAAAAGGTTAAAAATTATGTAAAAGACGCTTGTCTTAAAGGGGTTAACGATACATACTAATAGATTACAGACATACATACAATAAATAGAATAAAACTAACTGGAGTAAAAATCTAGCCAGGTATCGAACCTGGAACCACAGCGTATCTCAGCCAGTTGCTTTAACTATAGAGCAATAGTAAATCTGCATCTTTACAAAAACCTCTTAAAAAAAAAAAAAAAAAAAAAAAAAAAGCATTTTAGTGTTGGATCATTTTTTTAAATCAGCCGGCGTTTTCCATAGTGATTTCTATTCTTTTCGAAAAATCACATGAGTGCTAAAAACCACAAGATTTCAGAGCGTGAATTCTGTCAAAGTGGCTGAGACTCTCAAAGAGCTAGCAAAAGTGTTTTTCAACACATTTTTGCAGTATGGACAATTCGTACGGAACGGTGCAGGGATCACCAGGGAGAGTATATTGAAAGCGATGAAGTTACTGATATAGCTGATAACGATGCTATTATTTTTATGACGTCAGTCCTATTATTTAACATGTTGAGTGCCACATTATTCACCGGTAACTGACAATGAACTTTCCATTTAGGCCACGTTAGTCTCCGACGATGAACAACATAAAATATGATGGATAATATATATATATATATATATGTGTGTGTGTGTGTGTGTGTGTGTGTAATTATTTAAAATTTACTTAATTTTTATTTATTATAGGATTATATCTTAGATAAGTGGCAGTTTAAACGGAAAGTTCAGTGTCGGGCACCCGTGACTGAGATGGCACTCAACGTGTTAATAGCCACATCCAGTATTTTCTGTTCAGTTCAAATTTCGTAATTTTTCTTAAGAGTGAAGAAGCTAATTTCAGATAAGTACAAGAATGCCACAGGCGACTATTTTTTAATTGTAATTGGCACCAATTTCTCTAAACAGAAATGCAGCCCTGTGAATAATACCTCTGTGACAAAGCATTATGTACCGTGATATCTAAACCAAAAATGGAGATTGATTCAGATCTTGTCATTTGGCCAAACTGCCTTTTTTCACATTTCAAAGCATCAAATAAACGGGTAAATAGAAAAATTGAAAACGCCATGACAAGCCACGGATATTTACGATCTCAAAAATGTTTTTGCGTAACGACTACGATGATCCCTCCCCCCATCCTTTATTGTTATTGGGTGTAATCGATGGAGTGATGATGATGATCTGGGCTTATGCCAGTTTTTTGGTAACTTTTTTTATGACCATTTTATGCTGCTTTTACCTTTTTGAAAGCTGTTAAAATAGTTTAAAAAAAAAATAAAAGAAAGAACTTTTTTAATCATTACTCACCCCCCCCCCTCAAAAAATTTTATGCAAATAAATAAGTAGAATTCTAAATTTATCTTGAAAAAGGTAAACTTAAAATTATATTATGTTGAGAATTGTTTAGAAAGATGATAAAAAATATTTTAAAAAGGACTTAAATTACTTTAATCTTTAGTATTTTCAATCTGCAAACACAGCCGTAGTGGGACAACATGAAAATATAAATATTAACTTCATTTTTCAATGATGTCATAATTGATGCCAAAAAATAGAGAAAATGAAAGTCAATTTTTACTATCAAAAAAGAGTGAAAATGAAAATCAATTTATTGTGTCAAAAAGAAGTAAACGTGAAAAAAAAATTTAATGTAAAAAAGGAGTGATATTTTCTGATGACGACTGTGTTTACAGTTCGAAATGTACTAAGTATTAAAGTAATTTAATACCTTTTGAAATATTTTGTCACCTTTTTTAGTAATTTACACACAGTATAATTCTTAGTTTAAATTGTTGTGCTTCAGGGTAAAGTTCTATAGAAAAGGTAATTTACGTATTTTATATAGTACTTGAACTTAAGTATCACAATTTTTAAGGTTAATTTTGCCTTATTTGCCTTCGTAGACAACCTATATATATATTTATTGAACTAACGTATACGGCACAAAAATCACGGTTGTTTGTCAGCTTTTTGATAACAACGCCCAAAGTTCTTTCGCTGCAATTATGGAACTTCAAAATATCGGTATTATTATTTTTTTATTCTATTTGCTTAAAAAAATCAAAATATTGAATTTTAAACGTTTCTGTTTCAAACTAAAGTCATAAATAAAATGAGTGAGAGGATTATATTATTAAGTATATTTTAATTGAAATTAATGAAATACAAAAAAAAAAAAAAAAAGCCACGTGTACAATATTTGGCGATGCGCTAAGTTAGTACAAAAATACCGAGTGCTTGATTTATCGGCACAGATGTTATATACACACCACAATGATGTGATTTTTTTTCTGATGCCAATTTGGCGAAAACTTCGTTTTCAATACCAGTTACAATTATATTTTAAAACTCTCTTCTATTATTTCAAAAAGGAAATATTAACAAACAAAAAAAGTTTAATTAATAATTATAGAACAAAACAATTTATATCATTTTAAAAAAGAAAATAAAAGTAAATAAATAGTTTACTAAAGAATAAATAACAATTGCCGGTTATCATGCGAGGCATATATTTGCCTTTTTATTGCAATTGCGTCAATGTTGTGCGTATACGACATCTGCGCGTAATTCTTTAGCTGAATCTTCTAATTTCGAAAAAAAACTCAGCATTTAAAATAAATTATGAATAAAAGCAATGTAATTTATTGCTTTGTATGCATTTAAGGGAGACCAAACTGGTCGCCAAGGGCAGCTAGTTATTACAAATTTTGTTAAGGCGAAGACAATTTTAAAATAGTTTTTTTAAATAATTTTAAAACAGTCATACTGAATTTGAAGTATTGTAACAATCCCGTAATTTCTATTGGGTGTTATTTCTGTGATGTATCACTATGGAAATTCCTCATTACCTTGTCATTTGGTTTCACTGATTCTATTCACATTTCGGATCTCTAAATAAATAGATAGACATATTGGAAATCACAATGATAAGTCACATGCGTTTAAGATCTTTCTTTTTTGGTGATTCCCTACATTCTTTGTCATTTCTGAACATAATCGATGGAATAATTATGATGCTCTGATTTTATGCAACAGGGATAACGATACAGGACAGTAAACGGTATCGATTTTCCTGTATGCCGTACTTTTCCAAAGCGTCATTTTGATTAAAAAAAATCTGATAAAAAATAAAATATTTAACTGATAAACGTTAAAAAATGTCGTAACTTTGTGGCGGAATTACTTTAAATTGTATACATTTTGTCCACTTTCTCACATAGGGTTTTTTCTTTATTTTCTTTATTTATACTTTTTTTTTTTAGAAATTTAATTTAGAAAGTATTTTATTCAATTTATAAATGTGATTAAGATTCATTTGTTAATTTATTATTATTATTTTTTTGTAATTTTAAACCCAGCGCGTGTGTTTTAAAAGATCGATTGAAATTTAAATTAAGTGCTGATTTGTGACTGATATGTTTATGTATTTTTATTGTTTATTGTATATAGTTTCTAATGTATAACCTTTCTTTTTTTTACGTAAGTGAAGTTTTCTTTCCTATACAGTATCCAATACAGTAAGTTTTACTGCCTGTTATTATTCTTTTTAAGGGTTAACATCAGTTGTGCAATTGTATGGTGAGCTTTATATATTTATGAACTGTTTTTAAGAAACGACTGAAACAGTTTCAGAATGTGTGTATTTTATGTGTGTTTCAGAATGCGTGTTGTGTAAAGGGTTAACCTAAATGATTCATCGGGTTCAAAACACCGTGTATTGAGAATTATATGGCCTACAAAGACACACAACATGAATAAATTCCCTCCTTTTTTAAAAACCGACCTCTCTTGATTTGCGACCAGAAATGCATTGCTGTGCAGTAAGGAACAGTGACAGAACATGATACACAAAACTAAATTACCATTGGGATGTGTACCAGCCAACTAAGGGCGCACACTTTAAGCATTTGTAGCATGTACTATAAACTAGGTGAGTGTATGAAATTTTTCATGTATTACTTGTCTTTGTGCATTGTCAACTTGTAAATAAATAGTTTTTTTTAACACAATGAAGCATTTAACTAACCGTGTAATCTAATATTATAATTTTTTCGACTGCCTTTCTTGGCAATACATACACAGACAATACATTCACAAACAAAAGAATAACAATCGACCATTGTATAATATCTCTGAAAAATGAAAAAAAAAGTGACTATTATTAAGGTAAAATTATCTTAAAACCCACGTCCATGATTGAATTTTCCTGAAGTATCTATTAAAAAGCATAAATTTGTTGTTTTTTGTTACTATTGCTATTGTGGTTAAAGCTTCACTGTCAGATTGCGGAAAATCTTACTTAAAAATCTTATTTTTAATTTCTACTACCATTTTTGTATTACCAGATCCTTCTCAAGATAACTTCTTAATGGGTGATTCCTGCAATTTTAATACTCAATAAACCTTTATCTCCAATCCGCTATTTTTGTATATACATGGTATTCAACCGATAAATTAAAGGGGTGATAGAACAAGATGAAAAATTATCATACAGCAAAGGATTCCAATCTAAGTGTTTAGTCACAAATAAATGATGTATCATCTGAATTGAACATAAGTCGGCTGTAATAATTTTGTGAAATAACAAAACATTGCGATGAAAATGGAAGGAAATGTACCGTTTTTTTGTGAAATGTTACAACATAACGATAAGTTTTGGAAAAACAGGATGCTCAAGAAATCGATAATGCTGTTTGCTGAAAAAAAAAAAAAAAAAAAAAAAACCCTGTAATTCTAAAGGTGTAAAGTTATAGAAATATGTATTCTTATTAAAATTTTATCTGTACATTGTACAAAAAAGATGTAAATCTACAAAATTATTTTTATAAGTTTACAAAAATTTTGTATCTTTACAAAAAAAAAATCTACTAAAATTACAGTAATTTTACTAAAGTTTTATCTATAACGATGCAGCTGCATAAAACGTTCGAGGCATCCTAGTTTCAGGAAAAAACTTTTAGTAATCTTACTGGTTTTTTGATTTACAATGCAAATGTGTATCTGTTAGATGAAGCCGTTAGTGTTTTTCTTATTGCCGATACATAAAAAGTTTTAGAAATCCTAATTTCGTAGAAAAGTTCGAGTAACTTTACAGATTTATTTATTTATTTTTACAGTACAAAAACTGACAATTGCAATCCAAAATGTAGAGTTTCAAGTGCATGATGTAAACTTCTACCACTTTCATCTGTCTTATTTCATTTACAACGATAGTGAGAATGTCTATTAAAAGTTTTATTAGCTTAAAGGCTGTCAAAGTCCACCGGTTCTATGTCTACGTATAATGTATGAATCGCGATGACTCATCATAAAAAAATGTAATTCGCTTCAAGTTTTGGATATAAGTTTATTATGATAAGGCGCTTTCCTGATTAGTTTTGGGAATTGACCGGATAAATATAAAAAAAGAAACGGAGGCCCTCTTAATTTAGTTAAATGTATTTTCCATTCCCAAGTATGAAATTTCATTCAAATTTTAGATATAAGATCTCTTTGGGGAGGCGCCTCTATGATTAGTTTTGGGTGGTCATTCACTAAAGATGAGAAATGGGAAGTAACCTACCCTTAATTTAGGTAAATGGGTTTTTTATGCAGAATTTACTGATTTGTTTTCATTTTTGGATTTATTGGTTTTTGTTATAAGGCGCTTTCAGATTTGTTTGGGGGATTCACTGGCCAAGTACAAAGGGGGAATTGGAGGATTACACTTCAAATTTAAGTATATGATTTTTTCATGCAGATTTAAAACGATTTACTTCATATTTTATAAAAAGGTTCTTACTGATAAGACTCTTCCATGATTACTTTCGGAGTTCTTTTGTTAAGTATAAAGGGCGGAACGAACATTTACCCTCCCTATTAAATGAAATAAATAAGTTTTTATACAGAATTATCTGTTTATATGTATATATATATATATATATATATATATATATATATATATATATATAGGCTCATTCTAATAAGGCGTATTCCTATTCCTGATTAGGTTTTGGGGTTCAATAATTAAGTATAAAGGAGGGAAATGGAGAAGCTAATACCTTCCCCCATTCTTTGTTTTTCGAAGGGCTTTTTTTCCTTGAAAAAATAAGGCTGTAATATACAATTAGTAAGAACAGTGTGTGAGCTCAATGCCAGCAGCTTAACTAAGCAGTATTTATTTTTTTATTATAATATAATTCAAGAACACAGAAATTAATGTCTGAATTTAATTAATTAATTTTTAAAGGTACATATGTATTAAAAGAGACATAAACACAGTTAATACAATAAATAACATGGAGTGGAAAACTAGCCGAGGCCAGGAATCCAACCTGGGTCTACAGCGTACCGTGCTGTTGTTCTTCTATTTAAGCAAGTCTGGCCGATATGATAGCCCAAAAATTTCCCACTAATAAACCATGTTTAGGAACGCCATGTTGGGGACCGCAACACGGTTTATTGGTGAAAAATTACCGGGCTATCATATCGGCCAGTGTAACTTATATGGAAGAGCAACAGCATGGTTCTCCGTCGGCTCACGTTCGATTCCTGGCCCCGGCTAGTTTTTCACTTCAAGTTGGGTTACTGTATTAACAGTGTTTATGTCTGTCTTAATATAAATATACCTTTAATAAATAATATAATTCAGTTAAAAAAATTATTATTATCAATACAAATTGAATTAGGGCTGAACACACTATATTTAATATTACATACGTGATTTGATATACCATATTCTACAGTAATTTTTCATCCTCCTCATGTCTTTTATCCATCTCACAATCTATTTGTCAAATATTGGAACATCTTTTATGTATGTACAGCAAAATTTCCTCATTCTTTGCACATCTGACGGTTCGCTGAATGTTATGGAAATTACTATATAATAGTTAGAAATGCTCTGATGCTTATATAACGTTATCAACATTTGCACAATTTTGATTCCTCTCCCCGAGTATAAGAAACACACATGGGTTTGCGATATCACGTGACTTGCAATACCATATTCTATAGTAATTTTTCATCCTCCTTATGCCTTCTATCCATCTCGCAATCTATCTGTCAAATTTTGGAATATCTTTTATGTATGTACGGCAAAATTTCCTCATTCTTATCAACATTTGGACAATTTTGAATCCCCTCTCCCAGTATAACAAACACACGTTATACTATATCATACTCCTCTTTTATGTGGTAATGATATTTTTATCAATGTCTAAAAATTAAATTGTCTTTTTCAATTTTTTTTTCTTGTGTTATTATGTTTAAAGTAATATAAAGATATTGTTAAAGAAAATTCAATAAAATACAATTTTGAATATGAATTTATATGAAATACACACAAAGAAATAGATAAAGTTTAAAAGTACTTTATAAAACTTTTTGTTTCATAATATATTCCATAGTAATAATGATTTATTGCAATTGTCCTTATCTGGTGGGATAGAACTTCATATCAACAAAGCAGGTGTGCTTTCTTTCTCATTTATTTATAAAGAAACACAACAAGTATTTTAAATATGCATAACAGTTGGTTCAAATTCAAATTATATATGTATATGGATATGATAGAAAAATAGTAATGTTATTGTACTATTACATATTTTTGAATTAAATGATTTTAAAAATTACTTTATATTTCTACAAAAACAGATAATAGACTAAAAATATATGACAGATGATTTCGATGTAACGAATAAGCTACAAATAAAATGTTAAATTTTTGTTGGATATATCCTGTGCCAGACGCCACCATTCCCCCTAAAACGATAACGTTATATATGCACAGCCTATATCTTCCTTATTATGCAGCGTCAAATATTATTTTATTTTTTATTATTTCAAAAGTTCTGTAGTTATTATTAACACATTAAATAACTATTTAATCATCAAACACATCTTATAAAAGTACAGAATGTTTAAACAATTTTTAAATTTGTTGTTTCGTCCAGGTTCGTCCAACTTGTCCAGGTTGAAGATTACGTTGCTCGACTCTCCACTTTCCTCTTTTTTGGAGCGAGCTCAAATATTCCTTCTTAAATCGATGGAAGAATCCTCTTTTTAAATTTTGCAGCAGCTCCCAGCGATTTCTAGGGTTGCTCGTAATAGATGAGGTCTCTTCAGGTAGCGAGAAAATTACATCACCTGTAAGAAAATGTGAGGGTGTGAGAACATTTATGCAGTCACTATCATTGTCATTTAAATGTATAAGAGGTCGCGAATTCAGTAATCCTTCGACTTGGCTAAGTAGGGTGGCGAGCTCTTCGAAAGTTAGAAGTGTCGCTCCTATTACTCTTTTGAGATGGTATTTCGCGGATTTTATTGCAGCCTCCCAAATTCCGCCAAAGTGGGGGGAAGAAGGAGGGATAAAATGCCATTCAATGGATTTTTCAGTTAAATATTGAGACATGATTTCATTTTTAGGAAATGACAACCATGCCCTCTGTATTTGGTCGATTTTTCTTGATGCCCCGAGAAAGTTCTTCCCGTTGTCACTATAAAGGTGACGTGGGGTACCTCTTCTTGCACTAAAACGTCGAAGAGCTGCTATAAATGCTTCAGTTGTTAGATCACTTACAGCTTCTATATGGACCGCTTTCGTAGCAAGACAAATAAATAAGGCAATGTAACCCTTAGTTGTTTTTGCACCCCTACCCTTGCTAAATTTAATGGATATGGGGCCTGCGTAATCAATTCCGCTGGCAAAAAAGGGGCGTTCAAGATTTACTCGAGGTTTAGGTAAATTCCCCATTAATGGAGGAGTTGTAATAGTTTTCTTATATCTGAAACATTTTAAACATCTATTAATGCATTTGTTGATGAGCTTTTTTCCACCAACTATCCAAAAAGATTGTTTTATAATGTGCGATAGTAGAGAAGGTCCAGCATGTAAAGTGGCAATATGCTGTTGTATTATCAATAGTTCACTCATTTTATGTTGTGATGGAAGTATTACCGGATGCTTGTGATTAAATGCTAACTGTGAATTTGCAGGCGTCCTCCCACCCGTAAGATACCCTTAGCGTCAATAAACGGATATAGGGAGTGTAATTTGCTTTTCTTAGCTAGAGGTTTTTGTTCCTTGATACATTTTAACTCTTCTTTAAAGTAAGAATTTTGAATCCAAAGAACGATCATTTCTTCAGCAGATTTTGTTTCGTTAGATGTAAGTACTGTTGAAGGGATTTGATATTCATTAGCATTTTTGCATTTTTTAATGAATCTTAGGCAATATGCCAGAATGCGGATAATTTTTGAAAGTGAAGAGTGCTTTTGAAACAAATTATCTAGTACATCATTTGAAGGCTGCATGTGAAATGAAAAAATGGGATCCGATCTTTGCTCAGATTTGATTTGTTCATCGAATTCATCAACATTTAAGTCGTCTTTCGGCCAATTAGATGGGTCTAGAAGTAGCCAGCTTGGCCCTTTCCACCATAGCTCGCATTCCGGCAAACCCTTTGGGTCAATACCGCGAGAAGCGATATCTGCGGGATTTTCTTTTGAGGGAACGTGTCCCCAGTGCTTCGTAGGTAAAACTTCTGTTATTTGAGAGGTTCTGTTCGCCACAAATGTTTTCCACTTGCGGGGGTGTGCGGATAACCATGAAAGGACTACTTTAGAATCAGTCCATGCAAAAATATCGAACTTGTAATTCTTTAGTGTGTCCATAACTGTGCGGAATAATTTAGATAATAAGTGAGCACCACAAAGTTCTAATTTAGGGACAGAAATTTGCTTGATTGGTGCAACTTTTGTTTTAGAAACCAAAAGAAAAGCATTGGTTTTTCCATTGCAAGTTTGTCGGCAATAAATTGCGGCAGCATAAGCTAGTGTTGACGCATCGGAGAATCCGTGTAATTCGAAGGCATTCTCGGATGAAAGCGTAACACATCTTGGTATCGAAAATTGATTGATTTCATTGAATGAATTTTGAAATTTGAATAATTCCTCGGTTAGATGTTCTGGAACAATAGTGTCCCAGTCCCCTTTTGTCAACCACAGTTTTTGATAAAATATTTTTAAAGTTACAGTGCATGGGGAAATTAGACCCAGTGGGTCAAAGATTCTAGCAGATTCTGCTAAAATTTGCCTCTTTGTAAGAGGTGGAGTGAGATTTAGTGAAACCTTGAAAATAAAAGTATCTGAAGAAGAGTTCCAGCTTAATCCTAGAACTTTAGAGCTTCCGTTATCATTAGGAATTATTTCAAAATTCGATTCGGTATTGGAATCATCCTCAAACTCTCTAAGAAATTCCTTTGAATTTGAATTCCATTTTCTTAAGTGGAAACCATGCGCGTGCAAAACATCGGTAATTTCTTTACAAGTTTCTATTTCCTCGCTAACAGTGTTTGAGCCTGAAAGTAGATCATCCATATAGAAATCTTTCTCTAATGTTTGAGAAATAACAGCATTTTTTGTATAATCATCAGCAATTTGTTTGAGACATTTAGTGGCTAGATAAGACGCTGGAGCTAGCCCATAAGTAACCGTTTTTAATTTGAAATTTTTTATTTCCTCATTAGAGTTAAACCTCCAAACTATTTTCTGATAATTTTGATCTTCTTCAGAAACTAAAATCTGGCGGTACATCTTTTCTATGTCAGCGCAAAAAACAATTTTCGGAACTCGAAAATTAAGTAAAATTTCAAATATGTCCCGTTGTAATTTAGGACCTACTCCCAATATTGAATTCAAGGAGTTTCCTTTTGAAGTATTACATGATGCATCAAACACAACTCTCAACTTGGTAGTAGTACTAGAAGGTTTAATAACCGCATGATGAGGAAGAAAATATTGTTCATTTTCAGAATCGTTAATGTCATTTTGTGTTATTAATTCCATATGGCCTAACTGTATATATTCGCGCATAAAATCCTTGTATTGCTTTTCGAATTCTGGGTTTTCTTTAAATTTCCTTTCCATCGCCAACAAGCGAGAAATTGCGGCAGGTCTAGAATTACCTAATTCTGTCGTAGGTTTAACAAAAGGTAATTTTACTACAAAACGACCCTCGGAATTGATTGAGTAAGTTTTCTGAAAATGTGATTCAACAAATTGTTCTTCTGGAGATAGAATTTGAGCATTATTATTGAATACTTCTTCCATTTCCCAAAATCGTTTTAATTCATTATCAATATTAAGTTCATAAATATGTAAATTATGCATTGAATTAGGAGTTGTGTTAAGATGAGGCATTTTTCCCGATACGAGAAAGCCAAAGATGGAATTTTGCGCAATTAAACTGCTCTGAGCACATGTTATTTGACCAGGAAGCAAAATAGAAAAAAAGTAATCTGATCCTAAAATAACATCAATTTTATTTGGAGTCCCAAAATGTGGATCTGCCAAGTTTACATTTTTTAAGTGTGAATAATGCTCTTCACTTATTTTCTCAGAAGGTAATGGAGCTGTTAATTCGTCTAAAATAAAAGCTTTCACTGACAACTTGCTGTCAGCATTATGAATTGATATAAGATCAATCATTACGTAACCCTTTGTTACTGCGATTTTTGAATTAGAAAGACCTTTCACGGGAAATCTGGCATTTTTCCTTTTGAATCCTAACACTTTCATGCATGATTCTGAAACGAACGTAGATTCTGAGCCACTGTCACACATAATTCTTAACGTGTGCTTTTGACCCATGCAATCATAAATATATACTGTAGCAGTGGGCAAAAGTGCGAAAGATGTTTGAACAGAATTTATTGAAGGAGAAACTTCTTTTTTATTATCATCAGGAATCGAAAGGTCCTCTGAATCAGATTTGCTTTTCCGACTCTGTTTTTCATTCGAACGTGAAGTTGACATCGCATAATTTTGTAGTTTATTCTCGCATAACAGCGTATGGTGTTTGAGCTGACAATGATGACAGCTAAATGTAGAATTACATTGATATGTGTAGTGTTTGTCAGACAAACAGTTGCTACATAATTTGTTTTTTCTCACAAATTGTTTTCTATCTCTTACATTTAATTCCTTAAATTTAATACATTTGTACAATAAGTGATTAGCTTTACAAAATAAACATTTGATAACGTTATTGGCGGGAGCTTTGTGAAAATTAAATTGTTTCTCTTTTTTATGTAACCCTGTATAATCATTATTATACAATTCTAAAGATAAACATCTGTCATTAATGAACTGAATAAATTGATCAAAAGAAGGAAAATCATCCTTTGATGAATATTGAGCCCATTCTTCACGTGTTTTATTATCAACCTTTTGAAGAAGAATATGAATTAACCAAATGTCTCTCTCTGATGCTTTAACATCGATTGATTTGAGAGCACGAATTACCTCGTCAGAGATATCTGATATATTGCGTAAGTTAAGTGCATTAGCATGAATAATGGGAGGTATATCCATAAATGTTTTGATAAGAGCTGCGACAATTTGTTTTTTTTTGTCGTATCTTGACAATAATTTTTCCCATGCTTCTGCATAACTGGTTTCAGAAATGGGTATATGTTTTATAATTGAAGATGGCTCCTCACCGAGCAAACCTCTTAAGTATTGAAATTTTTGAATATTTGTTATACTGGCATTATTATGCACTAACGATAAATATAAGTCTTTAAATGACATCCAGTTTTTGAAATTACCATCAAATTGCTCAATATTCAATCTGGGTAATTTAAAATTATTAGTTGTATTAACTATAGGTAATTGTTCATTAACAACTTGAGAATGCACATTCATACTATTTATAGAAAATTTTTCAAGTTCTGATTGCAGTTTGGCTTTGGTTTCATAATATTTTGTTTCAAATTCCTCCATTTCCGAGGATTCTTCTGGTAATTGTGCATCATATTTATCAAAATCGAAATAAGCTGTTTCTAATTTTTCTAATTTATTCAATAAATCATTCTTTTGAAAAACTTGATCAGCGTCAATGAAGTTCGTGATACGTGTTAATGCAGATTTAGCTCTGCCACGTAAATTTATGGCTGTCTTTTCTAAATCTTCTTGACTCATTATTAAAATAATGAGGGAACCAAATTAAAAAACAAAGCCAAACTGATAATAAACCAAAATGTACTTATCTGAAACAGCTGGGCTGAAGGGTGCTCCTTTACGGCGACTTTGAGACGGCGTAATCCATAAAAAGCGATGTGTGCAGGTTATCTCGCCGGTGGTGCCTCCATAATGTTGGTGTCCGAGGTTCACGAAGCAGTTCTTTGGTGTTGTCAAGTGTAAATAAATTCACACTAATATATCTTTTTTGCGTTATATTAACAACTTAAAGAAACATTTAGTAAATTGAAAACAAGATACAGGAATGCTGTTTCCTGCTGCGGTTACTGGATTAACATATTATCCAAGTATGCGAAATCATAGCGAAGAGAAATATAAGCACCGTGTGTGCTTTACAAAGACATAAGAGAAACTGAAGTAAATTCGTTCGCAGTAAAATATTGTCCTTGAAGTAATCAACAAAAATGATTTCACCATCATGTGCAATCAACTTCTTATGAATTGCTTTAAATAAACAATGATATTATATTAATATCATTAATGTCACTTTTGAGTTATAAAGTAATTTACCCTTTATAATTATTATGGTTTTAAAGTAAACAGTTGAGTTAATTAATGTCACTTCTGAAATATGAAGTAATTTAACGTTTGTAAATATTACTGTTTTAGAATAAACACTCTAAACATTCGAACAGTTATTAATGTGTTAAAATGATTACTTTTTATTTATGCGTTTTTTAAAGAAATACTAATGTAATCCGATTGAACACAAAAACATTTAATATGAATGTTGCAGTTTAATAAACAATTAACAAAATAAAATTTATGTGTCCACATACATAAAAATAATATTTAGTTGTTGTTTACATGTTTACTTATCTTTTTTTAATGCTTCTTATTTGCTTCCTATATAATTTTAAGTAAAAAATGTTGTATTTTCCTATATAATCGTTATTTTTATTCTTACGCTACGTCCGAATTTATTTTACTAAATTTAAGTTCAGTGAGACTGTAATAAAACTATAAGAAATAGAAAACTAGTATATTATCAGTGTGGTGCGATCTCTTTCCGTCCCTAGTCACGATAAAAAAATTTTAAATTCCAAAAATCATTCTTGGAAATATTTCTTTTAATCATTAATCCTTTTTTTTTTCAAAAAATATTCATAAGAAACCTTACATTGTAAAAACATCTCTGTATTTTACAACAAAATGTACTGGTATCCCGGCTAAGAATTCAGTTGCTATAAAATTTACAAGCTGTTCCTTTATACTGCTGTTACATTTCTGAAGTCTGAGTAAAGTATCACAACTATTGATTGCGTTTCATATTTACTTCACTTGTTGCTTGAATTCTCTTTCACGTGATGGGTAATTAAATTAAATTTCATAGCATCGGTGCTTAAAAAATTACTGTGCAAAGTGCAACAAAAAATAAGTGATTTTTACAACAAAAGGTGCTGCAAACACAATTACTATAAAATTTACAAGCTGCTTTAAGAGTGGTATTTAATTTCTGAAGTCTGGTAAAAATAGCATAATTTTTGGCTGTGTTCGGTATTTACTTCACTTGTTGATTGAATCACAGGATGAGTGATTGAATTCAGTTTCACAGCTTCAGTGCTTAAAAAAATTACAATGCAAAGTGCAAGAAAAATAAGTGAATTTTACAATAAATGGTGCTGCCAACATACTTGCTATAAATTTTACAAGCTGCCATCTTAACAGTGCTGTTAAATTTCTGAAGTCTTGTTAATGTGACATGACTATTGTTTGCGTTCGATATTTACTTCCCTTGTTGCTTGAATTCTCTTTCACAAGATGGGTGTTTGACTTCAATTTCACACCATCAGTGTTTAAAAAAAATTACAATTCAATGTGCATGAAAAGTAAGTGAATTTTACAACAAAAGGTGCTGATAAGGTAATAAAGGTGCTTTAATAGAGTTGTTAAATTTCTGAAGTCCGAAAAAGTAGCATGACTATTAGTTGCGTTCGATGTTTACTTCACTCTGTGCTTGAATTCTGTTTCACGGGATGGATGATTGAATTCAATTTCACTGCATCATCGCTTAAAAAAATTACAATGCAAAGTGTAAGAAAAATAAGTGAATTTTAAAACAAAAGATTCTGCCAGTGCATTTGCTATAAAATTTACAAGCTGCTGGCTTAAGAGTATTGTTTAATTTCTCGTATGCTAAAAGTAGCGTTGCTATCGGCTGAGTTCCGTTTTTACTTCATTTGTTATTTGCTTTTTTTTACAGCATTGGTCCTTGAATTCGAATTCACAGCAATTGTGATTCAAAAATTAAAACATGAAGTACTGGAAAATTTCAACTATTTTTAATGGTGCAACATATTATTAAATCCCTAGTGAGAATTACAGTTATTTTCAATCACTAGAAGTTCCAAGAAAAATCTAAATTTACACAATTGCTACAATAGACTTCTAGTTTTATTTTGCAGATCTGAGATCCTAATGACAAAAAATTTATTTGCTCCATAAGACGAGGAATATAGGTAAATGTATGTTCTCATAGATATAAACTTCAGTAACAAATATTTATAACTTTTCCTGACTCTCCTTATATCATATGACAGGATATATCCTTGACCATCGTTTGTGCCATTCGCCTATTGCTCCTCCTTCTCAATTTTGAATATTTTCTGACATATTATATTTGACTTATATACCGCACTTCCTTGAAAACTTGTTTAAAGTGATATGCAGACGTATTATGTACGCCTTACTCCTAATTAATATTAAAATAATTGTATTCAAAAAGAGTATATATTTCTTTTGATATATTTTAAAATATTACAATTAATATTAAAGTAATTGTTTTCAAAAGGAGTACATATATCTTTTGATGTATTTTAAAATATATATTTTGCTAAATTTATGCGGGTTTAAAATGATAAGACCTAAATATTTCTAAAACAGTGGAAATTGATCAGCGGGTATTTTCAATTATTCTTTAAAAACACATTTAACCGTACATGCCAACCTCCGGCTTTTTATAAATCAAAGAAACATAGTTTGAACCAGAAATTTATTTAATGAACGATATCCAGTAGATTGCAAGTTAGAAGAATATTTAATACAAGATACATTTAGTTAAAACAATTTTCCGGTTCAAAGTATGTTTACTTGATTTACAAAATGCCGGAGGTTGGCAAGTATGCATTTAACTCTTTCTAGCACACCTAAACTTTATTCCAAACTTGCAAACGACATCAAGAATATTTTAATAAAATTTTGCTTTTACAAGGAAAGCTTAAATTCAATAGTAATTAATTTTTATGAAAGTGTTTGTAAATTACTGTGTCAGTGAATAATCACTCATTTTACAAACATAATTTGCATGAGCCAGAAAATGTTAAAAGAGATTATGAGCACATTCCTTTAGTTCGCAAAACATTTGGATTACAGGGTTAAACAAAATGCCTTGTGACTTCGGAAAAGGGCAATTTCTGGTTTATTACAACATCGGCTTGTCACTTCAAAGAACTGCTGATTAAAATAAACGTTCAAAAACTGTCATTTTTAATTCCTTTCAGAATCCACTTATTTATGTTTTTATAAAATCTATAGGGAAGGTGAATGTCCTTTTGGAACGATTCGAAAGTTTGATTATTCCAATGGTTACAAGTAAAATAAATACAACAAAGGGATTTGGCAAGCTAGGTAAAGACATGAGTCAGTATCGACCGTAGAAGAAACAATAAAATAGTATCGGGAGATCTCAAAAATGTAAAACCACGTCGGTGTTCGCGTTTATTACCTAACAATAAAAAAGTCCACATTCTGTTTGTAAAATTAAATACCTGAAGAAACAAACAAACTGTTCTAAAATTATCTTCGGCATTGAAAAAAAGTTTAATTTTAATATTCTTGAGGGTATTAAACCACTTTGCTTGGCTTTGAAAATGAAAAAAAGACGTATTTTTCACGCGTCAATCAGTATCCTAATGGTTTGAGTTTCTTATAGATGATAAATGGAATATACATACATATATATGCAAGTTATATATATAAAAAAATAAAACCTGGGTGCAAAATGATAAGGACGACCATGTAATAGCCTCAATACAAAAGTAATTACATTAACCCACATATAAAATCCATATGTTTAACTTATCATATTAAATACTCAATATAAACTCAAAGGTAACATTTTAAATTAATTGTTTTAAGTATGATAAGTACATTGCATTTTACTTGGTATGTGTTGGGAACGAAACAATAAAAACGAAATATATATTTCTAAATTATAGAAACATTATATGTCATTTGGGCTTCTTTTCTGCTTAAAAATTTTAATGAAATAACGTAACATGGAGTTTACATAGTCTTGAATTTGTTGAGATGACGAAACACGTCAAATCTTCAAACTTCCCGATTTTAATTCTGCTTTCGAGTTATATTGCACGATTTAACCATTTTGGTTGAACCTGGGTGAAAAACATACAGTGGTTTACGTAATTTTCATCCCGACAAGCGTAAATTCATTCTGAAAACGGCACAAAGAAGTCGTTTGAAAATAAGTAAGATTCTGAAACTTGGTTGGCACGTCAATGGCCCAAACTTAAATACCATGAACAAAGTATGGAAAATTACGTGGTAAAAAATGGTAAAATCGTGCAATATAACTCGAAAGTAGAATTAAAACACGGAATTTGGAAGATTTGACGTACTACATATGCAATTACTACTTTATGCAATTTTGTTTCTCAGATGGTTGACTATTATACGATGAGCGAATAATTTATGATATTAAAAAAAAAAAAATCAGTATTAAGCGTAAAAAGAGTGCAATTGATAAAAATAAGTTTATTTTAGGTAAATTAGGTAAATTTATTAACCTCCTGACTGCCGCGACCGCATTTTTTCGCATACTATGCTTCAGGTTTCACTGCAACATAAGCAATAATTAAATTAATATAATTCTACAAATGAAATACAGATTTGAAAAATTAAGTTAGGACTAATATTCTCAAGGATCTCAAATCCCTATACGTAATAACATATTTTGTATCAGGTTGGAAAAAATACCCTTTTTTTATATTTTTAAAAAATTACAGAGAAAACAACATTACAATTTTACCCTTCTGCTGGGCAGTCAGGGGGTTAAATAATTGCATTATATCCATGTAACTAGATCAGATTCAGAAAGCGCCACGCTCGCGACTATTGCTATAGCAATGCATTGCCTGCCTACACAGGAAATTTCGAAATACAACCAGTTTTTTTTTTTTTTTTTTTTTTTTTATTATTATTATTATTTATTTATTTTTCGTTTTTTAGGATGAAAAGTTAATAGTATTATGTTTGAAAAATTCGCCAACATAAACTTCTAAACATCGACAATTCATTTTAAGATTACTTTCTGTAAATGCAAAAGGGTTAATCTCTAAAAAAGTTATTTGCAACATCGGAACTGAAAATTGATTTTCGTCTGACTGAAATTAAGCTTTGGGTCGTATTTAAAACTTGATTTTCGCCGACAATATTTCAGACTCTGTGTTGGTACGCCCTCCATCTATATGTAAATTCTTTCCTTAACTCCTTGTTGTTTAGGGCTTTTTCTGCACGAAACAACTTATTGACTTTAAATTTTGGTGAATTGTATCAAGTTAAATGCTGTAAGAGGAAAATAAATACTTTTTTATTAGAAATAAGAACATAGACATTATAGTAGAGACGTGTTAGTACGCGTTAGTATTCTTAAAAATTAGAACATATTTTGATAATGTTTATACAATTTTTGGAATGTTGTTATTTATGTCATGCATACTCTGGTCAACAATATGTTTGTAAATAATAATCTAAATTGAATCGCATAAATAATTGTTTTCTTAATAAAATTATCTCATAGTACTTTGATTTTAGCCTAAATATATTTAACATGTTCCTAAGGCATTTTGTACCTGCCAGCTGCCTGATACGTGAGGAGTGTGTACGACTACTGTAATAAAAAAATAATGTAAAACGTGCCTACCCGTTACAAGAGAAACAAGTTGGAAATTGCACGTGAAGCGTAGCAAATCGTGTGCGTTCGTACGGTAATGAAGTTTTAAAAATATCACTCTCATATATCAATTTCATAAAATTGTAAATAGTTAATTAAAATTAAAATGCGCAACAAACAATGTTCTCTCTATACTCATAATGTAATGGAATACTTTTGTGTGGCCTTGTAAATCAATAACAAACGTTCTTCGCGCAACATATTATACAAAATCTATATTATAATATGTACTTTATGATGCATATCAATGTTATTGTGTTCGAATGAGTGCAATATTATTAAAATGCATTTGAAACTTTTTTTTCCATTGACTGTAATATAACGGGGTACTTTTAATTATCCCTCTATTTGATCTATGCATCCTATTTTCAAAAAAATGAAATTACTTAACAAAATTATATAATAAGTATGTAATTTAAATTTCAAACGATTAAAATGCTTTTGCAACCTTTTCCCCCATCGACCGTAAGTAACGGAATACTTTTGGTCGTCCCTGTAATTGATCTATCCATCCGATTTTCATAAAATTTGAAATGACTCGAAAAAATTATGTAATAATTATATATTTTAAATCTCAAAAGATTCGGTTGGGTAGTTTTTGCGTTGTTATAAGCGGACAGACAGACGGACAGATGGACGGACTGAACGACAACTATAGGTGCTACGTATTTACATAATTACAAACGCACCTAAAAAAGGCTGTCTCGCGTCATGTGACCTGAGCTCTACTGAATTAAAACGTAGCTGTGGTATATTTCGTTTAAAAAAATCTGGCAGCACTAGTTCTATAAAAAAAAAGTTCTATTCGAAGTTATGTTTAAAATTCGAAGTTGGCTGTGAGTAGTGAGTTCATGTCTTGTTTTGGTGGTGTGTGCAAGTAGAATTATGTAAAAAGCACTGATTTGTTAACATTTTATGTTGTTTACGTGTTGTATGCCGTCTATGAAGAAAATTAAAAAAATGTATTAAAAAAAGACCGACGCCCCGGGAATTTATATTAAGATAAGTGAAGCTTCTTTTTCTTGTAAATAAGTGAAGCTAGTTCTTAAGATAATAAATAAAAACGAATTGCACCAAAGCGGAAGAACTTGTATAGTTTATTGACGAAATGCTATTCTGAAGGGAATTGCTAATTGCCCTTCATAATGGGGAACTCAAAAATTAGCTCACTAGCATTCTCCATATAAATTAATCAACTAAATAACAGGACTGTGTATAAAGTTAAAATTATTTTCAACGGTAGAACACCAGAATATTCGTATTCCAAGCATACCGGTTTCGGTAGCATATAGCATACCTTCCTCAGTGCTTGGATGCACTGAGGAAGGTATGCTATATGCAAATAATTAATTAATTAATATGAAAATAATTTTAACTTCATCATATTGCACCAGGTAACAACCTATTACTTATAGGACTGTGTATACTCGAAAGGTTCCCTTTCCACGCCTGGGCTATAAATGCAGGACTCACAGTAAGTCCGCAGCGAAACTCGTTTTTCTTGCATTTGTTGTAAAAACTAACCAAGAATATTTTTGTTAAAAAACGCTGGTTTTCTAACAACAAACCACTGAGAGCGCTGTAGATAGAAATGGTGATAAAACAATGGGTTTTACATAATTTTTATTGTTTCATATTTATAATTCTTTAAGCTGTTGAAATATTAAATTTTGTTATTGATGTCATAATAGATTTAAAAATTGTATCACTGAAAATTATACAGTGTATCCCCTCTCAACGGTGGCCAATGACTTTTCTAAACCTTTAGTCGTAGACATGTAGTTCCAATTGCAAAAATGTTTTTCAAAAGGTAAAGAAGTATTTTTATGACATTTAGGTGAAAGAAAATTATCAAAAAATTACGAAAATTAAATTTTTAAACGTTCTTCCGGTCATATAAGTGATAGTTACTAATTTTTTACCCCTAGTCTAACAAATAAGACAAAAAAAGTCCCATTCTGCGATTAGAACTAAACGAGTAATAGCTGTTTAAATTTTAAGCATCTTTTTTGCTGCAAAATAGGGATCAGTCACAAATTTACTGGAAATAAAAATAAACTTCAGATATAAAATTCAACATTAAACATTGAGATTAAATATTTTTTACAGTATTATTTTTAAATCTCTGTTGAAGTTTACATTAAAGCAAAATATACAACTTGTAGGCATACTTTTGTGTCTTGGACCATCTTAAGAGATTAGCAGAAAGAGTTGAATTAAAAAGCTGTTATGGCTTGAATATTAAGGAATGTTTTAAAGGATCTCTCAACTCTTTTAATTTGTTTCATAACGTTGAAGAACGCTATTCTTACTAGTTATTTATTGATTGGTTGTTCTTTTCTTTATTCTATCGACCGTTTGTCAGCAGAAAATTAAAAGATTGGAACTTTTTTATTCTTCACTACTTTCCACATACCTACATATAATATATATGTACTGTTTAAATGTAGTACATGGAAATTACTCCCCCCCCCCCCCCCAAAAAAAAAGATTGATTATCGGATCTTAGGCTCAGTTATGTAATTTTTCGCTTTGCTTCGTTGGGCGAATTTTTACTGCTAATGTTAATCATAAAATTCTGAAACTTTACTACTAGTAGTCAATGAAGGGAAATTAATTACTGCTCCATATGTTAAAATAAAAACATGTATTAGTATTTGAATTAGGGCGATTTATTATTTAAATAATCTTCCGATACCTTTAATTTGTTCAAGTATGAAATTTCATAGTGAAGTAGTTTATTTTCGAACTATAATTAAAAACTTTTATGTTGTAAATGTATTTATCTGCTTTACTCAAACATTGTCTGCTTACGAACACGTGTTGGTTCCGTTGATGAAGAGATGTTATCGTCTTTGCTCGAAACGCGTCCTGCTTTGTTTTTAATTTATGGTGATTTTTACAAAGCATATTATTTTAATTATTAATTACCGCCTGTGTTTTTGGTGATTTTTTTCACTTTTCTTAAACAATTAATTTGAAGCTAAAGTCTGTAATGCCATATCATTAGTTTATTGCTATGCATTGTTGAAGTTCCTTAAATCTTAGAAACAAAAACATATTGTATGTATTCTGATTGTTGGTTTTTAAAATGGTTTCTGAATAAGTACGAAAGCTTTCCGGAATTATGTGTAATTAAGTAAATATATAAACTTTGAAAGAATAGTTATGCTACATTACTACATCTTTCTGCAATTTTTCACAGCTTAAAAGTAATTTTAAGTTCTGCGCTTCTCAACTTAATTTGAAGTTAAAGTCTGTAATGCCATATCATTAGTTTATTGCTATGCATTGTTGAAGTTCCTTAAATCTTAGAAACAAAAACATATTGTATGTATTCTGATTGTTGGTTTTTAAAATAGTTTTTGAAAAAGTACGATAGCTTTCCGGAATTATGTGTAATTAAGTAAATATATAAACTTTTAAAGAATATTTATGCTACATTATTACATCTTTCTGCAATTTTTCACAGCTTAAAAGTAATTTCAAATTCTGCGCTTCTCAACTTTTTAAATATTTTAATTTAAAAAGCTATCCAGCAGGAAAAAAAAGCTAAAAAAAAACATGTACAAAAAATTTTAAGTCTATATTTCAAATACATGATAAAAGAAATATAACTTAACAAATTACAAAGAACATTTGGAAAATGAGTTTATCAAAGACTAAAATTTTAGACATAAATAAATTCTATATAAAAAAATGAATTTTTAGAATCTATCGGTTTAACATTACATTGTTTCCTTTTTCGTGATGGTCGCACATTTGGTAATCGGTTGGATCGATAATCAGACCTCATTTTTCTGTTTTAAAAGATTACCTTTCAGACAATTAGTACAGTAGAAATAAGGCAAAAAAAGCAGCTTTAGGTGGAAATAATTGGAACAGAAATGATTCTTGTTGTAAATGGCGGGTAACATGCTCTTAATCAATATACTAAAAATATACATTCGTACTCTTGTAAAAAATGCGAAAAATGTTTAAAAATAGAAAACAGCCATGCGAGGTATCATATTAAAAGAAATTTTTAGCTGATAAATAATATAATATTTGTTTTTACAAGTAGAAGTATATGGAAAAGTTGTGGCAAAAACATGAAAGAATTTTTGATTTTTGAAAGACACGGTCTTATTTAAAAAATTCAAAATAAGTACACAAGAAAAGGTATTTTATATATAAAATCATATTTATGTAACCAAATTTAAATGACCTCCATATTCATCTAAATATAAACTGTCGCCTATGTTTGCACAGTCTTTACCACAAAATTTTTTACAAACTACTGAACATGCAAGTCCATATCGGCGGGACATGTACACTTTGCAGTGCTACATGGATCTTCAGTTGTAATTTAGCAAGCACATTTAATAAATTTTAACAGTTTGTCTGGTGCTGGGTTTATGTCCGTTAGTATTGGTTGGAAATATCCATCAACTAACTGTCCACCCCACAGTGTAGGATCAGGAGTTGGTATATTTAGATTTATTTATATTTAGATATATTTAGAATTTGCCATATAAAACCCTGCAAATGCACTCGAAGTAGGTGATATTTAGCTGCATTTTGCGTAGGATGCAAACGAGCTATGTTAAATTCTTTTTTAGCTGAAGCTATTTTTCTCATGTACTGCTCATAACGAAGGACGTTTAGGTCACTTTTTTCGATGTTGCCTCCATAAAGAAACACGATAATTTTACAGCCATTTTCAATCAATTCTTCCATGATAACATCATTGGATAATCCATAATATGAAGCCCATTCGCCTAAAATTTTCAACTGAATGATTTTTTTGAAAGAAGAAGATTTACTTTTCTAAATAATGCACTTGTGGTGTCACATCCCGTTAAGGGGTCAGGTACCTTTGATCGATGAAAATAGAAGCAAAATTTGCGTACAGTATTGATCTCAATATCTTTAAATCTATATCTCAATATCTTCAAATTTTTAACACGTATTTAAATAATCTTCCTGTAACTGTTACAGGTCATAGAATATTTTTATGCCTTCACCATAAAATAAAATTGAAAAATTATAAAAGGTCTTTTTTTCTCGAAGAAAAATCATACATAGTCTTGCGCGCAGTCATGCATGTTAAATGCATAAAAAATATCATAAAGACCTAAAACCAATTTATATATAAAGAAAAATAGTCAATAATCAAAATAACGAACCCCAGTTACTTTAAATTCCGTCTTTGTATAAAAAATACATAAAAATATGAAAAATAACAAAATTTAGCACTTTTTTTTTTAAATAATAATTCATAACTTGAAAAATTCATACACAAAAGTGATAGTAGTTCGTCATTTTCAGCATTTATAAGTTATGTAACTTCTGTAAAAATTTCATTAAATTCTACCCAACCATTTTCGAGCAATCATGCGCGCAAGGTGAAAAAATAGCATTTTGATAAAATCCAATTTAAAGATAAAATTTCTTTTTAAAACCTATTATGCAAAATATCTTTAGATATTTAAGTATACTTATATTTATTTACTTACCTAATTATATAAAAACATAAATGCAATAAGTTTCATTATAAAAAAATAGTAAATAGTGTGCTATAAAACATGCAAAATGAATATAAATACACAAATAACATATACTGATACAACATTTTTCTATATATTTATTCATTATTTACAAAATTTTTACATGAAACTGGTAATACTTCATCATTTTCAACATTTATATGCTATGTAAGAGATGTTAATTTTTTATGACATTTTAGACAACCATTTCGGAGAAATCATGCGCGCAGTTGAATCGTAAACGTAAAAACGAAAATAATTTTTCGTCATATCGTTCTTCTAAGTAACCATTCATTATCTAATAAATCCTTACATGAAATTGATAACAATTCATCATTTTCAACATTTGGATGTTTTGTAAGAGCTGTTAATTTTTTGTAAAATTTTAGCCAACAATTTCAAAGAAATCATGCGCGCTATTGAATTGTAAACGTAAAAACGAAAATATTTTTTCCTCATATCATTCTTCTAAATAACCATTAATTATTTAATAAATCCTTACATTACACTGATAATACTTCGTCATTTTCAACATTTGAATGTTTTGTAAGAGCTGTTAATTTTTTATAAAATTTTAGCCAACAATTTCGGAGAAAACATGCGCGCTATTGAATCGTAAACGTAAAAACGAAAATAATTTTTCCACATATCATTCTTCTAAATAACCATTAATTATTTAATAAATCCTTACATTACACTGATAATACTTCGTCATTTTCAACATTTGAATGTTTTGTAAGAGCTGTTAATTTTTTATAAAATTTTAGCCAACAATTTCGGAGAAAACATGCGCGCTATTGAATCGCAAACGTAAAAACGGAAATAATTTTTCCACATATCATTCTTCTAAATAACCATTAATTATTTAATAAATCCTTACATTACACTGATAATACTTCGTCATTTTCAACATTTGAATGTTTTGTAAGAACTGTTAATTTTTTATAAAATTTTAGCCAACAATTTCGGAGAAAACATGCGCGCTATTGAATCGTAAACGTAAAAACGAAAATAAATTTTCCTCATATCATTCTTCTAAATAACCATTATTTAATAAATCCTTACATGACACTGATAATACTTCGTCATTTTCAACATTTGAATGTTTTGTAAGAGCTATTAAATTTTTATAACATTTTAGCCAACCATTTCTGAGAAATCATGCGCGCTTTTGAATCGTAAACGTAAAAACGAAAATTATTTTTGTGAAAATTCAATTGAAAGAAAAGATTGACTTAGGAACATATTATGAAACATAATTTTTAAATATTGCAGTAATTTATATAATTATTTACTTATCTTACTATTTATACACATGAATTTAATAAATATTAAAAAATAATAAATATTGTGCACTAAATCAAGAAAAATAAAAGTAGAAATAAAAATAAAATTTACCTTTACAAGGGCAATACTGCATCATCTGTTTACTTAGATTATTAGGTTGATAAACTTTTTGTAGAATGTAGAAATTGATTTACACATAATAAATAAAAAATAACAGATGATCTTTTAATTATATGGGCACTTGTCGCATCATTTTTCATCATACTGCCAATAAATTAGAAGACTTGTGAAACAAAAATCTATAAATTCATGCTGATGTTTTCAATTGCATGAAATAAATAAACCTTTTAGAAATCTGAACACTAATTTACATACATATACTTTGATAACTATCATCTCATGGGATAACAGATGGAAAAAAAACATTGCTCAAAGATTTTGACAAAACTTAACACATTTAAAAAGCACCGGCACTGTAAATTTCACCTTCCTCCAAGAGAAATTTTTCTTTCTGAGCAATTTCTTTCATTCGCTTACTTTTTCTTGCTTCTTTTGTGGTTTGGAGAAAGCGTAAATTAGAAGTTGCAATCCTTTAGTCGTCTAACTCTTTCAAATACTCTTTCATATTCGAACCATACCGCTTAGCTCCATTTTTCCAGCAGATCCATCGTGGTTATTGAGTCAATCGTTTTAATGGGTTTTTTTCCATGAATTATATTCATGCGTCCCTTTTTTTAGTTTCCATGCATCACGACTTGCAAAATGAGGAAAGGACTTCAGTATCAATAACTTTGCCGCTTTTGTCACCGATGACAGTGCACACACCTATTCGTGAAGTGTGACCCCGAGTTTTCCATGTACCACTGATGTTTAAGTATGAAGAATCAGTCAGAGTTACTTTTTCCGAAACTGCAGATATCATAGATTTTTCTGCGACAGATGCGAAGCAATTCTGTAGCACCTTGAACCTTTGTGGAAACCGGTTGAGGCAGATTCATGATTCCACAAAACAGTTTCATTGCTGCATACCCCAGTCCAATTGATCTAAAGGCATAAATATATAGTTAATTTCTGAAATTTTGTTATTTTCGCCGATCTTCTTAGAATTCTTAAATTTAATAACGTCAGCATTATTTTCACATAAAATCGAAATTTTAGATGATAAGCCACATTCAATTTCTTCTGTTATACTTACTTCACCACCACAAGCTTTACAGCATAAAAACTTTTCCAGAATGAAAAACATGTGACTGACATCCATAATACGATATCCGTCAAAACTAGAATTATATTCAAACTCCTTGTTTACAGAAAGTTTTCTCTGTGAAGCACTGTTATTCAGTGAATCACTTTCACTTTTCGTCAGCTTTTTAGTATGTATATTGCCAGTAAATTTCCTTTTTTTCGGTCGTATCCCAGAAGCCTTTTTAGGTGTGTTTTCGCTAAGAACTTCACTCATTGTTGCAGAAGATTATTAACGAAATAAATAAAATTAATTTAAAGCTAAAATAAAACTTATCCGCAAAAAAATTACTATAAAAACAATCAAAAATTTAGAATCGAAAGAGTAAACAACACAACGTGCATAGATTTATCGCTAAATCGAGCTAAATAGCTTGGTATCTAAAGCTGAAGTAGCAGTTGCTAATTTCTGCTTGATTTCCTGAAAGGAAAGGAAAAATAAATAACCATAGAGTAAAGAAAAATAAGAGTAGAAATCCTTGAATCTTATCAGCTACGGCCAGCGCCAGCTGCGTGAAAAATGTAAACAAACAGTCTAGCCCTTTAAATATCGCTGTTTCATGAAAAGAGGCCTTACTATTTTGCCCATAACTTCGTTTCTAATGAGAATTTTTTTATGGGGTTTGTTTTAATATGCATCTAAAAGATTATACTTTCATATAAAGCAATAAAAAAAAATCGAAATTTTGACCATTTGAAAGGTACCTGACCCCTTAATGCGTGAATAAAAAATAAAGTTTTGCAAGCTTTCTGTCCAATAGATCCTTGTATGGCTTGAATGTCACGAACATTTTCAGATTGTGTCGCAGACTACATGAAAATATTCTTCGAAGAATGATATAGTAATAGGATTAAAATGTCAGTGTCATCAGCTATTACAGTGATTTGTTTTTCCTGGGCTAACTTTAGAGCTTCTCTGACGATTACCATGTCTTCATCTCCTTTTGCATGACCGAAAAATGCAAAACCGCACGACGAAATGACCCCTTTCTTGAAAGTAATTCCCCAGCATATTGGTAAAGCGTTGTTTGTTTGTAGAGTTAGAAAGACATTTGCTTTTCTTGATGATTACGGGTGAATTTTAATCAAAGTATACTACAACAGACGAGTGCTTCATGCGCAATCTATGCTCCATATCTTTTATATTAGGTTCTTCATACCCATCAAAAACTATTGTTACTTTTCCATAGTTTCTGTTTACATATGATTCAAATTGCCTTATGACATCGCCGAATACTGCAGAAGCGGACATGGTAGCAGGTGAATTAATACCCCACCATCAAGAAGGTAGTAAGTAATTAGATGGAAATGAGACCGTTGTATTTTATTGACATTCATACTATCTAATGAGTGTGCTAATGATGATTTATCTGTTTTTCTCATTTTTGGGTACTATGGTCAAACAATGAAGTTGGTAGAATAGATAACTCGTAAATAAAAAATTCTCACTTGCCTTGAGCGGAGATATTCAAGGAGATACAAGCAAGCATCCTCTCAGTTAAAAGACGAGAATCTACATGGTGAGTCTCACCAGCAATAGTAACTCCTTTTTTCAATACTTTCATGGTTACTGCTTAGTCGGATTTAAAAAAAAGTTTCATCTTTAAAAAATTTACCGGTAAGTTTATATTGGATGCTTCTTCCAATAATGTCAGCATTTTCTACAGTTACTTTCTTTTTACTATCTGTAATTCCATTAAAAATATTCCATAAATCAGTTGAAGTAGCAATAAATGGATTGTGGTCTATAAATAATTGCATTACCTTTTTCATATTTGAAAATCTCTCGCCGTCCTTGCATCAGTTACATCAGTATGTTGTTCATTGCAAACAAGTGAAACATTGGTCAGCAAACTCATTGAACATGCTACTTCACTACATTGAGAATGGCTCAAAATTCAAGTTCCACGTTGACTTTCAGTCATACCTCCTCCATGAGACTTTCAGTCATACCTCCTCCAGAACGATTTTCAATGCATTTCATGAGCTCTTGCTCAATGTGCATATCGGTCCAAACACCAGACCACTTTCTGCCCTTTCTTAATACTGTAAAGTGACCTTCAAGAAGCATTTTGTAGAGTTCTGGTTTCGGTGTCTTTAGTTCCCGCATTAATTGAAGGTAAATTCTTACACATTTGGCATAACTATTATGACCTGAACTCAAAAAAAAATGGTAGTATCTGGTCAACCGCCTGTAAGTGCATTTCAAATCTTCCTGATCGCTCAACCGAAATAAACATTTTTATAATATCCACCGTGTTCAGATAGAAGAAGGTTCTTTCGTTCATGTATTAGTGTTGAAAGTTTAGGAAGATCAGGATCTGAAATAACTTTTTCTGCCTTGAAATCACCTTTTAGCACTTTTTGGAAAAGGTGAATAAATATTTCAAGATTAAAATCAACATTTGACTCCACTTCCATTGCGTCACCTGCAACATGGTGACTTTTTGATGCAATCTCGCTAAAATCTGAATATGTAGTAACTTCAACTGGTAGGCTGCATCATTTCAGTATATTGGCTACGATTAAAGCAGTCAGAGATGAAGAAATTAGAAAATGTCCTCGAAGATCACGCGTATATGCTTTACTTTTTAACATATACTGTATTGAATTTTAAGCATAAACTACCTGTAGGGCTTCTTCTATACCTAATCCAGCCACCAATCCTCCAACAGTTCCAAGAAAGGATATCATTGTTTGAAACCCACCAAGCCGGATTACCACATTATCAAACTCTCTTTTGTGATCAGAGCATTTAATTTCCAATGAATTTTTCCACAAGCATTGATCAAAGATTACAATCGGAGTTTCTACATTTAGTCTTTTTGCTTCATTGTTGAAGAACATAAGTGCAATGTTTACACAGCTGTAAGAAATTGGATTTAGATCAGTCATTGGCAGAAGTTACTGTTGTAACACTCTGTTCACCTTCTAAAGCAGATTTCAGCAACCATCCTGGTTGAGGCTTTTTAAATAATTTATTGGTACTTTAAAGAACATGAAAATGATTAATTAGCATTGACACATAGAATAATAGAATGGCACATGCACTATTGTAAGAGAGTTGAACATTTGCTCAGATTAAAAACAAAACTTTCAGTATTAGATTTTTTTGGACGTAACTTAGAAAATTTTGAAGCAATTTGCTGTTCTAAAAATTTATTTGTATTTGGGTTCTTTTATTTTTGTAAAAATTAACATTTAGTCTACCGATTAAAGCGTATAGTCTAACTTATGATTCTTATTTTAGTAGAGTCAATTTTATAATATGCCATTAGAATTATAGAACATGATGGATCAACATTAATATGGTTAAAATGATTTCGATCCTTTGGAAGTTTGGACATAAGAGCATTTTGATATCTTATATTTCGTATTGAATAAATTATATAGAAAATATAAAAGTTGATCAAAATGTATGTGTCAATTTTATAATAACAATTACTGTTTTCGTGGGAGTTGAGGTCATATAACAGTTTAAGGTGTAGGTGTAATGCAATGCAGCAAAGTTACATTTAAGGTTTAACTATGGAGTCACATAGGTATCATTTTTCTTAAATTCCTGTTATATTCCTTAAATTCCTGTGGGGTTATATTGTTTTCATTTGTTCTAAAACTTTTGGGAGCTAAACAGATTTTGCTTCCACTTCTGAAGTTTTTCACTGATTTATTGTAGAGAAATCGTCTGTAAAGGTTTTTAAGAATGTATTCATTATACATTCACAGATATTCACAGTAACCACCGAATGGCAAAAATCGTAATTATAACTATGATGACATTCTGGCAAAAAGTGCACATTTCAATTAGAAGGAAATATGTCAGCATTGTATTTTGCTTAATGCGACAGTAATGGTTTTAAAGATTACCTGAAATGGCTAAACTGTATTAAATGCAGCTTTCTGTCTTTTTATCAGTTGTCATTAGCCGAGAAAAAATAAAACATAGTATCTTTATTTTTGTTGTATATTCATACGTTATTTTCTTATATGTTTTACAGAATCAAGTGTTTATTAATAGAGAAAAAATGATTTTAAGAATAGTAACTTGTGCTACAAAAGTGTTTATTTGACCGTATAGCCATTTATTAACTTACTTAAGTTTAAAATTTCATTCTTCGATTTTTCGTTCTGTTAAACGTCAATGTTTAAAAAATTATTTTTCATACTTTACGATAATTACTTTTTACTATAATGGTAGTTTTGACTAGAAGTCTGCACGGGCCCGGTCGGTGGAATTGATCCAAAATGTCTAACAGGCCGGGCCGACAGAATTAGAATAATTTTTTGCGGACATACTGGCCGTTATAAAGATTTAGGCAGAAACGATAATATATGAGTTATTTTCAATTAATATAGATATAACGAGAATAAGTATAAATATGCGTCACGAGCCGGTACAAGTTTGACATTATAAGTACAGAAATGTAACTTGTACATTGTAGAAATCGGCATCAGGGAGTTATCTTGTGTATAACAGATTTTAGCAGATTTGAGCCGAGATGGGATCAGGCTTGCATTGTTTTTCTACATATAGACTAGTTCGGCCGGAACTAGACTTAGGTGTTCTCAAGATGTGCAGTGCAGACAACATGTTTGTAAAATTATTAATAGCGATAAAGAACTTATTGTAACGGAATATTTGGATATATGTATTTTTTAAGGTTCTTAAATTCACTGCTCAACAACGCTAAAGTTTTACAAATTTTCTGACAAATTTTTAACTGTAGAATTATAAAATTGACAATCCTGACTGTTGAAGGGATTTTAGAATCGAATAGCGATTTTCATTTTTGGTAAATAATGTACTATTATAACCTTGTTGAGATATAAGAGATTCTTGTAAATGGTTGCATAATTTTTACCTTCCAGTGCTATCGCTTCCTGAAATTCCATTCAAAACACTAACTTTGACAGAATTTTCATAAATTGCATGCATCAAAAAATGTATAACGCATTTCAATTACATAGTTTCTGAATAAAAGCACATGCTGATCTTATGCGTTTCCGAAAAAAATGAATTCAGAAATGCATCAGAAAGCAGCTCCTTTGGATATGAGAATGAATTTGTATTTGATCTTTAATAAAGTGATATAAAAATATTTTTTAATCTAATTTTATTATAGAGCTTCAAAAGTTACGTGTTTTTAGCTTTCTTTTATACTTTTATTGTAATCCATGTTAATTTTTTTTATGAATCTTTATTTGAATGTTGAGAACTTAAGTAATCGTTAATGTTGCTATTGTGTATTTTCTGAAAAATATACTGTAAAATCATTCTATAGATGTGTATTCAATATTCTTTAAAGGAATCTTAATTATATGATAAAAATATGAATTTTTTAGTAATAGTAGAAATTGTGCAGGCTAAAACTTGCCGGGACTGCTTTCACTGATTTCTGTACGGGCCGGATGGGGCTTGGCTCGAATTTTTCAGCTTTACAAAGGACCGAGCCGGGTCGAAATAACTATCCTACGGCCCGTACTCCAACCCGTATAAACCTCTTGTTTTGTGATATTCAAAAATTGCGTTGTTTAAGAAATTTACCAGTTTTTCTTGATAACAATCTTAATTTTATCTAATCAAGGAATGTCTACCGCGAAATAATTTTTTTATTAGATATAAAAGACATTCTATATTAACATTGTGTGTTAGTCACATTGTCGCTATATTAGGTAGTTTTTATTTCAAAAAGCTCTTTTTTATGATTATGATGACGGAATGACAATGACCTAAATTGTCGAATAAAATATGTAAAGATATATGTTTTCATAATACATAGCCATTTTATCTCTAGCAAGATCAATTTTATTACTTTAATATTGCTAATTTTCATAAATTGAAATTTGACATGCTAGATTCCCAAAATCCTACACTCTGCGCCGTTCAAGTCGTTAAAAGACAATCACCATCGGCAAAAAAATAAATTATTACTTTATATTATTAATTAAATTATTTAATTACTAATCTATACAATTCCATGATGAATGATATCTATTAATTAACACCATGAATAAATTACTATTCGAGGGGTCATCTATATATTAAAAATTGTTTTAACTTTTTTTTTCACTACATGGCAAAAATCGAAAATTGCATTTTGGCAAAATTTCTACATATCAATTAAAAGGTAATAAGTCTGTATTGTATTTTGCCTTAATGTAATAGTAAGAGTTTAAAAGACTACCAGAAACGGCTGGACTGTACTAAATGCAGCTGTCTGTCTTTTTATTAGTTGGTTTTAGCCAAAAAACATAAGAGCAGACAAAAAACCGCAAAGGATTAACTGTGATGTTTTTTACTTTTTTCTTTAAATTTTCTTTAAAATAACTCTGTATGGTATTTTGCATTTATGCAATATTAATGGTTTAAAAGATTACCGGAAATGGCTAGATTGTATTAAATGCTGCTGTCTGTGTTTTTATTAGTTGCCATTAACCCTTTGAATACGGGGAAGGGACTTATGTCGTCCCAACGACAATTAATTATATTCGAACCACTTTTTGAAAAAAATTCTCTGAGGTATACTTACAGTAGAAAACTTTCAAAAAATTTCTACTATAAAGAAATTCTTTTGTAAATTGTGGTGCAAGCGAATACGTAAATAGTGCCCAGTATTAGCCTGTAATCTAAAGGTTAACTGAAAAACATAAGAGTAGACAAACGGCCGCAAAGGGTTAACTCTGGTGTTACATTAAACTTTCGTAAAAGTTTCTTCTGCAACCTTCAAATGTTCTAAATTTAGATCGTTTTTTCTTTCCTTTTTTTCTAAACTTCTGAAATTTTTAATCATTTATTATAAAAAACTCATATACAGAGGGAAAAAATTGCATTCGTTATTTATCACTTCGTTCAATCCTTACAGTAAATTCCACATGGCAAAGATCGAAATCATAATTGAAATAAATTCTTGCGGAATTTGTACATTTTAATTAGGAGAGAGTAACTCTGTATTGTATTTTATCTTAATGTGATATTAATGGTTTAAAAGATTACTACAAATGGTGAAGCCGTTTCAAATGCAGCTTTCTCTTTTTATTGGTTGCCATTACCCGAAAAGAATTAAAACGCATCTTTATTTTTGTTATTCATTCATTTTTTTTTTTCATTATTCGATCGGCGTTTGTTAATGGCGAGTAAACGATATTTGAACTTTTTCATTATACGATTTCCAGTAATATTTTTTTCTACATTAAATTTGTATACTAAATGTCTTTAAAAGATGGTAGTTTATTACTAGAGGTCAATAAAAAAATAATTGCTTTTACATATGTTAAAGCATACGAAAAGGGCATCAAATTTTCGTTTGTTTCAATTTATTATATCGTACCCCTTGATTTAGTATTTGATTATCTCTGAAATATCATAGTATGCTGTTTTCTTTTTAAAACTGAAATAGTACGCTTTTATAATAAATGTATTTTCATGCTTTACTAGAATTACTTTTTCACCTCTTTGTATCCATGTTTATGTGCATTCGTAATTATATAAATACGTAGCACCTTAGTCGTCCTTCAAGCCGTCCGTCCTCATGTAATAAAGCAAAAGCTACACAACCGGATCGTTTGAAATTAAAAATACACAAATGTAATGTAATTTTGTCCAATTTTTTTAAATTTTATAAAATTGGATGTATTGTTCAATTACATGCACTATCAAAATTTTTTCGTTACTTTACGGCCAATTGTTTCAAGTGCATTTGAATTACTTTACACGGTTTCATATATAATAAAATTGATATGCATTTATAAAGTGTATACTAAAATATGCATTGAGTACTATCTGGTGTGCAATGAATAACTGTTATTAGTTTACAGGGCGACAGAAAAGTATCCTATTGAATAATGGTATAGGGAGAAACAATGTTTGGGGCGCGTTTTAATTATAATAAACTATTTAACGTCTTATGAAATTTATATACGTTGCTGAGATTTATTAATGGTTATTTCCTGTATAATAGAAAGAAGTTAGTACTTACAAATACACGTAAAATATTTCGGCTACTATACTATATCCGAAGTACAGTATATTATTACATCGTTAAAAATTTTGTCCAAGTTTGAAACAAATTTTGGTGCTCTGTAGCTGCCACCATCAGACGGTGAAATGTTGAACCAACATTTGGAGCTTCCTATTGCAATGTTGTTCCAACTATTGGTATTCTGCTTCAACCAGAGTTCTAATTATTAATTCTAGAATACACCGTCTGAGGGCGGCAGCTACCAAGCACCAAAATTTGGTTCAAACTAGGACAAGATTTTTAACAGAGTACATCAAGATCTGAATATTTTAAAAATTTGTTTATAGTACAAATTCATTTGCTATTTTTCACATGTAATTTCGGATTTGCTTAATTTTTGGTATAAAAGTAAATTTTATGATAATAATATTAAAAACATCTTTCCCAATCACAAGAGTAACGTTTTTTTTAATTTAAGGAATACGAAATTTAGTAGAATCTAATAATTATAGGTATTTGTCATACTATTAAACAATAAAATGAGGAATGATCATTGAAAACGTTTGTAAAATGTCTTATAATAGAATTAAACAATTTTCTAGTATTATTTTATAATTTATCAAAAATCATTCATTTGGGAAAAAAGCTCATATTTTTATTTTAAAAGGAGAAAAATATGTTTAGGAAAATGAAAAATCGCCAGTTGTGTAAAAAGAGAAAAGCAGACACTTATTGTTATACTTTTAGGTCAAATATCATCATACATACTTCTTATCAGTATATTTTCTGATTACATATATTTGGTTAAATTTTTTATACTGGTTATCGAAATGGCGATAGAAATATTATCATCTGTCTGATTATAATTTAGATATTTTTTTAATGTAAATTATCACCATACATTCTGAAAAATTACATACATATTTAAGCATATTTTCGTTTCGAATTTTCCCCAAATTCATCAGAATATGCAACATAAAACTGTGTTTGGATTTTTATATGTACGGGACTTTACATTTTCTCGTGCATATTAAAAAGTGAAGAAAATTCAACAAATTCTCAATTTAAATATTATTTTAAAAATGATTATAAACTTGAATGTCAAATGCATACACATAAGTATTAAATACCAAATAGAGAAAAAAAAATATATATATATATATATATAATCTCTAAATAAACCTTAGTAATTTTTTAAACAAGCAAGTTAAAAATATATAAACAGGCAGAAAAATCAGTTTAAATTTTTCATATATATGGGTAAATGAGCTGGATCTGTTAACAAAATTTATAATATTACCCGACACAATAGTTGTATAGGTAAAAATAAAGTGTACTAATATTCACAATTGAAGAAGCTTTTAATTAATATGAAAAAAAAGCAAATTCATATTTTGACTAATTTCAAGATATTGTGTCCTATCCTGTTAAATAGTTTGTTTGAAAAACAGCTGTGACCACAGGCAGACAGGCAGATAGACACACGAATAATGGTTCCGTTTTCACTTTTTGATGACGAAATCCTAAAACTGACAAAATGAAATGTTGATGAAACGACATGCCCTAGTTATAGGACCCCAAACAAGAAAGGATTAGTAAAATGTAGTTAGTAACATTATAACAGATGCAAATTATTGTTAAAAAGGGCAACTGATATCAATCCATTTCTAATAACATCTAAAAATTAAAGCTCCATTTAAATTTAACTATAGACTGGCCTGCATAAATAAAATATGCCAGACTTGAAAACTGTCAATAATAACAAATATTTTTTTTTATTTAAATATTTGATTTCTTTGATAAATGGTAAATTCGGATACCAAAAGTGAAGTCCTTGGATCCAAGTAATTGGAAGATTAAGCAGGTTAAAAGTTTAGAACACTTAATATTAAAATAATAATAATAATAATAATAATAAAGGCTTTCAAAATAGCGTTTGAAGAAAAAACTAAAAGCCACTAAAATTAATGCACTGTAATATTGGTTTTAAATTGGATATTTGAATCTTATAGAAATTTACCTTTGTTACATTCGTGAGTCACAATTCATAACTTAAAATTAATTTTCTATACTTTTGAAATTCTCTTTCAAGAAAAATGTAACTTTGATTCTATGATTTTTTTTTCTTTTTGTTACAGATATCTTTTTCTAGATACTTCAAATTTATGAATCTAAAATTTTATTTCTTTATTCAATGTATTTTTTTTTAATTATGCTTAGAAAATGTCCCTCAGTGCAATATTTTTTGCAAAGATTAAAAATTTCGATTAAATAGGTTATTAAAACGATTTAAAACTTTAATTTTACATTAATAGCCTCATTAAACCATAGTTCCTAATCTGCTTGATATTGCTTTTCTTTTTATTCGAAGTATATATCAAAGTGGAATTATATATAAAATAATTGTATAACGGGATTTTTTAAAAAATATTATTTTGTATTAACTTCTTTTTCGAAAGTAACACATTAAAACATATTATATTTTAACGTATAATTTTCACCGTGTTTTCAGATTTAACTCCCGCCTACGAGACGTATCCAATAGACCTAATAGGAAGATAGAAATTAGTTTATATACAGTAAAATTCATTTTAATGTGATAAAATTAAAGTATTGGTTTGTAAGCTCGCATTTTGAGAACATCAAAATTCAGAAACATTTAAAAATTACATGGAATAAAAACTAATGAATTTTAAATGGATTTTGATGTATTATTGAAAATTCTGCTAGCTGTTTTTTTTTTTGTAGTCGGAAGGATATTTTGAATAAAAAAATATTTAGGTATTTTTTTTCTATTTTTTTTATTCTTTTTAATAACTATATTTTATTCATAAGCTATAAAATTTCATTTTATTTCTTTTTGTAAAATAAAATTATAACAAAAATAAACAAAACTGCCGTGAAAAAAATATGTCTCATCATATGCTGAAAAGTTTTAAAATTAAGTATTATTTCTTACTTACAACGAGAATTAAAAAAAAGGCAATTTAAGTAGCTTTCTTTAATTGTACACAGATGTCATTTTCATGTTTTTATTTGATGTAATTATTTCAAATACTCATTTTTTTCGTTTTCCCCCTACCTCCTTTATGTTAAGTACAAATAACATCGCATTAGTTGATATGGTCTAGCCTCATTAAAAGTATTTCCCTTTTTATTTTTGCTCATTACCGATACGAAACAAAACACATATAAATATATTTAAAGACATTTGTTTCTCTCTTTTTTATTGTTATTGACTGCCTAAAGGAGAAAATGAATGATATGATTTTTTTTCACCCATAACATTTGTTTTTTTAAAGTAAATCATTAAAAAGTTTTTTGCATGTAAAAAAATGGTTTTAATTGGCTTAAGAGTGGTTGAACCAATTAAAAGGTGAGTTGAGTGAGACTATTCATATTTTTTTTGCTGCGAGTAAAAAAAGAAAATCAAAAAAATATATTGTGCTTTTAGAGAGTATTTTGTGTACTGTCATTTACGAAATGACAGTTTTTATTGCAATTTTCTCACTCATTGTAATATTTTATGATATATATAGAGAGATAGATAGATCGATAGATAGATAGGAAGAAATTTGAAAATTATTTAGAAATTCAGTATCAGGTGTCTGTAATGTCCCATACTGCACGTCACACATTTCGGTTTAAATAAGAGCAATAAAAATCAGCAAGTTAAATATTTTAAATATGTTGAAATTAAAATTTTTGTGTTCATAAAAAAGATAAGGTTTGAAGTTAAATATATAAATTCCATTTAAATTCTATAGTACTACTGTTTTAAATTGTCATTTTTTCTAAAAAGAACATTTCCTTTGTTTTAAGACCCCAGCAAATTATAAGCAAAAAACTAGACAAAGAACAACTTTGAGACTGTCTTTATGAAAACCTCAATTTCTCTACGAGTATGCATGCTAGCCTCATAAAAATGAACACAATTTATAACAATAAGCTTCTTAATCATAATCTACATTTCGAACTATTTTTCTATATTAGTTTTTATAAACTTATCCAAAAGATCTTCCTTCTTCTTCAATTTGTTGACGGTCCCCTACAGGATTTCGGGAAAGAATCTTCATGGAAATATGTTACCTGTCTTAATCTATTTACACTATTGGACTTTCAGAATAATTCCTTTATGTAGTTTGCTAGATATTTAACAAAAAGTCCAATATCGCAAGCGGCCGGTAACTTTTGGCCATATAGAGTATATAACATGCAAAAATCGAGTTAAATTTAAAAGCGTATACCGAATTATAAACCATATTCTCTAGAAATTACTACTCAAAGACAGTACTGTAACCGATTTATTTTCTGCGATTTATTTCCTGTAAATGAATAAAAATTCTATGAGTGTACTGTTTTAACGTGATCGTAGTGAAATTTAAATTTATATAAGTTTGAATATATTTGAAATAACGCTATCTCATTAAAATTCTATGAGTGTACTGTTTTAACGTGATTGTAGTGAAATTTAGATTTATATAAGTTTGAATATATTTGAAATAACGCTATCTCATTAAAATACTCTGTAAGCGATTATCCACCATGTATCACAACATAGTGGAATTGTTTTGAGTTCGCCTGTAAAAGAAGTATCAATTATACATGCTTCATATTAAATCTGTTTTATGACTCTTAATAAGCTTTATCAATTGCATGAAAATCTGAGTATATTTACGGGAATCAGAGCGTGGACAGATTAACAGACTAACCGAATGCATAAACACTTTTCAACTTTGTTAGAAAGTGTTAAAAATTGAGACATCATAAATGAACGACGGCGTAAGGAGAAGAACTTTATTTTATGAAACACTACGGTATGAAAACTAGCAGGCATAGAATTTGCTTGATGCAGCCCCCCCCCTTTTTTTTTCTATAATGCCTGATTATAACACGGCATAATGAACATGGAATTTTCATTACCTAAAAAAAATCATTTTCCCACTTTTATCACATTATAATAATTAATACTTGAAGATACAGAAGTGTCATTTCTTAGGATAAATTATTGTTTAATTTTGAAGGAAACTTGCATCATTTTTCACATTATCTGAAAAACTGATCATATTGAATTGTTAGCATTTATTTTCCTATTTTTAAAAAATAAATTATACTTTTCATATCTTAGTCAAAATATACTTATTTTTCAAACACCTTGAAAAGAGTATAATTTTTGCAGTGGTTACATAAAAATCAATTTATTAATTATACTAAAAGTATATTATTTTCTGTCTCTATCATATTATATTTAGATTTTATAATATGCTGCAGAATTTCATTTTATTGGTTAATGAGCATGGAGTTTTCATTATCTGAAAAAAATTAAAATAATTTTTTTTTTACTTTATCAAATTATAGTGATTAATAGTTGAAAACAGAGCAGTGTCATTTATTAAAATGAATTATTAATTAATTTTGAATTAAACTTACGCCATTTTTCCCTTTACCTAAGATCGTTTTGAATGGTTAATATTTATTTTTCTATTATCCTAAAAAATATATATATGCATATAGTTTTCATATCATTGCCAAAATATACTTACATTTCAAGCAGTAATTTATTAATAATCAGCAATTATTTCAATGGTTACAGAAAAATTAATTTTTTTAATTATCCTAAAAGATTATTCTTTTCTGTCTTTGTCATATTCTTTTTAGATTCTATTTTATGCTGCAGAATTTCTTTTTATTTGCTAATGAGCACGAAGTTTACATTATCTAAAAAAATAAAAATATTTTTTCTACTTTATCATATTATATTGACTAATAGTTGAAAATAGAAGAGTGTCATTTGCTAAAGTAAATTATTAATTAATTTTGAAGTAAACTTGCGCCATTTTCCCCTTTATGTAAGAAACTGATCGTTTTGAATAGTTAATATTTATTTTTCTATTATCGGAAAAAAAAAATTATTCATATATATTTATCATATCCTTGCCAAAATATACTTACCCTTCTAGCACTGCGAAAAGAGTAATTATTTCGAATGGTTACGGAATTATAATTTATTAATTATCCTAAAAACAACTCTTTTCTACCTTTACCACATTTAGATTTTATTTTAAGCTTCAGAATTTCTTTTTATTTGTTAATGAACATGTAGTTTTCATTATATGAAAAAAAAAGTCATTTTTCCACTTTTATCACATTATATCGACTAATAGCTAAAAATAGAGGAATGTCATTTACTACGATAACATATTATTTAATTTTGAAGTAAACTTAACCTTTTTTCACTTTATATAAAAAGACCGACTATTTCGAATGATTAACATTTATTTTTCCATTATTCTAAAAAAATTCTAGTTTTCATATCATTATCAAAATATACTTATCTTTCAAGTAACGTTAAAACAGGCCATATTTTCGATGGTTAATGCCCAATCATTTTATTAATTAGCCTAAAAGATACTTTATTGTTCTTTTCCAACTTCATAACAATATATTTATATTTTATTTTATAGTACAATTTTTTTATTGATTAATGACCATGTAGTTCTGATTATCTAAAAAAGAAAAAAAATCCACCTTTATCACATTATATTGACTTCTAGTTGAAAATAAACCAATAACAGTTTTTAAAATGAAAATGTTATTTAATTTTGAAGCATGGATACACCCCCTTATTTGTTTGTTTTAACCAAAATGAAAAAGTGATCGCTTTGAAAGATTATTAACATTATTTTCTATTATACTAAAAAATATATAGTTTTCATATCTTTATCATAAAATATTTTCCTTTTCCAGACCAGTGAAAATAGAAATTATTTTAAATGGTTAATGAACAATCATTTTACTAATTATAATAAAATGCAATTATTTTCTATTTTCTCCACATTATATTGCGATTTTATTTTATTTTGGAGAATTTTTTGTTACTAGTTAATAAACATACAATTTTTGTTTGAATTATTTTGATTTTTTTTTTTTTTTTAGGAAATAGAGCAATTTCTATTTTATAATAAAAAAACATTTATTTTTGAAGTAAATTTAAGGCTTTTTTTCACTTTATCTAAAGAAACTGATTTTATTTAATTGTTAACATTTATTTTTCTATTATCCTAAAAAGTATAGTTTTCATATTTTTATCAAAATATATTTAGTTTTCCAGTATTGTGAAAAGCGAATTTATTTCCAATGTTTACTGAAAAATCATCGTTTAAATTTTCTTAAAAGACCATTTTTTCCATCTTTACCACGTTACATTTAGATTTTTTTATCCTGCAGAATTTATTTTATTGGTTAATGAACATGGAGTTTCCATTATCTGAAAATTAATTTTTCCCCTTTTGTCATATCATATTGACTTCAAGTTGAAAATAGATCAATGTCATTTCTTAAGATAAAATATTAAATTTTGAAATAAACTTAACACTTTTTTCACTTCATCTTAAAAAAAAGGAGAAACATAGAGATAAAACTATAAGACAACCTCTAAAATCAGTTTTTTAGCTTTTTTCTACAAATATATCACAGACAGACCGACTGCGCTTAAAATCCGAATCAAACTTTAAATTATAATCTATTTTTTTATCAGTAAACTCGATGAGTTTATTGCCTGTGCTGCCGTCTCCCGCTCTGTAAGCAAATATACACGTTTTCATTACAATATTTAAAGATATATTTTTTAATGAAGAATAAATATTTAGTTTTTGGTCATAGTTAAAAAAAAGAATGCTTCTTTAATCTTTATTGCAATTTCTTTTTCATTCTCTGTAAAACAGGAAATATTTTTAGTTCACTGTAATCTTTTTTGGTTCAACGTTAAACCATTTCATAGTTTAAAATCTGAGAAGCACAAACACTTAACTCAACTGATCTTTCGAAACTCTACATTATGATAAAACATTTCACAATTAAACAGCATACTGTGAAAAAAAGAAAAATGTTTCCTAGTTTCTGATAATGTAATATAACCGTAGAGCGAAATATTCAATGTAATATGCAAGTTACACATTATTCCAAAAAGCATTTTTATTTTTATTTTTATTTATTTATTTATTTATTTATTTATTTTTTGCAAACCACAGATACAATTATACCTTCCATATTAAAAGAAACTCTTACTTTTAAAGAGTTTTTTTTGCTGACACAAGGTTTCTGAAATCATTCTATTAATTTTTACAGTATATTAACATATTCTCTAAAACTGGAATATTGGTTTTATATATCTATCAATTCCTAATTACTTTTTCCGTTGCGCAATTGAATTTATACATGTAAGACTACGAAAATGATATTTATTTTAATAGTGATATTAATGCTCTTAATTTATTAAGTTTGTCTGTAAAAAATGTTTATTGAATGGAGGAGGTATGGAACTAATGTTTTAATTTTGTTTTACTGTTGACGGGTCACTATGATTCAAGAAGAGGTGGGACATATCCTATCCCTCCCAAATGATATCTCCGATTGCGAATTTTGGTATTTTATGTTTATAAAATCATTTTTTTTAGAAGTTGAAAAGTGTAGCAAATAAAATGTATTATTTTGCAAGTTAAATAAAAAAAAAATCGAAAAATTAAAGCACTTTTTTTTATTTATACATTATTTATAAATATCAACCATTATTGTTAAATGCTTACATGTATTTCTATAATATCAAAATTGGTAGTGTATTTAAATAAAATATTACTGTTTTGGAATAATTATTGAATTTGAACTGCAAACTTTTATTTTTACACAGCAATGCACTATTTGTGGTGAGGAATGAAAAAAGAAATTTTATTTTCCTGCATGAAACTGACAGTTCCGTCATCGATGAAGAAGATATAATTGCAAAGCTACATCCACCAAAATTAATTGGCGGCACTAATCGGGCACAAGTATATTTTTCATTTGATTTCGATTTTAAAGGTTTAATCTATACTAATAAAAGAACAAAACGCTCTGTCTGTCTGTGTGTGTGTGTGTCTGTGTGTCTGCGATGGCTAGCAAAATCTACAGCACGTACGAAGCTCAAAATTTTTTTGAGAGTAGCCCAATATCTCTCCTGATGCACCTGAGGCTCAGAATTACAAAATTCTATTTATTAACTGAGTAATTAATTAAATTCCAAAGCTCACTCTTATAAAAAATCGCCTTTTTTCGCTTTTTTTCCATTTCATTTTCTTATGGTTGATTGGTTGCATAAAATTTTCGCAGAAATAATTAAAAAAGCTGGGACAGACCTTTAAAATTCATAGACTGGCAAACTGTCAGTTTAAATGAGGATTTTTTTTAAAAAATCACAGCTGCTGTACACCATGGAGAAAAAAATAGGTGGAGGCGAAGTAAACCGAAAAAAGGTTTGCAACACGGAGTAAGAAGTGTCTTACTCCGTGGTTTGCAATATTAAACCATTTATCGCTGAAATTTTAATATCTCAAACAAAAGCACGAGGAAGGAATTTTGTATTAATAAAACGAATTGAAAGAAACGAATTACAGCTGAAGCATATTTTACGAAGAAATAGTAATTTTTTAAAATGGTTTTTTTTCTATTATATTATTTAGGTTAAAGTTACGTTAAAGTTAAATTGCATTTATGTTACGGTTAGAATAAGGATATGTTACAATAAAGTGAATACATTTAGGCTAGGTTACATTTCTGTTATATTTAATTTACGGTAGGGTACTGTTAAGTCGCTGTTAGGTTACAGACAGGTTCTGGTTACGGTATAAAAGTTTAAGGTTAGGAATTTATACACAGAGTGAACCTATGCGCAAGATTTGATTAAAAATAACACTTACTTTTGTTAAATAGCTCTGAAATTATAGTACTATATACCAACCTTTTAGCTACCATCGTGTATCGATTTCATTCATGGTATAGTCGGATTTAAGAGTGATATAATTAGTTTGAAATTCAAAATATTTCACTTGGGATTTGTATGTGAAAATAATAATTAGTTACGTGACTTAACAGTGATTTTTACGGGTAAATATCAACTTTTTTACACGAAAATCATGCAATCGTTGGATACATATACCCTCCCGCGTTTTTCATTGCTCATTTTGAGTATTTTTAGAGCTTAATATTAGTTGTTTTTAAAACCGATTTTTCACACAGTCAGTGGCTACGTATTTCAGACAATGGATTTCTGCATGTAACGAGTCACATACAGTAAAGTCAGTAAAATCATACAAATTTAAAGTTCGTTTAATATTGTTAATACGGACCCGGGCAACGCCGGGCGGGTCAGCTAGTATATTATAAAATAAATGTTGTTATTTACAAAATACTTTAGTAATGTTGATGTCACGTCCGTTTTTCACCACATTTTTGAATATTTAATATGAATTTTCATTTCAAAAACATGTCTCACCCCTTCCCTCAAATGAGGGAGAGATGAGACATATTTCTAGTTAATTAAAGTGCTTTTTTAACAAAACATTTAAATATTATCAGTAAATTTTTAATTTTTAAGTATATTAAAATGTTCAAGAAGTTATTCAGAAAATTTTCATTATTTACTAACAAAACATATTTTATAAAATATATTTTTGTAAAAATTATTCTATACTTTCCGTTTTACCTTATGTAAATGTTTACTTTAGAACAGATAGCATCCGAAAAATATAGATATTCTAGGTTGAAATTTAAAACTACCATATAACTATAATATAAATATTTCTCATTATTCTTTCATTTATGGTTTTTTTATTACAGTCGAAACTCGTTAACATGAACCTCAAGGGGAAACAAAATTTTGTTCATGTTAACAGTAATTCATGTTATCAGTATCAAATCTTTGTATTCGTCTTTATAGGGAACTGTGAAAACAAGTCATGTTAAAAGTAATTCATGTTAAGTGTGTTCATGTTAACAAGATTCGACTTATTATTAAATCTTGAAAAAAAAAATGGTTTCTATTGATAAAAACTTTTATTGGATCTTGTGTTACTGGAAAGACGTTATTGTATGTTATCTTTCATCAACAAATTATTTTTTTATACGGTAAGAAACATCCGTTTTTTACCTTTCGGGTGACCGTTTACGTAATTATTAAACATTAACATTCTTAAATTGTCGATAAAATCGCTTTAGTTTTAAACGTAATCGTCATAATAGTTTATTTCAGAATTTAAAAATAGCGACGATTTTGAAAAATAGCACTATGGCCCATTTATTTGGCCCAATTTATTGATGAATCACTTGCATTAGTTATTAAATTTATTCACTCTCACTTGATCTGTTACTTTAGAAAAGCTTGCCATAAATATAATTAATTATGGGAAAAATCGCCAAGTACATTCCAGATCGTAAATACATCCGATCTTTTTTACTATTCCATAAAAGAAAGTCTCTCTTTGATCATATTTACTGTGTTTTGTTTTTTATACCGAACAGAATTATAATTTCTTTTTTTCTTTCAAAAAATGAAATTTAATTCAATAATTAGGAAAATTTTCTACAAAAAACATATTTTCCCATTCTATCGAAATCATTATTTTCCTTAATTTATGATTACATATCTTTTACTATCATAAAAAGTCATTACATTTCTGCTTTTACTACGATATGCATGCGACATTTTCTCTTTCTGTCTCTTTTTAGGTGCATTCGTGATTATGTAAATAAGTAGCAACTATAGTTGTCGCTCAGTCTGTCCGCATATAACAACGCAAAAACTACCCAACTGAATCGTTTGAAATTAAAAATACATTGTTCCATATTACCACCATTATAAACAAATTATTGCATAATTTTGTCGCGTCATTTCAAATTTTATGAAAATTGGATGCATAGATCAATTACAGGGTCAATCAAAAGGATTCCATTACATTACTGTCAATGGGGAAAAAGTTTCAAATGCATTTTAATCGTTTGAAATTTTAAATACATAAATATTACATAATTTTGTCGAGTTATTTCAAATTTTATCAAAATCGGATGCATAGTTCAACTACAGGGACAATCAAAATCGTTCCGTTACATTACGGATAATGGGAAAAAATGTTTCAAATGCATTTTAATGGTGTTACAATCATTCGAACGTAATAAAATTGATATGCATCTATAAAGCACATATTATAATATACATTTTGCATAATCTGTGGTGCAAAGAATATTTGTTATTGATTTACAAGGCCACACAAAAGTATTCCATTGCTTAATGGTATAGGGAGAACATTGTTTGGTATGCATTTTAATTGTAATTATTTACAATTTTGTGAGATTGATATATGAGAGTGATGTTTTTAAAACTTCGTTATCATACGAACGCACCTAATTTGCTACGCTTCACGTGCAATTTCCAACTTGTTTATTTTACATTCATACATTTTGAACATTTATATTTTATTATCCTAAAAATCCTTCATCTTCCCCGTTTTATCACGTTTTGTTGACTTTTGGTGAAGAAAAATCAGCTTGGTTCATTTCAAAACGAACAACTGCTGAAATAGTTTCTTTTTTATCAACAATTTATTTTAAAAATATATTTTTAATTTATTGATGAATCACTTGCATTAGTTATTAAATTTATTCCCTCTCACTTGCTCTGTTACTTTAGAAAAGCTTGCCATAAATATAATTAATCCTAAATAAAGCGGATAATTTTGAATTACAGAAATAAATTAACTCCTTCTGATATTTTATACAATTTTTTTTCTCATCAGAATAAACAGAATTACAATTTCCTAAATTCTTTCAAAAATAGAAATTTAATGCAATTATTAGAAAACTTTTCCACTTATATAAAAAAATACACCCCCCTACTCTATAGAAGTAATTATTTTCCTTAATTGATAATTATTTATCTTTTATTATCATAAGATGTCATTACCCTCCCACTTTTATCACATTATATAAGTATTTTTTTTGGCTCTGTCTTAAAAAAAATATGTTCATTAGTTTATAAATATTTATCATTTATTATATTAAACATCCTTCACCTTCTCACTTTTGTCACGTTATATTGACTTCTGGTAAAGGAAAAATAACTTTGTTCATTTCAAAACACGAAACAGCTGAAATTTTTTCTTTTTTTATCAACAATTTTTAAAAAACAATTTTAACTAATTGATGAATCACTTCTTTAGTCACTAAATTTATTGAATCTGTTACTTTAGACACGCCTGTTATAAATAAAATTAATCATGAATAAAACGAATAATTTAGAATTAAATAAATAAATAATCTTGAAATTTAGAATTTTTATTCTATAAAATGCGTGTACGTCAAATTTAATAATTCCAAATAATCTGATTGTTGTCAGAAACTATAAGAATCCCCCCCTCCCCCTACAAAAAAATTCAGAGATATAGTCGAAAATATAGTGCAAAAACATGTCTCCCCACTCCACCATTTCCCTATGTACTGAAATTAAAATTATGAAAAATCAGAAACAGTAGACGTTAATTTAAATCTTGCACGAAAAATAGTGATTACTCTAAGTCAGATAGTTTTTGAGAATACAGCATTTTTTCGTTGCGCATAAATGTCGATTTGAGGGCATTCAGCAAAAATGTAAAAGCAGCAAAGGAACACGAAGGTGCCTGTTGTAGCAGAAATATAGAAGCATTGTTTATATGATTTCAAATGTACTCAATAATTAGTTAAAATATTAGCAATTAAATACACAGATGGTTCGGACTTACATAATAGGCCGGCGTACTCTACGTACCTAGGTTTTTAAAGCATTGATCTTTTTTTATGATATATTTGTGTAATAAGATGATTAGTGTCAGTATAAAAGCAAGAAACGTCAAATTGTTTAATTTAATTGGAATTAATCACATACATTCTGCGGGACTCGCGTCTAGTTTGCATTCAGTATTCTTCTGAATACTCTTATTATATTTTTAAAAGTTAATTAAAAATCTATTTAAAAATATGAGGAACGGACAAAGGCAGTGTTTCAAATTTGTGACTTCCTTTTAAAACGTGCTTAGCAGCCCACTAACCAGTTTAAACTTTGACTAAGGTTTTACTTTTTAGCTCCACTGTAAAAGGAGAAGATTATTACTATCCTGAATTTAGTTTTAGGAAATTACAAATGAAGTTTATGTACGTACTACTTCTATTGTCAGTACAGAATCAAGTCGTTATAAACACATTCGAATAGCGTTATGAGAAAGTGTTATACATAAAAGCAATATTTCATCTTATTTAGGTTTCATATTTCTCAAAACTTTTATGTTTTAATATTAATTTATACTTTTTTAGCACATACAGCTATACCCAACGATACAATATATATATTTTTACAAAGTCTTATTAATATTTTAGAGCAGATGTTGTTTATTTTTTAATAATATAGTTTAGTAATTCATATATTTATTTTACGAAATACTCTGAACGCGAGTAACATTCTTACTTAAGCGATTATTATTACTATTTAATCATAAAAATATCTCATTCTAAAATTTTTTACCAATTCTTTTCCATTAAAATAAACATAATTACAATTTCCTTAATTCTTTAAAAAAATATCGAAATTTAATTCAACGATTAGAAAACCTTACCATTTTAACATATAAAAAAATATTTCACCTCTCTATCGAAATAACTATTTTCCTTAATTTATGATTATTTATCTTTTGTTATCCTAGAAAGTCATTACCTTTCCAACTTTATTACATTATACATGCAACTTTTTTCACTTTCTCTCGAAAAAAAAGTAATTATTTTCATTAGTTTATAAACATTTATCTTTTATTACTCTAAAAATACTTCTCCTTCCCACTTTTATCCAGTGTATTGACTTCTGGAGAAAAAAACAACAACATTGTTCATTTCAAAACACGCAACTGCTGAAAAATTTTCCTTTTTATTAACAATTCTTAAAAAAAGAGTTTTTGATTTATTGATAAAAAATGTGGAGAGTATTTTGTCCTGTGCAATTTTTTCACGGCTAATATATTACGTTAATTAACAATGCAGATGCATTTCAAAATACCGTACATAATAATTGGTAGCGAAAATTTTTATATTTTTAAGGAATTTTATTTTTCTGAACATAATTTTTGGCTAATTTTTAATCTATTCTTTACCCATTTTGTAATGTCCTAGGAATTACATAGACATACGTGTTTCAGTTGACATTTAAAAAAATATATATTTATGTATAATTAACTAACATTAACAACATATAATATTTTCAAGATATTGTGACGTCGTAACTAACTATACTCTGACTCTATGTAGAATTTCACAATTCACTTTAATAAAACCCACACACAGAGTACACGATGAAAACTATACAGGGTGATTCAGCTCGTCGGTGACAAACTTTAAGGATCGATAGAGCACACCTAGACGAACATTTTTGAATAGAGAATGTAGGGTCCCTGACGCGATGGTAAGGTGCTAGGCGCTTTCGAAAATTTGGGTGCCGAAATTCGAAACGTCATAAAAACTAGGGAAATGGTTAGATTTTCTTGCTTGTTGCGTCGAAATGATTCTGTTTGTTTAGACTTTCTTCAGTACCAATTTGATAAGCGTATCTCTTAAAACATGGATAGGGGGCGCTGCAGACTTTGGAGAGCTAGACAACAACTTTAAGCCCGTTATTTTGATAATTTAACACATGCTCGCCAAAGTTTATACTCTAACTTAAAGTTTGAACCCAAAAGTAGAGCCCTGCAAAAAGCGTAAGAGCCGGAAAAAAATGTCAAAGTACAGGGTGGTCGAAACTCGAAGGCTCCTAAGAGATAAACAAACAGATTTCTTGACTTATGGCATGCATTTTCATGATTCTGTTTGCTGGGGCTCTCTGAAACTCAGTTGAACGGTACAAAAAGAAACATCGATAGGGGGCGCTTTGGGCAAAAAACATAATTCGTTGACATTTCGGACGCTAACTGGAAACGGGGCGCTACGATCAGTTAGTAATAATGAAAACACATTTTCTACCTCTGCTCAACACTTCTGAATAAATTTAGACCAAAAACATCAATGATACTGGAAATTTATTTACAAAAAATAACACTACAGAAGATGCTCGAAATTTCGACCTTGGGCCATGATGCAGGCTTCGCACCTCCGTCGCATTGAGGAGTGTGTGTTTCCAACAATGCCAGGAGTATCTCTGATCTGCCCTGCAGCTGCCACAATGCGCGCCACAAGTTCTTCAGCACTGCTGACAGGTGTATGGTATACCTCGGCCTTCAGGTAACCCCAAAGGAAGAAATCCAAGCAGGTGAGGTCTGGTGATCGGGCAGGCCAGTGAACTGGACCCCCACGCTCGATCCACCGCTGGCCATACCTTGCGTTTAGATGGAGACGCGCGTCGTTCGTGTAATGGGCCGGAGCTCCATCGTGCTGGAACCACATCTGGCGACGCGAACCTTCGGGTACGTGCGCCTCCTCCAGAAGCTGCGGCAGCACTTGATCCAGGAAAATCAGGTAATTTCCACCTGTCAGCCGTTCAGGTAACAAATAAGGGCCAATGAGGCAATCCCCCAGAATGCCGGCCCACACATTTACTGAGAAACGCTCCTGGGCTGCTCGGCTTCTGGTTTCATGTGGATTTTCATCACACCACACATGACTGTTGTGGGCGTTCCACATTCCCTCCCGGCTGAAGGTGGACTCGTCCGTAAACAAAATGCTGTTTACAAAACGGGGATCCCTGGATCTCATCGCCAAGTACCATCTTGAGAATTCCACTCGAGGGCCAAAATCCTGCTCTCTGAGCAACTGCACCCGCTGGATGTGGTAGGGGTGCAGATTCCGGGAACATAAGATGCGCCACGCAGTTGCTTGCGAAATGCCAACATGTCTGGCGATATCTCTCGTGCTAAGACCTGGGTTGTCCTCAACCAGGTTAAGCACAGCCTCTTCGTTGTCGGGGGTGCTCACTGATCGCTCCCGTTCAGGCCTGCCTCCGTCGAAAGATCCCGTTGTGGACAACCTCTGGTGTACTCGAGCGAAGAAGGTATGGCAGGGGATTTGCCTGTTGGGGTAACGCTCGGCGTACAACCGCTGAGCGGCTCGTCCATTACAACCAGCAGCGCCATACGCCAAATGCATGTCAGTCAATTCAGAGTTTGTGTACCGTTCCATCCTACTACCGATCTGCAGACAAGTAACCCGAAGCTTAAGTAGGTACCGCACGTTCAAAAGACGTGTCTGCGCATACAACTACGTCATCTCGCGTTGTCGTCTACGCATTACGTATCTTTTGCATATCGATATGGTACGATATCTTTTGCATAAATCAGCAAAAAGCACCTTATGTAAATTTTATTGCGCGCATTGTGCATGATTGAAACCAGCTATGTTTGTTAAAAAAAACAAACAAACTGCAGTTTTAATAGCTTCTTATGATAAGTAAATTACTCTCTTGTTTTGTTTCTAACTGATCGTAGCGCCCCGTTTCCAGTTAGCGCCCGAAATGTCAACGAATTATGTTTTTTGCCCAAAGCGACCCCTATCGATGTTTCTTTTTGTACCGTTCAACTGAGTTTCAGAGAGCCCCAGCAAACAGAATCATGAAAATGCATGCCATAAGTCAAGAAATCTGTTTGTTTATCTCTTAGGAGCCTTCGAGTTTCGACCACCCTGTACTTTGACATTTTATTCCGGCTCTTACGCTTTTTGCAGGGCTCTACTTTTGGGTTGAAACTTTAAGTTAGAGTATAAACTTTGGCGAGCACGTGTTAAATTATCAAAATAACGGGCTTAAAGTTGTTGTCTAGCTCTCCAAAGTCTGCAGCGCCCCCTATCCATGTTTTAAGAGATACGCTTATCAAATTGGTACTGAAGAAAGTCTAAACAAACAGAATCATTTCGACGCAACAAGCAAGAAAATCTAACCATTTCCCTAGTTTTTATGACGTTTCGAATTTCGGCACCCAAATTTTCGAAAGCGCCTAGCGCCTTACCATCGCGTCAGGGACCCTACATTCCCTATTCAAAAATGTTCGTCTAGGTGTGCTCTATCGATCCTTAAAGTTTGTCACCGACGAGCTGAATCACCCTGTATACATAACCACACTGCACTATTTACAATTATGTACAGTTAATTTACACATATATCCATGAGGAAAATCACTTGAAAATATACAGCCCCTTCCGGGCATGAGGTTTTGAACACCCTTCACCGATGTTCTTTAAAACCTGAACTATCCACGGCTCACACCCGAGCCCGCCGAAAAAAAAAACGTTCTTTTCTTGCTGCGCACCAGGCAACAACTGAATCCCTTCGTTTCAGTTCCATTTCAAACAGAAAAGTTACTTTCAAAAAGTCTCTTTAAACATGAAAAAATCACAGAGCGGACAGTTTTCAGACTTCATGGCACTAGGCATGGAACGTCATCGCAGACTTATTGGCGTCGACATCACGGAGCCGGCCGACATCACAGCTCCTTCCCCCTAAAGAGATTTTCAAAGGGTGCATACACCTATGAAAATTGAAGATTAGGAAGACGGCATTGAGCCCTTCGTCACTCCCGACACGCCAAACCTGAGAGGTCATAATACCAGAACACTATTAAAATATATGCATATTAATAATTAAAATAAACTTATGATTAAAATTCACTAAACACAATGAGCTACTCATCTGAGATATCAATCTGAGCCGAAAGAATGGCACAGTACTATTCTCGAATATGCAACATAAAGTTATATACTAAATAATACACAAAATTAATACAATTAAATAAAATTCAATATATGTAAAATAAATATAAATGAGTGAATTCAATGATTGGATTTTAATATTTACACACACTATTACTCAGTTCTACTCAGTCCATCGGCATTCCCGTGAAGCCTTCCCGGTTTGTGCTTAATCTCAAAATTGTATGCATGTAAATATAATGCCCACCTAGTCAATCTAGCATTTTTCCCCATCATTGTTTTAAGATAGGTCAAAGGATTGTGGTCTGTTTGTATAACAAATCGCTGCCCATCCAGATAATGATTCAACTTTTTAAGACCATATACAATCGCTGCTAATTCGCGTTCAACAGTGCTGTAGTTTTGCTCTGCTTTAGAAAATTTCTTACTTAAATATAAAATGGGATGCTCTTCCCCATCTTGAATCTGTGACAGAACTATACCAGCACCATATAAACTTGCGTCGGTTTGCACAATAAACTCTTGTTTATAATCAGGGGCATATAAAACAGGTTTCTGGGTCAACCTCCTTTTTAATTCCTGAAAAGCCTTTTCACAATCCTCATTCCACTCTATCTTTTCTTTTTTTACTTTCCCTTTCAAGATATTAGTTAGGGGAACCGCGATTATTGCATAATCTTTTATATAACGAGAATAGTAGCCCGTCATTCCCAGAAATGACCTTATTTGTGTTTTAGTTGAGGGTGTTGGAAAATCTAAAATTGCTTTAATTTTTACGTCACTGGGGGACCTCTTTCCCGAACCTACCTCATGACCTAAAAACTTCACGCTGTCTTGTGCAAATCTGCATTTTGTGGGTTTCACTGTTAAACCGGCCACTAATAAGCGCTTTAGGACCTCGGCTATATCCTTCATGTGACTTTCCTAAGTAAGTGAAAACACCGCAATATCATCAATATACGGCAAGGCAAACGATTCCAGACCTCCCAGAACCATAGAAATTAATTTACAGAAGTAGAAAGGAGCGTTCACGAGACCAAACATCATGACTTTAGGCAAAAATACCCCAAAAGGTGTCACAAATGCAGCGTACCTTTGGGCCCTTTTGGTCAGTGGTATTTGGAAATAACCTTTGGTTAAATCCATCACCGTAATAAAGGTCGCAGAACTCACCTTTTCTACTACCTACTCTATATTCGGGAGTGGGAAAAATTCCGTTCGAGTCTTGGAATTTAGTATTCTATAGTCCACACAAGGACGAGGATCTTTTCCTGGAACCTCTACCAAAATCATGGGGGACGTAAAATCGGACTGCCCTACCTCAACTACTCCTAAGTCTAATAATCTTCTTATCTCCTCCCTCAAAATTTCTATCTGCCTCGGCGACATTCTATAAGATTTGGCTCTCACCGGCGTTTCATCAACTAATTCTATATCCATCTCTATTAAATGAGTACGTCCTGGGTCCGAAGAAAACACTTTCTTATTTCGCTCTATGACTTCCTTAAAATTATTAATTTGAATTTCTGTCGCCCTTTTCTCTAGTTCACTGTTGTTCACGATTTCCCAAAAATCAATTTGTGTGGGGTTTGGCATGGGGTACGGTATTTCGGCATCTTCTTCCACCTCTTCCGAATCGATATCAATTACCAGATTAACAAATTCCGGCCGCTTATAATAAGGTTTCAATAAATTAACGTGATAGATTGTCGCCTTATTTCGCTTCTCTGGTAAGTCAACGGTGTAATTCGTTTCTGAAATTACTCCCGTGACCGTACCTGGCCCGATCCAATTTACAGCCATCTTATGAGATTTAGAGGTTGCCAAAACTAACACCTGGTCCCCAAACTTGAACTTTCTTATCACTGCATTCCGGTCATACCATAACTTTCGCTTGTCCTGACATTCCTCAATCCGCTTGACTGCCAACTCCTGACATCTTTTCAATCTATTTGTCAGGTTCAAAATATAATCTACCACATTTTGGTCCGTACTCTCGTCACCCATCCAATTTTCATACACCAAAGTGTGTGGCATACGCAAATTCTTCCCGTGAACGAGTTCAGCGGGACTAAACCCCGTGCTTTCATGCGTTACTGTTCTTAAAGCGAACAGTGCCATAGGCAAAATTTCTTCCCAATCACGACCTGATTCGAGACATAAGGCTTTAACGGCTTTCTTTAATGTAGAATGTAATCTTTCCACACAATTGGACTCCGGATGGCAGACTGAGCTATGGGACACTTTTATGCCAAATTTTTGAAAGAATTCGGTCGTTAACTCGCTCGTAATAGACCTTCCTAAGTCAGATTGTACCTCTCTCGGAAAGCCCGTTTTCGCGAAAATCTGCAACATAGCATCAATAACGGAAGTGGAAGTGATATCTACCACCGGTATGGCATCCGGATACTTAGAAGCAAGGCAAATGGATGTAATTAAATATTTGTTATTTTTATTACTAGTTTGCAAGGGACCTACCGCATCCAGATTTATCTTAGAAAAACATTCGGAAATTATTGGTACCAGTTTTAAAGGGGCCTTACGCTTATCTTTATTACTACCCACCTTTTGGCATGGATCACACGTTTTTACGTAATTTTCAATATCATGATAACAATTTGGCCAAAAGTAATACCTAAGGACTCTATCCTTTGTCTTTGTCGTACCTAAATGTCCTGATACCTGCTCATGACACAATGCTAAAACTTCTCTTCGATAAATTTCCGGTACGCATAATTGTATTTTCTCCTCACCTGTCCTTGATAGCGACACCCGTACAAGCTTATCTTCTCTAATACAAAATTCTTTATCATTAGAGTTTTTAGCTTTCTCCCACAACTGCTTAAGTGAAGGGCAATTTTTCTGCTCTTCTTTAAATTTCTCCGCTGATACATTAACCAAACCTGTCTCCGTCTCTAACTTTTCAGGTATAACCATCCCTTCCTCCTCTTCTTTAAACTCCACCTCATCTTTATCTCCATCCTCCAAATCCAATCCATTCTCAACTTCAACCACGGATATTTCCCTTTCACGTTCCCGCTTCTGACTGCGCGTCATTACAGCATTTACCAACGCAGGATTACCTTTTGATTCCTCAATAAGTTCAGCTGTCTTGTTTCCCAGCAAATAATAACCTTGCTCTAATTCTGTCGGTATCACAGCCGCCTTAGTAATCACCATTCCAAAATCCCCTTTAATTGTAACTCACGCCAAGGGCAAACATTTACACGCATTATCCAACGGTTGCTTTATCCACGTTACTTCCCCAATTAAATCATCATTACCTATCCAACTACGGTCACAAAGATCAATTCCAGCCCCTGTATCCCTTAAATAATTTCGTTCTATCCCATTAATTTCTGCTTTTTTCAAATAAGGTGTAAAACACTTTCCTAAACTTACACCTACGTCCACGTGACTGACTAAATCTCCAGAACTTTTGTGTTTTAAATCCGGACAATCTGGCCTAATGTGATCTACACGAATACATTGAAAACAGATAATTGGCTTTTTTCTATCAAATTTATCTTTATTTCCAAAATCCCTACGCACATTATCTCTTTTATCAACCCCACCTGATTTAACTACCTGATCCCCTTTATTTCTAGCATTATCTTGCCCATTCCTATCCCTAAAATATGGTTTATTATTCCACGTTTTGTTATCAAACTTCCTAACATTCCCTCTCACACTTTCAAATTTATCGCATTTTTCTGCTAAATATGACGCTGTCTTAATCTCGTCCCACTCATCGAGGAATTTATCTTTAATAGCAAAAGGAACTCTACGCTTAACCTGCTCTGTGAGCATTAGTTCTTTGAGTGATTCAAAATCATTTACTTCAACAGTTTCTAACCAGTATTCTAAATACCCTCTTAATTCATAAACAAGCTCAGTCCATAACGCACCTGCCTTCCTTTGATGAGTCTCAAATTTTGTTTTCAGGGCCCCTGCTCCTAATCTGAATCTCTTTAACAAAACATTCTTGATATGCTGGTAATCATCCCTTTTTTCTAAGGGTTCTTTTACAATAATTTCAGCTACCTCTACAGGTAACAAAGGTATAAGTTGGGAAACGTAATTTAATTCTCCTAAATTTTCTTTTAACGCCTGACTCTCAAAAATCATAAAAAACAAGGTAATATCAATTAATTTAGGGTCAAATTTTGGAACTAAATCCTTTAAACTCACTCTTTTATCTTTATTTTCAGCCGTTACAGAATCAGGGGAAACTAAGGAGTTACTATCTGCACTGCATTGTAATCGCAGCTTCTCTAATTCCAATTGTCTATCTTTCTCTCTTTCTAACCTTTCCTGTTCCGCTAATTTATTTAATTTTTCCTGTTCTGCTAATTTTTCCCTTTCTTCTAAAATCCCTTCTAACATATCTTTTGCAATTTGTTCATCATAATCAGAAGCTTTCAAAATTGCCTGAATTAAAGGCACTTTTTTAATGTCAGCAGATATTTCGGTATCAAATTCTGCTGCGAGCAAAAGCAATACATCTTTATTTTGCCTATTCAAGAATGAAGCCATAATCAAACTCAGAAAAATATCTCACTACAAAAAAGTAAATACAATTACAAAATATTTCTATAACTTTCCTGAGCACAATAGCATTAAAATACCAAAGAAAAACAAGATTTTTTTTTCAACTGAGTAACACTTTTCTCTAATCACAGTAAATAATTAAAACCGTAACTAAAGTATTCATAAAAAATGCACAATAAAATAATAAAGACTCAGTACATTCCTTTACTTTATTAAATCACTTTGCTTTAATGCACTAAGAAAAGTAAATAATAATTTCAGTAAATTCAACTTTCTAATTTAATAAACTTTACACTGTAAAAAACAATTAAGTTCATAACCGTATTACTTGTGTAATGAAAATTACTTTACTCTTCATGCAAAAAATAAAAATGTATTTAAAATACTTAATATATTCTACTTTTACACTTCTTATTTTGTTTTACTTTTAAAACAAAACAGCAATTAGCAAATAATAATAATAATAATAAATCCCGAAAATACTCTTGTGCAATAACCTTAAAAAAAAAGAAAACAAAACGAAACACGCTATTTTAATTTCTAACATTTAAGCGTATGGCATTGAGACCTCCCCAAAATTCAGCGCTCAAGAGAAACAATAGGGACTCACCCTTCGATTCTTTAATATTCCGAGCAGAAATTCATAATCTTCGAATGCTGATTTCAATGATCGACACAGCTTTTCAGTCCGCCTTCAAAATAATACAGCAGAGACGATGAGTTCGCGGAACTTTTGGTATCAGTTCCTGTATCCCACAGCAAGCCACCAATAATTTTTTATATATTACTAGCTGTGACATCGTAACTAAATGTACTCTGACTCTATGTAGAATTTCACAATTCACTTTAATAAAACCAACACACAGAGTACACGATGAAAACTATATACATACCACACTGCGCTATTTACAATTATGTACAGTTAATTTACACATATATCCATTAGGAAAATGCACTTGAGAATATACAGCCCCTTCCGGGCATGAGGTTTTGAACACCCTTCACCGATGTTCTTTAAAACCTGAACTATCCACGGCTCACACCCGAGCCCGCCGAAAAAAAAAACGTTCTTTTCTTGCTGCGCACCAGGCAACAACTGAATCCCTTCGTTTCAGTTCCATTTCAAACAGAAAAGTTACTTTCAAAAAGTCTCTTTAAACATGAAAAAATCACAGAGCGGACAGTTTTCAGACTTCATGGCACTAGGCATGGAACGTCATCGCAGACTTATTGGCGTCGACATCACGGAGCCGGCCGACATCACAATATTTATAATGGAGATAGCTATAGCCTTAACTGTTCTTGTCAAAATATACCAAGTGGCTGCGAAATTGCAGCAATAAAATATTTCAAATACTAAAAAGTAGAAAAAATATATGTATAAAAAAATAAAGAATGTTACAATCATTTAAATATTCCTCTAAGATCATTCTTTCCCCTATGGTCAAATTTTTAAAATGAAACAGATAAAAAAAATCTATGTTTTGTAATACTTTCACGTGTTTGCGCTTACTACCAAGCGTAAATCAACGAGTGATATTTCAGTAATTGTGGCCTATGACAAATTAATATTTCGCAACCGCATTTTTTGTAAAGTCATGAAATAAGGCATAATTTTAAGATATCACAATGGATGCTTGCTAAAGAGTGTTGGTTACTTTTACTTTTAATACATAAATGCTCGTAAAAAAATAAGTAATGTTTTTGACAATTGTTAATATAAAATTCTTTAATTACTGGTAAACTTAGCAAAATATTGTTGGTTAAGAACATTTTCTTTGACGTTTAATGCGCGAATACTCGAAGAAAAAGAAACAGCAAAGTATTTTTGAGAGGGAACGATATAAAATTCTTCATTTGTTGATAAACTAATAACGGTTAGATGAATTTTATCAAAACTGGTACCAAAATATGTTTGTCTTTCCTCTACGTGTGCCATAGTTATTGCTGACGCATCCTTCGAACGAGGATGCATCCTGGAATAACCGGATATATCCAAATTGCTTATAAAATACTGTTATGTTTAAAAGTGATATTTTCCCCAAATTTTTCTTGTAATTGTCTCATTGATGATAAACCGGATTACCGAATATTAACATATTAATTCATTTAAACCTTAAACAATCTAATAAATAAACAATTAGCCAAAAAAGGGGTATTTTATTCTATTCTGTATTAAATAAAAAAAATTGCTTTTGAATTTTGCCCTAGTGTGTATTAGCGTACAAATCCTTCAACGTTACAAATATATATATATACATATATATAAAGCCAGTGCACCGAAGAAATCTTGATTGAATCGAAAAATTCGATTTTTTTAATGCGGTTTACATCATAAAATTTTCCAACATTTAAACATAGATTTTTGGTTTTCCCTACATCCATCCTAGATACAAAACCGTGTAATAATGTTGTGTGTGAGTGGGAGATTGTTGGATCGCGACTTTATCAATAAACCACACAATGCCACATGATAAAATTTGTGAAAAATAAAAAAATTAGAGGGGTTTAATTATTTATCTTTTTATTGACTTTCTAAATAAATATGTAAATAATAGATATATTTTTTAGGGGAATTATATCAATTTCCCTTTGAGTAAAAGATTAGAACTATAAAGTTTTTACTTAAAAAAATTATTTTAATCACCAGATTTTCAAAAACATTAAATATTACCAAAAGGGAGGACGGTGGCGAGTGATCAGGGAAGAAACACGGTGAAGAAAAATGGATAACTAATAGTATTTTGTTAGATAAAGTATTTCAAATGATGTAAAAACTTTTCTTGCATTTTTCTTTAACAGATTACTGGTATAATTTTCTTCGGATCAAGAGTTTCTCCTTACCACCTGAAAGAAATTCCACCAGTAAATTTTTCATGAAAATTTTGCCTTATTATAGCGGTTTATTCATGGAAATTTTCTCTCACAAACATGCCAAAATTTTCTATTCGTTTTCAAGGTTGTAAGTTGGACAGGCATTATAATCTCTAACATTGACAGGATTTAGTTTACATTGTCACAATATCACGGAAATAAAAGACATAACTACTGCAGAAATAAAATCCCACCATTAAATGAATGTATGTGTTTTATCCGTATTTATGACTTCTACGCCAATAACGTGCTTAAATAAGGAGAAATTTTCCATATCTATATATATATACAGGGTGTCCACTCCCAACGGTGGCCTATGGCTAATTTCAAAACCGTTAGTCGTAGATATATAGTTCCAATTGCAAAGATGCTTTAAAAAAGGTAAAGAATTGATTTTTAAGCAATTTACGTCGAAAAAAAGTTTTATCAAAAAATTACGAAAATTAAATTTTAATACGGTCCCTCGGTCCTATAAGTGATATTTAGTAAAAATTTTCCAATATTCTGGCAAGTAATACAGAGAAAAGGTTCCATTACTCTAACATTAAACTTGACCAAGTTATGAAACTTTAAATTTCATGACTTAAACCATTTTTCAATGACTGAAAACGGATAAGTTTGACTAAGCTTCAAGGGAACGTACACTAAGTGTTTAAAGTATTATAAAGGGCGTCGATTTCCAACGCTGTCCATGGGCTAATTCTTAAATCATTTTTCACAGGCATGTAGTTCCAATTACAAAAATGTTTTTCAATGAGTAAAAAAAAGTATTTTTTTAAAGTGATTTGACTGAAGGTGCTGTCACCATATAAGTTTTACGGCAGTGTTAATTTTAATTAATTAACTTCTAGATTGCCTATTAAAATAATTGAAGACATGAATTTTAAAATTCTCTTTATCGAGAAAATCAAATTTTCGGAAATAGCGAAAAACATTTATATGCGTCCATTGGTTTTCATTATAAATTTGTAGATTGCAGTGTTACAATAGTGCAGATTTGTATAGAGTAAACAAAAGCTATCAGGCGAATTTTGAAATTTATATCCTCATTTGTATTTTTACATATATTTAATTTTGTAAGCAAATGAAGCTGATTTTTTTCGTGATTTTATTTTAAAAAGGTATGTTTTTTTAGAAGCTTTTATTTTACTCATAGTTTTCGTATGTAAGTTTTCCTTGTTCAAAACTTATATTGAAATTATAATTCACTTCCGATCGAGATTCAATTTGCATACTTATTTATATCCACTGACAATGTAATATTAATACAATTTTTGGTGTGTACCATTTATTTATTTTATAAGACTACATCAAATTCTATTAGGTTAAATAATCTAATAGAATTTTAAATATATATCATTTTGTAACGATTTGTGAGTGTTGCTTTTCATAATTTAATTTAACAACATTTCTGTTATTTTTTTTTTAGTTATATTTTTTAGCACAAATTGTATATTTTGCTTTAATATGTAAACGTCAACATAATTTTAAAAACAACACTGTAAAAAATTCTTTTACCCTCAATGTTTGAAGTTAAATTTTCTATCTGACGTTTATTTTTTATTTCCAGTAAATTTGTGACCGACCCCTATTTTGCAGCAAAAAAGATACTTCAACATTAAACAGCTATAACTCGGTCAGTTTTAATCGCAGAGGAATGGGACTTTTTTTGTCTTACTTGTTAGAGTAGTGGTAAAAATTTTCTTAATATCACTCATAGGACCGGGGGACCTTATAAAAATTTAATTTTCGTAATTTTTTAGTAAAACATTTTTTTCACCTAAATCGCTTCAAAAACAATTCTTTACCTTTTTTAAAGCATTTTTGTAATTGGAACTATATGTCTATAAATAACGGTTTAGAAATTAGCCATTGGCCACCGTTGAGAGGGGACACCCTGTATATATATATATTATTCAAAGTCCCATGAGTCTGAACAATCACACAAAAATGGCAGCTGTCGTAGTTGGATTTTATTTCAGTATTTCTACGATATTTAGAATTTAAATACCAATAATGTTTAAAAACTTTTACCACTTTTTTTTCTAAGATTAAATATGTCAAAGGAACTTTCAGAAAATACTTGTGTCTAAATTAATGGGGACGTACAAACGCTTAAAAAAGTCAAGGTAGCCACAACTATTGCATCAGAGCTCAGGCCTAATATTCAGAAGGCAAAGGGTTATTGAAATACTTTATTTAAAACACTGCGGCCCTGTTTTATACACGAGCATTACACAGAGTAAAAACTTCTTTTAAAATTAAATCGGAATAAAGTTTGAATCACTTACATCAATCCATTAATGTGCTTTCCTTTTTTCAATTACTATATAAAAAATATTTTCTTAATCATGGAAATTTTTAAACTTAGTACTTTGAAATTTCTTCTCAGGATATAAAAACACCTTATGTTCATGTAATTACAAGGAAGGTTAGCTTTTCTATTTGCATCAAATCACTAATTTTTTTTCAATTTTTAATCAGAAGATACTTTTTATTATTTATCCAGAAAATCATCTTTCCCCACTTTTACCTCAATCCAATTACTTTTTCTTTCAATTGTAATTAGTAGAATATCTCATGAATCTTTTTTTCAGTTATGAAAACATTATTTCCTCTCCTTTTGCATATTATATCTACATTTGTGTTTATTTTCTTGAAAACTTTTCTAAAATTATTAATCAATATTTTCCTAAATATTTAAAACATGTTTTGAGGATTAACACATTGCATGTATATCTCATTATGTATAGCAATAATTAGTTTAAACTATACATGAATGTTTTTACTTTTTTATCTTCTTAAAAAGTGAAACTTTCCTACTTTTTGTTATATTGTAATGTCATACAGAAAAAACTTTTTTTACATTAAATTGTTGATAGCAATTTTTTAACATTTCATTCAAAATATTTTTGAATTTATAGATGAAACATGCTGAGTAATTAATTCTTACTTTTAGGATTTATAAAATTTAAACAAAGGAATTTCCTAAAGATCACAATACATTAATTCAAAAGTGCATTTACATTTTTTTGTTGCCACTAACTTTATTATCTTAGTTTCAGGGTTTTTTTTTTACAGTTTATGGAACAAGGAAAGTCAAATTATAATTTAAAGTGTCAATATAAGTTTCCAGTTATCCTATATTTAAATATACAATTTATATGATAGAAAAGTAGATTAAACTTTGTAATTTAGCTGTTCATTTTATTTATGTATATATTTTCTTCAATCCAAAAAAATAAACTTGTAATTCCATTTCAGTTTTTACTGAAAATGTAATTATTTTAAGTAGTAAATTAGATTTTATTTTTGAATCTTCATGATAAAATATCCATCTCTATTATCACATTGTATTTATTTTTTTAATTAAACAAAATCATTTTTATTTTCATTTATTACTCAAGAGTATATTTTTATTATCTTAAAAATATTTTCACTTACCCGCGTTTACCATGCGACATTCAACTTCACAAAAATTAACATAACATGTTTTATTATTGAACATTCATCTATTAGGAGCTTTTTTTAAATTTATTTTAGTAATTTATCAAATATATACATTTTCTAATTTTATCGGTTATGGATTTTAGGTCATTCTTTTCTATTTTATTTCACGCGTCTGTAAATCTAAGCCAAATATCTTTTAAATAATATTGGTTCGGAATTTTTTATTCAGCATATATGTTCACGTTTGATTTGAGTTTATTCGAATATTCGGTTTCGGTTTCGACAAAAAATGAAAATTTCGGCGAACATTCTTTTTTGGCGAAAATACTGACTAATATTCGGCCGGGACCGATATTAGGTGAAAATTACTTGTATTCCAAATATCTCGTATCTTGACTCGGCAATTTTAACATCCCTCATAGGTTCTAACTTTACGTATTTTTTTCTAACTGCTGATCAAGATCCTACCTACCGGACCATCCATTTTACAGGGTTTGAGAGCCTGGAAACGGCGCGAAATCACACTATTGTCGCATTGCGGGGGTCTGCTGTACAAGCGCTTATACTATTTTAATGGCAGCTTTATTTTACTTTGTTGTAAATTTACGTTGACCGAAAACTTAAAGCTTTGCTTATTTAATTTTACACTGCAACGCGCACCAATACATCATGCTGAGCACTCTAAAGGCACCTCTCTCCGATCTAGTTGATCTGTTAGTGTAGAACTTTCATATAAGGTGACAATACCTTTACCTGACTCGGCACTTTCAGGCGTATAATTTACAAGAAATTTGGAGAACTTTCTCTACGACAAATTTTATACCACTAGGTGCCATTAAGGGAATAAACAGCCACTCGAAAGACAGGCTAATACTGCTGATCATATGGACGCTTTTTTTTAAAGATATCTCTTTTTTAAATATTTTAAAATGATTTTTGATTTGGACAGCTCAGATTCATCTTTAAATCTACCCATTTTACTTTTCTATTTTCTTTGAATATATTTTTAAAGAGGATGCTTTCACTTTTGAAATAGGTTCATTTTTGTTAAACACACTTCTGGAAATGAAAGTGTAATCATTAAAAATATCTGTAAGCAAAATCAAACAAGTTGGAAATTGCACGTGAAGCGTAGCAAATGAGGTGCGTTCGTACGATAACAAAGTTTTAAAAATATCCAAATCTTGCTTTTATAGTAGACAGTACTTCGGATATAGTATAGTGGTCGAAATATACAGGAAAAAACTTTTATTAGACTTCAGCAACGTATATCATATTCATAAAATGTGAAACAGTTTAATATAATTAACACATGCCCCAGATAGTGTTTTCCCGTATAGAATTGTGTAGTGGAATACTTTTGTGTGGCCATGTAATTTAATAATAAATATTCTTTCGAATTGCAGATTGTACAGAATGTATATTTTAATATATATACATACTTCATAGGTTCATGTATTCTATTATATTTGAATGAGTGTAACACCATTAAAATGCATTTGAAAAATTTTCCCCATTGGCCGTAATTTAAACGAATACTTTTGATTGTCTCTGTAATTGATCAATGCATCTGATTTTCATAAAATTTAAAATGACTCGATAAAATTATGTAAAAGTATGTAAAATTATAATTTCAAATATCAAACGATTAAAATGCATTTGAAACTTTTTCTCCATTGACCGTAATGTAACGGAATTCCTTTGATTGTGCCTGTAATTGATCTATCCATTGATTTTCATAAAATTTGAAAGGACTCGACAATATTAAGTAAGAATTATATTTTTTAAATTTTAAACGATTAAAATGCATTTGAAACTTTTTTCCCCATTGACCGTAATGTAACGGAATACATTTGAGTGTCCCTGTAATTGGTATATGCATCTGATTTTCATAAAATTTGAAATGACTCGACAAAATTATGTAATTATTATATATTTTAAATTTCAAACGATTCAGCTGGGTAGTTTTTGCGTTGTTATATGTGGACGGACGGACGGACTGGACGACAACTATAGATACTAGGTGATTACATAATTATGAATGCACTAAAAAGTAAAACCTACTTTTGTACAAGTCGATGTTAGCTTTCAATGCAAAAAAGAATCGTTTAAAAATACTGAAATGCAAACGAGATATATTTAAAAACTTCCTTTTCAGGATTAGCATTAATGGGCAGGTGTTTCATGGTGATTGAAAGACCTCTCGGCATGCATGTCTAATTTTGAGCTATAGGCGATCTTTGAAACAAGGAATGGCAGGTCGCTCTCTCTTCCCTCCAGACAAATGATCTGGTGGCTCTACCTACCAGGTCGCGTTAACTGAACCGGCTGTACCGGCCCAGTGTTCACTTTCGGGGTGGTACCTCTTGATAGATACATGGCGGAAAGCAACTCTACAAGTCGAGTTGCTCGAAAGAGAACCTGCTTATTAAATGCTACGAACTTCACTGTTTATAATGACACAATACGTACAGGAATAAAGTTTAGAAATACTTTCCAGGTGATTATTAGAATATGCAGATTTAATAGTGAAAGAAAAACTTTAGTTTGAATACGGACTTTTTGATTCAAACTAAAGATTTGGCGGTAGTAATGTTTTGAATGTGTTATAATGCAGGTTTAGGATAAAATTACAGAATAAAATAGTTGATGCAAAAGTCATAAAAAAGTGTAAAGCAAATGTAGGCATACCTAAATCCCTCTTTTTTGTAACAAGATGAAATTCGTATTATTAACCCCTTCGCGATGAGAGCCTTTTACGAATTTTTTTATTGTTTTGTCACCGGTTTTAAAAACCAGAAATTTGAGACTTATTAAATCGAGGGAATGCTCTGATTAAATAAGGTAAAATTTACCGCAACATTTTACTGGTGGGGATAAACACGAATTCTTAAACCTATTTGCTGCAAGTATACGTGTCGCTCGCCCTCAAAAGGCTAAGAAAGCATGTTGTGTTAACGATGAAGGGCATTTCATATCACGCGCAAATTCGAAGTCCTAAAAATGGGCACAAAAAACTGAATTGGAGACGATGTTTTCAAGCAGGGGCACGTATATGAGGCGTTCAGAGCTGAAGTAAATCAGGCCACAATTTTAAAGTTTAAATCAAATTGCTTTTTTATTACCATTATAATTTTTTAGAGCTAATGTCTATATGCTTGTTAAACTTTCGATGACAACTTTACCCCCCAGCTAGAAAAGAATTAATCTATATAATAACCAAATGGGAAAATTACGATCACGGAGAAGCTTTTAATCGGTATAAAGCGAAAGTGTAAAAAAATATTTGATCTACTTCAGTTCTGAACGTCTCATTTATGTACATGTGCTTGTTAGAAAGGTATTTCTGTAAACATTTAATTAATTCATAATTATGTATATGCATGTATTATTTACTTAGAATTGATTTTTGAGACAAATTAGATTTTTTTTTCAGCCGAAACTAGGAAGATAGCTGAAATTCGATTTAAGCCTTAAAAACTTGTTTCGATTCAATACTTAAGTGGTAGAGGGTAACTACCCGCATCCAAGTAATGCTCAATTAGTTTCGCGATGCTTAAGAATGAAGATCACATTACTTACGAAATCACAAATAGATTACTATTTCATTTCACTCATTTTTCCATTTTTAAGTTGCTTCACATAAAGAAATGTAATTTTGCTGAAATTGTCATTAGTACCTTAAATATTAATAAACCTGTAGATGAAAAACTGAGATTACATTTATTTAGATACTAGTTTTAACTGGAGAAAATTGATTGCAATGTCAATTTTTATACAAAAAACTATTTTTTAGAGTACACTTTATTTTCTAGTAAAATTTATAGTGCCGTTTTTGAGATATCATGTACACGTCGCCTTATATTGATTTCTGGTTAGAGACTAAAACATGTATTTTCTCTAACATTCAACAGCTCTTAACATATTCAGTTGTTCATAGTAATATTTTATCAATATTTTATGTCGAATATTTTAAAATTTATCAATAAAAGATGATGGAGATTGTTATTCTGGATTTTTTCGTTTTTTTTTCATCCAGAAAAAAAATCTCATTCCAAAAAGAAAAAAAAACCCTTTATAGAATGATAAAGCGATGTGTCAAAATAGCTTTTACGTTATTTTTTTAAGAATTTTCTTTTATGTTGTAGAAAAATATGAGTTTACGTTGTTTATACATTTTATTCTTTATCAACGGATTTTTTTAAAGAGAAATGTTAAATGAAGATTTTATGTAAGAAAATGTATGTCATTTTATTTAAAATGCAATTAAAAAAATTGTCATCATCTTCGTAAAGTATGATATTAAACTATACAAATGTTAGAAAGAAAGATAATTTCTTGTAAAGATAATTTCTGGAACTAATGAACTGATTTATAAAATTATTGTGAAAAAATTATGTCCACAATCAACAACTTATTCAATAGATTATATTTCATCTCGGTATCTCTATTCACAATGAGTTGAAAGTAGTAAGTTCACAAGAGTAAAAAATTTTAACATTGCGATTTTTGTGACCCTGAATTAACTAAAAACTTGAAATTTGTCATGGTGGTTATTTATAACTGGCAATTGGCTTTTTTGAAAAATCGATATTTAAAAAGTTTAAGTATGCTGAAAACGTTCTAGATTTCAATTCCTATGTAATTTTTAGAAATAGAAATTTGAAATTTGTATAACTGTTACTTTTAAGACGAGATTAATAGCACAGAACAATTTTCTTTTAATTCCAAATTTAAAAAGTTGCAGAAGAGAAAAATTTTAAATTTTCTTAATATATACTAAGATAATTTACATAAAAGGTAATGTTTGGCATCTACGTTAATCTATGTATGAGTTAATTTGATTACTTTTTAAAAAGCATTAGCTGTTGCTAATATGAAAAAGTAAAAAATATATTTTAAAAAAATAATTTTTAATGCCTTTAAAACTGAGATTATTTTTTAATTAAACAAATTTCTCTTTCAATAAATTCAGTTTTAATCTCCAAATGCCAGTATTTATAATAATTTTTAAATTGTGTAACTTCATTTCAAATCAATTTGTTCTGAAATTCTAGTGAATTATTTTTCCTTATTTTTATCTTCATGTTCGATGTAATTCGAATACTACTTGGTGTATTATAAGCAAGCACATCTTTACAAAAGATGATTTTTTTTCTTTATAATAAAAAAAATAATGAAACACATTTCGCCCATTACTTCTAATTTATGATTCTCTTATTTTGTTAAATATGTTTCAGATCAGAAATCACTTCAGATATCTAATTTGCTCATTTGATTTATGTGACATTGAATATATTCTTTTAACCGACATGAAAAAAAGGCGTTTGTGCTTTATGGAAGCGATTTTAGAAGTTAATTTCTTCGGATAACTTCCGTATTTCATGAGTCTTTTTGGATACAGTTCACCCATTATTTCTGATTTCTGATTCTCTTATATTGTTAAATGTTTCTCACATTTGGAATCAATTCAAAAAGTCTAATATGCTCATCTGATCTATGTGATTTTGAGCATTTACTTATAATCGAGATACACGCAATTTATTTAAAGAAATTAACTTTTAAAATTGTTTCCATAAAACACAAACATGTACAACTTCTTTTGATTTATATCGGATAAATCAAATGAGCACATTTGATATTTACATTGATTTATAACTGTGTGAAACATAGTTTACAAAATAGGGGAATCATAAATAAGAAATAATAGGCGAAATGTATTTCATTATGTTTTAGTTCCAAGAAGAAAATGAATTTACCCAGAAGGTCTTTTGTGGTTTTTTGAAACGATTTTAACAGTTAATTTTTATGCATAAATTCCGTATATTTTGACCCTTTATACTCTGTTGTATAGCTTCGACTCTGCCAATTTGAAAAAAATGCATGTTTTCACTCTCACCGACTTCATGCGATGCATTAGGCCAAACCCCAAAAAATTCTTATGTGAGTCGCTAATTTCAAGACATTTAATAAATCAAATCAAAAACGATGCTAATCATGCATATTTTCGACGTACATTTACAAATTTATCGAGGATTGTGTAAAATAAATAAATACATATTTAATCATAATTGATGTATTTTTCATTTATTATTCTAAAAAGTCACTATTTCCCATCCTTTATCACAATTTGCATTTTTCAAGAAAAAAGAAGAATTCGTTTTTTATTTTTAAACTGCCAACTGTTGATACCAGTCTTTTATCAACAGTTTATCCAAAATACTTCTTTATTCATCGATAAAAGATACTGGGTGACTTTTTTTCATTATTATTTTCTTTCTTGCATCCAAAAACTTTCAACCGAAAATCTCTTAAGGAATAATGGTACAGTATATCAAAAACCATTTTATGTTGTTTGTTGCCGTTATTTTCCTTATTTTATTTTCTGTTTAGGAAAATAAAATGTAAAAGACGTAGATCTCTTACACTTTTTTAAAACGTTTTCTTTAAGAATAAATTTTAAATGATGATTTGATGTGAAAGAAGACAATGGGAGCGTTTAAAGATCACAGTTTTAAATATGAATATTTTTTCAATTCGCTCTTCATAAAAATATAAAATGACGTACTGCCTACCCATAATTTATAAACACTTTTTACACAAATATAAACTAATCGTAAGAGGCCAACGTACTACTTACCTATCGTCAATATACGTAGTGTAAAATATTCAAATAAAACATGTGTAAACTGTTTATAAAACGCATCGAAATTCTACAAAAAAACGTGTATTTAGATATTTTGAATGTATAGTAATGTTGCATTACGGAATTGCGGATACTACTTGTTTTTTGGAGATAATTTTTTGATCGACGAAATAATCAAGTAATACCGAATCCTTATGACTCCAAAAATAATAATTATATTAACTAAAAGTTAACTGACTCAGATGAAATGTCTCATTTCCAATTAAAATATCTATTTGAATTGAAATTTAATTGAAATACAGGGTCATGGAAAATTGAAGAGTGCAAAAAATACGATTATAAATATATCGAAAACAAATAATTCGAACGATTTCAGAATTGATGCAAAACTTATAATTCTTATTGTCTTTTACAGCCACTGCTTAAAATAAAAAAATTTCGAAAAATTTTATATAACTCTCATTGGAACGAATATTTCGAGTCTTAAAAAATAGTTCAGGATAATCAAGGTTACTGATATTAAATAGATTTCTTTCCACTCTTACATACCAAGTACGTATCAAATTTCAACTCTCTATCTCATTTTGTTCAGGAGACAGAGCTTTTACAGACAAACAAGCAGACAGACACACAGCGGATGGCAATTTTTTTCTACAAATATTTTTTCTTAATCTCCAATGTCTAAAACGTATAAAAAAAGAAAAAAAATTAAAACGATTGTAAAATTTACCCTATAATTCGTATGATGCGTAAATAATAAATAAATATATATTTAATTATAATTAAACTATTTTTCAGTTATTATCCTAAAAAGTCCCTATTTCCATCCTTTTTCACAATGCGCAGCTTTCGAGAAAAAAGAACAATTCATTTTTTATAAGATGCAGGGTGACTTTTTTGCATCCAAAAACTTTCAGCCGAAAATCTCTTAAGGAATAATGGTATGATATATCAAAAACCCTTTTATGTTGTTTGTTGCCATTATTTTCCTTCTTTTCTTTTCGGTTTAGGAAAAAGAATGTAAAAGACGTAGATCGCTTACACTTTTTTAAAACGTTTTCTTTAAGAAAGAAGTATTCAATGATGATTTGATGTGAGATAAGACAGTGGGAGTGTTGAGAGATCATCGCTTTAAATATGAATATTTTTGGAACTCATTCATCTTAAAAATATAAAATTACGTAATGCCTTACCATAATTTATAATAGCTTTTTACATAAACATAAACTAGTTGTTAGAGGCCAGCGTAATACTTACCCATCATTGATATACATACATTAAAATATGAAAGTAAAACATGTGAAACTATTTATAAAACGCATTGCAATTCTATAATAAAATTTAAGCGTGTATTTAGATATTTTTTAAGTAATACTCTAATGCTGATTTACGAAATTGTGGATACTATTTGATTTTTGGTGATAATCCGCGGAATAATCAAGTAATACCGAATCCTTATAACTCCAAAAATAACAATTATATTAAATATCAGTTTACTCAACTCGGATGAACGTGTAAATAAAAAAAAAGATTTTTAAAACTATATTAAGATTTACCCTATAATACGCATGATGGGTAAGTAATAAATAAATACATTCTTAATCGTAATTAAACTATTTTTCACTTATTATTCTAAAAAGTTCCTATTTCGCATCCTTTGTCACAATGTGCAGTTTTCAAGTAAAAAAAAAAAAAAAAAAAAAAAAAAAAACATTTTTAAGCTGTCAACTGTTGATATTAGTCTTTTATCAACAGTTTATCCAAAATACCTTTTTATTCATCGATAAAAAATGCCGGGTGACTTTTTTATTATTATTTTCTTTCTTGCATCCAAAAACTTTCAGCGGAAAATCTCTTAAGGAATAATGGTATGATCTATCAAAAACCCTTTTATGTTGTTTGTTGCCGTTATTTTCCTTCTTTTCTTTTCTGTTTAGTTAAAATAAAATGTAAAAGACGTAGATCTCTTACACGTTTTTAAAACGTTTTCTTTAAGAAAGAGATAGTAAATGATGATTTGATGTAAGATAAGACAATGGGAGCGTTGAAAGATCACAGCTTTAAAAATTAATTATTTTTGCAACTAGTTCATCATAAAAATATAAAATGACGTAATGCCTTCCCATAATTTATAATTGCTTTTTACTCAAATATGAACTAGTCGTTAGAGGCCACCATATTACTTACCCATCACGGATATACATACTGTAGAATATGAAAATAAAACATGTGAAAACTATTTATAAAACGCATGGCAATTTCAATAATAAAATTTAAACGTGTATTTAGATATTTTTAATACATAGGAATGCTGTAATGCTGTATTACGGATTTACTGAAACTACTGAAACTACTATATTTTTGGCGATAATTTTTTGATCGGAATTATCTATATATACTAATATAATAAACAGAAAACTCTTGACTCAGTGACTAATGAAAACTAGTCGTTGGTTGCTACCGTTATTCTTATCCATCATGGATATCCATATTGTAAAATATGAAAATAAAGCATATGTAAACTATTTATAAAACGCATCGCAATTCCAACACCTAGTAATTATCTTTTACAGAATTGCAGGTACTACTTCATTATCTTGTCGACCCATTTCGACGTAATATAAATCGCCAAACTATTAGTAAATTATTCAATTTGGCATAATTTATTTTTTTAAGTAACGAAAGAACAAATTAATTAACAAAATTTTAATAATACTACAAATAAAACATCGAATTACAAGTCACTTGATGATGCAACAACCACATTTTATGTGTTTAATATCAAGTGAATGTGGCATTTACCATAAGAAAATATTGGCATTTCATCTTACATTTGGTGATAGTTTCTTGATCGATGGTATTATCAAGTATTAACAAATTTGCTTAAAAGAAGCATCTTTATAACTCCAAAAATTATAATTATATTAACTAACAATTTGATGCGTTGGATAAAGCGTCTCCTTTCCAATTAAAATATATGTTTGAAATGATATACAAGGTCATGAAATATCGATGAATGTGGTAAATTTGAATAGAAATATCTGAGCAACTAATTATCCGATCTGCTTCATTCTGTATGCACAATTTATATTTTTTATTGTATTTTACATCACTCATTAAAAAAGAAAATAAGAAAAATCGAAAATTTGTATGTATATTTTATCAGAACAAACATTTTGAAAGTCCAAAAAGCAGGTCCGGATAATCGATATTATTGATATACAATAGGTTCTATTCCATTATTGCATACTAAGAACTTACCAAATTTCAAGTCTCTATCTCAATTTGTTCGGGAGATAACGCATTTATAGACAGACAGAGAGACACACAGACGGACGGTCGGCAATTTTTTTTCTAAAAATATGTTTTTCTTAATCTTCAGTGTCCGAAACGTGTAAATCCATCAAAAAAATCTTCGATTTTCAAAACGATTGCAAGACTTACCTTAAATCGTGTATGATGGGTAAGTAAAAAACGAGTGAAACGATAAATTCTGAATTAGTTTAGACAGTAGATTGCTGTTATGACACAGGCAATCAATAAGAAAGGATATTTCAAAATCCCCATCTACAGGGATTAAAAAGGCGAAAAAACAGTTTGTTCATTTCATCATGTATCAACAAGAGCATTAGGTAGAACCTAATATTCAGCATAACAAATCTAAGAAAACAATAACTTAAATATTTATTTTTCTTTTAATATTTTCTTTTAGCGAATTATGTGAGGAGATAATATAGAATTCAGTTATTATAATGGCCATATCATTGCATTTTTATTATAAGCTATTGTGGAGCTGTTGTTGCCAAAATCGACTACGAATCAGATTATGGGAGATATTGATTACATATTTTGCTTAAGACGTTTTATCTTTTTTTATATTATCAAAGTGTATGCAAATGTCATACAAAATAGAATTTCGTAAAGTGTTACACCATTTGGCTAATCTTTTTTTTTCATATTGTCAAGACGATCATGTATTTTTCTGTTACATGCTGCAAAGAAAATGTCCAATCTCCTTTAAAAAATCGAAGTTTTTTTTAAATTATTTTTGTGAAAGTAACATTTTTTCTTGAGTGTTTTTTGACGCTTTATGTGCGAAAATGTATTGATCTATGTTATTGTGATCAACATATCATTTCATTTTTATGTACTTTTAACATGTGAAGTCTTCACGATTAACATGTACAAAGCTAGATGGTTCTGATAATTTCATTAGTAACTAAAATATTTTTATATTAACCCTTCACTGTATCGTGTGCCACATCTGGCACATACTTAAATTCACTACAATTCTCATTATGTGTCATGAGTTTGTACTGTAATGAATGATTACTGTAACTGATCAAGAACTGTACAAATAATACAATAACATTTATTTATTCCATGTCAGATAGCTGCATTTGACAAAAAAATTAGAGCTTGTTCATCGGAAACAAAACTTTTTGAAACAAGCTATTAAAATAAAATTTACTTTTATTATATTTACTGAATACTAAAACATATTATTGTAAATAAGCTGCAAAGTGGTATGCAGGCGAAATTAATCAATTTAAGTCCATTTAATTGCAAAATATAGCAATACAATATTTAAACTCCCTTTTTGTACTTATAGGGTACACGCCATAAAATGTCAAATCTTAGCTGAAAATTTGAAATTTGATTTTCTTCATTTTTCCCCTTTGTTATACCAGCATATAGATTTCAAAACATTTTTTTATAAAAATAGAAAAAATCGTGCAGTGAAAGCCTAAAATAGGGCTGCTTGTATAGCCTGCGGGTCACATATTGAAGTTTATTTGTTTATACCCTGTATTTTTCTCGCATACATCAAAAATTTTAAATGTGTGATGAATATTTGTTTCTCATTCTAAAAAAAATATTATCACTTCCGTAAATTTATCATGCAATATTAATCTTTACGAGAAAAAAAAGTGTGTGTTTTATTCACAAACATTCAACTGTTGACAGCTATCTTTTATCAACAGTTTATTCAAAATATTTTTAAATTCATCGATAAAAAAAATATGTTGGAAGATTTTTTTCCCCATTTTATTTCACGCAGCTTAAAATCTCAGCCAGAACCCGCTTAAAGAATAATGATACGTTACATCAAAAACACTTTTATGTTATTTGTTGTCGCATTTTTTTTCCTTTGTGTTTAAGAAAACAAAATATAAACTGCTTAGACCTTTTATCTTTCTTTTTTTTTAACGCTTTGAAAAAAATGAAAGGTTAAATGATGATTTGATGCAAGGCTGTATAAGTTTTCAAAGGTCATGTTTATTTAAATTTAAACCAGTTTTTTTTAAACTTGTACATTATAAAAATGTAAACAACTAAACTTTTTTTTTCTTCTATTTCATTTAACTTTGATTTTTATTCTGTTTCTTCCCGCAATATAAACTTGTAATCCAGTATCTTTTTTTTCCATGTTTTATTTTTGAAGACATTATATAAAATAGTGAACAATATTTTGAATGTTTGAATATGAAAAGGATATAAAATTTACAATATGAGACGTTTTTATACAAATTTTGTTTTGTATACTGTATATTATTTATAATAAAATATAGATTTACATAAGAAATGTTAAAATTCACTTAAACTAGTATATATTTAAATGTTATCCCTGTTCTACTTTCTTATTAGCTTAAGCATTTTTATTCTGTGTTAAGTTTTATTTTTTTTTTGTAATATTTTGCATTTATTATCACAAAAGTTGAAAATTCAAGCAACTTTTCTGAGAATGTTCGGCAAAATAATGTAATCTTCTTACAGAATAATATTTATATTCTATCTAATTTTACTTTTTGGTTTATTTACGTAAGTAAATAAAATTCATGAGAGCAATTAAAGGTAATTACTAAACTTAAGGCGATGTATTAATCTAAGAATACAGGATCATGCACATACACTCATTCGAACATTTTTTATATTACATTTAAATATCTTCATTTACTTTATTATAATACATCAGTAGGTTTCAGTTGTCATTGCTTTTACATGATGGCCAATTTTGATCTCTTTTACTAAATGAAGAAAACTTAACTATACAATTTTAAGCAATCGTAAACGTAACACATTGTGAAAATTAAAGAGCGTGCATGCAGAACCGACTTGATGCAAGTAGTTTGCAGGGAATGATGGGAATTCTAATTCACAAGCAATTCTGTAGATGAACAATTTCAATATTCACTTATAATTCATTAAATCTTTCATTAAATGCGTGTTTCAGTTTTCCACACAAAAGCTTACAAATGAATTTTCAAATATATGGCTGCTTTCAAATTGAACTTTTGATATCTTAATATTCTATATTATTATAGAAATGAGTGGTTTGATTATTTTCCACATATACGCATGACAGATCACTTCATCTGTATACTTTGTCTGTGTCTTTTGTTAGAAAGGGGAATTCAGCAATAGTTTAATAATTGAATTGTTGTAGGTTTTATTTAGTCCTGTTATATCTGATGCATTCTAAATTTAAATTTAATATACTTAGCAGTAAAGGAATCAAATTAGCTAAATTTGATTAATCTTTCAATAACAAAATATAATCATATTACACATAGATTTTTAGAAAAGTTAATTGATCTACCTGAATTCGTTAAATTTAAAAGCAATATTAATACATCAATATTAAAAAAATGAATGCATAACAAATCTTAATCTTAAGGTACTTACGATAAAAACAATTTTGTTAGACGAATTTAAAAATTGAAAACTTTGTAAATTTGATTAAACAATAACGAAAAACTTAGCAATGACTCAAAATAATTAAAATGTATTGAACATTTCTTTGATTTTGTGTTACTAAGTAAATTATATATATGTAAATGCTTCTTCGTACCCTTTACTCGGAAGCTAGAGTCTCATTACACATCTTAACTTCTTATTTCTGTTACATATCTAACATATATACTCTATATGTATTCCATGATAATTATACTTTATTTTACTACGGTGTTTGAAGTTATCTTTTACATATATTTCTGTTCCTTCGTAACCTCTATTCGGCGGACAGAAAATGCCTATATCGCCTGCTCCATTGGAAAAAAATAATAATAAATCTTCTTTATGTTCTATCTAATTTTCCTTTTTGGTGTATTTACATAAATAATAAAATTTATCACAGCATTTGAAAGTAATTACTAAACTTAGGGCGATGTATTAATCTAAGAATACAGGATCATGTAAATACACTCATTCAAACATTTTTTATATATTACAGTTAAATATCATCAGATACTTTATTATACCACATTAGAATGATATGGATGTCATTGCTTTTACACATTATCCAAGTTTGAACTCTTTTACTAAATTAACAAAACTTAATTTTAAGCAATTGTTAAACGTAACACATTACGAAATTCAAAGAAGATGCAAACAGAATCAACCCAACTTGATGCAAGTAGTTTTCAGGGAATGATAGGTATTCTAATTCACGATATTCACTTATAATTCATTAAATCTTTCACTAAATGGGTGTTTCTCTTGTCCACAAAAAAGCTTGCAAAATGAATTTTCAATTATATGGCTGCTTTCAGGTTACGCTTTCGATATTTTATTAATATGTAATATTATAGAAGTCAGTGGTTTTATTATATTCCACATATACACATATCGGATCATTCAGTCTTTACATCTTATCAGTGTCTTTTCTTAGAAAAGGAAATTCAGCAATAGAGTAATAATTATATTGGAACTGGTTTCATTTAGCCCTGTTCATGTCAGATTCATTCAAAATTTAAAGCCTAATATAATTAGCAATCAAGGAATCAAATTAGATTAAATTTAAATTATCATGACGGTAATTAAATATTATCCTATTATATATAGATTTTTGTATAAATAATTTGATCTACCTAACTTAACACATTGTGAAACTCATAGAACGTGCAAACAGAACTAACCCAACTTGATGCAAGTAGTTTTCAGTGAATGATTGAAATTCTAATTCACAAGCGATTCTGTAGATGAACCATTTCAATATTCACTTATAATTCATTAAATCTTTCACTACATGCGTGTTTCTCTTTTCCGCACAAAAGCATGCAAATGCATTTTCAATTATAGGGCTGCTTTCAGATTGTGCTTTTGATATCTTATTATCCTATAATATTACAGAAGTCAGTGGTTTAATTATTTTCCACTTATACGCATATCATATCACTGAGTCTTTCCACTTTGTCTGTGTCTTTTGTTAGAAAGGGAAATTCAGCAATAGATTAATAATTGAATTGGAACTGGTTTCATTTAGTCCTGTTAAAGTCAGATACGTCCTAAATTTCCAAGTCCAATATGGTTAGCAATCAACGAATCAAATTAGATTAAATTTAATTAATCTTGACAATAATAAAGTATTATCCTATTACATATAGATTTTTAAAAAATTTACTTGATCTACCGGAATTAGTCAAATTTAAAAGCAATATTATAGCATAAAAATTTTAAATGGAAAGCATAACGAATGAAAAAGCAATTTTGTTACAGGGAATTTAAAAACTGAAAACATTGCAAATTTGATTAAACAATAACAAAAAATTAGAGTAGTAATTTTGATATTTCTACGAATAGTAAAATGTCCAAATAACGAAAGCCGAAAGTGATGGAACTACTATCGAGAAAAGCGTAATGATAACTCAACATCATTAAAAATATTGAAATTTTCTTAAATTTCTTTTCAATTAAGTAAATTTTATGTATGAAAATACTTCTTTGAATCCGTTACTAGAAAGCCAAAGACTCTCTACACATCTTAAATTCTTGGATTTATACGTCATACTAAACATCATTTATTTTGTTCGTGTGTTAAATGCTATCTTATACATATATTAATTTTTGTTCGTGATATCTATTCGACGAAGGATAATGTCTGTATTGCCTGCTGCATTGGAATTGAAAAAAAAAATCCTTACGTTCTATCTAATGTTGCTTTTTGTTTCATCTGCATAAATAAATAAAATCTATCATAGTAATTGAAGGTAATCACCAAACTTAAGGTTTTGTATTGATCTAAGAATAGAGAATCATGTAAAAATACTCATTTGTATGTATTTTTATATTACAGTTAAATATCGTCAGTTACTTTATTATACTACATCAGTACGATATGGATGTCATTCCTTTTACACATTATCCAAGTTGGAACTCTTTTACTAAATTAAATAAACTTAATTTTAAGAAATTGTTAAATGTAACACATTGCGAAATTCAAAGAACGTGCAAAGAGAACTAACCCAACATGATGCAAGTATTTTTCAGGGAATGATGTGAATTCTAATTCACAAGCGATTCCCCCTGTGGATGAACAATGTCAATATTCACCTATAATTCATTAAAGTTTTCATCAAATGCGTGTTTCTCCTTTCCAAACAAAAGATTCCAAATGAATGTTCAATTATATGGCTGCTTTCAGATTCGCTTTTGATATCTTATTATCATATAATATTACAGAAAAAACTTTTTTAATTATTTTCTATATATACGCATATCAAATCACTTAGTCTTCTTACCTTGTCTCTGTCTTTTGTTAGAAAGGGAAATTCAGCAATAGATTAAAAATTAAACTGGAACCGGTTTCATTTATTTCTGTTAGTATCAGATGTGGCCAAAATTTAAAGTCTAATATAATTAGCATTCAAAGATCAAAATTAGATTCTATTTAATTAATCTTGGCGATAATAAAGTATTATTCAATTACATATAGATTTTTAGAAAAGTTTTATGATTTACCTAAATAAGCGAAATTTAAAAGCAATATTAAAACATAAAAATTAACGATGGTGCAGAAAAAAATTACAGTTATATTGTTGAAAGTTAGATTGTTAGATAAAGCCTTTTTTTGATCTGCCTAAATTAGTTAAATTTAAAAGCAACATTAAAACACAAAAAAATAAAGGTGGTTCAGAAAAAATAATTAAGGTTAGTTTGGCGCTGCTCGCTACGTGATTTCTTAACTTCTACTTCCACTTTCAGAACACCTTGAATTTTGTAAACAGAACGCAAGGAGAAATTGCTTTCAGAAGAAACGAGTTGTCTTGAGGTAAAAATGTGACTATTATTCTCAAATATCGATACGAAAGATGACCATTGTGTCTCCCAATAATGATTAAAAGTATGTAAAAAATGTATTATGAACTGTAAATAGTTATTTATATCTCATTAAATGTTTAGTTAAAGAAATATTCTTCGCTAAGATTATCTTTTTTTATATCTGACAATGATACGACTTTTCTTCCTTTTTATTTTATTCTCCAGACCAGATAATAATTTTAGAATGTGTTTTTGATAGATTAATTATAAACCACATATTCGAAAGAAGATTAATATGACCTTAAATTTTCTTTAATTTTTTAAAAATATATATATGAAAAACAATAACGATTGTAGATCAGAAGGAGCTTATGAAAAAACAATTTTGTTACAAGGAATTTAAAAACTGAAAACTTTGTAAATTTGTTTAAAAAGTAACCAAAAATTAGAGAGGCCATTATGGTAGTCCTAATAATATTTAAAGATAGAAAACCAACGATTATGCACAAATAAAGTATGAAAAGGGAGCAAACAGCTGTTTCGAATGTACTATTGAGATTCTTCATCAGTGCAAAAACACAGTCAGCTAGACAAAGCAAAACTGAGCAAAGAGACAGAGAGACGCAGGCTTATATACCCGCTACGGGAACGTAACCAAAAGCAATTATTTAATGTAACTATTTATATTGCTTTAAATATAAACGGGTTAATCGAGTTGCATGTTATAGAAAAAGAAATGACGATTAATTATATTTTACAACTATTTAATATCAGTAAAATAAAATACATTTCTTAAACAAATTGCAATTGAAAGTACAAGAATTTAAAGCTAATAAACTTCCGAATGAAAACAAATTTGATTTATCAGGTTTTATAATAATCTATATCTCTACAGCGTTATAAAAAACACGGATTTGCATCATAATACATCCACATATTTAACTATTTAAATTACATTGTGCTTCTAAAACAAGAATTTTCAACATTCTATATGTAAATTAAAATCAATTCATATAGAATTTAACAGTTAGATCTTAGTTTATTACAATGTTATCTCGCATATTATTATTCATAAAGTAAATTAAGGCGCAGTGTATTTCACGCTTGAATCCTATTTATCGAAATTCTGTGACAAAAGCAGGCACAAGCGACTAAACATAAATGTTGTATCTAATTCGAAAGACTTCAATGCACGTAAATGCAGACAATAAACATATTTGGTTGTAACAGTATTAAGTAAGCAAGTCTGCTCGGCAGCTAATAAGCTAGATAACAGTTGGAATACTTCAACAATGGACATGAGACTTTGGGAATATTTGTTGCATGATATTATACATTTAATCGTCATCACTCTTGGAGTAATGTTTGTTCGTAGTCCAGTAATTTTCGTATAATAACAATTTTAATAGCTACATATTTCAGATTTTTTTTTATTGCAAGTTTGTCTACTTTGCTTATTTTATAATAATAATGTTACCTATCTAATATTTAAAAAATGGTAAGGTTTATTAAACATATTGAATTACAACATTTAGCTTGCGTCTTAAAATCAATTCATATGGAATGTAACACTGAAGTCTTAGTTTATTACAATATTGCCTTGAATATTATTATCCACAAAGTACATTAAACCTCAATGTTTTCGACGCTTGAAACCTGAACGCCGAAAATTATAACAAAAGCAGACTCAAGCGACTAATCATTAATGTTGTGCTTAATCCGAGAGACTTCAAAGTTTGTAAAGGCTGACAATAATAAACACGATTGGTTGTGACAACATTAAGTAAGCAAGCCTGTTCGGCAATGAATAAGTTAGGTAATAGTTGAAATGATTCAAAAACGCACATGGGAGTGTGAGAACATTCGTTGCACGATAGAACATAATCGTCAGGACGTATGGAATAATGTGTGTTCGTAGCTTAGTATATATCGTAAAATAGAAATTTGAATATGTACATATTTCAAAACATTTTTTTTTTCGTTTCATTGGAAATTCGTCTACTTTGCTTGCTTTACAATAATATTACTTACAATAATATGTTACCTACGATAATATGCTTTACAATAACGTGTTATATAGCATATCTTTATCCACAAAGCATGTTAAAGCACAATGTTTTCGATGCTTGAACCCTATTCGTCAAAATATTCTAACAAAAGCAAATACAAACGACTAAACTTAACTTTAATGTTGTGTTTAATCCGATAGACTTCAAAGCTTGTAAAGGTTGACAATAAACACGCTTGGTTGTAACAGCATTCAGTAAGCAAGCCTATCCGGGAATGAATAAGCTAGTAAGGAGTTCAAATGTTTCAACAACAGACATAGCAGTTTGAAAACAGTGTTTATATGATAGAAGATATATAATCGTCATCGCTTATGGTATGTTGGTAGTTTAGCATGAATTGCTTAGAGAAGAGATGAAAAAGTTTAACGACGGACATGTCAGTTTGAGAATATTTGTGGGTTGATAGAATCAATTTGATCTTCATCATTTGTGGAATTATTGTAGTTAGATATCGGAAAATATAGCACGATTTCATGTATTGTAACTTTAGTGAGATGTTAAAAAATACCTATAACTTTAATACTTTTTTATTAAATTTTGAAGTAAACTTTTTACACAATAAAAATTTTATATTGTAAGAAAAACGCCGACTGCCCGTGCCAAAAGACCAAATGCCACCATTATTTAAAAAATATTTTTCCACTTGTTTAATAAATGAAATTCTGAGAATAAAAAAAATGAACAAAACTGTATATGAGAAAGCGGTGGAAAAACGGTGTCTGTTTTGAGAAAAGCCTACAGACAACAGTTTTAAAATGTAAATTTAAATAAAAAAGATATTGAAAACAAGTATCGTAATAAATGCATATTAAAATTAAATGAATTAAAATTAACCCACATGCTCCATGCTCTGAAATATTTAATAATTAAAATTCGATAATTTGATGATTCGATTCCCATGATTTAATTTGTTTCCATGTGACTGATATTTTTGTCTTTCTGCTTTGTCACTCATCACATATCTTGTTCTGATAATTTTGGCTTATGACGAATTTGTACATAATTTTATTTTTCGTAGCATTCTATTACTATTTTTTAACCTGTAAAATACGCAGCGACTTTTTTTCTGACTCCAATGATGTCTTTCGAGCTCAAAAACGTACTCAGGGTTATCATTATAACGTAGAATTCGTAATTTAGAGCACTTTTTTCACAGGGTAATCTTTTCCCAATTGTTCCAATATCAGTTGCTCTACATTGTTAAAGAAATAAGTCGAATGAGTTTAATTATTTTCAATGTGAAATTGATGGCTTGATTTCTTTAACCAACAATTACGTGTCTAAAAATACGTTTGTGTTTCAAGGGAAGTTTTATAAAATGTCGGAAGGTTTCGCTGTAATAATCCTTTGAACCCAGTTTTAAGTGATATATTTATGCATTATTTTAAAGTTAAATTATTTAAATTAATGCAATTTCTTTTTTATCATGTTACTTAGATGACTCTTTTGTCGTACTTGATTTATTTAAACATAATATTAATACTGTACTTAATCTAATTAATTCAATCGATTCTTGTATTCAATTTACCATTGAAATTGGAAATCAATAACGTTCAACTTTTCAGGATGTCTTGGGAAAGCATAATGACTATGAGTTTTTGAAGGCAATTTATCGTAAACTGTTTTCTGTAAATTTACCCCTCTTTATAGATCGACTCATCGTCCACATCAAAAACCAGTAGTTTTCAGTATTCGTATTTTCCATACACGTACTTTTTTCAAATTCTGAGCTATTCAAAATAAAATTTGCTATATTAAATCACTAGCCATCGAGCGTGTAATTCGTCTCGTAGTCAATACTGGCCAATTCCTCAAAATTTAAAAATGTGGTTTTTTCTGTTTTTTAAGTTTTATGTAAGTGTTTCTGCCAGTTGAAAACGATATATTATGTCAAAGCTTGTGAAATCCTTGCATTATATGAGTTTGAAAATCGCGGTTTGCAATAAAACTGGCCAAATCCTCCACTTCATGAGTTTAAAATCCTGCCATCTTCATATCCGCTAATTTGGGCTTCTGCTTCTCCTAGCCACAACCTCTCACTTGTTGATTATATTAACGTTGTCGTGCTTTCCCTTACCTGTGATTGCTCTCTTTTGCGGCATACAAAGTATTTCTAATAGTTTAATTACGTGTTTTCGCCAATTATGGAATAGTTTGTGAAAGAAGTTTCTCTTAAAAAATAAAGAAAGAAGTAAAATGACACTACTCAGGACAAAAAAATAGTCAATGAGTGTGATGTAACACATATTCTATTATATATATATTTCTATTAATTTTTCAAATGTTAGTTCCCCCCCTCTTTTAAAATTTAATTTTAAAAGAAAAGCATTTTTAATAGTTATTGCTATTGTGTGTTCGTCTCCAAATGCATATAAAATAATAATAATAATAAATTGAAAACAGATAATAAATTAGTTTTAAAATATCATTCCATTTCTAGATTTTTCTTTCTTGTTCTTCAGTTGATTGAATATCAAACGAATTAAATATTTTTTCTGTGTTAAATAACTGCTGTTTTTATTTCCCAATCATTTCATTTTGTTTTGTATAACGAACTTAATAAAAAGTTAATTAAATCCAATTGATTTTTTAAATCATCAGATTTTAAAGCATTCACCTTTTATATAAACATTTTAATAACAATTTTAATTTTTAATTTTTCTTGAGAAAGGTGTTATAGTAAAAATAAAATACATTGACATGTTTCGGAACCGTCAAATAAGTTCCATAGTCATAATATAAATAAAAAAATTTATTTATATTATGACTATATATATTTATTTATAAAAAATTTTATTTTTATTATGACTATGGAACTTATTTGACGGTTCCGAAACATGTCAATGTATTTTATTTTTACTATAACACCTTTCTCAAGAAAAATTAAAAATTAAAATCTATATATTTAAAACACCTGGCTGTTTTTTTGGTCATCAGCCCTGAGCTTTCCACTGGCCCGATTTTGATAATTATTTTTTTAAATGAAAGCTGTTTATGTGTAGATATGCCCATTCTGGGTAATTTTTAATTTATTTCAATTTTTATATTTTATTTTTAATTTTAAAAGCTTTTTCATGACATTTCTTCAAAACAGTGGCAACAGCTTAAGCTTTTCTCAAAATTTATTTTGTTTCATTATTTTCCACCAATCAGGAGCTTGATCTCATCGGTGAATATATAATCGCATTTCAAACAAAAAAATAAAAAAAAATTTAAATAAAAATAAAAAAAATAAAGTTTTTCGTAAAATTTAATCATTATAAAATGATTGCACATAGTTATTCCCTGCAATACACAGATTATTTACTGAGTAATATTATTAAGTATTATGTAAGTGAAATAACAGAAGATAAACTTTAATAAAATAGAATATCTAAAGTGAAATGTTGTCGATGGAGAAAATGTCGTCATGCAGAAACCAGATAAATTTATTCCATGAATATAATATACATTGTTATAGCTGTGTCAGTGATGATGTCATATACACTGACTTTAATTCCTGCAAAGTGAACTTCTATTAATTTAAAGGTCCGTGGTGTGCATAAATGAAAATATTTCTATAAACTGCGCCATTTCTATTTAATCATAATGAATACTTTATGAAACTAAAGAATTCTTAAATAACTCATAAATCACGCTTTTATTTAAGAAAAGATGAGTATTTCTGAAGGTGTAAATGATGTCATATTAGAAAAAAAAAATAAAACCTGTTATATGCCGGTATTACTATATTTTTATCTTGCATAATATAAAAAAAATAATTAAAATCATTTTATTGTATTAAGTTATTGTTAAAAAAAAATTGCATTTCAGCAACAAATACAAAAATTTTATTCTTTTTAATAACAGAGATATGGTTTTTCTTTTTTCGTTGCCATAACAATAAAATTAATTTTTGCAAGTTCATGGAGGATATAAACCAATAAATAAATTAAATTTATTGCAAGTGCTGTAAATATGTAGTGGGTTGTTTAGCCAGTTTAGTAAGTCCCTGTTTCTATTATAATTAAAATGTTTCATTGATATTATAACTATTATACAGTTATCAAGCGATATTTAAACGGAGAAAAAATAAACTATGCAGATATTTTTGAATTCGTCTTCCCTTTTTTTAATTTTATTTGACTATTTTTTTGTGAATTTATTTCTTTTTTAAATTCAAATTTTCAGCATTTCGAAAAATATTTTTTACATATTATTTTTAATCGTTGCTATCTTAAAAAAAAAAAAAAAAAAAAAAAAAAAAAAAAAAACAGCGTTAGAAATATTTCTTTCAAATTAAATATTTATTTACACTGAATATTTTAAATAGAAAAAAAAACTTTTAGAATAATATTAAATTACTATGTATACGTTACTACGCATTAAAAACAGGAGAATATTAACTTCCTAAATAATTTGGCATTTAAATAATATTTAAGGTTTAGAAACCGCATAAAAAAAAAAAAGATTTGTAGCTAAGTTAAGTCCAACATAATAATTTATGAGTTGTTTTCCTTATTTTTTGTTATTTTCTTAAGTTTGTGTATCTTCATCATGAAAAGCTATGTTATCCCTATTTTAAGAGGTGGCAATTGTTTATTTCGCTTAGTATTTTACTGTCTATATAAGATTGATATATATCATACCTAATATATATTCTTTTCCGTCGAGTTTCGACGGGTGCAGCTAGTTGTTATTAAAATAACGAACTTAATTTGTTACCGGTTGTGTAATTTTGTTTAGGGTTTCCGGGTGTTGCACGTATTAGCCAGGAGCGATAAAGGCTGTATTCTTGACAACACTCATTTTTAAAATTTCCCCTTTGCTTATCATATAGTAACGGTCTTTTTTACTGTCAAGAATACAGCCTTTATCGCTCCTGGCGAATGCGTGCAAAGCCCGGAAACCCTAAACGAAATTACACAACCGGTAACAAATTAAGTTCTTTATACAAGACAAAATGAAATGATTGAGAAATAAAATTAGCAGTTATTTAACACGGAAAAAATATTTAATTCGTTTGACAGTCAATCAACTGAAGAACAAGAAAGAATAATCTAGAAATGGAATGATATTTTAAAACTAATTTATTATTTGTTTTCAATTTATTATTATTATTATTTTATATGCACTTGGATACGAACAGACAATAGCAGTAACTATTAAAAATGCTTTTCTTTTAAAATTAAATTTTAAAAGAGGGGGGAGGGAACTAACATTTGAAAAATTAATAGAAATATATATATATATATATATATATATATATATAAAATAGAATATGTGTTATATCACATATTATTAAAACAATGTACAGGTAAAAAAGACCGTTATATAATAAGCAAAGGGGAAATTTTAAAATTGAGTGTTGTCAAGAATACAGCCTTTATCGCTCCTGAGCAGTTATTTAACACAGAAAAAATATTTAATTCGTTTAATATTAAATCAACTGAAGAACGAGAAAGAAATATCTAGAAATGGAATGATATTTTAAAACTAATTTATTATTTGTTTTCAATTTATTATTATTATTATTTTATATGCACTTGGATATAAAATAATAATATTAATAAATTGAATTAGATATATAATAATAAATTGATTAGATATTGTTTCCGATATCTAACGTTTATTAATTAATGGGTAAAATTGTCAGGTACGAATTGATTTCCTCAGACGGACACGGTTGTACGAACGACCCAATAACTACAGATTTATTATATCAGTTTTATTTAACCCTTTATTTACCGACGGTACTTATATTTCCTTTTAAAAATACTTATTTAAAAAACAATTTAATACGTCAATTAGAATTGTAATACTGTTTAGAATGAGTTACAGATACATTAATTATCTTGTTCCAAAAGTATTATTGGTTAGACAAAACAAAAATATTTTTAAAATGAAGATTTCATTTGTCTTTGTATTTTTCAGCTATCTTAGCAATGAGGAAGGGGGATGGGGATTTTTCCATTTGGAAATATTTCTAAAGAACATCATTTATGTACATTTTATAATTCTCCAATATACTAAGAAAACAATTTAAATAAAATATTTGAGTAGGGCTGTAAATGTTGCACAAAATCCCTGTAAATTCAAATTTAATTAATCCTTCTAAATCCTCCAATGCTTCTAAAATCCCTCAAAAGATTATTAAATGATTATGTAAATCAATTTAGTTTAAACAATTTACGTAAAATGTTTTAGAATGTAAAATTTTCCTGAATTGAATATGCAATAGATAAAGTGTTAAAAAACTTGTCTAAAAATTTTATTGTGTTATATGTTGTTTTGAACATCTTCAGACATTAACGAAGATAATTCTTGAAAACAGCAAATTTCTGATTTATAATTCGAGTAATAAAAGGGTAATGGCTAACCAAATACTAAATGCATTTAAAATAAAATAAAATTGTTTCACTGTATCTTTTATGGTAATAGAAATGTTTAGTCGGTATTCATTATTCATAAGATTTCCTTGCTAATCGATTTAATTTACTAGATGACTAATTACATATTGAATTAACTATGTTTATTGGTTTTAAGAACAATTTTTTCTCAAACTCAATTTCGTGATTATTTTTTTTATTATTATTAAAGAGTACAAAGAATGCAATTACTTTTTTGTGTGCATGTGCTTCTTTCATTAAAAAAACACTTTCACAAATTACGTTTGCATTGAAGTCTTGTTTCTTTAGAGTACACTTGCATTCATTTGCACTTCTGTTTGTTCTGGTTTTCTGATTTTCATTATCTGTTAACGCGAGTGTAAAAACTCATCAACTGATTGCTTCTTTTATTTCTTTATTTGATGTAGGATTTATGCGCAAATCTAAATGTAACTTTTTCTAAATATTTAAACTACAGAATTGGCCTACGCTCTCTAAAATACTTTCTAAAAAAACATAGATATTTGAAGAATGAGCTTTTCTTTCAGAAAATATCCGTCAATTGAAGAAAATTTCTTTGCTATTTAAAATGAAGAAAAATGTAGACGTTTTCCGTCATGTGAAGAAAAACGGATTTAAGAGCAGATAGAATCTCTCGAAAAGTAAAATGTAACAGTTTTAGCGAAATATTTAATACCATGTATATTATTTAACAAGTAACAAAAATCATGCTTTAAGCATAGAATATGAAAAACTTTCCAAAACTTCCTGAAATCTTTAACAGAATTTCGTTATTAAGTGAAATAATGTTATTGTCTATAGCCAAATATGTATTACAATACATTTGAACAGACCTGTATTCATTTGCCGGTTGGTATACATACTATATAATGCAGAAATTTAATTTAGCAAGAAAATGCCTAGCAGGTTTAAATATCTCTTTCAGCAATTTATACAACTACTGGAAATATGCTTGAATACTTTTATTCAGCCCTGTAGTTTACCTAGTATCTTTATTACACATCTGCATTTAGCTAAAATTTACTTTAAATTAAAACAAACTTAAAACTATTGAAATCACATTCTCAGAAATTATCATTCATATTTAACCACGAACCGATTCTTTGAGTCGCTCTGCATATCATTTGATCTATATTCTACAAACTTTTCTTAATAAACTAAAAGCAGTTCAGCATAAAAATGCATAACTTATGTAAAAAAAAATCTTTACGTATTTTATGCTCTTGTTTAGTAACGGCTGCGAGCTCTTTTATGTAGCACTGTATATCAACTACAGCATTTATACACATCATATAATATGCAAAATGTTTTTGAAACTTCAAAGAGCATATCACAATGAAAATGCATTTCATTCATCCTTTAAGTTATTATCGGATACATATGTAGTACTTCAGAAAGAATATACTATACTGCCTGAAACATTTTGTGTCCCCTGTAAATGCTATGCAATTCGTTTTCTACATGACTATATCGTATAACTTATTTTAAGCCTTAGTGATGTATATAAATTTTATTAGTCATAAAAAGTTTAAATATGTTGCACATAATTTATATCACACACAATTTCCCCCTTTACTAATATGCAATGAAATTCTTTTGTGAGGACCTGTAAATGAATAATAGCTATATTTTTCTCCACCACATACTTTACAGAATGCATATTTTAGTGAACTTTGTATATGCATATATTTTAATATGTTTGACAGAGTTTAACATTTTTAAAATTCATTTCAAACGATTTTTAAACAAGGTACCCTGGGGTAATAACGCCAGGCGGGTAATAACGCCAAGTGCTTATATTTTGCATAATTGTGAAATAATCAGGTAAATGACACCCATGTGCTCTGCGCAGAAGGGTTTTGAGTCATATAAATTGCAAAAAAGAGCTTCAAGTTAATTTGTTTCATTTTTAGGTCTTATTGTTTTTACAAACAACTAAAATTAACGCTTGATCTAAAATTTGCGAGATACGTTTTGTGATGTGAAGACTATCTTTTTATCCGGAAATACTTTGTTAATTACATAAATTTGTAGTGCATTTCATGTACTTTTAAAATGTTGTTGAAGATTTTGGATATCTTCTCGAGATAATTTGTAATTTAAAATGTACTGCGCAATAACTATACCGGGGTAATAACGCCAATCCTTGACATTAATACCCCGGTTGATTCCCTACAGTGGCCGAGCTACATTCTAAATACTGATTCAAATAAACACAGTTAAAACTGTGCAATGTTTCTCATATTTCTATTTAAGCGGTCCTTTTTAAGCAAAAAGAAGCTCACGGTCTGATATTTTTTTGCCTCATCCCCCCCCCTCCCACACCACACCTTTATTTTACTTACACTTTCACAAAAAATTGAACATTTTCAATAGCTTAGAATGCAATTTGTCAATTTTTAAGTTTGTAGAGTTTGTATTTTTAGAATTGGGCTATCTACATGCAATTATTCCATCTTATTTCATAATTTTTTTTGCATGGCGTTATTACCTATATAGGTAGGTAATAACGCCAAATAGCATTGGTCAAGAAAAAACGCCATTACATTTTATGAATACATATCTGTTAAATTATTTTATTTTATATAGATAGTCAATGAGTTGCTGTATCAGATCCTATATTTGTTTGAAAAATACAACCTAAAACTAAGCTTTGAAAATTGGTAGAACCTTAACGTGGCGCTATTACTTCAGGGTACCTAATATGCCGTAATATGGTAAATGTTTGACAGTCCTTGTATATAATAACAATAACGATAGAAACTTCATTTGAAATAGGGTTCATGCTAAGGTAAGCGTCAATAATGACGAATAATTTCTGGGCAGTTCGTGTACATTTACGGGAGTTACAGCACGGACAGATGGACAACCAGACAAACTTAAATCATAAACACATTCAACTTTGTAGGAAAGTGTTAAAAATAAAGATTGGAATGATTTTCTTTTTAAAGTAAATATACACATTTTTGTCTAGTTATAAATCATAAGAAATTAATGTCATCGATAGAATAGTGTATGGTTTTACATATTGTTTGAAAAATATTTCATTTTGTACACTTTCGTAAAAATTTGTTAATTTTTTTTATGGAATGAGAAAATATATTATTTGAGACATCCAAGAAGCAATTTTCATTTTTATCGTCAATTCTAAACATAGCGTAATATAAATTTTTACACATGTGTAAAATGAAATTTGATTGAAAATTTCATCGCAATTCAGTGATTACCAATAATTTATAAAATACTTTTTTACGTGAATTTAAAAAAAATCTTCATACAATCCGAATGCGGAATTCAATTACTAATTTACCAAACGTTTTTAAAAACTCAGAAAAAAATATACATTTTAGCCTCTCAAAACTTTTTAAAAGTGAATGAATTTTGATGAGATTTGCACTAATAGTAAAATAACTTTTTCGGGAAAGATTTAATACAGCATATTTGTGGCTTTCGGTAATAACCAAGCAAGGCACATTTTTGAAAAAATTGAGGTAATTTGGAAAAATGCAGCTTTAAAAGAGTACTTTCATCTGCTATAGTACTGAAAAATGAAAAATTAATACTTCCCGTCATTGAGTGACTATAAATTTTCATTTAAAAATTTTAAAAACATTAATAATCGGGTAAGTGCATAAAGTAACGGTAATAACCAGATAAGATTTCTATTTATTTCTTTAAACGTCTATAATTATAAAAATAATATAATAACATAAAAAAAGTAAAAAATTGACAATGTATTTAATTGTTGTGAAATTAATGTATAAAATGTAAATAAATATTTAATTTTATTTACATTTATTAAAAATAAATGTAAAACGGTAACAACCAGATAAAAGTTACACTTTTAATTGATTATCAATTAATAAAAAACATTTTTATATAACTATTTTGGCAAAAAAAGAGGTTCTTATACCCTAATTTAATGTAGTGAAAATTATTAAGTTCTAATCTGTTTTATTAAAGTAATGATAAAAATACTTTTTTGAAAACTTTAAACTTTAATTACTAAAAATATTAAAAATGTGCATTACCTGGTTATTACCGGAAGTCACAGATATATGACTCTACCTTGCTTACTGACAAAATTATGGGAGAGTTAAGTAATTAAATGAAAATTATTGTAATACAATCCTTTTTAAATAATTCTGTTGAATGGATTTCGATGGAGCCGCACTTCTAATTATAAATACATTTTTCAGGAAAGGTTTAATGTATATAATATTATTCTACCTTGCTAAATTATAAAATTAAGGGGAAAAGGTCTACAATTGACTGAAACCGATTGCGTAAAATTACCTTTTTAAAAAACCTCAATTAAATAGATTTCGACGAAATCGCATTGCTCATTAGCTAATTTATCAGAATAGGTTTAAGTATATAACGTATTATTCAATATTGCCTTGTTAAAAATTACAAAGGTAAGTTCTGTATAATTAGATCAAAATCGTTATGAAAGATTAGATTTTTATGTAAGTTCCATTGAATGCATTTCGATAGGTATTACACTATTAGTTAGATATACTATGAAGAAAAAAGTAAAATTCATATGTATTATTTGCATCCCGAATCCCAAAATTTGCATTCTACTAGAGCGTAGAATTTGGAAAATGTTACAATGTATCTATATTACAAAGGCCAAACGTAACTGTGCGTAACGCATACATTATTTTGCGAATGGCAACGCTTTCCGATAAAATTTCGCTTTTGCAATTGTCGCTACTGCAAATTTTTTAACTTCTACGCATTGCACTTTTTCAATATTTACACCGTTGTATGGGGGAAAAATCTATTTTTAAAAGCGATTTGTTTCAAAACAGCATCTATATTTGTTTTTGAGTTATTATTATTTTTTTCTTTTAATACAGTTTTCCTAAGCATGGCAATAGAAGTTCTCCATATCTATTAAAAGCAAAGGGAAAAAAGCCGAAAAAAGCTGAATACTTTATGTTGTTATTTTCTCCTTAAATGTGAAAAAAAATTAAAGTACCTGTTGTGTCAAAAGCGTTATAAAACCCTATGAATTTCGATTTATTTACAAAATTTCATCTGTACTTAAAATAATAAAAATATTTTAATATTTGTTTCAGTTAATAGCATCGAAACTTTGAATTAAAATAATCAAATTAAAATACTGATTTTTTTTTTAAAAGATGAATACAGATATGAAAGGTGCATATTTTAAAATTTAATACGCTAAAAATGGTGTAGAATTTAGATTTCACGGGAAAAAAATCCATAATTGCATCAAAGTGGAATAAATTTTGGAATACTAGCACAAGAGCTTTAACTGATAACTTTATCATAATAACAGATATTTATTATTATTATTTTTACTGCTTACATGTACGATTAAAGTTTAATTTTAACAATATCTGCAACTGAGTTTTATAGAAATAATATTTTGTTAACTTTAGGTTAAATATCATTTTTTAAGAGTTAGACTTAGCAATATAAGGTATATTTTTATTGTAACTAATTTTGCAGGTTTATTGAAATTAATGAAACTGTTATGTTTTAAACATTTTCTTTCGTCGAAACTCGACGGGTTCTGCCTTGTGTTATTAAATGCAACACGTTTCTAATAAGTATACGCATACAACCGAACTATTCCTTAAATACTCAATTAAGAAAATATGAAAAATCTCGAAAAGTAAAATGAAGCAGTTTGTGCGAAATATTGAACACCATTTACTTTCCTTAAAAATAGAGACATAAATGAAATTTTATTAGAGTGAATTACACAGTTATAGCTCATATATAAATCAAAAGAAATCTATTTCATAGATAAATTAGTTTTCTAGAGCTAATAAACTTTTTACATATCTCTATGAACAATAATATAAGTTTTGTACAATTTTCTAAAAATATGTTCAATATATCACCTTAAAATTTGTTGTGGTGTTAGAAAACATACTAAAGCAATTTTCATTTGGACTTAAAATAAATAAAATGTAAAATATTTTTAAAAACTTTAAAAAAAATTATTTATTTATTTATTTTTAACTCAGACCAATAATGTTAAATATTTAAAAAAAAACAAATTACTTAAATAATTTTGGATGATTTCTACTGCTTTACCTAAAGTAGAATTTTACAAATGTGTATCCTAGCTTTAAAAAAAAAAAAAAAAAAAAAAAAAAAAAAAAAAAAAACGCATTTTAAGATAAAAACATAAAATTATAGATACACCCGAAATGCTTAAAATGTATAGTCTTAAAACAACAACACCACAGTCAGCACCATAATCTTTTAGTTCATAATCTTTCAGTTATAGGCCGATAATTGAAAACTCTGTAACTTGAGTATTATATGTTCCATATGTCCTGAACAGAGTAATGAGTGGTCAGGGTAAAACACAATTAAAAAAATTGTTAAATACCAGTACTTTGTTAAAGAAGAATTTGCCTTCTTTAAATTCTTTATATTATTTAAAGTATTTTCTGTAATAAAATACTGGTAGCTTACTCTTTTTTCTGTGCTTTTTTCTCTGACCACTCACTATCCTGCTTAACCCTTTATCTACCGAATTATTTATCATGAAATTGTTCCACCTCAATAATTATCTTCTTTGATATCTGAAGTTATACTGGAACTTTTAGATAATTATAAAGTGCAATTTAGATATCTTTTTTCATTAAAACTGTTTTTTTTATGTGAAATATTTACAAAAATAATCAGATTAACTAACCAAAATTACACTTTTGAAAGTATCATAATTCTTTAAAAAGCAATGAGTTTAAATGTATCATGATCCTCTCTATAAATGGAACGCTTTTGCAATTTAATATGTTTCATATAATTTTATTTAAAGGAAGAAAAGAACTATCTATACAAATGAATAACAAAACTACCACTTTTTGAAAATATGTAGCTTCGACTGTTTCTCTCTTCTATCTAAATTTGACCGAGATGAGTGTTTTGTGTGGAAAGAATAAAAAAACTTTTATTAATAGAAAGAATATCAAGTTTTATATAAATTTTTCTTTAATTGTACTTTAAAGTACTATCGGTTCAGTAAGGGTTAAGCAAAAATCACAAATGCTGCTATGAATAGTTAAATGCTTTGCGATAAACGACTGGAACGTGGCATTTAGAAATATACGTAAAATGCACCTTGCTGTAGTAGGTTGACAAACTACAAAAATTATTAAATACAATATGTATATATATATATATATATATATATATATATATAATCTCAGTTTCTCAAATTTGAAACAATTTTCACTTAAGTTCATTAAAAAAGTCCGTAAACAGGGGAATGATTAGCACGAATATCCCGAGATACATCACCTGGTAAGTATAGATAAACGTTTGGGAAGTATAGATTCTATTTCTTAGAAAAACAGAACGAACTAAAATAATATTTCGTTTATTTGATAAAATGTGTGATTATCGTACAAATATGTATGAATACAAAATCTATCTTGTTATGTGAATTTGTAGGACGATCCCGAAATTATTTATTTAATGAAACTTGGATAGAATAATTTAATTCGACGAATCGTTGCCATGAATATCCAACATTTACAAAGAATGGATGAATAATTCAACAGGAGGTTGGTAGTAAACAACTTAAGCGAAACCAGCAGTAAATGTCCACACATGGTCAGTTTTGGTCAAGGCTGATAAGAGAAGGGCTCTGATATAAACAATGTGGTTTTAAAGACTACTTCTCTCATTTACTTATGCCCAGATGACAATTATAATGAAATGACATGTAGAAAAACTAGATGAAAAAACTGTTAACACTTAAACTTTTGATAAAGTAGACAAACAGTTTAACCTTTTCTTTTACGCAAATTACATTTTGAGAAACGGAAAAATGTATGTTGCAAATGCAGTACAAAGTACAGTAGTAGCATGGTTTTTAAATCGCAAAAAATGTTTTGCAAGTGAACAGGCTTTTTATCAATGTATTGTAAGTATATTGTTATACAGAAAGTAGAAACACAATTATTACGGATTATTTTTAAATTTAAATACATAATACAGTGCAATTATTAAATATTTAATTAACATCAATTTACCTCAGAACTATTTAATAGCCAGTCTTAATCTCTTTGTATCCATCTATTGACACCCGAAATGTTGTTATAAGAATAAATAACTGCATTGACCGACTGGATCATATAAACGAAAATTTTAAATCTACATTAAAATAGCCTTAATATTATAGTTTATAATAATTATTTCACCTCTGTCAATAAAATCTATAACCAAAATAATGTGGCTCTAATGGGTTCTCTTATTCTAGGACTTTTAGTCGAATTTATGCTATTATAATTTATACAAGTATTTCTACTACTCTAGAAACATATATCTATATATTTTCAATAAATTAATTAGTTTATTCTGCTCCCCCATACATCTATCAGATACGTAGATGATATTTTAATGATGTGTCAACATGCAGATACTTTAATAAATAGCTTCTTAACGCCTTGACACTAAAATTAAAATTACATTGGAAAGGGAATTGAATGGTACACTGCCTTAATTGGATGTATTATGAGCTAAAACGCACCAAGGAAAAAATAGAATTAAATGTTTACAGAAAAAACATATCCAATCCCTTTCCCATAACGTTTCACGCCGTTCTAATACAAAGTTTTTTTCATTTAGGCATTCTATCAATAGAGCTTTCATATTATGTACTCGGGAGCAGCTGGACAATGAAATAAATTGCATTAGAATCTTGAATTGCATTAGATATCTTGAAATAAATTGCAAGATATGGCATTGCAAGAAACAATGGCTATAAAGAAAGCACAATAAATAAACACATTTAGAGCATGAGGAAGAAAAAGAAAGGAAATTTCAAGGTACAAAATTTCTATTTATCATATTTACAATAACTTCCTGATTTTTAGAGAAATTAAAATATAAATGCAGTAAATATAATGCCTCCATTGTTGCAAAACAATCCGAAAAAAAGAGAAAAAAAAAACAAACGTAGTTTGTAAGTAAGTAGACTCATTAAAACCAAATCAATCATTAAGGACATGCGAAATACCTTTCAGCAAAGTAGATGGAACAAAATAATTTTACACAGGAATGATAATGGGAAAGTTCAAATCTAGGAGCAAAAACACAACAATCATGTACAACAAGAAAACTGCAGCTTTACACGAACTATATGGAAAAAAAACCTTTACAAGTTAATTTTAAAATTAGTAGAATGCAACTGGTAAAATACAACCTTGATGGGAAAATTGTATCCAGCAAGATTTTATTCGACATCCGTTATCCGAGAATCAATAGAGATCTTCGTAATCTCAATTGAGGTTTTCCCTCTCAGAGATCTAACAAAGAAGGGCTCCATACGGGCGTACTCTGAAAAAACTGAAAAAAAAATTACAGTTTTTTTCATATGGATCTGTCTGTTTATAAAAAGAGCGTCCGTAAAAAAATAATGAAATTTTCATTTCTTTGGCGGTTTATCACCGATTGGTCATGAAACAGATTTTCGTAAAATACACTTTTATGTCGAATACTCTTAAACATCTTCGTGACGTGAGCCATTTGCTTATTTTTTTTTCTTTTATCACTGGCTTTTGATAAAATGTTTTTTTGTTAATTGAATCACGGAAATGCTCTCATTAAATAAAATAAACTTTACGATAGACAATAACTGCTGGGAATAATCAAGGATTCTGAGCGACAATTAACACGCAATTTTCAGATGCATGAAAATCTATCGCTTTTGGCGATGAAAAATCCTGTTCGCCAAATCGCGTGTCGCTTTCATATTTTCGCGCCAAATATTCAAAATTATTATATATTTTTCACATACTTTCTTCAGTAATCCCGCCTTTAATTTTGACTAATCCTTTATTACATGCATAAGTAGCTTAATTAGCGTTTCCCCCAAAATATTCTGAGTATTCTCAATATGAAGATCTTCCTTGTAAGTTAGCACAGTGAGAATGTATGCAGTGATTCAGTCTCCATAGAAATTTCTAAAATTAGGAGACAGTTGATATGCAGAAAAATGAAAATACGAATAATAAATAATTCTCCTTCACAAATATCCATTTTTAATAAGGCAGTTAATTTCATTATGAGTGTGCTTGCGTGATTTTTGCTTACAAAGTACCAATTTAAAATTTTTTTGCGAAAATATTATATATTTTTGATTTTTGAGAATGATGCAAGTCTAATATAAATAAATAAAGATATTCTTTGCCTTTTTAATTTATCTGTATCACTTACATGAAGTATTAAGTAATTTAGCAATGATATTTTAACAGAATAAGGTCCTTAGAACCTTTTAAAAAAGGCTAATTCTTGTAGTCTGGCTAACGTAATTTTACAGTTTTTTAGCATATTTCTATAACCAAGCAAGATTAGTCTACTAAGCAAGAAAGATGTGTGTTACATTACAAAATTTTTTTAACAAATTATCTAAACAACAGTGTGAGTTCTAGAAAAATCTGTTATGTAGAACCTGAGTTATAAACAATCGGAACAAGATATGAATGAGTTACTTTATATTTATAGCAGACAATAGCGCCATTTACTGTAATCGGATTCATTATCAAGCTTTCGAGAAATAGTAAAGAAAATTTCTATAAAATACCAACCATAAAAAAACCTAACATTGTAAATTAAAATAAATGTACAGCCGAACTCAAATCTTAAACTTCTGTTATGTAATACAAATTTATATTTTATTTAATTGTACAAAATATATCTTTTTAAATCGCGATCACCTTTCTCTATAACTAAAATCGCAAAATGATACATTATATAATAAAACCATATAACATTTATATTTAATTATTTTTCATCAAAAATATAAGCTCTTCATACATTTAATCTAAAATGCACATTTTTTTTTCTAATTTCATTTAAAATCCTAAACTGTAAAGAAAAATAATATGAAAGGATACCATAAAACCAAAACTTTATTTCAATGTCAAATAATAGTTTCTAATTTACAAGCAAAATGTAAATACCACTGTTGACTATTTAAAATTTTTTATTGGCGATGTTTGCCTATGGCTAACATAAAATTACCTATTTTTTTCATTTTTAATGTGTAGCGTAAAATTAATCACTAAAGTTAAAATCCAATCCCTTCCAAATAAATCTAAATTGAATTGTTGAAACATTGTTCCCGTGTTTAAATTAATATAATTCTCATTAAACTTTTTTTTTTTCTAAATGATATAGACGTTTTTATTCTTTAATCAAAGGAATTTATTGATGAAAATATTTAACTTGAATTTTTAACGTTGCTATCGTAACAGTAGTATAGAATGTATACATAGTAACAAATAGCTTCAAAAACATCGCTAAATATGAAAAATATGAAATTTCCGACGGAGTATTTATTTTGTAATAGGCCTTCTTAAAAAAATACTTTTGTAGTATATCTTTATAAAAGCTAAATTCATGTAAATGGTTGAGGCAATAACCGCATTAAAATATTTAGCTTTCACAGTGCTAACTGAATCCGATCCAGCAAAATATTTTGAAAAAAATGTACCATATACCATAGAGATTTAGTATACGAATTAAATAAATTTTATATTGCATTCTCTGAAATGGGATTTAAAATTCTCATAAATGATTAAATTAAATGAGATAAATTTAAAAGCTAATTTTTAACTTTTGTTTTAAAAGGGGTTATCATACATATATATATATATAATATTATTATTATTATTATTATTATTATTATTATTATTATTATTATTATTATTATTATTATTATTCTGAATGCTTAGAATTAATTTTATCAACTAATTTGATCCTCTTATACTCTACGTAAAAAGTTTTTTAGACAATTCGTCTGAAACAATAAAATGACGAACTGCTCTAGGGAAAAAAATCGCTACTGTAACACACACAAAAATAACTAAAAACTTTATATTGTTTATTGTTATTATTTTAGATATCCAAAAGCCCCTAAAAATAAAATTACATCAAAACATAACAACTTCCATTTATTTTTCCGAAATTCAATAAGGGGTACTTTAAAATAAATGTAAGATAGAGAAATTATATATGTCTTGACCTAGCATCTAATTTTAATTTGACATTTTAAAGTTAAGGAAGATGTAACTGCTGGAACACAAGATGTAATAACTGGTTTTGCACCTCGTGTAGTCATTAGATATGAATGCTTTTACTTTATTAGGGTATAATGAATGCAATGTCTTCTAATTCAGAGATTTAAGTAATGAAGTACAATCTGGACAAGATCATTTCCTTAATTAGAGAAAAGGTACTTGTAAGACGAAGACTAAGTGTGGAATAGCTAGAAATGCGCTTTGCTATTCTTCATGTTAATCTCATTTTGTTATAATTTCTATATTTCATTATGCTTTTGTGATCGTTTTTAAAAGATGAAACAAATATAAATTGTGTCACAGAAAGTAATTGCCAATTATTACACATCTACAATAATTCGATTCAACTACATTTTTTTTTCTTTTACCATATGGTTTTATAAATATTTTAATCTTAAGTTTAGCAATATGTTTTCAAATACTGTCATGTATTATTATGTATTCAATATGTTAATTTGATTTAAATATTCCATATATTTTCAATTGCTTTTATGTAATTAAATCAACTTCTGTTTAGAATATAATGCAGTTTAGAAATACATGTTTTTAATCTGAAAATTAAACTGTCTTACAAACTTATACGAAAACTTAAAAGTGCGATTACTGATTACCTAATATAATTATTAAAATACGATTTTCCAGCATCAGAAAGTAGATGTCAAATGCCACGAAGTGCATTTTTTTTCTTAAAATGTCTTCTTAAAATTTTAAATATTTTAAAGAAGATTATAAAATTTCATGAAGAAGAAATTTTAATGTTTATAAAACTTTTTTGAAATACTTAAAATTTAAGTAGAGAATTTTTATATATACTTTGTATTTGTTCGCCCTTTAGCGTCTACTCATTGCCTACGATCTCTGATACAAAAATGTCCGCAGTCTGAGGCGGTTTCTTTAAGGGTGCTAGTCACTCACAAGGAAGGTCTCTATATGGGAATACCCCGAAAAATCTGAAATATTTACAGAATGTTCTTCTCGTGTGGATACATACGTTTATAAAAAAATTTTGGCAGAACCTTCATTAAGTAACCGTAAAAAAAAAAAAAAAAAAAAAAAAAAAAAAAAAAAAAAAGAAAAGAAAATTTCGTTATTTGGCGATTTGTCACCGGTTGGCAATGGAATGTAATTAAAAAAAATACTTTATGTCAAATACACTTCAAGAAAAAAAAGTTTCATGCTGAACTGGTTTTGATAAGTTTAAATTAAATAACTTTAGTTTTGCAAGTTTTAGTTTGTTTTTAATTTAATTTTGTTATATCGAAATTTATATGTATTTATATTCAAACTTAATCATCAAAATTTGAGATTTAAAACGAAATTCATAATTTAAATTTAATTAAATTTGTTTCAAGCTCAAAGTCCAATTTAGAATTGTCGATTAGATTTTGTTGCTATGGAAACATATGACGTTTATTTTTGAATACGCTTAAATGTATGAAGATAATTTTTCTCAATATGAATGTTTTAGCTATGAAAACATTTTTTTCAGCGTTTAATTAACACTTCAAGAAAAAAAAGTTTCATGTTGAACTTGTTTTGATAAGTTTAATTTAAATAACTTTAGTTTTGCAAGTTTTACCTAGTTTGTTTTTAATTTAATTTTGTTATATCGAAATTTATATGTATTTATATTCAAATTTAATCACCAAAATTTAAGATTTAAAACGAAAATAACTACTTCATTAAATAACTACTTCAACAAGCAATATATATATATATGTATATGTAACACAATATGTAAATAGATGTATACACTATATTAAAATCCCTCATTGTTCATGTTTAAATTCATTAAATACCATTGTGGTGTTTTGGTGGGAAGAGAAGAAGGAGATGAGAAACACTTATTTTTTGTTTCATCTCAGAAGTAGGCTAAGTGATCGTATTAATGGATGAAATACATTGCGCTGGATGAAGGCCAGCAAACGACCCAAAAAAGGGCTACCATTATAGTTTTTCTTAAAATAGAGAAAAAATCTTTAATCTTGATGATAATAATTCAAAGCAAAATTATAAAAATATAAAATGATAAGACGAAAAAGATTACCTGTAATTTCTTGGCTGATGAAGATTAAATTCAGGTAGATAAATGCACAGGTATTGAGACACAAATGATGAGAGTATTTTGAAGAGGACAAATATTTTTTATTTATAATCATATGAGAATTTCTTCAAGCATTGAACATTCTATATATATATATATGTACTTGTTTCATACACTTTCTTATATAAATAGAACTTTTATTATTTCGTTGCAAAAATTTCCACAAAGGTGATGTATATGAGTCGACATATTCTAGAACAACTCTTCTTCACAATATATTTTTATATGCATTTTCATAACATGAATAAACATTTTTCTTAATCGATACAGAGATAACATTCTTCTCAGAATATCAATTAGATATTACTTCAAAAATATGCCTGGACAAATCACAAAGAGATGTTTCAATATTTGCCCCTGGGGACGCCGTTCCATATTCAAATAATTATATATATTTATGGCCGAATTAAACATGAGATGAAGAGGGACTGAATTGTAAGATAATTTATATATGAGACACTTTCATTTTCTTTTAAGTGGGAATCACCTTTTCAGCATTTTTCTCAGAGGGAAAATAAATACACAAAAAAAATGAAGAAATAAAAATCAGTTGGAGAAGCTTGATAATAGATTGATGATAATTCTTTGAGGATAACTATGACAACACTTAAATCAACTTGAGTAGCCAGAAAAAAGGAAAACCAAAGGATTTAGGATGTGGTGGACGGGGAGCCTAACTCCTCGCAGCATTAAAAAAAACAACATCCTTGAAAACGAACTTTGAGTAGCTGGTATGGAGCAACGGTCACGTACAACTGCCTTGGGGCGGGCACACTTGCCCCGGCTTCCGCTAAATTTCTCGGCATCTGAGAAACTTCTCGGCACATGTCAACTCAACTGCCTCCAACACCACTGGGCTCCGACTGCGCAACTCCTCTCGTGGCTCAGAGCCAGGAGGGAGAAAAGAACAAGGGTTACTGTAAACCCGGGATACGCCAAGTTGGCAACGTTCGAATGAGGAGAGCGAGGAAAAAAATAAGCCAAGTTATGATTCAATGTATAGTGAAATATGGATTTAATAAGGAAAAAAATTGATAAACACTTAAAGAAGAAAGGCCAAAGCAGGTGGCCAGGCACTTTGTTGGTTAAACCACGTCACCTGCGGAACATAATTTGATAGGTCAAGAGGCGTGCCAGATTAACCGGAAATACCACCCATAGAACAATCCAGATTTTTCTAGAAGCTTTTCCAAACCGGAAGGAATGAATTCAAAACAAGATTTTACCGGTTTAGAACATTCGATAGCTAGGTAAGGAAGAAAAACTTACAGGCGACGGCATCAAAAGAAACGAAATCGAAATAATATTTAAATTGAGAACATTAATAAAAAGAGATGATAGGAAATAAAATAGTTAATAAAATTGAATTAAAATAAAAAAATATGGGGGGGGGTAACGAGCAACCACCACATATCTACCCAGGCCTTCCCAAAAGAAAATATTGGAGAGATGACAAAAATTCAATAATTTTTTCATCGAAACAATATTTTCTAAAACATGTACAAAGATATAAAATAATTACACAAAATAAATGTACCAGAAATAGTTATATGAATACAAATAATTGTTTTACATGATATTAAATAATAAAAATAATTACTATTATGGTAGTAGTCGTTATGTTAATACACCAAATATAGCAAATATTAAAAATGGAAGGTATACAAAATTTCTTCCAGAGGTACTTATCATGTATCAAAGAAAAAATTAAAGTTTATATATGTTTGCAGAAACAACAGTCTTTAACTATGAACAGTCTCTTGTTAAGCTGTGCAAAATGCAATATGATAACTAAATGCTTTAGCATATGTAAAATATTTGATTATACAATAAGAACATGTAGATGTATATTTTCCAATTGACAATAAAATAAATCAAACTATAACTGTATATAAAAATGGATGGTTTCACATGATATATAGAATGAATTGGTAAGTTGAAAATTTGAAAAGGAAAATACATGCAAATGGTGCAGAGAGATTATTTAGGCTCTCATAAAAGAAATGTACATATATCAATATGTAATAGCTTTTTAAGCTTTTAACTAATCTTAAATGAAAAACCTTAGCATTATTCAATAACAACATTTTCAAAGAAAAATATAATAAATTGCAAAGGCCTATGTAAATTGGTAGAAAAAGTAGAATGTTATCTTTCAATAAACATCTTCAAAATGAATATAATAATTTTCAAAGAGCAAATGTTTATACTCTCATAAAAGAATATTCTTGAACACTTTCAACATAAATTGACAATAATTGCATAAATACTTTTAATACTATACTTCATTCAAAATAAACATAAAATATAAGATATTTATATTCTGATAAAAAGGAACTTATATGAATATGTCAATCTTGTATATGGCTTCGATAATGTCAACAAAAAAAAAAAATCAATTATGTCAAAAAATTTATATAAGATATCTTGAATATTTGCAACTTTCAACCATTTTTTAAATGACAAGTGATCATTTTTGTATTTGTCATATATCAAGTATTTGCTTTATATACATATATAATGACTCAACCAACATCTTTGGATCCAAAGTATAATTATAGAATAACAAAAACCTTTTTTTTTTAATAACTTTCAAATACTCAGAAGTATACAAAAAAAATAATACTTATTGTGAGTCATTCATTTTTCTATATTTCAATAATAAGAGTAAAATTATTAGTATGCATAAGTTTATCATGCATTGTCATTTTTTTTGTTAAAAGAGGTTAAATTGTTAGAGCATGCATGCATTGTAAAGAGAAATTATTATGTAAGTCACAATAGGGAAAATGATTTCATGAGTACTCATATTTATGTTTACCTTACATCAATTACAATCCACTTTTCTTAGTAGGATAAACATTTGTCAAAAAAAATAACTTTACATAATGACATAATATTTAATAAGAATATAAAAGGACAAATTCTTTCTCAATTTTTTAGCACCAACTATTGCAATTAAAGACTTTGTAAGGTTAAAAAAAAAGTAGTGTATGGCATACTTGAGATCATATATACTTATTACAATAATTATGGTTTAGAAATGAATGCAGTGAATAATAAAGACATATTAAAACCATACATACATCTGGAGGATGACCATTGAATTGCCTCAAGGAGAAGAAGACTTAAAAGAAAAAAAATAATAACAGCTGCCTGCAGCTTGGAGGAAGAAAACAAAAATTACACAGTCATTCTTCTTACTCGAATATCAGTCTAACTAGTATTGACTGAATATGTAACAAACCAAGAGTCATCTTGAAAAAAGAAAAGAAGATTAGTTCATTTTTTATACATTTTATGAGTGCGAGGGCGAAGACCATAATTTTTATATTGAGTAGACTTGTTTTTAACACCAGTGTGAGTGCTATCAGGAGGAACTTGTGACTGTACAGATTTACTGGAACATGAAGATGTTTGTTGGCACTTAGAAGAAGAAAGAATTCGAGGAGATGTGTTACAAGCAGCATCATGATTTGAAACTTGAGTAGGAGAGTGTTGTCTCACAGGAGTAGAAGATGCATTATCAACAGGAGCTTGATCACGTGATACATTTTTAGAAGAAACTGAAGGATATTGCAATATTTCATTTCTCTTTTGAAGCTTCAAGATTCTGTTAGTGTGAATCATCATGGGTGAAGCGTGACTATTATTGGAATCTTGAATTTGAATAAGCACAGGAGAAATTATTTTCTTCACCAGGTATGGGCCTTGTACTTTTTTGTTAAACACAGTGGGAAATTTTACATAAACAATGTCATTAACATTGATGTTGGCAAACTTTAATTTTTCTCTCGATTTTTGATACACTTTTTGCCTAGAAGATTCGTTATTCTTGTAAGCTTGATAGTATATTTTCTCAATAACATCCATTAATTTATGAATTTCATAGGCAGTATTGAGAATTTTCCAGGACACTTGAGTTTTGTAATTAGAATAAATGTCATTTATCTCTCTTCCAAAATGAAGAAGATTTGGAGTGAATTTTGTAGCTGGATGAGGTGTAGCATTATATATGGATTGGTGAATTTTTAGAGCAGTTGGTACATCACATCCTTGGGAAGCCATTGTATTCACAGACGATTTTATTTGAGAATTAACTCGTTCACTTAATCCGTTAGCCTGGGGATGAGCTACAGAACTGTGTTCCAATTTAATGCCAAGCTTTTTATTAAAATAAGAAAACATATCACTAGTGAACTGAGAGCCATGATCAGTGAGAGTTAATTCGGGTTTTCCATGAGTGGAAATGTAATCTAATAAAGCTTTTGTAACAGACTCAGCACTGATTTTACTCAAGGCATATAATTCTAAATGACGAGAAAAGTGATCTATGATGGTCATCACATATTGACGATTTCTTAATGGGCCGAGTAAATCCATAGAGACTTTTTGATTAGGAGCTGTTGGAAGTGGTGCTGGTAAGTATGGAGCAGTATTTTTTTTATGACTTTTGTTTACTAAACAAATTTCACAGGAGTTGACATAATTAATGGTATCAGAAACAAGGGTTTTCCAGGTAAGTCTTTTCTTTAAATTAATAATAGTTTTATGAATTCCAGTATGAGTAACATGAGCAATTCTTAAGGCTTTTGCTCTAAGTGACAAAGGTAAAACAGCTTTATGTAGCTCAATATCTTCTGAAGAAAAATGTCCATTGTAGCAAAGTAACTCATTACTTGGATTAATATAGTAGCCATTTAAACTTTTAGATTTTTTGTTATTTTTAAGATCTTCATAAATTTGTTTGATTTTTGGGTCTTTTTGTTGCTCAGAGAAGATGGTGTGATCAAGAATTTCTAATAATGGATCTTGATTATTATCATTATTTGGAGGTGAAGAGTCACTTTGAAGATGACACGTGTGGTGAACTTTGTCAACTAAACCACATGGAAAGTGAGGAATTTCATTATGTAAATCTTTTTGATTATCTACAATTGGTAGTGGTTCTTGTGTAGAAATAAGATCTGGATTATTATGGAGATCTTCAGTAGGAATGTGAGGTGTTCTACTCAGAAAATCTGCTGACACATTTTCTTTGCCTGGAACATGTTGGAATGTGTACGAGTATTCTGACAGTTCTAACATCCATCGAGTAGTAATATCAGCTGGTGATGTAGCCTTTTTATAATTATTGAGAGGTTTGGCATCGGATAATAGAATAAAGGGTCGACCAAAAATATAGTATTTAAAAGCTGTTATGCCTTTGTAAATGGCATAAAGTTCCAATTTGATGGCAGGGTACTGTCTTTCAGACTGAGACAAAGTTTTAGAATAATAGGAGATGGGTCTAAGTTCACCATTAAATTTCTGCATAAGAACAGCTGATATTGCTATCTTTGATGCATCTGTATTAACATAGAAGGTTTCATTCCAGTTAGGAAGATTAAGCATAGGTTTTTGAAAGAAAATGTCTTGTAATTTTTTAAATGCATTTTCTTGTTCAGATTTCCAAGAAAATTTATTTTTAGGTTTGGTGACTTCAATGAGAGGAGTAATCAATTTAGCAAAATTAGGAATAATTGACCTATAAAATGAACACAAACCTATAAAACTTTTCGTTTGCCTCTTGGTTTTAGGCGTTGGAAAAGAAGTGATTTTTAAAATGTTACTTGTAATGGGAAGAATTTTATGATCTGTGAGTTGGAATCCTAAAAAGTTAATGCTTGTTTGCATAAAGGAACATTTTTCAGGAGACAGAGTAATGTTATTAGCAATAAGAGTGTCTAAGAGTTTTGTGAGTTTGATGGTCATTTCTTCAAATGAATTAGCGCTAACTACAATATCGTCTTGGTATGCATAACATGAATCAATTTGAGATAATTGAATAACTGAGTCAATTAATTGTTGAAAGGTACTTGCAGCTGTCCTCAAGCCAAACACGAGACGCAAGTAGGTAAAAATTCCCCATGTAGTAGTAAAACTGAGCTTATCCTGCATATCTTTAGGTACAGCGATCTGCCAGTATGCAGAGGGCAAGTCAAGAGTAGTATAATACTTAAATTTTGATAATTGCACCAATAGATTTTGAATTCTAGGAAGAGGATATAAGGATGGAATTATAATGGAATTTAGCAATCTTAAATCTAGAGCCAAACGATACTTTTGAGGTTTTGACATATCAGTTCTCTTCTTTTTAACAAGAAGCATGGGACAGGCCCAAGATGAATTTGATCTCTCAATAATGCCAGCATTTAACATTTGATTAATATGGTCAAGAGCTTCTTGCTCAAGTGCCTGTGGCACAGGAAAAGGTAGGGTTTTGACTGGATGAGAATTTAGCATTGTGAATTGAGGATTAACCAGGTCGGTATGACCTAAAGTGTCGAGAGATTTTGAAAAAGCAAGAGCTTTACTACACAATAATTTTGTTAAAGATTCTTTTTTATGAGGAGGTAAGTGTTTTAGATCAAAGTCATTTGGAGACAGTTCTTGAATTCGTTTTCTCTTAACCTCTTCAGATGGTAAAATTAAATTACAATATTGGTCTTCAAAGTCTAAATCAAAAGAGTATTCCTCAATGTCTTTCTCATCTACATTGATACATTCGCCAATAATTGAATTTTTATTTAAATGAATGTCCAGCTTTGATATATTCTGACATACAACCAAAAATAAATCATTTTGAATTGAAGATTTGGAATGCAAAGATTCATGTAACACAAGACCTTTATTTTTTAAATTGGGTTTGAAAATAAAATATTCAGATGGAGGATTCAAGTACTTAACATGTAAATAAACAAAGGAATTAGGAGGGATTAATTCTCTATTGAGTAACTGTACCATATTGGAATTCACCAAAATTTTATTACCAATATTTAAATGAGTTGGCTTTTCACCAACATAACTAAGATCATTAGTATTTTCAGATGTAAAATTCTTGCCAGGCATATTATTATTAGTAGATACATAGTTCACCACATTACCATAATCAGTTGGAAAATAGTTAGACAAATAATTAAAATTACCATCAATATAAGGATTATGAAAATTCATAGCAGTGTTAGCAATATTATTTGTAAACAAACCATTATTTTGAAAATTATAATTGTAAGGATAGGTTGTATAATTGTTGAACAATTGTAAATTTGTGTCACCATAATTTGCATATAAATCATCAGTATAAGTATCACTACTTCGATTATTTGATATAGAATCTTCATAACAAGGCATTTTGTGTACATCTAAAGAATATGGGACATTTGACTTATCACAAGAATATTCAGAATTCATGAAATAACAAGTGGGAGATTCGTTATAACTGTGAAAAGGAATATGTTTATCCTTAATCAAGATAGACTTAAAGCTTGGTGAAATGGTTATGGAATGTTTATTGATAAACTCAAATCCAAGTATGGCTTGAAAATGAACATTTTGTATCTTTGTAAGGTAAAAGACATGATGAAAGAAAAATTTATCGATTTTAAACGCAATCTCTATGCATCCTTTGAAAAAAACTTTAGAATTTATAGTAGATACAGATACATTTCTGGATAAGAATTTGTAATGAAGCCTGGATTTAATGCTATTAAAGCATTCTTGATCCAAGAGTGACAAACTTGATCCAGTATCAATTAACGTTGAGATTTCATTATGTTGAATGTTTATGAGTATGCATGGAAGAACATACGAGTTATTAAAAGAACTGCAAATGACATGTCTTTCTTGTACATCATCATCAATTTCTAAAGTTTGTTTGGATGTCAACGAATTATAAGAACATGAAGATTTGTTAAATTTAGGTGTCACAGGGGAAGTTTGGACAGCTCTGGACGATACTAAAGTGACTGAAGAGCTTTTGTCAAGTTGTTGTTTGTGTTTGTTACTAAAGTGTACTGACCCTGAATGAGAATTACGGGAGAGAAGGCGGTCAGTAGAACCAGTCTCCCTTATTTGTTTAAATGATAAACATTGTTTTTATTTTGAGAAGAGGTATAGTTTTTCCTTCTGTGAGAATTAGACGAAAATTTAGATGAAGAGTTTTGATTGGAAGCACTAATAATATTTTTAAATTTGTAGCATGAGTCCATACGATGATTGAATTTTCCACAGAACGCACACTGCACAACATCTCGTTTGTGATAAAAGGATGCAGAGTTTTTTTTGTGAGAAAATTTGTCGAAGGTGGGTTGATGATAAGGACGTTTCCGATAAAAATTATGTTGACGGAAATTATTTTTACGTTTATCTGTAGCCTCTTGTCTATTTGGGGAAGGAGAAAATGTTCTGGGTTTTCTTTTAAAATTACGAGAAGTATGAGAACTGTCATTTGGAGTTTGCGAAGGTGAGAAGGTAGTTTGAGAATTGACATAAATTTTATCCTTCGTATGTTTCATAGGAGTCTTATGGAGCACATTACTAGAAGGAATGGAATTATCATGGACTTTTTCATTATCCAAACAATAGGCTTGATTATAATTCTCGTAAGATTTTTTTGGAGGGGAGTCGTAAATATTTTGAAGAAAATTTGCTCGTTCAAGAGCTAAATCGAAAGATGAAATATTTTCTTCAAGAATTTTTTGCTTAATTTGTTTAGGCAAAGCCTCAAGAAAATGAGTGAATTTTAATGAATTGAGAGCAGAAGAATCCAATTTAGGGTATGCAAGCCGAAGTTGTTTATCCAGCCGAAACGCAAAATTTTTGACTGATTCATTTGAATCTAAGCTTAAATTCTGCAAGGATTTGAGAGAAACAGTCTTTTTTGAAGGTAAGAAATAGTCTATAAAAGCTTTCCGAATGTCATGGAAATTATAGTTCTTGAACTGAGACTGTGTTTCAAGAAAGAAGAGTAAGGCGTTGCCCTCAAGCTTCGATTTGAAGAGAATAAAAAGTTCTTTATCGAAAAAATTATTTAACTCCTGTATATCAGATAATTGATCAAAGAAGAATTCCACAGTCTGAGGGTTGCCGTCGAATGGCTGTATTGCAATGTTTAATTTAGACTTGGGAGGCATTATGAGATAATTAAAGTGAGAGCTCAATAAATGACAGGTTAGATTTGGACATAGACTGGTCTTATAATAAATAATATATAAATCGACCCATTATTTAAAAATATTGACAAATTTCATTTACGTTATACATCATTTTATATATATTAAGAAGAAGAATAATTATGTGATGAAGAGAAGAAAAATACCAACATATCTTTGTTAGCATCCGATCAAAATAACATGGCCCAAAAATTTTTATGTAAATATATATATCATATGGCTCAAAACAAATATTCTTATATTTATGACAAGAGGAATAATTTATATTAGCATAATCAATTATATTTACCAGCACCTCCGTTAAATAATATATATATTAGTCATAAATTATGTCATGGCAAGAAAAATATATGTCAATAAATTATGTTATATATATACTGTACTGCTCCAAAAAAAATATTATCTCAGCATGAAATCAAAATATATTATGCATTCATTTATTACACCACACTCAATAAAATATAAATATAAAATATTGATCATTGCATGAAGATATAATTTGAAAATAATGAAGATATAATTGAAGATAATGAAGATATTATTTTTTTTTTTTGAAAATATGTATAGATAACGAAAATACAATGGCAGCAAAGGAAATAGATGGTCAAGCGTTGGTCACTGCGCCAAAGGAAATTACTGTTGTGTTTGGGAAGGAAGATGAGGATAAGAAACACTTATTTTTTGTTTCATCTCAGAAGTAGGCTAAGTGATCGTATTAATGGATGAAATGCATTGCGCTGGATGAAGGCCAGCAAACGACCCAAAAAAAGGGCTACCATTATAGTTTTTCTTAAAATAGAGAAAAAATCTTTAATCTTGATGATAATAATTCAAAGCAAAATTATAAAAATATAAAATGATAAGACGAAAAAGATTACCTGTAATTTCTTGGCTGATGAAGATTAAATTCAGGTAGATAAATGCACAGGTATTGAGACACAAATGATGAGTGTATTTTGAAGAGGACAAATATTTTTTATTTATAATCATATGAGAATTTCTTCAAGCATTGAATATTCTATATATATATGTACTTGTTTCATACACTTTCTTATATAAATAGAACTTTTATTATTTCGTTGCAAAAATTTCCACAAAGGTGATGTATATGAGTCGACATATTCTAGAACAACTCTTCTTCACAATATATTTTTATATGCATTTTCATAACATGAGTAAACATTTTTCTTAATCGATACAGAGATAACATTCTTCTCAGAATATCAATTAGATATTACTTCAAAAATATGCCTGGACAAATCACAAAGAGATGTTTCAATATTTGCCCCTGGGGACGCCGTTCCATATTCAAATAATTATATATATTTATGGCCGAATTAAACATGAGATGAAGAGGGACTGAATTGTAAGATAATTTATATATGAGACACTTTCATTTTCTTTTAAGTGGGAATCACCTTTTCAGCATTTTTCTCAGAAGGAAAATAAATACACAAAAAAAATGAAGAAATAAAAATCAGTTGGAGAAGCTTGATAATAGATTGATGATAATTCTTTGAGGATAACTATGACAACACTTAAACCAACTTGAGTAGCCAGAAAAAAGGAAAACCAAAGGATTTAGGATGTGGTGGACGGGGAGCCTAACTCATCGCAGCATTAAAAAAAACAACATCCTTGAAAACGAACTTTGAGTAGGGAGCAACGGTCACGTACAACTGCCTTGGGGCGGGCACACTTGCCCCGGCTTCCGCTAAATTTCTCGGCATCTGAGAAACTTCTCGGCACATGTCAACTCAACTGCCTCCAACACCACTGGGCTCCGACTGCGCAACTCCTCTCGTGGCTCAGAGCCAGGAGGGAGAAAAGAACAAGGGTTACTGTAAACCCGGGATACGCCAAGTTGGCAACGTTCGAATGAGGAGAGCGAGGAAAAAAATAAGCCAAGTTATGATTCAATGTATAGTGAAATATGGATTTAATAAGGAAAAAAATTGATAACCACTTAAAGAAGAAAGGCCAAAGCAGGTGGCCAGGCACTTTGTTGGTTAAACCACGTCACCTGCGGAACATAATTTGATAGGTCAAGAGGCGTGCCAGATTAACCGGAAATACCACCCATAGAACAATCCAGATTTTTCTAGAAGCTTTTCCAAACCGGAAGGAATGAATTCAAAACAAGATTTTACCGGTTTAGAACATTCGATAGCTAGGTAAGGAAGAAAAACTTACAGGCGACGGCATCAAAAGAAACGAAATCGAAATAATATTTAAATTGAGAACATTAATAAAAAGAGATGATAGGAAATAAAATAGTTAATAAAATTGAATTAAAATAAAAAAATATGGGGGGGGGGGGGTAACGAGCAACCACCACAACCATTTACACGCAAACTAAAAATCTAACAGTTTTGAGTTTCATTATAATCGTTTGCTTTTGGCGAGGAAAAGGGCTGCTCGCAAATCGAGTGACTCTTTAGTCTTTTCACGCCAAATATTCGAAAATATTTTATTTTTTTATACAATATCTAATGTGATTCCGCCGCTCATTTTGACTGATCCTTTATTACATACATAAGTACTTTAATTAGTATTTTTTCATAAAATTCTGGGTATGCCCAGTATGGAGACCTTCTTTGTCAGTAGTCGAACTCCACAGTGTTAATTCTTTTGGCGTTTCATGCATTCTTATACAGTAAAATCCGGGTTATCCGAAAAACATGGGACCAAAGAATTTTCGGTTAACAGCAGTTCCATAGAATTTTTGGGATAATCAGGGTTCCATAGGAGTTTTCGAAAAACCGGTAAGCTTATTGTGAAAACTTGTTTAGTGAAAGGCTGTGACAGTAATTTAACCCATCGTTAGAGTAAAAATGTTGTGATAACGTATTACACACTAAGGTAGATGTGGTACAGGATTACATACAGTGAAATTACTATAAGATCTTAGATGCGGCAATTTGATATATTAAAGTATAAGAAAAAGCGACAGCATCAGATATGTTTTCATTTAAAAGGTGGCGTGATAAAGCAGCACTGAAACGATACAAAGATGAAAAAGAATCACAACATATAATGAAGTATGGTACGTGTCTATATAAGAAATTGCTCAAAATTACGAAATGAAAAAAATAAGTAAGTTAAGTCCATTTATTTTTTAAAGAATATGCTTTCTTAACACTATTATACCAGTGCCCAATAATCCCTTTCAAAGTTCTTAATTTTACTTATTTTACTTCTAAATTTTAAAGCTAATAAGTATCAAAATAAATTTCAGTGCATTAAAAATGATTCGGAATTGTTTTGATCTAAAACTTACAAATAAAATAGTAATCATAAATCAACATATGTTAAAAGGTGTCGTTTGACATCGGAAAAAATAGCGTAGATAATAAAAATTTTCACATTCATAAAGTATTTTATGGAATTTTAAAGTATTTCGGTTAAGCAAATTTTCAGATAACTAGGATTCGGATAAACGGGGTTTTACTGTATTCTAAATATCGTCTTAGTGAATTAATATTTTTAAATTCTTTTTTTCCATTATTCGCTTAAGCGATGTCTCCTTCCTTTTTATCAAAACTTTACTAAAATCTTTCCATAGTTTTATATGTTAAAGATTTAACTTTAAAGTTATGTTAAAAGGTGTTATATTCAAAAGTGTTAAAATTTCACTTCCAGTACGCCAGTTTTTAAATCATAAAATATTAAACTGAGCAGAAATTTTAAAAATATTTTGACAATTGAAAAAATGTGACATCCTTTAAGAAGAGAACACTGAAAAAAATAATATCGATTCCTTAAGGAGATATTTTGAATATAAGAACGGCATCAAACGCCCACAAGTCTAAAATTACCAAGGAGAATTCTGCTGCGGAGTGGCTATCACTCTTAAGTGTTTTGTATGCACCATTATATTTAAGCAATTGTATTTTCTAAATGTTTTCTTTGACTTATTACTTAGACATCATACGTAGTATAGGTTAAGTCTTGCAATTGTTTTAAAAATTTAAAAAAAAAAAATATGACGGATTTACACGTTTCAGATACTGGAGATTCCGAAAAACATATTTTTAGAAAACAATTGCCGTTCGTGTGTCTGTTTGTGTGAGTGTGTGTGTGTCTGTGTGTCTGCAAATGCTCTATCTCACGAAAAAATTGAGATAGAGGCTTAAACTTTTGTATGTACATAGTATGTAAGAATGGGACGAAGCTTATTTAAATCAGTAACTTCGATTATCCGAAACTATTTTTTTCAGACTCTCGAAAAAAATGCATAAAAATTTTCGTTTTTCTTTTAATTTTAAGGATGGGACATAAAAGGCAATAAAATAATACAAATTTTGCATAAAGAACAAAGTCCATCGGATTATTTGTTGTCGAGATATTTGTAATTCTGTTTTCCACATTCTTCGATTTTTATGACCCTGTATTTTCTTCAAATTTCAATTCAAAAATCTATTTTGATTGGAAATGAGAAGCTTTAGCTTACGAAGTAAACTTTTATTTAATATGCTTATTATTTTCGGAATTATAAGGATGCTACTTTTACGCAATTCGGTACTACTTGAGTAGTTTGAAATTTTATATAATTTGTCGAAATTGGTTCATCAGCAATTCATTAATAGAGCATTACTATGTAAATTAACAATATTTAAATATTGTTTTGGATTGCAGTGCCTTTTAAAAATACTTTTCACATGTTTTATTTTTATATATTATATTATGCATATCCATGATTGTTAAATATTACGGTGACCCCCAACGACTAGTTATATATCGGAAGAATAAGGCTAAAAACAATTACAAAATTATACGTATTTATATCAAAACACCGTGCAATATCTGAAAAGAAATCAGTGTTGGGTACGAACGCGCTCACTGAACGAAAACTCACGAGTTTCGCTCACTATTTTGTAAACGAGTTTAAACTGAACGGAAACTCAAAAAATAGACGAGTTTGAACGAAATTTACGTTCAATTTTTTCATAATTTATTTAAATTTTTTCCAGATCTTAGTACACTTTTTCCCTCTTTCAAATGCCATTTAGAGGCCTACACGAGCCTCAGGACGGGTTAAGTCTGGATATCACTTCTCTGGGTAGTATCCTAGTCTTACTTCTTCTGCAACCTCGGGTCGCGCTGAACCGGACCTGGGCTGTATACAATTTCGCCGAAAATAGATATATACAGTAAACTCTATGTACAAGGTGGACTGTGTAAGGCGGAAATATGTCTAAATCGGAAAGATTTTCAAGTTCCTGCGAATCCGCAGACTCAGTAGATTTTGTCTAAGACGGAATATTGTCTTCTAAGGAAATTTTCCAAGATACTGATCGATTCCACTATAGCCATAGTTTATTCTAATTTTAAATTACCATGATTCAACAATTAAACTTTTCTTTAAAGAATAGTTTATATACAATGCTAGGGGATGGAGGAAACAGTATTATAAAAGGTGCTACAAAAATCTGTATATGACGCAATCCTGTCTTAAACGAAACAATTTCTAGATCGGTGCAAAATGGATAGAATAATCCGTGTAAAAAAATCATAACACATTTGTAAAAGACGGCGAATTTCTTAATGAAGAATCCTGTCTACAATGAATTTTTCTAAGTGTTTTTTTTTTTTTTTTTTTTTTTTTTTTTTTTTTTTTTTTTTTTAAAAGATTTACCAGTATAGAAATTTTTATATTTTTAAGCCTCCAATCCGTGGAAATGTGTTAATGTTATTAATATTTCAGATATTTAGATAGAGTTAAGGACTCATTTTAAAATCAATTTAATTTACAATGGGATATACAGAAATAAATATGGAAAGACCAATACTTTGGAATAAATGCGCCTATTTACGCAGCCCATGACCCCCTTTTTTAAATGAAAAACATAAGCATGAAAGGGAAACTGTAATAAGTACTTTTTAGAGTTCCTTATTTAAAAAATTTAACGGAACCGTTATAAGATCTCCCTCTTGTGTCTGTTTTTTTGTCTATCGCAATTGCTATAAGGTAAGTTAGCCCCTCCTCTTCTGTAAAATTAATACTAAGTTCCAAACTAGCAAAAAGGAGCAATTACTAAAGCACAATACTCAGACCAGCATTGTCTCGAAGGGTATGCACACAGACATCCAGAGAGTGCAATTGCGTGTTTGTGCCATTTCAATATTGTACCGACCAAAAGTATATGAAGTTTTGCATCGAATTGAACCAAATGTTTTATGTAAGTGTATGATTATGACTAATTGGTCCTCCCTGAATTTTAAAAGAATCCTTCGGAAGGGGGCGCTGCAATCGCGATTTTTGTACCATTTTCAATATTTTACCGACCAAAAATATATGAAGTTATACATCGAATTGAACCAAATTTTTTGTGTAAGTGTATGACTATGACTCATTGGTTCTCCCTGAATTTAAAAAAAATCCGCCTGAAGGGGGCACTGAAATAGCGAATTTTATGCCATTTTCAATATTGCACCACCTAAAAGTTTACGTTCTAGAACGTTACGTTCTAGTAGTTAGTTCTAGAACTGAATTAAATTTTTGTATATGATTATTTTTTGGTGAGGCAAGTAGGTCCTCCCATAATTTGGAAAAAAAATCTGGCTATCATTCTATTGTCCATCGGCTTGTGCAGAGACGGAAATTAGTTTTTACCCCGATTAATTGACTGAAGTAGAAATTTAAGATAAAAATCAAAGTTGGTATGATATTGAATTGTTATTGTAAAATTATTAAAGCATTAAAATGAATAACTATTTTTTTTTAAATATTAAAATGTATGTATGAGATAGAAGAAAGTTTGGGGATACCATTCAAATACCGTTTAGAGGTCTACATGGACTCTGGCCGGGTCGAGCCTTGATTTTAGCTATTATATCGGGCCGGGTCGGGCCGCTAAATTTTCTCTACTAGCCGGGCGGGGCTCGGGCCGAAATTTTTATTTTAACATCGGCCGGACATTTTTTTTTCTATGGATCGGGCTTGGAAATTTCCGGTCGTGCATACCTCTATCTTACATATCGAATAATCAAATGATTAGTTCACAAAATTTTGTAAATTTGGACAATAATATCCAAACATTAAAAAAAAAGAAAAAAAAGTGAACTTTTTAGTGAACTTCGTTCACTTTTACAAAGGAGTTTGATTTTAACGAGTTCGTTTGAAAATTTTTGAATTTGAACTTGAACTTAAATCACTTTTCAGAAATTGAACGTGAGTTTGAGTTAGTTCGTTTATTTTGTGAACGTGCCCAACACTGGTTATAACAAGCTTTTTTTCAATCGACCATTATTATTTTTTTACATTTCCGCAGTTGGGAAAATCGGACTTCGACTCTAATTTTATAATAAAATGCTTTTATAAAAAACTGCATTCCGGCGAGTGAAACATGGTGCAAATTAGCGACAAGTATTTTTATTAAAAAGTAGAAACAACTCCATTTTTTCTCATTTATGTTACATATTCTGCAGCTGTGATCACGTACACAAGAGTCATTAGTATCGTACCCGTAAGCAGTCCGTACCCGTCAGTCATTTTTCATTACTCCTTTACTCTTATTACAGCTGTTTAGTAACATATTTAGGAGTAATTAGAGATATGGAAGCCTTGAAAAGAACATTTTTTTTTTGAACAAGCAATGATCCCGTTTTTTGCTTAAATTATAATCCCCGGAGTTCAGAAAATGATTAAAAAAAAGAACAAATTACAATAATAAAAAAGTAAACAACAACAACAACAAACATAAAGATTTTTAAACAAGCCAGCAATAACTCATGCTAGCAATACTAAGCTTTGATAAAGTGTAAAGGTTTTAGTGTAGTCGGAAACATCCCTTAAATTGTCTGTCCATTTATCTGAACTAGTGTTGGTCCTGATTTGTTCGGATAATACGCATTGTACTGTTATTCTATGTGTCTTCACTTATAATTAATTTATTCAGTGTTATCAGTTTAAGGTAATCGACGTTAGGTATTCAGGTAGCAGCTCATGATATGCACATTTTGTTAACTCTAACATTTTTCTAAGGTTCGCATATGTCGAACCAAAGCTGGATCGAAGCTTTTGTAGAACGTTATAACAGGGTTCGTTACGTTATATTTTTTGAAGGTCGTCATAACAGGGTTCGACTGTATAATGCAAAATACGCCTGATTTCTGCGTTTAAGAAAACTTAAGATTTTAAAAAGGCAAAAGATCTTCAAATGAAATTTAAATTAGACCGCGTACTAAAATTATGCGAAAGATACTTAAATGCGATCCCTGGAATATATTTAGCTGCACATATGATACATCTAGAATTATCGCATAACATATTTTCAGATAATTTAGCATTACGTGTGTAAGATTCCTATGCGAGCATAAAGTATATAATTAACATCAAGTCCTCTTGATAATTGTTATTAATATGCGCATTGTACAGCATGGAATTCCAACAATTTAATCGTAAGCAGCAGATATACCTGTAACATTGTAGACTAATATTCCCTTTATTTAAACCAACAAAATTAGTTTAATTGCTTTGACTCAATAAAGAGAATACTATTTTATAAAATTATTGGCACATATGAGAACACAGGTTAAACAATCTGAAACAATTATCACACAGGAAACGAAAAATGTCGACATCGGAAAATATTATTTTTAACTTTACATGGAATGACTGTGAGGTAAAAATTAATAAAATTGTAAACGTTGAACATTCTTGCAAATGGAATATAAACTAAATTTTTTCATAATTTACAAACAATAAAATTATAAAGATTTATAAATTAATTTTAAGCGCGATGCGCAGGAAGTTGCATTAGTTTGGGAATTATTTAGTATTAATAGATATGTATTTTTGAATTATCTAAATGTATGTAAGTAAAATATAATTAAAAGTCTTTATACTCGTTACATTTTTTTTAAGTCAATGATTCCTAGAATGAGTTATGTCCTACGTTAAAAATATCGCAAATTATGCACATGGTGACTTTCAAAACTGAACTTTTAAAGTCATCCCTTCCAAAAAATACGTTGGCACAGCGCTGCCACAAGTGACTACTTTTAAATTCGATCTGTCGTAACTCTTTCAATGCAATAGGAATATATTGAAAATATATGTTAGAAAAATACTGGTGTGAACAGAATATAAAATTAATCGTCTAGGTAAGACCTGTTGGTAGTTTCTAGACTGATTTCATTTCTGCATGAGACAAACTTTAAACTTTAAGAACTTTAAGGTTTTTCTGGCGCATAAACAGTTTCATATATTGACTGCATATTAGCGTGCATATCTTATCTAAAACAGATCTAAACGATAAGACTGTACATCTTTGTCTAAAAGATAAAACTACATATTTTATCTAAATCAAATAATTTTTTTCAGAATTTACTCTGTACAATATTTAAACGTGATGCCAAACAATCTTCGAAAGGCAGTTTAATTATTGAGCCGCCTTGGATCGTGTTATGCTTTTCTAAGTAGATTTTTAAATAATATTTCGGCTAATAACCAATATTTTTTGGAAAATTGTTATCGCTAGTACTTGAAAGATTCCGCGTCGATAGAAAAATCAGGCACTCCTCCAATTTCTCCGATGAGTCACAGTAAAGTAAAAATTCCATGTATCGGAAAAATGCAATTATCTGAAAAAAAAAACGTTCGAAATACAATAATTACATTAATTTATCTGCGAGATTTAGATAAACTGATACTGCCCTTATTTTATTCATAATTGTAGTTTCAGTAGATATGAAAACAGGGATGGGGGATATCTTTGTAATACATTTTCAACGGTATCTCTGAAAAAAAAAGTACTTCAAATATATTAACTATTTACTTAAAATAGATGAAACTTCAGATTTTATTAGTCCTTGATGTAATTTGTTGCTGATTACTTTTAGGAATAAAACGCCTAAGATGTGGACCTGCTATGCGGCATTATTCATGATTTTAAAATATTTCCATCTTAAGTACTAATATACAATTTTTTATCAAACTTCAAATTGATTTGGTCCCAGACATCAATCAGTGCTGTTTAATTTTTGGTGTAAAAATGTCCAACAGGTGATACTCCTATTCTGCATTCGTCACGATTTCCACAATAGCTATATTTCGAGAACTTATGGACAGAATTTTATAAAACTTCAGATTTTGTTAGTTCCTGGTATAAGTTAGCCCTGTGTGGTTTTTGGAGAAACTTTTCAGAAATTAGCTGTGTTGCGCAGTCTTGCTTACAATTTTTTCAATAGTTCTATCATGAAAACTAATGCACAGATTTTATTCAAACTACATATTCAGTTAGAACTTAGCAAAAGTTATTGCTGATTAGATTTTGTTATAAGTACCCTAAACAGTGGCGCGCATATGCTTCATTTTTCTTTTCATCACAAAATAGAAAAAGATGTAGGATTGCCCCATACGACTAATTTTAATCTTATACTAAAGGGTTCATGATGAACTCAATTCGGTAATAACAATAAAAGGTGATAATAAAAGTAGTGCATATTTAAACTTCATTTGGCATTTCATTAAACTAAATTCATCGTAGTAATAATCTTTTCTCTTTAGAATGTACCTAAAAAAAAACTTTTGTTGAAAGTTTAAACTTGGCCTTGAGTTGAACAAGCTTCGAAATTAGATCGCATAGTTAGAATTCTGAATTGGTTGGCGCTGCGATTTTTCAAAATAGGTTAACTTTTAATGACATGGGAGGTGTATTGAGAGATCCACTCTATCTATCTAGTCACGAATCCCATAGCATTCATGCTATTCTTATTATATTGACTCTAATTAAATTAGTCTGTTTTTAAATATTTGATGTTTATTGCTTTTATACTGCTACTGGAAAGTGTATTACACAAATATATCACTAAAACTGAGTATCTGGACTTGAAAAGCCGATGGCACATAAAGTACGTCACCTTTGTCATTCTAAAAGTCTAAGCCGTGCGTATCTTTAAAGATTAATAACTCTGGTAATTACCAACAATTTTTTTTTCAAAAATCATTATAAGGAATGTTCTTATACTTCTTCTATGATAGGTACCCTTAGTACTCCTCAAAACTTTTGATGAATCTCCGCAAATCGAAATTTGTATGTAACAAAAAATTTTACTTTTTTAAACACTATGTGACATAAGGTAATCGCTATAGTTTTCCTGCATTTTTGAAACTAACGTCTTTTATAGCTATACTTTCAATAGATTCAATCATAAATATGGGGGACATATTTTTTTACTGTATCTTCTCTATGTCTCTGAATACATAATATCTAAATTTATATTAAATGCATTTTTTAATTCAGTGTTGAAAAAGCTTTTACACGATACCCCATACAATATATATATATATATATATATATATATATATATATATATATATATATATATATAGCTTAATTGGGATTAATTACATTTTTTCTAAATGTATTTGTGACAGTTTAATAATCTATAAATATGTAGATCAACAGTTTTTATTACTTACCCCAGTTTGAAATTTCCACATTTCAGTTTATGAGTAAAATGGCTGTGATAGATAGATATAAAGAGTGGTCTTATAATGGTTCCGTTTCCATTATTTAAGTACGGAATCTAAAAAATATAAATTGAAATTTTATAGTTAATTTTATATAGTTTTATTAAGTTTGTATGACTCTTTTTTGAATGCTTCTTAAATTTTAATCATGTTTTAATATTTAATTTGCTCAAATATGTATATATATATATATATATACATATTTACTCAGAAAAAGAAATAATAAACTACCAATAACATGAATAATAATAAAATAATTTTAAATATACCATATTTTGTAGTTTAAAACCATACAATTATATATATTTTTCTCTGACAATTTATTTTACAGTGAATCAACTTATTATATTTTTAATTGTCTTGCAAGAGAAAAAAAAATTGACAACTATATTTAAATATTTTTCTAACATCTGTCTCCATAATATTCCAGTGGTAATATATTTGTTTAAAAAGTCATTTGAAATGTCAAATATTAATTTACTTCTAAAGCAACTTATTACGTTTTTGACATTCATCAAAATCAAAATCAAAATTCAATGCTGAGGATTTATTTAATAATTAGCATGGGAAGGAACTTCATTTTTCTTTGTACTTTCTCTATACTTTTAGTTTAAGATACATGATTTTTTACCACATTAATGAGAATTTATTAAACTTAAGAATACTTTGACAATATGATTATTGTTTGAAGTTCTCAGTCAGTCCTACACCAAATAAAATATTCAACGAATTTAATTTAATTTCTGGAGTTGTGGAATTTATTATTAATATAAGTGCTATCTAGAGAAATCCAAGTAGATATTTTCTGCAATTGTATATGAAATGTAAGTTTCCAATTTCTTTTAAAGAAAGAAATAATTTTTTTTCAAATTGTACTGTTGTAATGCTTTACTTAAATTAACATTCAGGGCAAGCAATTTTGTCGTTCTAAAAGAAGAACCAAAGGTTTTTCTTTGCACTTTCAGTATACGTTTAGTTTAAATTATATATATATATTACTGCATTAATGAGAGTTTATTAAATTTAGAAATATTTCGAAAATATTACAGATGTTTGAAGTTCTCAGTCAGTCCTACATCAAATAAAGCACTGAATGAATTTAATTTAGTTTCTGGAATTGTGGAATATAATATTATTATGAATGCTATCTGGAAAAATCCAAGTAGATATTTTTTACATTGGAAACGAATGCTTACGATTTCTTTTGAAGAAAAAAATAATTTTTGTTTATCAAACTCTACTGTTGTGATATTCTGCTTTAAAAATTTTCAGCACTTGAAAACTTGTCGTTCTAAAATAAAAAACCAAACACTCTTTGCTCTCTCTGTATACGTTTGGTTTAAAATATATAATTTTTTACTACATTAATGAGAGTTTGACCATAATGAAAGTTTGGGCTATACGATAAATGTTTGAAGTTCTCAGTCAGCCTTACATAAAAAAAAACATCGAATTTAATTTAGTTTCTGAGATTGAGAAAAGCATTATTTAGTATTAGTGCTGAAGAAGTAAATGTAGATATTTTCTACAATTACATGTGAAATGTACCATTGCAGTTTCTTTTGAACAAAGAAATAATTTTTATTATGAATTGGACAATTGCTCCGCAAATTATACGAAAAATATGTACTAAAATATATACAGATTACAAACTGGTACACTTATAAATATCTTTATATTGTATCTTGACAACTTTCGCAGAAGCGAATGAAATGTCGATGAATGTTTTAGTGTTTAAATATATTCTCTTTATAAATTTACCATTTAGTAATCTGTATATATTTTAGTACATACTTTTAGAAATAATTTTTGTTTATCAAATTCTATTGTTGTAATGATTTTATTTACTTAAAATAAAGTGCATGAAATTATGTCATTCTAAAAAAGAACCAAAGATTTTTCTTTGCACTTTCATTGTACGTTTAGTTTAAATTATGTATATTTTACTGCATTGGTAAGAGTTTATTAAATTTAAGAATCTTTTGACTATACAATGGATGTTTGAAGTTATTATTTAACATTACATCAAATAAAGCATCGAATTTAATTTAGTATCTGATATTGTGAAAAGTATTATTATATATGCTGAAGAAGTCAAAGTAGATATTTTTTACAATTGCATATGAAATGTACGTTTACAATTTCGTTTGAAAAGAGAAATAATTTTTGTTTATCAAATTCTGTTCTTGTAATGTTTTTATTAAAGTAAAAAAAAAAGCGCATGAAATTATGTCGTTCTAAAAAAGAAACAAAGATTTTCCTTTGCACTTTCTGTATAAGTTTAGTTTTAAAAATATACTTTTTTACTGCATTAATGAAAGTTTTTCAAATTTAGGAATGTTTTGACAATATGATGAATGTTTTAAGTTCACAGTTTGTTATTCATAAAATAAAACAGTGAACGTATTTAATTTAGTTTCTGAAATTGGTGAATACATTATTATTATAAATGCTATATGGAGAAATCCAAGTAAATATTTTCTGCAATTACATATGAAATGTCTGTTCACAATTTCTTTTGAAGAAAGAAAAAATTGTTATTTATCAAATTCTATTTTTTTGAAGTTTTTCATAAAGTGACATTTAGCGCATGGAATTTTGTAGTTCTAAAAATAATAAATAAATAAAAAAAAACTGTGGAACTTTCCTTTAACGAATCCCGTATTAAACGAATTTTTTTAACTTCACTTTGTAAATTTTACATTACAACTTTTTCTACTTCTTTACTTTCTGCTGAATTTTGATTCTTGACAGCATTAATTTGTAAATTAATCTCCATATTACGAAAAATATATTCCGTATAACGTACTTTATTCCAATTTCGTGTGTGTACAGCATTCAATCCGAGATAATGCTGCTAGCTATGGATGTTTAAATTTATTTTTGATGGATTGTATAAAAATGAAATTATTTATTTAATCATTCCTATTCTTTATTGTTCTAAACAAAACAATTTTTTAGACTGATTAACACTTTCTGTCGCCATTCTCTCACACAAACACTTTAGTACTGACGGTGGGGATAAGTCTTCAAACTGGATTCAAATTTGACAAAAATTTTGCAGAATAATCATTAAATGATTTTAATAACAGTGTATTTTTAAAGAACTATCTACAACGGAATATTGCAGACTTTTATAAGTTGAGAATGTGCCATACAGAGTCAAATAAGAAAAGTCATGCAACGCTTCAATTTTTATTTACCCCTCTCTCTCTCGCTCTCTCTTTTTTTACTTTACTCTAATTATTTTTCTCGGATGACTACATTGCATTAAAAAAATACTGCCAGAATAAAAATACATTTTCCTAGTATTTCCATCTCATGTATATTTTAAAATACAAATTTCAAGAATTTAAATTGGTTTCTATTTAACGAATTTTAAAGTAATTTAAGTAACGATGATACTTATGTAAATGAAAGTTATTTTAAGATAAATACATCCTCCTTTATTAAATCATTTCTTTTTTGTATGTGTGTTTCCAAACAAAACACCTTTATCAAAATATTTTTTCCTTATGCGTAAGCATCTTTTATGGGTCATGCAAAAGAGAGTTATGTATGATGAATTTTAAGAGAAATGTATTAAGCATTTTTTTTCTGGTTTAATTACGAACTATTTATGAAATCCTCTGTATTTCTTTGTACTTCGACTTCGAAGATGTGTTTCTCGAAGGAGCCTTTGATTCGTGTAAAACATCTCCGGTTCCAATAAAGGATAGTAAATGAATATGCTTTCTAAGGACACCTATGTGTATGATCAGTTCCAGGTCCTCAGTATTAAAACTTGAAAAGACCCTAACCCTTTATCTACGGCATTATGCATTCATGAAAATTTTGTATTCTAAAACATTTTACGTAAATTGTTTAAACTAAATTAAAAGATTTGCATAATCATTTAATAAATATTTGAAGGACTTTAGAAGGATTGAAGGATTTAGAAGGATTAATTAAATTTGAATTAAATTTGTTTCCAGTATATATACATAAATATTCATATAGATATATATAGAACTGCCATAGCCATCTATTTTTTAATTGCACCTCGTAGATTTTAGAAAGTATTATTAGAATCTGAATAATACAAAACAAGTTGAAAATAAAAACTATAAAGTTTAAATTTAATTTTTAATTTTTTGTATTAGGGAGAAGCATGCGGTGTCTGATGATAATAGAGATTACTTAGTTAATTTGGGTGTCATATAACAGATATAAGTAATTAATAAAATGTGTTTCCATGATTTTTTTATATGTTTATTACATTTTATTTGCATTTCGATTTTTAATACACATTGATAAAGACTTAAAAAATATAAATAACATGAAAATTAATAAGACATTTTCTCCCATTCAAACCTTGAAAATAATCATTTCTTTCACCGAGAATTCTTTCTGCAGAAAGTCTTTTTAATTATCTCGTCCAAAATAAAAACGAGACAACTGCATTTAAATATTCATGTAACATATGTCGCTATAATTTTTCAGCACTGACATATTTGTTTTATGAAACACGTGAAATGTCAAATAATCATTTAATTCAGAAAGAATTTATTACTTTTACGACATTTATCAAAATCAAAATGAAACTGCATAGAAGTTTTTCTGTAAAGCAACTACATTTTTTTTCGAAAGCAAGCAGACAGTGTGTACACGTTCAGATAAAGAAATATATTTCTTGAATAATTAATGAACATATAAATGATAGATTTAACGTTTTGGTGAATGTTTATAATGTTGTTTTTAATTTATAGTTTTTTTACATAAATTATAACACTAAAGATCAAACAGCCAAATTTTCTTCAGTGATTTGAGTTATAGAAAATATTGTTAAGTATTTGTTTGATTTATCAAAACAAAGATACTGTTATTAAATTTTGTTTAAAGAAGTGATTTTATTATACATATGTTTGTTCTTAAAGTTTTACGTTAAAAAATAAGTAAGCTCAAGCCATTTTGTGTTTATGGGGAAAATAAATCAACAAACAAAAGACAAAAATTTTTATAAACAATGAGTCTCAATTAAATCGACATATTTTAAAACAAACCATTCATTTAAAGCATTTATCCCCTTTACCCGCAGAGATTTGTTGAGGAAGTCGAGAAATTTTTAATGGTTATAATTCATTTTCTATTCTAGAATTTATGTCAGAATTCTAGAATGGACTCATGATTTTGCACAATATTTAGATTATTTATTATTATTATTATTATCACCTTTATTATTATTATGGATAGGAGGTGTGGTATTGAGTTTATTGTAAATGTTTTATGAAATTTTTGTGTTTCTTTCATTTTGAATGTGATTTTCATAATTTATCTAGTAAATATTTTTTTGACGATTTGCGTTTAAAAGAAATTACATTTTTGAAATTTTAATTAAAATATAATAACACTTTCTATTACAACAGATCTAACAATGTACGTATCAACATTGTGTAATTAGAATCTATTAACAATTGCAGTTTTAATGAATATTCAGATTACGATAGTTTAAGGTTGTCACTGATCAATGAATTTTCAAAGAAGGTACCAGAATTTTCTTAAAGAAAAATTATCCGTATTTAATATCGGAACTAAATAAGGCATATTATTTGATAAAAAAAAACTTATTTTTGTTTCACACCTTTTACTACATAATTGTGCCCACAAAGTTGCTTTTGATTTTATAATAGACTGTTAATATATTTTTTTCTTTTTTACATTCCTTACAATAATAATTCAATATCTTTTTTAATTAATTCTTGTGATTAATCAGAGAAAAAATAATAAAATTATTTAAATAAAAGTATTTATTCAATTTTTGTTAATTTTTTTCTGAGCGAAATTCTTATAAAATTTCAAGTTTTTAATTTTTCTTTTTTCGAAAGAAGGAAATGCGCATCTGAACATCTGTCAAATTAATATCTGAACGGTGACATATATATTTAATGAATCATATGAAACGTCAAATAATCATAAGTATTTTGAAGGAAATAACTTCCACTTTATAAAATTACAAAATCTAAATGCAGTTCGAAACAGTACTTTTTTTCCATATCATAAGACATTATCGTTTTTTGAGAAATAAGGTGGTTATATGTATACGTTTATCTAAAGAAAACCACACCTTGAATTCTTAATGAATATTTTGAATAAGTAAGAGGGTGTTTTTTTTATAATGAGTGCTGGAATTTTGTTTTAGATTGAACAAAACACAAAACAAACTCATTCAATTTGCTCTTTTGAAATGCAGCCCATTGCATTATAATACATACTACCTAGACATATCCAAACAGTAGTTGATTTATTACATTTTCGTTGGAGAACAACAGAATGTTTTTATTAAATTGTTTTTATTAGATTGTTTTTTTTTTTTTTTTTTTTTTTTTTTTTTGAAATAGTTCAAGATTCAAAATTAAGCACATGAAATTTTGTTCTTGTTCAGAAACAGAAATATAATATCATGAAGAGAACAATAAATTCAATTTTTCTTTTTTTGTTTTATGTTGCTTTATAAAAATGTTTTTCTATTTTCGTGGTAACAATCTGAGGATTTTAATTTCAGGTATAATTTTAAAAGTAAATTTTACTTTTAAAAATGAATAATTGTTTTCATAATGTATCTATTTTTGTATTCGATGTATATCTCTATACTAAAAAAGTTAACTAACGCTGTTACCGTCCCTAGCATTGAATTGTTTGCGACCGGGGGTCTTTCTTCGCTAATATTAATAAAACAACTGCACACAAAAATGGGAAAAATTAATATTTTGTGACAAATGTTTGATAAAGATATCGATGTAGACAGTTCATAAATCGAATAATTATTGGGTTGGGGAAAAAGTAAGTTCGCTTTTTTTCGTGTTTTTCAAAGTGAATTTATTTATATAAATAAAAAAAAACTAATCAAAATTTATGTGCTATTTTGTTCGATGACCTTTTGCCATTTTTCTGGTAAAACAATAATTCCGTCACTGTAGAATTTCTGAGAGTTGTGGGCAAAAAACTGAACAAGGTGATTTTCACAAGCCTTTTTTGAAGCCAGTTTAACACCTTCAAGAGAGTACCGCTTAGGCGGAACAAATGGTATTCCGTTGGATCCAGGTCCGGACTATATGGTGGGTTCATGAAAACTTCCCAACAAAGCTCTTTCAGTTTTAGCCGAGTGACTAAAGATGCGTGTGGTTTAGCGTTGTTGTGACGGAAGACAGCGCCTTTCCTCTCGATCAATTTTGACCGGGTTTTTTAATTGCCTGCTTCAATCGCATTAGTTGTTTCTAGAAGATAGGTAAATTGATGGTTTGGGCAGTTTTTAGCAGCTCATGATGGAAAATTCCTTTCCATTCTCACCAAACACTCAGAATCACTTTCGTAGGCATCAATCCGGGCTTTGCCACCGTTTGTGAAGCTTCGATCACTATCTTTTTAGCACATTGTTGTTATACGTGATTTCCTTTTCATCATCCGTAATGATTTGTTTCAAAAATGGCTCGATTTCATACCGTTTCAGTATATTAAATTCGGTTTAATAAAAGTTTAGTTATATTAAATGGAAAAATATATTAACACCATAAAAACTATGTTTACATGTGAGTTTTAAAATAGATTAGTAGTGAGTTTTAAGATAGGTTAATAGTAGTTAAATAAAAGAAATTACTGCATATTAAATAGGACCAAACAATAATATTGCGAAATAAAATTAATTTAAAAATATATTTACACGAGATAGTAATTTCCTACCAGCTGTCCATAAAAAAAGACCCCGATTTCAAAATTAAATTTCTTAAAATCAAAGATCTGTATAATTATATGCTATAAACGGTTTGTTTATTAGGTAAGCTGTAAAAATCTTATACAGAAGTATTGAACGGTGAATATTTTGAAAAGATTATGTTCTGATTGCAAAGAATGCCTGATTTGACATTTTTCTTGTTTTAGATTACTTGCAGAGAACGAGTTATTCGGCGTACAGTGCCATATTTTAACGATTTTTGGAATTTTAATTTCTGATATTTCAAAATTCTAAAAATTTAGTTCGCTTTGTTCGGCAAATGTTAAATGTATGTAAAAATCCCCCAATACAATAGAATATGTTCATCAGATTTTAGTACAATTATATTACTTATCCGTTTTTTTTCCCAACGTAAAGTACCATGATGTACTTAGTTTTCGAACTTTGCTACATGGCTAATCTTGGAACGAAATGTTGACATAAATCGAAGCACAGTCGGCTCTCGTTAATTCGAATTCGTCGGGATCACAAAAAATGTTCGAATTATCCAGAGTTCGAACTATGGAAAATACGAAAGAGAAGCGTGTTTAAAGATGTACTATTCCAAAGAAATTAATGTTACAGTATTTTTAAACACATTTCCGTTGTGTTATCATTAGAATATTACTTAATATTAAATTAAAAGATATTAATCCATAAATTAATTAAAGGATTATACGAACAAGCACAAACGAAGATGGGAAAAACATCATTATCCACATTAACTCGTTTTTACTCCGATTAATTGACTGAAGCAGAGATTTGAGATAAAAATCAAAGTTGATTTACTATTGAATTAAAAACATTAAAGTACTAACATGTGTAACTAATTTTTGAATATCAAAATGTATACTTGAGATAGAAAAAAGTTTTTGGGATTAACACATCCAACTACTTTTAAATTTGTGACACCTATTCGCATTTCATTATTTTAATTACTTTATCTATATTCAATAAAAACGGGAATATTGCACAATTAATAAAGTCATTTCTCTTCCATTTGAAACAATATAAATACTTATTTGTTTATCTGAAAAATATTTTTTACTGAAAGCTGAGTTTATTTTTTAAAATCTCGCACAAAATAAAAGTGAGGCGTGTGCATTTAATTATTCATGTAACATCTGTCGCAATAATATTTCAACGGTGACTTATTTGTTTTTTGAAACACGGTCCGTGTCAAACAATCATTTACTTTTGAAACAATTTATTACTTTTTGACACTTATCAAAATCAAAATGAGAATTGAATAAAAGTCTAATGTGAAGCAGCCTCTTATTTATTTTCTCTGACTGTATGTTTACCTATAAAATACATTTTTGTATTGCATAATTAATGAAGATTTCATAAATGAGATTTTTTTTAACTGAAGATTTTTTTAAATGTTCAATCTGTCTTACATAATGTACCCGGATTGATTTACTTTTTCGATTATTATTTTCATAGGGTACTTTAATGTCATTATTATTAACTGGAGATATTCAGATGTATGTCAATTATTATATTTTCATTGAATAAGAGAAATAGTTTGTGAAATTATTTGATCTAAAACCATTTCTCTTAAGTGCAATTACTCATTTGAAAATTGATACTTATACAAACAAAAAATATATTTTTTAAAAAAACTTTACATCAAAGCATTCAGTATTTTTTGTGAATGTGCGGTAAAAGGAAAAAAACGCGGTGCTGTTCTTAAATAGTTTGAATAATGATTTTTTCAAAGTGTGTCATATTTCCAAATTAAATACCTGTTTGTTTGTTTTTAAATTTATTTTCTTTTTGTAAAAGTTTTAAAACTAGAATTGAAGAAAGTAACACTTACTGTTTCAGTTTCATTACATAGATTCATAAAATAAATTGACTTACACGTATTTTTGAACTATGCTACATCGCTAGTCTTGGAATGAAATGCTGACGTAAGTCGAATTATTACAGTAAATTTAAAATTTTGCCTAAGATGCACTAATTAATTTTACTATTTTTTAGATTTATGACACCCTTATTCGTGTTTCAGTTTTTTAATTACTTTAACTATATTCATTTAAAACGGGAAACTTATACATTGCATAATTAATAAATTCTTCCATTTGCAACCGTATCAATATTCCTTCATTTATCCGAAAATCATTTTTTACTGAAATTGGAGTATTAACTCTTTTTAATTATCCCTCACAAAATAAAAGTGACGCGAGTGGATTTAAATATTCATGTTACATGTGTCACAATAATATTCCAGCGGTGACATAGTTAGTTTATGAAACATGGTAAATGTGAAACAATCATTTAATTTTGATACTTATCTTTTTTTTTTTTTTGCTTACATAAATGTGCTTTGACTTACGTAATTTTCGAACTGCACTATTTGGTCAGTCTTGAAAGAAAATGCTGACGTAAATCAAAGTATTACTGTAAATTTATAATTTTGCCCAAGACACACTTACTAATTTTAATATTTTTTTCGATTTTTGACAATCCGTTCGTGTTTCAGTTTTTTAATTAATTTATCTATATTCATTAAAAAGGGGAACGTCACATAATTAATAAAGTCATTTCTCTTCCCTTTGCAACGTTTTTGTTTATCTTAAAATCATTTTTTACTGAAAGTGGAGTTTACCTCTTTGTAATTATCTTGCACAAAATAAAAGTGAGGAGAGTGCATTTAAATATTTATTTAACATCTGTCGTAATAATATATCAGCGGTGACACATTTGTTTTATGAAACATGGTAAACATTAAACAATCATTTACTTCTGAAACAATTTATTACTTTTTGACATTTATGAAAATCAAAATGAAACTGAACAAAAGTCTTCTGTGAAGTAGCTTCATTTTTTCCCCTGACTGTGTTTACCTACTGTGTATGAAATATATTTATTATTTCTCGCATAATTAATGAAGATTTCACAAATGCGCATTTTTTTTACGAAAGAATTTTTGAAAATTTCAATCTGTCTTACATAATATACCCGGAATGATTTACTTTCATTATTAATTTTATTGTATGTTATCATTATTAACTGGATATATTCAGATGTATGTATAATTATCACATTTTCATTGAATAAGAAAAAATATTGTGTGAAATTATTTGACCTAGAAATATTTCTCTTAAATGCAATTACTCATGTGAAATTTTGTACTTTCACAAATAAAAATATATTATTTATAATAATAAAAAAAAAACATTACATCAAAGCTTTCATTTCATTTTATTTAATATTTTGTGAATGTGCGGTAAAAAGTAAAAAAAGGGTAATAATCTTTTTAAATGGCTTTATAAAATAATGATATATTAAAGTGGGTCAAATTTTAAAAATAAATACATGTTTGTTTGTTTTTTAATTCGTTTTCTTTTTATAAAAGATTTAAAAGTAGACTTTAAAAACATAAAACTTATTGTCCCATTTTCTTTAGATACTGACCCAAGTCAAAGTGATACTGTAAATTTATGATTTTGCACTAGATGCACTGATTAATTTTATTTATTTATTTTTTAGATTTGTGACCCCTAATTCGCATTTCAGTTTTTTTTATTACTTTATCTGTATTCATTAAAAACGACAAACTTATACATGACATAATTAATAAAGTCATTTTTCCTCCATTTGCAACCTTATAAATACTCATTTGTTTATTTGAATTTTTTTTTTTTTTTTTTTTTTTTTTTTTTTTTTTTTTTTTTTTTTACCGAAAGTGTAATTTATCTCTTTTAAATATCTCACAGAAAACAAAAGTGAGGCATGTCCATTTAAAAATTCATGTAACATCTGTCGCAATAATATTCAGCAGTGACATATTTGTTTTATTTTACATGGTGAATGTCAAACAATCATTCACTTCTAATACCCCCCCCCCCTCCTTTTTTTTTGCTTACATAAATGTAACTTGACTTACGTAATTTTCGAACTGCAGTCTTGGAGAAAAATTCTGACATAAGTTGAAATATTACTGTAGATTTATAATTTTGCACAAAATACACTTGCTAATTTTAATATTTTTTTTTATTTGCCATGTCCTATTCGTATTTCAGTTTTTTTAATTAATTTATCTATATTCATTAAAACAGAAAACTTATGCATCACGTAATTAAAAAAGGCATTTCTCTTCTCTTTGCAACGTTATAAATACTCATTTGTTTATCTGGAAATCATTTTTTTACTGAAATTTGAGTTTATCTCTTTTTAATCATTTCTCACAAAATAAATGTGAGGTGGGTACATTTAAATATTCATGTAACATCTATCGCAGAAATATTTTAGCGGTGACACATTTCTTTTATGAAACATGGCAAATGTCAAACAATCATTTACTTTTGAAACAATTTATTACTTTTTGACATTAATAAAAATGAAAATGAAAATTGAAAAAATGTGTTCAGTGAAGCAGCTTCATTTTTCTTTTCTCTGACTGTGTGTTTAACTATAGAATATATTTTTGGATCGCATAATTAATGAAGATTTCATAAATAAAATAATTTTTCAAAAGATTTTTTGAAATTTTTAATTTTTCTTACACAATGTACCCGCACTGATTTCTGCACTGATTTATTTGTATTATTACTATTAATGTAAAATACTTTATTGTTGTCATTTTTAACTGGAGATATTCGAATGTATTTACAATTATTACATCTTCATTGAATATGACTATATATACTTTAAAAATTATTTGACCTAGAAACATTTCTCTTAAAAACAATTACTCGTGAAATTTCGTACTTTCACAAAAAAGAAAACAATATTATTTATAAAACATCGCATCAAAACATTCATTTTTTTTTTGTAAATGTGCGGTTAAAAAAAAAGCTTTTAGATAGTTTAATTAACTAGTTATTTCTTCTGAGTGGGTCGTATTTTTGAATTAAAAAACTGTTAGTTTGTTTTTAAATATAGTTTTAAAAATGTAAAACTACAATTTAAAAACAACGCTCTTAATTTCTTAATTTCTCTCTTAATTTCTGTATTGAAAGGGAATTTTGTAATATTTTTGTAATATTTTGGTACTGGGATACACAAAAATATTTCGTTTGAATATTATAAATGGGAATATTTTTTACTCTAAAGGGTAGTTTTAAATCCCCAGTTTGAATGTCGGACAAGGTTTCCCAGCCAATTCGTGAATTGGCAGGCCAAAATCCGAATTACGATATTCGTTTCATTTATTTCAGATCTGTGCAAGGAAGCTTGGCTAGTTCTGGTATTGGCCGGCCAATTCTAGAATTAGCCAGGTTTTGGGGTTTGGCCGTAACATACATAAAAAGAAGCCAATTTTTAATAACATGTAACTCGCCCCTCCATCAATTGATTTATTTCTATTCTGTTGCATTCAGTCTTAAAAAAAACATATATCTATAAAATTAAATAAACTAAAAAATTAAAACGAACATCTATTCCTCAAAGCAAAAGCTTGAATGTTTTCCAATAAATAATAAATAATAAATAATAAAGAAAGAAACATTTAAAACCATTATTTTTACAATGATCAAAATGTGGCTTATGTAATGACAGAGTCATTTCCATACGCCACGGTACAAACATTGATATTCCTGAACGAATCAGAAAACAAGTAAAATGCGGACATTACAAGGTTTCACATATGCCTCAGATATCTCTATTTTTGATCGAGAGCAACAACCATTTTCCAAGCAGTAAAAAAAGAAATAAATAAATAACTAAATTTATAGATGTAAAGTTACAAAATTTTGTATGCTTACTAAGATGTTATATTAAGAAATTATTCATAAATGACCTAAATTACATTATAGCTTATTAATAATAACTGCAATAATGATACGCTGAATACTATAGAAATTATTTTGCAATTACTTAACCCCTTAACGCGCAGTGTTGCCAGGTCGGCAACACCTAAAGTTCCCCCAGTTTAGAGATACAAAAACTCCGTTAATATTTCAAAAACTACTCTAATGGCTACTTTAAATCTTTCTTATGAGTTCTAGATGGCAGCACCACAGAGATCAAACTCTACTGTTTTTAAATAATAGGTAAAATGTTTTACTGTAATACGCGCTTCACAGCAATGCTCTTCTCACTGCGCTTACCAATGCTTTACTTATGGGAGGTTAGCACTTCGGCAACAGCTGTATAATTAAAATGGTTAGTGCAATCTCTACAAAAAAATACCTGTTTACTCCTCTAGACCAAAATAGATTGCCTAATTTCTTTTCTTTAAATTCCAACTTTAAAGAGTAGTGCACCGGAAAGGGTTAAAAGTTCTGTAGATTAAAATGTTGTTTATCTTTCGATTTACTATACTATGCCAAGTATAATCTTGATTCATTCGAATTTATTTTTTCCAACAGAAAATTTCTCAAATGATATACTATCGAAAAGATTATTTTAAAACGTTTAAAATGATGATAAAAAATCAATAGTTTCGGCTATGTACCTAATCTTCATCAAAATCTCAGATTTAAACTGATTTTACAATGTACGATGATTTTAGAATGTACTGGTACGCATACCAGTTCACCGAGTGTCATATACATCTGTTTAAATCTAAAATTCAAATGAAAGCTAAGTTTATAACCGAAAACTCTCATTCGTTACGCCAGTTTAAATCTGAAATCCTGACGAAGGCAGGTACAAAGTGGAAAGTACTTGATATTTAAAATCATTTTAAACTGATAAAAACCATCTTTTATCGTGGAATTTTAAGGAAATCATTTCTTTATTTTTAAATGGTATTATTAAGGTAAATTTTCGTATTTAAAACTAGTTTATTTAATGTGAATTTTTCAAACTGAGCGAAAAAAATTTCCAAGCCAAAATTCGAATAAATAACTTTGAGTGCAATTGTCAATGATGCACATACTTTACTTGGTCAGAGAACTACCGGCTATCTTTTGCTCTGATAACCTTATGTAATACCATATGCTGTGCAGTGAAGACAGCTCAAGAACAGATAATTTAATGATGGGTACATAGATACGCAATTTTTCTTTCATACTGATTGGAAAAGATATCCCAAATAATGAAATTTTCATTCAGGAAAGAAAACCTGTGCTGTACTCTCGACCCAGGTAGTTCAAACGTAAATCGTTTGCAATTTAAGTGAAATGTTCTGGATTTGATTTTCCGGCTTGGGCATGTTTTTAAAATTCTACGTGTAGATACATTTTTTTTATCAATGTGATTAAAAAAAAAAGAAAGATACGTAACAATACAATTTAAAATATCACTCGAATATAATATTTTACATTTATCAGATGACGGATAAGATTATAACACTCTTAAAACAGAAACAAAAACAAGATTTTAAATGTTTTAACATTTTCTTTTATTCTGTCTTAAAGTATGATATTAGAACCATTTCATTCCATTTCATTTTTTTTAAACTGGTGCAGATCAACCAAAAAATGACTCTCATGAGAAAATAATAGGAGTGTAACAACAAGAATTAAATCTATTACTTATAATATGTCTTTTTAATTTTATTTGAATGTTCTCAAATGTTCATTTTTATATAACACACGAGTTATATGCCAGTTTATTTGAATTGTATTACGCATTATGATCATCAAAAGAAAATTACATTTAAAATGTATTTTCTTTCTTCGACATTCTAGATTTAAAGTAAGTTTAATTTAACCTAAAAAAATTAATAAAGGTAAAAAAGTACATGAGTTACTCATAAACGCTTCTTTTTAATGTTATTAATTTTAAAAGTTAATAAAAAAAAGCTAAAAATTATAAAATTCACATTGGAAGTCAAGTTAATTAAACAAAGTAAATAAATAAAAGCTACGAATTTTATATTTTTATTTACACTTGTCATTCAAAAAATTTAATTATGTCGCTTCTTTTTTAATTTCTCGTGAAGTACAAGGAAGATCAAACAGACTGAATTTTCCAACAGCTCTATATTACTTTCTGTTTTATTCAAAAGTGACACAAAATTGAAGAAAACCTCGTTACAAAATTACATAAGCATTTTTATCCCTTCAAAGTTTAACTTTTTTGTACTTGGAGTTCTCAAAAATATCTTTCTGCAGCTGGCATAATTAATGAGAATTCGGCAAGGTACATTTCCTCATTCAAAAATTTTAGTTATTTTTTTCCGGTGTTAAAGAAATAAAAATGTTTCTGTGAATGAACATGCATTTCATTTTACATCCCTTTATTAAATACTTTTTCTTTAATTATGTAATTCTGACAATATTTATAAGTATGAAAGTGGCATAAAAACTTCTGACTCATAGAAGAGAGAGTTTGTTAAATGAAATTGTAATAAAGATTTAAATGACGTTTTTAAGCTATTGCATAGCTTTTATCGCGGGCTTTGAGCGCGGTGATCGAATCCAAAAATTCCGTAACGCGTAAAATCCTAACACATCGGTAACGAAAAAACCTAACACTCGGCTAACGTCGTTTCCTTTGGGAAAACTTCGGAACGGTATCCTTCGGTAGACTTCGGCAGACATTGACGCGGTATTTTTCAGATATTAGAATATCAAGTCTCAAACTTATGTTTCTTATGATCTAATTTTCATAGCGCGGCCAAATTTTGTTTGGTAATTTATTATGAGAAAGTGTTTATTTTGGTGGTCTTATTTATTTTGGTGACAAGAGACCCCCCCCCCCCCACCGTGAGGGTCGAAAAATTTAAAATGCTTATAACTCGCAATCTAACTTTCGTAGCGCGGCCAAACTTGTTTGGTAATTTATTAGGAGACAGTGTTAATTTTTGGTGACAGGAGACCCCAGACGGTGAGGATCGAAAAATTTAAAATGCTCATAACTCGCGATCTAATTTTTGTAGCGCGGCCAAATTTTGTTTGGTAATTTATTATGGGACAGTGTTGATTGTTGGTGACAGAAGACACCCCACGGTGAGGGTCGAAAAATTAAAAATGCTTATAACTCGCGATCTAATTTTGGTAGCTTGGCAAAATATTGTTTGGTAATTTATTATAAGACAGTGTTAATTTTTGGAGACAGGAGACCCCCCACGGTGAGGGTCGAAAAATTTAAAATGCTTATAACTCACGATCTAATTTTCGTAGCGCGGCCAAATTTTGTTTGGTAATTTATTATGAGACAGTGTTGATTTTTGGTGACAGGAGATCCTCCAAGGTGAGGGTCGAAAAATTTAAAATGCTTATAACTCGCGATCTAATTTTTGTAGCGCGGCCAAATTTTGTTTGGTAATTTATTATGAGGCAGTGTTAATTTTTGGGGACATTAGACCCCCCCACGATGAGGGTCGAAAAATTTAAAATGCTTGAAACTCACGATCTAATTTTCGTAGCGCGGCCAAATTTTGTTTGGTAATTTATTATGAGACAGTGTTAATTTTTGGTGACAGGAGACCCCCCATGGTGAGGGTCGAAAAATTTAAAATGCTTATAACTCACGATCTAATTTTCATAGCGCGGCCAAATTTTGTTTATTCATTTATTATGAGTCAGTGTTAAGTTTTGGTGACAGGAGACCCTCACGGTGAGGGTCGAAAAATTTAAAATGCTTATAACTCGCGATCTAATTTTCGTAGCGCGGGCAAATTTTGTTTGGTAATTTTTTATGAGACATTGTTAATTGTTGGTGACAGAAAACTTCCCCCCCCCCCCATGCTGAGGGTCGAAAAATTTAAAATGCTTATAACTCACAATCTAATTTTCGTAGCGCGGCCAAATTTTGTTTGGTAATTTGTTATGAGACATTGTTAATTTCTAGTGACAGGAGACACCCCACGGTGAGGGTCGAAAAATTTGAAATGCTCATAACTCGCGATCTAATTTTCGTAGCGCGGCCAAATTTTGTTTGGTAATTTATTATGAGACATTGTTAATTGTTGGTGACAGAAGACACCCTACAGTGAGGGTCGAAAAATTAAAAATGCTTATAACTCGCGATCTAATTTTGGTAGCTTGGCAAAATATTGTTTGGTAATTTATTATGAGACAGTGTTAATTTTTGGAGACATTAGACCCCCCACAATGAGGGTAGAAAAACTTAAAATGCTTATAACTCGCGATCTAATTTTCGTAGCGCGGCCAAATTTTGTTTATTCATTTATTATGAGTCAGTGTTAAGTTTTGGTGACAGGAGACCCTCACGGTGAGGGTCGAAAAATTTAAAATGCTTATAACTCGCGATCTAATTTTCGTAGCGCGGCCAAATTTTGTTTGGTAATTTATTTTGAGACTGTTAATTTTTGGTGACAGGAGAACCCCCACGGTGAGGGTCGAAAAATTTAAAATGCTTATAACTCACGATCTAATTTTCGTAGCGCGGCCAAATTTTGTTTATTCATTTATTATGAGTCAGTGTTAAGTTTTGGTGACAGGAGACCCTCACGGTGAGGGTCGAAAAATTTAAAATACTTATAACTCGCGATCTAATTTTCGTAGCGCGGCCAAATTTTGTTTGGTAATTTATTTTGAGACTGTTAATTTTTGGTGACAGGAGACCCCCACGGTGAGGGTCGAAAAATTTAAAATGCTTATAACTCACGATCTAATTTTCGTAGCGCGGCCAAATTTTGCTTATTCATTTATTATGAGTCAGTGTTAAGTTTTGGTGACAGGAGACCCTCACGGTGAGGGTCGAAAAATTTAAAATGCTTATAACTCGCGATCTAATTTTCGTAGCGCGGCCAAATTTTGTTTGGTAATTTATTTTGAGACTGTTAATTTTTGGTGACAGGAGACCCCCCAAGGTGAGGGTCGAAAAATTTAAAATGCTTATAACTCACGATCTAATTTTCGTAGCGCGGCCAAATTTTGTTTATTCATTTATTATGAGTCAGTTTTAAGTTTTGGTGACAGGAGACCCTCACGGTGAGGGTCGAAAAATTTAAAATGCTTATAACTCGCGCTCTAATTTTCGTAGCGAGGCCAAATTTTGTTTGGTAACTTAATATGAGACTGCTAATTTTTGGTGACAGGAGACCCCCACGGTGAGGGTTGAAAAATTTGAAATGCTTATAACTCGCAATCTAATTTTCGTATCGCGGCCAAATTTTGTTTGGTAATTTATTATGAGACATTGTTAATTTCTGGTGACAGGAGACACCCCACGGTGAGGATCGAAAAATTTAAAATGCTTATAACTCGCGATCTAATTTTGGTAGCTTGGCAAAATATTGTTTGGTAATTTATTATAAGACAGTGTTAATTTTTGGTGATAGGAGACCCCCACCACGGTGAGAGTCGAAAAATTTAAAATGCTTATAACTCGCGATCTAATTTTCGTAGCGCAGCCAAATTTTGTTTGGTAATTTATTATGAGATTTTGTTAATTTTTGGTGACAGGAGACCCCCACGGTGAGGGTCGAAAAATTTAAAATGTTTATAACTCGCGATCTAATTTTCGTAGCGCGGCCAAAATTTGTTTGGTAATTTTTTATGAGACAGTGTTAATTTTTGGTGACAGGAGACCCCCCCCCCCACCGTGAGGGTCGAAAAATTTAAAATGCTTATAACTCGCGATCTAATTTTCGTAGCGCGACCAAATTTTGTTTGGTAAGTTATTAAGCTATTGCATCGCTTTTATCGCGGGCTTTGAGCGCGGCGACCGAATTTAAGAATTCCGCAACGAGAAAAATTCCTAACAATCCGGCTAACGAAGTTTCAGTTTGGCAGACTTCGGGAAGGTATCCTTCGATAGACTTCAGCAGACATTGACGCGGTATTTTTGCATAAGTTGATAAAAAATGCTATGCAATAGCTTTACCGCGGCAGTCCCCGAGTGGCACACATATTTTTTCTGTTTTTTCATTTTTTCTCGTTAAAAGTTGATGAATTTATCCATAAATGTAAGTTTTTAAGATGCAACTTTCATTACTTTTAATTTATCAAAGTTCATAACATTTCATTCATCATTTAATGATGTTTTTTTTAAGAAATTAAAAATGTAAATATTAATTTATGGTAAAGTATCTAACAGTGTCTTTCTTTGTCAAATGAAATTTTAATTAATAGATATGAAATTTTTATAAATGTCATGTGATGACTTACATTAAAAAAATATACCTTCTAACGTAATATTGAAACAATGCTGGCTTATATTTGGCTCAAAATATGTGCAATTTTGAATATGGTTGGTTTAACATTGGTATTTGATATTTTTTGATATATAGACAGTTGGCTGGTTAATATTTCCTAATAACACTGTTATGAAAATTTAAAAACAAATATGTTTTAATACATTTTATTATTCTTGTTCTAAAAGTATGCTAGTAGAAGTGTTTTATTTTATTTCTTTTAAACTAATGCAGATCAGCACAAATTTTTCTAATATGAGAACATAATTAGAGTTTAATAACAAGAAACAATTATGTTGCTTATAATATATCTTTTTAACTTTCTTAAATTGTTCTTAAATGTTTATTTTTATTTAATACGCTGCGCAGTGTGGTATTTGGGGAATTTAGCCCGCCAAAAATATTTCTTACTGAAAAAAATCGGAGTTAAGTTTATTATCGTTTAGTTGATCCTATTATAATCACCTTTTAGCAGTTTTTTTCCAAAAGTAGATTTTTTAAAAATATATATACATGGCACATGGAAAACATTGTAACATGTAAAATGCATTTGATCTGCAATAGAATATCAGTGAATATTCTTAATGCGATTGCATTCGATTACTTAATTCAAATGTATCTTTTTGTAACGAGTAATTGAAAAATAAATGTTGTAACGCTATATTCCAATTTCTTTCACAAATTCAAATACATACAGCATTTTTACATTTTTTTGCTACCACGAATCATTTGAGGCTCTAAAACCAATATCAAATTATACTATACACCAATAAAAATCTGTTGAAAAATTACAAAAAAAATTTTAAAATATTTTTACATTTTTTTAATTAAAAAAATTAAATTAGTTTTTACTCTTTTACAGAGTTAATCAAAAGAAATTTAAAGAAACCAAACATTTACTCACAACTTAAATCATTTATTTTATTAAATGGATATAAAATAATACAAAAACACACAAATGAATGTGTATACATATTCTATGACAAAATATAAAGATTATTCATGTGATGGTTCGCCTTCGAAAAAACTTTCATTTTTAATGGGATATAGGCCACACTGATGGTCTGTATCAATGCTGCAAATTTCAGCTGGAAGAAGTAAAGTTAAAGTCTTTTTTAAAATTTATTTATTTTTTCATTTCTTATGCCTCCCACACAAGATAGGAAGCGATATGAAAATAGCATTTATTAATTGAGAATGTATAAATTACACAATTATCTTGAAATTTTTCATTTAAAAATTTTATGATTAAATTTTAAATATTTATTTATAAATAATGCATCAGCATTAATTGTAATAACAAGTTTTAAAATTTCATGAACTATTGCCATATAGATTTCAATAGATACAAACTTGCATATAATTTGGCCATGTATGTTGTACACTTAAAAAAAATGATATATTTTTTGACAATACCTCTAATATTACCTTAAAACGAAAGATTAAATAAAGATTTATAGCCGTGATTTCTGCTGCACAATGCAGATCAGTAAAGACCATACGACTGCTGTTCCTAGTATAGGTATTTCCATATCCCGGTTTGGGTATCTCCACAAGTAGTCCCATTTTTAACCTAAAATCATGCTGAATTCTTCTCTTTCTTGATCCACCAGATACCTTTCCTCCTCAGACTGAGTACTCTGTTTTTAAGGGGCACTTTATACGGTAATGAGAAATGCTATCAGATATTTTGATGCTTGTATTGAGTGTTGGTAATTCAAAATTCAGTGACCTCTATCAAATCAATGCATTGTTGATTTTGTTTCAGATGTGTCATTGCAAATTTTATTATCTTTCGTGATTAATAACATGAATTGCTTTACATCATAGACAAGTAATATATCAGCAACTTATGTAAAATGGGATTTCAATGTAATATGGGATTTCTATCTTAGTGATATATAGACTCTTATACAAACTTAACTCTAATGGGTCGATAGTATCTTAGGCAAAGAAGACTTTAGATTTTGTCAAATGATACTTTTGTGTAACATTAAGAATTACATTATTTAGCAAACAGTATTTTTAAAATATTATTGGACAGATGTGTGAAATGGAACTTTATTATGACCGCAGATGATACATTCTGACAATAATTGCAATTTATCTATCATAGAATACATTTCGAATTGAAAGGGAAATGAACAAAAATGTCATTTTCAGAGATATAAATTTATGTGTTTGAAGCAAATTTTTCTAAATTAGCATTTAGTAGCAGCTACATTTATCAAAATCATTAGCTACATAGTTCGAAATCCCATTTACAGTAAAAAAAATCATCGGGATACACCGGAAGGCATAACAAATGCTTTACAGAATACTGAAATCAACAACGAAACTTTAAAAATAAATACGACACATTTTATGTCACATTATCATATCTATTAAATAAACAAATATGAATTAATGCATGTGCATTCTAAATCTATATACATAGATTTTCACAATCCAGAACTGTATGGTATAAGTAAAAGTTTACGAAGAAAAAATCGCAGTGAAATAATCAGACACACAATCGAGCTTTAAAATACTTTTAAAAAACTTAGAGCTACAATCAAACTTTACCTTATCTAGCACTCATTTTCTCGCATAACAGAAAAATTTATAAATGTGCAATGAATCTCCATCTATTTCTTTTCAAAATTAGCTGCATATTTTTCTCCTCAATGGCGTTTCGAAAAATTGACTTTTGGCCGACTAAACAAGCAAAAACTCCACTGTGCGCTGGTTATATGTCAATGTATTTGAATGGTATTACGTACCATTACAGTCAAAGGAAAATTACATTAAAAAAAAGTGTTACTCATAAACATTTTTTTTTTTAAATATTCTTGAGAAATTATAAAAATCACGTTGGAAGTCAAATTACCAATAAATAAATAAATAAAAGCTACGAATTTTATATTTTTATTTACAGCTGTCATTCGAAAAATTTAATTATATCTTTTTTTTCACTTTCTCGTGAAATACAAGTAAGATCAAACAGACTCAGTTTTCCAACAGCTCCTTTATTACTTTCTGTTTTATTCAAAAGTGACACAAATTTGAAGAAAAACTCGCATGAGCATTTCTATTACTTCAAAGTTTACATTTTTTGCGCTTGGGGTTCTCAAAAATATCTTTCTTCAACTAAAATAATTAATGCTATTTCGGCAAGGTACATTTCCCGAGTCAGAAATTTTATTTATTTTTTTCGGTGTCAAACAAATAAAAATGTTTCTTTGAGCAAGCAAGCAAGCTGCATTTTATTCAGTGTCCGTTTATTAAATATTTTTTCTTTAATTATATAATTTCTCCATATTTACGAGTATGAAAATGGCATAACAAACTTCCGATTCATAGAAGGGAGAGATTTTTATTGATTTTTAATAGTGATTTAAATGACTTTTCCTCTCTTATTCATTTCTTTTCGCCAAAAGTAAAGAATTCGTAAGAACGGATATATTCATCCAGAAATGTAAGTTTTTCAAAATGCTGTTTCGATGACTTTTAATTTGTCAAAGCTCAAAACATTTTATGCATCGATTAATGATTATTTATTTTAGAAATCATAAAAAATGCAAATCTTAGTTCGTGGTAAAGTAACTAACAATGTTTTTTTTGACCAATGAAATTTTAACTAGTGGATATGAAATTCTTAAAATCTTATGCGATGAATTAAATTAAAAATATATTTCAAATTTTACCTTCTTATGAAATATTGGAGCAACACTGGCTTATATTTGTCTCAAAATATGCGCAATTTTGAATATGGTTGGCTTAACATTGCTATTTAATGTTTTTTAATATGAAGGTAGTTGGCTAGTTAAAATTGCTAATAATACGTTTATAAAAATATATAAAAGATGTTTTAATGCATTTTATTATTCTTGATCCTAAAGTATGATAGCAGAAATATTTTATTTTATTTCTTTTAACCTACTCAGAATCACACAAATGTTTTCTGTTATGAGAAAATAATTGGAGTTTAACAATAGGAAACAGTTATATTGCTTATAAAACGTCTTTTTAAATTTCTTGAAATGTCCTTAAACATTAATTTTTATTTAATACGCTGGTTATATGTCAATGTATTTAAATGGTACTCCCTCTGTCCCAAATTAGTTGCGACATTTGAATACTTGTCCTGATTATTGATATTTATGATTTCACGATTCTGTTTTAACGTTTTTGAGAGAGCTTTACTATCAATCTAGAAAATTTACTTACCTAGCATTTCCCACGTCATTCCATAAATCAGTGCCCCACCAGTGGCCGAGAGGTTGGGACCTCTCAACTGGTAGACGGCAGGTGCTGGGTTCGAACCCAATCGCGGCTGTCGGCCTAACCGTTCGGAGTTTTCGTGGTTTTCTTCGAATCTTGCGTAAATACGGGTTAGGTTCCCTTAGAAAGACCCCCACGAAGGGCACTCCCCCCCTGGTCCTATATCCCTAGCGCAGATAATCGGACGTCAAAAATCAACCAACCAACCATAAATCAGTATTGAATCAGTTTAAAAAATTCCGTTTCACTTGCTACTAAGCCACGCCCCAATTTGTAAATATTTTTTAAACAGTAATCACATAAAACTATCTTCAAGCTAATCAATCTAAATTCATTTTCAAACAATTCATTCTAACATTTCTGAAAAATATCCTTTAGCTTTAAGATGCTGCTAACAAAGTCGTATTCTGTCGATTTTTTTCTATTAGACTTGGTGGATGAAATACCTTCCAAAACTTTTTTTGCCTTGAGAATTCTGTTTACTATTGGTTTACGAAATATAACAGCCTATGATAATCTTCGCAGAGGTTTTATTTGGAATCTTTGATTTTGCTAATTAGCTTTTTTTTGCATTTTTTTGTAAACTTACATTCTATATATCTTCATCTTTTATTTTTGACGCCTTTGACTGCTTCTGCAAACGGAATGTGATGATGAACATTACGATGAACATTACATTTAATAGCTGCAGTATTTATGGAATTATGGATTAGCTTACCATTTCTCAATCATCACTGCAAACATTCCAGTACAGAAAGAGATTCTTATTATTCATTTCCTTCTTTACTATTACTTTACACTCGAGTTTTATTGCTTTTGACACCTAGTATACATCACTATATTCATTCTAGTATAATTTTACTGGTGTCGATTTACTAAATTGCATCAGAAGTTATCTATGACTCCGCCTACTTGAAATGTGGCAATTAATTTCGGATAGAAGAAGTATTATGTATCATGATTGTAAAAAAAAAAAAAAAAAAAAAAGAAAAAAAAAACGATTAATCTGTATTTTTTCGACTTTCTATATTTGCAGTGAATTTAATTTAACACTAGCAAAAGCCATGCTTTGTTTGGATTCGCGAAGCATTATTTTATAAAACAGATATTTGAAAGTAACAATATATATATATATATATATTTTTTTTTTGCATCTTTATTAAACAAAAACGTTATTTTATGTTTTGGCGCATTTTAATTTTTTATTTATGATGTAAAACTGGCATAATAAGATATTTTCGAAGCAAACTTTTACAAATTTTTTCTAAATTTTCAACTAAAAGCTCTTTTAAAGATGTTTTTACAATTTCAAGTAGCCACTGGTGTTTTTTAATTGTTTGAAATATGCATGTTTCCAATCTTTGTAATCAACATCCGATAATCTTTGATAGCTATTTTAGAATAATATATTTGAAGAAAGCTTGAAGAAAGTTACTTCTTCAAAATCCTATTTTCTGGAAAAAACATTTGAAATCTGCTTTCGTTGATACTATGAATTTTTAACTGTAAAACATTTTATTTTAATTTCTTCGTTTTTATACATGTTAGCGTATGAGAATTGCTGTAATTCTCTCCGCGTGGGAGAACTTTTTACTTTCTGCCAATGGCAACTCAATTAATAGAATTACCTTTTAACGAAGCGCTCTCTCATTCTCGCAGTGACGTTTTCACGAATAATTATTGTTGTGTTTGCGAACTTATTAAAGTCTTATTTTTCTATAAAATCCTTCTGATTAATGAGTCGATATTATTTAGCCACAATACGACCTTCGCAAAAATATTTATAAAGAGCTTGAACCAACAACTTCACGCAGATCTTTTAATTTTTCATTTATTTAACAAATTTAAGAATTAATTTTATTTGTTTACAATTATTTTGTTGCCAGTTTACAAAAAAAAAAAAAAAAAAAAAAAAAAATCCATAATACAATTCTTTTAAAATGTTTAACTGTCATCTGTGCAAACGATTTTGCGGGATAATGAAAACATGTTTTATTTAATAAATTAATCATGATTCTATCTATAATTATTTACTCCATGATTTAAACTTTTTTTTTCTGAAAATATACGCCTTTCATTTTTTATTTATTTGCTAAAATGCGTCCGTATTGGAAATGCATGTAAAATAAATTAATTAAAATAATAATTTTTTTAACGTTTTACTGTAAAAAAATTATATTCTGCAAATCTACAGATCATAATTTATTTTTGTGTTTAATTTGAAGTTAAAATATTGAATAGTTTTTTTGTAAAGCGTACGACAAATTGTAATTTGAGTGGACTAGTAGAGGATTCGCTTCGCTCATCCTAATTAAACAATTTAATAAAGGCAAAAATATACATGTTAGTCATTAATAAATAAATAAAAGCTAAGAATTTTTTATTTTTATTTACAGTTGTCATTCAAAAAATTTAATTATATCGTTCCTTTTTTACTTTCTCCTGAAGTGCAAGTAAGATCAAACAGACTGAATTTTCCAACAGCTCTTTATTACTTCCTGTTTTATGCAAAAGCGACACAAAATTGAAGAAAACCTCGTTACAAAATTGCATAAGCATTTTTAACTCTTCAAAGTTTTACTCTTTTGCGCTTAAAGTTATCAAACATATCTTTCTGAAACTGAAATAATTATGAGAATTCGGCAAGGTACATTTCTAAGTCAGAAGTTTTATTTATTTGTTTTCGGTGTCAAACAAATAAAAATGTTTCCGTGAGCAAGCATGCTGCATTTTATTCTACGTCCCGTTATTGAATTCTGTTTCTTTAATTTCATAATTCCTGTATATTTATGAGTTTGAAAATGGCATCAAAAGTTCTGACACAAAAAAGGGAGAGATTTTAATTGAAATTTAATAGTGATTTAAATGACTTTTTTCACTTTTTTATTTTTTTTTCGCCAAAAGTAAGGAATTTGTAAAAACGGGTATATTCATCCAGAAATGTAAGTTTTTGAAATGCTGTTTTGATGACTTTTAATTTGTCAAAGTTCAAAACATTTTATGCATCAATTAATGATGATTTATTTTAGAAATAATTAAAAACGTAAACCTTAATTTATGGTAAAGTAACAAACAATATATTTTTTTTTGTCCAATGAAACGTTAATTACTGGATATGAAAATTTTAAAATCTTATTTGATGAATTAAATTTGAAAAAAAAATATTTAAAATTTTACCTTCTAACATAATATTGGAGTAACACTGGCTTAACTTTGGATCAAATATGTGCAATTTTGAATATGGTGGTTTAACATTGGTATTTAATATTTTTTTAATATGAAGATAGTTGGCTGGTTCAACATTGGTAGTTAATAATTTTTTAATATGGATATAGTTGGCTGGTTAATATTTCCCAAAAATGCGGTTGTAAAAATGTAAAAAAAATGTTTTAATATGTATATTTATTCTTGTCTTAGAGTATGATAGTAGATGTATTTTATTTTATTTGTTTTAAACTACTGAAGATCACCCAAAATTTTTCTGTTATGAGAAAATAATTGGAGTTTAACAACATGAAACAATTATATTCCTTATAATACGTCTCTATACAGTTGTATACGTCGTATACAGCTCTTTATTACTTTCTGTTTTATTCAAATGTGACACAAATTTGAAGAAAAACTAGTTAAAAATTGCATAATCATTTTTATCTCTTCAAAGTTTAACATTTTTGCGTTCGGAGTTCTCAAAAATATGTTTCTACAACTTAAGTAATTAATGAGAATTCGGCAAGGTACATTTCCTAAGTAAGCAATATTATTTATTATTTTCCGGTGTGAAACAAATAAAAATGTTCTTGTGAGAAAGCATGCTGCATTTTTTAGTGCTTCCCTTTATTAAATATTTTTTTCTTTAATTACATAATTCCTGCAAATCTACGAGTATGAAAATGGTACAACAACTTCTGACTCGTAGAAGGAAAAGATTTTAATTGAAATTTAATAGCGATTTAAATGACATTTTTACTCTTTTTGATTCCTTTTCGCAAAAAATAATTCGTAAGAACGGATATATTCATCTAGAAATTTAAGTTTTTAAAATGTAGCTTTGATGCCTTAATTTGTCAAAGTTTAAAACATTTCATGATCATTTAATGATGATTTATTTTAGAAATAATTAAAAATCTTCACCTTAGTTTATGATGAAATAACCAACAAGTCTTTCTTTGTCCGATGAAATTTTAATTAAAGAATATGAAATTATTAAAAATCTTATTCGATTAATTTAATAAATATTTAAAATTTTATTTTCTTACGTAATATTGCCTGATTGAGTATTGAAGCAACATTGACGTACATTTGGCTCAAAATTTGAGAAATTTTGAATACGGTTGGTTTAGCATTGTTATTTATATATATATATTTTTTTATATGAAGATAGTTGGCTGGTTAATAATTTTCATTAATACGGTTATAAAATTGCAAAACAAAAAAATTCAAATATACCAGTAATGGCAATATACTGCTGCAAATTATTATTTTAATAAAATTATGCTTGGGTAAGTCCCGCATTTCTTAACTCTATTTTGACGAGCATTCTGTGCAGATTTTCCAAACATTTGTTTCTAATTTTTCATGGCAGGGACGGTTACTCCAAACTCGAAAGTTTCGTGATTAAATAAAGCGAAATTTACTATTCAGGAATATTGGTGCTAAAAGAAAAGTATTTTGCTAATGCTTATACGTCATATATGTACATGACTTTCGGCCCGAATTGGTTACTCATATATTTTAGATTTATCATCTTTCTGCAGCATATATCGGACTGTACACTGCGAAAAATTCTGTAAGTTACTAAGCTTTTTCTAGGACACTGGAATTCGTAGAACTTTTTATGTAACGATAACAAAAAGAATCCTCGCAACCGATTCTGTTTCATGAGTTTTTGCTGCTTCCATCACATAAAATGTTCTAGGAATCCCAGAAAAAGTTCAGTTACTTATAGAGATTTAAAAAATAATCTACCGATCTATTTAATTAGTTTTATTGAAAAAACATATTAAAATCTCAGATTGTTATATTTAAAAAAATTCCAATATATCTTTAGATATTAAGGAAACTGTTTGATGGGGTGAAGAAATTTCTTTATAAATAATTCCGTATATAATGGGTTAATATCAATGTCTCAAACTTGCATACTTTTATTAAAATAATAGAATCTATAGATGTAAATGATTAACTCTTGCATTGATTGAAATGATTCAATCTTGCATACTCAAATTTCCATACCTTTATTAAAATGATCCATGGGTATTAAAATGATCCATAGGTTTATTAAAACAATCCATGGGTATAAATGATTCAGCCTCTATCTTTTATCATTTTTAGTCCTGATGATGAGCATAAATATACTTGAAAATACTGGGTTTTAAATAGATTTTATTCTACACTAAAAAAAAAAAACTGTAATCCTACAAATTTAACGTTGCCGAAATCAGTATGTTTACTAACATTTTATCTGTACAAAAGTTGAAAAGGTATAAATATACAAAATTAATTTTTGTAAGGCTACGGAAATCTGCAACTTCACAAACGTATCTACTAAAATTATAGTCATCTTTCTAAAATTTTAATAATATATTCATATCATCAGTTACATAATATATTCTAGGCATCTAAAGCTTCCTAAAAAAATTCTTAGGTAATATTAGAGGTTTTTTGATTTTCACTGCAAATCTTTATCTGCTACATGAATTTTTGCTGTTGCCGTGACATTAAAGATTCTAGGAATGCCAGTTTCCTAGAACACATTTAGTAACTTTACAGATTTTTTTGTGTATGTGTACAGAAAAAAGTACCTTTGAGTAATTTAAAATGTATTTTGTATTTAAAAATTGCTAAAATTTAAACTTAAGTTCAAATAACAGTTTTACTATGAATATTTTGCAATTGAATAATAATTATTATTTTTTACTTTTAGTAAAGACATATTAAGAAAATTGAGATAAAGACATATTTTCTCTTGTGAAAAAAATTTGTAACAAATTATGTCATTAATTAAGAGCCATATTTTTAAAATTTTACGAAAAATATTAATTAAATTACCTAAATATACAAATTACTAGTATATCGTTTTTAGACAATTCATTTACTTGTATTAGAACATAACAAGAATAACAATAATAATAATGATACATTTCTAATAACATTAGTAAACAATTAGCCTATTTTCAAGAGATCTTACTGAAACAAGTTCAAAGTGGCTGAATGTTTTATCTTAATTGTGACAATTTTATCTTCTCGTGACAAAAAAAAATAATAAAGGCAAAAACACACAGTGTATTAGCATACTTCACTACTGTTTAAATGAACTTGATCTCTGAATGCATCTCAAGTGCGATGAAAAACTTCGAGAGTTTCTTCACAAAATATTGAATACTTCAGAGTTGTATTTTATTTAATGAGTCTTTTCACAAACACATGATTTATTGGTTCATTATTCGAAAATGAAGAGTGATGTTCATCAAATAGAGTTTAGAGCTGACTTTAAAAAAGATGTCAGAAATTGCACGTCAGACTTAGCAAATAATGTACATTTGTATTATAACGAAGTTTTTTAAATATACAGTACTTCGGATACAATAAAATATCCGAAATCTTTTGTGTGTCATCGTAAATGCTAAATCTTTTTTATTATCCAGGAACTAACTTGCAGTAAACATCAGCAACGTATGTCAATTTCATACAATGTGAAATAGTTTATTATAATTTAATTCCATCCCAAATAATATCCCCCCCTATACCATTATGTTATAGAACATTTTTGTGTAACCCTGTAAATGAATAATAACTGTGCTTTTCACCACATATTTTTAGAATGCATATTTTAATGCACTTCATAAATGCACACAAATTTTAATATGTTTGACAGGGTATAACATCTTTAAATTTCATTTGAAACTATTTTTTTTTTCAATAGGCCAGAATGTAACAGAAAACTTTTGACTGTCCCTGTAAATAATCTAATCATGCAAGAAACTGAGCAACGCATATCAATTTCATAAAATGGGAAATAGTTTAACATAGTTAAAACGCGCACGAACAATGTTTCCTTCTATACCAGTATATAATGGAATACTTCTGTGTGACCCTGTATAACAATAAAAATATTTTTTGCAGCGCGCATTGTACAGATTGTATACTTTAGCATATATTTTATAGATGCAGGTGAATTGTATAATGTTCGAAAAAGTGTAACATCATTAAAATGCACTTGAAACTATTTTCCCCTTTGACCGTAATGTAAAGGTATCCATTTGATTGTTCCTGTAATTGAATTGTACATTCAATTTTCATGAAATTTGAAACGACTCGATAAAATAATGTAATAATTATGCATTTTAATTTTTAGACGATTCGGTTTGGTGGTTTTTTGTTGTTGTTGTTGTTGTTATATGCGGACAAACGGGCGGATTGAAAGATTACTATAGGTGCTACGTATTTACCTCATTACAAACACCCTAAAAAGTTATTTGGTACTAATTTACTTAAGCAATTGTTTTCTAACTACGACAAACTTTCGGAGTAATTTTTAAGGAAATCCAACTGTTTATTTCAGGCATTCTATAACTTTTGCATTTTAGTTATTTTTGTCTGTTAACTAGGACATTCTTGAAAGGCTGTGGCATTGGGAGTAGTGACGTCACAGTAGCATTGCTTTTCCTGAGTTTTGGTTTATTGCACACCACTATTATTTTAAGGGAAATGTCATTAGTTTTACCTCTCTCTTTCCATAATTTAAGACTGAAGTTATCTTAATTCCCCGTAATATAATTTAATATTTTAATTTTATAATATTTTTTACTTTTATAATTGCTACTTAATCTTAATTTTTCATTTGAATATCTTAATATTTAATTTATGTAGTATACCTAAAATTTTTCTTTTTCCTAACGACTCTTAGCCCCACCAGTGGCCGAGAGGTTCTGACCTCTCAACTGGTAGACGGCAGGTGCTGGGTTCGAGCCCAGTCGCGGCTGTCGGCCTAATCGTTCGGAGTTTTCGTGGTTTTCTTGGAACCTTGCGTAAATACGGGTTAGGTTCCCTTAGAAAGACCCCCACGAAGGGCACTCCCCCCCTTGGGCCTATATCCCTAGCGTAGATAATCAGCCGACAAAAATAAACCAAACCAAACCAAACCTAATGACTCTTAAAGAACATAAGATGCTTCATTTCAATAGATTGGGTTGCTTGCAACTAGGAAAAATCTCAAAGCTGTTCTACTGTTCAATACTGTTCAGCCTGCACTGTGGAACTGATATTATTGTTTCTTAACATTTTCAGACCTGAGGTACACAAATAGGTACTTCCATTACCTCCATTCTTTTTCTCATAAAAACTAAATTGTTCTAATTTTTTGCATTTTCACTTTACTTCTAAACAGCTGAATTATTTTTACTTTAAAACAAAACCAACTACTGATTTCATAAAAATGACTTTTTGTGTCATCTATGGTGTCATTTCGATTATGCAAAAGCAATAAATATATATTTGTAGAGTTATTTTATGATCAGGTCTGAAGAGGTTAAAATATATTCGACATCATTGGAGATTGTTCCTGCCCAAAAACGTCCAATAAAAAAGGAAAATACTTTTCTAAAGATCAGAAGAAACATATAGAATTATGGGAAACTGAGCGCTTATGTAGTATTTTAAAATGAATTCGTTTGTAGTTATGCATAACTTTAGTTAGCGAGCTGATAAATCAACAAAACATTTTACTGGTGGGTTTTTTTAAGGCGCCTTTGATCTTAAAAAAATTGGATATTTAGTTCATTGTCTAACATTATTTCTACAGAGAATGTTTCTCTTAATATTCAATTATTTATTTTAGATGATGTAACACGGCGCTTTTTATGTATTAACTTAGATGTCAATATTTCCAAAAAATAATACTTTTTATAGAGTAGAATTAAAGTAGATAGAACTATGGGAAATTGAGAACTTGTTTTTTATTTTGCAATAAGCTCAATTGCTGTTAAACGTCATTTTAGTAGCATTGCATCATCGAATTGCAAAATGAACCAAATGTTTTATTGGTGAGTTTAAAATACTTTTATGTCTCATTAAAAAGTCAGATAAAAAGTTTGGGTTTTAAATTGATTGTTTAACATTGTTTCTCCGTTTTTTTTTTTTTTTTCGAGGGGGTAAGAAATTAACTGTTAATTTTAAGTGTTGTAACATTTATAACATTATTTATCTATTATCTTAGACATTCTTGATAAAAATTTCTGAAAAAATAAATATTTTCTAAAGAACAGAAGATAATTGCATGTAATTATAGGAAATTGAAGGCTTGTATAATAGTTTACAGTTAATTCATTCATTGTTATGCGTCATTTTATTTAGTGAACAAATACATCAATCAAATATTTTATCACTGAGTTTATTTTAAATGTCTTTTAACTTTCAATAAAATGTCAGACAAAAAATTTGGTGACTTTAGTTCATTGTTTAACGGTATTTTTGTTATTTCTTTCTCGTTATGCATCGTTTTAATTAGTGAATTGCAGGGCTTGAAAAATCAGTTGTTTCAACCGAACGAGAATGTATTTTCGATGGCATTTGAGATGCTCTCTGTCATCATTGAAAATGAAAAAATGAAATCTAATACAGCTATCCGCAGCTATAACTCAAACATGTAATCACCCAATAGTGTATCTGTATTTGTTGAAATAAAATTATGTTTTTCGTCGAGTATATCTGCATGTGAAAGGTATCTCTGGGTGGAAACTTTAAGCGACTTATGGTAAATAAGCATTGGTGGCCTGACCTGACAATTAATAATCACTTACTTACCAGCTATCGAATACTAATAATCGACTGCCAAAGTTACAAGATAATTTTGCGAACATTCTCTACATTAGCAATTGAATGTAGAGAATGTAACTTATAATATATTATAAATATATTTTATTACACTTATGTTGTAATTTTTAATCAATTAAATGAAAATCATTTTTTTAAGTTTAAATCATAAGAGTCTTATACTCCCCTTAATAAAAAAAAATCTTTGTTATATTTATTGCTTTATAAATTGTGTTACATTTACCAGCTTGAAACTACAGAGCTATGAAATTACAGCTATAAAAATTTAGAAAAAGTCTGTCATGTAAATTTTTTATTCAGGCATCCTTTTTTCCTTTCAACAACGTGCACTACCGTAAATGCAATTTTTTTATTTTTCTTCTGTCCCTGGTGAATGGATAAATCAATCAAATGTTTTATCTCTCCATTTACATAAACTGCCTTTAATCGCCAATAAAAAGTCAAACAAAAATTTGGGTATTAATTTCATTTTTTAACCCCTTCGCGACGGGTGCCTTTTAGAAAATATTTATTGTTTCGTCACCGGTTTTTAAAAACAGAAATTTGAGCTTTATGAAATCGACAATTGTTCCTATTAAATAAGGCAAATTTTAGAGTATAAATTTACTGGTGGGGATAAACAAGGCTTCTCAAGCCTTTTTGCGGCACATATACATGTTGCTTGTCCCCAAGGGGTTAACATTATTTCTACCAGTGCCAAATGACAAATTTTAACGTTTATTTATTCTTACGTTTTATTTGTAATCTTCAATCTTGTAAGCATAAGTTTTAACTATATTTAAATTGACTTTTTTTTTTTTTAAATCGAACAGCTATAAAACATCAAGGCGCTCTCCAATTGTCAGCAATTTCACACGAATGCCTAGATCATGGCTTAAAACCTCTTTCCTTTCAGATTCCCCTTCCTTAGGCATTTTGTTTCAGAACAAGCCCATCTCTCATATACACCTCTCATGCCTTCCTTACTCAATTAGATAAGGCAAACATGATTTTTTCATTTATAATCTTTTTAAGACAATCATATAATAAATCGATACAAATTACACTATCCTTTCTAACATTTTTGTGATTTTATTCCGCCATTACCGATATTATTTCTATACCTTAAAGCAAATCCACCACGCACACCAGTTTTGGAATTGCTGCTGTAGATGGACCCCCTTTTTATATTGTGAGCAAATGGATATAGAATAAACATAGTTTTAAACTACTATAAACGTAAACGTTAAGAAAAATGAAAAAATGAAGATTTTAATAATTTTAAATGAATAAGATAGCTAAGTAAAAAAAAAAAAAAAAAAAAAAAAAAAAAAAAAAAAACAAACAATAAAATAAGTCAACGTAAGAATAAAATGTAGAATATTAAATTTTATTAGAGTTATAATTAGAGTTAAAATTATAGTATATCTTTAAATATGAAAACTATTAAGATTATCTTTATTTTTCTGTGATTTATATGTTATTTATTTTCTAACTGTTTTGTGACCTTATTAATCATTTTTTTTTATTTCTACCAGTACCAATGTAATTTTTTGCGTCTCAAAGCAGACCTGCCACATACCCCAGTTTGGGAACCGCTACTGTAGTTAGATCCCCATATTACATTGTTACATTACATCTTGAACCATTGAGTGTAAATTAAACATAGTTTAAAACTACTTAAAATGTAAATACTTTTTTAATTGAAAAAAAAAACAAATATTTTAATGATTTTAAATGAAAAAGATAGCTAAGTGTAAAAATAAAATGGATCAACGTAAGAATAAAATGTAGAATATTAAAATATATTAGGGTTAAAAACAGTATATCTGTAAGTATGAAAACTATAAGATTACCGTTATTTCTCTGCGATTCCTGTTTTATTTATTTTCTAACGTTTTTGTGACATTAATAATCATTTTTGTCATGTCTGAAATTACCTTTATGATTTCTACAGCCCCCATCAGGTCCTCCACGTACCGAAGTTTGGGAACAGCTACAGTAGATGTTGATACATTGTGGAGCATTGGGTGTAGAATAAACATAGTTTCAAACTAATTAAAATGTAAATGTTAGTAAAAATAAAAAATAAATGAAGATTTTAATAATTTTAAATGAATAAGGTAAATAAAAAAAAATACAATGAGTGAAATGACGATTATTAAAATATATTAAGATTGAAAACATAGTATAACTGTAAATATCAAAACTAGTAAGATTACAGTTATTTCTCTGTGATTTATATTTTACTTAAATTTTTGGAGAAAATACCTTTTACATTTGAATTTTTTCCCTGTGATATCGGTCAAATAACAGATTCATGGTATATTCTGAAAATAAATGAATAAATAAATAATTTTTTTAAAAGATTAAAAATAAATTATATAGAACTGTGAGAAAATGTGGACTTGTTTGGTATATTACGATAACCTCATTTGTTGATATGTGTCACTTTAGTTAGCGAATTGAAAAATAAACCAACCATTTTACTGATGAGTTTAAAATTGTTTTAATTTTATTTAAAAATTCAGATAGCAATTTAGGTATTGAGTTGTTTCTTGAAAATTATTTCTCCTTTTTTTTTTTTTTTTTTTTTTTTTTTTTTTTTTTTTTTTTTTGTAAGCTCACCTGTTTATTTTATATATTGTAATACAATGTTTTTCCTCTATTATTTTAAGCATTCTCTCATTATTTACCTGTGATTCATATTTCATTTATTTATTTGAAATTTGTTTATATTTAAATTATTTCCATTCGATATTGGTCAAATAAGAGATTCATGGTATATTTCGTATTAAAGTAATTTCTTTTTGGGTAGATGACTCTTAATCAAATAACCGTTTTTATTGCAACGACTTTATTGTACCGTAATATATTGGTTAAAACTTATAATCTGATCATTAATGGTTAAATGATATAATCTTAATGGTTAAAACCTATAGTATGTTAGAATACCTCTTTCCATTGAATGAACATGATTTATCAGTACATTTCAAGCACAGCGTAAAATATCAAGGGTTTCTTTTTCACTTTATTGAAGGTTTAAGAGTTGTTTAAAAGGTCTTATTATGCATACATATTATTTAAGTGGTATAATTACATGTCGAAAGTGGAGTTCGCAAAGTAAAGAAGATTATATGCAACAGCAACAATACATTTATACAATCATTATTTCATTACTCTAAGCTTTTAATGTCTTTCCACTCAGAGATTAAAGGAGGGGGGGGGGTATATTAGTTAAACATCTCATTTTAGATGTTTTAAGACAATGATTTTAATTTAGATAGTCTCATGCAATACTTCTGAAAAGATAACGAAAGATTTTCCAATGAATGGAAAGATGGATAGAGAATCAATGGCTTATCTAAGCATATACTTTGAATTTATTTGTAAATGTGCATCGACTTTTTTAAAATTAAAAATGAATTTTTAACTAATCAATCAACCTAATATTTTATTTCTAATTCTCAATTAAAATATTCTTAATTTTGAATGAAAAACCAGTCAACAAGTTTAGATATCACTGTTTAAGATAATATCATTTTAGAAGAACTTTCTCAAAGAAGTTCAAAATGACTAAAAGTTTAAGCTTAATTGCGATATTTTTATCTTATCGTGATTAAGAAAAAAAAGACAATCGCAAAAAGCTGCAGTTTATTAGCATACTTCATTCCGTTATCGTTAAATGAACATGATCTCTCAATACTTCTCAAGTACCTTGAAAAACGTCGAGTGTTTCTTTACAAACTACTGAATACTTCAGAATTGTATTTTGTTTAAATAGTCTTATTATAGATAAATATCTTAATGGTTCACAAGTCAAAAATAAAGATTTTTTTTTTTTTTACCAAATAGAATTTACAGCTGACTTTTTAAATTTTAATGAACGTTGTTATATACCATGGTTATTTTATCAATTAGAAATTTTTCCAATAAGTCAACTGTACAGTTATAATGTTAAATGTTTCTTTTGATTTTTAAAGGCCTTGTGGAATTTTTCTGTACAATCAGTGATATTTTTTTAAATATTAAAATATTATGTATATTGATTGGATTTGTGGAAAAGGCATGACATAAAAAAATTTCTAGAATGTTAAATATGATGTTGAAAATTTTAAAAGTCCGAAGACGAAATCATTTCGAGTGTTGAACAGTTATATGGAGGGAAAACTGCAGCTAGTACATCCATTTTTTTTTCTGGCAATATCAATATTTTCAACATCATATTAATCCTGAGGACGAGTACAGAAGTAATTCGAAAAGTGGTTATTATTCTTTATTATTAATTTTATTTGTATAAGTTCATATAAAAGTTCTAGTTAATTGATATCATTCAGAAAGGTTGTGTTTTTAACTAATACTTCTTTTTATTATATTTTATGATGCAATATTCTTACATATGTTAATAATTCAAATAGATTGAATGCTCATTTTTGATGCATTAATATAGGGTTTTTTTGTCTTTTAATCATTAAATTCTCGTGCAATATCTCTAAAAAGATAAATGGCGCTTTTTACATGAATGGATCTGTAATTATGCATCATTTTTTTAAAATTTTAAATGAATTTCTAACTAATCAATAACCTAATATTTTGTCTCTAATTCTAAACTCTTAATTTTGAATGAAAAAGTAGTCAAAAAGTTTAGATTTCACAGTTTAAGGTAATATCGTTTCTAGAAGAACTTTCTCAAACAAGTTCTAAGTGGCTTAAAGTTTAAGCTTAATTGCGTATTTTTAATTTGTCGTGGTGAAGAAAAAAAAAGACAATCGCAAAAAACTTCAGATTATTAGCATACTTCACTCTGTTAGGTTAAATGAACATGATCTCTCAATACATCTCAAGTACCTTGAAAAACATGGAGTGTTTATTTACAAAATACTGAATGCTTCAGAAATGTATTTTGTTTAAATAGTCTTATTATAAATAAAGATTTTAATGGTTCACAAGTCAAAAGTGGAGAAATATTATTTTTTTACCAAATAGAATTTACAGCTTACTCTTTAAAAATTTAATGAGCATTGTTATATGCTATGATTATTTTATCAATTAAACATTTTTCGAATGTGTCAACTGTATAATTATAATGTTAAGCATTTTTTTTTTTTTTTTTTTTTTTTTTTTTTTTTTTTTTTTTGTATCCGATTTCATAAGATTTTGTGAAGTTTTTCTACAAAGTCAATGATGATTTTAAAACGATGAAATATTATGTATATCGATTTGTGGATACGACATGACCTATGAAAGTTTCCTGTGATAAATATGATATTGAAATGTTTAAAAGTCTGAAGACGAAATCTTCCTTTCGGGACTTGTCCAGTTATATCGAAAAAAAAACTGAAGTGAATAAATAAAAAAATTTTCTGATAGCATTAACATTTGTAACATCATATTTATCCTTAGGACTATTGCAGAAATATTTCGAAATGTTGATATTATGCTTTATCATTAATTTTATTTGTACAAATTCATATAAACTTCTTGTTTCTAGGTATCACTGTGCAAAATTGTATATTTAAAGTATACATTTTGTTTATTATATTTTATTTTGCAATTTTCCTACATATGTTAGTAGTTCCAATAGTTTCACCGATAATTTGACATTCTTTAATACGGGGATTATTGTCTTTTAATCTTTAAACTCTTGTGCAATATCTCAAAAGAGATAAATGGTGCATTTTAAATAAATGGATCAGTAGAGATTTTTAAAAACATTTTGACATGAAAGATTTTACAGTAAATTTATCTGTAGTTATGACTGAATTCATCTTCTCTAAAATGAATTCTAAACTTAAAGTTTTATAAAATATCTCATAAAAGATTTACGTTTAGATGTCTATAATCATCAATTAAAGGACTGTCAAATATTTTGATTTTAACCCCGTGTTCTAGATAGTATCCTTTGATGATGAACTTTCTCAAAAAATCTAATTAACTGAAAATTTTAACTTATTTGTGACAAACTTATCTTAACATGGTTTAAAAAGAATGGCATAAAGCTGCATTTAATTAGCATACATCATTCGCGTTAAATTAACCTGATATCTAAATTTATGTCAAATATCTTATTAGTCGTCAATTGCTTCTTTGCAGAATATTGAAATTTTCTTAACAGTATTTTGTTTGTACAGTTTCATTACAAACTGTTAAATTAATGGTTCATAAGAGGTTCATTGTTTATTATTACCTTACATATTTGTTTATCTTATGTATACAAAAAATAACATAAGCATCAGTTTTATATTAAATTAGCCTTTGATTTCAAATATTACGTGACGAAAAGACCGATTAGGACGCTTAAAGGGTTAAAGTATCAGAATAATTTATTTCGCAGTTATCAACATTGGTATCTCCGTGCATCTTCACTAGTTTGGATCTACACTGTAAAAAAAAAGAACAATTTTAAGGAAATACTAGTAGTAATCTAGACGCCAGTACAATATACTAGTGTTTAACGGAAAAATTTCCGAAAATTCCAGAAAATTTTCTGTGGAATTTAAGGGAGCTTTTTCCCGTTAAAAACAGTAAATTGTACTGGTGTCTAGATTACCAGTAGTATTCCCTTAAAATCTTCCGTTTTTTTCAATGTAGTCACGTTGTGCAAGTACTACAATAGTCATAATTTCTATTCATTCATTTTGAGATTGTTTAAGTAAATCTACTTTAACATGTGTTTTATTTTGTAAAGAACTGAGACTTTTGCTTTTAATCCTTCCATTTAACTGCAGTTCTGTTAATTTTCCCTTACAGTTTCGGTACAAATTGTATATTTTGCTTTAATATGTTAGCATAAAAATAATTTCAAATTTACATTATTAAGATAATTTGATCATCAACTATCATTTTGTATTATTATTATTATTTTCTGACGGTTACTTATGATTCTAGTAAATTTGTATATAAACCCTATTTTTCAGGAATAAAAGATGCTTCATCTTTGAACAACTATTACTTGGTTAGTTTGAATAGTAAAAGAATTTTTTTTTACTTCTCAATGTAATAGGATATTTTTACTAAATGCAACTCGTAGAACAGGAGAATCATATAAAAATTTAAGTTTCGCAATATTTTAAGAAACTTTTTCATAGTCCCAAATCGTTTTTTAAAATACTTCATTTTTTAAGGTTTTGTAATTGGAACTACAGATTTACGCCTAACGTTTTACGTGGTAATCCTGTATGACACAAACACCTAATTTGTATTTCCTTTAAAAAATACTGTATTTATATCAGTTAATACATGTAACAAATAATTTTTTAAAATCCTTTTCTACGGAGTTTAAAATGTAAGTGAGCGAATATGTATTTTTAACTGTGATTACTTTATCTTATCGCTATAAAAAATAATGGCAAAACCCTGCAGTTTATTAACATAGTACTTCATTCAGTTAAATAAACATAATCTCTTAATTCGTGTCAAGTGATTTCGAAAACATCGAGTACTTCTTTTCAAAATATCGAACACTTCACAGAAGAGTATGTTGTTTGAACTGTGTTATTAGATAGATAATTTAATGGTTCACTAATCGAAAAAACAGAATATTTTTCACTAAATAGGAATCGTAGCTCATTTTGAAGATTGTTAATGACGTCATATATTGGTTTGTTTGGTATATTCAACAATTTGTAATGATTTTTTACCTTAAAAAACTTAAAGCCGTTTCCAAATTTTTTTAAATTTTTTTTTATATATAAATAGAAATATTAATATGGTTTCAGAAAAATGTAGATCCTTGTCTATCTACATATGGAATGCTTTATATCTCGTACAAGAAAAGTACTTGAAAAAAAACGAAATTACAAAAGAAATATGCAAAATATTCCAGTAATTTATGCGTTTAATTTTAGTGAGTTGTCAAATCATATGAAAATTATTTTAGGTATTAAACATATCACTTATATTTTTCTTTAAATAATTTTACTTCATATCAGTTGAAATAAATAAAAAATCTTATTTATTTATATTTTTTAAGATAATCATTTAATCAGTTCAAAATGTAAGTGGGTATGTTATGTATAGTTTTTAATTGTGACAACTTTACAAAATAATGGCAAAAACACGCAGTTTAATAATATAGTACTTCATTCAGTTAAATGAACATAATCTTTTAATTGATCTCAAGTGATTTAAAAAATATCGATGACTTCTTTTCAAAATATCGAACAATTCATAGAAGCTTGTTGTTTGAACAGTGTTATCAGATATAGAATTTAAAGGCTCACTAATAAGGGGAAAAAAAGGAATATTCACTAAATAAGAAATGTAACTTATTCTGAAGATTGTTAATGAAGTCAGATAACGATTTGTTTGATATGCTTAACAATTTGTAATGATTTTTACAGAGAATAATTATAGCCTTTTTCGAAAAATCTTTAAATTTTTTCATAAATAGATATATTAATATGCTTTCAGAAAAATGTAGATTTTTGTCAATATACATATGGGATGTTTTTATATTTAATCAATTACCACTTGTACAAGAAAAATCTCCTTGAAAAAACAAAATTTCAAATATATATATATATATATATATATATATATATATATATATATATATATATATATTTCAGTAATTTATGCGCTTAATTTTAGTGAGTTCTCGAATGATTTAAACATTATTTTATGTATTAAACATATCACTTATATTTTCCTTTAAACAATTAGATTTCATATCAGTTGAAACATAAAGAAAATCTTATTTATTTATATTCTTTTTAAGATAATTTTCTAGTCAGTTCAAAGTGTAAGTGGGTATGATATATATAGTTTTTATTTGCGACAACTTTAAAAAATAATAGCGAAAACCCGCAGTAATAACATAGTACTTCATTTCGTTAAATGAACATTATCTTTAATACATCTCAAGTGATTTCAAAAACCACGAGGACTTATTTTTTAAAAATATCGAAACCTCCAGAGTAATATGTTGTTTGAACAGTATTATTGGACAGATAATTTCGCGGTTCACTCACCAAAATTGCACAGTATTTTTCACTAAATAAGAATCATATCTTATTTTTAAGAATGTTAACGATGTCAGATAGAGATTTGTATGATGTTCTTTTTAACCTTCTGATTTTTACATGCACAATGTAGAGTCTGTTTCAAGAAATCCGTAACAAATTTTTATAAATGAAATAGTAATGTGTTTTAAGAATATACATATAAACTATTTTTATATCTAATAAATAACTTCTCGTATAAGAAATGTCTCCTTAAAAAAAGAAAAAAAATATGCAAAATATTTCAGTATGTATTTAATTTTAACGAATTGTTGAATGATGTACAAAAATTATTTTATTTATTAAACATATTACTTATATTTTCCTTTAAAAATAATGTTTCATATCAGTCAAGACATATAGAAAATCTTATTTATTTATATATTTTTAAGATATTTTTGTAGACAGTTCAAAGTGTAAATGGGAATTATATATGGATATATATATGTGTGTGTGTGTAATTATGGCAACTTTAATAAACAATGGTAAAAACCTTCTGCTTATTAATGTACTACTTCTTTCTTTCAAATGAACATTATCTCTTATTAAATTTCAAGTTATTTAAAAAATTCAAGATATTTCAAATTTCAAATTATCTCAAAGATTTTTTTTCAAAATATCGAACATTTCAGAGTAGTATGTTGTTTGAGCAGTGTTGTTAGACAAATAATTTAATCCTTTCGGGAAAAACGAAATATTTTTGTTACTTAACTGTACAGGAAGGACACCTTTTACAAATAAAAAAATTATTTGACGGTATAGCTAATTGTAAATACTTTAAATACTTAAAGTTTCATTCTTGCCTTCTTATTCCTTCCAGAAAAAAAAAGCAGCGAAAACTATTGATGGAAAAATTGAATATTTCTATCACTTATTTTGATATGATAAAAAAGATTTCCAACTTTTAAATTATTTGATATTATAAATAAAAGTGTATATCGTAAATATACATTTTTCACAGTTTATTTTTGTCTCAAGAATATTTTAAATTTGAGTAGAAAAAAAAGAGATTCAATAAATAAATATCTATTAATCCTCTTTCGCAATATAAAAAGTAGATGGCAACACAGATGTTTTTTTTTCCTTCAAATCCTGCAATATTTTAAGAAATGCGCGTTTTTTTTAAAAAAGAGAAACAGTCCATGGAATGTGACGAACATTAATTTTTTTAACCCATTTTGCTATAATAGAGAAAAAAGGCAGTTTTGAATTTTTTCAGTATATCAGTATTACTTATAATAACATTTATTATTCATATATGAATACTATTATCCATAAATTAATATATCCTTTTTTCTCTTTTTTAGGTAAGTGCAGTTCTATTTTATATGGATACTTGAAACATAGTAGGTCTTTTCATCTATTTTTATTAATGTTTGTTCAGATTGTTTCATATTGGATATAAATGCAAATATACATACATATATATATATATATATATATATATATATATATATATATATATATATACTACTTCTGACTATAAAGTTCGGTGAATGAATTCAGAACGACCGATCTGGCAACACTGGTAAAACAAAACGCTGCACCTGCATAGAGGCAAGTGTTGACGATCTTCCCCCACCGTTGTTCAGTTGAGTGTCGTTTATGTTCTGTGTAAGACGTGCTTTCCTAAGTGCTTGTTCAGTGTGTTGGTTCTTAACTGAGAACAGGAAAATGAACGAACAAAAGGTCAGTTTAAAGTTTGGTTTTTTGCTTTGCAAGACATCGAAAGAAATTCATAAAAGGTGATGCAAATTAAATATCCACCATACTCGCCAGATCTAAATCCTCCAAACTTCTTCCAATTTTCACGACTCAAACTCTCTTCGAAAGAGATTTGACCTTTTACTGACATCCAATGAAACGTGACGAAGCTTTTGAACTTCATCCCAAAAGAAGATTTCTTGCGAATTTCCCAGGACATGTATAGCAGATCTCAGAGGTGCATAGTTATGGGAGGTAATTATTTCGAAGGATGGTATGGTAACTTTCGTTAATATTTTATCTACATTAATGTTACAGGACTATTCACCGAACTTTACTGTCAGAGGTAGTATATTAAACAAGCACTTCTGTTTATACGAAAGGGCACAAAAAGGATCAGAAGCAAAGAAGGTTCAAACTAGGTAGGGAATTCGGGAAAATTCTTTTGACAAGTTGAACAAGCTCAGTGCTGAAAACGCTATTTTGCCTAAATCGAAAATTCCTCTTGTGATTATAAAAAAAAAAAAAAAAAAAAAAAAAAAAAAAAAAAAAAAAAAACGTGTCTCCTATGCTGATTCGAGCACGAAGAATCTAGCTCTCTAATTCGGCATAATTTACAAGATTTTCAAAAAAAAAAAAAAAAAAAAACTCCGTATTGAAAATGGCGCTGTATCTCCAAACAAAATAAAACAAAAAGAGTACCACGTGTTTGCATGAAATAAGCTTTATGTACTCATTCGAGTACAAAAAAAAAAAAAAAAAAAAAAAAAAAAATTCTCTCTTTTAACTAAGTTTTCACTCCCGAAAAGATTTTTTTGATATTTTTTAAAACTTTCTGCTGTTAATCCTTCATATTCAAAGATCTTCCCAATACTATTTGCCATTGAAAAGCAACACGATTAGTAAAAATTTATTTAGTATCAATCATTCATAATCATTGAACAGATACCGTTTATGTATACTGCCTGTTACTACCTTTTCATAGACGCATGAGTTGTAGTGATGGATGTTCTATAAATAAGAGATTTCTATAATCGCATTTGTTTTTAATATTATATGATAAGTAGTTTAATATGATTGTATTTATCATTTTGCTTAAAAATTACATTGGTCATCATTTTTAAACTGTTACACTGCCACAAATTTGAAATCAGTTGTTTCCTACTCAATTTTATATTTTGATTCCATGATTTATTTTAGATTTTCTCAAGCATGAACAATATTTGAGATATTTGCATAATTTGGTTTATGCAAATTTTAATTACTCTCTAGTTTATTTAACAAATTTTTCTTTTTGGGAATATACTCACATATGACTGTGAAGTATTGAGCCTAAATTGCGTATCTTTCATGTTTTTACAATCCTGTTTCTTATTGTCTAATTTTTTTTTTTTTTATTTTTTTTTTTTATTTTTTTTTTTTTTGCTACATAAGTACACTTATATGTTTAAGAATCAGATTTTTGCACTGATTGTAAATTTGGATTTTTAATATCATCTAATTATTGCAAAATGTGAACTTTCATTTTTTATTGAAAATCACAGAAAATGCTTTTAATGCTTTTTTTGTGATTAACTTCAGCCTGTTAGGACTGATTCTTCTAATTTTTGTTAATTTTACTTAAAAATTTTCCGTTTTTTATTAGGAATTTGACACTATTCATACCTTTCGATTATGAATGAATACTAAAATGCTTTTTATACCGTATCAATACAATATAAAAGCATAAATACATTTTAATGAAAATCTAGACTTGACATGCGGAAAAAACAAAACAAATTAGACTTGCAGTCAAGAAAAACATCTAGTTTATAAAATTATGACATCAATTCTGTTTCAATTGTTTTAAAGTAAAAAACAGTGTAAACCGTTTTAAAATATGCATTAAAAATTATACAAATTTATTAATATGTTTCATTATCAATGTGCAATTTAGGTTTAACAACTGACAGATGAATGTTAACAACATATATATCACTATATGTATATTGTCACAATCACTGCATTAAATAATATAAACAACTGCGGTTAATTTTGTAAATTTTATTCTCATATACCAGCAGTAACGGGATTATGAGGTACGTTCATGTAAAAGGACTATAATCCTACTATACTTCATTTTTAAGAGTGAGCATACGATAACATATCTCAATTACCTATATAAATAAGTTATCGGATACATTTACGTGAGTTTGACAGTAGATTGATAGTAAAGAGATGACAGATTGCAGGAAAATAATTTGAAATCATGAAAAATTTGCATACATGTTAGAAAGTTTTTAAAAAAGCTTATGAAAAGTGTGAACATAAATTAATATAAAAGATATGTTTTAAAATTTGCAAAACCTTTGTTATCGGAAGCCTATTAAAACTTTAAAACAATCATAGACTTAGAATTTTAATGTGTGTGTTCTTCTTATATGTAAATGTTTTCTGATAAATTTCATTTTGCGAGTAAAAGTTTACTGGACTATTTCTAATTTCTGTTCATTACTTTCAATAAAGCGCTTTTTCACTAACTAATACTATTATTTTTCACTATTAAAAAATAGGTCTCTTTATATTTTAATTAATATTATTTAAAAAAAAATTCTACGAGAATTTTCATGCAGTCGCTTAATTAAGAATTTATATACTTTAACAAAACAATTAGCTTATTTAAACTAATTTATATTCTACCAAAAGATCACATAAAACAGACCCTCGTAATTTCTTTTCAACTACATTTAATAATAAACATATCTTTAAAAATACTCTCTTAAAAATATCGCCATAGGTTGTGTAAATATTGATAAGACAAATGTGGTTAAGCTGTTAAATGTTATGATGTTTAGTTATTAAACCACTTTACGCTAGGATATTTCAATAGGTTATTGAAATCTTCTGTTGTATACTTGTTTCTGTATATCGATTTGCTTGTAATTTTATTTTATAGCAGTTATTGATATATTGACCGATGGAAATATACTTTTCAGATAAAACATTTCTGAAAAAACAGAATATTAGGAACAAATTACGTTGAGTATTTAAAAATTTTACATTTATTACTATATTTGAAATCGGACCTGATTGTTACAAAAAATAAAAAAATACATATTGTTCAGCCCTATTAAATTTTTTTATTAATATAAAAATATTACAGCTTTCTTTTAAATAAAAAATTATGTTTTACTTTTTTTGTATCTAACAGCAGACATTTTTAAGAAAATTATCTTTCTTGGACAAATAAATGATATTGAATAAGAAGGAAGATCACAATATCGGCATACTCAGTAAAATCTGAAAAAATTACAGAGTGTTCCTCTCATATGGATATATATGTTTATAAAAAAAATTCGGAGGAACCTCGTTAGAGCGTCCCTATAGACATAATAATTTTTATTTATTTATTTATTTTTTTTATTTGGCAATTTATCATCGGTTGCCGTTGAAATAATATTTCAAAAATACGGTTTTTCTTTCAATACTTTTTAAAGAAAAAACATTTTATGCTGAATTATTTAAGTAAGTTTAATTTAAGTAAATTTAGTTTTTAATTTTTCTTTGTCTTAACTACAGTTTTGTCATATATATTTGTATATATTTAAAAAGAAATTTAACTATCCTATTTTACGATTTAAAATTAAATATCTTAAAAATGGATATACTTTACGAAACAGTTTGCTTATTTAAACTAATTTATATTCTACCAAAAGACCACATAAAACAGACACTTGTTATTTTGTTTAAACTACATTTAACAATTTATATCTTTAAAAATTCACCCTTAAAAATATGTCATAATTTTCTTAAGATTACTTAATAAAAATCACCCGGGAGGTTTTATGTGCTTGCAAAAAAGAAAGGATCCATGAATTTTTTTGAGTATCAAGTACTTTAAACTGTATTTTGTTTTTAATATATTGCGAGAAAAGATCATTTAGTAAAAGCAAGTGTCGTATACTTTGCTTCTTGAAAAATGGTTTAGGTTAGTGTCCTTTTAACGACGTTCGCTAATGAGAATGGACTCTCTACTCGTTCTTTCTTGTGGAGTGTCATAAGTTGTGTAAATATTGATAAGAAAAATGTGGTTTAGCAGTAAAATATTATGATGTTTAGTTATTAAACCATTTTACGCTAAGATATTTCAATGGATTATTGGGTTTTTCAGCTGTATACTGGCTTTTATATATCGATTCGTTTGTAATTTTATTTTATAGTAGCTCTTGTTACATTGATCAGTGGAATTTTGTTTTTTATGTAAAATATAACTAAAACAGAATATTACGAACAAATTATGTGGAATTTTTAATAATTTTACATTTTTTTCTATATTTGTAATCGGCTCTGATATATGCATATATATATATATATATATTATTCAGCGTTATTAAATATTTTTCATTGCTGTAAAATTATGACAATTTTCTGCAAAAGAGAAAATTACGTTTTTCTTTTTTATATTTAACAGCAGACATTTTTAAGAGAATCATCTTTCTTGGCAAATAACTAATATTGAATAACAAGGAAGATCTCCATATGGGCATACTCAGAATTTTTTTAAAATTACAGAGTGTTCCTCTCATATGCATATGTATGTTTATAAAAAATTTCGTTGAACTTCGTTAGAACGTTCGTATAATTATAAATAATTTTTCGTTTATTTGGCAATTTATCATCGGTTGACGCTGAAATAAAATTTTGAAAATACCTTATATATATATATATATATATATATATATATATATACACTATATTGCCATTGATTATGGGACACTTGCGATTTTAGACATTTTACTAAATATCTAGAAAAATACATGAGGAATCATCTCGAAACTCTTAGTGTATAAATATAATAAGTCATACATCTCCGTGAAGATTTTTTCCCGAAACTCCAAAGGGACCGTCAACAAATTAAAAAAGAATGAATATCTTTTGAATAACCCTGTCAAAACTAATGTAGCAAAAGCGCTCAAACTCTAGATTGTGATTGAATGCCTTATTGTAATAAGCGTTGTTCATTTTTATGCAAATAGCATGCATACTCGCAGAGTAATTAAGGTTTTTATAAAAATGATCCCAAATTTTTCCAAGTTTTTTCCTTATAATTTTCAGAGTTCTTAATATAAAATATTATTTTTTTCAGAAAATATGACAAACAACATTGCACACAGTACCCTGTAATCAGAATTAAAAAATAATGAAAATTGTATAAAAAATGAGTTGGTTTACTAAATAATTTTTTACTGCGCATTCGTCAACGATATCAAAATTTCATTTGCATATTATGTTAGCTAAATGTATAGAGCAACTTTTGTGAAAGTCACAAAATCATAACTTGAAAATTCTGACAATAATCGTCAATTGAATAAGTCGAAAATCCGTTATTCTCAAAATGAAGCAAAAACAAGAGGGATTGTCTCCATATATTCATTGATTAGTGTCAATATAGAATACACAATATGGGATGTACTACTGCATTTGGATAAAATCCCTCATTTTTTTGCTTCATTTTGGAAACAACGGATTTTGTCCTTTTTCTATAGACGATTACTTTCAGAAATTTCAAGCTATGATTTTGAGACTTTTACAAAAGTTGCTCTATACATTTAGCTAACATAATATGCAAATGAAATTTTGATATCTTTGACGCATGCGCAGTAAAAAATTATATAGTAAACCTACTCATTTTTCATACAATTTTTATTATTTTTTAATTTTGATCACAGGGTTCTGTGTGCAATGTTGTTTGTCATATTTTCTGAAAAAAATATTATTTTATTTATATATAAATTTTTAGATATTTAAGATATTTAAGAAATCTGAAAATTATAATGGAAAAACTTGGAGAAATTTGGGACCATTTTTATAAAAACCTTAATTACTCTGCGAGTGTGCATGCTATTTGCATAAAAATGAACACAGTGTATTACAATAAGGCATTCAATCATAATCTAGAGTTTGAGCGCTTTTGCTACATTAGTTTTGACAGGGTTATTCAAAAGATATTCATTCTTTTTTAATTTGTTGACGGTCCCCTATGAAGTTTCGGTAAAAAATCTTCACGGAGATGTATGACGTATACTATTATATTTATACACTAAGAGTTTCGAGATGATTCCTCATGTATTTTTCTAGATATTTAGTAAAATGTCTAAAATCGCAAGTGTCCCATAATCAATGGCAATATAGTGTATATTCTGTAAAGAAGAGACTTTTTTAACTGAATAATTTAAGTAACTTTAATTTAAGTAAGTGTAGTTTTTTATTTTTTGTTTGTCTTTACTATAATTTTGCCATATATATTCATCTGTATTTAAAAAGAAATTTAACTATTCTGCTTTACGATATAAAATAAAATATCTTACAAAATGGATATACTTTAAGAAACAGTTTGCTTATTTAAGCTAATTTATATTCTACCAAAAGACCATATAACACAGTCTCTTGTTATTTCTTTTAACTATATTAAATAATAAACGCGTCTTTAAAAATACACTCTTAAATATATCGTCATAATTTTCTTAAGATTACTTAACAAAAAAATCACCCGGGAGGTTTTAAGTGCTTGCAAAAAAAAAAAAAAAAAAAAAAGAATCTGCATTTTTTTTAGTATTAAGTACTTTAAAGTGTATTTTGTTTTTAATATTTTGCGAGAAAAGATCATTTAGTAAAAGCAAGTGTCGTAAACTTTGCTTCTTTAAAAACGGTTTAGGTTGGTGTCCTTTTAACGACGTTGGCTAATGAGAATTGACTCTGCAATCTTTCTTTTTTGTGAAGTGTCATAGGTTGTGTCAATATTGATAAGAAGACTGGGATTTAGTAGTTAAATGGTTTGAAGTTTAGTTATTAAATCACTTTACGCTAGGATATTTCAATGGGTTATTGAGTTCTTCAGGTGTATACTCGCTTTTGTTGACCGATTCACTTGTAATTTTATTTTATAGCACTTCTTGTTATATTGATCGGTAGAAATATACTTTTCACGTAAAATATATCTACAGCAGGATATTACGGAAAAATTATGTTGAACCTTTAAAAATCTAATATTTTTTGCTATATTTGAATTCGCCACTGATTTTTATAAGAAATATTGTTCCTAAATATTTTTTTAATATAAACTTATGTCACCTTACAGCAAAAGAAAATCAAATAAAATTCTTATTTTATATCTATCAGAACATATTTTTGAGAAAATAGCCTTTCTGAAGCAAATTCTGAAGCAAATGAAGCAAATTTGAAAACCAACGAAGGTCCCCATAAGGACATAGTCAAAAGAATTTGAAAAAAAAAAATAAATCACGTTCTTCTCATATGGATATATGTGTTTATAATAAAATCGGCGGAACTTAGATAGAGCATCCGTAAAAAAAAAAGAATAAAAATTTAGTTTATATAACGATTTATCAACCGTTGGCGCTGAAATAAAATTTCAAAAAATACGCTTTTACATCGAATACTCTTTGTAGAAAATCTTTTTAAGTTGAATTCTTTAAAAATCATTTATTTAAATAACTTTATTTTTTGTGTGTGTGTATGTGTGTTTGTCATAACTATACTTTATTTACACACACACACACAAATATATATGCATTTAAAATAAAAATTCATGTTTTATTATGTTTTACGGTATAAAATACTTAAAAAAATTGCTTATTTAACTAATTTATATTCTACCAAAAGATCACATAAAACAGACCCTCGTAATTTCTTTTCAACTACATTTAATAATAAACATATCTTTAAAAATACTCTCTTAAAAATATCGCCATAGGTTGTGTAAATATTGATAAGACAAATGTGGTTAAGCTGTTAAATGTTATGATGTTTAGTTATTAAACCACTTTACGCTAGGATATTTCAATAGGTTATTGAAATCTTCTGTTGTATACTTGTTTCTGTATATCGATTTGCTTGTAATTTTATTTTATAGCAGTTATTGATATATTGACCGATGGAAATATACTTTTCAGATAAAACATTTCTGAAAAAACAGAATATTAGGAACAAATTACGTTGAGTATTTAAAAATTTTACATTTATTACTATATTTGAAATCGGACCTGATTGTTACAAAAAATAAAAAAATACATATTGTTCAGCCCTATTAAATTTTTTTATTAATATAAAAATATTACAGCTTTCTTTTAAATAAAAAATTATGTTTTACTTTTTTTGTATCTAACAGCAGACATTTTTAAGAAAATTATCTTTCTTGGACAAATAAATGATATTGAATAAGAAGGAAGATCACAATATCGGCATACTCAGTAAAATCTGAAAAAATTACAGAGTGTTCCTCTCATATGGATATATATGTTTATAAAAAAAATTCGGAGGAACCTCGTTAGAGCGTCCCTATAGACATAATAATTTTTATTTATTTATTTATTTTTTTTATTTGGCAATTTATCATCGGTTGCCGTTGAAATAATATTTCAAAAATACGGTTTTTCTTTCAATACTTTTTAAAGAAAAAACATTTTATGCTGAATTATTTAAGTAAGTTTAATTTAAGTAAATTTAGTTTTTAATTTTTCTTTGTCTTAACTACAGTTTTGTCATATATATTTGTATATATTTAAAAAGAAATTTAACTATCCTATTTTACGATTTAAAATTAAATATCTTAAAAATGGATATACTTTACGAAACAGTTTGCTTATTTAAACTAATTTATATTCTACCAAAAGACCACATAAAACAGACACTTGTTATTTTGTTTAAACTACATTTAACAATTTATATCTTTAAAAATTCACCCTTAAAAATATGTCATAATTTTCTTAAGATTACTTAATAAAAATCACCCGGGAGGTTTTATGTGCTTGCAAAAAAGAAAGGATCCATGAATTTTTTTGAGTATCAAGTACTTTAAACTGTATTTTGTTTTTAATATATTGCGAGAAAAGATCATTTAGTAAAAGCAAGTGTCGTATACTTTGCTTCTTGAAAAATGGTTTAGGTTAGTGTCCTTTTAACGACGTTCGCTAATGAGAATGGACTCTCTACTCGTTCTTTCTTGTGGAGTGTCATAAGTTGTGTAAATATTGATAAGAAAAATGTGGTTTAGCAGTAAAATATTATGATGTTTAGTTATTAAACCATTTTACGCTAAGATATTTCAATGGATTATTGGGTTTTTCAGCTGTATACTGGCTTTTATATATCGATTCGTTTGTAATTTTATTTTATAGTAGCTCTTGTTACATTGATCAGTGGAATTTTGTTTTTTATGTAAAATATAACTAAAACAGAATATTACGAACAAATTATGTGGAATTTTTAATAATTTTACATTTTTTTCTATATTTGTAATCGGCTCTGATATATGCATATATATATATATATATATTATTCAGCGTTATTAAATATTTTTCATTGCTGTAAAATTATGACAATTTTCTGCAAAAGAGAAAATTACGTTTTTCTTTTTTATATTTAACAGCAGACATTTTTAAGAGAATCATCTTTCTTGGCAAATAACTAATATTGAATAACAAGGAAGATCTCCATATGGGCATACTCAGAATTTTTTTAAAATTACAGAGTGTTCCTCTCATATGCATATGTATGTTTATAAAAAATTTCGTTGAACTTCGTTAGAACGTTCGTATAATTATAAATAATTTTTCGTTTATTTGGCAATTTATCATCGGTTGACGCTGAAATAAAATTTTGAAAATACCTTATATATATATATATATATATATATATATATATATACACTATATTGCCATTGATTATGGGACACTTGCGATTTTAGACATTTTACTAAATATCTAGAAAAATACATGAGGAATCATCTCGAAACTCTTAGTGTATAAATATAATAAGTCATACATCTCCGTGAAGATTTTTTCCCGAAACTCCAAAGGGACCGTCAACAAATTAAAAAAGAATGAATATCTTTTGAATAACCCTGTCAAAACTAATGTAGCAAAAGCGCTCAAACTCTAGATTGTGATTGAATGCCTTATTGTAATAAGCGTTGTTCATTTTTATGCAAATAGCATGCATACTCGCAGAGTAATTAAGGTTTTTATAAAAATGATCCCAAATTTTTCCAAGTTTTTTCCTTATAATTTTCAGAGTTCTTAATATAAAATATTATTTTTTTCAGAAAATATGACAAACAACATTGCACACAGTACCCTGTAATCAGAATTAAAAAATAATGAAAATTGTATAAAAAATGAGTTGGTTTACTAAATAATTTTTTACTGCGCATTCGTCAACGATATCAAAATTTCATTTGCATATTATGTTAGCTAAATGTATAGAGCAACTTTTGTGAAAGTCACAAAATCATAACTTGAAAATTCTGACAATAATCGTCAATTGAATAAGTCGAAAATCCGTTATTCTCAAAATGAAGCAAAAACAAGAGGGATTGTCTCCATATATTCATTGATTAGTGTCAATATAGAATACACAATATGGGATGTACTACTGCATTTGGATAAAATCCCTCATTTTTTTGCTTCATTTTGGAAACAACGGATTTTGTCCTTTTTCTATAGACGATTACTTTCAGAAATTTCAAGCTATGATTTTGAGACTTTTACAAAAGTTGCTCTATACATTTAGCTAACATAATATGCAAATGAAATTTTGATATCTTTGACGCATGCGCAGTAAAAAATTATATAGTAAACCTACTCATTTTTCATACAATTTTTATTATTTTTTAATTCTGATCACAGGGTTCTGTGTGCAATGTTGTTTGTCATATTTTCTGAAAAAAATATTATTTTATTTATATATAAATTTTTAGATATTTAAGATATTTAAGAAATCTGAAAATTATAATGGAAAAACTTGGAGAAATTTGGGACCATTTTTATAAAAACCTTAATTACTCTGCGAGTGTGCATGCTATTTGCATAAAAATGAACACAGTGTATTACAATAAGGCATTCAATCATAATCTAGAGTTTGAGCGCTTTTGCTACATTAGTTTTGACAGGGTTATTCAAAAGATATTCATTCTTTTTTAATTTGTTGACGGTCCCCTATGAAGTTTCGGTAAAAAATCTTCACGGAGATGTATGACGTATACTATTATATTTATACACTAAGAGTTTCGAGATGATTCCTCATGTATTTTTCTAGATATTTAGTAAAATGTCTAAAATCGCAAGTGTCCCATAATCAATGGCAATATAGTGTATATTCTGTAAAGAAGAGACTTTTTTAACTGAATAATTTAAGTAACTTTAATTTAAGTAAGTGTAGTTTTTTATTTTTTGTTTGTCTTTACTATAATTTTGCCATATATATTCATCTGTATTTAAAAAGAAATTTAACTATTCTGCTTTACGATATAAAATAAAATATCTTACAAAATGGATATACTTTAAGAAACAGTTTGCTTATTTAAGCTAATTTATATTCTACCAAAAGACCATATAACACAGTCTCTTGTTATTTCTTTTAACTATATTAAATAATAAACGCGTCTTTAAAAATACACTCTTAAATATATCGTCATAATTTTCTTAAGATTACTTAACAAAAAAATCACCCGGGAGGTTTTAAGTGCTTGCAAAAAAAAAAAAAAAAAAAAAGAATCTGCATTTTTTTTAGTATTAAGTACTTTAAAGTGTATTTTGTTTTTAATATTTTGCGAGAAAAGATCATTTAGTAAAAGCAAGTGTCGTAAACTTTGCTTCTTTAAAAACGGTTTAGGTTGGTGTCCTTTTAACGACGTTGGCTAATGAGAATTGACTCTGCAATCTTTCTTTTTTGTGAAGTGTCATAGGTTGTGTCAATATTGATAAGAAGACTGGGATTTAGTAGTTAAATGGTTTGAAGTTTAGTTATTAAATCACTTTACGCTAGGATATTTCAATGGGTTATTGAGTTCTTCAGGTGTATACTCGCTTTTGTTGACCGATTCACTTGTAATTTTATTTTATAGCACTTCTTGTTATATTGATCGGTAGAAATATACTTTTCACGTAAAATATATCTACAGCAGGATATTACGGAAAAATTATGTTGAACCTTTAAAAATCTAATATTTTTTGCTATATTTGAATTCGCCACTGATTTTTATAAGAAATATTGTTCCTAAATATTTTTTTAATATAAACTTATGTCACCTTACAGCAAAAGAAAATCAAATAAAATTCTTATTTTATATCTATCAGAACATATTTTTGAGAAAATAGCCTTTCTGAAGCAAATTCTGAAGCAAATGAAGCAAATTTGAAAACCAACGAAGGTCCCCATAAGGACATAGTCAAAAGAATTTGAAAAAAAAAAAAATAAATCACGTTCTTCTCATATGGATATATGTGTTTATAATAAAATCGGCGGAACTTAGATAGAGCATCCGTAAAAAAAAAAGAATAAAAATTTAGTTTATATAACGATTTATCAACCGTTGGCGCTGAAATAAAATTTCAAAAAATACGCTTTTACATCGAATACTCTTTGTAGAAAATCTTTTTAAGTTGAATTCTTTAAAAATCATTTATTTAAATAACTTTATTTTTTGTGTGTGTGTATGTGTGTTTGTCATAACTATACTTTATTTACACACACACACACAAATATATATGCATTTAAAATAAAAATTCATGTTTTATTATGTTTTACGGTATAAAATACTTAAAAAAATTGCTTATTTAACTAATTTATATTCTACCAAAAGATCACATAAAACAGACCCTCGTAATTTCTTTTCAACTACATTTAATAATAAACATATCTTTAAAAATACTCTCTTAAAAATATCGCCATAGGTTGTGTAAATATTGATAAGACAAATGTGGTTAAGCTGTTAAATGTTATGATGTTTAGTTATTAAACCACTTTACGCTAGGATATTTCAATAGGTTATTGAAATCTTCTGTTGTATACTTGTTTCTGTATATCGATTTGCTTGTAATTTTATTTTATAGCAGTTATTGATATATTGACCGATGGAAATATACTTTTCAGATAAAACATTTCTGAAAAAACAGAATATTAGGAACAAATTACGTTGAGTATTTAAAAATTTTACATTTATTACTATATTTGAAATCGGACCTGATTGTTACAAAAAATAAAAAAATACATATTGTTCAGCCCTATTAAATTTTTTTATTAATATAAAAATATTACAGCTTTCTTTTAAATAAAAAATTATGTTTTACTTTTTTTGTATCTAACAGCAGACATTTTTAAGAAAATTATCTTTCTTGGACAAATAAATGATATTGAATAAGAAGGAAGATCACAATATCGGCATACTCAGTAAAATCTGAAAAAATTACAGAGTGTTCCTCTCATATGGATATATATGTTTATAAAAAAAATTCGGAGGAACCTCGTTAGAGCGTCCCTATAGACATAATAATTTTTATTTATTTATTTATTTTTTTTATTTGGCAATTTATCATCGGTTGCCGTTGAAATAATATTTCAAAAATACGGTTTTTCTTTCAATACTTTTTAAAGAAAAAACATTTTATGCTGAATTATTTAAGTAAGTTTAATTTAAGTAAATTTAGTTTTTAATTTTTCTTTGTCTTAACTACAGTTTTGTCATATATATTTGTATATATTTAAAAAGAAATTTAACTATCCTATTTTACGATTTAAAATTAAATATCTTAAAAATGGATATACTTTACGAAACAGTTTGCTTATTTAAACTAATTTATATTCTACCAAAAGACCACATAAAACAGACACTTGTTATTTTGTTTAAACTACATTTAACAATTTATATCTTTAAAAATTCACCCTTAAAAATATGTCATAATTTTCTTAAGATTACTTAATAAAAATCACCCGGGAGGTTTTATGTGCTTGCAAAAAAGAAAGGATCCATGAATTTTTTTGAGTATCAAGTACTTTAAACTGTATTTTGTTTTTAATATATTGCGAGAAAAGATCATTTAGTAAAAGCAAGTGTCGTATACTTTGCTTCTTGAAAAATGGTTTAGGTTAGTGTCCTTTTAACGACGTTCGCTAATGAGAATGGACTCTCTACTCGTTCTTTCTTGTGGAGTGTCATAAGTTGTGTAAATATTGATAAGAAAAATGTGGTTTAGCAGTAAAATATTATGATGTTTAGTTATTAAACCATTTTACGCTAAGATATTTCAATGGATTATTGGGTTTTTCAGCTGTATACTGGCTTTTATATATCGATTCGTTTGTAATTTTATTTTATAGTAGCTCTTGTTACATTGATCAGTGGAATTTTGTTTTTTATGTAAAATATAACTAAAACAGAATATTACGAACAAATTATGTGGAATTTTTAATAATTTTACATTTTTTTCTATATTTGTAATCGGCTCTGATATATGCATATATATATATATATATATTATTCAGCGTTATTAAATATTTTTCATTGCTGTAAAATTATGACAATTTTCTGCAAAAGAGAAAATTACGTTTTTCTTTTTTATATTTAACAGCAGACATTTTTAAGAGAATCATCTTTCTTGGCAAATAACTAATATTGAATAACAAGGAAGATCTCCATATGGGCATACTCAGAATTTTTTTAAAATTACAGAGTGTTCCTCTCATATGCATATGTATGTTTATAAAAAATTTCGTTGAACTTCGTTAGAACGTTCGTATAATTATAAATAATTTTTCGTTTATTTGGCAATTTATCATCGGTTGACGCTGAAATAAAATTTTGAAAATACCTTATATATATATATATATATATATATATATATATATATATATATATATATATATATATATACACTATATTGCCATTGATTATGGGACACTTGCGATTTTAGACATTTTACTAAATATCTAGAAAAATACATGAGGAATCATCTCGAAACTCTTAGTGTATAAATATAATAAGTCATACATCTCCGTGAAGATTTTTTCCCGAAACTCCAAAGGGACCGTCAACAAATTAAAAAAGAATGAATATCTTTTGAATAACCCTGTCAAAACTAATGTAGCAAAAGCGCTCAAACTCTAGATTGTGATTGAATGCCTTATTGTAATAAGCGTTGTTCATTTTTATGCAAATAGCATGCATACTCGCAGAGTAATTAAGGTTTTTATAAAAATGATCCCAAATTTTTCCAAGTTTTTTCCTTATAATTTTCAGAGTTCTTAATATAAAATATTATTTTTTTCAGAAAATATGACAAACAACATTGCACACAGTACCCTGTAATCAGAATTAAAAAATAATGAAAATTGTATAAAAAATGAGTTGGTTTACTAAATAATTTTTTACTGCGCATTCGTCAACGATATCAAAATTTCATTTGCATATTATGTTAGCTAAATGTATAGAGCAACTTTTGTGAAAGTCACAAAATCATAACTTGAAAATTCTGACAATAATCGTCAATTGAATAAGTCGAAAATCCGTTATTCTCAAAATGAAGCAAAAACAAGAGGGATTGTCTCCATATATTCATTGATTAGTGTCAATATAGAATACACAATATGGGATGTACTACTGCATTTGGATAAAATCCCTCATTTTTTTGCTTCATTTTGGAAACAACGGATTTTGTCCTTTTTCTATAGACGATTACTTTCAGAAATTTCAAGCTATGATTTTGAGACTTTTACAAAAGTTGCTCTATACATTTAGCTAACATAATATGCAAATGAAATTTTGATATCTTTGACGCATGCGCAGTAAAAAATTATATAGTAAACCTACTCATTTTTCATACAATTTTTATTATTTTTTAATTCTGATCACAGGGTTCTGTGTGCAATGTTGTTTGTCATATTTTCTGAAAAAAATATTATTTTATTTATATATAAATTTTTAGATATTTAAGATATTTAAGAAATCTGAAAATTATAATGGAAAAACTTGGAGAAATTTGGGACCATTTTTATAAAAACCTTAATTATTCTGCGAGTGTGCATGCTATTTGCATAAAAATGAACACAGTGTATTACAATAAGGCATTCAATCATAATCTAGAGTTTGAGCGCTTTTGCTACATTAGTTTTGACAGGGTTATTCAAAAGATATTCATTCTTTTTTAATTTGTTGACGGTCCCCTATGAAGTTTCGGTAAAAAATCTTCACGGAGATGTATGACGTATACTATTATATTTATACACTAAGAGTTTCGAGATGATTCCTCATGTATTTTTCTAGATATTTAGTAAAATGTCTAAAATCGCAAGTGTCCCATAATCAATGGCAATATAGTGTATATTCTGTAAAGAAGAGACTTTTTTAACTGAATAATTTAAGTAACTTTAATTTAAGTAAGTGTAGTTTTTTATTTTTTGTTTGTCTTTACTATAATTTTGCCATATATATTCATCTGTATTTAAAAAGAAATTTAACTATTCTGCTTTACGATATAAAATAAAATATCTTACAAAATGGATATACTTTAAGAAACAGTTTGCTTATTTAAGCTAATTTATATTCTACCAAAAGACCATATAACACAGTCTCTTGTTATTTCTTTTAACTATATTAAATAATAAACGCGTCTTTAAAAATACACTCTTAAATATATCGTCATAATTTTCTTAAGATTACTTAACAAAAAAATCACCCGGGAGGTTTTAAGTGCTTGCAAAAAAAAAAAAAAAAAGAATCTGCATTTTTTTTAGTATTAAGTACTTTAAAGTGTATTTTGTTTTTAATATTTTGCGAGAAAAGATCATTTAGTAAAAGCAAGTGTCGTAAACTTTGCTTCTTTAAAAACGGTTTAGGTTGGTGTCCTTTTAACGACGTTGGCTAATGAGAATTGACTCTGCAATCTTTCTTTTTTGTGAAGTGTCATAGGTTGTGTCAATATTGATAAGAAGACTGGGATTTAGTAGTTAAATGGTTTGAAGTTTAGTTATTAAATCACTTTACGCTAGGATATTTCAATGGGTTATTGAGTTCTTCAGGTGTATACTCGCTTTTGTTGACCGATTCACTTGTAATTTTATTTTATAGCACTTCTTGTTATATTGATCGGTAGAAATATACTTTTCACGTAAAATATATCTACAGCAGGATATTACGGAAAAATTATGTTGAACCTTTAAAAATCTAATATTTTTTGCTATATTTGAATTCGCCACTGATTTTTATAAGAAATATTGTTCCTAAATATTTTTTTAATATAAACTTATGTCACCTTACAGCAAAAGAAAATCAAATAAAATTCTTATTTTATATCTATCAGAACATATTTTTGAGAAAATAGCCTTTCTGAAGCAAATTCTGAAGCAAATGAAGCAAATTTGAAAACCAACGAAGGTCCCCATAAGGACATAGTCAAAAGAATTTGAAAAAAAAAATAAATCACGTTCTTCTCATATGAATATATGTGTTTATAATAAAATCGGCGGAACTTAGATAGAGCATCCGTAAAAAAAAAAGAATAAAAATTTAGTTTATATAACGATTTATCAACCGTTGGCGCTGAAATAAAATTTCAAAAAATACGCTTTTACATCGAATACTCTTTGTAGAAAATCTTTTTAAGTTGAATTCTTTAAAAATCATTTATTTAAATAACTTTATTTTTTGTGTGTGTGTATGTGTGTTTGTCATAACTATACTTTATTTACACACACACACACAAATATATATGCATTTAAAATAAAAATTCATGTTTTATTATGTTTTACGGTATAAAATACTTAAAAAAATTGCTTATTTAACTAATTTATATTCTACCAAAAGACCACATAACACAGATTCTCGTTATTTGTTTTAAACTGCATTTAATAATAAACACATCTTTAAAAATTCACTCTTAAAAATATCGTCATAATTTTCTCCGGGATGTTTTAAGTGCTTGTAAAAAAAGGATCCAGGCATTTTTTTTTTTTTTTTTTTTTTTTTTTTTTTTTTTTTTTTTTTTTAGTATTAAGTAATTTAAAGTGTATTTTGTTTTTAATATTTTGCGAGAAAAATCGGTTTAGAAAAAGCAAGTGTCGTAAACTTTGCTTCTTTTAAAACGGTTTAGGTTAGTGCCCTTTTGACGACGTTCTCTAATGAGGATAGACTCTGCACTCGTTCCATTTTGTGGAGTTTTATAAGTGGTGTAAGTATTGATACGGAGAATGGGTTTTACTACTTAAATGTTACGATGTTTAGTTATTAAACTACTTGAAAGGATATTACAATATGTTATTGAGTTTTTAAGTTATGTACTCGCTTTTGTATATCGATTCGTTTGTCATTTTATTTTACAGCAGTTCCTGTTTTATTGAGAAGTGAAAATGTCTTTTTGATGTAAAGTATTTTTAAACAGAACATTATGGACAAATTATGTTTTTTTTTTTTTTTTTTTTTTTTTTTTTTTTTTTTTTTTTTTTTTTTTAGTTATGTGTTAATAAATATTTTTTATTAATAGACAATTATGACAATTTACTGCAAAATAAAAAAATATATATTTTTTTCCTTTTTTAACTAATAACATACATCTTAGATAAAATCATTTTTCTTGGATAAATGAAACAGATTTATTGAATAATGATGGTCTCCATATGTGCATACTCAAAAAAATCTGAAAAAAATAAACAATGTTCTTTTCATATGGATGTGTGTGTTTATAAAATCATTTTGGCCGAACTTAGGTAGAGCATCCGTAAAAACATTTATAGCTGATCGAAAAAGATTAAAATTTTCGTCTATTTGGTGATTTATTATCGGTTTGCTCTGAAATAAAACTTAAAAAAAAATGCGCTTCTACATTGAATACTCTTTAAAGAAAAAAACACTTTATGCCGAAATCTTTAAATAAGTTTAATTTAAATAACTTTAGTTTTAGTTTTTTTATTTTGTGTTTGTCTTAACTACACTGTTTCATATATATTTATATGTATTTAGAATGAAATTTAACTATCATGTTTTAGAATTTAAAATAAAATAGCCTGCAAAATTGATATTAAAAAAAAATAATTTGCTTATTGAAATTAATTTATATTCTACCAAAAGACCATACAAAATAGACCCTCGTTATTTCTTTCAAAGTACGTTTCAAAATATACATATCTTTAAAAATACACTCTTAAAAATATCGTCATGATTTTTTAAGCTTATTTTTTTAAAAATCATGCTTGTAAAGATGCTTAAATTTATTTAAAGGCTTGTAAAAAAAAGATCCATGCTTTTTTTTAATATTAAGTATTTTAAAGTTTATTTTTTTAATATTTTGCGAGGAAGGGTCGTTTAGTAAAAACAATTACCACATTTTTTTCTTCTTTAAAATGGTTTAGGTTAGTGTACTTTTAACGACTTTGGCTAGTGAGAGTTGACTCTGGTACTCGTTCTTTCTTGTGGAATGTTATAGGCTCTGTAAATATTGATAGCGATAGAACAATTTGGTTTAGTAGCTGACTCTTGAGGGACAAATCACTTTTATTTATAAAATACTGAAATGATTGAATGACAGCAGAATTTAAAAACCATTTTATTTCAAATTAGATAAATGGTTTGCTTTACGTACTTGCTATAATTAAAAAATTCATCTCAAAATTCTGGTGTCAATGTAGCATTTCGCAATTAAAATTACTCGGCTTATATCTTAATCCACTCCTTCAAGGGGTTAACTGTTATGATGTGTAGTTATTAAACCACTTTACATTAGGATATTTTAATGGGTTAAATCGGTTTTTATTGAGTTCTTCTGCTGTATAGTCGCTTTTATGTATCGATTCGCTTATAATTTTACTTTATAGAAGTTCTTTTTATATTGGTATGTGAAAAAATGCTTCCCATGTAAAATATATCGGATTTATTAAATATTTTTCAATAATATAAAATTTGGAGAACTTACTGAAAAAAAATATTTACTTAACAGAAATCTTTTTTTTTTTTCGGAAATCCTCTTTCTAGGAAAAATGAAACAGATATGAATAACAAGGAAGGTCTTCATAAGGGTATACTCAGAAAAAATCTGAAAAAATTACACAAGGTTCTTCTGAAATGAGATGTATAATGAAAAATAATTTCCAGAGGAATCTAGATAGAGCATCAATAGAAAGTTAATTAAATTTTAGTTTATTTTGCTGTTTATTATCGGTTGGCACTGAAGTAAGATTTCAAAAAATACGTTTTTACGCTGAATAATGTTTAAAGAAAAAACATTTATGCGGAATTCTTTAAATAGGTTTAATTTTAAAAACTTTAGTTTTTTTATTTATGTTTATTTTTTATTTATTTATTTATTTTTTTAACTATAGTTTTGTCATTTATATGTATATGCATTTAAAAAAAAATTTAACTATCATGTTTTATGATTTAAAATGAAATGTCTTGCAAAATGGATATACTTTAAAAAACAATTTGCTTAATTAAAGTTATTTGTGCCAAAGGACCACAAATCTGACCCTCGTTATTTCTTTTAATCGATATTTAATAATAAACATATTTTTAAAAATATACTCTTAAAAATATCATCAAAAGTTTCTTAAGATTACTTAACAAAAATCACCAGGAGGTTTTAAGTGCTTGTAAAAAAGAAAGGATCCATGGACTTTTTTGAATATCAAATACTTTAAAGTGTATTTTGTTTTTAAAATTTTGCGAGAAAAGATCATTTAGTGGAAGCAAGTGTCGTAAACTTTGATTCTTTAAAAACGGTTTAGGTTAGTGTCCTTTTAACGACGTTCGCTAATGAGAATGGACAATGTACTCGTTCTTTCTTTAAAATTTTCGACCCTAAAGTTTTATTGCGCCTATTTCCTTCGGAAGACGTTTGGGACCCTTAGTATTCCATTTAATATTATTTCTCTTGATGTGTACTATCACCCCTTAAAGTTTTGCCAGTAGTTTAGATACACCCTGTATATATATATATATATTCCTAGTAGCAGACATTTTTGAGAAAATCATCTTTCTTCGAGAAATGAAATAAATTTGACTAACAAGCAAGGTCTCCATTATGGGCTTACTCAAAAAAATTTGAAAAAAATTACAGAATGTTAATCTCATATGCATATATATATATTAGGCGTGTATATATATATATATATATATATAGTTACACGCCTAATTATATATTAATATTACGCCTAATATTCTTTAAAGGAAAGTATTTTTATCCTGAACTCTTTAAATAGCTTTATTATTTTTGTTTTTTGTTTTTTGTTTGTCTTATCTATAGTTTTTTTACATGTATTTATATGCATCTAAAATGAAATTTAACAATTATGTTTTACATTCAAAATGAAATATCTTGCAAAATGAATATACTTCAAAAAACATTTTTTTATTGTTTAAGCAAATTTATATTCTACCTATAGACCACATAAAATAAACCCTTGTCTTTTATTTTAAACTATATTTAATTATAAATATATCTTTAAAAATACACTCTTAAAAACATAATCATAATTTTTTTACGATTACTTAACCAAAATCACCCGGGAGATTTTAAGTGCTTGTAAAAAAAGAAACGATCTATGCATTTTTTTAGTATCAAGTACTTTAAAGTGAATTTTGTTTCTAATATTTTGCAAGAAAAGATCATTTAGTAAAAGCAAGTATCGTAAACTTTGCTTTTTAAAATACAGTTTAATATAGTTTCCTTTCAACGACGTTCGCTAATGAGAATACACTATGTACTCGTTCTTTTTTTTTAATTGTCCATAGGCTCTGTAAATATTGATAGCGATAGAAGAATGTGGTTTAGTAGTTAAATGCTATGATGTTTTGTTATTAAACCATTTTATGTTAGCATATTCGAATGAGTTATAAACGGTTTTTGTATCGAGTTCTTCGGTTATACACACGCTTTTATATATCGATTCACTTGTAATTTTAATCTGTAGAAGTTCTTGTTATATTGGTCGGTTGAAATATACTTTTCATGTATAATATATTTCAAACAGAATGTTACTGACAAATTATGTTGAATTTTAAACACTTTTTACTGTACTCGAAAACGCTCCAGAAATTACAAGAAATAAAAAAATATTGTTCAGAATTATTAAACAATTTTCACTAATGTAAAATTTGTAGAAGTTACTGCTAAATAAAAAAAAAAAATTTTTATATGTAATAGAAGACATTTTTGAGAAAATCCTCTTTCTTGACCAAATGAAACGGATTTGAATAACAAGGAAGGTCTCATTATGGGCATACTCAGAAAAATCTGAAACATATATATATATATATATATATATATATATATATATCTGGAATTTTCGTTTATGTTTTGTCGTTAAATTTAACTATCATGTTTTACGATTTAAAATAAATATTTTGCAAAATAGATATACTTTAAAAAAAACTATTTGCTTATTTAAAGTAATTTATATTCTACCAAAAGACTACATAAACAGACCTTCGTTATTTGTTTAAACTACATTTAATAATAAACATATCTTTAAAAGAACATTTTTAAAAATATCATCATAATTTTTTTAAGATTACTTCACGAAAATCACCCGAAAGGTTTTAAAAGCTCGTAAAAAAATAAAAAAATGATAAAAAAAAGGATCAATATTTTTTTTCTTTCTTTTTCTTTTCTTTTTTCTTTTTCTTTTTCTTTTTTTTAACATCAAGTAGTTTAAAATGTATTTTGTTTTTAATATTTTACGAAAAAAGATTATTTTATAAAAGTAAGTGCCGTAAACGCTAATGAGAATTGACTCTGTATTTGCTCTTTCTTGTGGAGTGTCATAGTTTTGTAACTATTGAAATGAAGAATGTGGTTTAGTAGTGGAATGTTATGATGTTTAGATATATTGAACCAGTTTCAACCATACAAAAAGAATCAGATTAATTCACCCAAATTACTTTTTTAAAAATATCTTTAAAAAAAGCAATGGTGGTACTTTAAAGTACCATAGGTGAATAAAGGGTTAAAGCGGTTCTTATTGAGTTCTTTTTTTATTTATCGATTCGCTTGTAATTTTACTTTATAGAAGTTCTTGTTATATTGGTCGGTGGAAATATACTTTTCATGTAAAATGTATGTAAAACAGAATATTACGCACAAATTATGTTCAATTCTTTAAAAAAACTTGCATTTTTTACTATGTTAGAAATCAGCCCCGATATTTACAAGATATAAAAAAAATATTGTTCAGAGTTATTAAATATTTTTTATTAATATAAAATTCGGACAACTTACTGCAAAATAAGAAATTGTTATTTATGTATATATATTTATACACAACACACACACACACACACACACACACACACACACACACACACACACATATATATATATATATATAATATCAAACATTTTTGAGAAAAGGTTCTTTCTTGGACAAATGAAACAGGTATGAAAAACAAGGAAAGACTCCATATGGGTGTACTCAAAAAATATGAAAAAAATAAAAATGTTTTTATCGCATATATACATATCTTTACAGATACAAATTTCAACGGAACCTAGATAGAGCGTCCGTAAAAAATAATGAAATTTTTGTTTGTTTGGCGGTTTAGCATTGGTTGGCCCTGAAAAAAAAAATGTGCTTTTACGTTGAATAATCTTTAAAGAATATATTTTTTATGCTGAATTCTTTAAATAAGTTTAAATTTAAATAACTTTAGTTTTTATACATATTTATATGTATTTAAAATGAAATTTATCATAATTTAGGATTTAAAATAAAATATCTTGCAAAATAAATATATTTTGGAAACCAATTTGCTTAATTAAACTAATTTATATTCTACCAAAATAAATATATTTTGGAAACCAATTTGCTTAATTAAACTAATTTATATTCTACCAAAAGACCACATAAAACAGATCCTCGTTATTTCTTTTAAACTACATTTAATAATAAAGATATCTTTAAAAATACACTCTTAAAAATATCGTCATAATTTTCTTAAGATTACTTAAAAAACAGTTACCTTGGAGGTTTCAAGTTCTTGTTAAAAAAGGGAGATCCATGCATTTTTTAATTATTTTTTTGTGAGTAGTAGGTACTTTAAAGGGAATTTTGTTTTTAATATTTTGCGAGAAAAGATCATTTAGTAAAAGCAAGAGTCGTAAACTTTGCTTATTTAAAAACAGTTTAGGTTACTGTCCTTTCAACGGCGTTCGCTAATGAGAATTGACTCTGTACTTTTTCTTTCTTGTGAAGTGTCATAGGTTCTGTAGATATTGATAAGAAGAATGGGGTTTAGTAGTTAAATGTTATGATGTTTGCTTACTAACCAGTTTATGTTACGATACACTAATGGGTTGAAGCGGTTTTTATTGAGGTCTTCAGCTGCTCACTAGATTTCATATATCGACTCACTCGTAATTTTACGTTATAACATTTCTTGTTTAATTGGTCGTTGGAAATATACTTTTTATGTAAAATCTATCTAAAACAGAATATTACGAATAAATGACGGTATTTAAAAAAAATATATACATTTTTTTCAAAACAGCCTTAGCGTTTACAAGAAAATATATGTATATATTTCAGAGCTATTAAATATTTTCAATTAATATAAAATTGAGACAATTTACTGCAAATTAAAAAGTGATTTCTTTCGTTTTTTTTCAATATTCAACAACAGAAATTAGCGAATCGTTACAAAAATGTGATCTTTTTGTATAAATTTCAATGGACTCTCTTCTGAATAACATCAAATAAAAATTAGCACTGTATATTAATCTACTCACGTTTAAAGTACGTTAATGTTCTCTTTTTCATTGAGTCTGGTTAAAGAAGTTTTCTTGATGTTATATATTATATCCGTTATATGTTCTTTACGTATTATATTAAATTACCTCCTGGTCATACCTACGTAGAAATTTTTATTTCCCCTTCCATTCCATTGCATTATTATTTATAAATGGAATCATATAAACTCTTGAGAGGTCGTTTGTACTAATGTGATTGATTTTGGTATTTAAAAGTCTCTTTAACTAAAGGGGTTTTCGCGATCAAACCTAATTTAAAACTTTTTAAAAGATTTTTTACATGCTCAAAGAAGCCCGGGTAATAATTTATCGCCACCCTCCTCATATTTATTTTACAAAAAGTTTTAACTTTATTTTTAGAGGCATTCATGTTGATATTATTAATGATGTTCTTAATTAATCTGTTTATTAACTTAACCTGATATCCATTATCAATTGTAAAACATTTAATTTTCTTAATTCGCTCTCCAGATTTATGTGGAAGAAATACTGAATGCATAATTTATTCAGAATCTTAAGATTGATAATTTATATGATAAATGGGAGCAAGCATCAAAAGGTACAATGTTTGCGATAGGTTTTCGGCGAACCGAACGAATTAATTCACTCCCTATTCTCGTTAATTCAACATCTAAAAAGAGCAACTTGCCTTCTGTTTCTACTTTTCTTCCTCTTGTTTGGGACACGGACAGTGACGAAAATATGGAGGGCGTTTTACATTTATTTTGATTTCAATAATTACTTATTCCAGTTTTTCACGTTCATTGTGTTTCTAGGTTTTTCTACTAACATTCTGAAGATGATTCGACAGAAAGGAGTTGAAATAATGGAGTTATGAATAAAACGAGGAGACATATAGTGCACTGCCTATCAGTTGCGCAGTAACTGAGGTGGTTGTCATATGATGGCTGCCGTTTTTTCTTAATCGGATCCAAAGTTTCTGATTACCGCTTATAAAAGCATCCACCAGAAAGCTTAAATAGAAAATTTCTTCTTATTATAGAACCTTTTTGATTTCTTTCACAATATTTTTAAAAAATTCTTTTTTTTTACTGTTATTAGTGTGATGCAGGTATTATAATCGTTTCATTGACACTGACGGAATGTTGTCTTGGTTATTACAATCTGGCGGAACTATTACTGCCAAATTAAACTACTACAAGTAAAAATGAATAGCAATTTTTGCCATTATATTTGATTGAAATTTTTCATTACTAAGACCTTTAAATAAAACAAAATTTTCTGCATAAATTTACTGGTGGGTGTTTGCTATCGTGGCATCGTTTGCTATCGCTCTTTGCGAAAGCGGTTTCTGTTGAAGCTTTACTATTTTTACGACATGCCAGTTCCTCTTTCTTTATAGTTCCATGGTTGAAACATGTCAATTTTTAATGTATTTCAAATGCTTTATTTATAAAGTAACGTGTTATAAGCAAACTAATTATTTACAATATAAGTTCTTACCTTTTCGATGTAGAATATATATTATTTTTATTACGATAAATGAAACAGATTCGTCTACGACTCATTTTGAAACCAATTATTAGTAAAATAACCATTTGCTGTCTTCTACTATAATTTTTAGCAATTTTGAACTGCAAATAATTTTTACAGGACATAAAACAATATGCACATTTTGGGTGTTTTCAATACAAACTTTATATTTCTAATTAGAATCACGAGGGATAAGAAAAAAATGTAGTGGTACACTGAATGAATATATCATTTACATACAGGAAAACAGTAATAGGTATTACTAGGTTATCCCGTCGACCAAAAAATTATCGCCAAACTATAAGATTAAATGCCAATAATGGATGATCGTGAATGTCACATTCAATGACATTAAATGCGATTCATGTGTTTAAAATGTCATTAAGGGATTTTTATTTCGACTTTTTATTAATATTTTTATTAATATTCTACTAATTATTTGTTTTTTCGTTATTTAAAATAAAAACTATGTCAGTATGTATAAATTGGCTATTAGTTTGGCGATTTGTATAATTTGGCGAAATTGGTCGACGGGATAACAGAGTAGTATAGATAACCGAGTAACCGTTCGAAGAGCTAAGGTACAGTTTTTTTCATAATATTTCAAAACTAACTCATAAAATTTTTTGAATTCGTTAATTAAGAACAATATCAGTTGTTTATTTTAAGATTATTTCTGTGATTTATTGAATGATATACTTTAATGGGAGTATAAAATGTGAATTTTTTCATGATCTGAGAGAAAATAATAAAGGTTGTAAGAGAGCAATTTTGGCACCAGATAATTATTTAAGTTTATAGGTTTTTCTTGCATGTTTGTACTAACATTTTCAGGTAATCAATCATAAGTACGAAATGTAACCCGTTGAATTAAGGCGGTTAAGAAGGATTTATTTCAATCATTTATAGTTGAATTATAAATTTATAACACACAAAGTCAGTTAAATAAAAAATGCATCTTATATTGATTAGTCCAGTTCTTAAAAACATCATTTAAACCTAAAGTTAGCAATATACTATTTCTATAAAACTCAGTTGTCTAAATTATTGAAAAATCTCAGTCCCAGAGTGTAGAAACTGCCCTAGTTTCTTTAGGTGTATTTTTTAGTTAAATATTTTGTTTTCTCCTTAAAAATGATAATTTTATTTTAAATATGACGTCATTTTCACATGCTTAGCATTTTGCCTACTGAATCAAATACAGTATTAGCAGAATAAAAAAAAAATATGGAATTGCAACAACTTTTTGAGGAAAAATGCGTGTTTCTAAAAGCACTAATTCATTTTCTGATCAAAATATTTTGGCGTAGAATATCCCTAATGAGATATATAAATCTATCCAAAATCATTGTCGTCATTCAAGAAACTCTGTAAAAAAAATTGGGTAATTAAATAAACACGCTACTTCATTTTGTTTATAATAGATATACACAAAATTAATTAATGCTTATAAAACTCCATGTTTTATCAGAAATTATTCATTTATATTTTTTTTTTCAAAATTCGGAAAATGTTATTGCAATCGATTTAATGAAATTGCTCAATTTCAACTTTTTGATGCGAATTAAGTAAGTGCGGAGATAATAAGTGAAACAAATATTCTTTAAAGTAATAATTTATATAAAGAGAGTTTTACATCGATTGTAAAGAAAAGTTTGTAGTAAACTAAAAAACATTTAATTGATAAATAACGACTAAACAAAACCAAAATTTGCCGTGATTTACAGCAGACGATGTTAATGACATAACATGTATTTAAATTATATTTTTTAATTTCTTATGAGAAATTGGTAACAAAAAAAGATAGACTAATGCACTATTTTCCACAGGGTAAAGAGAAAGGGAAAAAAGAGATATTAACTTATAAAACACATTTCTAAAATACTTCACGTTTCGGAATTTATCCATAAAGTGAGTTTTTATTCATTCGGTGAAATGATCACGATGTGTGTTCTGTAAATGAAGGTCGATCCATCTATAATGACTTTGTAATAAAAGATAAAATTCGAAAAATCGGGTATTTTAAATAAGTTTTTTCATGTTTTAATATCGATTTTATTGGTATGTACACCAAGTGTTTATTTTAATATTAAGTTTGTCGAAGTAAAAGTGCAGGTTATTTTATTATTTCTCAGTTTGAATATAGAATTTGCTTGCATTTTGTCTTGTTTTTGAAATAACAATATTTGTACATTTATTTTGACATTAAATAAGACATTAAAAAAGTCGTACAAAATTAATGCATAAGCTAAAATTCCTAAAAATGTTTTGACGCAGAAATATGAAGAAACATGGCATAAAAGATCATATACGGCGATTTCAGGATTTCTTAGGAAACCCTCGAAACGACCGTGTTGGATCATTTATGCCATATTTCTCCATATTTTTGCGTTAAAACATTGTTGGCGGTTTTAGCTGATGTATTAAAATTGGCACAGCTTATTTGATTTATGTTTGGAATTGTATTACTTTAAAAAAGTAATTGCAAATCAAGCAATGGGAATAATATAAATAAATAAATAAAACCCACTAAAGTGGCAGCACTGTTTGAAAGAAAAAAAACATTCGGTTTACTCTATCTAATCAATGTCATTGTTCAAATTGAAATATGCCATTAAGGGGTGCGGGGATCAAAATTCTATTTTTTTATTATAGAGATTTTGTAATGAATATATTTTATCATAATAAGAATATTAAATATAAATAAAATCTGAAAAAATTTAAATATTTTTTTTATTTAAATATTAAAAATTTAAACATATCCAACTTTTGATATAACTGTGGAAGTACTTACTAGGTTTACAAATTTTTTACACTTTTGTGTACAGAAAATGTATTATTTTAAATTGACTTCAGGTTTTTAAAAAATATTAATTAAGAATTTCATAAAAAATATTTAGTAAGATAATTAATTTTTGTATGACTACGTTTTGCATTAATTAGCATATTTTCACAATAAACATTCAAAATTAAAAATCCTGAATACAATTTCTTGGAAATAAAGCATAAAAGCTATATTAAAAATTTCATATATATATCTTTCAAGGAACTTTAGATATATCCTTTTAAAATTGCCAAGTCGTGAAAAAATTCATTCTAAGATAAATGATGTTAAAGTTATCTGCAGAGGGCAGCTGATGTATCGCTTCTCAAGCCAAAATGTGTTATATCTCTGGATCTAATGAGGATAAAAAAATGCGGTTTGTGGTATTTAATGGTAAAAACTCATTTTTTTAAGCCGAAAAAAATCCAATTTTTGGATAAATTTTAGTTAAACTCTTAAACTCCCCCCTTAAACTCTGCATGCAACCGTCGTTTCTTCAGACATTATTTGTAGAAAATAATACTATCGAAAGAGATTTGGAATTTCTGCTTCCTTTACTTACACAGCTATTCATTTGCTAAGAATCATCTTGACGATCCTTTAAACAAAAGATAAAGTAAAATCAGACATCTTCTGCTCGGATTTCAATGAATCTACCTTCGTTTGTTCTGCAAAATAATAGATTGGTTTAACCTAAAAATTTGACTCTCCAACTGAGTTTTGAAGTGTTTGTGTTTGAGAAAGTAGAAAGTAGAAAGAGCAGATTAATGAAGTGAAAAACACTTTATTACGAGACTCTTTATTCAGTGAAATATTACGAAAATATCGATTTTCTAATTATTTGCAGAAATTATACTTTATTATCCTTTGTATGTTTCTGTAAAATTTCGAAAAGATCAGAGTGTTATAAATAAAATTTAAAGCAATTTTATTACATCGCTGTCCTTTTAATTGTCACAATTACACTACTGGCTATTAAATTTGCTACACCAGGAATAAATGCATATAACAAAATGTTATTTATTGAACAAATATATTATGAAAGAAATAACAAGTGATTAAATTTTCAAGAATTTTGGGTGCATAGATCTTGAGAAATCAGTACCCCGAACAACCACCTCGGGCAGTAATAACAGCACTTACATGCCTGGGCATTGAGTCAAACAGAGATTGGATGGCATGTACATGTACAAGTGTCCATGCAAGCTTCAAATTGACGCCATAGTCCATCAACCGTAGTGACTAGAGTATGGTTAGGAGCCAGTCACTCGGAAACCATTGACCAGTCGTTTTCTATTGGTTAGAGATCTGGGTCAGGGCAACAGCCGAGCATTTTCCGTATCAAGGAAGGTCCGTACAATTCCGGAAACATGCGGTCAGGCATTATCCTGCGGAAACGTAGGGTTTCGCAAGTCTCGAATAAAGGGTAAAACCACGGGTCAAAAAATATCAGAAATGTAACGTGCATTGTTCAAAGTGCCGTCCATGAGAACAAGAGATGGCCAATGCGTGTATCCAATGGCACCAATGGCTACTACGACGCCAGGTGATGGGGCAGTATGACGATAATGAATGCACGCTGCCAATGTGTGTCCACCACGATGCCGCCAAACATGGATGCGACCATCATGATGCTGTAAACAGAGCCTGGATTCATCTTTTAAAATGACGCCTCGCCATTCGTGCACCCAGATTCGTCGTTGATTACACCATTGAGGGCACTCCTGTCTATAACGTAACGTCAAGGGAAGTCGCAGCCATTGTCTCCGAGCTGAGAGTCCATGCTGCTGCAAATGTCGTCGAAGTGTTTGTGCAGACACTTTTTGTCTTGCAAATGGCCTCATGACATGACTCAGGGCTCGTGACTTGGTTGCATGACCCATTAAGGCCATACGAATAACATGCCTGTTTTCTCGGCTGCTAGCTATAGGGAGCCGTTGAGATCCCGCACGCCGTACCGTATTCATCGATTCCATATTCTACGAACAGTCATTGGATCTCGACCAACGCGAGCAACAATACTGCGATACGATCAACCGCAATCCAGGTAGGCTACAATTCAACTTTTATCAAATCAGAAATATGCAGGTACGAATTTCTCCTTCTTATATGAGGCATCGTAGCAATTTCTCACCAGACACCGACGCTGAAATGCAATTTCTGTGTGAAAAACCGGCTGAACAATTTCTTCATTTAAACACAATGTAGTAGTCGCTACCAGCACCTGCTTTGTCAGAATGCGCTGAAAAGCTAATCATTTGCATATCACAGCATCTTCTTCCTGTGATTTAAATTTCACATCTGTAGCATGTCGCCTTCATGGTGTAGCAGTTTTAATGGCCAGTAGTGTAACTACACTTAAAAGAGATTTTTCGCAGTTTGGGTTTTTTGCATGAATGAGTATGTTTTACTATTAAAACTTTTATGTGTATTTTTCAATTGACTCGATTTTAAGGGTTCCGTAATTCAAAAGGGAAAACAGAACAATTAAAAAATAACTCCTAGTTTTGTCTGTATTTGTTTTGAGGCTATTAAAAGTAAATAAATAAATAAATAATATCCACTCAATTGGCAACAATGTTTGACAGGCAAACGCTCCATTCGGTTTTCTGTGTATAATCAATGTCATTGTAGCGTTTTAAATATGTCATTAAACTCTTTATGCAACCCTCACTTCTTCAGACATAATTTGTAGAAAATAATACTATCGAAAGAGATTTGGAATTTCCGCTTCCTTTACTTACACAGCTATTCGTTTGCTAAAAATCATCTTGAAGATACTTTAAACAGAATTCAAAGTAAAATGAGATATCTTCTACTTGGATTTTAGCGAATCTATCTTCGTTTGTTCGGCAGAATAACAGATTGGTTTTGATCTCGAAATGTGACTGTTTTAAAGAGTTTTGAAGTGTTTGTGTTTGAGAAAGTAGAAAGAGCAGATGAATGAAGAGAAAAAATATTATTGCGGTTGTCTTTATTCAATGAAAAATTACGAAAATATCGATTTTCTATTTATTTGCAAAAATTATACATTATTATTCTTTATATGTTTTTTATGAAATTTTAAAAAGATCCGAGTATTATAAATAATTTTTTAAGTGATTTTATTACATCGCTGTTCTTTTAATTGCCACAATTAACTACAATTAAAAGAGATTTTTCACAGTTTCGGATTTTTTTTTTGTATGAATGAGTATGTTTTACTATTAAAACTTTTATGTATATTTTCCAATTGACTCGATTTTAAAGATTCCGTACTTGAAAATTGAAAACAGAATCATTAACAAATCACTGCTACGTTTGTCCGGGTTTATTTTGGGGCTAAACAAAACTCACTCAAGTAACAACACTGTTTGACAGGATATACTCTCTGGTTTGGTGATCTAATCAAAGTCATTGTAACATTTCAAACATGTCATTAAACTCTTCATGCAGCCGTCGCTTCTTCAGGCATCATTTGTAGAAAATACTATCGAAAGATATTTGGAATTTCCGCTTCCTTTACTTACACAGTTATTCGTTTGCAAAGAAACTTCTTGAAGTTCCTTTAAACAAAAGAGAAAGAAAAATCAGACATCTTCTGCTCTGATTCAATGAATCTATCTTCGTTTGTTCTGCAAAATAACAGATTGGTTTAATCTCGAAATGTGACTCTCCTAATGAGTTTTGAACAGTTCGAGTTTGAGAAAGTATTAAGGCGCAACACTAGTCACAGAAAAACACCTGGATTATAATGTAAAATATATGGGAGCGTTTTTTTTAATATCTGGTTCAAATTTTAACATTTTTATACGAGTTTTTTTGCATAGGATAGCTGAGAACAATCTACAACCGGCCTAGTTTTTACTTTTTCGATTTTGCTTATATATTTTTTATATTATGATAGTTTCAATTTAAGAACTGGTATAAACCGGTTTTGAAATTTAAAGTAATTTTTAATCTGAAACCAAAATATAAAAAGTAAAAAGTAGACGGATTTTATCATTCCCAGCTATCCTATGCAAAATAAAAAAATAATGTAAAAATATATAAAATTTGAGCGAGATATTTGAAAAAAAAAACGCATCATCAGTCTCTTTCTGTGACTAGTGTTGCGCCTTAAGAACAGATGAATAAAAAGAAAAATACTTTATTACAGTACTCTTCATTCAGAGAAAAATCAGTATAATAAGCTTTAAACTTGTTGTTCTCAAAATGTAGCAAAAAAATGAAGATTCGTATCCAAATTTAGTAGTGAGTGCCATCTTGTGTATCCTATATTGCACTAATCAATTGATAAGTGGATACAGCCCCCAATGTTTTTGCTTCATTTTGGGAATAACGTATTTTTCGCTCATTTTATTGACGATTACTTTTAGAATTTTCAAGTAGGTTTATGAACCTTTCACAAAAGTTGCTCTGTACTTCTAGCTAACACAATATGCAGATGAAATTTTGTTAGCGTTTACGCATGTGCAGTGAAAAATTATTTAGTAAACCTGCACATTTATCATAAAATTTTTATTTTTTTTAAATTCTGATTACGGGGTATTATGTATAAGGTTGTTTGTCATATTTTTGAAATGTAACATTATTTTATATTTAGAACTCAGGAAATTATAAGCAAAAAACTTGGAAAATTTTTGGGCTGATTTTATAAAAACCTTAATTTTTCTACGAGTATTCATGCTATCCGCATAAAAATGATTACATATTACAAGAATAAGCCATTTAATTATAATATACAGTTAGAACGCTTTAGCTACGTTTGTTTTTAGAGGGTTATCCGAAAGATATTCGTTCTTTTTCAATTTCTTCACGGTCAGCAATGCAGTTTTGGGAAAAAAATCTTCACGGAAATGTATGACATGTACTATTATGTTTACAAACTTAGAGTTTCACTATAATTCCTCATGTATTTTTTATTTTTTTTGATGTTTTACAAAATGTCTAAAATCGCAAGTGGCAGGTCATTTTTGGCCATTTAGTGTATACATATATATATTTGGGAGTGGGAGGAGGTTGAGTATTTTATTTCATAATTTATCAAATTAAAAAATCTAATTCTAGTCAAATTTCAAGATTTTATTAGTCATTTTATTGATTTTTTTAAATTATAAAAAACATTAATTTACTTTATGATTAATTTTACTAAAAACACAACATTTAATGAAACAACATTCAAAACTTTACTTTATATCGAAATAATTTATATAAAAGAAAATGGCAATCCATTATATTACAGAAAGTTGTTTGAATGAATTTATAAATCTTGACTTGAATTCTATTTTTTTTCCATTAAAAGCTACTTATTCAAATTATTCTGATGAAAGTTTTAAAAATTACCTTTGTTTGAAATTTGCTTAAAAAATTCGATTTTAAGATTTCAACCTCCGATATTTTAAGTAACACAGTGCTGAGTGTCTATGATACCGAACTCACAGTAAAACATTAACAGTTAAATTTTAAATTAAATCCCCTGTTTTCAAACCTTATTCGTCGAAACTGAATAAATCTGTATGTTACATTTTAGTTACTGACAAAGATGTTTGTTTGCTAAGAGGTTTCTTGACGGTGCTCTAAATTGAAAGAAAAGTAAGAAATCCTTAACCATGGTTTCATTTAATGCAGATTTGTTCAGTCTCACCAGAAAGACTGTTTTGTTTAATCTTGAAATGTGACTTTCTAATGTGTTTTGAAGTGTTAAATTAAAGAAAATTGGGAAAGCGGACAAAAATTTTAATTTTGAATAACTAGCACATCGGTTCCTCTGAACTTAAATTTAATGATTCTATAGTATGATATATTCAAATGTATCAAGTTCAGGCTATGAGGAAATATCTTAAATATACTTATTTCTCGAAAAATAGTTAAAGAATTTTAATATGTTATCAAGCTTTTTGATGATGAAAATGAGCGTTATTAGTAACAATGGAATTAATTATTACTACAAAATAGATTCTTCTTCAACAAACCATTTTTTCTAAAATACACAAATTGTCATAAGGTAAGTTTTTAAACAACCGTCAAAATTATATTTTACTTTATCCTCATGAACTCTTTAATTAACCTGAGCTTTTAGAATATTATAAAACATCTCTAATACAAGTTATGCATGGTTATGTTTATATTTTACTAAAGTCAAGAACAGGGTATACAATTTTAAGTTTTTTGTTACGTCAAATAATGCAATTTTCAGGTGTCTAACCGAATTTTTGTGAAACTTTAAGAATTGCAACCTAAATCATCTGTGATATTCTCTGTTTGAAACCATATTGTGCGATACTAAAGATATCTGGATATTCCACTTCATTTATTTACAAAGTTGTTAGCTTACTAATATGGCTCTTGACGATTCTCTAAATCAAAAGAAAAGTCCGAAATCCTCATCTGTGGTTTCCATTAATTCAGATTTTCTTGTTGTCTTGAGAAAGACAGTGTATTTTAATCTCTAAATGTGCTTTTCTAATGTTTTTTGAAGGATTTCTGTTGAAGGAAAATGAGAAATCAGATGACAATAATAAGTTTGAATAAGTAGCACATTGGTTCCTTCGGAAATATATTCAATAATTTCATAGAGGTACATGTTTAAATCTATGAAATTTATGCTATGAGGAAGTATCTTAAACATAGTTTTTTTTCTCCCAAATACGTTAAGCATTTTAACGTGCTATCAAACATTACGGCTGAAAATGAGCGGTATTAGCAAGAATAGAATTTAAAGTAAATGTAGATAAGAATTAAATATTGCAACAAAACATATTCTTTTGCACCAAACCATTCTGTCTAGAATACACAAATTCGCATGGGTTAATATTTTAAACAATTGCTTGACTTTTATTTTACTTTTTCCTCAAAAGCTATCTATTTAGCTTGATCTTTTAGAATATTATAAAACATATCTATTAAAAGTTATGTCTTTCTTTCAAATTGATTCAAATTTAACATAAGTCAGGAAATGGTTAAACAATTTTAATAATTAAGATGCTCGAATATGTTTAATAATGCAATTTTTCAGGTGTCGAACCAAATCATTCTGAAACATTAAGAACTGTAACATAAATCGTCTGTAATATTCACTGTTTCAAATCTTATTCGGCGATACTAAAGAATTATGGATATTTCACTTCATTTATTTACGAAGATGTTTGCTTACTAAGAAACTTCTTGACGATTTTCTAAACCGAAAGAAAAGTCAGAAATATTCATCTGTGGTTTCAATCAATGCAGATTTGTTTGTTCTCTCGAGAAAGATGGTTTATTTTAATCTCGAAATCTGACTTTCTAATGTGTTTTGAAGGGTTTGTGTTAAAGGAAATTAAGAAAGTGGAAGAAAATCATAAGTTTGAATAAGTAGCAAATCGGTTTCTATAGGATTATATTTATTGAGTTCATAGTGGTCCATATTTAAAATTATCAAGTTTGGGCTATGAGGAAGTATCTTAAATAGTCTTTTCTCCAAAGATACATTAAGAATTTTAATATGCTAACAAACATTTTGACTGAAAATAAACATTAGCAATAATAGAATTTAAAGTAATTGGGGATAAGAATTAAGTATTACCACAAAACAAATTCTTTTGCACCAAACTTTTCTCTCTAAAATACACAAATTGGCATGTGTTAAGTTTTAAACAATTGTCTTAATTTTGTTTTACTCTTTCCTTAAAAGCTATCTATTTAACCTGATCTTTTAGAATATTATAAAACATATCTAATAAAAGTTATGTCTTTATTTCAAATTGATTCAAATTTACCATAAGTCAGGAAATGGGTATATAATTTTAAGATTTAAACTAATCGAATATGTCTAATAATGTAATTTTTTAGGTGTCGAACTAAATCATTCTGAAACTTTAAGAATTGTAACATAAATCGTCTGTGATATTCACTGCTTCAAACCTTATTCGGCGATATTAAAGAGATACGGATATTCCACTTCATTTATTTTCAAAGAAGTTTGCTTACTAAGAGACTTCTTGACGATTTTCTAAATCGAAAGAAAAGTCACAAATACTCATCTGTGGTTCCAATCAATGCAGATTTGTTTGTTCTCTCTCAAGAAAGACGGTTTGTTTTAATCTCGAAATCTGACTTTCTAATGTGTTTTGAAGGGTTTTTGCTAAAGGAAGTTGAGAATTCAGATGAAAATTATAAGTTTTAATAAGTAACAAATTGTTTTCTTCGAGGTTATACTTATTGATTTCATAGTGGTCCATATTTAAAATTATTAAGTTTAGGCTGCGAAAAAGTATTTTAAATATAGTTTTTTCTCCAAGGGTACATTAAGAATTTTAATATGCTATCAACAATTTTCGCTTAAAATGAATGAATTTAATGTAATGTAATTTAAAGTAATTGGGGATAAGAATTAAATGTTGCCACAAAACAAATTGTTTTGCGCCAAACCATTCTCTCTAAAATACACAAACTGGCATGTGTTAAGTTTTTAAACAGCTGTCTAAATTTTGTTTTACTTTTTCCTTAAAAGCTATTTATATATTCTATTTTTTTAGAATATTATAAAAAATCTGCAATACAAGTTATATCTTCGTTTCAAATGATTAAAATTTAACTTAAGTCAGGAATGGGCTATACAATTTAAAGATTTAAGCTATTCAAAAAAAGTAGTACCAAATAAGGCAATGGGAATAAAAATTCCCATAATAGAATACAAATAATGCAATTTTTAGATTCCTAACCAAATCTTTGTAAAGCTTTAAGAATTATAACATAACTCATTTGTGATATTCACTGTTTCAAACCTTATTCGGCGATATTAATGAGATATGGATAATCCACTTCATTTATTTTCAAAGAAGTTTGCTTACTAAGAGACTTCTTGACGATTCCCTAAATCGAAAGAAAAGTCAGAAATACTCATCTGTGGTTTCAATCAATGCAGACTTGTTTGTTCTCTCGAGAAAGATGGTTTGTTTTAATCTCGAAATCTGACTTTTTATTGTGTTTTGAAGGGTTTGTGTTAAAGGTAATTGAGAAAGCGGATAAAAATTATAAGTTTGAATAAGTAGGAAATCGGTTTCTTCGGGATTATATTTACTGATTTCATAGTGGTTCATATTTAAAATGATCAACTGAAGGCAATGAAAAAGTATCATACTTACACTTTTTTCAAAGTACGCGTTTATTTTTTAATATATTATCATCCATTTTGGTGAAAATTAACGATATTAGTAACAATACAATTTATGATTTATGTAGATAATGTTGAAAAACAAGTAATTACCCTAGATAAATTAAACTATCAATTCAAAATCTGACATTACTTTTTTATATAAATATTTCATGTTATCCAAACTACTTATTTGTATATCAAATCAAACAAACTATAATTAACTGTTGTGAAATAAAGATGAAACAAAATTGAAATAATACGTTTTTCAAGGACGTTTATTCGAAAGGTGTGTGTCTACAATACACGTTCACTGCATCAGCATCACGTGATCACAAATGAAACAAAAAAAGAAAAGAACATTTAAAACTTTTTTTGATAACTTTTTTCTCTTTTGTTCTGTTTTTTGATTATGTAGCGATGTAATTACAAAGAGCTGCTAAACTGCAGCATATTGTTTTCAAAATATGTAATTCTTTTTTATGTTTTTAATATACATGATATTCAAGATATCGAAAAGTTTTCATACTTTTTGTGTCTACAATTAAACAAGTTTTAATAATTTTACAGATATTAGGAAAAAAATAAAAATATAGAGTATAAAAAAAGACCCGCTCACTAGACTGCATGTTTCACTGCAGTTGAAGCTTTATTTAAGTTATTATAATTATTATAATAATTCTACAATTATAATCCAGTTTTAAGAAATTAAGTTACGATTGATACTTTCAAGGCTTATAAGAAAATACGTACTAAAAAAATTATATCATGATAGAAAATCACTCTGTTATTAACATTTAAATTAAATTGCACAGAAAAAAATTACAATTTTGCCCTTTTGCAAGACGGTCAGGGGGTTCGTCACGAGTATGATGAAAACGATGTGTATCTGCAGCACACCCTAGTAATGAATGGATATAACCAGGAATATATAATACAACAACTATATATTCGTCATGTGAAGATTTATACAGATAAGATTTATCTTTCCAATTATTGATGTATATAGATTGTCTTAAATGATTAAATTAAAAATAACGAATATTGATTTAGCAAGGCCCATTATAAAATTTAACATTCTTGTACAGAACGTGCTGCTGGTATTTTGATATTTTATTCTCAATAGATAAGAATTATTGGTTTCTAGAAGGAACATACTTCAGTGTCAAATGTTTCTCAATAAAATACACAAACTGGTATGCAATAAATTATTAAACAATCGTCTGAACTTTTTTTCTTAAAAACTGTTTATTTACCTTACAGGTTTGGAAAATTATAAAACATCAGAATCAAGTTCTGTTTTCGTTTGAATTTTGTTCAATTTTAACAAAAATCAAAACAAAGGTGTTTTAATATTTAATACAATTTTAAAATTTAATCAACATGAATATGTTAGATAACACAATTTAAGATTTAATTGGATATCTTTGGATATCTTATTTAATATAATTTTAAGTTTTTCTAACGAAATAATTGTAAAAATTTAAGGTGCAATATGGGCGAAACCAATTTTCTTTGTGCTTTTCAAAAAAAAAAAAAAAAAAAAAAAAAAAAAGGTGTCATTTTTTAGGATCTAGATTTTACTAAATAACAATAATATTGTTTAAAAATGTGTTTAAGCTGTACATAATTAGCATCCACACAGAGAAAAAAACAATTTTACACTTAAAATATAACTTTTTTTAAATTCATATCTAGCATAAAAAATGTAACCTCTGTTACCAGACAATTTTTACTTAATTTATGATAGAAATAATAGAAATGCCTTAACAAAAGATATAATTTTTATATTTTACTTTAGCAAAAATGTCCTTTAGTTAAAAATAATACTAATAGAAAGATGAATAATATGTAATAAAATTTAATCATCATTAGATGCGTAATTTTATCTCGTTCAGAAAAAAAACTTAAAGTTCATAATTATCACTTTTTTAGTTTAAAAGAGGAGATTTTTTTTTAATTGAATTTAAAGTACATAAAATATTCTTTGTTTTAAGTACAATTGGTTTATTATCGGTTTACAATTATTGAAATAAAATAGAAAAAATTCATGTAACAGAGGTTACAAAAATTTACAAGATGTAAACAAACTGAATAAATATTATTTCATATTAATAATAAATATTATAATTAAATATTATTACTAATGCAAAAATAAATATAAACAAATAATAAAAATGATAGGTAAATTTGGTACTATGAATAAATATATGTATATTATTACGATAAAAAATCTATATTCAGTTATAAAATGTAACCTCTGTTTATATGGCCTCTGTCACCAAAATATGGTAACAGAGGTTACATTTAAGGAAAAACAATTTTCTCTCTTAAATATTAATATTCTAAAAAATTTTTATATTGCTTAAATAAACTTATTTTACTTAGAGTTTTGTTATTTAATGAGAAATTTTATTTTTAAAACATTATTTAAATCTAAAATTGGAGTAACAGAAGTTGCAAAGAGAAAACACACTCACCTTAGAACTTGATAATACTGCTCTATACTCTAAACATGTGGCAGACAAAGTTAAAATGGCACTTGTATTCTCTTCTAGAAAGTTCTTTGAGCAATATAGATTAGTAGCGATCTCTGATAGACAAAATTTTTATTATTTATTCTGCTACATGTAAAAAAAGTAACAGAGATTACATTTTCATGGACAAATGTTAAATTTAACTTATACAGTTAAACAATACATATCTTAATTCATTATTACAAATTTATAAAACTACTATATATGTTAATTAAATAAAAATAGATAAATACTGTTTTGTACATTATATTTAGAATTGTAATCTGTTTGAAGTTGTCTCTCCAATCATTTGGACAGCTAAATTTCATAGATAAGAATGGATAAATTGCATAATCAATGCATTAATTACATTAAAATTGGCTAGATCAAATTTTATACTAATTAGAAATAGTTTTTCTGAAAGATGGCATAAAAAAAATTGGAATTTCTTTGTATATTTATTGTAAAAAAATATTAAAGTTTTGGACATGAAAAGCACCTGCATTTTTGGTTTCACCCATATATACAACGCAAATCTTCTGTAATTTTCGCTGTTTGAAACGTTGTTCTTTGAAAATAAAGCGATCGGGATTTATCACTTCATTTACTTACAAAGATGATTTCATGTCTCATGTTAATTGTTTAATTTGGCATCAATAAAACCCTGTGTTCCTGCTGTACTGTGATAACAAAAACAACACCCTGTCGGCGCCAATAAAACAGATTATAATACGTGGACAAACTGGCACCAGAAAAAACCAATAAAAAATTTTACTATATTAGTGATGAAACACTTCCATAATTAAAATATTTAAATGAGACAAAATTTTCACTTCAAATTTACTGGTGGAAAACTGTTGATCCGGTAAAAAAAAAATTTAGACACCGTTTTTCTAATAACCTCCTCAGTTACTTTACTTGCAACCGGTAGAGTGTACACTATATTTCTCCTCCTTTTTATTTATAGCTGCATTGTTTGTGCACTGTTTGCATGCTGGTCTATATGCAAGTTTAATCTTTATCCACAGACTGCTGCAAGCGACATTTCATTGTCTGTGGATACAAAATACGCGATTTTTTTTAATCAAAGAAATATATGCTTGTGCGGTTATGTGTGGAAATATTCAAGCTTCTTGTTGATTTTAATTGGTGCCATTTCTTACATCATTTATGGTTATTCTTAGTGAAAATCAATTTTCAGTCACAATAATTAAATGTATCACTTCAAATTTTTTTTTTTGTTTTGAAAATTCGTAAAGATAATCGCACTTGTGAGAATTACTTTTTATTAGCAAACATATTATCGCTTCCATGTCAGAAAGTACACACCAAAATTTTTTACAGTGAGCAATTTAGATTACATAGTCGCATTACATTTCATTGAAAAGTATAACTGGTAAAGTAAAGTATCATATATCAGCAGTCTTTTATTTAAGCTTCTTATTGATTTTCCTTGGTGCCATTCTTACATCATTTATGGTTATTCTTAGTGAAAATCAATTTTCAGTCACAATAATTAAATGTATTACTTCAGAATTTGTTTTTGTTTTTTTGGAAAGTTCGCCAAGATAATCGTAATTGTGAGAATTACTTCTTATTAGCAACCATATTCTCGCTTCTATGACAGAAAGTACACACCAAAATTTGTTACAGTGAACAATTTAGATTACATAGTCGCATTACATTTCATTGAAAAGTATAACTGGTAAAGTATCATATATCAGCAGTCTTTTATTTAAGATTTTATAATACTTTGACGTATGTGCTTATAGCATACAGGTTTCCGTGTAATCTTCTCATTCAGATGCATTATTCATCAAAAATGAACCTATATAAATAGATCTGGAAGTCCTATTTTCTTTACTTACAAAGATATTTGCTTTTTAAGGTTCTTCTTTACGACGTTTAAAGATGGGGGAAATTAAAAGAGCAAAGTCAGAAAATCTCATCTCAAATTTCAATGAATGTCATGGTAGTTAGAAAGCGTCGTTGAATCTAGAAGAGGGACATTCCTAATGCGTTTGGAAGAATATTAATTGATGGAAGGGGTGGAAAATAAATGAAATTTGCAAGTTTAAACGCAATTAAATGCAAACCGTTTCATAAATTCATATTTAATGCTTGCGTAGTGTTACATTTTTCAATTTATCAACGGCCACAGGAGGTAATTTTTCCTTTGATTATGATTTACGCAAATAAACATTTACTGATGAGTAAGCAGAGTTAGGATTAATTTTGGACTGCGAATGGTGGTCAGGAATAAATTTTTCTGTGCAGTAGCACAAAGAGCCCATTAACAACTAAAGAGACGTCAAAATAGAAACATTTATAAAAAAGGATGTGGTCGTAAAAAACGTATAGGCACATAATATCAAACATATACTGTATAATCCAAATACTTCTAAAATTGTTTAATAAAAAAAATCTTTACATACATTTGGTTAAGTCTTGTATTCTATTATTTGGAATTTATTCAAAGTGAATAATTCATTAGACAAGTTATGACATGTTTAATATATATATATATATATATATAGGCGACGACGTTTTCTTGCATTTGCTTGAAAAATACTGACTTTCTATGACTTGGAAATAATCTGTTTTTTCCCTTTGGAAATATTTATGAATAATTTGGAAATTAAATTAAAAATAGCTATATATAAAAAGTAGAAAAAATGGCTTTCAATATGCCGGTCTGAACAATCTCGTGTTCTAGAACGGTCTGCATATGTTCTGTTGACTCATGCTTTAAACAAATTTAATTGATTTCTTCCCAATCTCTTTAAACACTCTTGATCATAGAATTAATCTAAAATTATTTAAATTGTCTAAATATTAAATATTTTTACAGAAATAAAAAACATAAGATATATAAAAAGACAATTTCTAAAGTAGGTCATTGAAAGTGTTTTATAAACGAATTCCTGGTTTATCAAATTTATCACATTCTCAAAAATGTTTCTTTTCCTTGAAAATAAAGTTCAAATAAATTATTAGCTCAACAGTAGAGTTACTAGACATTATGCACCTTAACCGTTTTTTTTAATCCTGGATTTTTCAAAATTCCATACAGGAGGCCAATTATTTTTTTTAAAACAAGATTCAATTTTTAAAATATAAAAAAATCAGAAGAAGAATGTTTATAATTTTGGATATCGGTTTCAAACAATTTTTCAAAATAAATCATTTTTTCAAGCAACATTGGGAAAAAACATGTCCTTAAAAATCAGTCTATCCAAACATATCTTAACCGAAAATACAGCTATGAAATCGATCTGAAAGTTCTGCTAGCTTTAGTTGATTTCTAAGGTAGTTCTTCACGTTCCTTCAAATAAGAGAGTGGAAAAAAGTCAGACATTTTACGTTGTTTCCTTTTATAAAATTTGTTTGCTCTCTAGTAAGACAACTTGATTAAATCTCAAAATGTGACATTTCCAATCAGTTTTGAAGCATTTATGTTCAAGGAAGTACGTTATAAAAATTTAATCAAAAGTTATAAAATTTTTAAGTCCGAAAAGTAACAAATTACAGGGTGGTGAGTGGTCAGGGAAAACCGGGAAAAACACAGTCAAGAAAACAGAAAATTACCAGTATTTTCTTACAGATAATACTTCAAATAATATAAAGAGATTATATAACCTGAATGTATTTTTAACAAAATACTGGTATTAATCATCTGTATTGACTGTGTTTTTATCTAACTATTCGCCACCCAGAATTAGTTTAAGGATTACTTGTAATTACTGAATTATGTTACATATTTAATATTATTAATTGAAGGCTATGACAAATAAAAGTCTTTTTTCAAATTTAATTTCAATTGCTTGGTCCTTTCAAACAAATATTAATTCTTACAAATATAGAAATAAAATTAACGTTTCCTGTTTACTTTCAATATGTTTATGATGCGCTTTTAAAAACTGGTAGAATTGTTATATATTATTTTCAAAATGTTATATTTTTTTTTCAAAAGGGTAGTTATGATGAGTATCACGTTCTGATTTGTACTATCGTCCTCGATGTTTAGAGATACACCATTAGAGCGTTATTCATGTATCCAGGGTGCATTTTCAGAAAGAATCATGTTTTGAGCACCTTATCACCAGAACAACGATTGGCGCGGAGATGAAGTGCTATGCACCCTTTCTTGTGTGTGACGTCAAATGCCTAGCGAATAGCAACCCTTCCTTCTGCAAAGAGATCGTGCTTATTGTTCATTTGTTTTTCAGTAAATGTTATCAAGCAAAGAATATGATATAAGGAAATGTTATTCACCGTTGTTTACAAATTCATCATTTTAATCTGAAAAAGCTATTTGTTTTAAACTATGTTTTAATTGTAAACAATTAAAACATAGTTTAAAACAAATAGCTTTTTCAGATTAAAATGATTTCGGATTTGAAAATCAAAACAAAACGACGATTGGCGTTTGGCGATGCAGCTAGCTGAAAGTTTTCGCTTTCGCCAACTCGCCAAGTGCTCAAAACGTGATTCTTTCTGAAAATGCATCCGGGGTCGATTCGTGACTTGGAAATTTTCTATCCTGTTGTGATATTTATCATGTATTTAATATTAAATAGATTTGGTCGTAATTGGGCTGCTCAAAATTTATAGAAAAAATAATTATACCTCTGGAGTAAATGTCCATTTTACTTTTCTAGCTCCTATTCAAAAATATTGAATATTTAGAAAACCCAGATCATTCTTTTGCTAAATAGGTAATCAAATACCGCATTTTTAAAAAATAAAGCTAATATTATTCCTTATTTATACTGATTTTAATATGAAAGTACCAAAAAAGTATATTTCATAAAGGACAATATTTTCTCAAAGAAGAGGAAAAATCACACAGCGTATTTCCGCAGTTTCTCTTTAAATTACAGACTAAATAACAAACTTTTATTTATTAAATATAAATAAAAATAAAAGTAAGAGTATCGAATCACACAAGTAATATTACCTCGTATTTATTTTTAAATTCACTAATGTTAGAAAGAGAACATAAAATGTTAAGCGACAAAAAAAGCAGGTTTTTAATAGAATACGATGCGTATCTAATCAAAATCTTCGTAATACAGAATGGTCATAAAATGCGTTCCCGATGTATAAACCTTTAGTGATTGTACCTTTCAACAAAATGGAATATGATCTCTTTGATCCCTATTTGAAATATGATATTATATGGCAAAGTTTCAAAAATGTCGTAAAAACAACAATCATGGTCTCAAAGTTATGTTTAAAACGACAATATTTTGAAAAATTTAACTGCTGAGACCAGTTTTGTTCATTGTAAAAGGCTTTCAGATTGAAAACTATGAATAACGATTTTAAAAAAAGTAGCAGCAGAAATGGCGCTGTAAAATAGACGCAATTAGAAAAAATCAAATATGTTAAAATGCAACATTGATAAAAATTGCTATCTACCGATATTCTGGGTTCCCATGTTCTAAAACGTCCTTTGAATATCTCCTGTTTGCTTTTGCCCATTTGCGTTTTTACAATACAGGTTATTATCTCAAAACCACTAAATAGTCTCATATGAAAAATGCAATGATAAGTTGAATTTTGAATATTTGTCTGAATTCTGTGGTCTGTTTATATCAACAATCTCTTGCGTTCGGTGTGTCATAGTCTGCGAATTGCAAATACTTGAAAATGATGTTATATTAGTAAAAGTATTTGATTTTGTGGTCTGTGTGGGTGCATTTATGATTTCCATTTCGTTTCCTTGCCTTCGTTTGACGTTGCTATTTTTACTTAAGTTCTAGCAATTAACGTCATTAATGACTCTTCGTCTTCGGTCATTTTCAGTAAAAATAAAAAAATGGATGCTAAGGGCCCATTTATAAACAATTTTTTAATAATACTGTGCGTTAACAATTATAGTATATAGATTAACTTTTTGAAACATTATTTATCGAAAATGAAGCTATAGAAGCTGGCCTGCATTTATTTCTTAGAAGGCTTCTTAGAGATGCTTTAAGATAAAGAAAATCAAAAAGTACAGTAGAAAAAACACAATTCAACTTTCAATGTATGTAGATTTTATTGTTTTCTAGTAGATATGTCAAACATGTGGTCCACGATCTACATTCATTGACCAGAAAATACATCTGTGGCTCGCCAAGTTTTCGGAATTTTACCTCTATTTAATTCAGTTCATTGTTTCTGCAAATAAGGTGCATTGCACTAGGCTTGGCTGCAGATATGCTAAGTTGGAGAATTTTTTTATTTAAATATATAGCTTTATTTCAGAATAGCGACCTTCCTTTATAGAATAGAACATTTCTTGATTAAATAAATAAATGTGTTTCCATTTTTTAGAAAAGGTTGTTTAGAAAATAAGATTCTTTCAACTGGTTTCACTGCCTGTGCACTAAGAATGGAAAACTTCTGCATGATCAAAGTCATTTTAAAATTTAAGATTTAAGTTGATTCTATCTAGGGCAAAAAGAGAACATTATTTGGACTTTACTTCAAAAAAATAGCAGCAAACATTTAGTAACTGATGCGCAATTCTATTGCAAAGTAACAAGAAAAAGAGACTACTTAGAATTGTATGTATTGCATATGATGTTTGATAATTTAATGTAACATTGCGGCTATCTGTTAACTTATATCTGTATTAAATTTTAATCAAATCAAAGCAGAAAATGTCATATTCAAGATTTTTTTAAAATCACTTAATTCATTTGGGACATACATCCCAGGTATGCCTAAATCAGTGGCCTAGTTGGTCTGTATGTTAATCATGCATTGACTCCAAAAAATTGTTAATGAAATATACAAAAAAGGAAAAAAAAGAAGAAAAGAAAAGAAAAGAACAAAATTATTATTCAAAAAACTTCAAATAACAACTTCTGAATGCGAAAACTGAAAGATTTTTAAAATATTTATAGTACTTCTTTTATATAAGTTGTTATGTATTTTATGTTGAAAATACTTCCATTCACTGACTGTTTGTTTTGTTTTATCCCATTATAGAACAACATATACACTATCTACCAAAAAGTATTTGTACACTTTCAGTTTTTGACATTTTGTCAAATATTTAAAAATATACTGGTCGGATTCTTCTGGAACTTCAGAAATATAAAGATTATGTTTCACTTTATATTTATTTACATTCATTTGTTAAGCGGGTAATTAGGGGGCCGGCAAAAAAACAAAGAATAATAGAAATATTTGGGATCGCCCTGTACATGAAAATGCACGAAACGACTTATCGCTTTAGAATACAAATATATGAATACAGTAGAATATGTACACTAATTTTTGTGAGAATAGCATGTATATTTATGGCGATAGAGCGATTTTTTTGAAAAATTCAAAAAATTCTGGTATGTTTTTTGTTTATATCATAGAGGGTTTTTGACCAAATTTAACGCAAATTTCAGAAAAATTGGCAAAATCTATTTAAAAAAATATAGCGCAATTGGAATATAAATATATTTAATACTTTATGAAATATGAGTAGTTTTATGAAATAATTTTTATCTGCGCATGCGCGAACGATAAAAACAATTCTTTTACATCATTTAATAGTCAATTCTATGGAGTAACTTATAAAAAAAATCCAATCAAATATCGTGAAAATTCAAAAAGATATCATTATTATAAGTAAGCTGTTTTTACATTGCTCTCTAAAAACGGCTGAATGATAAGGGATTCTCCACAAATTGACATTTTTTATTAACTGACTTTTAGGAAAAAATTAGTACTATGAATACAATATTGCTGCTAATAAGTATCTTGACACCTGTGATAGAAAAGGAAAAGGGCCTTTATTCTTTTCCATCACAGATGTCAAGATACTTATTAACAGAAATATTGTATTAGATATTGTATACATTAAATACTAATTTTTTCCTAAAAGTCAGTCAATAAAAAATGTCAATTTGTGGAGAATCCCTTATCATTCAGCCGTATTTAGAGAGCAATGTAAAAACAGCTTACTTATAATAATGATATCTTTTTGAATTTTCACGATATTTCATTGGATTTTTTTTATAAGTTACTCCATAGAATTAACTATTAAATGATGTAAAAGAATTGTTTTTATCGTTCGCGCATGCGCAGATAAAAATTATTTCATAAAACTACTCATATTTCATAAAATATTTAATATATTTATATTCCAATTGCGCTACATTTTTTCTACTGCATTTTGCCAATTTTTCTGAAATTTGCGTTAAATTTGGTCAAAAACCCAGCATGATATAAACAAAAAACATACCAGAATTTTTTGAATTTTTCAAAAAAATCGCTCTATCGCCATAAATATACATGCTATTCTCACAAAAATTAGTGTACATATTCTACTGTATTCATATATTTGTATTCTAAAGCGATAAGTCGTTTCGTGCATTTTCATGTACAGGGCGATCCCAAATATTTCTATTATTCTTTGTTTTTTTGCCGGCCCCCTAATTACCCGCTTACCAATGAATGTAAATAAATATAAAGTGAAACATAATCTTTATATTTCTGAAGTTCCAGACGAATCCGACCAGTATATTTTTAAATATTTGACAAAATGTCAAAAACTGAAAGTGTACAAATACTTTTTGGTAGATAGTGTAGAACATATTGGGTGCAAAAAATAGAACTATTAATCCAGCAATTATTAACAAAGATTAAAAGATTTTTAATAGCACTAAGTAGTTTTAAAAAAGACTTTAAAAAGAAAATTTCCCCTTATTTTGTCAAAAACAGTATTTGTCATTCTTTTCATTCGACGACTACTCAAACACGAGTTTTTTTAATATGAACTCATCGATTATTTAAATTAGTAAACTTATCATCGTTTTTGAGTGTTCGAAAATATTTTTGTTTCTTCTGCTTTATTTCAGTATTGCAGACATGTTTATCCCCACATAGATTTTAGGATTTTTTAAAAATTATCTTACATTTTTTTACCAGTGAAAAGAAGCATGATTAATTGAGTATTAAAATTACACTTTGAAGAAATCAATTTGCAATACATTTGTATTGAATTAAAGTTGACTTTGTTTGTCTGATATGCATATACTCTGTTGTGTTTTGTAAAGGTAACACGCAAATCTCTGAAAAAGTCTTCGAAAAATTAACTATGAGATTTAAAACCACTAGTTCATTAAGAAGAAGCCCACTGAAAATAATACATATGTTTTAAGACAAAACAAATACATAAAATAAAATTATTGCATTCATTTCACGCAAAAGTCTTCACTACGAAGTTGAAGAATAAGTGTCAAGAGCACTTACGAAAATTATAAATATATATAATCTAAAATACATAAGTAGTGTTGCCAGAAAAAACTCCCAAATGCCCCAATTGACAAAAAAAATGTCTTAAATCTGATCCATTTTCCAGAAAATTACAAATTAACATAGCTTTAAGTGTATATCAGTACAAACAGTGCTTGATTTAAAGCAGAGTATTGGGGTCATGGACCCAGAGACCCTGATTTACAGGGGCGTCCAAATGCTGCTGAAAGTTTCTCAATTATTGTCCAAAACCTGATTTATTTTTAATATCTAATGTAATTTTATATTTTATTCTGGATTCTATTGTGTTCATATTGTATTTTTATAATGTTGAACATTTTTTTCTGAAACATGCATGTATAATTATTTTTTGACAGTGAATATTTTTTTCACTTTATCAATTTAAAAATTCATTGTGTTTTTAATTCTCATTTATTCCAGTTCCTATTCTTTTCCGATTATTTGGGGTTGGTAAGCGTATGCTGCAGGCAGTAGAGTCACTAATATTTTAAATAATTATAGCTTGATCTTGTGAAAAATATATTTTTTGTTGTTGCATATTTTATAATTTCAGATATATAGACTTGTATAGAAAAAAATAATTAACACCGCGCAATTTATTACCAAACGTCTACTGTTTTATATTTCCTAATTGTAAAATAATTATTTAAAAATACATTAATGATTATGATATTTAATTTTTAATGGATATTTTAAAGTAATTATTAAAGTCAGCAATGATTATTTTACTAAATATAATTTTTAACTCAATCCCATTGTAAATATTGGTGGAAGGGGCACCCCCATCTGTTTCCAGGTCCCCTTAATTTGTTAATCGGTCGCTGAGTACAAAACCGTTGTAATGTATAAATTATGACAAATAAGTTACTGAATAACTGTTTTCATTTTGAGACGTTATTCGTTGTAAATAAATATATAAAACGGATCTAGAATTTCCATTTCTTTTATTTACAAAGTTATTGGCTTACTAAGAGGCTGCTTGACGTTCCTTTAAATAGAAAGGAAAATAGTCAGAGATCTTCAGCTCTGGTTTCCATAATAAAATTTGTTTATTCTCTAGAAAGACAGCTTGGTTAAATCTCGAAATGTGACTTTCCTAATGAGTTTTGGAGAGTTTGTGTTAAAGGAAATAGGGTAAGCGAGCGAAAATTATATGTTTGACTAAGAAGCAAATCTCTTTCGTAAGGATTATATTTAATGTTTGCATAGTGTAACACATTTAAAATAATCCAGTGTGTCTAAAAGATGTTATTTTTACTTTAATTTTGACTGAAGTACAGAATTATTCATTCGTATAAATTGGAAAAAAATCCATGTTTTTAAATTTTTTTGCAAGAATTTAGAATACAATTCTTTTTATATTATTCAAATTAGTTTATATTTTTAGCATTCTTAAGAACAAAAAAATAATGATTTCTGAGGGATTTTTTTTTTTAGGTCAAAAGTTAAGATGGCAATTGCTGTTTATACTTATTATTATTTGTGCTAGCAAATTAAATTGCTAACAATATTCTTCTGTATAAAAGTATACAAACATTTGAGTTAGGCATTTAAAAATTCAAAAGCAAATGAACAATTATATCAAACAATTATTTTAATTTTATCATACAATTAAAAACATTTTTAAAACACATGTCAATCGTTTGCAAAAGTTGCTCAACATGCTCACGAGCAAAATATCAATAAAAAGAATATTGCCCAGTTAAATTTTCCCCAGTGAGTATTGAGCTTACAGACTTCGCATACAAATTGTAAATTATAGCTTTGTATTTTCAAGGGTTAATTCCGTTCGAAAAACAAATTACGGGGTAGAAATTATTCCTCCATTTCTCCGTTTTATATTTAATCATAGAACCCCTTAAATTACTCAGGGATTTGCCTTATCATAAAAAAGTATGCCTTAAGTAAACTTTAAGTGTGTATCAATATAAAGCCATCAGTAGTATTTAAATCATACCGTATAAGTTACTGCATAACGGTCTTCATGGAATCTTTTAATTTTGAGACATTATACGTCGTAAATAAAGTTATAAAACCGATCTATAATTTCCATTTCCTTTATTTACAAAGTTATTGGCTTGCTAACAGGCTGCCTGACGTTCCTTTAAATAGAAAGGAAAATAGTCAGAGATCTTCAGCTCCGGTTTCCATTATAAAATTTGTTTATTCTCTAGAAAGACAGCTTGGTTAAATCTCGAAATGTGACTTTCCTAATGAGTTTTGGAGAGTTTGTGTCAGAGGAAGTAGGTTAAGCGAGCGAAAATTATATGTTGGACTAAGAATCAAATCTCTTTCGTAAGAATTGTATTTAATGTTTGCATAGTGCTACATATTTAAAATAATCCAGTTTGTCTAAACGATGTTGTTTTCTTTTATTTTTGACTAAAGTACAAAAATATTTATTCGTACAAGTTGTATAAAAAGTTTATGTGTTTAAATTCTTTTGTAAGAATTTAGGCTAGATTTTTTTAAACAGTAGGGGGCTCTGCCCCCTCCGAGCTATGCTCGTCAACCTCCGTGCAGACACCCAATAGTTAAGTACACTAATAAAATCGGCTTTAGAAAATTTGAATTATAATTTAAAAAAACAAGGAGTGACAAAATGAATTAAGTAAACAGTAAACAGAGTCTTTGTCTCTCGATATTTATCCTATATATACTATAGTTCTTAATTGTGAATAGTTATATACTCTTACATTTAACATAAATATATTTATATTCGGTTTTTTTTACTAAAAAGGATAAAGCGACATAAAATGTGTAATGTATGTCGCAAAGTTGCATTGTTAATTTCAATATATAATAAATCGTTTGTTATACATCAAAATCAAACCGGATGATTACTTTTTAGCTCACAGGCTCTCAAAGCAAGAGAGCTTATGTGCCCGCCAGTTATGTATGTATGTATATATGTGCGTGCGTACGTTCGTACGTAACGCGATAACTCATGATAAAAATATCCGATTTACATGAAATTTTCGATTTAGACTTATTATGATAAGGCGCTTCCTTGAGTAGTTTTTGGAGTTCATTCGATATGTATAATAGGGGGAACGGGGGGGAGGGGCTCATGCCTTTACCCTTAATTGTTATAAATTGGTTTTTCAAGCAGAATTAACAGTTTTCGTTCAAAATTTAGATATAGGATCATTCTGATGAGGCGATACCGTGACTGTTATTAGATGTTCATTGAATAAGTATAAACAAGGGGAACGGGGGTTCATGCCCCTCAATTGATATGAATGGGTTTTTCAAGCAGAAGTAACAGTTTTCGTTCAAAATTTAGATATAGGATCATTCTGATGAGGCGATACCGTGACTGTTATTAGGTGCTCATTGAATAAGTATAAACAGGGGGAACGGGGGCTCATGCCCCTCCCCTTAATTGATATAAATGGGTTTTTCATGCAGAATTAACAATTTTCGCTCAAAATTTAGATATAGGATCATTCTGATAAGGCGATTCCGTCACTGTTATCAGGTGTTCATTGAATAAGTATAAACAGGGGGAACGGGGGTTCTAGTGCCCCTCCCCTTAATTGATATAAATGGGTTTTTCAAGCAGAATTGTCAGATTTCATTCAAATCTCTGAAAAGATTTGCTAGTTTAATGGTTAATTATAATAGAGGGGGATAACTCCTCTTAAATTATATAAATGCTAAATTGATTTTTATTTAGAATTATCCGATTTGCTCTGAATTTTGGATATAGATTTTTTATATGATAAAGCATGTCCTTGATAGTTTAGGAGGTTCAATGATTAAGTATAAAATAGGGGAAAGGGGAGATCTGTTTCCCCTTAATTTTTTTCGAACGGAATTAACCCTTGAAAATATAAGGCTGTAATGAACAATTAGTATGCGTAGCCTGTGAGCTCAATGCCATCAGTTTAACTGGGCAATATTCTTTTTATTAAGTTTAAATGACATTTCATGCTATGTAGTTAATAACTTTGAAAAATATAGCAATTAATAACTGCGATTTTAGAAGTATTCATTTCAAATACACAATACTATGTTTCTATAAATGATAATGATTTCAATTAACTTTCAATTTAAAGTGTATTCTTCAGTTGATAAATTACAGTTGTTGTTAGATTTCGTCGTTTGTTGACATAAAATACTAATTTACATATCTGACCAATGATTTTTTACATCGTTTTTTATTTCAATGTCTAGAGGGGTTCGCAACCTCCAGATGTTAGTAACATCGACATAATATAAAGCCTATATAAGAGCAAGGACTATCACAATCGTTTTGACATCGTTTTTTTTAAATTAGTTCGTTTTAAGGAATGTTTCAGAGATAATTTGTATCTTATAAATAATTAGCATGCCATATGTCATGTTTCTATGCCCTTCACTAACACAAAAATTGCATTTTTAGAACTTGTTTTGCTCTTGCACTCCCTTTGGGTTAGTGGCATTGACATAAGATCTAGTGTATGTTTGATTCAGGGCGAAAACCATTATATTGATACCATTACTTTTGAAATCGGATCGGTAGATTCCTAGAAATAAACTAATTTTACCTCTTTATAATGTAGGTATAGATAAATTTAAAACACATTCTTGATCATTAATTCTAGTTAATTCATGTAACATTTTATAACTTTTAGCTTATGGATTTATATGTTTGAGAAGTTCACATAAATATATTTCACATAAATATGTTATTGTATAGATATATTGCCATTTGTAAATAGTTTTTATTTGTACTCAAAAATAATGTAACTAATCCTATTGACCATTTAACCGATTCGTTTTTTAACGTACAATAAATTGAAAATATTTAATATACACCACTTATATGTTTTGAATAGATTTCTTTTAAAATGACATACTTCATTCAAAAATTAGCATTATGGTAGAGTATTCATTAACATTTTTGACATTATTAAAAGTTGTTAGGATTAACTTTGTAAACGAAATAAAAATATTACACAACTATCATTATCCAATCTCAATTAACAAGATATTATTTGTTCTTTCAAAGAAGATCTCAGTGGAATCGAACCATAATACACCTTCAACAGTTTTAAAGAAAAGTAATGCAAATGTTTAACTGTTAAAGAGAATTCGAAATACACGATTATAATTAAACTTTTCATTCATTAAAACAGAAAAACCTTTGAAGAGAAAATTCTTAAGAAAATTTAATTAAAGAATTTCATGGGTTGATTTAATACCATAAATTAAATTATAATTTGTAACGCGTTTTAAGCAATATTCTCAAATACATAACCAGCAATGATTTAAATTTGTTTGAAAATGTATTAACAAAATTTCAGTAAAGTTTCAGTCTCTTTTCATCGTTTCGATGATAGAATTAAAACAAAGCATCAAAACTTGTGTACAATCTTGCTTAATTAAAATATTTCTGAAGATTATGTTGCTGAATACTGGTTTTATGAGATAATACACTATATATCCTGACTCTATAAGAAAACTATCTTTTTCGTTTTAACAAAAGTTCATTTATATTATTTAGACTACAAGAATAAAAAATAAAAATAAAATTTTCATATTTTCCAACTATTACGTCTGGATGAAAAATATAATTTTTGGAAGAAAATAAATAATTTTAAATATAATTATAAATACACAAATGATATTATCTCAAAGAGAAAAAAAAGGAACTTAAATCTACATCAGTAAACTACTTTTCTATCAATTTTAATTCTTAAACAATCTTGATCGGATAGAAAACAATGTATAAGGGTGATTTTCCAATAAGTGGGTAATTTCACTCATTGATTTGGTGAAAAATAAAAATCAAATTTTAAGCAATATTTTTAATAATTAGATACAGCATATGCTACTGAGTACTAAACAACACTCTGGCATAAACTTTAAGCTTTATACATTTTTGTAAAAATTATTTTAAAAATTATTGGATTGTTCGGAAAGTCCTTTCCGTTTGGGAAATTCAGTTCGCACAGGAAAATTCTGTTATTTAATTATTAGATATTGTTTCCGATATCTAATACTTAGATATTAATAAACAAAATTTTCCGGTGAGAATTGATTTTCCCAAATGGAAAGGACTTTCCGAACGAGCAAATAATTTGGTAATCAATGTCACTACTGTCTCCAAGATAGTTGTTTACTTCATAAACCAGGATTTTAGTAAAATATAGATTAATAGATTTGGAATAGATAGTATCACTGTATTCTTTGTCTTCAAGTCATATATAACATTAATATATGCTTCTGAGATTGAATCCTCAAATAAATAATTTGAAAGGGGACATAAGTGACAGGGACAATAGTGACAAAATTAAGAAAAATGCTTCTGTGTACATAGTAAGTTAGGCTTAGTAAGACTGCAATATGATATTTTGTACTATGCAAAAGTATCTTATATCATGACAAAATAATAAATAAAAATAATAACAAGGACAGTTTAACTAGGGGACAGTAGTGACAAGTAATAAACATATTCTTATCTTTCTATCCATTTTGTAGCTTGTAACTATTGTTGAAATCCTTAGAATTGTGCCATGTGTTTTTCTGGGCAATTAAGATGGCTTTTTCTACTAAATGCACCTGTTCACCAAATTTTATCTGGCGACCTGATGGCCATTTTCGATGCCTTATACAAATGGACAATAGTGACATTAAAACTAGGGGACAGCGTTTCTCTGACTCAGAAAAAAAAGTAAAATTATTTTTAATTTACAATAAAAATACTTTATTATGTATTTTGGAGTATATAATTTTATTTTTGGTGGTAAAATTGTTATAACTATTCTGTCATTACACTTAAAATGTTTCCAGATGATCAGTATATGAGGTGAGGGACAAGTGACAGAAGTGACAAATTGAATGTTTAAAATAATATTGCAGTAAAATTTACAGTTATTTTCTCGAAAATACTTTTTGAAATTGTAAAAGTACATTACAAAATACATTTTATGCTAAAAAACAACTATATGAATGACAAAAAACAGCATGTAACTCTAAGCGACAGAAATTACCCACTTATCGGAGAATCACTCATAACCTCTTCAGACCTGACGTACACAAATGTGTACATCCATTCTTTCCATAACAAAACTCGAAAATACCTTCAAGACATTGTGACCAAGACAGTAAGTAATATTCATGATTATTTAACTTAAATGCTTCATAATAAAAAATTGAGGATTTGCCGATTATTTACTTGTTTAAAGACCTTATTTTTGTTATTGTGTAAATTTATATTACTGATAGTTAAACTGATGTTTTAACCCTTTCTGGCGCACTACTCTTTAAAGTTGAAATTTAAAGAAAAAAAATTAGGCAATCTATTTAGGCCTAGAGGAGTACACGGGTATCGTTTTGTAAAGATTGCACTAACAATTTTAATTATACAGCTGTTGCCGAAGTGGTAACCTCCCATAAGTAAAGCATTGATAAGCGCAGTTAGAAGAGCATTGCTGTGAATCGCGTATTACAGTAAAACATTTTACCTATTATTTAAAAACAGTAGAGTTTGATCTCTGTGGTGCTGCCATCTAGAACTCATAAGAAAGATTTAAAGTAGCCATTAGAGTAGTTTTTGAAATATTCACGGAGTTTTTGTGTCTCTAAACAGGGGGAACTTTAGGTGTTGCCGACCCGTCAATACTGCGTGTTAAGGAGTTAAGGGGATTAGTACTTTTATATTACCAGTTTCCTAAAGTATTGATTTCATAAAAATGACTCTTTCTGTCACCTATGGCATCTTTACAATTATGCAAAAGCAATGAATACATATTTATAGAGTTATTTTATACTCAGGTCTGAAGAGCTTAATATCAGGTATTAAATATTCAATAATTTTAAGTGTAATTTCATTACTGAAAATTAAATGGAAAATTAATTAAATTGTACTTGTGTTCACCGATGCTGGGTGTTTTCTGTCTCATGTTAATGCCTCAGGATTGTGTGTTCATGAAAACTATTCCATCCTGAGCTGCAGTGCAGCTTTGCCAACATATGATTATTAAAAATGCCCAGCTGGACATAGTACTCGAACGCTTTTACAAAGGTTTCGGGTTCGATCCTCGGCTTTGACATTTTTCACCCTGTTGATTTCTACGCTTAGTTAGTAAATGATAAAATAACGTATTAAATAATCGATATGTCACAATTCGATATAAAACCTAAGCTGCACTGCAGCTTAGGATGGATTAGTCTTCATGAATACACAATCCTGAGGCGTGAGACACAAACATACACAGCATCGGTGAACACAAATGCAATTTAATTAATTTTCAGCAATGAAATCACGGTTGAAAATTTTCAATATTTAATACTTCATTTTTTATATTATTTTCTATCTCATCAGGATTTTTTAAGAATTTTAATTGTTAAAAAGTAGTTTACTGATCTAGAAATATTTTCTTAAAATTCTTTTTTTTCTTTACGTAATATTTTGAAATTTCATATAAAGATTAATTATTCCGTGTGGAATATGGCTTTAATAATAATAATAATAATAATAATAATAATAATAATAAAGCAAAATGATGTAGGGAATATATAAAAATTTGTTGAGAGAATATACAGTTGTAGCTAATGACACAAAAATAGTGGGCCCACACTAGTAGTTACCTTCCAGTGTTTCATCAATTTTTTGACATGTTTTGCCATTTCAGGTGGAAATGCGTTTTATAATATTTTTGTAATTAGCACTAGACATAATATTTTTCATAAATGCTGGAGCATTTGTTGTCACTGTAGTCAACTGACTGCTGTAAGAGAAACCATTTTATGATTTATTTATTTATTTGTTTTAAGTAATTGTAAATATTTACTTTTTGATTAGTTGGAGACAATTATGCTAAGTTACATAAATCCACTTCCAACTTGGTTATTTCAGCTAAAATCTTTATAAAAATTACTGTTAATCACAACCCAAGGATGATATTTTGAAGATTAATTTTTAGATTTTCGATGGGCTCCATTTGCCTGATCAACTACTAGGAAAATGACAATCACAAAATTTAATTATTTTTGATTTTGTTGCTATTTATAGCGAATGAGATTTCCGCATTTTTTCACACCAGTATTTTGTTAGAGAAAATGCTGCTCCCTTAAATCGCAAAAAATGTTCCGATTAAATGAAATAATATATATATTTTTAAATGCTTATGTGCAAAAACGCGGAAATCTCATCCCTGTATCTAATTTCACCAGATTTCATTTTTGTCCATTAGAAGACATTCATTTAGAGGTGCATAAATGATGTAAGTTTACTTCTAAAACTTAAAAGGAAGGAAATAAAATAAAAATTCCATAGAATTCACTTTGTTTAATCAACTACTGTCAGCGTCACCCTAGTTCTTCATACAAAAACTAAACACTTACAGATAGAAACGTGCAATACAATACATGTTTTATTAAATGTGCAGAGGAGCTACGAAAAAAGCTGAAGAGACTAGCCCTTCAATAACAAACTCCCTCCCTATAAAGCAGGATCATTCCATTTTTTAGCAGGTGGGGAAAAGTAGAGCAGTCATTTGAAATGTTGATTCCATCTATCAATTTCAAATTAAAATATATTAGCAGAACATTGAAGGTATCATTTTACTTACCCATCATACGTAGTATAGGGCAAGTCTTGCAATCGTTTTGAAAATCGAAAAATTTTTTTTGACGGATTTACACGTTTTAGATAGTGGAGATTCCGAAAAACATATTTTTAGAAAAAATTTTTTGCCGTCCGTCTGTCTGTCTGTCTGTCTGTCTGTCCGTCTGTCTGTCTGTCTGTCTGTCAGTCTGTCTGTCTGTAAACGCTCTATCTCCCGAACAAATTGAGATAGAGACTTGAAATTTTGTATGTAGTTAGAATGTAAGAATGGGACGAACCCTATTTAATATCAGCAACCTCGATTATCCGGAACTATTTTTTTCGGACTCTCGAAAAATTCGTTCCGATGAAAGGTATATAAAAATTTTCGAATTTTTTTGTTCTAAGGAATGGACGTAAAAGACAATAAAACAACACACATTTTTCATATAGAACGAAGTCGATCGGATTATTAGTTGCCGAGATATTTGTAATCTTGTTTTCCACATTCTTCGATTTTTCATGACCCTGTATTTCATTCAAATTTCAATTCAGAAGTATATTTTAATTGGAAATGAGACGCTTCATCCGACGCAGTTAATTGTTAGTTAATAGAATTATTATTTTTGGAGTTATAAGGATGTTTCTTTTACGCAGTTCGGTACTACTTGAGTAGTTTGGCGTTTTACATAATTTGTCGAAATTGGTACATCAGCAGTTCTTTAATATAGCATTACTATGTATATTAACAATATTTAAATTTTTTTTATGAATTTCAATGCATATAAATAGTTTCACATGTTTTATTTTCGTATACATATCCATGATGGGTAAGTATTACGGTGGCCTCCAACGACTAGTTTGTTTTATGTTTTATTTATTATTTGGTTATTAAATAAAATAAGAGAAAATCATTTTTTATTATTGAAATTATTTTATTTGTTAAGCTGCAGTGATAGTGTCTCCTTGCTAAAATTATACAACTACAGAAATGCAACTGGAGCAGTGTTTAGCTAAGTTTCGCTTTTTTGGGGGAAAATAAAAAGTAAGAAACGTATCTAAAGCAGATTACTAAAATTTTTTCATATTCGATTTCATAATTATTTAATTTTAAACTATCTTAAAATTACCGAAAAATAAAAGTAAGCAACGTATCTAAAGCCATATTACTGAAACATTTTTGTATTATATTTCATAATTCTTTAACTTTAAACTATCTCAAAATTGTGTCATTTGTGCCTCCCCTCCCCCCCCCCCTCAAAATAGATAAATTAATAATCGGCCAACTTTAATTACGAACTTTCGATTGTTTTGATTTCCACGCCGCGATCACCCATCCCCACCAGCTAAAAAAATTAAATGAGCCCGCCTCATAGGAAAGGAATTTGTCATTGAAGGGCCAGTGCGGAAGAGACTATCAAGTGACTTCAAGTAAAGTAACTGAGGATATATTCACAAGACGACGGCTGTTGTTTCTTTCGAATTGACTAAAGTCTCATTAAAGGCAAAACAAACATCTGAAATTAAAAACGAATAGAAATGTTTCCTTTAGTTATGATAAAAATTCTGCTCGACTAAGGCAGTTAAAGAAAGCAAAAATTTTATTAAAATTTACTGGTGGAAGTTTGCTTTCGCGGTGATCAAATTTACTGACATCGATAAAAGAATTCTTTGGTTGTCAAAGAATGGCGGAACAACATGATATGGTAATTGCCAAAGTAATCTCCACCAGTCAAAATGGACAGATATTTTTTGCTTAGTTATGACAGCATGATTTCGCATGAATAGGAAGGAATTTTTATTCAAATTTATTGCTTTATGTTTGCTCTATCGATAATCAATTCCTGTGGAACTGGCTACATTTGAATCGTCTCTATTTTGAGAATATGTCAGTTCTCTTTCTTTATAATTCCAGTTTAAATGCATACATTCATTACCTGATTTTGCACAGACCGGCAAGATGTTTGTCTTGGGTACACCGCAGACAAAGCTCTAAATATCAGTAAAACAAAAAAAAAAATCTTATCTTTCTCAGATTTAATGCACCTCTCTTATTATCTCATAAAAACTAAAACTTTATTTCTAAAAATCTTTTATTTTGTTTTGTTTTAAAACAAAATCAATGAATGACAGCATCGATGCCGATTTACGCAAACGTTTAATATAAATTAAAATAAATGTTATTTTCATTTTATTTTATAAAATGCCTTCAAGACTGCGTGCCCAAGAAAAAAAGTAATTTTCATCAGTAAAAAATTCAAAATTTCATAACAGATTTTTTTTACAATATTACTTTTGTTTTATTGTTTATAAAATACAAAAAATTTAAATAATGCCCCGTATTTTCCGAAGGCTTCAAAAATGATCTGGCGGACCATAGGTTTCCTACTTCTACTTTTAGGTCATTTGTTGCTTTGAAAATCTTATCACTATTGCGTACATTTTTAATGCAAGAGAAAATCAGTCTTTAAAAATTACTATTTAACAAAAGACTATCAATTTATTTTTCAGGCGCATTTTATTTTCGAAATAGGTGTAAAAAAAATCTGTGAAGGTACTAAACATTTTCTAGGAAACTGGGATTCCAAGAAATTTTCATGTAAGGATAACTGGAAAAATTCATGTAATCGATTCTAAAACTTGAATTTTTGCTGTTACCGTTACAGGAAATGTTCTTGGAACCCCAGTTTCCAAGAAAAAGTTTAGTACCTTTGCATTTTTTTTTTTTTTTTTTTTCTTTTTACAGTGTATCAGAAGTAGTCTGATAAATCTTTTTAGGCTTCAACAAGCTATATCCTAACATATCCTAACGCTATAATCCTATATACACGCTATTTCCTAAAAATTAGAAAGTATTTTAAATCGCTTTCAAAATTAAATGTGTTTGAGTAAGTTGTCTTTCTCTTGAACAAACAAATCTGTATTAATTGAAACCAGAGGTCGTGATTCAGTGGCTTTACTTTTTTTCTCTGTTTAAAGAATGAATTCTGAAGAATCCTCTGAGAAAGCAACTTCCTTGTAAATAAAGGATGTAGAAAATTTCAGATTTTTCAGGTTATTTTATTCATGATGAATAATATCATGGAAAAATGAAGTTTTGATCCACTTCCAAATTTGGCAATATTTCTCCAATATGCTCAATATTGATGCCTAATGTAATAACCTTCAAATTAGTATTTTTTAACAAATATTCATTTTTCGAGCTGATACTGACTTATATTTAGAATATCGAAATATAATTGACTAACATTAAATTTAAATAGTGTTTTATGATATTTTCCGAAAACGGTGGGCGCTTGGTGGATGAACAAATTGGATGGCGGATGGACAAACTTAATTTTGAAAAATTTCGAAGCTCGTATTTGGTAATTTTTATTTATTCTATAGGCGTTTCTAGATTGAAGATTTTATTTCCCTTTGTTTATAAAACAGAGTGATATCTCCCATCCTAACCCCTATTGTCCTACTTAAGGATAAAATTTTTAAAAACTCAGTGTGTAACTGGTGTATTGCCCTTAGGAATTACACATATATAATATTCAAAATGTTAAAACACTGTGCTAATAGGAAATAGATGAAAAACGAATCGCATGATTTAACTGCCATATGCAAACAGAATTGTTAAAAGAGAGTATGTAAAAAATATTCATATTTATCTAAATAATGACAATCTTTAAGAAACAGGTTTATTTTTTCATGAATTGCTATCGTTTTCATTCACTTCTCTCTATTTTCTCTAATGTAAATCGGCCCCACCAGTGGTCGAGAGGTTCTGACCTCTCAACTGGTAGACGGCAGGTGCTGAGTTCGAACCCAATCGCGGCCGTCGGCCTAACCGTTTGGAGTTTTCGTGGTTTTCTCCGAACCTTGCGTAAATACTGGTTAGGTTCCCTTAGAAAGACCCCCACGAAGGGCACTCCCCCCTGGTCTTATATCCCTAGCGTAGATAATCGGACAACAAATATAAACCAAACCAAATGTAAATCGTATAATAGTAATCGACCTAATGTAAATCGTTTAATGACTCATTAGAAAAAGCACATTTAGATATTTTTTTTTTCTTTTCGCAGAATAACCGCACCTTGTTATCAAAAACCAGAGCTTTTTACTTTTAATTTTTCTCTGTGATTTTAAACAAACAAACCAAAAAGAGCATCTTAGTAAGCAACTTCTCTCTCTCTACATATATATAAAAAAATTCACAGATTGCTTTTGTTTTCCTTATTAGGTGAAAGTAGCCAAAATTTTAAAAGACGATGAGCGCTAACGAATATTTAAGAGATTTAAAGAATTTGTGAGTTGTTGAAAAAAGATATGTGCAAATTGTTTCTTGCATAGTTAGAATTAAAGGTAAAATGTTTTTGTCCATATTTTATTATACACATCTGGAAAGTCATATTTCTAGATTATTTTTAATATTACTTTTTCACCTAAAGCAAGTAGACCTGCATTATATTAAAGCAGATCCGTTCATTTTTTACTTCTCTTTTCGTTCTGTTTAAAGAAACAGACATTAAAAAGATTTTTATCAAGCAATTTATCTATGAATGTTTATATATATAATTTCTGTTTTCTTGGCTAATTTTATTCAAGATGAATAAATAAAACAGTGCGTAGATTTTTTTAGACCACAAAAGAATTTGTGAATTATAAAAAAAAAAAAAAAGAAAATGTATGCAAATTTTACTTTACATATTTTGAATTGATTGTAAAGCGTTCTCGGGGAATAAATTATACAAAATATTTAAAATCAAATTGCAAAATTGAATTTTTTTTTTTTTTTGGGGGGGGGGGGGGCACAGAACAAACATATCTGTATTAACTGAGAAATTTTTACTTTTCTTTTCTCTTAATATATAATAATAAATTATTAACATGAGACTGGAAATCATGATGATCAAATTTATCAAATAAAAAAGATTTCTGGTACTTATTCTTACTTAAAAAATCTTTTAAAACAAAAAATAAAACAAATGAATACAATTCATAGAAAACTGTTTTTTTCTTTCAGCTATTTCTATTCTAAAAGCTTTCCTCTTTCCTAAATTTTTCAAAGCCAGTTTTTTTTTTTTTTAATTAATCGGGAAAGTAACGTTTTAAGATTAAATTAGTCTGTCTTTAGAAGAATAAGCAACTATGTATCCGCTGAATCTAGAATTGTCAATTCCCCTCCCGCCCCCTGTTTGAATAATACTCAATAAGCCTGTTTGCAAACAATATATTTTCAAATAAAAGAAGCTGATGTTGCAAATTCTAAAGAAGTCAGAATGACTAACATCACGAAAAGCTTCAATTTAAAGAAAAAACAACACATATGCGGTTTTTTTTTTTGGGGGGGGGGGTATTTATTGCTCGATTCTCATTAGAAAAATTATTATTAATGGAACATCATTTAAGATTTTGCATCCTATTTTTTCTAAAAAATTGGAATGTTGTTCCTTTTTCTTATAATTTGCATTGAGTCTGTCTCAATTTTCTTTCTTCGAAAGATTTTTTCTTTAACCGGCAATCGGAAGCCGGTTTTTTTGTTGCCTGTATATATTATCTCTTAATATAAATAGAGTAACAGATTTCCTGTAGATCTTCTTAAATATTATTTTTCCACCAGTGTAAAATTTAATGAATTTCTATATTTGTTTCGAAGCCTATATTTAAAATAAATATAAAAATACATTGAAAAGACCACGTCAAAATCACCAGTGACAGTTCATTTTCACGTTTTTAAAAATATTTCATACTTTCTTAAAAACTTGCGGATTTTAATACAGTATAAATAAAATAAACGCGACTAACTAACAAAAAATGTATATATATATGCAGTCATCCCTTAATATTTGCGAGTTTTGATTATTCGCGAAAAAGAAAATAAAGAACATTTCAACAGTCTCGTATATTTGGCACCACTTTTTAAAAAGAAAAATCTTTTACATACGTGTTGACAACCTTTGTAAAAAAAACTTTAATAGAAAATATATTTTTTAAAAATAGTGCTTCAAACATAATATAAAAATTGTCGTCTTTAGTAGTTCTACTGTCGCGATTTTGACATTCGCAGATATTTTCAAGAGCCTAAACCTCCGGAAAGTTATGGAATTACCGCAATTCTAAACATATCATCCATTATTTTTTCCATCAGAGGTACTGGAGAGTTTTCTAATTTTATAGAACGTCATACACAAATGGAAAATTATTTTCTTACTCGTTTCAAGCCATGATTCAATGTACTCATAAATATACTTTTTTAAGAAAATGTTTTATGCCTTCTCAATATATTCAGATCTATGGATTTTGCCGGCATTGCTTGCATTTTCCAAAGCGAACTCTTTCTAACTCATTAGCTGAGTTGTATTTTGAGATTAAACAATCTGTCTTTCTGTAGAACAAACAAATCTGGATTAATTGAAAGCAACGCTGGAGGGTTTTTTTTTTTTACTTTATCTCCCCCTCCAACCACCCCTCCTATTTAAAGAGTCCCCTTGAATCCCTTTAGCAAGCAATATCTTCGCAAGTAAAGGATGTGGATGTTCCAGACTCTAATGAATAGCTTTATTCACTGTTGAGTATTGCTAAAAAAGGAAATTTAATAAGAAAATTTACACTATTTTATCGATATTTAAACTATTAAGATAACTTTAATTAGAAATAATTTCAATATACAGTAGGACAGTATAAAAAATGTAGAACAATATCGATACTGGAAAATTTTATGCAAAAAACAGTATTCCGCAAACAGAATTTCATATATTGAAACCCTCACAGAGTACAACAGAGCCTCAACTCGGCTTGAAAAGAGCGCCCTCAGTGGATCACTTAAAAACTAAATCATCACGTAGGCGATTTTTATCCTCGTGATTTCTGTTTAACTGTAACCTTATTCTGCTTGGCACTTCTTGCTGAATGCTCATTTGATTATCGTTGCACACGTGCTTATGCTATTTGATCTTAGATTTCCGCTCTTATATTGATTCGTAATTATTACTGTTATTATTCTTGTCATTATTTTACTACAACATTAATTTTAAAATAAAATTGAATTTCGACTGTTTCAGAACAAGTTTAAAATAATTCTTTCATAAATTTCAAAACAAGAAGCAGCAAGCCGTCGCGGTATTTTTTTTTTCTTTTTTCCCTTATCATTTGTCGCCAAGGAAGCGACGTTTCGCCGGATTCGCAACCTCTCTTATGTTAATATCGTAGTTTCAGAGTGGTCCGCTCGTGTCGCTACTATCTAAGCGTAATCCCATGTTAAACAAGTTGCCATTACAGTGCATGAAAGCTGATTCTCTGTTCCGTACTCTGTGGAAACCCTTCTGTTGAACTTTAAACTATTTCTGCATTGGACAGTATTACAATTCATATAGGGACATCCTTAAGGAGAAGTTCCACTTCTTCGAGTAAAATTTTTCAGTTTTCTTTTCTTTCGTTTTTTTCTGCAATTAATTGTATAGATTATTACTGTACAACTATTTTGTTATATTTAGATTCCTTATTTTTTTTTCTGCTCATAGTATGTAATGACGCTCGAAAAACGTAATGCTATTGAGAAATTATAAAGCAAATACCTAAAAAGCTAAGATTATTTTTCAAAACTGATAATATATCCAGAAAGAAAACACAATGACCTATTCTGTCTTTTATAATGAATCTAGATTCTGAAATATTTATTTATTTTTATTTGAAAGAAATATCGCAAATTATAAATCTGCAAAACAGATTAACGGTATTCTGCATATTTTTGAGAAAGGGGATTCTGTTATTGAAGAAAAAAAACTTTTTTTAAATTATGGCCTGGAATTTTTTTTATAATCCATAATGAAAACGTTTCCATAAATACATGTAATGCTGTTCAATTATAATTATGACAAAATTGTTAAGGAAAATTATTTATTTCATCTCAAAATTTATTTATAGAGTTTCCATACATTTTTTTACTAACTTCAGTGCAGTCTTTCTAAAGCTGATTAGAAAAATTATGTTTCGAAATTAAACCAAGATGTTTTTCTGAAGAATAAACAAACGAGAGCTTTGAAATTCTGACTTTGAGTTTTTAGTTGAAGAACATGAAGAAGCCTCTTACTAAGCAAACATCTTTCCAAACAATAGAAGTAGAAAATTCGAAATCACTTTGCTAAACTTTATTTTAAATAAATGATGTCTATAAAATAAAAGATTTCATCAGAATCACAATGTTGCAATTAACTCATTAAAATACTAAAATATTAAGATAAGTTTGATCGAACGCGTTTATAAAGGTATTTAATTTCAAAATTTCGCATCACTATTCTTTTACTTTTTCTATTAATTATGTTTTCAATTGTTTATACAACAGTTTTCAATGAAATAAATAAAGTAATGTTTTGAAAATATTGAAACCTTTCTGAATTATAAAGATATTAAAGGTGGAATACTTCTGATTTTACTTTTATTTCTCGTCAGAAAATCCTTAAAAGATCTTTTGCCAAGTAAACTGATTTCTGAATAAAAGGAGTGGAAAATTCGAGATCCCTTTGGTAATTCTCATCTTAAATGAATGTAATTTCAACAATAAAGATTTGTGACAATATTCATGGAATAATGTAATCGATGAAACATTAAGATTCCTTTTTCATTTGTCATGCTAAAATGTTGTTTCATTTTCAGAATTTGCATCACTTGTCTTAATATTTCGGATTTCATTTCCTGTATTGTTTGTTAGGATTACTCTCTGTAAAAGACAAAGTTTGGGAAGAGTTTCAATTATTTATTTATTCTCATTCCAAAGAAATATCGTAAAATATCTTTTTTTATAACAGTAAATGATAAATCTATAATGCAGATTAATGTTATTCAGAATATTTTAGAGAAAAGCGATTGTTTTATTGGAGAAAAAGGTAACTTTTTCAAAATTATAGCCAGAAAATTTCTCTATAAGCCATTGTAAGAAACTTTTCAATAAATATAAATAATGTTATTTAATTACTAATATAACAAGGAAAATTATTTATTTTATCACATAATTTAGATATAATGATTCCATCCTCTTTAGTTACATTTTTCAGTGCAGTCTTTGTAACGCTGATTAGGAAAATTGTATTTCTAAATTAAACCAAGCCGTCTTTCTCAAAAATAAAGAAACGAGAAGTGAAGGCTTCTGACTTTCATTTAATTTCAAGTTAAAAGAACATGAAGAAGCCTCTTGCTAAGCAAATATCTATCCTAAAATATATGTAGAAAATTGCAAATCACTTTACTAAGCTTTATTCTAAATGAATAATGTCTAGAAAATAAAAGGCTTTATCAGAATCATAAAAATGTAATTCACTAACTAAAATATTAGGATAAATTTGATCGAAACGCTTATAAAGAGATTTAATTTTGAAATATTGCGTCACTTGTCTTTTAATTTCTCTTTTAATTATGTTTTCATCTTCTTTTACCACATTTTACAATGAAATAAATAAAGTAATGCTTTGAAAATATTGAGGTCTTTCTGAATTATAAAGTATGAGAGTAAGAGATTTCTGATTTTACTTTTTATTTCTCGTTAGAAGATTCTTAAAACATCCTTTTCCAAGCAAACAGATTCGAAATTAAAGGGAGTGGAAAATTCAAGATCCCTTTTGTAATGTTCTATTATAAATGAACATAGTTGCAACAATAACAATTTCATGGCAATATTCATAGAATACTTTGATCGTTAAAACATTAAGATTTATTTTATTTGTCGCACTCAAAATGCTGCTCCATTTTCAGAATTTGCATAACTTGTCTTTTTTCTTTTCATTTCACTTCATATGTTACTTTGTCACGGTACAAAAAAATGTTTATGAAGAGTTTCAATTATTTATCCATTCTCATTCGAAAAAAATCTCATAAAATATATTTATCTTTTGTTTTTTAGTAAATTTAAAATTTGTAAGGCAAAAATTTGAATTTTACTCTGTACATTTTTGAGAAAAGACATTGATTTATTGAATAAAAAGCAACTTCTTTAAAGTTATGACCAGAAAATTTCTTTATAAGCCATAGTGAAAATGTTTCATTAAATATTAATAAATTATTTTAATTATAATTATGATAAGGAAAAGTATTTATTTTTAAACTTAATTTAGATGTAGCGTTCGCATCCACTTTCCTTATTGTGTTCAATGCAGTCTGTTTAAACCTAGTTAGGAAAGTGATGTTTCGAAATTAAACGGAACTGTCTTTCTGAAGAATAAACAAACAAGAGCTGGGGACTTCTGACTTTATTGTCATTTCTAGCCAGAAGAACATGATGGAGACTCTTACTAAGCAAACATCTTTTCTAACAATACATGTAGAAATTTCGAAATCCCTTTTCTAAGCTTTATTTTAAATGAATAATGTCTAGAAAATAAAATGTTTTATCAGAATCACATTGTTTTAATTCACTCATTAAAGTATTAGGGTAAATTTGATGAACCAAGTTTATAAAGAAATTTAATTTTTAAATTTCGCATCACTTGTCTTTTAATTTTTCTTTAAATTATGTTTCATCCGCTTATACAACAGTTTTTGTGAAATAAATAAAGTAATGTTTTCAAATTATTGAGGTATTTTTGAATTATAAAAATATGAGAGCAGGAGACATCTGATTTTATTTTTATTTCTCGTTAGAAGACCTTTAAAAAGATCCTCTGCTAAGCAAAATGCTTTCCAAATAAAAGGTATGGAAAATTCAAGCTCCCTTTTGTAAAGCTATATCTTAAATTAATGTAGTTTCAACAATAAAGATTTCATGATATTATTCATGGAATAATTTGATCACTAAAACACTATGATTCATTTGATTTATCATATTGAAAATGCTGTTTCATTTTCATAATTTCCATCACTTCTCTTCTTTTTTTCCGTTTCTTTTCTTAATGTTTCTTTTGTTAAAACTATTCTTTATAAAATACGAAATTTTGGAAGAGTTTCAATTATTTATTCATTATCATTTGAATCAAATATCTTTTTTTAATAGTAGATTGTAAATCTCAAATGTAAATTCGTGTTATTCTGCATATTTGAGAGAAAATTTTAATGAACAAAAAGTAACTTCTTTAAAATTATTTCCAGGAAATTTATTTATAAGCCATAATGAAAACGTTTTAATAAATACAAGTAGTAATGCTATTTAATTAGGATTATTATAAGGAAAAATATTTACTTCATCACATAATTTAGATATAATCTTTGCCTCCACTTTTTTTACTGCGTTCAATGCAGTCTCTTTAAACATAATTAGGAAAGGGATGATTCAAAATTAAGGCGCAACATTAGTCATTGAAAAAGACCCGGAATATAATGTAAAGTCTATGGAAGCGTTCTTTTGAAATATTCGTTCGATAAAATTTTATTATGTTTGCAGGATTTTCTTACATAGGATATCTAAGGACGATCTACAACTGGCCTAGTTTTAACTTCGATTTTGCTTGTATATGTTTTTATATCATGATAGTATCAGGTATACCGGTTTTGAAAATTAAAGTAATTTTTTTTTAATCTGAAACCAAAATTGAAAAAGTAAAAACTAGGCCGGTTATGGATCGTCTTCAACATAAAAAGTATTAAAATTTGAGCGAGATATTTGAAAAGAACGCTTCCTTAGACTTTACATTATTACCCGGGTCTTTATCTGAGACTTGTGTTGCGCCTTAAACTGATCTGTAATTCTGTCCATAAACAAATGAGAGTTGTAAACTTTTAACTTTATTTTTCTTTCTGACTAGAAGAACACGAAGAAGACTCATGCTAAGCAAACATCTTTCCTAGTAATGGAAGTAAAAAGTTCGAAATCACTCGGCTTAGCATTATTTTAAATGTAAAATTTCTTGAAATTAAAAGATTTTATCAAAATCATAATGCTTTAATTCCCTCGTTAAAACATTAGATAAGTCAGATTGAACACATTTGTAAAGAGATTTAATTTTGAAATTTACTATGACTAGTCTTTTAATTTTTATTTTTATTATGTTTTTATTCGATTATACAACATGTTTCGATGCGATATATTTAAAACTATCTAGTTTGAAAAATACTGAGCTGACTTTCTGAAGAATAAACAGATTGAGGCAGATGATACTTTTTTTAAAATTATGTTTCTATTCGCTTACACAACAGCTTTCAATGTGAAATCTTTAAAACTTATTTCGAAAGTAATGTTTTGAAAACGCTGATGTGTCTTTCTAAAGAATAAACAAATGAGAGCTGGAGATTTCTGACTTTATTTTTCTTTCTAAACAGAAGAACAAAACAAACTTCTTTCTTAGTAATAGAAGTAGAATTTTTTAGAACCCTTTTCTAAGCATTATTTTAGTTGAATAATGCCATGAAGGTAAAAAAAAAAAAAAATCAGTATAATCACAATTCCGCAATTCTCTAATTAAAACATTAGAACAAGTTTGATTGAACACGTTAATAAAGAGATTAAGTTTTGAAATTTCGTATCACTGGTCTTTTAATCTTTTGTTTAATTATGTTTTCATTTGATTACGCAACAGCTTTCAATGTGAAATAGTTAAAACTCATTTCAAAAGTAATGTTTTGAAAATACAGATCTGGCTTTCTGAAGAATAAACAAATGAGAGCTGGAAACTTCTGATTTTATTTTTCTTTCTGAACAGAAGAATACGATGAAGTTTTTTACTAAACAAACATCTTTCCAAGTAATAGAAGTAGAATTGGAAATCCTTTTTGTAAGAATTATTTTAATTGAAAAATGCAAAGAAATTAAAAACCGATATTCACCAGAATCACAATGCCGTGATTCATTCATTAAAATTTTACAGTAAGTTTGATTGAACTCATTAATAAAGGGATTTAGTTTTGAAATTTCGTATCACTAGTCTTTGTATTTTTTCTTTAATTATGCTTTTATTCGATTACACAACAGAATTCAAAGCGAAATCTTTAAAGCTCATTTCAAATGAAATGATTTTAAAATACTGAGCTGTCTCACTGAAGAATAAAACAAATGAAAGTAGGAAACTTCTTATTTTACCTATATTTCTTGATAGAATATTCTGAAGAAATGTTCTATCTTTCTTTCTATTTCTTTTTTAAAAATAAACAAATGAGAGCTGGAGACTTCTGACTTTATTTTTCTTTTTGACTAGAAGAACATGAAGAAGACTTTTACTAAACCAACATCTTTCCTAGAAATAGAAGTAGAATTGGAAATCCCTTTTCTAAGTATTATTTTAATTGAATAATACCAAGAAGTAAAAAAAAATCACCAGAATCACAATGCCGTAATTTATTTTAAAACATTAGTATACGTTTTGATTGAACATATTATTAAAGAGACATAGTTTTGAAATTTCATATCACTTGTCTTTGAATTTTTTTTTTAATTATGCTTTCATTTGATTACACAACAGCTTTCAATGCGAAATCTTTAAAACTCATTTCAAAGGTAATGTTTTGAAAATACTGAGCTGCCTTTCTGTAGAATAAACAAATGAAAGCACGAGACATCTGACTTTATTTTTCCTTTTGACCAAAAGAACATGCAGAAATCTTTTACTAAAGAAACATCTTTCTTAGTAATAGAAGTGGAATTGGAAATCTCTTTTCTAAGCATTATTTTAATTGAATAATACAAAGAAGTAAAAAAGAAAAATATTCACCAGAGTAACAATGACGTAATTCATTCATTAAAAAATTATAATAAGTTTGATTGAAAGCATTAATAAATAGATTTAGTTTTGAAATTTCGTATCACTATTCTTTTTTTCTTTAATTATGCTTTCGTTCGATTACAAAACAGCTTTCAATGCGAAACCTTTAAAACTCATTTCGAAAGTATTGTTTTTGAAATACTGATCCGTGTTACTGAAGAATAAAGCAAATGAGAGTAGGAAACTTCTCATTTTACTTATATTTCTTAAAAAAATATTTTCAAGAAGTTCTTTACCAAGCAAATTTCTTTCCAAATATAAGGGGCGAAAAATTCGAGATCGCTTTCCAATGATCTATCTTAAATGAATAATGTTTGCAGAATAAATATTTCATGATAATATTTGGGATATAATATGTTTGTTAAAAGTTTTAAAATTGCTTTGATCAAAGATACTCAAAATTCTATTTCATTATGAGAATTCGCATAACTTGTGTTTTAGTTTTTCTTTTTCTACAATATGTATTCGTTTTCTAAAATTAATCGCACGAAAAAGACAAAAGAGTTTATTTTAGTTTATTTTAGTTTAGTTTCATTTCTTCTTTCTCTTCTTTAAAAAGTAGCTCCAAAATTTCTTTTGTTATAAAAAGGGTTACATTTTAAATCTGTAAAAATGTTTAGTCTTATTCTAGTTAACTTAACCCTTTTACGGACAAAGCACTTCCAATGCTTAAATATAAAAAAAAATTGATTGACACCAGAAATTTCAAAGAAAATTATTAGCAAACAAAAGAAAGCGAAATTTCATATACGTAATAAATAATATATATCTATATATACAGGGTGATTCCAATTTTTTTTACAATAAAAGAGGGGGGGGGGTAGTACACATCAAGACAAACAATATTAAATAGGAGACCAGGGGTCCCAAATATTTTCCAAAGGAGAAAGCCGCCATTAAAGTTTAGGGACCAAAATTTCAAATAAACATAAAAAACGGAAAAATTGGTCGATTGATTTGCGGTTTTCACTAAAATTATTCTTTGTGTCGGCATTTTCTTGAAATTAAATTATAAAGATAAATTTTAAAAAATGCCGATAGAGGGCGCTTTAGACTTTGGAGCAACGAACAACTATTTAATATCGGTATTTTTTACATCTCATTAAATGTTTTCGTAAGCTTAGACTCAAACTTAAATTTTGAGCTCAAAATCTGAATAGTGGGGAGTGCTTAAGAAGCACCAACTGAGCTGTGTTCAGAGGGTACAAATTTCAAATGATTATAAAAAACGGAAAAATTGGTCGATTGATGTGCGGTTTTCACTAAAATTATTCTTTATGTCGGTATTTTCTTGAAAATAAATTATAAAGATAAATTTTTAAAAAAATGCCGATAGAGGGCGCTTTAGACTTTGGAGTAACGAACAACTCTTTTTTGGCGTTATTTTTTGCATCTTATTAAATGCTTTCGTAAGCTTAGACTTAAACTTAAATTTTGAGCTCAAAATCTGAATAGTTGAGAGTGGTTAAGTAGACTAACTGAATTGTGTTCAGGGGGTTCAAATTTCAAATGATTATAAAAAACACAAAAATTAGTCGATTCGCTTGCGGTTTTCTTTAAAACTAATTTTAGGTAGCTTTCATTACAAAAAGTAAAAAGCTACCTATTGCAGCCGTCCGGAGGAAAGCACTTCCAGAAAATTTTGGTATATTTTCACCGATCATGACCCTCAGACCCCAAAACCACACTCCGTTCAAATGTTGACACACACACACATATATATATATATATATATATATATATATATATATATATATCTGATTTTTGTCATGCTGTAACTAACGTATTTATGAACCGATTTGAATGAAACTTGGTATGTACATAGTACATACAAATATCTCGACCGAGTTCGTTGGCCAGCATCATCCGCCATCTTGTTTAAAATGGCGGCCATTTAAAAAAAAATTTAAATTTAAAATTTAAAATTAAATACGAATAAATTTAAAGTTGAAAAATATTTTTATTTTATATGTTATATCTTAAAACACCATATCCAGAACACTTTTTACTTTGTCTATATCTTAAAAAATGATTGAGCACTTTGAATTTTTCTTATGGCTGACATTTTGAAACAATCTGATATTTGTCATGCTATAACTAAAGAATTTATGAACCGATTTGAATGAAACTGGGTATGTATATAGTACATACAAATATCTCGACCGAGTTCGTTGGCTAGCACCATCCGCCATCTTGTTTCAAAATGGCGGTCATTTAATTTTTTTTAAAAATTTAAAATTTAAAATTAAATGCAAAAAAATTAAAAGTTGAATAATATCTTTATTTTATATGTTAGATCTTAAAACACCATATCCATAACACTTTTTACTTTGTCTATATCTTAAAAAATGATTGAGCACTTTGAATTTTTCTTATGGCTGACATTTTGAATCGATCTGGGTTTTTTGTCATGCTATAACTAACGTATTTATGAACCGATTTGAATGAAACTTGGTGTGTGCATAGTTCATACTAATATCTCGACCGAGTTCGTTGGCCAGCATCATCCGCCATCTTGTTTCAAAATGGCGGTCATTTAAAAAATTTAAAAAAATTAAAATTTAAATATAAATGCGAAGGAAACTAAAAGTTGATTTTTTTTTTTTTGTTTTATGTGTTAGATCCTAAAACACCGATTCTAGAACACTTTTTACTTTGTCTATATCGTAAAAAGTGATTGAGTTATAGCAATTTGCATTTTTCTTATGGCTGACATTTTGAAACGATCTGATTTTTGTCACGTGATAACACTCGTATTTATAAATCGATTTGGATGTAACTTGGTGTGTACATAGTACTTAATAAAGCCTGGAACGAGTTTGTTAACCAGTTCCATCCACCATCTTGTTTAAAAAGGGCGGCCATTTAAATTTTTTTAAAAAATTTTAAAATTTGAAATTAGGTACAAAAAAGTGAGAAATTGAAAAGATTTTTCTTTTATGCATTTGACCTTTATACAAAATTTCCAAAGCACTTTTTGTTTCATCTGTATCATAAAAAATGTCTGAATTATAGTAGTTTTAATTTCTAGTGTTGCTCAAATTTTGAAATGATCTGGTTTTCGTCACGTGATAACACGCGTATTTATACACCGATTTGATTTATATAATTTAATAAAAAGTAAATAAATAAGTATATGAAAGCTACCTCTTCCTCCCGGCATTGCCGGAAGGACTTTTTAAATCAGCATTTTGTTGAAAATAAATTTTAGAGATAAATTTCACAAAATACCAATAGAGGGCGTCTTAGGCTTTGGAGTAGCGTACAACTATTTTTAACCGTTATTTTTTTAATCTCATTAAATGCTTTCAAATTCATAACTTAAATTTTGGGCTCAAATTCTCAATCATTGGGAGGGGTTAAGAAGCGCAAACTGAAGTGTTATCAGGAGTTTAAATTTAACCCTCCCCCACTTCGAATACAATTCAATTTTTCGCTACTTAAACAATCCCAACGATTCAGAATTTGAGTCCAAAATTTAAGTCTATGCATTAGAAAGCATTTAATGAGATTAAAAAAAATAACGGTTAAAAATAGTTGTACGCTACTCTAAAGCCTAAGGCGCCCTCTATCGGCATTTTGTGAAATTTATTTTCAAGAAAATGCTGATTTAAAAAATTAGTTTTAGCGAAAACCGCAAATGAATCGACCAATTTTTGTGTTTTTTATACTCATTTGAAATTTGAACCCTCTGAACACAATTCAGTTTGTCTACTTAACCACTCTCAACTATTCAGATTTTGAGCACAAAATTTAAGTCTAAGCATACGAAAGCATTTAATAAGATGCAAAAAATAACGCCAAAAAAGAGTTGTTCGTTACTCCAAAGTCTAAAGCACCCTCTATCGACATTTTTTTTAAATTTATCTCTATAAATTATTTTCACGAAAATGCCTACATAGAGAATAGTTTTAGTGAAATCCGCAAATCAATGGACCAATTTTTCCGTTTTTTATATAATCATTTGAAATGTGAACCCTCTGAACACAGCTCAGTTTGTGCTACTTAAGCACTCCCCACTATTCAGATTTTGAGCTCAAAATTTAACTTAGAGTCTAAGCTTACGAAAACATTTAATGGAATGTAAAAAATACCGGCAAAAAATAGTTGTTCATTGCTCCAAAGTCTAAAGCGCCCTCTATCGGAATTTTTTTTAATTTACCTTTATAATTTAATATCAAGAAAAGGCCGACATAAAGAATAATTTTAGTGAAAACCGCAAATCAATCGACCGAATTTTCCGTTTTTTATGTTGATTTGAAATTTTAGACCCAAAACTTTAATAGCGGCTATCGCCTTTGGAATACGTTTGGGACCCCTGGTCTCCTATTTAATATTGTTTGTCTTGATGTGTACTATCACCCCTCTTTTATTGTAAAAAAATTTAGAATCATCCTGTATATATATATATATATATATATATATATATATATATATCAAAATTCTAGTGTCATTGTTGCATTTCGAAAATAAAATTTTGTGGCTTCATAGACAACACTGACCTTGAAACGGTTAAAAAGAGTAATCGTTCCATTGAAAGAAAAAAAAAGCTATTTCATATTATAAAACTAAATTAAACATTTCAATTTCTATATCTAATATTTATGGTTGATTCTCTCCAAATAGACCAAAATAAGAGTTATGATTGAGTGATGAATTTTAACAAAATGTCCAGTTACTTTTTTATCGTCATCTGAATTAAGATTAGGCTTAGTGTGCTTTCACTATGCCTAAATATTTATAAAACAGCAATGGTTAATTTTTTTAAATATTGATCTGTATTCAGTAAGAGCTGATGAGTGATTTCCTCATTAAATTTCTTTTCTATCATTTTGGCAATACTAGGTCCAAAAAATCACGTGAATCAGTGATTTAATTTTTTGACACTAGCGTTTTTTTTTAACTACGAAATGAAAATGATTCTGTGTATAGTTAATAATTTTAAAGTAGCAATTCATTGTATTATGAATTGAAAATTGTATTGCTAAAACTTTTCTTCTTTTTTGTAAAAGCAGTGTTTGTGTTGTGCCTAACGTAATGGATTTTTATTGTTTCATTTTTGGATTCTCCCCCAGCCACTGTACCTCATCTCTATTATTTCTACTCTATGGGTGTGCATTACACTACTAGCACTGCCTGTCACATTATTTTCAAGTTCTACTCTTTCAGTTTATTTTTAAACTTATTCTCTTACGAACACACGTTAAAAAAAGCAGTAAATATTTCTAGCTTGAAACGCATCCTACAATTTTTTTTTTTTTATTGTGATTTTTTGCGAAGTTTTTTTTATTTTATTTTAATTAAGAAACTCTTGCCTCTCTTCTTTGTAAATTGACAAAATTTATAATTTTACATACATGAAATCTATCATATTACAGTTTAAATTAAAAAATTGCATTTAAATTCATGCAGTAAATAAACATTCATATATGTTTGCAATTTAAATAATCATATGCAATTTAATGCTACACTTGCGCAACTTTAATGTTCAAGGATCCGTTTACGAAATTTTAGGAAGTGGTTTATATAATGCGAATGATTTCTTTCATTTAATAATAATTATGTCTCAAAAGTAACGTTAAATTTAGAAAATGCAAAATATTTAACGTACTTAAATTAACGTTTATTTAGTACAGCATGTTTTATTACGAAGAAAATTTCAAACATCTCACTACACATTATCTTTCAGGTATGGAGCAAGGGCGATATATTTTATACATTTAAAGTATCTTACACATTTCTTAAAAAAAAAAAAAAAAAAAAAAAAAAAAAAAATCAGTTTATTTTTTTTAATTTCATTGATACTAAAAATTGCGTAATTATAAAAAGAAATTCATTTATTCAAATGATTATTTATCTAAAAAATTATTTATCTGTTTGCAAAGTTATATATAAAAAGCAATAGCTTAGCCCTATATCTACCGCATTATGAATTCATAAAAATTTTACATTCTAAAGCATTTTACGTAAATTGTTTAAACAAAATTAAAAGATTTACGTAATCATTTAATAAAATTTTGATGTATTTTAGAAGGATTAAATAAATTCGAATTTACAGGAATTTTGTGCAATATTTATAACCCTACTCGAATCTTTTATTTAAAATTGTTTTCTTAGTATTTTGTAGAATTATAAAATGTACAAATATGGTGTGCTTACAATAAAAATATAGAAATATTTCCGAATTCAAAAATCCCCACCCGCCCTCCCTCAACGCCAAGAAAGCTGAAAATATACAAAGGCAAAAGAAATCATCCTTTAAATTTTTTTTTTTTTTTTTTTTTTTTTTTTTTTTGGTGTAACCAATAATGCTTTTAGAACAAAATAAAGTAATATATCTGTAACTCATTCTAAATAGTAATACAACTAATTGACGTGTTAAAAGAATTTTAAAATGAGTAATTTTAATGGTATTTATAAGTACCGTCGGTAGATAAGGGGTTATTACAGGTATCGGAGTAATCAACTTTCTGAGAACCACTATTGCCAAAGTATAATAATCGCGGCACTTATGGCAAATGTTGCAGAAATCCCAAACGAAGATTATTGTTTGGAAATAGTTGGAAACGGACAAATAGAACATCTGCTAATATAATTAATGAATGGTTTATGAAAATTTTAAATTAGGTGTTACTTAAATTTAAAAAAATCATTTTTGTTTTGAATTATTATATGCTCTAATATTGATAATAGTCACTTTATTTAAAAATACAACTATTAGGAATTTTAATTTTTAGGAAATTTTTTTCTACTTTAATTTCATAGATTCGATTGGACAGTTAGTTTAAAATATATACGCTGCATCATATGTCCATATATATATATATATATATATATATATATATATAAAAAAAACTTGTGCATTTAAAATTTCTATGCTTATATAAGAGTTTAGACAGTTCATTTATGGATTATCATTATATTTCCTATTTCCTATTTTTTTTTAATTGTGCTTCATATATAATGTTATAGTCAGGGAAGACAAGACTCTGACATCACGTCCCCTCACATTAATTCTACCCTAACATTTTGCACTTATTATTATTATATGTAACTAAATTTTTATTAAAGTATTTATTTTTTTACTTGCCCATTATACAAAATATAGAGTAAGTCTTGCAACCGTTTTGTAAATCGAAAAAAATGACGGATTTATGTGTTTCAGACACAGAAAATTACGAAAAAACATATTTTTAGAAAAGAACAAATTAAAAAAAAAAAAAACAAGTTGGAAATTTCACGTAAAAAGTAGCAAATGAGGTGCGTTCGTATTATAGCAAAACTTAAAAGTATTCTTATCTTCCTGTTATTGTATATAAGTACTTCGGAACTTCGGATACAATATAGTGGTCGAAGTCTTTCACTTGTCCCAGTAAATGCTATCTGCTTTCTATTATACAGGAAGTAATTTCTAATAAGCCTCAGCAACGTATATCAATTACATAAAATGTGAAAAAATTTAATGAGATTATAACACCCCCCAAACAATGTTTTCCCGTATACCATTATGTAGTGGTCATACCTATATACATAGGTATGACATTAAGGAAACTTCAAAAGAGATTGAAAGAACATGACGCAGATTTATGATTGGGTAGACCCCGCACTGCGCTTTCAACACACACACACATTTACACAAACTCAGCATATAGAAATAGATTTCAACAGTTAAATAATAATATTTCATACTACTAGTCACCTTGAAGCTATCATTAGAGAATCCATCGAAATAATTTCCAATAAAGATATAGCATGTAATGATGCACTTTCCTACGATATTCACACAATATGGAGAAATTTTATTCATAATCGTCAAGCCTGTGCTTTTTGAAATTTTTTCAACAGTTTGTATTCTATCCCTTTTGCTCCGTTTCTTCACCCCCCCCCCCTCCTTCCTCCCTCAATGTAAAAATGGACTTTTCCGAATGAGCCTGAGAACGCAAGTTGTAATAACTGTTATTTGTGGTTTTTCTCATTGACGAAGACCGCGTAAGTGACGGTTGAAAACGTTATGAACTTTTTAAAAAACTTTAAATGTATTTTTAAGTTTTTATAAGTTTTCTTATGCACCTTTTAAGCAATTTATGTACAGTTAAGTGTATTTTTACGCCTGAAATTAGTAAATAAAATGAATTCTGCACTGTTTTTGTTTTAACTCCAATTAGTTTTATACAAATGAAATGCGCACCGAACAATTTTCTCCCTATATAGTATGTAATGGGATACTTTTGTGTTACCCTGTAAATCAATAACATAATTGCTTTGCACCACAGATTGTAGTTGATGCATATTTTAGTACATACTTTATAGATGCTTATTAATTTTATTATGTTCGAAAATGTGTAACATCAGTAAAATGCATTTGAATCTTTTTTCTCATTGACCATAATGTATTGGAATCTTTTATTGTCCCTGTAATTGATCTATTCATCCGATTTTAATAAAATTTGAAATGACACGACAAAATTATGTAATAATTTCAAATTTTAAATTTTAAAAGATTCGATTGGGTAGTTTTTGCGTTCTTATATGCGGACATGCGGACGATTAAGTTTTATTTTGGAAAACTATAAATATCTCGAGTTTTTATAATAGCATTGTTATAATCAAGTAACTTCTATTAAATTGGGAATACAGAATTTTTTTACAGTGTACGTCTACGCTGTTGGAAATATGTTATTTAAATTTATAATATTAAAAAAAAACTTATGAATTTCTAACATAAAACAACTTACAATTGTTATCTTTCGGGTTTATTACTATAAAAGAAGTATTAAGGAATAAGAATGTTATCTTTCTTTTAAAATGTTGATTTTTTATAATGCAATTATTCATTTCCGTGCTTATTTTGATTAAAAGATTTTTTTTAATTAGAAAAATCCATAGAAGATAATATTTCGGGCCCTTTTATCAGAACCATAGGAATTGCCCCAGCCCGAGGATTGAAATCCAATCCGCTCGTTACAGGAACCGAAAATATGTAAAAGAAAAAAAATAATTGTTTTGAAATTTCTAGTTTTTAAAAAACTTGTTACATAGGAATAACTCTTAAATGAAAATTTAAATTCAATCTTATCAAAAGAGAAGTTTGGTACCAAATAAAATTGCAGCTAAGCATATTAAAAGAATTCTTATATTTTTTATCCTTTAACAAGAAAACTCGATATAAACGGTGACGATGTGTGTGAGTGTGTGTGTGTGTGGGGGGGGGGGGGGTAATATGTAAATGTATAAAAAAACTTAAAAGGAGTCCAATTAAAAATATCCTTAAAAAACAGTTTTCGCATAGCTTTTTAATGGGCGCCATATCAACAGATCGTCCCCAGTAATGCAGCCATAAATCTGCAAATATTACTAATTTTCTTTTCAAATAACATTCTATCACTAGAAGAGATAATCGCATTTCCTGATTCCCTTTATTCTGATCCAAATAGCATTAAATTAAGATCAATAGAAATGACACGATATCTAAAGTATTTTTTTTAATTAAAATTGCTTTAAATTTTTTATGCATCAATAAAAGAAAAATGAATTTTAGAAATAATGAACCTGAGCTTGAAAACTGGTATAAAATTAGAACCCATGGCTAGGAGCCATTCTCATCTCTATCCCTTATTAATAGAAAAAAAAAAGATTTTAGCAAAGCGAAAGTTAGCAATGTCTAAAATAAAAATAAAGGTATCAATATTGATCATGTTACATTTTAAAATGTAATTGGAACATTGTAGTTGATACATTGTTATGTTTTTAATTGTAATTCAACGAAATATTTTTTAATTTTACAAGCATCTTTTTTTTCAGACTCGACTAAAAATAATGTTTTAAATGTATACCGCACATTAAAAGTTTATATATCTTCATACATGTTTAAAATAAATCCATGAATTTAAAAGCTATCTGAAAATCTTAAGTCAGCAATGTCACAAATAAAGACAAAATATCTGTTGCTTTAAATCACAATATGCATCAAAATTCATCATATTACATTTTAGCACTTTATGTACGGAATTATGAATTCTTGAAAATTTTACATTCAAAAGCATTTTACGTAAAGTGTTTAAACTAAATTAAATGATTTACATCATCATTTAATAAATTTTTGAAGGATTTTATAATGATTAAAGAATTTAGAAGGATTAATTAAATTTGAATTTAGAGGGATTTTACGCAATATTTATAACCCCACTCAAATCTTTTATTTTAAATTGTTTTCTTAGTATTTTGTAGAATTATAAAATATACAAATATGTTCTCGAAATATAAATATAGAAATAATTCCGAATTGAAAAATTCCCCCCCCCCCCCCCTCAGTGCCAAGAAAGCTGAAAAGATACAAAAGAAAAAGACATGATACTTTTAAAAATATTTTTGTTTTGTGTAACCAATAACGCTTTTGGAACAAAATAAAGTAATGTATCTGTAACTCGTTCTAAACAGTATTACTAAAAAGAATTTTATAATGATTAATTTTAATGGTACTCACAAAAACCGTCGGTAGATAAAGGGTTAAATTTCATATCACGAAAAAAAAATTTCAAAACACACTTAATCTGTTTTTTTTTTTTTTTTTTTTTTTTTTTTTTTTTTAGATTGAAACAAGAAACTGATTTTGAATTTATAAATTACATTTATAGTTTATATACCCTTACACATGTTTAAAATAAATCCATGCATTTAAAGATTCTATTTACGTTTGTTTAATTCTAAATTGTCCCTTTAAGCATGTGTTTTAAAGTAAGAATGAAAAATTCGCTTTTCCGGTCGAAAGTAAATGTGCATGAAATTTAATATTATATTCAGAAAATTCTAAATGTCTAAATGTCTAGAATAGTTAACAAGAGAATTTATTTACTCAAGTAAGATTTAATAAATATGATAGTAATGAATATTATTATTACACTGTATCTTTAAATTGTGAGACATGCATTATATAATTTTCTAGAATTTAAAGCCTCTAATATATTACTAAGTAAGCATTAATTACAGTTATTCCTCTTTTGTAAAGAAATTGAAACAAGGATAATGATTCAAATTATATATATATATATATATATATATATATATATATATATATATATATATGTATGTATTCAGACTGCTTATTTTTCTGTCTTTCTTTTTTTTAAATAATTTATTTGTTCCACAGTTTTATTTAAATTATTATTAAAGAAATGAAATGGTCATATTTTGTTATGCAGTGTTCAAGGTATTTGGCGTGAGGTCAAGTATATGCCACATTGATGAAACAGTTTAATTAAAAGATCATGTCCATTCATTCATTCATATCGAATGTTAAACTTAAATAAAGCTATATACACAAAACTCCAGCATTCACTGTGGACTTTAACACATATAGATGACAAAATTGCCATTAAGCTGCCATTAATCTTACTCTTTAGTAAGATTTAATCCAGTCGGTTCAGTTGTCCATCCGTCATAACATACATGGAGCTGTTTCACACTCTATATTTACTTACTCACAAGGAAGATCTCTTTACTGGGCATACTCAGAATATGTTGAAAAAAATGCTACTTATACTACTTACGTATCTAATAAAGGATTAGTTAAATTTACCGGCGGAATTTCAGTAGAAAGTCTCAAAAAAAAAAAAAAAATTCCAATGTTTGGCGCAAAAAAAGAAAAGCTACGCGAGATTTGGCGAGCAGGATTTTTCTTCGCCAAAATCAAACTATTCTAATGCATCTGAAAATTGCTTATTTATTGGCGCTTAGGATCCTTCATTAATCCCACCCGCTATTTTTTATTGTATTGTTTACTTTATTTGATCAAAGCATTTTCGTGATTCAATTACAAAAAATTTTCTTTTTACAAAAACTGCCGATAAAAGATTAAAATTAAACAACACAAAATATGTACTCATCGTGAAGAGGTTAAAAAGTATTTGACATAAAAGGGTATTTTTTGAAATTCTGTTTCATCGCCAATCAGTGATAAATCACCAAATAAACGAAAATGTCATTATTTTTTTATAGACGCTCTGTCGAGGTTCGCCAAAATTTCTTTCTTTCATAAACGTATATATTCTTATGAGAAAAAATTTTCAGATTTTTCTGAGTATGCCCGTATGGAGACCTTTCTTGTAAGTTCATAAACTGAAAATAAAAATATGCATACATTTACAGGTAAAAAGACTGCCTTTTCGAGCGAAATGCAAATAGAAAAATCGGATAGGAACATAATTGCCGAACAAATCGCTTGATAAACTTAGAAGTACAAGATTTTTTCCAGATTTCCAACAATGCCATTATTTATAAACAATAAATTTTGTTCTGCATTGCTATTAAGAATGTTCTAGAATTCTCACACGAAAATTATTAAAAAAACCTATTTCAAATAAGAAAACTGTTATCATTGTTTTCATGATTAACTTTGAAATGTATAGTGTAAGTCAATAATTTCACAATCTAGACTGGTAACTGGCAACACAGTCAATCACCTATTCAAGTTCACAAATGAAATTCTTGAATAGGTTAAATTCTGATTCGTATATTATAGTGCAACCTGTCTGCCAAGTCATGTTGGTGGAAAATATCTTAAAAAACCTATTTGAGCGGCTCACTCTTAGGTTTATGATTGCAATATTCTGCTCTCTGTCCTCCATGTTTTCATGCTTCTGGGCGCAGGGAAAGACAATGGTAAATCTACGTGAAAAGAGCGAAAATTGAATTTTTAGGTGTTTTCCACCAAGATATCACTTGGTAAACTGATAGCGTTTTAATAAGCGAATCTAATTTTGAATAATTCTAGAAATTAAGCTTTATAAACTTGGTGTGATCATTTCCTGTGTTGCCGCTTCCCGGTCTAATCATTTCTTCTTTTCATTTGGCGTTTTTACGGGTCTTTTGGGGAACTATTACGTATTACTTAGAGTGAAAATAAGCATTTAAAGTCAATATAAGCAAATTTAGGAAAATTATTATAGCTAGTATCGCTTTATCTCTAGTTTTAATTTCTATTTTTATTTAGAATATTTTAAAAATTATACTAAAAAAATTATTTTTGAACTATGCATTGACAATTTTTTTAGCCTAAATTCAAACTATGCATTATTTTAAGGTGATGAAGTCATAATGTGCAATATTTAAATAAAGGATGCTAAAAATGTATTAACATTCTAGCGAATTTCTTGACATTTCTATTTTTGTCTGTAAATAATTCTCTTATGAAAAGTTGTTTTTTACTGATGTAAAAGGTACATTAAAATTAAACAAATGTAAACAACTATAGGCAACGAATAATTATAGTCATATATATTGCAAAGCTTGTTTCACTTACACTTTTTTCGACATATATTTTACACTTTTATTATAATAAGTTGTCTCTAATCTGCTTATAGTAGTCGTTTGCGATCCTTTACTTTAAACTAAGGAATATTTTACAGTGATAGGATTATAATCTGCAATCTTGAAACAAATTTTGCTAAAAGTCATATCATGCTCTAGGGAATTTCTTGAAATTGCTATCTTTGTTCGAACAATTCTCTTTTGACAAGGTAGTGAATTGGATTTTATTAGTGCAATTTTCTAAAATAATACGGTATCAAATCATTATTAATTTTCTATGACATCCTTAAATCGAATGTTGGAACAATCTTACTGTTCAATTTGTTTTCGTGTGAAAATTCCATAACACACAAACAGCACATATGTTTCGAAGATGAAGCTATTCATATAAGTAAAGGTGATAAAAGATTATTTATCTATAATTCTAAGAAATTCACAAGCCACAATTACAACTACTTTTAAGACGACCCGAAGAAGAAACATTATTATCACTGACATGTCTCTAAACATATAAATCGTAATTTATTACATTTAAGTGGAATTTATAAATTTTGAAAATTACTCTCATAGACATAACTCTCAAACGAGAAAATATCTTAAATGAAATTTCAAGACTCATTACTCAGTATCATTTTGAAAGTAAGAGAACGAATATTACTACAAGCAGCTTTATAACCACAACTTAAAAACAAATGTTGTTTGATGAAGTTGCCCTTAACTTATTTCTTTACATATGGTTTAAATAATTTATTCAAAAAAAGATCTTTTGATGTATTAACCATTTGATAATAGTTGTTGTTTTGAGTCGAGAATATGCCTTGTAGTGTTTGCATTTTACTTTTTCCTCCTGTTTTAAATCCGTGACCCTTCAGCTCTTCTTCTCTAATTTTGATTTTCTAGCGGAAGCCAGTTTTAAAGATCCCGATCCACATCCCGGAAAGCCAAATCTAACGAAAGTTATGTTGGGGGGGGGGGGGAATAAAGAATTGAAACTGTATAAATTTAAAAGAAAATTTAATTAAATTAAAGGCACCTGAAAGCTGGAAAAACAGGCTCGGGACACTGAAGCTACCAAACGGTCTCAGCTGCGTTAAGCTTTTTCATTATTAAACCATTAGCAGAACTTTGCATTTGATACTTAATCTTCAATCTGAATGCAGTAAACTTAAATCAGGTGAAATTTTTGCATCTGAATTTGAATCTATCATGTCAAGTAGATTAGAATTTTATTTTCGAAATGGTTGTTATAACTTAGTAAATTATTTTTATCGCGTTCTTCTTTTTTCTTAAGACCCCACAATAGTCACTGAAAAAAACCCGGATAATAATGTAAAATTTACGGGAGCGTTCTTTTCAAATATCTCGCTCAAATTTTAATATTTTTACACGCTTTTTTTGCATATGATAGCTGATGACGATCTACAACCGGCCTAGTTTTTACTTTTTAGATTTTGATTATATGTATTTTATGTTACGATAGATTCAATTTTAGAACCGGTTTAAAGCAGTTTTGAAATTTAAGGGATTTTTTTAAAAAAAGTTTTAAACCAATATTGAAAAAGTAAAAACTAGCCCGGCTGAAGATCGTCCTTAGCTCCCCTATGCAAAAATATTAAAATTTGAGCGACATATTTGAAAAGAACGCTCCCATAGACTTTAAATTATCATCCGGGTCTTTTTCTGTGACTAGTGTTGCGCCTTAAGCGTTTTATAATGACGAAATAAAAATATTCGATGCATGTTTAACAACAGAGAGAAAAGTAAATACCTCACTTCTCACGCGTATATCAATTTTATCTCACATCACTAACAATCAACCTTTAGTTGGGTCTCTATAAATTTGAACTGAATTTTAAAAATATTAATCATTGTGCAGGCACATTGCAGTTTTTTGTATGCGGTTACTTCGCATCCTAATTCAAAAAATAAAGCATAGTATAATGTTTAAGAATATATATATTTCTATCAAGATTAAGAATATATTGTAATATAAAATTTCAATTCATTCCGACAAAACATTTTTGGAGTTAAAATTGTTTACATCTAACAATTACCGTATTTACTCGTGTATAAGGCTCACTTTCCCCCCACTCTTGATGCGCGTTATACATGGAATATTTTTTTACTGTTATATATGATAACACGATATACCTATGAATGAAGAAATACATTCATAGAAGAAATTAAAACTGTAATCTTATTGAATAGAAGCATTCCTGCATCTTTATTTCACTCCTTGCACTTTTTACTTTCTTCTATCTTTACAAGAAGAAAATATTGGATTCATGAAAATTTTCGACTTCCGGTTTTCGACGGATTTATACGTTTTAGAAGGTCTTGAACACGTTTTGAGTATTTTTAGAAAATGTCTGTCTGTGAGTCTGTCCGTCTGTCTGTGAGTCTGTCAGTCTGTCTGTGAGTCTGTCTGTATGTGACAAAAAATTTGTGGGCGCTCTATCTCAAGAACTAATGCTCGAAATTTAATAAAATTTTATATTCTGTTAGACCTTCATATGAATTAGTGCCTATTGGTTTTTGGTGAAAATTGGCCTGCAGGTGGCGCTGCTATACTACGTTTTTCATAATTTTTAAGATTGCTATATCTCAAGAACTAATGCACAGAATTTCACCAAACTTCAGATTCTGTGATCCCTTAATATACATAGACGCTGATTAAGTTTTGGTGTAAATTGGCCAGCAGGTGGCGCTGCTATGCCACGTTTTTCATGATTTTCATGATAGCTATATCTCAAGAACTAATGCACAGAATTTCACCAAACTTCAGGTTCCGCGATATCTTGAGATACATAGCCACTGATAAGGTTTTAGTGTGAACTGCCCTATAGGTGGCGCTGCTGTGCTACATTTTGCACGATTTTTGCGATAGCTATATCTCAAGAACTAATGCAGAGAAGTTCATCAAATTTTAGATTCTGTTACACTAGAATATATAACATAATTAGACGCTGATTACATTTTGGTATTAACCTTGCAACAGGTGGTGCAGCTATGCTGCATTTTGCACGATTTTTCCGAAAGCTATATGTCAACAACCAACGCACAGAATTTCATCAAACTTCAGATTTTGTTACAAAATGACATGTAACATAATTACACGATGATTACGTTTTGTTATAAATCCTTCAACTGATGGTTCTGCTGTGCTATATTTTACACTTTTTTTTAAAACTAGCTATAGTTCAAGAACTAATGCACAGAATTTCATCAAACTTCAAGTTCTTTTACACCATAACATAATTAGACGCTTTTTTACGTTTTGGCATAAATTGTCCAAGATATGGTGTTGCTGGTCTACGTTTTGCAAATTTTTTGCTATAATTATATATCTCAAGAACTAATGGACGAAATTCCATCAAATTTCAGATTCTGTTAGGTCTTGACATAAATAGATGCTTATCAGGTTTTAGTATAAATTACACAACATGAGGCACTACTAAGCTCATTTTCTCAGAATATTAGTTAAATTTTGCGTTTTAGGTTTTTCGGATACCAGAATTTCATTAGGCTATGTCAAATAATCGAGGGAATTCGATAGTGGGTAACTTTGGGGTCACCACGTTTTTTTTTTTTTTTTTTTTTTTTTTTAATATATATATATTAAAATGTACTTATGCGATAGAAGAAAGTTTTGGGATTGACACATCCAACTAGTTTTTTTAGGAAAGCAGTAGTAACATTACTTAAACACTACTTAGCAATCTTCATTGCCGCTATTGCTTTCTATGTAACGGTAACTGCAAAAATTCATCTAATACATACAAATTTGCACAATAAATAAAGAAATCAGTAAGGTTAAAAAATTCTCAAGAATTTTTTTAGGAAACTGGGAAATCTAAAACTTTTATCTAACTGGGACCCAAGTTACAGATAAATTAAGATTAGTGTAATAAGTAAATAAGTAAATAAATAATGAAATAAGATTAGTGTAATTTTAACTATTTACATTTGTAAAGCTACAGATTTCTACAGATTTACAAAAACTAGTTTTGTAAATTTTTCTGTTTTTTTTTTTTTTTTATTTCTACAACTGAATATTTATAGAATTACAGTTTTTTTCTTACAATGTAGACGTTAAATTCATTTGATCATTCAATCCTTTGCATGTAAAATTTATGATGCGCGTTACATACGCGATCCAAAAAACCCCCATTTTTTATTCTAAAATACTGGGTGCGTGGTATACACGAGTAAATACGGTACATTTTCATTCGTATTTATTGAAATAATAATTTTATTTCGATTAATTTAAAAAATATATATTATTTAGAAACATTTTATTAAATATAACCACAAATGAGGACCTCAGAAGCCAGGGGGTACAAGTGACAAAGTTTCTATTTGGAATAAATTGAGTTCAAATATAATTGACGTTAAAGTCTAAAAATTGACTGAATTTAATTAGAAAATAGCTGCTGGTTTCATTGTGTTCTTTGAACTCTTGTTTTAATATCTGTGAAAAAAGTAGAGTACAATTTTCTTTAAATTTATGCTTAACTAATATTGTTAATTATTTGAAAAAAACTGATTTATCATTAGAACGCAGCACAAATTTAGAAATTTATTTACATATATATTTTTTTCTTTTGTTATGAGTTCAGTAAAAGTTTTGTAAAAACCCTAACTCACATGCTATAAAAAGAAATTGATATAAATTTTACGAATTATGTATACACAATGTAAGCAAATATTTCAATCTGAACGCTTGAAACAGTAATAACTGGCGGAATGGAGTAGGTGAGGTATCTTTTAATGTTGGCAGTAAAAGAAGATTAAAAATTAAAACATTATTTTTACTTTCGATAATCAAAGCTGTCGCTTTACCGGGACAAATCGTGCTAAATCTGAAGTGCCCCAATTATCCAGAATATACATATTAAAGTAAAATATACGTAAAATTTAAGATAGCATGATCTTTCATATAAACATATTCTATATTTTAAAATATTTTAAGTTTTCTTTAAAAATCCTATGTTTTATTGTTGTACTATACATTTAAATAACTTAAAAATAATAATAATGATCTGAAGGGATATATATATATATATATATATATATATATATATATATATATATATATATATATACGTGTATCGTAAGAATATTCATTTATCGTTAGTACATTAAAATATTTTTTTTTGAAAAAAGAAGAAAAATGCACTTATCAGGGAGATAAATATCAATACTAATCTGCGTATATACTTTTCGTGAACGAACAAAAAAAACTCAAAGCAATTTACATGGAATGATCGTGGATTAAGCTGAAAAGAAAAAAAAATCGCTCCGAAAATATACAATGATGCAAAATGTATATTATATTAAATATTCTTATTAGTTTTTAAAAAAATGACCAAGCTTTATTCTAAAAGTAGTTATGCATTGTCTTTTTCCTTTTCCTTTTTAATCTTAAAATCTTAAATTTGATTTTAAATAAAGTTCACTAATATACATAATACATTTACACTGGAAAACTGAAATAACTTCGACTTAATGTTTTTTATTTTCATTTTCAGTGCAATAGGGGGATATTCTCTGTACTATCTGTTTTCAAATATCTTCACGTTCTGCAGTCAACGTATGTAAGGAACATGTAGTACCTGAATATGGTATTCTTGAGTATCATTTAAAAATATTCCTACATCTTCGTCAGCAGCATCTTCTATCTTTTCAAATAAGAAGATCTCTTCTAGCACGTGAATCGAAGTAGAAGTAACTGCTTCGTATTTTTCAGCAAAAAAATATTTGGAGGCAAGTATTTTTATATAACATCAGGCCGCATGTCATACAGAATTCAGCCTATGAATCGTAGAATTTAGGTGATTTGAAGTCGTGTAAAACTTGTAATAGAAAATAATAATTTGTGTATTATTTATTATTTTTTTAGCCAGAGGGATTAATATTGTTACAAAATTTAGAAAGAATTTTCAAAGTTTGCTAAACTTTATTTCACTAAAAAGATAGCTCTGACAATATGTCACATTTTTCTGTTTAAAAGTACTGTTAGTCGTAATATATCAATCGCATGAACGCAAATAATTTTTTTTCAAAATATACCTGTACTATTAATATTTAATATGCTTTTTCATTAAAACAATCTTAATTTTTATTAAAATAACTGTTTTTTAATGAAAATAAAGCATTCATTTCTGTACCAAATTCATCAAATTCTGTAAAAGATCTTACAGTTTTATTTTAAAAGTGGTTCTGCATTTTCTTTTTCCTTTCCCTTTTTAGGTGCGTTCGTAATTATGTAAATACGTAGCACCTATAGTTGTCGTTTAGTCAGTCCGTCTGTCTGTCTGAATTTCCGCATATAACAACGCAAAAACTACCGAGCCGAACCTTTTGAAATTTAAAAAATATAATTATTACATAATTTTTTCGAGTGATTTCAAATTTTATGAGAATCGGATGGATAGATTAATTACAGGGACGATCAAAAGTATTCCGTTACATTACGGTCAATGGGGGGAAAATGTTACAAATGCATTTTAATCGTTTGAAATTTAAATTACATACTTATTACATAATTTTGTCAAGTCATTTTAATTTTTTTCAAAATAGGATGCATAGATCAGGGACAATCAAAAGTACTCCGTTACATTACAGTCAATGGGAAAAAAAGTTTCAAATGCATTTAATATTACACTCATTCGAACATAATAATATTGATAAGCATCATAAAGTACATATTATAATATAGATTTTGCATAATCTGTTGTGCAAAGAACATTTGTTATTGATTTACAAGGCCACACTAAAATATTTCATTACATAATGAGTATAAAGAATACATTGTTCGCTGCGCATTTTAATTGTAATTAACTTTTACAATTTATGAGATTGATATATGAGAGTGATATTTTTAAAACTTCATAATTGTACGAACGTACCTCATTTGCTACGCTTCACGTGCAATTTTCAACTTGTTAATCTTAAATTAGACATTAAAAAGAGCTCACTAATGTATATAATACATATACACTGAAAAACTGAAAGAACTTCGACTTAATGTTTTTTACTTTATTTTCCACTGCAATACGGAAATATTCTCTGTACTATCTGCTTTTAAACATCTTCACGTTCTGCAATCAACGTACGTGAGGAACATATAGTACCTGAATATGGTATTCTTGAGTATCATTTCAAAAATATTCCTACATCTTCGTCAGCAGCATTTTTTTAACTTTTCAAATAAGAATGTCTGTTCTATCACGTGAATTGAAGTAGAAGTAAGTACTGCGTGTTTTTTAGGCAATAAAAATTTTGGAGGCACGTATTTTTATATAGCATGAAGCCGCGTGTCATATAGAATTCAGCCTATGAATAGTAGAATTTCGGTGATTTTGAAATCATGTAACACTTGCGATCTAAAAATAATAACTTGAGTATTATTTATTGTTTTTTTTAGCCTGAAGGATTAGTATTGTTACGAAAGATGCAAATATTTTCATTTTATGCTATTAAGAACCTACACTAGTCATCCAAAAAGACCTTTTAAATCTATGGGTGCGTTATTTTCAACTATCTCGCTCAAATTGAAATATTTTTACATGATTGTTTTTGCATAGGACAACTGCAGACGATCTACAACCGGACTAATTTTTACTTTTTCGATTTTGATTTCAGATTAAAAAAAAAAAAAAATACTTTACCTTACGAAACCGGTTGGAACTGGTGTTACTTTTTACCTGATAGTGCAATTCAGAAACATGATATCTTTCATGACACACATTTCGGTCTTTCTGTATTGCATTCAAATTTCCATTCAAAGTCATATTTTTATTAAATATGAGGCGATTAATCCGGCGCAGTAAATTGTTAGTTAACATATCATCATTTTTTGAGTTATAAAGATTTTTTTTTTTTTTTTTTTTTTTTTTTTTTTTTTTTTTTTTTTACACAATTTAATACCACTTGATTATCCCGTCGACGAAAAAACTAATGTCAAACTATAAGATTAAATGTCAATAATTGCTTAACGTAAATGTCATATTCACTTGACATTAAACAAGTTAAACGTGTTTGTTACGCCATAAAGTGATTTTCAATTCAACGTTTTATTTGTATTTTTTTTTTTTTTTTTTTACTTTTACTAATTCATTTGCTTTTTCATTATTTAAAATATAAATTCTGCCAATCTGTATAATTTATGATTCGTTTGGTGATTTATATAATTTGTCGAATTTGGTTGACGGGATAATCAAATACTACCCATAGTTCTGTAATAGAAAGTTACAATGCATTAAAAATACTTAAATATGTGTTTAAATTTTATTTTTGAATTACAATGCATCTTAAAAAATAGCTCGATGGTTATTAGAGTTCGTTCATTTAAATTAATATCAAATTTTGAAAAGAATTGTGTTGAACGCGAATTAATAACATTTTACTGACTCAACAGTATTGCCAAAAGTACCAGATTTTTATTCAAGAAATAATGAGTTCAGACCAGAAAATTTTTAATATAAAAATTTAATACGCAATCTATCCAATAAATTTACTTTCTTATCTCTCTAATGTAGTTTTTTTTAATGTGATTATTCACCGGTAAACATTTTTTTCTCAGACGGTTTCGTATGTCTCACGTAATCGAACCTCCTTTAAATTACGTGTTCCACCACAACTAGGTGATCTTGAGCACCATCAACATTGTTCCAATGTTAAAATCTTTGTAATAATCAAACATACTGGGGACAATTTAGCATTACTTAACGATAGTTTTATAAATTTTATAGTTGAAAAATAGTCGAAATTATGTCAAAAATTGACATTTTCACAAAACGTGATAACTCAAAAATGGAACAATGTATTGATATTTTGTAAATTGCATAAAGACACAATAACTTTCTCTAGGATTGCAGACATTATAATCGCATTTGTAGCTTAGATGATGTTGCAGTTACAGTACTAATGTAATGAAAAATTCGCAAAATTTGTTTTAAGTTTGTCGTTTATACTAGTATAAATAAAAAACTATTCAATGTATTACAATGAGTGTTGTCTATAACCTCAAATGACATTTCTAAAAGAAGTACAGAAAATCTCGTGGCATTTCATGCATAATTTTTTGTTTTAGAATGTTTTTCGTATAGTAAAAATCTGAAAAAGTTTTAAAAAAAAACTAAAAATATTTTTTAAAGAAAATTTAAAATCTATAATAAATTTAATTTAAATGGTTTTAATTTGGGTTCTATTTTATACACAGACAAAATTGAAGCAGATTTCGATTTAAATAAAAGATTAAATTTTAATATTATTCCAAAAATGAAAAATCGATATTTTTAATTGAAAATTACGTTTTAAAGATGCTTGGATACCTTAATGTAAAATCGTCATAAAACAAATTTATTAAATTTTTTTAAGTTCTAAACAACAAAAAAAAAATATATTATACTATCATTGAAAACACAGCTGTGTACCCATATTTTTTATAATTCTAATATATCAAGAATCGGGTGATAAATCGATTACAAAGTTCTTCCTTTATATATTTAAAATTAGTGAATTTAATTTAAGAGCTTAAACACTGACGACCAATATACAGCTATGTGTGAAAGTATTTTTAAGTGATACTCAAGAATATCATATTGAGGCCTTGTATATTTTTCAACTATCTTGAATAAAGGATGAGAAAATATTTATAGCACACAACATGATCACGTGAAGAGTAAAAAATCCAGTCAACAGAGGATTTTAGCTGGCAAAATTCATGTTAGTTCTAGAAAAACACTTACTGTATGTTTTGTGGGTATCTGAATCCGAATTTTAAACTTCTCACCAATAATCCCTTCCTGAAACACCCCCCCCCCTTATTTTGATAACATGTCTCCCCATCGCATAAAATTAATTTTCTTTTTTTCTTAATTAAAATTTTTATTGTTTTAGTGAAAAAATATCTAGAAATTCAGAAAGTAGAAAAAAGCTGCAACAAATAAGATAGGCTAAGTTATGCAAATTCGCTTAACCACTCACATAGTTTGCGTTCGCTCTCCCATTTCCTCTCCAGACTTTCCATATAACGTGTATGTTGTGTTTGTTTGAGTAGTTGAATCCGAATTTTAACTTCCCACCAAAATCCCCTCCCCAAATTTTGATAAGATTGTCCCCAAAATAAGTTTTTTTTTATTGTTTTAAGGGAAAATTTGGATAGGGGGGGGGGGGTGATTGTAGGAAGTTGAAAATTCAGCGACCCAAGAAGCATAAGGTAGCTTTTTTCCAGAACTACCATGAATTTTGCTTGGTAGAGCCCCTATACGGTCTCTATTGCTGGACTAAATGTTAATGCACATTTAGTCCATTTAGTTGTGGTTTAAGAAATAAAGTTAATTTTAACAGAATATACAGTGTAAATTTGATTAAAAACTGATAGAATAAAAGGAAACAAGATTCAAAAATGAAAACTGATTTCTCTCAGATTGAATTTTTTTTATTTAGAAAGAAAATATAGTGACAAAAACATTATGCAGAAATAATTTTGCGGCGATTCACAAGGGCACAATATCGAATCCCTAAATGTGCTTCACGTACGATAGAAGGACGTGGACATATATATTTGGAAGGCAGATAAAACGTGGACGGAGAAAATCACTGAGAGCTGCAATGAAATATAAAGTACATACAAACGTTAAACCGAATTATTGCAATTTGAGTGATTGCAAGAAATATTAAGAGAGAAATCTTTTTCAGAATTAAATTTAATATTAAATATTTAAAGAAATTCAGCAATTTTATGATTCAAGATCAAGTATAGTATCCAAAAATTCAAAAGAAAATAAAAAGAAATAATAAAGTATATTTTATATCACTTAATGTATTGAGATATCCGTTTTTCGTTACAAATTATTCAGATATACGCGTTTCACCCATAAAAACCACCCCATTAAATATTCTAGATCAGTATCGAATTCTAAAATAGAAAATTCACTTGGTATAGCATCTAATCAATAAATTGTATGATAATGTAAATAGCGAGAATAAATACAGGTAAAATTGAATTTTTAAAATATAGTATATTCTCTGATATATACACATATGTCATATACATTTATGTATATAAATATATACACCAATAAACAACCTCATATATTTCGATTATCATTATAATGAAACTTCCACATATGTTATAAACTCATACAAAATTATCTGTCCATTTGTAACAGAAGACTGCAGCGATCATTTAGGATGCAGAATAAATAACTCGCCTTGTGGAGATATATTAAAAAAATACGCTGTAATTTTTCTTTCTTTTTTATGTTGAGTTACTAATCTTTTTTTTGGAAACTAATATTTCTAGAAAATGTCATGTAACAGCAATAACAAAAGTTCATGTAACAGATACATGTTTGCATTGTAAATGAAAAAATCTATAAGGTTACTCAGAATTTTCTGAGAATCTGAGAAGCCTAGATTTTTTTTATGTATGTGCAGTAGGGTGGTCACAAGATATATGGGAAACATTATTTCAAACTTATCTTCGGGGGGTACCCTCAAACAGTTGCCAATTAGTTAAAAAATGAGATTGGTAAAGTTTTAGCTCAATTGGATAGCATTAACCCGTGCCTCATCGAGGTTAAAATCTCGAAAATTTGTGATTTTTGGCAAAAAATTGTAGTTTTTCATTCATTAAGTGAAAACTATTTATCTTAGAATCTATGTTCTTGTTTTATTTACTAGAAAATGTTGTTTCCTTAAATTTTTACGCTCATCAAAACTTATACTCAATAACATTTAGTATTTTTCAGGTCAGACCGTGAACGACACTCTCAAAATTTGAGTTTTTAAAAATAAGTCAAAAATGACAAATGAAACATTTTTATTACTCTTGATATTTTTTAATTATTTGCATTAAAGGGAAAAGAAGATGAATAATTTTTGTAATTTTAAAAATATTTCTTGAATTATAGTTAATTATTTGCTATCTGGTTCTGCTCCTGGAAGGAACAAGCTCCTCAATTTGTATTGCAGTTAAAGTGTATCTAAAATAAACAACTGAGTTTCTTTCTTTCTATCTTTTTTTTTTTTTTTTCAAAAATGGTTTTGTTACCAGTTACCATTACCTATTTATAGAATGGTGAAAAATTCTCGCACCTCCCCCTCTCTTATCGATATGATGTCAGAAATGTCAAGTTTTGAGCTTTTTATTTTATAAAAATCGCCAAATGAAAATGAACACGGTAAAAGCTTCTAGACTTACAGTATATTTGCGAGTTAATCACAGTTTTTAAGTAAATGTGTAATGCGACATACAGTAGCTAATACAGTAGCTATTTTCTAAAAACAAAGAACTGAGCTAATCAAAATCAGATTTAAAAATTTCTTTTTAGAACTGTTTTTCACTGGGATGGTTAACTGCTTCCTCATTTTTTGAACAAAGAAAATGTAAAGAGGATAGCAATTTTTATTAATTGTGGAGATGTAGATCAGTTAAAAGGAGTTCCTCAAATTGAAAATGGTATCGGAATAACCCAGGTAAAAACTATATTTTCAGCAATTGAAGAGTAGCTGAAAGTTCGTAAAATCCAGGTAATATGTTTTGATACCACTGCAGTAAACGTTAGTTGCCTCTTAAGAACCAGAATTTTGCTATAGAAATTATTAAAGGAAATATTTCCTGTATTTACCATAATTTAAAAATTATCCAAAAAATGTTTTTTACTGTAAACTGGGCAGTGCGCTTAACCACTATCCCTGAGACAGATATTTAAAAAAAAATCAGATTCGGTTCTCTAAGTTGGATGAGACTAACTATAAAAGTGCTATTGAAGATGAAATATTCGATATAAAATATTTAAGTCAGAGGAAATTACAAAGTTTTTACAGAATATTTAAAAAGTGAATAACCCAAGGATGATTATTTATCCAACTTTGTGTGATTTTCATAGGATGTCTTCCTCCAAAGATATGTTTTCAGAATCCTTTGTGCTATTCATCATAACAGATGGATGATGCAGATCATTTATTTTCAAAATATAGCATTCATTAAAAATAAAATAAAAAATAAAATTAGAAAAATTTACTTCTTTATAATCAGTATTTATTGTTAAAGTACAGATCAATGCTTCCATTAACATTTTGGCCCCCATCAAGACTTGCAATTATTATAGTGACTTGTTGACCAGAAAAAAAATTAATTATGTTAAAAACAAAGCACTCGATAAATGATAAACCGTCTTTGGTATCTCAACTCAGATCAAGTGGCATTTTCATTTTTAGATGATACTTTTAAAAGAAAAGTCAAAATAAGCATGACTGTAAAATTAATGTCAATTAAAGGAGAAAATTGTGATGATGATAGGAATGTAAAAATATTAATAGGTATAAAATGGATTATATATAAATAAAGAAGTCAACGTTTTTGTTTTGTCTCAAACTATAATTATTTTAAGTGACTTTATATTAATATCCAATTTTTAAATACTTACCCCAATCTATGGTGTAAAACTAAAAAATGTTTGAAAGCAGAAAACATAGTAAATAGTTTTAAGGTTATTAGTGACACAGTTTAAAGAGGAATGAAATTAATTCAAAATTTCAATTCGTGTTTAAAAGGAACGAAAAAGAAAAACAGCTTCTGTTTTAAAAACTGTATCTTTAGATAAACTTTTCAAGATTCTTAAAAAACCGTTTTATATAAGCCTTCCATCTTACTGTGTAATGTAAGTGATATTTTCCCCCTTTATAATGCTCATTTATTTTAATTTTTATACTTTGTTTCTCCTTTTTTTCTTTTTATTTCTGTCAGTTTAAATATCATTTTCCCCCATTTACATAAAATTTATTTTTAATTAAACCTTTTACTAGGTGCAAAATGAAAACTAAAAGATGAAAATATTATAAAATGGAATGTTATAATCTTTTTTCACTTTTTCATAAAAAGTCAATTTTTAGGATTCCCACCGAGTCCGGTTCCGAAAAATTCGTATATGTTTAAATCTATAATTGTGTAGCTTTTCAAAGCAAAAAAAAAAAAAAAAAATCAAATGAGACCAACATTATGTTTCTAGCTTCAGATGTATTCACTTCATGAAGGAAAAACTACAGTTTTTTGTGAAAAATCACATTTTTTTTTCAAACTTTGACCTCAATGAGGCACGGTTTCATATTATCCAAAAGAGCTGAAACTTTTCCAATCTCATTTTCTAGCCAATTGGCAACTTTTTTTGGAGGGGGGAGGCCGTAAAAAATTCAAAAAATTGATTTCTTGTGACAAACCTAATGTGCAGCACGGGTTATCGATAAAAAAATTTTAAGAATATTAGAATTTTACGAGAAATTTTGAAAACTAAATTGTTTCTGTGACTTTACAAGTGTTTACAACTTTCATATATTTACAACTTTTTGTGCAGTGTACAGATAAAATTTTATTAAGCATACTTTTATAAATTTACGTCTAAAAAATTACACATTTTTTCAGTGTAAAAGAAAAAGTAGATTTCTGAAAATATTTGAGTGTTAAATTGGAATAGAACGTAGACACATGGAGCCCAAATTACTAAAAGTTTTCAAGTGCAACGGATATTAAATTATGGGTACATATATTAAATAAATATTTTATGAAAACTAATTAAGATTAAAAACTTAAAAAAATATTTCCTAATTTAATCCGCTGGATCATCCAATTTTTAAAAATCATTCTACTATAAATGAATAAATATATGTAATTTTCAGAATTTTTATTTTATCTGCACTGTAAATTTAACAACTCAATTATAGTAATAAATTCCTCAAAATTTATTATATTTATGTATTACGAATGTTACAATCAAATAAATTTTATTCCCCTAAAAAATGGAAGATCTTTTGCAATTCAAATGCAACACATCAGGTTTCTATGCAATTAGTATATATTATAAAATGCATTAAAGAATAATTGTAAAGAATAATTATAAAGCATACTTGTATATCGTTTGCATATACATAAAATATAGAAAAAAATCTCCATATGGTATCACCGTACGCATAGTAAATTTGCGTATCACTATTTTCCCACTAGTAGTGTTCGAACAATTTAATGAGAGAAATACTCCGATTTGAAGAAAAGAGGGGTTTTTTTGGGGGGGAGGGAATAATAATATTCATGAATGTTTACTATTTACTTCTTTATGATATTGTATGATGTATTTACTATTTACGATGCCTCTGTATGGTATAATTTGTAAAGAATGTGTAATTCAAAGGATCTGATTATCACCTAAGGAAACGTCCAAAATTTTTCATTTATTTTTATGAGTTTTTTGATTGCAGAATTCTGCATTAAAATAAAACGTATTTTTTTTTTTCAAGAAAATGTAGTGTACGTTTACCAAGGTTGTAATATGTCCATGTTATTCAGGGTAAAATTTATGTAAAATTATTGTGTGTGCAATAATAAAATTTTACCAACATAACAAGTTATTTTTCAAATGTATTTTTTTATTCCTTTCATAGTATCGCTTAACTTTTCCAGTGGCAGATAATTGTGTTTCTGTAATGTTGAATTCACATCGGAATTTTCGAAAATTTTTATTTGGAAATAATGAGATACAATTGTATAACTTCTCCAGGCCAATGATACAAAAGAAAAAATTAATAAAGACTTATTGAGCAAATCTTACTTATAATTAGGTAGTAAATAATATATCTCACCTCCTTTCAAAAGGTTAATGATTGTTCTATGTAGTTCCTGTTTCTGTTGCTTGTACCCCCAACGACTCCGAATTAGTACATCTACACTGACTCACTACTCAAATATTCTCCAGCCATATTTCTACTACGTTTGAAATACCTTCACGTTCTATGATCAACGTACGTGAAGAACATACAGTGCTCCAATATGGTATCACGAGTATCATTTCAAAAACCCTTCTACAGAGAGATGCATCTTCGTCAGCAACCTTCTTTTCCATTTTCAATCAGAAGTATCTGTTCACGAACGTGAGTCGAAGTAGAAGTAGCCGCTTCGCGTTGTAGTGGCAGTAAAAAACATGGAGACACGTATTCGTACAGAGGATGCATGTCATAGAGTATTCAGACGAGGGCAGAATTCATATGATTTTTAAATTATGCAAAACTCGGAATAGAGAATATTAATTAACGCACGTACTTATTTATTTATTTTATTTCGTCGAAACATATATTATTTTTTTTTATCACGAACAAACAAATATATAGTATGTGGAAGGGTATCACAAAATATATAAATTGCAGTCCACGTAATAAAATTCCTGTAAATGTTATATAATGCTATTTACTTATTTATTTATTTTCACATTCAAATGAAAAGTATCCTTAGAAGTATTTTCAGGAGACATTACGTTTCTAATTAAAAGACTTAAAATTTCAGATTGTCATTTTTCTGGCATGTCCAACTGTGGTGTGTACAAAGTAAAAGACCTTTTGCTATACTTTACAAATATCTTTATCTATTTTTAAAAAATTTCTAATTAATATTCATACATTATAAAACACACATATAAAGAAGATGACGAATTCTGTATTTTACACATAATTTTTAATAATAAAAATACGATTGTCACTGAAAATGAATGTCTTTTTTTCATGCTCACTCATTTGAGTTCTGTATCACGTATAAATATGGCACTAAATTGTTATTCTTTTTATTTCGAAAAAAGTGTTGAAATATTTAAATGAATTTTACAATTAAAAATAACATAAAACTCTTAAATATAATTTCAAAATCTAAATTCGTTATTATAGTTTAAAACAGAGTTATAATAATATTTGTACCAATTTCCATGATATAATTCAGTCTCTCGTGGCAAACAGATACCGTACTTAAAGTAACCAAATCAAATCCTATTTATTTGTAGTTGATGCATTATATCGTCTGAATAAGTTTTGTAAAATATCTCTCGTAAATATTACGAAATTTTGTACCAATAAAAGAACACATCGCTCTCTCTTTCTGTGTAAATGCCTGCGATAGTTAACGAAATCTACTGCCCATAGAAGTCTGAAGATTTAGGTGAGCGTAGTTCAGGACAGATCCTGATGCAGATGAGGCTCAGATTTTTAATTTTTTAAGGGCCGGGGCCTGAGCGCCTTTAACTTTTTATGAATTAAAGTGTTAATAAGTCACCTTTTTTTATCTAGTATTCATCATTTTCACGGACTTTTCTTCATTCAGTTATTCTCGCCTTTCTACTTCCCGGTAATGAACCTGGATACTTGGGACCCGTTTCAGGGTCCCTTAATATTTTTGTGCTTAAACAATTTTAAGAAATTACTTCTTTTTAATCTTATCTTCATTTTTGATAGTTATTTTTTCATTTAGTTATTCTCACGTTTTTACATTCAATTAAAGAAACTGGTCTCCCTTATGAAATTATAGGACCCGGCCCAGGGCCCCTCCAACATTTTTTTGCACTATAGATTTTTTCATCCCCTAAATTTCTCATCTTCTCAGTACAAATTGTTAAAGTTGAGTCTTGGAATATTTTTCCTGGACCAACATCCTCAAATTTTTATTGGGATGCTAGGCCCTTTTTTAATCATCTATCCAATCTGTTGTGCATTTCTTTTAAATATTATTCTAACGAATAATTCATATCCTATGGTTAATTTGGACTAATTAAGGATCTAAAACTCTAAGTACTAAGACATTTTAACATGTTTTTATATTAGGACCCTGTTTTGCAACTGTGAATGATTCCTTTCGGGTCTCCTATTATAGATCCTATAAAAATGATCATTAGCTTTTTTGTTCCCTAAATCTTCTTAAGTCTTCAGCAAGTAAATTAACGACAGAAAAATTCTAGACTTCAATTGCCCCAAATTTTGAATATTTATCACTTTTCGGGCCCTCGGGTGCAGCTTATAGAAAGAGGATTTCATTTGCTAGCAATTTTCTTTAATGTAGTTTAAGCGTCCTCCGATTACTTTTAAAACTACTAAAGCTATCTTTATATCATACATAAAATTTAAGTCTCTGGCATCTTGAGGGATACCTGGCATCTTGAACCTTTGCACCATAAATTGTTAACAAATTGCCCTTTCTTAATTCGATATTCACTTTTGAAAACGTATTTTAATTTAATTTGAACTCTGGGGCAACCTAGAATCATGGGGCTCTAGAACCTTTTAGTGCAGCATGAATTTTTCATCATCTAATTTTCTCACATTTTCATTATAGAATTTTAAAGTTGAGTTTGGAATCCCTTACTTCGAACCTACACCCTTATATATTTCTTAAGATACTAGGACCCATTTCTAAGCATCTCCTGATTGTACCCAAAACATCGACCACGCTTTTATGTTAAGACCCTACTCTTAACTATTGGTTGGCTTTTTTTTTTGGATCCCTTGTTATAACTCCCTAAAAAATGGCCCGATTCAATCTTTTTTTCTTTCTACGAATGTTTTAGGTACTTGAGCTACTATATGAAGAATAACATATTTCTCAGACCAGCTACCACCAATTTAATCTCCTTCTTGGGGCCGTTGTTGCAGCTTTATTGAAAAAAATTCCGTTTACTCCATTCTCAAACATATTTAACATCTTCATCATACAACCATCATCAAACATATTTAACACTGAATTTAATCGCAGGGCCATCAGAAATAGCAGTCCTAAAAAGTATGCCAAAAAAGAATTCGACGCCAAGTTGTACGTTAGGGCACTGTTTTGAGAATATACTGCAAAAGGCAAAACATGTACATGAAAAGATTATTATGTAACGAGAAAGTAAACTCAAAAATTATAAAAAGAAAAGAGATATTTTTATATCTCTTTTCTTTTTATAATTTTTGAGTTTACTTTCTCGTTACATAATAATCTTTTCATGTACATGTTTTGCCTTTTGCAGTATATTCACAAAACAGTGCCCTAACGTACAACTTGGCGTCGAATTCTTTTTTGGCATACTTTTTAGGACTGCTATTTCTGATGGCCCTGCGATTAAATTCAAAATCCTCTTAATTGTTCAAAACGTAACAGAAAAATTTCCATACATGATATCATTCATTTTTCATGTGCTGTTTTCCACGAATTTTTGGTGCCAATATTTAAATTATAGAATGATTAATTCAACTCTTCGCCCTTGATCAAGATGTCAATCATGTAGAAATTCTCTTAAAATAATTTCAGGCACCACTTCCATTCATTTCTGCATGAAATGTGTTAATTTTATTTCTACTCTAAATAAATTGATTTTTAAAGCTTTTATAGTAAAAATTATTCACATCCTACATTCAAGTATGAATTTCAACAAATGCATGCTTTAAAAAATCTGGTCGCCAACAAATATTTAATGTTTAGAACAATACAAAAAGCGACAACGCCAGTCGAGTCCAGCTTATATAAAATAAAATTTCACTTGAAGGTGTCAACGAAATACAAAATGAAATGTCGGAATAAAAAAATGCTTTTAAGCAGCCAAACTAAGTGCAATATCCTACTAAAAATACTAATACAAAATTAGAAAATTAAAAAGATCTATAACCCCACAAAGATCATTTTCGTAGGCCAAACGCACCTAATGCTATTGAACCTATAGCATACTTGAATTAATCTATACTCATCAGTCTAATGTAGATTTCCTCCGAACTTGTTTGGTAAAGATTCTCATTCACTGTTGGTATGCAAGGAATGCGTGTTAAGGCCATCCCTCAAGCATAATTAAACGTGTACTAGTGGGAGAAGCGAGATTTTTGAGCGTGTTCTACCAATTAGAGGAACAATGAAGACATTAGCATAATTAACAGGATCTGCTTGTGTCACGTTATTATGTTAACGCTTCTATTCGGTATTTTAAAAGGGGTGGAACTAAGTCAATGCCGTTATATATATTAAATGAATATTGAGGTAATATCCAATACGCTTGTTATTTATATGTGCAATCATATGGGAATATTTTATTTAAAAAATTTATTAGCATATTAAAAAGATTTTTTTCTATTTTTACAGGGATAAAACATTAGATTCGTAATAATTTTTGATTTTCGAAGGATTTACAAGATTTAGGAATCAATGAAGTGGAAAAAATGTTTTTATAAAATGTCTTTCTGTATGTCTGTATCTGGCACAAATTTTGTAAGCGCCCTTTCTCAAGAATTAATGAAAAGAATGCAATAAAACTTTATATTAAGTTAATAATCGATATTAGCTGGTGCCGTTTATTTTTTTTATTTATTTTTTGGTGTAAATCACAGTAGGGGAGGCGCTGCTATGCTGCCCTTTTCATGATTTCTGCAACTGTCTCGAGAACAAAATGACGGATTTTCTTAAAACTTCAAATTCCGTCTTTCGATGATATAATATGGTGCTTATTTATTTTTCGTATAAATCCCCCAATTAGGTGACGCTGCTATACGGGATGATTCATGATTATCCCAATAATTTCACCTCGAGAACTAATACACGAGATTTCATGAGAGTTCATATTCAGTTAAACATTAATATAAGTTGTTTTTGATTAGTTTTAAAGTAAATCACCCAACAGTTGGTGCTGCTGTGCAGAATTTTTTACGATTTCTGCAATAGCTCTATAACTATCTAATTAACTAATAAACTATCAAACTAGTGCACGGATTTTCATCAAACTTTAGATTCAGTTAGAACTTGGCATAAATAGTTGCTGATTAGATTTTGGTGGGAAGTGCAAGATTTTTGAAGTATGTACTCTTAATACAAGAAAAGTGAAGACATTAACATAACTAACAGTGCCTTCTAGTGTGGAGATATTAATATCACTAAATATGCACGATTATATTCGGGATTTTAAAAGACGTTGTATTATATTATTACGTCAGTATCATATTATTGCTGGGTAGAAATCCTATACTTACGTACAATTTGCTAAGTATACATAAGTGTAATTTCTCAAAAATCATACTCATAACGTTACTGCTGCAATTATGATTTTTTTAGCATCAATTATTGATTAAATATCATATGATGTTGTGATATTTTTTTAACGAACTTTCTGAAAATGGAACTTTTAAAACCACTTATTGAATTATTAACATAGACCTTTTTTCTTAAAATAAAAGTATTTAAAAACACAAATTAGTCAATAAAAGGTATAAAATTAAGAAAAAAGTTTCAAAACTCCTTCAAGAACTTAAGACATTGATTTAAAAAGATTATAACATTACTATCATACTTTTGACGGGAGAAAAGTTGTCGGTTTTTTAAAAAAAGTAGAGCTTTTGTTTAAATGTCAAAGTTATTTGCCGAGTGTAAGTGAACATTGGTTTGGACTTCGCTATAAATTGTAAAGTCCGATCTAAGGAAACACAGTAAATTTTCTTAATTGTATAAAAACATTACTTTACGATTGCTTTACTTACGATTATATAAGACACAATATTTAATATAACAACGTTTCATTTTAAACATTCGATAAAAATTAACATTTCATTGTTAACGAGGATGGGAAGAATTGCGCTTAACATTTATCTAATTTTTTTTCAGTTGATACGATAAAAATTAAAGGATTTTCATAAAACAAATCTTAACTATGAGAAATTTAATTCATTAGAGGTAGTTAATTGAAGTGGTACTTTAAAGTGTCGTTAATACACTTTGTTAATATACTGACATAAGAGAAAATTGCATAATATTTCAAATAAAATTTTAACTTTTAAGAGCCCTAAACAACAAGAAGATATTCTGAAGTTAATATTAAAAAAAATTGACATAGTTTTATTTTATACATGAAAAGTGAATGAAAATTAAAAATTAAAAATTGTTGAATCTGAAAATTAAATTTCGTGAATAAAAATTTAATTTAAATTTAAATAAGACTTTTAAATTAACTGAAAAAAAAACATTTTTTAAGTTTCAAATCTTAAATATATATAAGACAGTTGCACCATAAAATTTAACTAATAATAACACATTGCTCAGTGGTGCACAAAACAGGAATTTTAATATACATTTGTACATATTAAAATAAAATAAAACTTTCAATGTTTCGCGCCGTCTTCTGCGGTCGTCTTCAGGAAAATATGATAATGGAAGGACTACGTTTGCATCTTGATCGAGAGTTAATATTTCTACTAAATTAAAATCTAAATGAATTAAAATTTTAAAAAAATGTTGCCATTTACACGTGATAAAAATTAAAATATTGCAAGGAAATAAAAAATTTTAAGATTTTATGATGTTATGCCATATTTTTGGTATATTGTAGGATAAATTTTCATTACATGGTTTATTTTCTCGTGCTATGATTTCGATAGATTCTCTTATTTTACCTTAAACTGGGTTATTGCATGGAACTATGATTTTGGCTTCCTCAAAATTAATATGGCAATTCTTGCTCGCCAAGTAGAAGCGAGCAAGGGTTTATATCATTTTGTTTATATTGTTCTATATCTCTGCGATGCTCCTTAATTCTAATTAAAAGTTTCCGCGTTGTCATGCCGATGTAGACTTTTTTAAGATTATTATATAAAGTGATGGGGATTTCATAAATACCAGATTTTTGATCTATTGGAATTTTGTCGATCTTATCTGTAACGAGGTCAATGAGATATGGAGGAGGAATGGCGACAAGTTTTATGTTATATTTTTGTGCGATGTTTTTTACTTTTTGAAATATGTAAAGGATTTAATGAAATTTTCTGTAAACCTTAACTTTATCCTGTCGTTCGGCAGATGTGGGAGGAGTATTGTACTGTTGATCTATTTTATTTACAAATTTTGCTGGAAAACCATGGTCAAAAGCTATTTTCTGTATAAAATCAATTTCTTTATTTAATGTGTCATCTGAACAAATCATAAAAGCTCTTTTAATAAATGACCTGAAAGCAGATATTTTGTATTCGAAAGGCATGTTGGCTGAAAATGGGATAACTGTATTTTCTTTTATTGGTTTTCTATAACCTGAAAATTTTAAACTTGAATTGCATCTATTAATTTGAACATCTAAAAATGGAAGGGTGGCGTTTTCTTCGACTTCAAGGGTGAAATTAATACTATTGCTTAATTTATTGACATCTTGTCGAAAAACATATAAATCAGCCAAACTGTGGTTCCATAAGATGAAAACATCATCAACATAACGGTTTTAAATCTTGTTAGCAATTTTTATGTTACCTTTATGAAACATACACATTTCTTATTAAAATAAAGAGTTAAAAGAAAAACTTTGATAACACATAGGTTACAGATTACAAAAGGTAATATTTTGATATTAACTTAGTTTTAGATTTTATACAGATAGTTTTACTTTCGAAAGTTTTGAAGAACAAAATTTGCACACGAAAACAGTTGTTTAAAATCACATCCAAGAGTTGCCAATAAAAAAATAAATTACCCCCAGAATATTCAAATACCATATAGTAGAGTATAAAGTATTTTGCAAGAACAAAAACTCCAAATTATCTCACATTGTTTGTTCAATACACTGGATAAAATATTTTTTCTGGAATGGAATAAAGTAACCCCGCATAGACCAAAGTGCCCCGGTTAACGTTAATTAAATGATACATATTTTGGTACTACTCTGTTATCCCGTCGACCAATTTCGCCAAATTATACAAATCACCAAACTTATAGCCAAATTATACATACTGACGTAACTTTTATTTTAAATAACGAAAAAAATAATAATTAGTAGAATAGTAATAAAAAGTCGAAATAAAATTAACTTAATGACATTTTAAACACGTGAATCGTATTTAATGTCGTTGAATGTGACGTTCACGATCATCCATTATTGGCATTTAATCTTATAGTTTGGCAATAATTTTTTGGTCGACGAGGTAACCTAGTAGTACCCATATTTCTTTTACATAAGTTAAAACGTATTAATGATAAATATTGTACCTAGGCAAATTTATTAATAGGATATTTATTTAGAACTCCAATACAGTTCTTCATAGATTCTGCAAGATAAAAATTTTACAGTGCAAATCAGAAATGTTTATTATTGTGAAAATGTTTATTATTGTCCATTGTTTAACATAGAATATTTTATATGATATCCAAATGGAAGAATTAACAACTCGGGGCGTGCAAAATGGCGCAAAATCTTTTTATTTATTACATATATTTGCTAAAATAAATAAATGATTCCATTAAATGTTTGAGAATGAAAACATTTTAATCTAATAAATGCAATTTTTTGTAACAAAGCTTTACTTTCAATGTATTATTTGATATTTTTAAAAATTAATATTTTACTAAATTATTATCTATTCGCATTAGCTGTGAAGCAAAAAACTTATTATCTAAATGTAAAAGATATTGTAATATTTTATAAATTAAATATTTTCTTAAATATATGAAAATTTCCTATACTATTTAAGGTATGTCATTTCCAGCGGTAAAATTCGGTTTCAGCCAATAAACATAACCTATAACACACTTCAATTAATATATTCGCAGCAGACATATAATACAAGCACATTTTCTCCAAGCTTCTTTGGATAAAGATTCCCTTTCATTGTTGGCATAGAGAAAACGCAAGTTAAACCATCCCTCAAGCATAATTAAATGTGTTGTGCAGAAACGAGATTTTTGGACATATTCTCCCAATTAGGAGAACAATAAATTCATTAGCATAATTAGCAAAAGCGCGTTATTATGTCTCTGAATTTGTCCAATTATCTTCGGGATTTTAAAAGAGGTGTTACTAAGTCAGTATTATATGATTGTCTTATAATCATAGTAAACGAAGTTATTTTTGAAAAAAAAGCGATAGTCCATATTGAAGACGCATAAAATCTCTTTTATCTACTCCTACAATGAACTAAGTCTGGTTTCACATACTTTCTCTTGGTAAATATAATCTGTTTTGACGATGACTAATAAGCAGGCTTTCATGTCAAGCACAGAAATCAGATGTATGCTGTTCAATAAATAAATAAATATGTCATCTGTTTAAAGACGTGATTTACTGTATAAGTGGATAAAACAGATTTTGTGAAGCTTTTAAATGGAAATTAAAATCTCTTTTTTAAATCTGATTTTTTATGGACTTGGTTTATTATAGCTTTGCGTCCTTCAGATAATCAATAATATTATTATTAAATTCTGTTATTATCTAACAGTATTTCCTAGCATAACATAAATAATTTAACAATTCACCGTATTTCTGTTTATTATTAAAATTTATGTTCATATCACGTTACATAATTAAACACGTTATTTTCACCAAAGATATTAATTTTTAGTTAACAAGTATAATATTCGAAAATGCAATTTTTATCGTGCAAATGAACTGTCCTCCAATTGTCATTGTTTTAGAACCATTATAAATGCATTCATAATTATGTAAATACGTAGCACCTATAGTCGTTCAGTCCGTTCGTCTGTCTCTTCGTCCTTCTGCATATAGTAACGCAAAAACTACCCAACTCAAAAGTTTCAAATTTAAAAAATATATACATGTTTCATAATTTTCTCGAATTATTAAAAAAAAAGAAAATCGGATGTATAGTTCATTTACAGGGACAATAAAAGTATTCTGTTATATTACCGCCAATGGGAAAAATAATTCCAAGTGTATTTTAATGTTGTTACATTCTTTCGAACATAATAACTGACATGCATCTATGAGGTATACACTAAAATATACATTCTGTAAAATCTGTTGTGGAAAGATTATTTGTTATAAATTTTCAGGGTTACACAAAAGTATTATTACATAATGGCATTGGGGAAAAACTTGTTTGAGGTGAGTTTTAATTATATTAAACTATTTCACTTTTTATGAAGTTGATACGTATTGCTGAGGTTTACTAAAAGTTACTTTCTGTATAATAAATAGACGATCTCTTTTACAGAGACATACGAAAGATTTCGGATACTAGACTGCATCCAAAGAATCGGTATATTGCTACTCCTAGATCTAAATATTTCTAAAACTTCGTTCTGGAAAAGAACATCTCTCACTTGCTACGTTTGACGACACGCAATTTCCAAATTGTTTTCATTGCTAAAAGTTTGATATTAGGCAAGGAGAAATTTTATGTGGAAAAATAATGGTGTCTAAATTGAAGGATTCTTCACACATAGGTGACCTATACTGGAATTGGCGAAAATATTGAATTTGGACACCTGTATTTTCTACTCACAGATTGTCGATCAATCTAATCTCAAAATTCCAGCAATTTAATAAGGCAAAAGAACTTTATCAGAAAAAGTATATCATAAGAGAACTGTAACTGATGCTCGTCGTGAAAGCGTGATGTTTCCATTACGAAGTCTTTCCTTAGTTTTTTGTTCATATGTTAAAATAATTGTTATGTGATATTATTAAATATATACAATAAAATAAAAGACTATTTGCATAAAAAAATTTCATCAATTAAATATTGAAATATGTTAAACTAAATCCATCTCCTGTCTTTTCTTTTTCACACATTCACAACAAAAGAAATACAATCGAGTTTTTCTATAACCAAATTTAATATAACAAATTTCTCCATATAATGATTTTTTCTAGAAAATTTTAAATGATTATATTAAAAATAATCTCAATATAACGAAATATATTCTCCATATAGCAAATTGTGTAAAAAATGTTCCTACATTTCTTAATTAAAATCTTAAATTTGTTTGTGGAGAATCAATTTTCCTTCGCTGATTCTTGGTTAATATTTCATAGCTGTATAGAGATCGGAAAGCGGTAGCACAAACAATCATCTAATCGAGTTCATAGCTGAAATTCTAGGATTAGTTAAAACTCAATTCGCATGTTAAAATGCAATCGGTCTTCCAAGTCATATCTTGGTGGACAACACCCCAAATCCCAATTTTATTGGTTGACTCATAGATTAGAAATGACGTTTTCCCGCTCAATCCTTCATGTTTTCATACATTTGGTTGCTCGAAAGAACAATGGTTTACCTGTGAGCCAACCGCTATAATCTGGCTTTTTGATGTATGATTTGAGACGCCGATTGCTTTTTAATAAGCAAATCGAGATTTGAGTAATCTTAGATTTTCTTCTGTGAACTCGATGAAGTGGTTGTATGTTCTGCCGCCTCCCGGTGTAATACTTCTGATTTATTTTTTATGTCCATAAAAGGAATTCAGTTCCATCCCGCCTATTAACAAAAGCACCCATCTTGACACAGTGTCTGTCGAATTTTTGCTTTGCTACGTCTGTTTTTTTTTTAACAAAAATAAGAATGCATTAATGCAAAAGATTGATGTAATTTCTTGCTACTAGTATGGCTTACAATTGTCACAAGCGTCCTACAAGATAAAACTATTCTATGATCAGCTTGAAAATGTTGTTTGTTTCTTGGTCTGGAGAGCGGGCAAATATAAGAACGGAATAGGGGTAATTTGATAATTGATAAATTTCATCCTTTAAACACGTTTTCATCCAGCTAAAATGTCTCTCGCCACGTTACTCTTGGAGTTTTGTGGATGTTTATTGTTTTTGATAACTCAGAGTATTGTTTTGTATGAGATATCATTTGAAGGAAAAATTTTTACTAAACGTTTTATATAATGATGATATCTTCTACTACATCTGGAAAAAAAATGTCTCCTAGGATAAGTATAACTCTCTTTGATAAAGTGAAGATTTTGAAAGCATTTAATAAGACTTAAGAGAGGGATATGGCGGATATATTTGTGATTCCGGTAAACACACTGTTGACAATCATAAAAAAAGAAACAGGAATCAATTACCGAAAATAAATACGCCCTTGATCTAAAGCGAAAAGGAAAGAAGGAGCGCCAGTACAAGCGTTTACATGAAGCAATGCTTAAGTTTGCACGCAACGGGATAAGAAACTCAACCCTGCTTTATGGAAAGATTCCTGTTTTGCAGGACATCAGTGTCATTCCTGTAAAACCATAAAAAAAAAAAAAAAAAAAAAAAAAAAAAAAAAAAAAAAAAACACCGTGTCACTATAATATAAAAGCCGATAGTTAGTAGGTCCGTGTGTCTCCACATTAACTAAATTAAGGGCCATCCATAAATGTTGTCACGCGTTTTTTTTTTTAATATATTTTTGACTCCCCTCCTTTCCCCCTTTGTCGCAAAGCGTCACACTTCACTTTACCCCCCCCCCCCTGCCTTTTCTTGTCATATGTACGCTATATTACGTAAACATATACTTGCAGTTCAAAACAAAGCACTACGTTTTAGATCACATTTCAAATTATATTTTTGAACTTTAACTATGTGTTTTAATGACATTTGTGAGTTGAACAATAAAAATGATTCGTATTTTGCAAGAAATAAGGTTTACAACAACAATAACAAAATAAATAAATAAATAAATAAATAAATAAATAAATAAAATAAATAATATAGAATAGTAATAAAATATTAACATAAAAGAGCAATTGAAAACAGTAGTATTTTGTAATTTGAAATAGAATTTAAAGTGTTTGGCTTTAAATCTTATCCTTATGAACATAAACTATTTAATTAAAAAAAAAACCTTCATACTACATAATTTAATCTACTGAGTTTTAATGTTTTTCAATTAAACAAAATTTGAAAATTTGTGATGCGCATTTCTTCTTATCCCCTCCCACCCCCTTGTCAAGAACTGTCACAGTTTCATGAACACCCCTCCCTTCCTTCAAGGATAAGAGTTCGGAATGCTGGTGCGAATCGTTTTGAAAAAGCACTAGCTTATGCTTCATTTCTTGGGCATTCTAAATAACAAATCCTCACTGATTTGCTAGAAAAATTGAAAAACATAAATAAATAGTTCCAGAAAACTATCTGTGTTGAAAGTGCGGGTGCGCCCGTCACAGTAAGTTAGAATTGGAAACATACGACACCAGAAATTCTGAAAAAAAAAATTATTCTTCAAGAATTTTCAACGCTTAAAAAATCGGGTTCGTTTACATATAAAATGAACGTCAAATTTTCTCAGTTAAATCTATATAAATTCCGTATCTCCAACACCAAAATCAGCAAACATAATCCTTCGTTGTTAAGGTAGCGTTAGTTGGATTAATATCATCTCTCAACCATAAATCAACGAGCTACACTGAAAAGAGATGTAATAAAAATTTTCAGCGTCTTCTTCTAATTAGTATGCTGCAGAAGAGCATTATCTAAATGCGAAAACTCAGCGGTTTAATAAAAATTTGTTACACTGAAGATTTATTATATTTGGAGTTTTTATACAAGGCTAAACATTCGATTTTTTCCCTCCATATTTACGAAGATGTAATCGATCACGTGATCGATGGCTTCGTGGTACGAATAGCGTGTTTAAAAGATAAAGAGAAGAAAGCTACATTCTTGCTGTTTCATATTTAATAAGATTTGGATAGTAATAAAGTATATTTAGATGTTATTCATGATGTGGTAATAGAGGGTGTTCATAAATTAGTGTGGGAATTTCCTTACATCATAATGTTTGATTTATGATGAAAAAAAAATTATTATTAGGGGGAACTGGGGTACATTGATACAGTTTTTTTCTAAGATTTTTTTTGGTGTCAAGAAAGTAGAAAATTCAAGTTTTTTTTCCATGAGGTGACAGCAAAACTTGTGTAGTATGTTATAAAAATGTACAATCATTGTTTTATGTAGTATTTTTGCATGTAATTTTAAAAAAATCAAAAAAAGTCATTTGTATCAATGTGCCCCATCCCCGGGGCAGATTGATACGTTTAAGCAAAATGACGACAAAATAATACCAATGCATATTTTTCATAAAAAATGAGTTAGAAAACCATTTTATATTTATTTATAAAAATTCAAATCACCCACAATTTATTTTTAAGCAATATTAAAGCAATCAAAATTAAATATATTATGACTTGATGTTCTGTCTGTTTCTTGTCTGATTGTTGGCTGTGGTAACTTTGTCATATCTAGCACTTCAACCCCAGCATTATCTTCTTTCTTATGAAAGATGAAAAAATTACCAGTTTTTCTGTTTATAAATAGGTTCATAAACAGAAAATAAAGGATAATTATATTAAAAATTCTGTTTATAATATAAGTATCATTTTCTGTTCTGTAGTTTGTTTCTCTTACTTAACATTTCTCATGTCGAAAATACTTTTTTCTCTGGAGAATCGATATAAATTCGAGATTTGCCAGAATGCTGTCCTTTTCTTTTATTAGTTCTATTAGCACTAGATGCTGGGTAAGTTCCTACGTCTTCTGTTTTCAAAAATACTATAAAATGCTCTAATATAAAGAAATTAGAGCTATTTCACTTCAATAAAAACTAATATTAGAAATTTTTCGTGAAAAAAAGGTTGGATTAAGGAGTGTATGGTAAAAAAAATAATAAAAGATAATGAAAATATGAACTATTAAAGGATTTAGGCTGTATCAATGTGCCCCGTCATAAACTGTATCAATGTGCCCCATACAGCGATTTTGAATAAAATGAGTCTCAAATCCAACACTTCACAATATATCTAACAATAAATAATGAGGAACTGATAAAGAGTAGCAGTACTTACCAGGGAGAGTATTCATTTTGGTTGAAAATACTGGAACAGTTGTATAATAGCATTTCAATTGTACAACTCATATTTACTTTTGAACAACAAAAACAATAAATCACCCGTCCCATTTCATCAAACTGCTGAATCATTCCAAGATTTTCTGTATGTAGTTGAATACACTAGCATCACCTTTTGGAGCTGTTGTGAAACTTCCTGTAATGACCCTGTGAGCGGTAGAGGGGGTGTATCAATGTGCCCCATGTATCAATGTACCCCAGTTCCCCCTACATATTTGTAAAAAAAAAAAAAAAAAAAAAAAAAAAAAAAATTAAAGCGATTTTTTAAAAGGGGAAAGAAACCTTTAAACTGTTATTATTATTATTATTATTATTATTATTATTATTATTATTATTATTATTATTTCAAATTTCATCTTTATTACTATTCAAGGACACACTATATGATTATGGCATATATTTACCACACAAGAAATTAAAATAAGAAAGAAAAAATCATGCATCGAGCATAGATTATGAGGCACTTTCCATAGCAATCAGAATAATGTAATAAAATTGTACCGTTTAAGAAAATAAAATACTACGTCTCATTTCAGCAAACTGTCTGTGCTGAAAGTGCGGCTACGCTGGTGTCAGTATGTAAGAATTTGAAACTTACGATACCAAAAATTCTGAAAAAAAATAATTCTTCTTCAAGAATTTTCAACCTTAAGAAAACGGATTCTTTTACTTGTAAAATAAATGCAAAATTTTCTCAATTAAATCCGTATCGCCAACACCAAAATCGGCAAACATAATTCTTCATTGTTAAAGCAGCATGATTTGGTATAATATCATCTCTCAAACATAAATCAACGAGATACATTAAAATGACAAAATTAAAAAGACTACATAAAATTTTTTAGCGTTTTCCTCTAATTAGTATGCTGTAGAAGCATTATCCAAATGCGAAAATGCAGCGGTTTAATAAAATTTGATACAGTGAAGATTTATTATATTAAAAATTTTTATAATAAGACTAAACAATTCGATTTTACCCTCCATATTTACGAAGATAGCGTGTTTAAAAGATAAAGAGACGAAAGCGACATTCATACTGTTTCATTTAATAAGATTTGGATAGTAATAAAGTATATTTAGAAGTTATTCATGATGTGGTAATACAGGGTGTTCATAAATTAGTCTGAGAATTTTCTTACATAATAACCTTTGATTTATGATGGAAACAAAAAACTAGTATTACATATTTGTAAAAAAAAAAGAAAAAAAATTTAAAGAAAATTTTTAAAGGGGATACGAGGCCTTTAAACTGGTTTTATTACTATTATTATTATTATTATTATTTCAAATTCCACCTTAATTACTATTTAAGGACGCACTATTTGATTATAGCATATATTTATGACAAGAGAAATTAAAACAAGAACGAAAAAATCATGCGTCAAGCATAGATTGTGAAGAACTTTCCATATCAATCAGAATAATGCAAAAAAAATTGTACCGTTTAAGAAAATAAAATATTAAGTCTCATTTCAGAAAACTGTCTGTGCTGAAAGTGGGGATGCGCCGTGGCAATATGTAAGAATCAGATGCATACGATACCAGAAATTTTGAAAAAAAAAATTGTAATTCAAGAATTTTTAACGCTTAAGAAAACGGGTTCCTTTACATGTAAAAGAAACGCAAAATTTGCTCGATTAAATCTATATAAATTCCGTATCGCCAACACCAAAATCGGGAAACATAATTCATAAACATAATTTAATTGTTAAGGTAGCGTGAGTTGAAATAATAGATCTCTCAAACGTAAATCAACAATCTACACCGAAAAGAGACGGAATAAAAATTTTCAGCGTCTTCTTTTAATTAGAATGCTTTAGAAGCATTATAAAATGCGAAAACGCAGTGGTTTAATAAAAATTTGTTACACTGAAGATTTATTATATTCGAAGTTTTTATATAAGGCCAAACAATTCGATTTTTTCCCTCCATATTTACAAAGATGAAAGCGACATGCTTACTGTTACATATTTAATAAGATTTGGTTAGTAATAAAGTTTATTTAGATGTTATTCATGATGTGGTAATAGAGGGTGTTTATAAATTATTGTGAGGACTTCCTAACCTTATAACATTTGTTTTAAGATCAAAACAAAAAATAAAATTACATATTCGTAAAAAACAACTGAAAAGATTTTTTAAAGGAGACAAGGGACCTTCACACTGGTAATAATAATAATAATAATAATTATTATTATTATTATTATTATTATTATTTTTATTATTGTTATTGTTATTGTTATTGTTATTGTTGCTGTTATTATTATTATTATTATTATTATTATTAGTAGTAGTAGTAGTATTGTCTTTATAATTATTACTATTTTTATTAGTAGTAGTAATAGTAGTAGTATTGGCTTTATTATTATTATTTGAAAGATCACTTTAAATACTATTCAAGGACACACAGTATGATTTTGGTAATTATTGCACAAGAATTTGGAAAAAAAAACAATGTTAAGGTAGAACTCGAATGTTATGTTAATCAAATGATAAATAATGTTACAATTTTACCAAATTTAGCAAAAAAACTATTAAACAAATGCAAGCTTAAATAATTAATTGCAAGCTTATTTTTGCTTGATAGATTAAATATCATTAGATCAGTAGATTATCAGTAGATTAAACATCAACCTTTTTTGATAAAAAAATTAACATTAAATACTTTAACATAGCTACCAACATCTTCCGCTTTTTTGGCCCAGAAACATTGTATAATAAATTTTACCATTTAAAATCGTCGTAATCCGCCGATTAAATAAGGTAAAAAAAATTTTTTTAATTTTTCCGGGCCAAAAAATCAGAAGAGTTGGCAGCTATGCCTTTAAGCATCCTTGTCGTATTTTTGTGTCTTTTTTTTTAAATTCAAAATCTAATTTAATTAAAAAACAATATTCATGTTATTTTTTATAATACACATCATACATAAATGTGTAACATAAAGAGTATATATAAGTCTTCATACCGATACTTTATATATATATATATTTATTTTTTTACTAATTGTAAAGCATAGTGTAAAAATTCTTTCAGACGCTTAAATGATTAATTATTACTATTTAAAAGTAGTCATTCTTTGATTTATAATGGTTAGAGTTGCAAAATTTCGATATGTAATTTTGTTTGTGTTATTTCAAAGACTATTCAAATTTACTTTACAATAATTTATGGTATTTTAATGAATAATGCATCATGAAAAAATGGTTAAAACTTATAAAAGACGTTTCATTTCCCATCAGTATACTTTGTTCAAGTTTGTTTTTTGTATAAAAATATATTGTTATTAGAAATAAAGAAGATACTTTACACCAAGTCGTGTAAAGTATTGGATTGAAACTTTATATTAGGTAGCTTTCATTACAAAAAGTAAAAAGCTACTTATTGCAGCCGTCTGGAGAAAAGCACTTCCGAAAAATTTTGGTATATTTTCACCAATATATATATATATATATATATATATATATATATGCCGATGATATGCGTTTTTAAAAATTCCCTACATAAATTTTAAGTAACTTTACAAAGATGATAAAATTTAATCCAATGGAATTTTCAAAGTTTATACGGATTTTTTATGTACTTAAAATTTACGTAAGCAATTTTTAAAAACGCATATCATCGGTATCTAACGTCTACTTTCTGATGGTTAAAACGGTATTTTGATAACTTTATTAGGTAAGGAGTCATCGTGCTTTAAAGTTTTCCCATAGCTTAACATGGGATTTCGCAAATGGTGGGTTTCACTGAAGCAAGGCCTTAAGAGATAAACTTTTCATTTTTATCCTGAGCACGGGCTAGGACATGCGATCAATGTTTGGACTAAAATCGTTTCATATGAAAACTGATATGAAATAAACAAAGTGTTTTTTACTGATGGATACGTTTCTGCTTTACAAAATTATTTAAATTGTACACACATTTCTTTATATATCCTAAATATAAGTATCTTACCTGTTCAGAGAAATGAGAAACATGTTGAAAATACTACAGATTTTATTCATAACGATGTATCTAAATTTCATCTCTCTTGCGCCTATATTAAACAAATATACTTTCTCATTGCTATTATAGAGTGTCTGGGGTTAATGTCATCCCTGAAGTATAATTAAACGAGATCTGAGGGGAAAAAAAGAAGGCGGAAATGAAAATTTCCAGTAGCATTTTACAATTAGTGCGCAAAAGAAGCATTAGCCAAATTAGGAAAAGCCGATGTTTCAATCCTTTCCGGCGCAGTGCGTCCGGTCTGGACACACCTAATTTTAATTCTAAACTAGCAACTGGCATTAATAATATTTTAATAAAATCTTGCTTTTACAATAAAAGCTTAATTTAAGGAGTTATTGATTTATTAAAAAGTCATTTGCAAATTCCTGTGTCAGTCGATAATTTTCCATTTTACTAACATAATTTGTTCGAGCCGGAAAGGGTTAACTTGGGAAAACGCGCGCTTACCCAGGGTAGAAATGGTTTTAACTTTGTCACCAATAAAAAGAAATTATAATCGATATTTTATTTAGACGGAGACAATCCTTACAAATTCTGCGATAAAATAAGTTGAAGATTACTTTTAAAAAATAAGTGGTTACAATTGCAAATGTCATACGCACACCTGGTCTAAAAGGCCCGGGGCGCGTCCTCACGGATTAAAAGAACTAAGATTTCTAAATAACTTACTATAGTTGCAGTTTTCATGAAAAACTGAAAAATTCGATTCTCTGTATTGTAGATGTAGCGAAAAGCGAATTTCATAAGAAAATTACATTAAATTCTTCTATATTCACGTATACGTTTGTCCTTTGAGAAAAAAATCAAATTTTGCATACATTTGTTTTTATACAATCTAAACGTATGTATTTTTTTAGTTCAGAGAAGGAGAAACGTGTTGAAAATACTACAGTTTTTATTCATAACGGTACTTCTAAATTCCATCTCTCTTGCAATATTAAACTATCATACTTCTCATTTGCTATTATAGCGTGCGTGGGGATAATGTCATCCCAGAAGTATAATTAAACGAGATCTGGGGGGAAAAAAGGCGAAATGAAAAATTTCAGTAGCATCTTCCAATTAGTGCGCAAAAGAAGCATTAGCCAAATTAAGAAAAGCCGATTGTTCAATAGAATTACGCCTTCCAAGTAATTTATTGTACTTGCAGTTTTTATAAAGAACTGAAAAAATCGATTCTCTTTGTTGTAGCTGTAGCGAAAAGCGAATTTCACAAGAAAATTACATTAAATTCTTCTTTTTATACGTATAGGTTTGTCCTTTGAAAAAAACTCAAATTTTGCATACTTTTTTATACAATCTAAAAGTATGTATTTTCCCAGTTCATAGAAAGGAGAATTGTTTTGAAAATATTACAGTTTTTATTCATGACGATGTATCTAAATTTCCTCTCTCTTGCATCAATATTAAAGAAACAGACTTATTAATTGCTATTATAGCGTGTGTGGGGATAATGTCATCCCTGAAGTACACTGGTTTCCAAAAATTAAGGAAAATTCACAAAAATAGCGATAACTCGTTCAAAAAGAAAGCAATCCGTATGAAATTTGCATATGTTGTTAAATAAAAGATGCTGAATAAAAATAGCAAATGCAAATTAGTGGCGCTGCAATCGCATTGAGTCATCCGTGAGGCACATAAAAATGCATGTTAGAGAGTAAGGCTGCAGTTGTCGCTGTGATAGTGACAACGCATAGTAAGGCATGAAATAATAGAAGTGGCTGAGATTCAATAAAATCTACATGTAATATTTTGAATTATCGCTATTTTTGTGATTTTTCCTTAATTTTTGGAAATCAGTGCATAATTAAACGAGATGTGGGGGAAAAAAGCGAAATGAAAGTTTTTAGTAGCATCTACCAATTAGTGTACAAAAGAAGCATTAGCCAAATTAGGAAAATTCGATGCCTTAATAGAATTACGCCTTCCAAATAATTCATTACATTTGCAGGTTTCATGAAGAGCTGAAAAAATGGATTATCTTTATTGTAGATGTAGCGAAAAGCTAATTTCATAAGAAAGTTACATTAAATTCTTCTTTATTCACGTATACGTTCTTCCTTTGAAAAAAATTGCATAATTTTTTTATACAAACTAAAAATATCTATTTTTACATGTTCATAGAAATGATAAATGTAATGAAAATATTACAGTTTTTATTTATAACGGTGTATCTAGATTTTATCTCTCTTGCACCAATATTAAACAAACATACTTATTCTCTTCTATTACAGAGTGTGTGGGGATAATATCATCCCTGAAACATAATTAAACGTGATCTGCGGAAGAAAAGAAGGCGAAATGAAAATTTTCAGTAGCATCTTCCAATTAGTGTGCAAAAGAAGCATTAGCCAAATTACAAAAATTCGATGGTTTAATAAAATTGCGCCTTCCAAATAATTTATTATCTTTGCAATTTTCATAAAGAACTGCAAACTCGATTTTCTTTATTGTAGGGGTAGCGAAATGCGAGTTTCAAAAGAAAATTATAAATATTAACTTCTAATTGTCTTATATATACTAGAGTTGGTTAATGTCTGAATAAATTGAGGTACTTTTGGTATGGTGTAATGTATTCACCAGAAAATGGCCTACAGGTGCTTATCGCGTTATATGATGAATATATGAAAGAATTCATGAAACAGCCACAGTTTTTATTCATAACGATGTACCCAAATGTCATCTCTCTTTTACCAATATTAAACAAACATCCTTAACATTTGCTATTATAGCGTATGTCATCCCTGAAGTATAATTAAACGCGATCTGGGGGAAAAAATAAGGCAAAATGAAAATTTTCAGTAACATCTTCCAATTAGTGCGCAACAGATGCATTAGCCAAATTAGGACAAGCCGATGGTTTAAAAGAATTACGCCTTCCAAATAATTTATTATATTTGCAGTTTTCATAAAGAACTGAAAAACTCGATTTTCTCTATTGTAGATGTAGAGAAAAGCAAATTTCATAAGACAATTACATTAAATTCTTGTTTATTCGATATACGTTTGACCTTTGAAAAAAGAAATAAATTTTGCATACTATTTTTAATACAACCTAAAAGTGTGTACTTTTACCAGTTTATAGAAATAAGATATGTGGTGAAAATACTATAGTTTTCATTCATAACGATGTAACTAAATTTGATCTCTCTTGCACCCATATTAAACAAACATACTTATTCATTGGTATTATAGCGTGTGTGGGGATGATGTCATCCCTGAAGTATCATTAAACGAGGTCTGTCGGAAAAAAAGAAGGGGAAATGAAAATTTTCAGTAGCATCTTCCAATTAGTGCTTAAAAGGAGCATTAGCCAAATTGGGAAAGGCCAATGGTTTAAAAAAATTACGCCTTCCAAATAATTTATGATATTTGCAGTTTTCTTAAAAAACAGAAAAATTCGATTCTTTTTATTTTGGATGTAGCGAAAAGCGAGTTTCAAAAGAAATTTATAAATATTATCTTCTAATTGTCTTATATGTACTAGAGTTGGTTAATGTCAGAATAAATTGAGGTGCTTTTGGTATGGTGTAATGTATTCACCAGAAAATGGCTGACAGGTGTACATCGCGTTATATGATTAATGTATGAAACAATATCATGAAACAACCACAGTTTTTATTAATAACGATGTATCTAAATTTCATCTCTTGCATCAATATTAAACAAACATGCTTATTTTTTGCTCTTATAGCGTGTGTGGGGATAATGTCATTACTGAAGTATAATTAAACGAGATCTGGGGAAAAAAAGAAGGCAAAATCAAAAATTTCAGTAGTATCCTCCAATTAGTGTGCAAAAGAAGCATTAGCCAAATTAGGAAAAGCCGATGGTTTAATAGAATTACGCCTTCCAAAAAAATTATTATATTTGCAGTTTTCATAAAGAGCTGAAAAATTCTATTCTCTTTCTCTTTATTGTAGATGCAGCGAAAAATGAGTTTCAAAATAAATTTTATTTGCTATTGGCTTTTATGCAATAGTGACGAATAATACCAGAGTAAAAAAAGTTTTTCCCTTATATACTATAATGCATTCACCCAAGAATTACTTACATTTATAAATCGCGTTATATCATGAAATGACATTTTTCCCTCTGTTAATTTACGTGTAAATACAGAGGGTCCATAAATAAAAAATTTCATTTAATTCTTATCAACAGGTGACACCATTGTTCTGAATGTTGTGAAAATTTGTGGCGAATGTAATAAAGAAATCGAAATTTGTTCGACGAGGAAAAAATAATTGTTCAAAATTTTGCCACCAGTGGGCGATTTTTAAAGGATTAAACATTTAGCATACATTCATAATATTTTGCAATTTTTATTGCAACCAAACTCGCTTCACATTATGATTAACATTTTTTGATACCCTCTGAAATCATAAGATAGCATATTCCACAGTCGACAGCAGTGTGTTCCAGAAAATGTTAAGAACATATCGTGCAATGATGTCTTTAAGATCAGTAAATTTAATAAATAGAAAATAAAATAAATAAATGTTTGATATAATATTGAATATTTATTAAATGAAATTTATGCATAAGTTCCTGAGATAGAGATATTTCGATATTCACGAATAATGCCACATTGCAGCACCACATACAGTGCGATTCACACCAAAACGTAATCGAAGCCATATATTATAAAGAACTAATGGAATGTGAAGTTTTATGAAAATCCGCCTATTTTTTCTTGAGGTATAGCTTTTTCTTGAACTACTGGGGAAATCGTGAAAAAGGTAGTATATCAGCGAACCTGTAGGGCGTTAAACACTAAAAACAAATCAGGTTCGGTTTATATCAAGGTATAATTCAATATTAGCTTTTATGAAATTCCATGCATTAGTTATTGAGATAGAGCGCCCACAAAATCTATGTCACAGACTCATCGTATCAGACTCATAGATAGATATTTTGTAAAAACATGTTTTTTTGATTCTCTGATTCCCAAGACGTGTAAATCCGCTGAAAACCGGAATTCGAAAATGTTTACAAATAATAAATCACCACTAATAGTGGTCAATAGCCCCCAATACTTTATTCTTGTAATTATGGAAGAAAAAATATATATGCGTATGCATATGAAAGCCGAAATATACATAGAAACTGCAATAGCGTAGGACAAAAATATAGTATTTAAAAACATGACATTATTTCAAAAGATTTAATCTGTAATAATAAATAATATGGTTCAACCCTACAAATAAATGACAGCTATGTTCTGAATGGGATAAAAAAAGAAAGAAAAGTTGTGCAATCATGTGATAGTCTAATTAATTTCTCTTTGTCTTAATATACTAATCGTCTAATTAACATCCTTTAATTCTGCTCTAAGGCGAACTAGAACTCCAGAAAATTCTTATTAATTTATTTTATGTCCTACAGAGGAACGGGGGAGTCATTCAATTAGCTCTTTGAACATGCCCAAAGTATTGAAGAATGGGCGAAGAATGCAATTTATTTTCCCAATTATAGATGTGTTTGAGGTTACTAATTGCTGAAATATGGCCATTAATTTCTCGAATCTATAGCGAAATTAAGTTGATTTATTACGATTCTAAATCTGAATTTCGCTTTCATAAAGTTCTTTTAGTTATATTTTGAAGATTTTAGGAAGATTCGCTGATATTGTTAACATTGCAATATTTTATTTTCAATCAAATACTACTTCTGTAAAGATAAATTTTATGAATGTTAGTGATCTAATTAAAATTTGATTATGCATTGAGATTAGACTCATCTTATCATTATTAGATGAGTTATTTAATTTATTTTAACAAAGCTTTTTAGAAATTAGCAACGAGAAGAAATTGAGAACAAAGCCACTGTTTTAAGTCATCTAAAAAAGTAATTTAAACTATTTTAGCGTTAATATTTAATACGTGAATTTTAAAAAAACATGGTCTTAAAGACCAATTAAAACAATGGAATTAAATAAAGTCATATCAAAGACGGCGCTATACTTTGATTTTAATATATTTCAAAGTTTTTTTTAATTATTCGAGATTAAAAAAAAAAAACTCTGTTAATTAAATATTGAAATAAAATTTATAAAGATATTTTTCTTGTTTTCTCACCATGAATTAAAAAAACAGACATCATCATAAAACCCAATTAAAACAACTCAACGAAAAAAATGTAATGTGTCATATAAGGCACGATAAATTAACGCTAAAATATTTAATTTTTAATTAATTTTTCAATTAATTTTTTGCTGTGAAATTATGCATGAAATTCTGGAATATTGAATACGTGAATTTTCACATTCCTAGCTAAGCGAAGAACCAACTAAGTAAAAAATGTCCCAGCCGGGGATCGAATCCGGAATTCTTGGAATAGCACTCGAAGTGCTTCACCATTTACGCTACGAGTACAATGCAGAACGAGATGGAACCGTCTTCATGAGCACGCAATCCTGGAGCGTAACATGAGACACGAGTAACCCAGTATCGATAAAACACATATTTAATTTTTAATTAATATTTTAATTAATATTCAGCAGTGAAATTATGCTTGAAATTCATGAAGACAGTTCAATCTCGTGCTGCGAGTTGCAACCTAACCAACATATGAAGTGGTAAATGCTACGCTGGACGTCGTACTCGCAACTTAAATGGTGGAGCATTTCGAGCGTTATTATTGAATATTAGGTTTTGTGAAATTCAAGCCAAGGGTTACGGTTTCGATCACCGGCTTGGGCATTTTTCACTAAGTTGGTTCTACGCTCAGTTAGCAATGTGAAAATTCACGTATTTAAATATTCAAGAATTTTACTATTGAAATGTAATTAAAAATTGAATATTTGAGCGTTAGTTTATCGTGTCGTATATGACACACTTCATTTTGTTCGTTGCGTTGTTTTAATTGGGTTTTTTGATGATGATGATTATTTAAATTCATGATGAGAAAACAAAAAAAATATCTTTATGCGTCTTATTACAATACTTAATGTACAAGAATTTCTTTTTAAATTTCGGATGATTTTAGAAAAAACTTTGAAACATATTAGAGCTAAAATATAGCACCGTCTATGACATGACTTTATTTAATTGCACTGTTGTAATTAGTATTAATGATCATGTCTGTATTTTAAATACCATGGTGATATAAAAGGGAAAAAAACTTTACTATAATACAAGAATGTGACATTTTTTTTCCTAATTTCATATGATTTTATAAAATTATTTAAGCCAGCTTAGTATTAACTTATAGTCTCGTAAATAATATATATATTTTTTAAATGTTTTAATTGGGCTTTATAATGATGCCCTTTTTTTTAAATTCATGCTAAAATACCGAGAAAAATATCTTTATGTTTTCTCTTACATAAATTAACCTACGGTAATGATGGGCGATTTCGATTTTTTAAATCGATTTAATCGATATTATGGTCAGCTCTATTTAATCGATACTATAAAATTTTTAATTGATTTCTCAGAAGATAATATTATTTTTATTTTGCTTCAAAAGTTGAAGATAAAGCAGTCGGATGTGCAATCTCAAAAAGTCTTCCATCTCATACATGATAAAACTTCTAAATGCACTAACACATTATCGATGTCAAATTTAAATTATTTATGCCCATCATGAAGATTTAAAAAGTATAGGTTGAAGTATGAACATTTTAAAAGAAAATAAAAGCATTGCGTTTTCCAAACAAATCGCAGAATTTCGGTCCACCCTCTCTTAGATATCTGTAACCGAAATATATGCAATTCAAAAAGCATCACAGCGACACCTGTTGTGCAGTATACACTCAAGCCTAATAAGAATCTATTTATGTGAAAATTTAATCGAATATGAAATTTGATTAAATTTCATGCATAATTTCTAAGATATAGCTATCAGTTATATCGTGAAAAATGCAGTATAGCAGAGCAGTGTTATATAACTTACACAAAAACCTAATCAGGAACAATGTATGATAATATCTAAGAGAATATTAAGTTTGATGAAATTCCGTTCATGAGCTCTTGAGATATGATCAATAAAATCTTGTAGATCCTGAAAAAGCGGTTGAATTCAGGTTTTAGCCTGAAGAGGAACATCTCCGAGACTTTGAAATGTCTCACGAAAATATTGAAGCTTCATGTACAAGAGTCCCCCCCCTTCTCTGAAGTATAGAATGCCCCTTCAAGGAGACATAAAAATCCCTCCCAGTGAAAAATATCTGAATTCAATACTGCTGATAAAAGCAGCATAGCAACGCCTCCTGCATAGTTATTTACACTGAAACCTAATAAGCATCAAACTTATGAATGTGAAGCTTGATGAAATTTTCTGAATTAGTTTCTGAGATGCAATTATCGCACAAAATCAGGAAAAATGCAGCGTCACCTACCGTTAGATTTAAATCAAAACTTAATCATTAACAATTTACGTTAATATCAAATCGAATCTGAAGTTTGGCAAAAATACGTGCATTAGTTCTTGAGGTATCTACCTTGCAGTAATCATGAAAATTACAACATAACAGCGCCACCTGTAGAGCGATTTTTACCATAAGTAATCAGCACCAATTTATATGAAAGTCTAGCTGAATCTAAAGTTTCAAGAGGTTCCAGGCATTAGTTCTTGAGATAGAGCGCCCACAAAATTTTGTAAGAGACAAACAAATAGACAGACTGGAAGAAGACAATTTATAAAAACAGTAAAATGTGTTATATTTAACAACATATTCGAATTTTGTTAGCATTAGGTTATTATTATTTTTTAAATAACATCATACAAACAAAGAAAAAAAAATGTAAAGTTTTTTTTTTTTTAAGAAAGTAAGCTACATATAATGTCTAGAATTATATATGGGTGTGTAAACATTTAATAACCTACATAACCCTCTGCCCCCCCCCCCCCGTTTTTACATAAGTTAATGGGAATTGTCTTTTTTCTGTAATTATCTTCTTTATAGTTTTTCAAAAAAAATAAATAAAATAATATATATATATATATAATAAAAAAAGACGGAAGTCTATCAAAATGCAGAAGATTCTCTCCTTTCCTCGCCCCCCCTTCCCCCACGGAGGGCATCTTCTGCCCTTTGTACCTATATCTCTCGTGTTGGTGATCGGCTGTCATAAAATAAACCAAACCTTTTCTCGTCTACCCTATTTAAATCCTCTATCTTCATTGTTTCCCTTTCCCCGCCAAAAATCTTGCCAGTCCTTTGAGTCAGAAACAGACGCAAAATCACTGACCAATCACATTACAAGGTGATAAAGCCTAGATGAAAAATCGCAAGACTATCTTGAATGCAAGTAGTAGATCGATCTTTTGCAGTAGATCGATCTTTTGTAGTAGATCGAATCAGTACAGAACCTTATGTAGTACAGAACTTGTGTAGTAGATCGATATCGATGTCGATGTCAGAATCGATTTTATTTTGATTTTGATTTACTAAAATTGAAATCGCATTTTAAAATCGATTTTTAGATACAAGTAGTATTGTTACTTTTTTGATATGCTTGAAATCGATCTACGCTTCAGGTTGAATCGATCTTTCCCTTTCTATTATTTTAATGGTAGCAGTAAAATTTTCAAACTCCAATATTAGGCGAACCGTTGATTTTAGAGGGGTAAGATTTACGTATGTCAAGATATTCTAAGGTATGGTCAATCGAATAGTGATGACCATTATACCCTAGCAGCACATAGGGGGTGAGGGGCAGGGGGGCAATATTCAATACAGGTATGGGTGGGTCATGTGACATATCGTTGCAAAGATCTTGGCCTGGGCTATCCATATCTGCATACCGCTTCATAATATATTTCAATTTTCAGACTCCAGGGGGCATTTTTAAACTTTTGGGGTTTTTTTCCCTTCCCCCACTTTGTAGTGTATCATTTTATAGGTCTTGATTTGTAGACCTCAAATATCTTGAATTGATTGGTAGAACTGATGTAAAATTTCGTATAAGAAATGATTACCATTTTTTTTTCAAACCAGATATTTCTAAAAGTAAAAATTTCAACCTCAAATATTAGGCGAACCGTTGATTTTAAAAGGGGTAAAAGTTACGGATGTCAAGAATAGTGATGACCATTTTACCCTAGCAGCACATAGAGGGTGGGGGGCAGGGGGGCAATATTCAATACAGGTATGGGTGGGTCATGTGACATATCGTTGCAAAGGTCTTGGTCTGGGCTATCCATATCTGTATATCTCTTCATAATGTAGTTCAATTTTCAGACTCCAGTGGGCATTTTTAAGCCTTTTTTTACTTTTTCCCTCACCTCAATTTGTAGTGTATTATTTTAAAGGTCTTGACTATTTTAAAGGTAGACTTCAAATATCTTGAATTGATTGGTAGAACTGAAGTAAAATTTCGTATAAGAAAGGATTAAGGTTTTCTTTTCAAACCAGATTTTCCTAAAAGTATAAATTTCAAACTCAAATATTAGGCGTACTATTGAAGACTTACGGATGTCAAGATATTATAAGGTATGGCAATTGAATAATGTTGACCATTATACCTTAGTAACACATAGGGGGCGAAGGACGGGGAGGGACAAAATTCAATACAGGCATGGGTGGGTCATGTTACATATAGTTAGAAATATCATAGCCATGGGCTAGCCATATCTGTATATCTCTTCATAATATAGTTCAATTTTTAGACTTCAGAGGGCATTTTTAAGCATTTTTCGGCTTTTGCCCTTTACTCTCCTTTGTAGTATGTCATTTTAAAGGTCTTCACTTGTAGACCTGAAATATATTCTCATCTTCTATTTTTCTTACCTATCCTGTAAATAGAGGGCATTTTTTAAGCTTTTTTTTCCTTCTGCTTTATATCATTTTATAGATCTTTACTAGTACTTTTCCCCTTTCATGATTTCACCATTTTTATGCCAAATTTTAGCCAAATTAGAGCTTTCCGCTTTAGAGCTTTACATTTTTTGTTTCTTCTAATCCATCTCGTGTGACATATCGTTGGAAAGTTTTATAATTTTATCCCCTTTTTTGTCTCTATCCCTCTCTTTACCACGTCTTTATCTGGTTACACGCTCTTCGCATTTTTTAGCTCACAGGCTGTCAAAATCTGAGAGCTTATGCGCCCGCCGGCTCTGTATGTCTGTTACTTAAGTATGTACGTATGCGTGTAACGCGATATCTCTTGATTTGCTTCATATTTTGAATATTGGTTTATTCTGATAACGCGCTTCCCTGATTAGTTTTGGAAGTTCATTGGATAAGAATAAAGGGGGAGAATGGGAGGCTATTTACACGTAATTTAAATAAATGGTTGTTCATGCAGAATTATCAAATTTCATTCAAATTTTAGATATAGGGTCATTCTGATAACGCGCCTATATGATTAGTTTTGGTGTTCAATGGTTAAATATAAAGGGGGGGGGTGGGTGGTTATTCTCTTAATTTTAAATAAATGGGTTATTCACGCATAATTTACGGATTTTCTTCAAATTTTGGATATCTTTTCATTCTAATAAGGTGCTTTCCTGATTTGTTCTGGGTATTCATTTGTTACGTAAAAGGATTTGGGGACTACTCTTCTTAACCGTTTAAACGCCAATGTTCCCAAATGGGAACATAGTATTATTTGCAATACAAAACATATATTTTCCAATATAATTAAGATGTTCTTATTTTTCCTGTAAAATATAAGGTTGATTTTAACTTTTGAAAAAAAAATATGTTTAAGCATTTATCACAGGTATAAAGGGTATGCAAATTCCTTAATTTACATAAAAATATAATTTTTGTTTTTATCGTTTCTCTATATTACTCACATATGACCACTAGGAATCTAAATGTTTTTGGAATTCGAGAAAATACTCAAGAAGAACATATAATAAGCATACAGCGGAAAATAATTTGTTATATTTGCTTAGGTTGTCATGCAACAATTATGTACCAAAATTAGAACACTGAAATGAAAACAGCCAAAAAACTGCAAAAATATTTTTTTTTGTTATTTTTTAAATTTGTATGCATCAATCAAAACATTTGAAGTTGCAATATGAGAAAAACAAAATTATTATTACATTGCGATATTAATTCGGCTTGTAAACAGTTAATTTAGGTAATTTTTTTTTTTTTTTTTTTTTTTTTTTTTTTTTTTTTGCAGAATTAAGCGATTTGTTGCCGATGATAGGTTATGTGCTGCCCGACCATTGAAGGTACAGTTATCCATTAATCCGAACTTAGGTCGCTTCCAACTTCTTCGGATAATCGACGCTCCGCTGTATTTTTATTTCTTTGTTAACCAGAGAAAAGTATGGTGTTTCACTGTTAATTTTTCTTAGGAAAACAACATTTTTTTCTGTTAACCGCTGAAAATTTGGTAAACATTAAAAAAAGAATAATATTTTATAAGCTGTAAATGAGATGAGGCGATATATATTTTAAAAGTGAAAAAAAGTTTAGTCACATATATTTTTTTAAAGCAGAATTTCTGCTTTTAAATTGGTGGATAATTAATAATTAGCATGTGCTGATTGTGCAATTAAATCATCACAGCTATTTTGAAAGAAAATTTGCAATATTTGCGTTTCCCACACCCTTATAAGAGGTCTTAAAAAGAGTGAAAAAAAAATTTTTTTTTGAATAAATTTAGAGCTTTCAAAATTTTATTCATATGCGAATTTTTAAGAAGAATGACGTTTAAAGGAAGTAAGGCTCCATTTGTTTGGTTAAAGGAGTATGTAGAATATACATGTGTTTCGGATTAAATATATATATACATAAATCATTTCTCCCTTTTATTTTTTTATCTAACCGAGATTTTTCTAAAAAAAATAAAGTTAAATATAATATAAATTATTATTAAAATTGTATCTAAAAATAATAAAAGATAAATCTTTATTATTCGACTCTAAAAGCTGTAATAGCTTACTTCTGTGCCTCCCTAAATGGGAGTGAGGGGTATGAGGTGTTACGGTTCTGCTGATTAGCCAAGTTTTAGAATTACTAATTTTGAGCTTATCTGTGTAAAATCTAAAAATATCGAAATATCGATTTTAATATCGATTCTAGAATTTAGAAATCGATTTTTATTATAATCGATCTCACTTTATACGATGTCGATTTTAATCGATTCTCAAAATTCCCAGAATCGCCCATCACTAACCTACGGGAATGTGACAAAAGTTTTTTTTTTTTCGGATTTCGAATGATTTTAGAAAATAATTGAACCTATTATAGCATTAAATTATTTTATAGTATAAGGCACATTTTTTTTCATTGGTTTTATGATGATTCCTGTTTTTTTAATTCATGCTGATATTAATGAGAATAGTATTTTTTTTTTAGTTTACTACAATATTTAATCTGCATGACTATAACAATTAATTGCTTTTTAATTCGGATTTCAGATGACTTTAGAAAATTATTTAACCCATATTAACGTTATGTTTTAGTGTCGTATGCAATACATAACTTATTTTTAGTTGCATTGTTTTAATTGTGCTTTATGATGATATCTGTTTTTTAAATACATGTTGATAAAGACGAGAAAAGTATCTTTATAAACTTTACTTCTGTACTTAATGTACAAAAATTCAAGAAATAAATAGTTTTTTTTTTCAGCTTTCAGATAGTTGAAAAAATAATTATCCCACTTTAGAGGTAAACAATTGTGACGTGTATGAGTCACTATTTTTTGTTATAGTCATTTGTTATAGATACTCGACATTTGTTATAGATACTCGAAGATGTATTTATCTTTTTAACAAGCAGCAACTTCAAGATCATCATCTTTATTTATAAGACTACTCTATGTGTGTTTACTTCACTATGCACAACATTTTAATGATTGGCCTCTAAAAAGATGAAGCATTTAGTTAACAGTCCTAATACTGCCGAATCGAAAGCAGATGTAGCTGAGATACATAATTCACAATCCAGACACACAGCTCTATAGGCTAAAAAAATTCACTTTACCTATGTAGTCTAGCAGCAGCCGATGTACACATAATTCGTAATTTTTTGCAGTTTTTTTTTTTTTTTTTTTTTTTTTTTTTTTTTTTTGACCAAATCCAACTCCAGAGTCGACAGTATTTGTTAGTGTCACGTTCTTACTGTCATTTGTTACTTGTACACGAAGACATATTTTTCTTTTCAACAGGCAGCACTTTCAAGTTCATAATCTTCTTTTATAAGACTACTGTATGTGATTTCATTTCATTGTGCACCTCATTTTAGAGATCATCCCCTATAAATATGAAGTATGAAAGTGCACTAATCTGACTAATAGTCCTGAGTCTACCGAATCAATGTCAAAAATTGCTGAGAAACTAGTTCACAAACCAGATATAAAGTTCTTCAGGCTAACTTTGTCTATCTTGACCACAAGCAGCGCTATCTATGCATAATCCGTAAATTTTCACAGTGTCAATTTCATCTATTCAGACTCCAGCGCCGATAACATTTTTTACTGACACTCAAAGACTTTTTTTTCAACAGACTGTATTTTCAAGTTTATCATTTTTATTTTTAAGACAACTCCTTGGGATTTCTTTGCATTGTACACCTCATATTATAGACAATCTTCTAAAAAGAATAAGCATAAAGGTGCACGAATCTGTTTAACTACCCTAATATTGTCGCATTGACAACAAATATCGTTTAGAAAGACAAGTCTTAGTCAAAATATACAGCGCTAAACTGGTAATATAGAAAATGAACTTTGTTAGATTCCCTGGATGAAAACAAAAACAACAATCTTTCTGTAGATGATGACAATGAATCTCATTTTTATTTCAAATTAATTATTTAGGGACTTAACATCGAAAGAAGTATGCGTAAAATCTGTTAAATGTTCAAAGTGGTCACTTGGTGAATACTGGTCAGTGTTTCTTGGTGGTTAAAAATGAATTCGTAAACTAGACAAGTATAATTAATACAAACTTATAAGTATATCATTTTAGGACACCACTGTCTATAACATGACATAATGAATCTTTTTTTTTATTAATAGTTATTATGACGATGTAATTTTTATTGTTACTTTTTAAAAGGCACCATTGTATTTTGTACCTTTTTCAAAGTTAGTTTGTAAAAATAAAAGGCCACGAGAAAACGTGTGAAGGTTAGAGCCTTTTTTCGATAGGGTGTGTCATTTAAGGGCAATTTCCTGGAATTCAGTTTAATATAATGCTAACATAAACTAAATTTAATTATTTAACACTTTCCGTTGATAATGTCGACTTTCATATACAGCATATATTATAAAATTTATATTTACTTTATAAAACGGTTTTTGTTATTGAATACGGTTATATTTATAAACCATTCTAAATCTTTTGGACTTTGTTACAGCAATTGGTAAATAGAAGAAAGAAGTTTGAAAAGGGATCTTAAAAATAAAATTTATAAGTTTGGATTACCTATATAAAAGTTTAAATCGTATTTGAGCGCATATTTGAATTCTAGCTTTATAGCAAGGTAAAAAAAGTAAAGTTCATTCAGCATTAAAGCTGCTATTAGAGTTCATATTGATGGAAAATTTAATCGTATGAAAGGAACATTTATTTATATTCAATTGAATATATTTCTCTTTGAATTAACATTTGTTGCTGCAGTTAAAAATATTTTTATCGTAGTTTCAGTTTAATATTAGATTTACGGAGCTATGTTTTGAATATATGTTTACTTAAAAAGAAATAGTTATTTGTGAAGATTTCTGCATTTCGAGATGGTAAAGTTTTCGGTAGCTACATGTAAATAATTTGAAATGTTTTTCTGATAAAGGTACTATAGCTAAAAATTTATTTCAATTCTGTTCATTTCACTGAAAGCGAAACGTTTTATTTTTCTGAAAGCTAAAAATTAGAAGTTCCTGTCTTAGTTTCCGGAAGTTTCTGTCTTGGTATACCTTTTTTAGCTTAATTTCAATCTCATTTACCCTTCTTTCATTCAAAAGGTTTATGTATCAAGAAAGTACCACAAGAATTATTGAATAGGTGTAATCAGTAACGGATGCAAATATAATCAGGGAGTAATACATAAAACTGCAAGGACGGTATTGCAAGGACGGTATGCATAACCTAATATATCAACAAATACAGAAATACATGAATAAAAGAAAGTTGATGAAAAAACACATGACGGAATGCAATTTTTTCCCTCGTTTTAAACACAAAATATATAATTGAATATTCTCTGATGAAGAGGCTGCTTAAGAATTGAAAGTACTAAAATGCATGCGAAAATAAATACAGATTACTAAATGGTACACTTAGGAAAAGAATATATTTAAAGTACAGTTAAAAATTTGTCAACGTTTCATTCGCTTCTGCGAACGTCGTCAGAATACAATAGAAAGATGTTAAATGCAATTTAAGGTTTTAATTTTTATAAGTGTACCATTCAATAATCTGTATCTATTTTAGTAAATATTTTTTATACAATTTGTGGTGCAATTGTCCAATTCATTATTATGAAAGTACTAAGATATTTTAAATAAAATTACTTATTAACGCTTTTTTGAATATCGACTAAAATATTAGTCGCTTTTTTTAAATAAAACTCAACGTTTTAAAATTCATGTTATATATTTTGCGTTTTAAGATAGAAAAATATGAAAAGAAGAATAATTTGTCTAAGAGTGATTTTTATGTGTGCATTTGTAACTGTTTGTGATATACAAATTCACTAGAAAGCTTAATATAAAAGTAAAATGAAACACTTATCACTTACGTTTTTAAGAATAGCGAGAACTGACCATACGGAAAGCTTGACCCACTCGTGAGAATTTCTGAATTTTTCCAAATAAGTGGTAACCAAAGCAATTGAAATGCTCAAACAGTAGTCTTTGTTTATTTAGACAATCGAAACAGGCAAATGTGCCGACTTTTCAGCTTAAAAATCTGCTTTTTTGAAACATGTTGTGAGAATTTCTCAGATAAAATATATCATATAAATTTAAGTAAGTAGGTTTTAAGCAATGCAGACATATTGCTCTTTCATTCCAGGCATAAAGATTGCACAGTAAATTAGGCTAAACATGGCTATAATTTGAAAGGTGGTATGTTGGGAAGCTTGACTCAATCAATGTGAGGGAGGGTTGACAGATGATCAAAACTAGCTTAATTTAGTATGTGTGCAATTATGCTTATTATACACTGTGAATTATGAAGGGTTTCTGATTATAGTCCTAAAGCATTCCGTTGCATTACGGTCAATGGTAAAAATAGACTCAAGTGCATTTTAACGATATTACACTCTTTAGAACACAATAAAATTGATATGCATTTTTGAAATATGTACTAAAATATACTGTCTGTACAATCTGCGATCAAAAATATTTGTTATTAGTTTACAGCGCCACACAAATGTATTTCATTAAAATATGGTATAGGGGGAACATTATTTGGGGCACGTTTTAAATATATTATACTATTTCATATTTTATGAAATTAATATGCGCTTATGAGGTTTAGTATAAATTACCTCCTGTATAATAGAAAGTAGATACTATTTGTAGGAACATACAAAAGATTTCGGATACTTATACAGTACCCAAAATACTATATACTATTACACCAAGATCTAGGTATTTTTAAAACTTCGTATACAAATGACGCACCTCATTCGCTACGCTTAACATGCAATTTCCGACTTTTTTGCTATTTTCTTCTTTTATACAAAATATGAGCAATCAATCCTTATACGTTTTGTAGTTTTGTGTTCATCATGAGTGTATTCTTACCAGAATATTTAGCAGGGCACTCACTTCCAACTTCCTAGAATTTTAATATTACGTATAAAAATAATTTATATTAAATATTATTCTGGTCTCAGTTTCATTTTATTGTATCACAAATTCTAAACTCTTGAGAGATGTTTCATAAAAGTCACAAGAATTCTAATAAATTGTTTTGCATGTGACATAAATAAGAACAGCATGATCTTTTTAATTCTCATGATTACCTTATCTTAAATTAGATTACTAAACTTTATGAAATCGTTCTTGAATTAAAACTAATTAGTAAAATTCATCTAAAAAATTTAACTCTTTTATTAATTAGCATTAATTAAACTCTTAATTAAATGCAAGATATCGATGTTGTCATAATTAAAAGTGTATATAACATAGTTTTTGTATTTATTTTCTTTTTGAAAAACTTATTTTTAGAAGGTTGAAATTGTTTATTTAAATTTTTATGCAATAAGCGTACTCAAGATTACCAAGTTTTAATTAATCTGTAGTTAATTTGTTTTCTGTAAATGTAATGGAGATTCACATTTGTTCCTCTGAATGTGTAACAATTTTGTAATGTAAAATTGTGGAGAATTAAATCCATTCCAAGCTTTCGGAAAGTACATTCATGTTTCACTCGTTTTTCTATATTCTAAGCATTTTCTTTTTTCAATGTAAACCTTATTTTATCAGAAAAAACCCTTTCCGTGGGAGAAAGAAATGTTTTTTAATTACTATTTTGATAGATGTTTCTTTAACCCCTTGGGGACGAATGACACGTATGCGTGCCGCAAAAAGGCTTAAGAATCCTTGTTTATACCCACCGGTAAACTTATATTGTAAAATCTGGCTTATTTAATGTTAGAATTATCTCGATTAAATAAGGTACAAATTTCTTTTTTTAAAAACTGCTGACAAATCATTAAATATTTCGTTAAGGGTTTCAGTTGCGAAGGGGTTAATATTCACAGAAGAAAGCATTTTATGTAAGGATCGGCCGAAAGAGTTTTTTATGGCCAAAAGCAATACCGATAACTAATTTCGCTATCTTCCTATTTTTGGCAGAAAATATCAAACAAAAACAAAAAAGCCCCAAAAAAGTAATTAATATATACATAAATATCCATAACTATTAATTAATTTTGCCTATTAAAAGATGCATAAATATTAATTAATTATTTGTAGTTATTAAACATATATAATTATTAATAAATGTGCTTACCAAATTGGCTGTTTGTTCCTTAGAGCCAAAATATCTTATGTTCATATAAAATATAATGCAATTAGTTCATTAACGACACAGAGAAATATTCGAATTATAGAAATTTCATTTAATTAAAACATATTTAAATTTTAGGTACTCACATCTCAATTTATCTTTTATAATGATTTTTGTAAATCATCATCTCTTATACTATTTTCTTAACGAGTATTCGAAACACTTCTGCGATTTCAAATAAAAAAATTCCTAGTACTGTTAAGTCTGCAGTTTTTTATGAAAATTAAAAAAAAATTAGTAATATATGCATCATTTTTTTTATAATTTTACCCACGCCTTGAGTCAATCATAACTGATTCTTAATCGAAGAAGTTCATAGTAATTAGTTGTTTCATTTGAGCCTATACAGCTCAAATTGATGAGTGATATTGGAAATTTCAAAGGAAGTGACGTGATTTTAGAATATAGATAGTTTCGGTCGAGTTTCGGTAAAGCAGAAATTTTCAGCAGCATTTTCGACTAAAACGAATTTTTTGCAAACTCTGATTTTGAGATTAACACTAAAATATAACCAAATTTTCTATATACAATTGACTCTCAATAATTCGAACTCGTCGAGACATGTTCGAATTATCCAGAGTTCGAGTTAGGGAAAGTATGATAGGAAAACATGTTCAAGGGGATACTGTTGCAAAATATTTAATGTTATAGTATTTTAAATTTATTTCGGCTGTTATCATTATAATATGTTTAATATTAAATTAAAATATATAAATACTTAAAATAGTTAAGGGATTAGGAACATGAACAAGGCAAGAAAGAGTGAATTCGTCATTGATGGACAAACGGGACAAAGAAAGCGGATATACGATTCATAAAATTATATGAATACTAGTTCAGAACAATTATGATAAAAATGAAAGAAACGAAGCTATTTTAAGAGTCTTAAATCCATGAGAAAGTAAAGAAAATAGAAAAATCGGAATTATTGGTAGTTCGGAATAAACGAAGTCAAAAGAAAATGAGTTCGAATAAACGAAAAATTTTAGCGTTATTCTGCCATTGAAAATTTCGGGAACTCGTGCTTAGTTCGAACTAAGCAAAGATTCTATTTATCCGATTTCGAATTAACGAGAGCTGATTGTATCTATAATTTTAAAAATCCTAGAAACAGTATCTGAAATACTGATATGAAAGATTTTTATTTCAGGAATAACTCTACTTTAATTACAGCATTTGCATGAATTTGTTTCATTGAAAGTAACCCAAAATTCAAACGAAAAGAAATTATCATGCGTCAAGCATAGATTGCGATACACTTTTTAAAGCAAAATTAATAAATTGAAAAAAAAAATCATCATTTAAAAAATTGAAATAGAATGTGTAATAAAACCATTTCGAAACGCATAACGCATGAAAACCCAATTTCAGGAATTTCCATCTCCAGTAGGCAAATTATCCGAATTTTTCAGTAACCCTGTATATCATATACAGGGTAAATTGGGTAAAGATACTGTAGTTTTTGATTTAAACCGTATATAGAAATCATGTTAAAATGGTAGTAAAAAGTAATATTTTAAACAGAATTCTATTTTAAACTGTATGTAGAAAGAAAATTAATTATATATATATATATATATATATATATATATATATATATACTCTAATATATTAAAGATATATTATAGCATGAAATTGCGATTAAAAATATATATCATAGAATGTTCAATTATTCATATAAAAATACAGAAAAACCCTTGAACGGAGAAAGGGTTATTTGCTTTAAAAATTGTGTGTTAATTTTATTTGTTATTTATCGATTTCTTGTTAATGTTTGCAATTTTATGTAGGATTCACAAACATATCCTATTTTAAGGATGTTAATTGGAAATTTTGTTTTTATAAAAATTTGCATTGCGGCGTTTTATTCCAATGTTAGGGTAAGATGGCCAACGGGAAGGCCCAGGCCCCCCTGGTTCCTCCCCCCCCCACACACACACTAACGTGAAGAAGCGGAGTTATTTATAGCGGAGTTATTAGAAGCTATTTATGCTTTTCAGAAAGGATAGGTAGCAGTACTTTTTAAAAACATCTGATTTATTTCTCAGGTATTTAAACTATGACTTATATAGACAAATAGAAAAACCTTGTAAAAGATTCTGCACGAATTACTAGAGGTTTTAATACGAAATAGCTTTAAAAATCCTCATTAAAAAATTGTAAAAAGAACGAAAATGGAAATTAAAGTACCAATAGGTTACCTCTGGGTAATCTCTTGCTCGGAACTGAGTGGAGCGGTGTTTACCTACACCGCATGCGTATATGAAATCTACATAATACGGCACATTTTACAACACGATATCTCACTTTAACCTTTAGACGGGGACAGCTTCTGTCCTGCTTAACATGTGTTCTCGGACAGATGCTTTCTGAGCCCCCGTGAAAAAGGTTAAGTCACGCTAGGTTTTTATCTGTAAATTTCATGATGCAAAATTTAATTGAGTTCGCAAACGTGCACCACAGTTGTAAATTCCCATTTAATAATTTCCTGTCATGAAGAAGATGGTACTAGAATTCTTTTAGGCCAAACTGCATATATATGAGTTATAAAATTTGTAGACTGCGAGTAACATGTAGAAAAATAGTTAGATTATGCATAAATTGGAAACATACTTCCAACATTTACTGCTCAAAGCCTCTACTGCATAAGCAATTATTTTGTGCGTTTCTGTAAATGAACGATAAATGTTATGAACGTTTTATTCTACAGCAATCATCTCGTCATAAAATTCTCTCATTTATATTAATTTCGATACATTTGAAATAGCGTAATGTCATTAAAATACACAATTTTTTTTTTCGCAATTTGCCATAATATAACGGAGTTTTTTTTTTTTTTTTTTTTTTTTTTTTTTTTTTTTTTTTTTAGTGTTCCTGTAAGTGAACTATTAATGCGTGTCAAATCAATACCGAACATGCCATGTTAAACATCATTAAAATACACCAGTTGCATAAAAATCTTAGTACATTTACACGAGTTAGAGTTTGTCCATAGACAGATAGAAGACTAAATAGAAAGACAAGCAACATTCATCAACACTAACTGTGTTTGAAAGTGTTCTAAATAAATGTATTTTGTGAAAAAATAAAATTAATTTTACATTATGCATTTTATTAAATAGCATTCTGGCTTTAGTTTTACTTTATTGCATTACAACTTATTAAAACCTAAAAAATGATAAAATTGTAATGATCATTTTATAACTAAACGATTTCTTTAAACTCATTACTGCTTAGTCTTAAATTAGAAAATTAAATTTCAAGGAATATTTCTTCAAAAACAATTTATTAACTACATTCAATTCTTATTTAATTATTAGATAAAGACAAAATAGTATTTTACCAATTGACATTATTTAACTTTTTAATTAATGGCATGATATCAGTGTTATTCAATTAAAATGGATAATTAATCATTCTACAATAAAAAAGATAAAATTTTTTATATATTCTAGATAAAACTCTTTTTTATTTTTTGTAACATTAATTTTAGAAAATTAAAGTCAATTATTTAAATTTTTATGCAATAATTGTATTCTAAATGACAATTTTAAATTACAGCGTTATTTCTTTGTTCTATCTTCAATAGATGAAATTATAGTAATTTTTTTCACGGACTTGCACAGTTTAGGAGTCAGAGTTCACAAAAAACATGTTTACAGAAAATATCCGCCTCTCTTTGTGTGTCGCTATTGTACATGGGAAAAGAGTATGAAATTATGCACAGAGTTGAAGTAAATTTTTTGTGTATGTTTTTATTTTATGGGCAGCAGGTCGTCTTCTATTTTAGAAAAATTCCACCATAAGAGAGTGCTGTATTAGCGACCTTTGTGCCATTTTATTTATTGTACCATTGAAAAAAAAACACTAAGTTATGCATAAAATTGATTTAAATTTTTTGTGTATGTTTTTGGCTATGGTCAGCAAGTCTTTTTCGAATTTGAAAAAAAAATGTCGGAAAGAGGCGTTGTAGTAGTGACATCTGTGCCAATCACATTTTTGGCCATCAAAAAGTATAAGAAATTATGCTTAAAAATGAACCAAATTATTTGAGTATGTTTTTGGCTATGGTTAGCATGTCGTCTCTGAATTTGAAAAAAATATGTTCCGGAAGGGGACATTGTAATAGAGCGTTTTGAACCATTTTCATTATTGTTCCATCGAAAAGTATATGATATTGTACATAGAACTAAACCGATTATTTTGGGGTATGTTTTTGGATACGGTCAACAGGACCTTCTTGAATTTAGAAATATTTCATCGGAAAGGAACACTGTGAGAGTGATTTTTGTATGATTTTCGCAATTATTGTCAATTGGCGAATCGTGCAACGACATGTAGTAACAACGCTCGGGTCATCACAGGGTTCCGGTGTAACCCTGTAAAAAACCCTTTTAAAATCAACACTACTGATTATTATTTTCATATTGGCCAATTTTTTCCTTCATAACAAAACTAATTTAGCACACACATTAAATACATTCTAAAACTTTACAACTACCATGAACGTTACTTTACGATGAATATAACCAGTAAATTTTCGGAATAAGTCGCTTTTTTCACATAAACGGTCAACCCCCGTATTTTTTGTATTTTAGTAGCAAAAACAGTTTATGTAATGGCGAAGTCCATTGATATAGGTATAAAGTTCATTTTTTTTTACTGGCATTGTCTAGAATCTATGCTGCAGCTTTTTTTTCAGTGTGCTACGTATTTCTATTATTAGGAACGAACCTAAAATGGAAATATGTAAGTGTGTATGAGTATTTAGAGAAACAGAGAAGAAAAATAATTTTACATTATACGTTTGATTAAATAGTATTCTGACCTTAAAGGGACACATACCCTTCAACTTTTTCCCTGATTTACCCGTACGTCGTACGGACAACGTGTTTTGACTATCATAATTTGTTGTATCACGTACGGGTATCTATATTCCAATAAGAATTTATTTATTATTCTCACTAGTAAATTTTTGTTGTAAGTTTTATGTTTTTAATCAGAATTGTTTTCTGATTTTTTTGGCAAAAAAAAAATTTGTTTTTAAAAACGTTTGATATGATATTAAAATTTCTGTTATTTGAAAGTTTGTTATTTGAAATGTTTGAATGATTTTTTCAAAAACATTGAAAAGTTGAGTGGGTAAAAATGTGAAAATTTTAACTTCGGGGACAGATATTTATAGTGGCCCCAGATATTCATTTTTGCAGTAACCAACTCTTTTTTAATATGATATTTCACTCATGTTATATAATTTGTAATTTACATTAAACACTGTATAATGAATTAATACTAATCATTCCTTAAATTCATAATCTTTTAATAAATAATAATGTATGTAGCTTACGTGCATGATTTAAAATAATATTTATAATTTAAAACTTTGAAACTAAAATAATATAAATTTAAGAATATTATAAAAAGAAAAGTAACTAAAATCTAATAAATAAACTGAACATTTCTACTTTTTTTATTTATAGAAATATGCAATATGAAATAATTCATAAAAATATGAAAATTCTTAAAATCATTTTCATCCGAATACTCGTAGATAAGTAATCGAGTCAAATAAAACTCTGCTACTTTGAGTACATTTTTGTGTAAAAATTCAAATAATTAACTTTCATCTTTTAAAAACTTTAACTTTCATCTTATTTCAATAGTCTTTGTTAAATTTGTGAGCTTTTGTTTTGTTTTGGTGAAACAGCACAAAGAAAAAAAGAAAAAAATATGTATTTTACAGTGTAATACTTCAAGCTTGGATGTAGTAATAAATCGAAATAATGTACTGTTTACAGTTACAGATATCAGTATTATCTAGTTTAAATGAATAATTAACCGCTGCATAATTTTTTTCATTCCTTTTTTTCAAACCTTAATTTTAAAAGATGAAAGTTAATTATTTGAATTTTTACACAAAAATGTACTCAAAGTAGCAGAGTTTTATTTGACTCGATTACTTTTATTTATTTGAAAATCTGATACGAATTTCATTTTTTTTTTATCCGTATAGTTTCACAATTTTTTAATGAAAATTGTTAACGAGATAAATCGATTTAAATATTTTTTGAACATACATTAGATGTTTTACTTTTCTTTGAGAATTCTGATACAACATTTGCATTCAAATTTTCCTCAAATTTTCAATCACGATCACTTCAGGAAATTCTGTTCAAAATACCCTTTTTGGCAGCCTTTTTAAAAAAAATAGTCTGTCTTTATCAAAAGACAGACCAATGCATCACATTATATAGTTCCTAAATAAGAGGAACTGCCATTTGGATGTGTTTAAAATCAAAAATGAATTTAAAAATGAGTCAGAATATAAGCAGTTTGGACTTAAGGTTTTTTCACCAACTCCTATTTTTGTTTAATTTATTTTTGCTATACGAATTGGTCCTTATGGATTTTTGTCTTTTTTCTCCCCCCTTTTTGTTTTCGTTTTAATTTTTTATAGATAAGAAATAGTCCTTTCAAAAACTTGTAAATGCAAAAGTTTTAGATTGAGAACATTTATACAAAATTTAGTTGAATTTGATATCTTGAGAATTGACGAAGTTATGAAATTTTTCTCCCAAAATTCTCTTGAGCACATTTCTAAATTTATCAAAAATCCATCCTGCATAAACTTTTGGTTCATTTTTAAGAAGTAATATAAATTTTAAACCGACTCGATATAAATTTTAATTATGAAGTTATGGCGTTTTTTGGGGTTTTCACAAAAACACCCCCTTGGACTAATTTTGCCTTTTAACGAATTTAGCCGAAGTTTTATACCCCTTGATTTTATGTATCAGTTTGGAAGAGATTGGAGCAGAGCTATAGAAGTTATCGTGTCGAGAAGAAAGTGATATATATGAGGACCCCAGAAGCCAAGGGGTACAAGTGACAAAATTTCGATTTGGAGTAAATTGAGTTTAAAGATAATTGATGTTAAATTGGAACTTCAATAACAATTGAGTGGATTGAAATAGGAAATTTCTGCTTGTAGTATTCTGGTCTTTGAACTCTTATTTCAATAACTGTTAAAAAATAAAGTACAATTTTCTTTAAATGCATAATTAATCGATATTGTATGTTTTTCGAAAAAAGTGGTTTGCCTCTATAACTCAGCATATAATAAGAAAATCACTTATATTTCTTTACCTGAAATGAAAAAAGCATATTTTTAGGCCGTCTGTGTATTTAGTTTATTTTTTACAATTTTGTCACTTATACCCCTTGGCTTCTGGGGTCCTCATATATATATATACACATATAATTTTTTTTACTAGTGGTAGTTTTGGGGTCTATAGGTCTTGATCTGCGTAGATCTGCAAAACGTTTTGAGAAATTCCAACATAAGAGCGGCCGCAATAAGTAGTATTTCATACGAAATTACCTAAAAAATGATGCGTATTTGCAAACACTGGCGCAGAGATTGTGGAAATTGTTTTAATTTATGAATTTTATTGAAAAGGATTCTGCTCATATTTTTACGTAATTTTATTATTTGTATCGATTTTTCTTCAATATTCATGAATGAATTCTTTTCAAAAAGTCAGAAAAAACATTGCTAAAGGCCCGATTGAAAGTCACTTTATTTCACAAACTGCGCGATCACTTTCATTAGCACAGATGATTAAAAAAAAGAAAGTGCATGTTCACACTTGCACAGATATGGTGGAAATTGTTTTATTTTATGAATTATATTAAAAATACATTCTGATCATATTTTTACGTTACTTTATTACTATTGATGAAATCCTAGAAAATGCTAAAACTACAATTATTGTTTCATAACTAAACGTTCTCTTAAAACTCATTTTATCTTAAATTAGATAATTAAATTTGTAGAAATACTTTTTGAAATATAACTTTTTTCTTATTTTCAATTTTTCAATGAAAAGGAAGCAGACTTTGATTAATTAGCGCGAATTAATTTATTAATTAAAAGTTAAGAACCAGTCTATTTAATTAATAAGTGTATTTTTAGTTATGGTATAGATTTTGGATACCATATTTTATTTGTGGTAGGTTCATTTCAGTAATAAATGTACTCAGAATTACAAAGTTTTAATTTCTTGGATATTTTTTTTATTTTATTTAATTTTATATACATATTTTAAATATAATGGGAATTTACGTTTTACTTTTCTGAATGATTTCAAAATTTTGTAAAGAAATTTTATTTTAAAGCATGAATTTTTTCTAACATGTAAGTTAAGTGTCTAAATAACATTGGGACACAATTTGGGACATTTTAATTTTAATCGGTTTCGTGAGAGCTGAGTAGTACCGCCAGAGGGGAGAAGCTTACACGATAAAAAAGAATAGAATTTCTCCCTATTTAATCCTGTCAGACCGAAGGAGCTGGCTGTGGTTATACATTCGTGGTACATGGTACGAGGAAATTTTCCGGAAGAATGGTTGCTCTGCACGTCGTCGTAAGCCACGCAAACGTATTTCATGATATTTATAAATATCTCGAGCGTGTTTGACACTAAACTGTTTATTCGGACAGCATCAGACATGGGCGAAGGAACCTCCCAGAGCTTTTTTCTCAAGTTAAGAAACAAATAATAGTCTCTGGGACCAGATCTGAAGAATACGTGTGATGAGACATCAAATCATAATTTAATTCATTCTATTCTTCCACCATTTTCATTGATGTGTGAGCCTTTGCTTTGTTTTGGTGAAACAGCACTTAATACAACCAGAAGTCGTGAGAAGAAAGAAAGAAAGAAAAAAAAAGACGTATCATGAAAATTTGACATAAGTTATTCAAAAATTGGTTCTAACAAAACATAATATGCAGATTTGATTGATGCTGCCATCTAGGGACTTTTTATCCCATGTAGTATAACCGTAAAATAAGCAGTAATGCACCGTCGTATAAAATGAATTAAACAGATCAATGAATGTTATCTATTGACATCTTATCCTTGACAATAAATAAATAAATAAATAAATAAATAAATAAATAAATAAATAAAATAAAATAAAATAAAATAAAATAAAGATTGGTGTTATCTATTATTCCTTTTACAGGGAAATAACATTATTTTACTTATAAATCTACAATGACTCTTCAACAGTATTTTTTAAAGTCATTACCAGTTAGAGAGATGGCTGCTAAAAACATTACTTTATAAAGTTAACGGCTTAAATTCCAGGATTAATTAAAACATTTTATGCATATTAATATTCAATTGGTCTGCAAAATCAGCTCTAGGTGGAAAACATTCGCACTTTCGATTTTAGTAGTTGACTAGTTGGATTACCATCATGCTTTCCTGCCCCCATTCTTCCATGTTTTCATATCTTTGAGTGTAGTAAAATACGATGATAAACGTCAACGGCATATTATTTGTTATTTTTACGGATTATTACTGTTAATTTTTCGATTTATTACTGCATCCTAGCTTGAAGTATTACACTGTAAAATACATTTTTTTTTCTTTAGTGATTGTGTTGTGGAATATAAGAATTGTTCGCTAAATAGAGGTAGCCGCTATTCTGTAATGTCCGTTGCGGAGACTTTACGGTTTGTTGTTTCACTTGTTTTTTCATGTCGGAATTTAAATAAGTTTTATTTTTCTCAATGTTTTGTAAAATATTTTTATTTATCAAAAGCATCATTTTTCTTGATTTCTTTCTAAAAGAAAAGCCACTATTCATGCGAGAATGATTTGGTATTTCATTATTTTGACAGGTGTTTCTTTAATGTTCGTGAGTGAATGCATTTCAACAAGGGATGAAATAGCATTTCTAAAGAAGAGATTGAAGTTCAAATTTATTTCTTTTTCGTGATATTTGTTTTACTTCACTTCACTTTTCTGGATTTTTTTTTTACATTTAAATAATAGAATAAAAAATATGTGTATATGTGCATGTGTGTGAGAGAAAGATAAAGACACCCGATGCACTGAATGACTCTTTTTTGTTCCGTAATTGTTTCGAAAAACGCCACAAACAGATTAAGGTAAATCGGTTAACATATTTTGGATGTAACAAAGGTGTTAATATTTAATCAATACAATCATCATCTTTCAAAATTATACATAATATTGTGTAAATTTTATAAATAAAACTATTTTTCTAAGGTCTTATATCTGTGGCGTCCGGTAATAACCAGGTAAAGCACATTTTTCATATTTTGTGTAATTCACGTTTAAAGGATTCAAATGTCCTTTTATCATTACTTTTATAAAAAGAGATTAGAACTTAATAATTTTCACTACATTCAATTAGGATAAAAGAACCTCGTTTTTTGCCAAAATAGTTATATAAAAAAAGTTTTTATTAATTGAGAACCAATAAATTTTTTTTCAGTTTTAAATGAAAATTTATTGTTGCCCTATGACGGGAAATATTCGATTTTCATTTTTCCGTACTAAGGCAGATGAAAGTACTCTTTTAAAGTTACATTTTCCCAAATCATCGCAATTTTTTTCAAAAATATACCTTACCTGGTTATTACCGGAAGATACAGATATATATTGCTCGTTTTCGAGGATAATTACTTTATTTTATTTATAAATCTGAAAAGACTCTTCAATAGTATTTTGCCAAATTCGTTATTATACCTGAGGCAGCTTATCAAACCTTTACCTCATAGAGTTGTCTGCTGGAATTCCAATGTTTTTTAAAACTTTATTTGCATATTAAAATTCCTTTGGTCTGCAATGTCTTATATAGATGGAAAACATTTTCAAACTAACATTGTGTTTTTTCTTACTCCCCGTCCCCCATGTATTCATATATTAAGGTGCAAAGAAATACTATGATAGAAATAGCGATCAATCACTAAAATCGTGTCTGTGGGCATTTTCCACCAAGATATAACTTGACAAAGCAGTTGCATTTTAGTATGCTAATCGAGTAATGTCTAATACTCAAATTTCAGGTCAATAAGCTGATAGTCTGTGCAGCCGCTTCGCCGTCTATCTAGGTCTGCTATCCTTTGTCTTTTATAACGGACTATAGTCTAAAATAATTTTTGAAAGGCGTTCTTCTTTCGTGCAGTGGACATTTTCGTAGGATTAAGCTTAAGATATACCATCAATTACATTATTTAAACTATAAAAAAGAAGAAAATATATAGAGCTCCCAATTATATATATAAAACCCCTCCGTGTATAACAATTCCGGGATCAACCAATCCACGAGAAAAAGAAACTCATTAGCCAATGAAAACGTTTCATAGTCGCAATGGAGCGTTTTCATTGGTCAAATTTACAGTAGGAGCTGTAAATGACGTCACTACATTTTACTTCACTTTGAAATCTTTCCATGATTTCAAAAAGAACACTGTTAAAAATTTGATCCATTTGCTGCAGAGGCATTCCACAGCTTTTATAGAATATCTCTTTTATGAACAATGAGAATGCTCCATAACACAGTAAAGTAAACGTTTTCTATAAAAGCGGTGGAGTGACGCTGTAACAAACGAGTCAAATTTTTTACAGTGTATATTTAATTAAAACTCTTTATTAAAGGAAAGGGAAGGTGCGTTTTAAATGCAATATTGTTAAAATTTTTATATCCGGGTTGCATTAATTTTTTTTTCTTTACAGTCGTGAATGACTCTTGCGAATTTCAAATCTATAAAAAAACCTTGTGAAAAATTACTTCCGATTTTAAAGACAATCTATTTTCTGACCAATGAAACCGTTCCATAGTCGTAATGGATCGTTCTCAATGGTCAAATTTACAGTGGGAGCTGTAAATGACGTCACTATATTTTACTTCGTTTTGAAATCTTTTCACGATTTCAAAAACACTATTTAATTAAAACTTTTTATTTAAGCAAATAGCGGGTGCGCTTTAAATTTCATTATAATCCCCACCCCCATCTACCAGATTGTTTTGCTATAGTTTTAAATGCTGATTTCTGTTGAAATTTTCTTTCTTTCTTTCTTTCTTTTTCTTTTCTTTTTCTTTTTTTCTTTCTTTTTTTTTTTTTTTTTTTTTTTTAGATTTTTCCCTTTCCAAATTTAATCGCTGTATTTATCAAAATTGTTTCAGCCTAAAGTGGCTATGATTAACCACAGTTGTTGTAATTTGTTATCATCCTTTAAAAATGCAAATACGTCATTTTGACGGGCTATCTTCTAGTTAATTGATATTTACATTTTATTCCTGCTGTCATTGTATCGTTACATATTTCATCTTAAACAATTCGAATAGATTTTTTTTAATATTAAAAGCTACATTTCTCACTTTCAATATATCTATTGTAATAAAGAGGTTTTAAAACAATAAAAAATCAATCTATATATTAAAAATATATATAACAGACAGGGTTGTAGGAAATAGAAATTTCATTGTTTTCGTGAACTCTTTTAGAAAACTGAAAGAGAACAAATGGAATATTTGGGAATATATATACAGGGTGTATCGAAACTCTTGGCAAAACATTAAGGGGTTATAGTATACACCAAGAAAAACAATATTGAACAGGAAACTAAGGGTCCCAAACGTCTTCAGGATGAGATAGACGCCATTAAAATTTAAGGTCCAAAATTTGAAATAAACATAAAAAACGGAAGTATTCGTCGATTGATTTGCGGTTTTCACTAAAACTATTCTTTATGTCAGTATTTTCTTTAAAATAAATTATAAAGATAATTTTTTAAAAATGCCGATAGAGGGCGCTTTAGACTTAAGAGTAACGAACAATTATTTTTTGCCGTTATTTTTTGCATCTTATTAAATATTTTCGAAAGCTTAGACTTAAACTTTGAGTTCAAAATCTGAATAGTTGGGAGTGATTAAGTAGCGAAAACTGAACTGTGATTAGAGGTTCAAATTTCTAATGATTGTAAAAAACGGAAAAATTGGTTGATTCGTTTGCGGTTTTCGCTAAAACTACTCATTAAATCAGTATTTTCTTGAAAATAAATTATTAACATAAATTAAAAAAATGCCGATGGAGGTCGCTTTAGTTTTTAGAGTAACAAACAACTATTTTTTACGGTTATTTTTTGCATCTCATTAAATTTTTTTAGAAGCTTAGACATAAGCTTGAATTTCGAGACAAAATCTGAATTACTGGGAGTGGTTAAGTAGTTCAAGGAAAGAAGGAAGCTCAAATTTCAAATGATTATAAAAAAAAGGAAAAATTGGTCGATTCGTTCGCGGTTTTCGCTAAAACTATTCTTTATGTCGGTATTTTCTTTAAAAAATTTTAAGAAAAGATTTTTTAAAAAAGTTAGAGAGCGCTTTAAATTTAAGTGTAACCAACAGCTTTTTGTAACCGCTATTTTTTTTCGTATATAATTAAATGCTTGCAAAAGCTTGGACATAAATTTTGACCTTAAATTCTGAATCGTTGGGAGGGGTTAAGAAGCGCAAATTGAACTGTGTTCAGGAGTTGAAATTTAACCCTTTCCGCTTCGAACATAGTTCAATTTTGCGCTACTTAATTACTCCCAACGATTGAGATTTTGAGCTGAATATTTAAGTCTAAGCATTTGGAAGCATTTAATGAGATTAAAAAAATAACGATTAAAAATAGTTGTACGTTACTCCAAATTCTAAGGCGCCCTCTATCGGTATTTTTTGGAATTTATCTTTAAAATTTATTTTAAAAAAAATACTGATTTAAAGAGTAGTTTTCGCGAAAACCGCTAACGAATCGACCATTTTTTCCGTTTTTTTTATAATCATTTCAAATTTGAACCTCTGAACACGGTTCAGTTTGTTCTACTTAACCACACCCAACTATTCAGATTTTAAGCTCAAAACTTAAATTTAAGTCTAATCTTCCGAAAACTTTTAATTAAATGCTGAAAATAACGGAAAATAATAGCTGTTCATTACTCCAAAGTCTAAAGCGCCTTCTATCGGTATTTTTTGAAACCTATCTTTATAATTTATTTTCAAGAAAATACTGACATAAAGAATAATCTTAGAGAAAACCGGAAATCAATCGACCAATTTTTCCGTTTTTTTATTTTTATTTGAAAATTTAGACTCTAAATTTTAGTTTCGCCTATCTCCTTTGGAAAACGTTTGGGGCCCTTAATTTCCGAAATGATATTGTTTGTCTTGATGTGTACTATAACCCTTTAAAGTTTTGCCCAAAAGTTTAGATACACCCTGTATATGTATATATAGATATAAAAAGTGGTTAGTTGTAATTTAAATATCTGTATTTGGAGCACTGTAGAATGATATAACATTAACAATAATAAAAAAAACCAGTGCATATACTATTCAAGAAGAGGGAATACAAATGAAACAATATAAAATAGTTGTAATAACTGTCAACAGATGGCACTACAAGTCATGTCGATACAAATACTGTTGTAATCATCAGCACAATCAAAAAATGGTCATTTTTGCTGATCCATTTTTTATTCCATAGAATAGTTTTAAAATTAAAGTATGATCTGTCAAACTGCGAGTCATCTCGTGCAACATTACTTGCAGAAGTGATCGTTTTTTAATTTTGCTTATGACCACAACGGTGTTTACATTGGCAGGATCCGTAGCGACTATCTGAACCGGTTCTGAAAGTGAAAGTAACTTTTTAAAAAATATCTGCGTCCAAAATCAAAAAAGTAATCAAGGAGCGATCGTGAGAGTGATCTCACCTGTCCAATGCAAAAAATATTATTTAAAAATGTCAAAATGCGAAAGATTTATTAGAAAAATGCCTTAACATAGGAAAAGCTTAAGCACAAGAGCCTCTTCGCGGATATGAACAGGAGCCTTAAGGATCGGACATTTCTAGGGTAGTCGGTGATTATATCTTTCTCGAAATAGGATAACTTTGTACTCATGGATGACATTTTGCATGCCAATTGTGCCAATGCTCTTTCCGATAACATATTTAACGGCTTAAAACGTGATGTATATCAGGATTGCTGATATATTAATTTGCATAGATGATTAAGTAATATTGGCAGATAATGTAAATAGTATAACTTTTCTTTACGATGATTGGAGTATAATCGGAGCAAAAAGATATAAATTGATTCTTATATTTTCGTAATTTCTAAAATATGTCTCAGCTATATATGGAAAAGTATTAATTCTGCACTCTAACGCAGTTTATTTATTTATTTATTGCATTTAGTTAATTTTTTTTAGCCCAGTCAAAGTATTGTGGTTTTGTCTTTTTTATCAGTTGTAAAATATGAAAGGTAAAATGTTACAAAGAAATAGATTTTCTATTTTATGAAATAGAAAAAGAATTTATGCACTAGATTTTATTCAACAAAATCCAAGAGTTTAGTTTTCTCTGGCAAGTTTGGCGAAAAGATTTATGCAGAATATTTTTCTGTTGAAATCTTGAAAATATTGTGAACATATAAAATGCCTTTGATGTGTTGAAAATGAGTATTGAATATGCGTTTTACTTATTTTCCTCGCCCATTTCATCTTCTTTTTTTTCCTACAATGGATATTTAAAAGTTCTTGATTTAAATGGTCGCAATTTACATATAGAAATGCACATTTTATTTTCGAAAATCAAAAGTCTTAAAAAAATTACTAATTATAATATTTTAGAAGATTACTAATTAGATAGATTTAGAAAATTGCTAATTAGATATTTATGCGTTACTGAAGCTCTAACGTAAAACAATTTATATTCAGAAGATATTACAATATTATACAGTAAATATATTTTGTTTAAAATAGGTTTTGCTATTCACTTTATTTTCGTGTTTATCCATAACAAAAAAATTTAAATTATTATAAATAACAGGAGTTATTGTACACCACATGGAATATTTTATCAACATTGGAGTTTACCCTGCACCATTTTCATAGCAAACATGTTATATATTTAAACATGTTCTTAATGGAAATATTTCTGAAAATGACTGCATTTAAAAAAAAAATGATAAAAAATGATTTTACTACACAAAATGTAGTCTTCAAATGTTTGTAAAAATAAACAATAATAATAATGAAAATATAATCGACGCACTTAAAAAATATTCGACTGTGAATATTTTTATGTGTCAAGATAAAATATTTTAAGGATTTCTGAGCAACGGAAGTGCTCATGTTAAAGAAAAAAAATGTCTTTTTGAAAAAAAATGGGTTTAAACTTTGCTTTAGAGGCAATTACTAGTTAGACTGAAATCATGTTGGTTTCAGTTTTGTAAAAATTCCAATTTTAAAAAATCAAGTTATCAAACTTTTTGACCACAGGAACTATTATAATATGGAAAATAATAGATTTTGAATTTTTTAAATTGGTGTCCTATCAGCACCACTAATTTTTGTGATAAGATTGGGCGTATCTCGGATACATGGCTTGATGGTATCCAAAGCATTGTAGTATTTCCCTTTATATATTATTTTTTCACTAATTTCTTACTGATGGCAATAATTATTTTTCTGATTTGTTGCTACCTGTTCAAGACGATCCAATGGTCACATGGCAGGTGATTTCTCCGTTTGGTCTAATACGTTCCTTATTCGTTATTTTAAGAATTGTGTAATGCTTTTAGCCTTACAGCAAAATGCTCTAGTACCTATACATATTACTTTCTCTAAAAGAAGATATTCGTTCTTTCTCATCATTAGTAAACCACCTGTGGTATAAGCCCTTCTTTCTAAGATTTCCTTGAATTGATCTTTTCGCAACATATATTATACACTAAAATTTTCTTTATCTTATATAACAAGCAACAATTGATTGAGAGAAGATGTTTACTTAAATTAAGGATAAAATTTGCTATGTGCTCCTCTTCTGCCCCGCTTATCACAAAATTGGTTACTCAGTCAAAGTTTCAAAGTCAGATTAACCAGAAGCAAACAGTAAACGCATGTTTTTTATTTATTAAACAATACCAGTGAATAAATGTTCTAATAATTATAATAGCTTACCATAACTTACATTTTACCATTTATCCAGTGTAAAATGCCTGAATTGCAGGAGCACAGGACTCCATTTTTTGTAACAATTAGTGTCAAGTTTGGCTTGAGAGCGTTCCCGTGCACATAATTCGTTTTGCACTATACTCGATTTTGCATAATATTTTTGCTGCCTTATTATTCCTTCATTTTATATTTGCAAGCCCAAGGCTGCGTGTTTGGTAGCGGAAGCATCTGCCACGCTGAAATTTTTAGTTCTAATTATGTTTAAATGCAAACATGACTATCACTTTATAGAAGATGAATTTGACATGTAGTACTCACATAATGGTTCGGCCCGCATTAATCCTCTACGTTAGTAATCAATACCGAAATGGAGAATCACCCACCGTTTGAAAAAAAAAAAACTTGTATTTGTTTACAAAGAAGATTTAATGTTAATTTTAAATGCTACACAGAAGTTCTAACAAATCTATTTCTATTTAATTTTAATAATCCATTTAACCTTATCCTTTTTTAATAATACATCTCCCAGAACGTCTGAATACACTTGTTATTTTAGAAATTTGACATTTTGATGAATTTTACGCTTTTACAATTCAATGTATTTTCTCTATTTCCTTTGAATCAAAATCACATCCTTTTACTTTTCTTTTGTTTTAGTTTTCATCTCAATGCTAATTAACCTTTTTGCATCACTTCAAAAAGCAAAAAATTCGATTGTATTCGATTCGTCCCCCCTAAGAAAAATATTGCATCAAAATGGAAATTAAAGCAATTAAAAAAAAATTAAGTACAAATCTACCTCATGTGAAAAATGGTTAGAAACGGTCTTCCTACAAGTTACTTTTGGGTTTGAGTATGATAAAAAATTATGCTCATTAAAACGTCATTTGATGAAGCAAAATAGGCAAATTTCGCGCATAAAATTTAACTAATTATGCAAAAGTTTTAAATAGACTTTGTATTTTCATTCGGCAAAGACTAACTAAAATGTAAATTTTCTATCCAAATTGGTATTTTCGTAATTTTGTTCTTAGATTATACATTATTGTAGCTAGTATGTTTTCATAAGCTTTCGTAAAGATCTGAATATTATAAATAGATTTAAAAGCTGATCTACTATATCGATGTCCCTCTAAATTGTACATCCAATTCACATAAATCAGATTTTACTCAGTTTTTTTTCCGACGAATTAGCATGTTCAAAGTAATAAATTTTTATGTATATTGTTCAATTCACTCTTAATTTTATGGACTTGTTCTTATTGGATATGATTTAGAATTAAGTATTTTTTCTAAACACATAAAAATGTAAAATAAATTTAGTTATTACTATGCTTTTACACGTTATTGAACATTTTTTTTCTCTCACCCTTATGATAAATGTTATACTTATAATAATAAAGCACATTTCTAAGAACAGCTTTAAAAAATAGCTCAAAATGTCTAAAATATGTACGAGAAGATACATTTAAAATTTTTCTTATTTATTATTTTTCAATTTTCAAATTTTGCCAGGAAAATTGAACACTTTCTTGGTTAAACCATTTTCCTTCACCGAGTCTTTTATTATTCTGCCAGAACCTTAAGTTAAAATTCTAAATAAATACAAATTAAATATAAGAAATTAAATACAAATATTCAAATGTACCCAAAAGTACCTTTAAGGCTGTTGGTCAAACATTTTCAGAAATCCTCCTGGTAATGTTAGGTCTATAGGCGTGTCATGCATTTTTATATTCAAAACATCTTCTCAGGAAAATATTTTAAACTTTTTTTGTGTTCTCTTTTTTAAAAGATGTCCCTTTTTTTATTTTTCAAAATATTTCGAAAATCTTTGCTTAATTTAATATTTAATGTTTTAAAACTGACAAAGTGGGAGTAAAATTTTAACACATTATATAAAATTAAACGTAGCTTTTAGAGATATTTTGAAAACTTAGAAAAAAAATAGACATGATTAAAGAAGAAAACACTGAAAAAATAAGTTAAAAATATTAATTTCCTGGGAAAATATTTTGAATATAAAAATGCATCAAACGTCCATGGACTTACACATTACGGATAAGAATTCAGAAAATAAGTGACGAGAGCAGCCTTAAGAATATATAGAAAATTATTTTGCTTTGTAAAGTACCTTAACAAAGTATGGTTCGATAAGTCGAAGAAGCTAAAATCATGTAAGATGCACATACTTAATATTTTGTTTATCTCTATATTTTTTATACCATTTAACTATGTCAATTGTTGTATATATATCTATATATCATTTCTAATATGTAACTTTTTTCTTTCCAGGTAAGTGAAGCTATGTTTCCTATTTATCCTCAAGCACAGTAGGTTTTATCATATACATAAAGTCATTTTACATATTTGATATTATCCTTTTCTTTTCAGAATAAATAGTGCCTCTTAATGTTTGTTTAAAGACATAATATGCAATACCTAATACGAAATATAAAATTATTGATAAACACGGACGAATGTGATTATACATTTTTCAAATACCATTCATTGTTAAACATCTGCATAAAATGGTACCGTTGTTTGACCGTTTTTAAAGATAAAGATTACTTCATCATATAAGAAAGCGTATCTAAGTACATCATATGGCCAATGGTAACCGGCCACTTGTAATTTTAGACATTTTGTTAAATATCTAGAAAAACACATGAGAAAATATCCTGAAACTCTAAGTGCGTTAACATAATAGTATAGGTCATACATTTCCGTGAAGATTTTTTCTCAAAACTTCATAAGGGACAGTTAATAAATTAAAAATAACGAAAATCTTTTGGGATTACTCTGTAAATACTAATGTAGCAAAAGCGTTCAAAATGTAGATTATGGATGAGTGGCTTATTGTACTAAATTGTGTTCCTTTTTATGCCATTACCATGTATACTTGTAAAAAAATTAAGGATTTTATGAAAACAGTCCCAATTTTTTACAAGTTTTTTTCTTATAACTTTCAGAGTTTTTAATAAAAAAAAATGTTCTTTTCCAAAAATATGACAAACAACATTGTACACAATCCCCCGTAATGAGGGGCTGTATCCATTTACACAGTGATTAGTGTAAATATAGAATACACAATATGACACGAACTATTATCCATTTTGACATTCTTACAAAAGTTGCTCTATACATTTAGCTATCGCAATGTGCAAATGAAATTTTCATAAAATTTACGCATGCACAATAAAAAATTATTTAGTAAACTTGCACATTTTTCATACAATTTTTATTATTTTTAATTTTGATCACATGTTATTGTGTATAATGTTATTTGTCATATTTACAGAAAAGAATATTATTTTATACTAAAAACTGCAAATTATAAGCAAAAAACTTGAAAAACAATTTGTCTGTTTTTCTAAAAAATCTTAATTTCTCTACTAGTATACATGCTATCCGCATAAAAATAAACACAGTTTATTACAATAAGCCACTTAATCATAATCTACAGTTTGAATGCTTTTGATCCATTAGTTTTGACAGGGTTATCCAATAGATTTTCGTTCTTTTTCAAATTTTTGACGGTCCCTTATGGAGTTTTGGGAGTAAATCTTCACGGATATGTATGATCTGTACTATTATGTTTGCACACATAAAGTGTCAGGATAATCCCTCGTTTATTTTCCTAAATATGTAACAAAATGTCTAAAACCGCAAGTGGCCGGTCACCTTTGGCAATATAGTGTACGTGACTGATTATTTTATGGTCAGTATAAATTTAAACTACGGTAAAGTAATCGTTTTATAGAAAAGTTAGGAAGGAAATCAAAAACATTTTAAATACACATTATGTATTTATATGTATTTATATAAACAGATGTGATTTGTTGCGTGTTATGTCAATGCATTTCTTAAACGAAATGACACAGAGTGTGCAAAAAAGTTTTCTGGAATTCAGCTTTTGTCTCGATGCAGATCTTCTGCAAAATGTTTATTTTCTATAGGATAATTTTGGGTCTGCGGGTTTACAGTTTTTATAAAAATATGTTAGGGGAGATTATTAAAACAGTTCCTACAAGTAAAGCTATAATTTTTGCAACTGTTTATATCACGCAGCAAATCGGATATTCTATTCATAATTTTCTACAAGAAATTATTTCCTATGTTTTTATTTGTTATGGTATTCTTCAGACATTATTATTGTAAGAAACGTTTTTTTTTGTGTGTCCTCAAATAATTATCTTCTTGCCATCAGCCAGTCTTTGTCATTTCATATTTTCTATTTGTAATTTTACTTAGAAATCCTTTTAAAAACAAGAATAATTTGAAACAGACATTTTATACCAACAAGTACTTATTTTCATAATAAAAAAGAAAAAATCAAATTAAGAATAATCTTTCAATATTACGAATTTAGTTTCCTCATTCGTGAAATAAATAATTAATTCTATAATAAGAAATAAAATAAAATAAACAGCCAAATTTAAGATAATCTTTCAGTACAATGAATTTCGTCGCCTCATCTGAGAAACAAATACTTAATTCCATAACAAAAAAAAAAAAAAAAAAAAAAAAAAAAAAAAAAAAAAAAACCAAATTCATGATAATCTTTCAGTACTCAAGAATGAATCTTAATCTTTTAAATATACTTTTATTAATAAAATAAATACTCATTTAGGAAATAAAGACACTTTTTGTTTGATAAAAATGATCTTCTTCAAATTTCAAATACATTGAATTCAATTTCCGTTGATTAATTATTTTCATATTTTTTTACTAAAATGTGTAATTCAATTAAATCTTTTTCATAAGCAAAGTAATTACCGAGTGGACGAATAACAATGAACGAATATTAGATGTTTGATTTATTAATTTAATAAAAGCATGTCTGCACATTCATCGGAGTTGTCTAAGTTTGTTTTAAAATCAATTATTTTATAAAAAAGAAGAAAGTTGTGTGCAATTTTGTGCGCGTGTTTGCAAGCTAAGGGATTTTTAATACTAAATTTTAGAGGCAATAAATATTTTTGAATTGAGGTACAATGGATAAAACATTAACCCTTCAATGCATTGTTTTTGCATTATTCAGAAAATATTCCATTTCAGTACTTTTTCTAATCCTCTATTATAAAAAATGTGAAGAAGAATTATTTGCAATTATTAACCTATTGGACAAAATGATACAATATCTCTACAAAATTTGCTCACAAACGACAATTTTAAGTTATATACATACTTTTAAGTATTAACACTTCACAACAGCAACTATTCATTCAACTATTCACAATAGCAACTATATATAATTTTTGCTTTAAAAAATTCGCAGACTTAACCTTCCAAAGGCGTAAAAGTATGTGAAAGATAAACAGGAGATAAATTTCGTTTTATGTTTTATATATTTAAGCATGAGAGCACTTTCAACACCTGACCTTGGCTATTTTTCGTTCTCCATTTGACCAACTTGCAGTTACACTTTACAATGTACATTTTACAATAGTATAGCTAAGAAGTATGCGAGATTTTCATGTTGGTATGATGAGCGTGCCTGCTGGAAGGTTAATATAACTACTTTATAAAAATGGAAAAAGCACCAATCGAATACATTTAAAACAGTATCAACAAAGGATGATATAACCTTTCCTTGTTAGTAAATCTAATTTAAAACAGATTTTAAGACGTTAATTGTATGTTATTACACGTAAGTAACACATAATAGTTCACCAAAGACCAATATGCAAAATAGCAAAGTAAGATAATATAACTATTTACCAACACTATAAATTTAATACTTTATCTTACAGAAATAACATTTTCGATTATTAAAGGAACATTTATTAATTTGAATTAGTACCGCAAGAATTTATGAATTTGTTGTATATTAATTATTATCTATTTTTAGACACAGTTTAAGATTCCAATGATAAAATTATAGTATGTTTATGTACAATTTCATTTCAATTGAAAATTAATAGTTTAAAGCATAAATATAAAATATTCATAAGTAGTGACATGCATTGTTTGGGCCCATCGTTTGCGGCTGCATGATTTGAAAACACAGATGTAAGTTTTATTTCCATTCTGATCTTTGAGTTTTACAATAAGTACAGTTCAATAAAAATAAAGAACTATTGAATAATAAATATATAATAAATAAAGAACTATTGAATTTTAAAATTATTGATTTTTTTAGAAACATTTATGCATTCACATTAAATAAAGAAAAAACTATAGAGTTTGACAATAATAATAATAATAAATTGTAATTTAACAAATTACAACGGCTATTTTGAAATTAATACTTTCAAAGACTATAATTTTAGATTTATAAATGATTTCTATATTAAAAAACAATAACAAAATCATTTTTATGATGATCAAAACGTTGCTTACGTAATAACAGAGTCATAATAATATGTGTGTACTTTTAAACACATGTTAATATTCCTGGGCTAATCATAAAGAAAAATTAAATGAAATTTCAGTTTAACAATTTTCGGAACTGCAAATTTTAAAACTTCTAAAAATGGCGCATTTTCAATTTTTTAACCGTCATATACAGAAAAAAGATAACTTTTAAATGCAACTTGTTTGAAACCTGTATCTAAATTTGTTTTTTGAATTATTATTATTATTATTATTATTATTATTATTATTATTATTATTATTATTATTATTATTATTATTATGTAGTTTTTAATCCTTTTTTGTCATCTTGGCAAGTATTCCATTTTTTGGACATTAAACGTAGACCAATCAGAAAACGAATAAAATAAAAAAACAGAATTATTTCATTTCTAAATATTAAGCATGGACCAATCAGAAAATGAATAAAATAAACCAACTTTATTGTGGAATTCAACCAATAAAAACATCAGATATACTTCAGATTTCCCGATTCTCTACCGAAAAGAAAAACTATTTTCTCAAATAGTAAAAAAAAAAAAAAAAATTAAACAAAATTATATATATGTTTTTAAATAACTAAACCTAATAATTTTGAATAAAAATACAGTATTTTGAACAGAAATTTAAAATTGGACATTTAATAAATCTAAAGAACAAAGCGTAGTATCGCATACTTAAAATAATTGCAGCAGTAACACTATTAGCACTTAAGGAACTTTATCAAACGATCCTCTTGTTTTGACTTTTAATTTTATTAACTGGCTGGTTTTACATACTTTTAATAATGCAAATTTAGTCTCATTATAACCTTAAGCGCAATATTTTAACTTTTAAATGTCATTTGCTATATACTTTGAAATAGTTCTTCTAATCTCTACAACTTAACCCTATCAGATCGATTTTTTTTTCAGTTTTTAGAAAAAAATTACTTTTACGTTGATAACATTAACGCTAGCTATCCAAATAGATTAATTGGGCTTTAATGAATATTTCTTTCTCTGGAAGATAACGAATGCTGTTGTTTTCTTTACTGTTTAAGTAATATTCATATTACAGTAGGCAAAGGAAAAGCTTTCTGGAAATGTTTAGAAAATAATTTTTTACAATAAAATTTAACTTATATTGCAACTTTCTAATACTTTTTACGCTTTATTACACAGAATTCTTTCAGGAAAATAACTTTTATTTTAAATTTATAGAGTGAAATGTATGTTTAAAATAAAAGAAACGCAAACGTGCAAAGAGAATAAAGCAAATAACAAGTTGAATGTAGATTCTGCCATTGCAAAATTCAGTTTCGCCTCCGATTAGAGAAAAAAAATGATAGAGGTTTTTAGAAGGGCGACCCCGTTTAGATTGCAATGAACTAACTTCATTTTTCTTGTGTTTATCAATATAATAGCAAACAGAACGGCGTGAAATACCCAATTGAATAGCAATTTCTCTCTGAGACATTGGAATTGCGGAATAATAAAGCGATACAATTTGACGTGCTACTTCTTCATTGACTAGATTCATCAAAAACGGATTTTTTCTTTAGTTTAAACGCTTTTTTTATAGACTCTGAGTAAAAGGAAATGCAATTTAACAATAAAACGAGTGGAATCCCGTCGAATTCGACGAATGAAATATTTAAAAGACCCGATAGATGTGGTTAAAAAAAAAAGCAAAAGTAAGTACATTATTGAATCAATATATAATAAATATATTTCCAAACTAAATGTCAAGTTTGGTAGTTACAATTTTGTATGCAAATATTCGCACATCTTCAGTTAAAATTGTAATATGAGTGCCGGCGAAATCTTGAAATTTTATTTTATATGCACTCACAGAAAAATAATAATAATAAAAAAAAAAAACTAATATCATTTTTACTGTGTCATTATTTTCACTAATTGAAGTCATCTGAAAGTAAAATCTCAATCTCAGTGCCCATAATGAAAAGAAATATTGAAATGTAATATAGGGTACTACTAGGTTATCCCGTCGACCAAATATTATTGCCAAACTATAAGATTAAATGCCAATAATGGATGATCGTGAATGTCACATTCAATGACATTAAATAAGATTCATGTATTTAAAATGTCATTAAGTGATTTTTATTTCGACTTTTTATTAATATTTTTATTAATATTCTACTAATTATTTGTTTTTTCGTTATTTAAAATAAAAATTATGTCAATAAGTATAACTTGGCTATTAGTTTGGCGATTTGTATAATTTGGCGAAATTGGTCGACGGGATAACAGGATTACAAACGGCATAACAGAGCAATGTTTTAAATAGTGACGTCATTTTCTCTTCAAATGTTTTTTAAAAGTTACTGTTATTAATAATATGAAAAAAGCATCCGTAATAATATTGTAATTCCCATGTATCTGGTTCCTGAATGACATCATTTTCCTCATTTGAAATTTTTCTTATTTTGTTTAGACATTAATTTTAGACATTTTTATCATAAATTATTTTCTGTTATTTTATTTACATTATTAATATTATTTCTCAGTAAATAAATATATATTTTTTGCCTCAATTAGTGCATAATTATACGCAATCATTTTGGAAAATAAATTTACATTATCGAGAGAAAAGCTTAACCTGTTGCCACTGTTTTGAAGAAATGTCACGAAAAAGCTTTTAAAATTAAAAATAAAATATAAAAATGGAAATAAATTAAAAATAATTAAAATGGGCACAACTACAAATAAATAGCTTTCATTCAAAAAAATAATTATCAAAATCGGTTCAGTAGAAAATTCAGGGCTGATGACACGTGATTTTTTAGCTTGTCTGAAAGAAATAGCATCGGAAGCTAATAATAATAATTATTATTAATAAACACCTAAACATAAATGGAGTTATATAATAAATACATAGACATATACTACATGTAAATAGTAGTAAAAGTATTTCTTAAAACGAAAAAAATTCCCCATTAAAAGACATGTACTATTAATAGTACAATAGACCCGGAAGGGTTAACCTGTTTTATCTGCAAGAGAATAAATTAATGACGATATAAAAATTATCACATTATCACAACATACAAAATCTAAAGTTAATATTAATCTCATAAATAGTCTTTTATTATTGAAATACGTTTTCTCTAGAGAAATCAGAGCTCTTTTTATTCATTAAAAATTAACATGTTTAATTTTTATTCTTCATTATGTTTATTTGTTCTGGTTCTTTATCAAGCGTGTAACTAAATTGCGTCCTTTCTAAAAAAGGAAGAATAATATTGTTATTACTAAATTGAGGGGTAATAAAAAAAATGCAATACCTGGTTCAGATGGGAAGGTTAGAGTATTAGAAATAAAAATTGCATCAGGGATCGTTACTCGATCAATTTCTAATGTATGCCTTCTTCCTAAAGAAGAAAATGAGTAATTTTGTTGTAAATTTTCACCTTGTTTGTATTGTTCTCATTTATCAATTGCTATATTGGTATATCTTAATGTGTTAAATTATTGTTACATTGTATGCAATTTATTTATCTAGTATTTAGTACTTTGTATTTAGTAATTTGTGTTTAGTAATTTGCATTTTTATTTGATTAAATGTTAATAAAACATTTCAATGGGGGCCGGTATGTTATGGCTCATCTTGGAAACCATGGCAACACGCCAGCACTGGTGCGCTTACTTTAAAATTTTTGTTTAATCGTTTGGCAACAGTCAAACTAGTTTATTTTCGTTTGTTTTGTTGTTATTCAAACGTCAAATATTTTTATGATAAAAAACCTCTTTTTTGTTAGCTATTTCGTCAGTTAAATATTATTGTTAGTAATAATGTTCATTGCTTGAGGTATGTAAAAGAATCATATTTATTATGGAGTTAATTCAAGTGGTATTTTTCCACATTTTCTTCGAAATATTTTTAGTAACTGACTATGGTGTCAGTCCTGATTCGAGATTGTTGTATAAAGGAACTGCTTTTTTAATTAGACTTTTTGTATTATTTGACTGTTTTTGACCTTTATATTAGAATTCATCAAACATTACAGTCCATAAATCGACAAATGACGATATAAAAATTATCACATTATCACAACATACAAAATCTAAAGTCAATATTAATCTCTTAAATAAGCTTGTGTTATCGAAATAAGTTTTCTCTAGAGAAATCAGAGCTCTTTTTCTTAAAAAAAAAATAACATGTTTAATTTTTATTCTTCATTATGTTTATTTGCTCTGGTTCTTTATCAAGCGTGTAACTAAATTACATCCTTTCTAAAAAGCAAGGATAATATTGTAATCACAAAATTTATTGGTAATTAAAAAAAAAAAAAAAAGTGCACGTAAAATGTCTGGTTTTTATGGTTTATCATTTTTTTTTCGATATTGTATTTTTGGCTATGCATTTCGATTAATAAATGCAATATCTCATATTGAAATTAAAATGTTTACCTTGAGCATAGCCACAAATAGTTTATATATATATTTTTTCTCTCTATTTACAAAAAATCTGAACGATACGCAAAAGAAATAGCTTCACTCGGTTATGTTTTTTTTTTTTTTTTTTTTTTTTTTTTTTTTTTTTTTTTAAATAGATTTAAAACGTTTACTAATCTAAATTGTAACTTCTTTTAAACTCTTGTCAAACACAGTTGGAAAGGTCAGTGAAATCGGTTTGTTTGTCAGTCAGTCTTCTGTCACGTCAGCAAGAATTCTAACGCTCATAAAAAAAAGTCTTAATTTCTGTAAAATTTTATATATAATTAAGTAATGAATGTGATATTCATTACAGAAATGGACAAAAACATGCTTTCTAATAAGTACTGAATAAGTAGCATTTATAGTTTGTTTATAGTGACGCTCAAAAAATGCATTGCATTACAGTCTACAGTGAAAAATAGTTTGAGATGTATTTATATGATGTTATGATACTTCAAACATATTGAAATTATAAAGGATTAGTTAGGTGTAATGCAAATAGTCTTTTATCTGTAGATTTAGTATCAACTTGATACTTCTATAGATTTCTATAAATTTTGTATAGCATATCAGATATTTTCATCTACAAAAAAGAACAAAAGTATTTTGTTGTTTGATCGATTCAATTCTTTAAAATTATTCTAAAAAAAAAAAAACTTCTTTAAATTAGATTAGAGTTGGAAAGTTTTTCATAACCTTTATGTCATGCATATTTTTTTTGCCCTTGTTTCGTCAGATAAAGTGTTCAAAACTTATGCAGTAAACGTAAATTCCAACATGCACAATTAATATTAAATAGCAAACACTCAAGTAATACTTTATTTATTGGAATTAACCATGTTTAAAATGCGTTTCCTTTTCGTTATAAAGTATCCTGGGGTATTAACAGCATGTTAAGATTCTAACAATTTTCACTGATCAGTTTAAATTTTTTTCTATAAAACAAGTATAGGATCTGATATAGCATCTTATTAACTTTTTATACAAGAAAGAGAAGATATGTATTCATCGAATGAAATAGCGTGTTACCTTAGCCAATGCTATTTGGCGTTATTACCCACATAGTTGGGGTCAGCACCATGCAAATAAAACTATAAAATAAAATGGATTAATTGCATGTAAATTGCCAACTTTTAAAGATACAAATTCTACAGCCATTTAAATTCACAAATATGAAAAAAATAGCAGCACTTAGGACATACGAATTTCAGCAAAGTGGTGTCTAAGCCGTCTAGGTGCAGTTTTCCTGGGCCACCTGGGATCACTACCGGCATCTAGACAGTTACTCCAGACATCCCTTGCAGCCTCGGATCAGAAGGAGTGTGGGTGAGTTCTGGACACCAAGCCTAGGCTGGGCGGCGTCTATGCCGTAGTGAGGGAATTTTCTTGGTCCCTCTATAGTTCATTTCACCTTAATTTGGCAATGCTATTTATTCTACAAGAGCCGAATTACAGCCGTTGCCGTAGAAACCAGTGTTTGCTTGAAAAGCACTCGATTGCTACTAAACAAAGAAAAGCGCCATTTTGGCGGGAAAATATAATGCGTGAACAAATATCGATATGTTTTGAGGTTCTTATGAAACTAATTTTATTACATAATTATTTACTAAGTTAACGAATATCATTATTATTCTTTCCTTAGTTTCATCGTTTTTCTAAATTTAGTTCTGTTTTTTTCATATTATATTGTTGATTTGCTCGCTCCAGAAATTGTGAAAAAATATCAAAATATCCCGATTTTTTTTTTTTTATTTTGCACAAATTACGGAAAAACTTTATTGAAAAGATGCAAAATTTTACTGAAATAAGCTAAAAATTTGAAACTGAATTCTATGCATTAATGTCACATTTTTGTAAAGAATTTTTTGTGTGATCGTTTCGTTGTGATATATACGTATATACACTGGTGTCCAAAAGTTAAGCATAATTGGTAATTAAGTAAGTAATGAAAGAAATATAAATCGAAATGTGGTGAAACTCCAGGTGTGTAAACAAAATAGTACGCGTCATATATTTTCGCGAAGAGTTTTCCCCGAAATCGAACAGGGGACCTTCAACAAACTGAAAAAGAACGAAGATCTTTTGAATAACCCTGTCAAAACTAATGTAGCAAAAGCGTTCAAACTGCACATTAAGATTAAGTGGCTTATTATAATGTACTGTGCTTATTTTTATAAGGATAGCATGTATACTCGTAGAGAAATTAAGGTTTTTGTAAAAACAGTCCTAAGTTTTTTGCTTATAATTTGCAGAGTTCTTAATATAAAATAATGTTCTTTTCGGAAAATATGACAAACATTATTGTACACAATACCCTGTCATCAGAATTTAAAAATAATAAAAATAGTATGAAAAATGAGTAGGTTTAGTAAATACATTTTCATTGCGCATGCGTCAACGATATCGAAATTTCATTTGCATATTGTGTTAGCTAAATGTAAAGAACAACTTCTGTAAAAGTTTCAAAAACATAGCTTGAAAATTCTGAAAATGATCGTCTATAGAATCAACTCAAAATCCGTTATTCCTAAAAGGAAGCAAAAAAATCAGGGGTTTTATCCAAATATAGTTGTACGTGCAATATTGTGTAGGCACTAAACAATGGAATATGGATACAGCCCCTCATCTTTTTGCTTCATTTAAAAAGTGAGCACCATTAAAAGGCACCAAATATATTAAATTGGCAGCAGACCGGTATCGGTAGCAAATAGCGTGCCATTGTCAGTGCTGAGGGAGGTAAAAATTTGCTCATACATGTATATGAAATAATAAGCAGATTATCGTGGAATAACACCTGACGATCTGACGAAAAGAAACTGTCGTCGATTAATGCAATGAAGGTCATTGGTCATAGGAGAATTTCTTCTTGATTTAGCGGCCGAAATTAAAGGCAGTGGAGATGACATGTATGGGAATTTCTCCAGAACTAATATAATAAATCAGTTTTTAGTCCTTTATTCTTTTTGAGCACTTTCAGTGGCTATGCCACACATCTTCAATCTCCACAAATTTATAATAGATAAAAAATGTTCTTAATTTCATCATGTCCATTAAACAGAATGCACTAAGTCAAATAAGCAATTTGTAGTAAGCCCATATCACCACAAAAAACATAAGAAAAACACAAAGTGGACTTAGTACTAGGAAGGTCAAAAGCATTCTACTCGCTCTGACAAACCAAAATGACTCTCTCAAAAATTCTAAGCTAACCTTGCTCCTCCCCTTTTGACGTAAAGCTTTTAAAAGGCCACCTAGAATTGTTTTCAAGGTAAAGATAATTCACCTCGCGCTCTAATATCAGCTGATGGGCGGGACTAGATGCAAGGGCTATTTAACAAATAGCGTAAACAGTAAAGTAATATGCCCCACAAAAAGCATATGAATTTCACTAGCAGACGATTAATTGAATAATAAAACAAAATTAAAGTTTTGATAAATGTTCTTTAATTCTAAAAAGGAAAATGGATTTGTGTAATGAATTTAAGATTTCGCAATAAGATATTGATATTCAAGAGACATTTTAGCTCTTTTTAAGAAAATAATCAATAGATTATGCTAAGTTAAATAAAATAAATTAAAAAGAACTTTAGCCGTTAAAAATATTAATACATTACGGGAACTGAGATTAAAAGTATGTTCCTATAAAACTTCAGAACAAACTCAAGGCGAGAAAATTGCAAAAAAAAATCTGTATTTATTACAAATCCCCCCTCTTAAAAAAAACCGGTGAAAATGTAGGTTTGAGACCTGCAAGTTCACTGAAAGGGACGTGATAGAGACTTAGATCATGAAGTTTTCGATAGAAGTAACAATAACTAAATAATAATAAAAAAAAAATAGAGCAAATTTTATTCTGAAAAATATGGAATTTGAATTTAGGAGCACTAATGTGATGTGTGGAATAACTTTTAAATTTACAGATAAAAAATAGGAACCAACAAAAATCCAAGATATGATCTTGTTCAAAATACACATCATAAAGTAATTTGAAAATATAAGCAATTACACATAGTATATTTTAACATAAAAATAAAAAACAATAACGTTGAATCTTCCTTCACAATAATGAACCTAGATAGAATGGAGAAATTTAATAGAGATTCATGAAATCAAATTTAAAAGTTTGGTTCAAAATGTCCGTCTAAAAAGTCATATTTGGAATTGAATAGTTCACTATCTCCTTTCAAGGAGGTCTAATTACATCATTAAATTAGTTCTTAATATATAGTCATAAAGTTTTTAACGTCATTAAGTTAGTTCTTAATAGGTAGTCATAATATTTTAATATCATTAAGGTAATTCTTAATAGATAGTCATAATCTTTTAACATCATAAAAATATCATCTAACATCAATATATACCATCCAATCTTCATCATCTAACATCAATATATACCATCCAATCTCCATCATCTAACATCATGATCTTAGTTCAGTTTGCTTTTATAATAGGATACTAGAATAATCTTGATAGTTCTATTTTTGGAACTGTTGGGAAAATATTTCTTATAATCATATTTTTATATAATAACACATTTTATAGCATAGTAATACAGTAGTAATAAAATTTAAACAATTTAATAAACAAACAATATAATAAAGAAACATAATAAGGAAAAATACCAGTATAAGTATATATCATAATAAGTATAATTAAATCTCCTAATAAGTATAAATAAATATTAAAAAAGCATTCTTTAAATTCTAACCTCGCACTTAATCACGTTTATCTCATCTCATGTATTTGGGATGAAATATGAGGAAAAGTAGAATAGGATAAAGAATGTAATCAATTATGTAATCAATTACATAATCCTGTATACGGGTTAAGCAAAATATGTACAAAAAATAAAATAAAATAAAATAAAAGGAAAAACAAAATAAAAAACAAAATAATTTTGTTCATGCTTGAGAATTCAAGTGACCTTTCAACTGCTAAGATTCTTAAAAATTCGCCTTGAAAATAACTCTAAATGGACGTTCTATCATTTTGTGCAATTCCAACCTTGAAGATGATACACCTAGGGAAAAATAAACTTATCTATTTCATTTCTCTATACTGTTGTAATTTCATGTTTTATATTGTAGAAAGTTCAAAATTCGTCAAAAAAATTTAATTCAAATACGTGATCTATTGTTCAATATTATTCTGTTAATCAAGCTTATTCAAAATATTTTCGGCTGTGCTGTAGTTTATCGCAATACGCCTTGAAAATAAGTCAAAATGAACATTCTTTCATTTGTGCAATTCCAACTTTGAAGATGATATACCTACGGAAAAATAAACTTGTCTATGTTATTACTCTATACTGCTGTAATTTCAAGATTTACATTGCAGAAACTTCAAAATTCGTGGGAAAAATTGAATTCAAATATGTGTTCTATATTATTCCGTTAATCAAGCTTTTGCTACTGATACAAGCGTCAATGAGGGAAATGAAAGTTCTTTTTTTTTTAATAAAATTAGCTTGGGACACAAAAAATGGTTAATATTAATTTCCTAAGTAGGCTTTTGTTATTCAAATTAATGCCCACTAGGGAAATCACGAGTCTTTTTCTTTAATAAAAATTTGCTTGTTTCATTTTTGTTTTTCATTGATTATAGGTTCCTATCCTTTATAAAAGTGTGAAAGTAAATTTGGCTTTTTTTTTCAATTAGTAAAAGTAATATTGTAGTAATTAAATTGAAGCTAAATAATGAATACATTTAAATTGTCTGCAAAATTAAGTTTTTTTTTTTATTTTTTCTTCTTGTTCTTTCGTTTTTAGCTAAACATATAAAAATTCTGATTTTGCATTGGCAAAGGATATATACTATAAATGCATTTTTATATGATGTCAGTATGCAATTATGCATATGTATCTTATACTATAATGCGAGAAAAAACTGTGTGTGTGTGCGTGTGTTTAAATTTTATCTCAAAAACGGCTCTAACGATTTTCGCAAAAATTTGGATTTTATTATTTTTGGGCACGAGAAGACCACTGGACTACGTTACATGTTCGAGAAAATTCCATTATTGGGTCATTTTGGGTCATAATGGGTCAAGATCAAGCTATTTATACCTAAGGAACGGCTGGATCGATTTTAAGGAAATTTTGTATCCAATCATTTTTTGGCATGAGAAAACTATTGGGCTTGGTCACATGTTCGAAAATTTTCGATTAGTGGGCCACTTTGGGGTCATTATGGGTCAAGCCATTTTTATCTAAAAAACGGCTCTAAGGATTTTGAACAAATTTTATATTTTATCTTTTCGGATTAAAAGAAGACCATTGGGTTAGGTAACATGTTCGAGAAAAATTTTTAGTGGGTTATTTTGGGGGTCATTGTGGGTCATGTTAGAGATTTTTTTAGCAAATTTTGAATAAAAATTGCATTTTATTGATTTCGGTCACGAGAAAAACATGGGGCTAGATTACATGTTCGAGAAAAAATTTAATGGGTCATATTGGGTCATTAAGGGTCTACGTAAAGCTATTTATATTTAAAGAACGGCAGAATCAATTTCATCGAAATTTTCCCTGTAACTGTTTTTTGACTCGAGAAAGCTAATGGGCAAAGTCCCACGATCAAGAGATTTCGAACATAAGAGTCATTTGTGGGTCATGATGGATCATAATGGGTCATGGTCAAGATATATCTAAAGAACAGTTGGATCGATTTTAACGAAATTTTGTATGCAGCATTTTTTGGCACGAGAAAACTATTGGGCTAGGTCTCATGTTCGAGAAATATCGATTACTTGGTCATAAAGGGTCAAAAAGGGTCTGGGTCAAGCTATTTATATTTAAGAAACGGTAGGATCTATTGTAACGAAATTTTGTATATAGCATTTTTTTTCTTTTTTTTTGGCACGATAAAACTATTGGGCTGGGTCACATGTTTGAAAAATTCAGATAAGTGTTTCTTTCTTCAGTCATTATGGGTCAAACCAATTTTATTTTTAAAAAGGCTCTAGCGATTACCACAAACTAAAATTTCCAAATTTTGTCGACCAAATTTTGTATTCCACAGTTTTGGATTACAAGAACACAATTGGATTAAGTCACGTGTCAGAGAAAGTTCGTTTAGTGGATCATTTTTGCGTCATTGTGGGTCACGCTAATTGTATCTAGAAAATGACTTGCTCGATTTTGACTAAATTTTGTATTCTATAGTTTCCGGACATGAGAAAATCATTGGGCAAGGTCACATGTTCGAGAAAATTCGAATAATGGGTCATTTTGTATTATAATGGATCGGTGTCGAGCGAATTATATCTAAAAAACGGCTCAATCGATTTTAGCAAAATTTTGTATCCAAATAATGTTTTACGGCAAGAAAAAAATATTGAACAAGGTTACATGTTTGAGAGATTTTGATTATAGGGGTCATGAAGGGTCACCATATTTTAACACGCCCTCTTGCTAATTATCTTAAGCGGAGTTAAGCATCTCCGTCTTTATGCACGGAATGCTATATGTTGCTTTCTCACGTGTAAAAAGGCATTCAAGTCTAAAAGTTCTGATTCAAAAAGAAAGACATCAAAGAACTAAAAATGTAGTATGGAAGAATATTTTTTCGTTGTAAATTTTTAACTAATGTAAAATATAGAAATATGTTCATAGTATAGATATTTATAGTTACTGTAAATAAGAATATTATAAAATGAATTATTTATAGCAATAATAGAGTGAGAATTTCATTTTATATAAAATTTAATAGAGAGTTTCATTTAACCGAGCATGGCTCAATTTTCTCCGTTAGTATTACATATATCCTGTTCGCTATATATTTTTTAATACCACTATTGCATAACATTGTTTTATTTAACCGTAAAATTCGTCGATTATGTTAGGTAAAGTTTTCTACTCGAAAATAGCGGCATTCAAACAGAAGCATATTTATGCACGTCGCATAATTTATTTGTGAAACTTTACAATCAGCAGAAGCAATAGTTTCGAATATATTTATTTCCAAAGAGGTCATTTTAAAAATTATGAAGCTAATTAATTCTTTGTTTTGCAATATTCAAGGATGAAAATTTGTGCATTAATATTAATTACCATCATACATAAAGTATAACTGAATATTAATTTCTGGAGAACATACATTTTTGCCAATGAAATAATTTCCCGCTTGAAAAATCATAGCTTTTTTCGTTTAATAAAATACTGTTTTTTCTGTCGGACGTTGCCCGAGCTTGCGAAAATTAACTCATTTATATCTAAAAAGAGTGTTGAATGGTTTTTATATTTTTAGTGAAAAACCTCTCTGTACAACTGTAATTTTATCTTTTATATTGTGAAACGTACAAAATTCAAAGAAAAAATAGGTTCGAATACATGATCTACTGTTCGATATTATTCTGTTAATCAAGTTTTTGTTACTGATACAAGCGTCAATGAGGTAAATGAAAGTTCTTTTTTAACAAAATTAGCTTGGGACACAAAAAATGGTTAATATTAATTTCTTAAGTAGGCTTTTGTTATTCAAATTAATGTCCATTAGGAAAATCAAGTGTCTTTTTCTTTAATAAAAATTTGCTTGTTTCATTTTCGTTTTCCATTGATTATAGGTTCCTATCCTTTATAAAAGTGTGTAAGTAAATTTGGCTTTTCTTTTCAATTAGTAAAAGTTATATCGTAATAATTAAATTGAGGCTAAATAATGAGTGCATGAGTGCATATAAATCGTCTATATTATTAAGTTTATTTATTTTTTCCTCATGTACTTTCGTTTTTGGTTAAACACATTAAAATTGGGATTTTGCACTGGCAAAGGATGCTATAAATGCTATAGATGCTATAAAATTTTGCCCTTGTTCTATCACATAAAGGCTCAAAATTTATGAGGTAAACTTAAATTCAAACATACGTAATTTTTAGTAAATAGCAAACATTTAAGTTATATTTTATTTATTGGATTTACACACGTTTACAAGCAGGTCCCTTTTTGTTAAGTAATAAAAAATATATCTCGAATGATTTTTTTTTCTTTATCTCTTATTAATTCAAAATGTTTGTAAAAATATGCCATTCTTGTGTAAAATTTCGTCGATTATCTATAGCAAATGTATAATTGTAATCACAAACTTAAGGCATAATATGGAATATATATAGTATGCTTGGTTTGCTAAATTTAAAAATATTTTCGTCTGTGCTGTAGTTTATTGCAATTCACCTTGAAAAAATCTCGTAATGACTGGGTTTTTTTTTTTTTCAATTATACAACTTTAACCTTGAAGATGATACATCTAGTGAAAAGAAAAATATCTTATCGATATTATTTCTCTAAACTACTGTAGTTTCATGTTTTATATTGTGGAAAGTTCGAAATTCGTTACGAAAAAAAAATTCAAAAGGTGATTTATTGTTCAATATTATTCTGTTAATCAAGCTTATTTAAAATATTTTCGGCTGAACTGTAGTTTATCCCAGCACGCCTTGAAAATAAATCAAAATGGACGCTCTATCATTTCTGCAATTCCAATATTGAAGATGATACACCTAGAGAAAAAAACTTATCTATGTTATTTCTCTATATTGCTGTAATTTCATGTTTTGTATTATAGAAAGTTCAAAATTCGTGGAAAAAATTTGAATTCAAATACATGATCTATTGTTCGATATTATTCTGTTAATCAAGCTTTTGCCATTGATACAAGCGTCAATGGGGGAAATGAAAGTTCTTCTTTTAACAAAATTAGCGTGGGACATAAAAAATTGTTATTATTAATTTCTTAAGTAGGCTTTTGTTATTCAAATTAGTGGCCACTAGGGAAATCAAGAGTCTTTTTCTTTAATAAAAATTTGCTTGATTCATTTTTGTTTTTCATTGATTATAGGTTCTTATCTTTTATAAAAGTGCGTAACTAAATTTGGCTTTTCTTTTTAATTAGAAAAACTAATATTGTAATAATTAAATTGAGGATTGATAATGAGTGCATGTAAATTGTCCTCATTATTAAGTTTATTTTTCCCTCTTGTTCTTTCGTTTTTAGTAAAATACATTAAAGTTCGGATTTTGCATTGGCAAAAGATGTTATAGATGCATTTTTATATGAGTACCAGTATGTTATTACGCATACTAGTTATTGAATATATCCTGCTCAGTATATAATATTTTTGAGTATCACTATTTCACAGCATTGTCTTATTTAATTGTAAAATTCGCCAATTAATTAAGGTAAAGATTTCTACTCGAAAATAGAGGTAGTCGAAAATAAGCACATTTGTGTAACTCACATATTTTTTTATTTGTCATTTTTATTTATGAAACTTCACAAAATTCAAAAGCAATAGTTTCGGATATATTCATTTTGTAACATATCAGCTTAAAAATCGTGAAACTAAATAACTATCTGTTTTACAACACACAAGCATATAAATTTGTTCGTTAAAATTAAATACAATCATATATAATGTATTTTACTAAAATTAATAATAATTTCAGAAAAGAAAAAAAAAATCAAAAAAATCAAATCTTAAAGAAGAAAATCAAAATTAATTTAAAAACAATTAAAATTTGAGTAAATTGCAATATAGGCCAGTCAAATTGTCATAAATAGATGCAAAAATTCTGCTAGAAGATTTTATGTTTTTAAACTGTTTATGGGAATGCTAGTAACAAGAATTAATGGTTTTCCAACAAAATATCTCGAGGCTAAATTTTGTGAAGCTAAAAAACCACGAAATTTTCGGACTTTTTTCAGTTTTTTGCCCATAACTCAAAAATTATAAAATTTTTGTGTTTCATACTCAGTTACAAAAAGAAAGAGCATTAAATTCTCTACAAATTTTGTAATAAAGACTTTTTTCTAAACCCATTATTAAGCGAACTACAGCTTTCTAAAAATGACCCTTTTTTCCTAACTTTGTGAGAAAATCGGAAAAACGAAAAATTGACATCATTTTTCATTATTTTATCTTCTTTAATGTAACTAATTTATATTACAGGTATTTGTATGATAGCAATCATGATTAATTACAACTATAACACTGTAAAAATATTACGAATATAGTAACTTTTTTTTCTATTTAGAGCATAAGTGGAGAACATCAGTATTAGGTATTTAACTGAATATAAGTAAAAAAAACTTGCAATGACATTTTTACATCATCTTCTTCTGGATAAATAATGTCTTCTACATTTTCGCAGTTAATCCCGTTACAGTTTTTATAAATTGTCCAGCATTTGAGTCCTGATTTTTGAAAGGAACATTCTTTGATTCATCCTTTTTTACAGTTACATGACACAACATGGAGTAAGGATTCAAGTGCTGGGTTTTGACACATTTGAACTGGCTGAAAGAGACCACCCGATTTGTGAATTCACCCCCATTCTTCAAGAGGGATGTTGTTTCCTAGCCAAGCATCTACCTGATTATAACATCATAGAAAATGATGCTGGGTCAGCCACTTGTGTTGGTGATAGTCTTGCAAAATGAACATTGCTTTTTGTGGCAGCTTTAGCAAATAACTGAAACCTCAAGCTGTTCAATTTCTGTGTGGTATCCCTGCATCTACTGTATCGTGCAATAATTATCTTTTCTGAAGCCTTAATGATTTCTTGGCAGATAGAATCTGGTTTATTGAACATGCAGGCCATATCTTCAAGCTGATCATGTTTTTTTTCAAAGTGTTACAAAACTTTGACTTTCCTTGCCCAAAAAGAGCGGATGTTGTATCGCATTCGCTGATTGCGCAAGTGAAAAGAACATTGCTGTAATTGTATTATGACATGGTTGAAAACCACTTGGTTTCAATGTTACTTTTCTATGGCTTTTGGAAAAACAAATTTTTGTGCTTCTAGCCCTAACTCGTCTTATCACGAGAAAGTATCTTCTCCGACAGTAATTGTCGGTTTCTCCGACAGTTATGACGCTTTCAAAAGATTCAGCTTTTGGAATGGCTTAACCTCCTCAGTCCTGATGTCATCTGGAGGCGACACTAAAAAACACACTTTAAATTAATTTAAATGCCTCTAGAATTGTAAAAATTACACCTAGACTTTTTAGATAAATGTTTGCATGTTAGAAGCATTGATATATAGACTGGTGCATCTTTAGAGATTTTTTATAATTTTTTTTACTGGTTTTTGTAGTGCCACGTAAAATTTGTCTCAGGACTGAGGAGGTTAAGTAACTATCATGACATTAGCTTCTTCTTCTGCCCTGTCAACGTGAATTCTTGAATTCTGTTATTTTGAAATTCTGTTTTAAGCAGTGAAATGAAGCGGCTCTTCTTTTAATCATTGGCTTCCCAAACGGATGTTTCGGGTCGGTGCCCTCTTTTATTTCCACCTATTACAGATTGATATAATTTTACGCGACAAAAACTATGATACCATGCATCTGCAGCTACCAAGTCAGCTCGTGCTGAATATGTTCAATTACTTTCTGGGACCATTCTTACCCACGTTTTTCTGCAGCATTAAAAAATATAATTTTAGTTTCTAACTTCATACCTTTGTGAATCAAATTTCACTCTGCGTAAGACTTTTTTTTTTCGTTGATGTCATCGGGATTACCTTCTTCACCTAAGTAACAATTATCTTGAAACTTGAAAGAAATGCTCGATCGGATCGACAAATTAGTCTGTGTAGAATGTTCATCCCGACGAACATATGCTGCTATCATTCTCTCATTCGCATATGTTTTTCAGCAATCATCATATACTCTAACTTTCTTGCTACTTTTAAAAAAATTTTGATGAATATCATTTTGACGCTGAATGCTACATTGAAAGAGCTTGGCAAGTCCTTTCTGGCTCACAATTTGGTATCACTATTTGAAGTCTTTTGACAAACGAAACACAATTTTGGGTCGAGTTCTCTCATTTTTCATTACTGCACGAGAAGAGGACACGCAATAAACTGAATAGCAACATATAAGGACAGTGTGTCTTTAAAAAAGAAATTTGCGTCTGAACAAAAATGAATCGGGGTTGAAATATTGCCGTTATCTTCCATCTACATCCCTTTTTTTAATACCCCGGTTCTAACTCCCTTCGTAATTATTTTTCTTACACGATTTCCATAATTTGTGTTTTTTCTGCTGCCTGTCTTTCTTAAAACTTCGACTCCTTATTCATCAACATTCGTATTTAATTTTCATTGTTAGTGATGAATGAAAGTTTTTTGGGATGGGAGGCGAAAAATAGGCAAGTTTCTGTAAAGTTTTTAAAAAAGTGACATTTTCATTCGTAATGGGTTTAGAAAAACGTCTTTATTACAAAATTTGTAGAGAATTTAATGCTCTTTCTTTTTGTAAGTATAAATGGTACACAAAAACTGTATAATTTTAAAGTTAAAGGCAAAAAACTGAAAAATGTCCGAAAATTTCGTGGTTTTTTGGCTCCACAAACTTTAGCCTCGAGATATTTTGTTGGAAAACCATTAATTCTTGTTACTAGCATCCCCATAAACATTTTAAAAACATAAAATCTTCTAGCAGAATTTTTGCATCTATCGGCCCTTTTTTCTGACAATTTGACTGGCCTAATATAGTTTCCGCACATATTGCATTTAAAGCTCTAATGGGGAAAGAGGGACACTCGACGGAGTAAGTGTTGAAAATGTACGACATTAAGAACTTTTAAAAATCGCAATAAAAGTAACTAAATATTAAATTTTATCGTTTTCTGTTGCCATTTGTGAACTGACGTCAGAGTTAAGCGGAATTATACGTTTGTGTTTTATAACATAGTCATATTATTCAGTCATTTGTATTCTTTTTTTTTTTTAGGTTTTCTAATTTTTTTAAATCAATTTAGTATCTTTTGAAAACAAAATGCTGGCAATTAAATCTGTATATTAAGTTGCAAGTATATCCGTTACCACAGTTACTTACATTATTTATGAAAAAAATAGTAACAAAGAGTACAATTTTTAAAAAAGTAAAAAAAACCAAACATTTTTAATATATTTCTACTGTACTATAAAAAAAGGGGGTAAGTATAAGATAAATTTAAAACTTTGTAATTATTATTTGAAATAGAAAGAATCTTAAAGGTGTCGATTACTGGGGGGTTTCGTGTTATAACCAATTTATTTCCAGTCAAAGAGCTGGATAGTTACACCGCGAAGAGTTACAAATAAACATAAAAATAAAAATGACAAGTTTACTAAACGATGTATAGTCTAACGATGTATGTCAGATCGTTGTATAGTCTAAAACCTATGCAATCATTAAAATGAAGTTAAGATATTACACTTTTCGACCGCCTTCTGAGATCTCCTTTAGGAAAACGCTATCATATTGCATTTAAAAGAAATAGAGAAAAACAATTTTGAATTTTAAAAATTCGCTATATTACTAATCAATTATTGCTTGCTTTAACAATCACAAGCAAGAAAACATGCAATGCCAATATCTATGTGGTAAAAACTAGATTTAAAATTCAAATGATTTAATGAAGATTCACGTGGCGACATCTCATGTTAATCTAGTCATTGTGGGCCACCGTAACATACTTACTCATCATAGATAATTATAATATAATATATGAAAATAAAACATAAGTAAACTATTTATAAAATGCATTGCAATTTCAAAACAAAATTTAAACATTTATTTAAATATTCTTAATATACATAGTAATGCTCTATTAATGAATTGCTGATGAACCAATTTCGACAAATTATATAAAATGCCAAATAATACATGTAGGGTAACATCCCCAGTAATTGGCACATTAAGGATTTGTTTTTAAACTTACTTCTATTTTCATTACCAAGAAATAAAATATTTACTTGCAAATATTTTTAAATCAAAGAATGCATATCTGTGCATGAATTTTGATCACTAAAAGCAAAAATATTTGAAAAAGTATTTTTATAAAAATATAGTTATAAAAAGTTGCTGTAATCACCAGTAATTGGCACTTAGACCTTTACACAATTAAAGTAACCCTTTTCAACTAAACAAAATTGTTGTCAATTAAAATTAAAAATATACCATAAATCAGATAATAATAAATTGAAATGCATGCCTTTTTTAAGGCAGAGAAGAAGCATTTGCAACAAAAATAGCTATTTTGATACAAGCCATAATTGTTTCTCTTTCCTAGGCACTGTTGTAATTTAGTAGCATAAATTAAAATTATAATCTGTAAAGTAAATAAGCCTATAACTGATATATGGTCTTGCATTTTTAAAATACTGAATGTAAATCTTATTTTAGGACATTTTTGTAGGATGTGCCAATCACGGGTACCTGCCAATTACTGGGGATGTTACCCTAGTACCGAATGGAGTAAAAGAAACATGCTTATGATTCCAAAAATAATAATCATATTAACAAACAGTTTACTGCGTCGGATTAAGCGTCTCATTTCCAATTAAAATAATCTTTGAATTGAAACTTGGATGAAATACAGGATCATAAAAAAATCAAAGAATGTGGAAAACAGGATTACAAACATCTCGGTAAATAATAATCAGATTGACTTCATTCTTTATGCAAAATTTGTTTATTTTATTTCTTTTACATCCACCCCTCAAAATAAAAAAAATTGAAAATTCTTATGTACCATTCATCAGAACGAAGTTTTCGACAGTCCGAAAAAAATATTTTCGGCTAATGGGGCTTACTCATATTATATAGTCTTCGTTCCATTCTTACATAATAAGTACATACAAAATTCCAAGTTTCTATTTCCATTTGTTCGGGGAGATAGACCATTTGCAGACACACAGACACACACACAAAAATGGACGGTCGGCAATTTTTTTTTCTAAAAATATGCTTTTGGAATCCTCAGTATCTGAAACGTGTAAATCCGTCATTTTTTTTAAGATTTTTAAAACGATTGCAATACTTATCCTATACTACGTATGATGGGTAATTAAAAATACAAGATGAATAAAATTAGTTGGAAAAAGATTATTTCAACATGTGCATCCAAAGTCTAAGGATTTTAAATGAGATGTTATAGTTTTTAATTTCATTTCTTCTAATCATAATTCCAATGGATTCTTTCTGTAAGCCATTAATAGCTGTATTACATGTAATTACTAACTTGGCATTACTAAATTCAATACGATCGTGAGAGGTTCTACAGTAAAATCTATCAAACACTGTTGTCACATATTGCACTATAATGTTAGACATATATTGCAAAATATATCTTTTTTGCTCTTTCAAGCGTTCAAGAAATTTTATTTTTTTTAGCCTTAATGTAAAGAGTTCTTGCACCATTTTCCAAAATAATTGATATTTCATGAACTTCCGCCAATCCAAATTACTATTGAATAAGTTAATAGGGTAAGGATAGGTAATCCAATGTTTCAATAAAACCACACCGATTACCAAAAAAGGTAGACCTTTTTTGGTAATCAGTGCTTGTCTCAGTGGACCGCCCTGGTGCTTGTCTCAGTGGATCATCGCAAAATCCCCGACATGTACGCTAAAAGCACCTGGCGCATGTAAAATCCGTCATGGGTACAAAGTTCTCCAAGTTACCGGTGAATTATACCTCTGTAGGTGCCTTACCAGGTGAAGGTCTCGTCATCTGATCAAGGTTCTAAATTATGAGACCAATTTAAGTGGCCAGTACAAGCGACAGGATGGAACGTTAAGCAAACTGACAAAACAAAGTATTCTCAAACGAGAAGCAAGTACTGCCGGTAACATGTAACTAGTAATTTATCCAACTTTTAATATTGAAGACAGTTTTACCCTGTTTTTTGAAGCGCTATGACAACTTTTTCCTGATGAAAATCTCAGAAGATCTAAGCGCTGAATATCTTACCTTTATTTAAATATTTGTATAGTATATTTATTTGAACAAAGTCGTCTATAGCAAAATCGTAGCAAAAAAGGTCTTTTTCTGTGATATAATAATACCAAAATATTTTTTTTATTATTAAAATATCATTTATGAAGTTTTAAGAAGTAAATAATAAAGGTAAGTGTTTTTATATACTTTAAACCTGTTTTTCTCAAAACTAATTTTTCAGCGTTTTAAGATTTTTGAAATGCTCTTTGCGAAATTGATGAGGAAGTATCCTGATATTGTTTAGAAAAAAATTGTGCCAGCTTTTTTAAATTCCCCTTTATTAAGATAGTCAAATTTGATTTTTTTCCTTATTAAAAGGCAAAATTTTGATGAAAATTGATATGTAATTTAGATAAAAATCTGTAAAATATTAACTATTCAAGAGATTTAAAAAATCTTATACAAATGTGTTTATAATAGAAGTTTAAGTGATAAAAATGCAAAAACAAGAAAAATCTAAAAAATTAAGACACGGGAACTTTTTAAAATTTTCGTTTAAAAATTTAATTTTTTTAATTACAAATTTTAATAATATTCTATTTTTTTAAGTGTTCTATATGCTTTTGGTGAAATGAAGATATGCACAAAATTTCATATTGCTATGATGAAAAATTTTAAATAAAAATTAACGTCCACCATCCCTTTAATAAACTTATGATTTTTATTTTCACACTTATTTGCAACTTATTTCCTCCCCTTTTTTATGAAATTTAACAAACAAACACATGGTTTAATTTCATCATTAAAAATTGCAAATTTCTACTGTTTTACCTTAAAAGAAGGCAGAAAAGTGATCGAATAATAATGTATTCGATAATGTATCCAACATTTACGATCTATATTTGAATGTAAAATAAGTATTTTTTTCTTATTTAAATAAATGTCATTTAGGAAATCAGGGCTCTATCGTTTAATAAAAATTAGCCAGGTCATTTTTTTTTATTCTTCATTGATTAATACATCCTATGTTTTATAAAAGTATGTAACTCGATTTAATCTTTTTCACAAGTAAAGCTAATATTGTAATTGCTAAATTAAAGGATAATAATAAGTGGATATGCTGCATATTAGCCTGGTCATATATTTTTATTCTTCATTGATTAATATACCCCATTCTTTATAAAAGTATGTAACTCAATTCGTTGTTCTCAAGTCTTTTTTCAAAATTAAAGCTAATATTGTAATCGTTAAATTAAGGGGTAATATTGAGAGAATATACTATTTCCGGTTTATTGAGTTTATAAAATCCTTTCCTGTGGAATGTGATTTTGAATAATGCATTTTCTAAATGCGAATATTAAAATACTTTATAAATATTTTCCAACATAGTTTAACCCTTTGAAGAGTGTTGATCGCACAGCGTCATCACCTAATTTTAATTAAACCGACACAAATCACATTTTCATTTCTAACATCGTTGTGACTTTACAAATCATTTTTATAATTTCTGTTATTACCACAATTATTTTCACGTATCCCCAGCAGGCCCGTCATGTACCCCTTAGGGTACTCATTTGGGCGGAGCGTAAAAAACTTTTTTTCGAAATTCTTTTCTCCCTAGCGTGGAAAAGTTGTGGAGTGGTATCACTAACATACTCACAAAATTTCAAAACAATCCATAAATATCCTCCGGTTCCACTTTTGGGTCGAAATATGCAACTGTAACCAAAAATGTTGTAAATTTTCACATTTCAGTAATATTTTTAAGTTTCAATTTTTTCAGCAGAAGTAATTGGTGACACTTGCCTTATGTAATCGCAGCCATGTTTTTCTATAAATGTCAAGTATTCTTCAAGCACTCTTTGTTGATGGAGCGTTCCATCAATATTCCTCTGAATCAAAGTTTGATCTTTTCGACGGTCAAAATACAATTTTTTCAAGGTATTGGTGGATATGAAACTTAATCTTGGACTTTGCATTTCATACTATATTTATTTCTTTCGCTTCTTGTGTTATGCATGTCTATAACATTGGACATGTCCTCATGTATCAAAGGTACATTATATCTTCATAAGTTGCTAGAACGCCAGTTCTTAATTCTGTAGCATCCCGAAAAATGGAATGAGACAAATACCATGTACTGCTCCTTAATTGTGATATTTTTGTGTAATATTTTCCATGCACACTATTAATTCAAAATTAAAAATTAAAATTTTATGAACACTTTCAGATGTATTATTTTTAAATAAAATATAGAAGCTAAAATTGAATATCCTCATTACAAACCTATCACGAGCATAACATTAAACCAACGGTAACACTACAGTAAACGAACAGAAAACTGAACTTATTAGAAGAATTTCCATTAGATTGCATTTAATTCTATTGTTCTATGACTTTTGTGTATATTAATGTCATGTGTTTGTGAGTTTAAGTAATAAAAGTCAAACAAGAAAATATTTATTAATTACTTTAATTTTTACACTTATATTTGTCAGATGATTTTCTGAATTTTCCGGGCCAGCGAGAAGAGAAAATTGATAAGACAAGAATCCCTGAGAAGAGAAAATTACGATAATTTTAGGCGACTTTGACATTTTTAGATGCCGAAAGGGAAACCAGAAGATATTTATTGAATATTCTAAAGTTTTTCCCCTATGTTTCTATAATATTTTTTCCAACTTTTCCGTGCCAGCGAGAATAGAAAATCTAAAACTAAAAAAAAATTACTAAAATGTGAAAAATTGCATTATTTTTGATAAATTTCCCATATTTATGTTCCAAAGTGGAACCGGAAGATATTTTTTATTTACTTTACTATTTTGAATTTATGTTCCTTATGTACTCTAACAACTTTTCCGATCTATTTTGAAGAAAAAATCGAAAATTAAAAATATTGCTGAAATGTGAAAATTTACAACATTTTTGGCTAAAATTGCATATTTCGACCCAAAAGTGGAACCGGAAGATATTTATTGATTGCTGAGATATTTTGTGAGTATGTTAGTGATACCACTCAACTTTTCCACGCTAGGGAGAAAAGAATTTCGAAAAAAAGTTTTTTACGCTCCGCCCCAGTACGCATATCCCAGGCTGGGAATCGTTACCCTAGATCTTCATCCAGTTGCAGTGCCTACTGTAGTTGTGAACTTAATTAGTTCTGCCGGTTACTTAACGCACTGGATTTAGTTGCAACCTAAAAGAAAATTTATGGAAAAGGAGAAGATAGTCCAAGAGACGACCGCACAAAACCCTAAGTCATCGAGCATTCGTCAATCAATTCGATTGCTGCATTCGCCGCAGCAATCATCGAGCATTCCTAATTTTGATTGCACGGCAAGCACAATGGTAATCCTACGAGTCAACCACTAGTGGTATGAATTTTTGGCTTATTCATCACTTCGCTTCCGGCTGACATGGGCCATTAGATTCCTCGATTATTACTCTTCTATAAAATAGAGAATTTTATCTTGTGCTGGATGACTTGGGGTTTTTTAGCGGTCAGCTCTTGGACTAAGAGGAAATGTTATGAAATATATGATGAGACAATAAAAAACAAATGTACCGGTTATGCCTCTTTTTTTCTTAGTTATATTGCTTGAGTTTCTTTGATTATGCAATTGTCTTCTTTATTTTAAACAACAAATAGAGAAATGTTAAAATGCACAATTCATTATGCAAAAAAAGTTGACAATATAACTTTGAAAACTATAATTATTACAAAATGTTAACAATTAAGAATGCAGAACTAGACTTTGATTCACATAACTTTGATAAAGAAATCAAAAATTATTCTGTGATTTTTTTTCTATAAATCAAGTAACATAATTTATATCTGATCACCTCTTAATGTATTATCTTTGTCTGCTAACAATCAATAATTCTTTTCCAGTAATTTAAAAACAGAAGTAGCTATTCGAAAAAACCCAAATCATTGTTTTCTCATTCAATTTTGAAACTAATTGAAGGAAAATAAGTAAATTTCTTTTCAAATGGTTGAACAAAGATTTAAACAGAATCGTTCTGCAACGAATGGAATTTTTTTTCATGAGCTTTTGAAGCTTTTTAATTAAATTAATCACACAAGCAAGGGTTGTGATTAATAATTTGTTGTAATCGACTGAAACTTAGCATATTCTGCAATATTTGTTTGGAAAAAACATTTTTCACAGATCAGAGAGAGAATTTTTTTTTCTTATAGATTTGTTAATGTTTCAAATGTCCCCTGCCGTGTAACGTCTTTCAAATACAAGACACAACAATATTTTACAAATAATTATTTTCTTCAAAAAGGTTTTTCCATGATGCATTATATGGTGTAGATAATGGATCTTCTAGTCAAAAAGTGCTCAAGCACACTGTTAAAAAGATTTAACTAGCAAAATTATAAAGAATCCCCACGTAATCCATTACCTTCAGGGGCCAATTAACTTCTGAAGATATGGGGAGCACAGTGTCATTTCAAGGCCCTCTTACATTTGAATAATTTTTAAGTTCGACATACCTGGAAACTCACCGGTACAACATAGCGTGATTCAATTCCGTTCACATGTATTCAAAATTAGTGAATCACTCAATCTTCAGCAAGTTTCAAAGAATTTGAGCTTTACGATTAAATTTGAACTGCTACATCATCAAACTTTAATATTCTTTTTTCTAGCTGTCCTGGGGTTTGAACGCGTAAACTCTTGACAGGTGAAGTACACCTCACTGACTCAGCTATAAGAAATTTTTCTATGGAGCAAAAAATATATCTTTTATGATTCAGCTTCAAAAAATACCGACTAAATCTGATGAGATGATTTCCCCTCTTTTATTATTTAAAAAATAATAATTTTCTTCTTTAACTTTTTAAATAAAATTGCAAAAGAATTCTAAAAGTGTGTATTTTGAATTACAAAATTTTACAAAGATAAAAGTATCTTTAAATAACTCGAATTCCAACAGGAAGTTATATAATATAGGATAAGGAATATACTGAGGAAGTTATATAATATAGGATAAGGAAAATACGTACAAAATGATGTCTGAGAAACTCAATCGAATGCATTTAACTAAGAACAAGTGTATATTTATAGAAAATTTAACTTTTTTTTACCATTTTTAAACAGAGATTTTTACCAGTGCAAGGGTTTGAGATAACAACATCGTACTGCCCTTTACAAAGGAAGAGCAATTGTTAATTTTAACACCAATATTCTAACAACAGGTGAATAAATTACGCTATTACACAAAAATTTGTAACTATGTGAATAACTAATGTATTCATACCAATTAGCTTTATTATATCTAGGTGATAACTAAACTTTTCTTTAAAAGCCACTATTATTGTTACCCTTTACTAAATCACAAAGAAAACCAAAGATACACTTACGTGCTCTTTCAATTGTGTTCTAATCTCGATAACATGGAGTAATTAATATTCTTGAGGCGTCCTTTCTTTCTGAGGGAAAGACAAGTTCCATTTTCTTCCAAGCTTTATGAGCCGTGAAAGTTTGTTAGTGTTAACTAATTTGTATCCTGATAGAATATTATAATGGAAGTGTGGATGTTCTATTTAGTTAGGAAGTGTTTAAGATTAATTAAGTAGTTATTCTTGACTGCAAAATCTGCGTAATTGTGGTTTTATTTGTTTAGTTATTTTTTATTGTTATACTTAATCTAAGTAAAAATAACAATTTTATTGCGTGTCTAAATAGGTTTTTTACTAATTTTTCATTAAAAATTTTTGCACAATTTCAAGATACTTTCTTTAAAATAAATTTAAAATTAAAATAAATTTGAAAGAAAATTGCTGAAATTTAAAAAAAAAAAAATTTAAATAGTTTTAGGACTAAAGTTTAGATGTTGTTTTGATATTTTCTGAGTAATTTAATAATTATTACACAAATTGTTGTCTAAATAAATATTTTATAGTAAAACTGAAAATATCAACGTTAAAACCACCAATAAGCTTAATTTTAAGCATACAGTTTACCGTCCTCGGTGCTACCGATGGCGGAAATTTGATAACATAATTTAAATGCCCCAGTAGTGGCCCACTTAAGGACATTTATCTAATTATTATCAAAGTATTAGTGAATTTTAAATATACAGTTGCGGTCAAAAGTTTCCGGCCAGTTAGTTTCTTCGATTTATTTACCAAAAGGTTTCAGCAAAGAAGAAGCAAAATTGCTTCAAAAGTTAGGAATATGTGAATGACCTCTGACCATGTGATCATTTTGATTGGATACTGAGGATGCTTCATACAAAGGGATAAAATTCGAAGTTCGCGTGTGCAAAAGTTTCCGGCCACTTATCATTCTTTAGTTTTTTCTATCGGTAAACTGTTTTTTTGGTTGTGTTCATGAATGAATCCACGTGTATAGCATAGTCTGAATTCAAAATTGAAAAGTTCAACAATTATTGTTCGTAAATGAGTGATTAGTTTGTCACCAAAAGGCCAATCTTCTCGAGATATTGCGGCAAAGTTATAGATCGGTGAAATCGACCGTAAACGATATTTAAAAATTATATAAAGATGGCCGTGGCCTTCAGGACTTTCAGAGGTCCAAGAGATCCCGGAAAATTACTATTACTGTGGACAGAACTATCAGGAGAAAAACAATTGATAATCCGCATAAAAATTTCGCTGCAATATACTGCGATTTACGGAATGAAAATATTGCTGAAATAAGTCCGTATGCCGTATTAACATGCTGACGTGATGCATAACTTTATGAAAGAGTCGGTGTTAAAAAATTTTCAGAGTTAAAAAAAATAGAAACGTACCCGACTGCCGTTTTCCAAAAAACACAAAGCTTGATCAAGTGATAACTGAAAAAAATTTCTATTTTTCCATCAATCGAATTCAAATCAGATTTGGAAGTGATGGCAGACACAACGTCCGATGGCTTAACAACAAAAGATATGATTCTACCTATGTTATTCCTACAATGAAGCATGACGGAGGACACTTTATGCCGTGGGGAGTATTTTCTTCAAAAAGTGTCGGTCCGTTATTTGAAATCCACAGCCAGGTGAATGACACAATGTATGAGGATATCTTGCATAACTATTTTCTGCCTGATTAGAGAAAAAATTGGTCGCAACTACTTTCCTTAACATGATAACGACATAAATAATGTTTGAAAACCTCGATAAGCAATGGTTTTTGCACTAAGAATTTCGTTTTTGAAATGATCAGCCCAAGCGCCCAACATGAATCCAATAGAAAATCTTTGGAAAGAAGTTGACAAAAGTCTGCGGAACTGTAAATATTCCAACTCAGCCAAAATTTCGCCAAAGTTGCAAGAAATGTGGGAAAAACGTACCATAGACGATCTTTAACCGTTGATTGTATGAATGTCACGTTGCTGAGCCGCAGTAATTATTACTAAAGCTGATAAAATAGTAATACGATAAAATACTAATTGAAATGTTGATGATCACGGTAATTTTCTATTACAATACCACTTTTTTACAAACTTGTGTAGGTACCCGGAAACTTTTGAGAACATGCGTTTTCCTTTATACTTAATTTTGTCAGTTAAATTTATCGATATTTACATGTTCTTCTATAAGTAAGTTCCTAACTATTATGTCAATAAAATGTATAAATATCACTTTGAGATTCCTCTTCATATGGGTATATTTACAATTTAACTGAAAAATTTTTGCTGGACGGAAAATTTTGACCGCCACTGTATATATATATATATTGTTACGAATTTTGTAAATAGTTAGTGTTTGTACTGTAAAATAATGTAAATAATCTTATTAAGCTCCATTTCTTTACTAATATTAGTTTTTGTTACATTGTCTCTGTTATCAAGCAAACTTGTCTATTATTTTCAGTGTATGTCTACGGCAGATTAACGAAATATTAGCGATATCGCCAAGTTGGCGTCACTTTTGGCGACTAATTTTGGTCGCCAAATTTGGCAATATATCGCCAAGTTGGCGACAAACTTGGCGATTGTTGGCGATGGTAACCCTTTCCTCTTAATGGTAACCCCCCTTTAGATATACTGATACATTGTTTGTTATTCCGTGGATTTTTCGAGTAGGTTCCAGAAATTTCTAGCACATGCTACGAGACTATATATAAGGAGAGCGATACGAGCTGTTGAGGTTATTATTTACCAGTCAGTCATTGAGTGAGCTACTAGAGATTGTCCAAGCAAGTTTGCTTGATGTATTGAGTTTTATCTACGTTGTTTTGAATGTGATATAGTGTTGAGACATTGTATAAAGAGTCTCTGCGACCTATATTTGTACTTGTTCGATAGATTTAAACAGTTATTTTAGAATATCTTGTAATATTTGTGAGTTTCGAAGACTCTGTTGTTCTGAAGATCTGTAAATAAATTATTTTCTACTTTTCTAAGAGAAAAGAGTTTGAAGTTGTCTAACCATAAGATCGAAAGAACCCTATATACGCTGCAACATTTGGTGTCAGGAGTCGGGATCTTATGGCGAAAACAAGAACAATGGATGGTCAACTGAAAGAACTGTTAGAAGCTATTAATGGAATAAAGGCAGAATTGACGAAAGGCCAAGAAGAGTTGGCGGAAAAAATGAATAAAGGCCAAGAAGAGTTGGCGGAAAAAATGAATAAAGGCCAAGAAGAGTTGGCGGAAAAGATGAACAAATGCCAAGAAGATGTGACTGAAAAGATTAATAAAGGCCAAGAAGAAATGAAGAAAACTTTAGAAGAAAAGTTCTCGTCGGTAGAGAGAAGAATAGGCTCGGTAGAAGAGAAAATAGAGGAAGTAGAAGAGAAAATTCAGAATGAAGTTAGTAATGTTGAACAGAAAATGGAACGGAAAATGGCGGAAGTAGAAGAGAAAATTCAGAATGAAGTTTGTAAAGTTGAAGAGAAAATCAGTAACGTTGAAGAGAAAATCAGTAACGTTGAAGAGAAAATACTAGGTGAAGTAGATGAAAAGCTAAATAAAAAAGTACAAGATCTTGAGAAGAAACTTTCAGCGTCTAGTGGTAATTATGAAGAATTTAGGAATCCGCCTGCTTCTCCCGTGCACATTAAGCTGTCGACATACGATGGAAAGAGTTCCTGGCAAGTTTACAAGACCCAATTCACCATTGTAGCTGAAGCGAACAAATGGAGTGACGAGGTGAAAGCTTGTCAACTGGCAGCATCTTTAAGAGGAGAAGCCGCCGACGTGCTGCAAACATTGCCCGATATGACGCAACTCAATTTTGAGACTCTAAGTTGTGCACTTGAAATGAGATTCGGTGAAAAATTCTTCAAGGATTATACGAGAATACAAATGAAGAGCCGCCATCAAAAATCGAGTGAAACCCTTCAAGAGTTTGCCTCGGAAATTGAACGGCTTGCAAATTTAGCCTTCATCGACTATCCAACAAATGTACGGGAAATGCTCTCACTGCAATATTTCGTAGACGGAATAAAAGATCCAGAAGTGCAGAGAGCGGTACGAATGGCAGATGTACAGGATTTAAAAGCTGCATTACTATATGCCTTAAAGTTGGAAGCAGCTACACAAGCCAGCCGAAGAGATCGTCATTCAGTCCGAGGGTCAACGGTGAACAAAAGCTCAGACACTGAGAGCGACGTCTTGAAAGAAATTAGGAAAATAAATCAAGAGCTGGACGCTTTAAAATATGGAAGAACAAGCTCAAGAAGACAGAATCTCAGGTGCTGGGGATGCGGTGATACAGGACATCTCCGAAGAAATTGCCCCAAAGTCCACGAACGTGAGATGAATTCAAGACCAGAGAATAAAAAGCCCCACCTGAAGATTCTTCAAATATCGAAAATGAGTGGCGGCGATAATGAATTATATGTGATAGGCTTTATTAACGGAATTCAGTGCCGTATGATTGTCGATACAGGAGCCAATGTTACAATAATAAGAGAAGATTTGGCTCGAAAATTGAAATGTAAACTCATCTGGAATCCTCCATGCGTTACCCTGCAAACTGTGACCGGCGACAAAATAGGCATATATGGAAAGGCAAATTTAACTATCAACTTTGGAGGAACGAAATATTACCATACGGCATATGTGGCTGACATAACAGATCCTTGCTTAATCGGACTAGATTTTCTGAAGAAATTTGGCTTCAAACTTGATTTCAAAAATTATAAAATGCTCTCTAAATTTGAAGAAATAAGTCTTTTTGGATTAAATAACGAAATTGAATGTAAACAAATAGTAATAGCCAAAGAAGACATCAATCTAGATCCAAGAACAGAATTTTTAGTTCCAGCTGAAATTAAAAATGAAACTAATTACCGATTTGGCCATATAGATTATCCAGTAGACAATAGTACACAAGCAGGAGTATTGGTGGCTTCTTCTGTAGTAGACCTCTCGAAAAAGACCATTCCAGTCAGAATTGCTAACATCAGTGATAAGACGAGGACTATCAAGAAAGGAGAGGTGATAGCATCATGTGCTCCTGTGACGTGCATAAGTCAAAATTCCAATCACTCTCAGAAATCTTCAGATAATTTAGTCAAGGATTTGTTACAAAATACGGACTTAGATCCAAACCAGAGAGATGCTGCTGAAAGTTTAATTAGAGAATTCCAAAGTTTATTTTCCCAAACATCTGAAGACTTTGGACGAACTAAAATGGCACAACACCGAATTGACACGGGAGATCACTCTCCTATTAAACAGCACCCTAGACGATTACCTTTTGCCAAGCAAGAAGAGGTGCAGAATTTAATTAAAGATATGGAAGAAAATGACGTCATCGAACCATCAACAAGTCCATGGGCGTCTCCCATTGTATTAGTAAGAAAGAAGGATGGTTCTACAAGATTTTGTGTAGACTACCGCCGACTGAATGACGTCACCAAAAAGGATAGTTACCCTCTGCCAAGGATTGACGACACTCTTGACACACTTGCGGGCAACACTTGGTTCTCGACTTTAGACTTGAAGAGTGGTTACTGGCAGGTAGAGATCCATCCCGACGACCGCGAGAAGACTGCCTTTACAACGGGACAAGGATTATGGCAGTTCAAGTTAATGCCTTTTGGTCTATGTAACGCACCTGCAACTTTTGAACGCCTTATGGAAACGGTTCTTCGGGGACTGTCATATGAGGCATGTCTTGTTTATTTAGACGATATCATAATCATAGGAAAATCTTTTGATGAACATCTGAACAACCTCAGGCGGGTGCTACAAAAATTAAAGGAAGCTAATTTGAAGTTAAGCCCTTCGAAGTGCAGTTTGTTTCGTAATGAAGTCGCCTACCTTGGACACATCATTTCGGCGGAAGGAGTTAGGACTGATCCGGAGAAGATATCGGCCGTGAAAAATTGGAATCGTCCAGCAGATGTTCACCAGCTTCGAAGTTTTCTAGGATTATGCACCTATTACAGAAAATTCGTCAAAGGCTTCTCGATGATTGCAAGACCACTTCATAAATTAACAGAAGCCAATCAAAAATTTATGTGGACACAGGAATGTGACGCTGCTTTCGAAAAGCTTAAGGAGGCCTTGACATCCACTCCAATTCTGTCGTATCCTCAAATCGATAAACAGTTTATACTTGATACGGATGCAAGCAACGAAAGCATTGGCGCTGTACTGTCCCAGGAAATCGACGGCCAGGAGCGTGTTATCGCCTATTTCAGCAAGTGCTTGTCAAAGGCCGAGCGAAACTACTGCGTAACAAGAAAAGGGCTTCTTGCTGTAGTGAAAGCCATAGACCACTTTCATCACTATCTTTACGGTCGAAAGTTCCTGATCCGAACTGATCATGCTTCTCTAACTTGGCTATTGAATTTTAAGAACCCTGAAGGCCAGATAGCCAGGTGGATACAAAAGCTTCAAGAGTACGATATGGAGATACGCCATCGAAAAGGCTCATCACATGGAAATGCAGATGCTCTCTCAAGAAGACCCTGCTCAGAGAATTGTAGATACTGCGACCGGGTTGAGAAGAAATTTAATGTCAAAGGTCCTATAGTAAGACAAGTTACAACTGGGTCTACTTCATCGCAAAATCCGTGGAGTGACGAGAGCCTGCGTAAAGATCAACTTGCTGATCCTGAAATTAAGCCAATTCTAGAGCTGAAAGAGGAGTCTAACAGTAAGCCCAGCTGGCAAGACATGGCCCATTACCACCCTACGACTAAACGTTATTGGGCTCTCTGGGATTCCTTACATTTGAAGAACGGCATCTTGTACCGAAAATGGGAGTCTGACGATGGAAAGACATGTAGATGGCAACTACTACTCCCTAAGTCGAGAATTTCTATGGTCCTTCAAAAACTGCATGGTAGTCCCACAGGAGGTCATTTTGGTGTAATGAAGACCCTACAAAAGGTTCGAGAGCGTTTCTACTGGAATAATGTTCGCAGTGACGTGGAAAAGTGGTGTCGAACTTGTGACACCTGTGTAGCACGTAAAGGTCCTAAGAGGCGAACCCGTGGGCGATTGCAACGTTATAATGTAGGAGCTCCTTTCGAACGAATTGCTCTAGACATCCTGGGTCCACTTCCTAGAACATCTGATGGCAATAAGTACATCCTCGTTGTCATGGACTACTTCACTAAGTGGCCTGAAGCCTATGCCATTCCTAATCAAGAGGCGGTAACCGTAGCAGACATACTAGTTCAACACTGGGTTTCCAGATACGGAGTTCCTCTTCAAATCCATTCCGATCAAGGAAGAAACTTTGATTCGGCTGTGTTTAAGGAAATGTGCGGACTACTCGGCATGGACAAAACTCGAACTACACCTCTACATCCTCAATCGGACGGCATGGTGGAGCGGTTCAATCGTACCATCTTAAATAGCCTCTCTCTCCTGGTGTCTAGAGACCAACAGGACTGGGACAAGAAATTGCCTCTTTTCCTGCTTGCCTACAGGAGTGCCAATCATGAGGCCACTGGTTACTCCCCTTCTCAAATGCTCTTTGGTCGTGATCTTCGTCTGCCTGCTGATCTTTTGTTTGGCCGTCCTCCTGATGCTCCTTCATCGCCTGAGGAATATGTCGATGAACTCCAGGCACGGATTGAGAAGATTCATTGTCTAGCGAGGAACCGAATTGGACTGGCATCAGAAAAGATGAAGACACGGTACGACACAAAGGCAACTGGACATGAGTTCAACGAAGGTGACAAAGTTTGGTTGTGGAATCCGATACGTCGTAAGGGACTGTCGCCAAAACTACAAAGAAACTTGGACGGTCCTTACACAGTCGTCAACAGGCTGAATGACGTCGTCGTACGCATACGAAAATCGCCACACACCAAACCCAGGGTCGTACATTATAACCGGCTAGCCCCTTATTTTGGCCAAAGTGATTAAAAATTCAAAACTGGAATTTCAGACCATGGTCATGAAAGTCACTTTTTGTAAATATGTAAATAGTAATTAGTTCTTATTTATGTAAATTTTATTATTATTGTTATTATTTATTTATTTATTTATTTATTTGTTTATTTAATTTAAATGTTTTCCTCTAACTCAAGGATTGCACTGCCCGGGACGTGCAGTCTTTGAGGACGGGGTAGTGTTACGAATTTTGTAAATAGTTAGTGTTTGTACTGTAAAATAATGTAAATAATCTTATTAAGCTCCATTTCTTTACTAATATTAGTTTTTGTTACATTGTCTCTGTTATCAAGCAAACTTGTCTATTATTTTCAGTGTATGTCTACGGCAGATTAACGAAATATTAGCGATATCGCCAAGTTGGCGTCACTTTTGGCGACTAATTTTGGTCGCCAAATTTGGCGATATATCGCCAAGTTGGCGACAAACTTGGCGATTGTTGGCGATGGTAACCCTTTCCTCTTAATGGTAACCCCCCTTTAGATATACTGATACATTGTTTGTTATTCCGTGGATTTTTCGAGTAGGTTCCAGAAATTTCTAGCACATGCTACGAGACTATATATAAGGAGAGCGATACGAGCTGTTGTGGTTATTATTTACCAGTCAGTCATTGAGTGAGCTACTAGAGATTGTCCAAGCAAGTTTGCTTGATGTATTGAGTTTTATCTACGTTGTTTTGAATGTGATATAGTGTTGAGACATTGTATAAAGAGTCTCTGCGACCTATATTTGTACTTGTTCGATAGATTTAAACAGTTATTTTAGAATATCTTGTAATATTTGTGAGTTTCGAAAACTCTGTTGTTCTGAAGATCTGTAAATAAATTATTTTCTACTTTTCTAAGAGAAAAGAGTTTGAAGTTGTCTAACCATAAGATCGAAAGAACCCTATATACGCTGCAACAATATATATACATATATTAGTCTAGTAACTTTATGTATATAAGTAAAAATTCAAATTTTAAAAATGTATTCTCCAGAAAAAATGAAAAATAAAAAATGTTACCTTCCTCTATGCTCCATTAGTGGGCCATAGTAACTTTCTGATGCTCCAGTAGCCCCCCCCCCCCCCTAGGAGTGGGCCACTGCATTCTTGAGTTTAATGCATACTGTACAGAAGTTATTTTTTTTACATTTCTACACTTAAATATACACAATAATGAAATCATATTCAGAAATTTTGATGATTACGTAAAATAATTTTAGCTTCTCTTTAGTTTTTTGGTATAGTCTGTAAAAACACCATTCCAGCTCAAAAACTATGAGAATACTGAATTTGTCTCTTTGTTTGATAAGGGACAACGTTGTAACAGATAAGGGTTCCAGCCAATCAGCAATTAGTTTGTTATCTGACAGGGGTGACTAGAAAACTTGTTTTTCATTTTTGAGAACCGGTGGCCCACTTTTGGTACATGGCCCACTACTGGTACACTTACCCTACATGGGAAAGTTTAAAATTGAAGTTACAGGTTTAATGGCCAATAGTAAAACAGGGAATTGCAAGTAACAACAAAAGAAAATAGATTAGACAGGTCAATAAAAAAATCTACACTGAATATGGTTAGCTATATGCTACCGAAACCGGTATGCCTAAAATGTACAATTGTTGGTGCTTTTAGCCCAGATATTTTTACATTTTTATTACATTGTGTATCTCCATCTTAATAATTTTTGTGTATTTTATTGCATTTATTTAAAAACAGACAAGTGAATAAATTACAAAGTACAAGATAAAAGAAGATCGTAAACCTACCAAGTTTTTCCAGAGCCCCTCACCAAAATAAACAAGATGTAAATTGTACGTCAAGCTTAGCAAATGATCTGCGTTTGTTATATAAGGAATTTTTTAAATATTCAGATCATTGTGTAATACAATACACTACATCGGATACAGGTAGCGTATTCGAAATCTTTCGTGTATCCCTTTAAATAGTGCCTGCTTTCTATTACACAGGATATAACCTGTACTACATAAACATAATTTATATTAGGTTTGTTCAACAGATTTGCGCAAACTTACTTCAATAAAATCACGTTGTCCTAAAAGTTTATTTTGTTTTTTGTCAAAAAATAACCCACTAAAATATCAATAGTGGCGATATTTTATTGTGAGTTTATGTGCTATTCTGTTCAAGTAATCTTCTTCTATCTTTTCAGGAGTCTCAAAATACCTTCTTTCCAAAACATTTTTGATTTAGTTCGAAAATACTTTCCGAGGTGGTTGTTTTATGTAATTCAACTAGTTAATACTTTTTGATGAAAGGAATATTTGAGAGAGAAAAGGAAATAGTAATCGGACGGAGAAATGTCCTAAGAATAGAGAGGTTGGGTCATAATGGCTCAGTCGAACTCAAGAAATTTGTTTCTCCTATTTAAAAATTGTCCAAAATAACTTCTTTTCCAATTCATGTGCTTTTTTTTAAATTCAACTGGCCCTACTTACTGTAAATAGAAATCTTTTACTCACAATTTGACAAAATTTTAAAAATAAAAATACTACAAAACGGATTTTTAATATAGTGGTGAAAATAGAATATAAAAATAGTTGTTGGCAGCCGACCAGTTTGAGTGTAAAATTATACACAGCATTTTAAACAGCGAAAAAGATCTTTTTATGAAAAGATTGGTCCCTATAGATAAAAGTTAGATACTTTATAACAACCAAGATCTCAAACAATCTTGATCCAGCAGGGATAAATGTAACATTTCTGTTGCTAAAGTCAGTCTCCTATAGAAGAATGTTTTGATCTATATTGTTGAAATTGAATCTAGAGCAAGAGACATCCACCAAACTAGACCATGAACTTTGAAAATTGCTATTCTCAAGTGGACGAATTGAAGGCCCCAATTATCAGGAAACACCCCGAATTAGCAAACAAACGAGATTTTTTCCTACCATTATGCCACATAATCTTTCATTATGATGATTCAATTCCACATATATCTTTGACTGTCCGAAACAAATGCCTCCTTTCGGGCAATCGAGACATTCTGACCCATCCTTCCTACTCTCCGAACATTGCTCTGTCAAAGTACCGTATATTTGTTTTTCTCAAATATTTTGTTACAAAAAAAAAAGACTTAACTCTTTGAATGACATAAAAAATCAGCTCGATAAGTATTTCACCATCAAATAAAAATGATTTTGAAAGAAAGAATTGTTAATCACTTGGAGACGAGCGACAGGTATAAGTGCCGCAAAAAGGCTTAAAAATCCGTGTTTATCCCCACCAGAAAAAAATTACTGTAAAATTTGCCTTATTTAATCGAAGTATTTTTTCGATTTAATATGGCAGAAAATTCTGTTTAAAAAACCGATGACAAATATTAAAAATTTCGTAAAAGACTTCCGTCGCGAAGGGGTTAAACAGCCGGAAAAATTGAAGAAGGTTTGTTAAACAGATTTACACATATATTCTTCAATAAAATATCGCCACTGCCGAAATTTCCATGGTTTAACTTTTGTTAAAAAACGAAAGAAATTATTGGGGCAGTCTAATATATACATGTATTAATTTTATAGAAAAATGTTGTATTTCATGTTCAATATTTAGTTATACTTTTCAGTTATAATTAAATAAATATTTTCCATCTCATTTACACTTTTTTAATAAAGTTGTTTTGAAATCTTAAAGACAAAAAATATGCACATCCTTTTTTATTTTGATTTATAAAATTCTAATAGAAAAGTTAAATTCCTAATATTATTTTAAAGTAAATCAATCATTCGCGCATTGTTTATATATCTGCAACAATGTATGAATAAATAACATGATTAAAGGAAAATACGTAAAGAATGTGGTTTAAAAGAAACGATTAAGTCAATTAGATTAATTATCTGCAAGTGATAACTAAAATTTTCGAAAAAGTTACTATTACTGTTACCATTTTCAACATAGTAAAAGTAAAAAAAAAAAAAAACAGACTTGCTTTTTAAATTGTGTTTTCAATCTCGATAATATAGCCTAATTAATATTCTTCAGGCGTCCTTTCTTTATTTGGAGAAAATGAGTTCTATTTTATTCCCATACTTTATTGACCGTGAAAGTTTGTATTAACAATTTTGTCTTCTGACAGAAAGTTGTAATGGAAGTGAGGATGTTCAAGAGTGTGAAAGTGATTATTTAGCTTGTTTAACTTCATCGAATAAATTTACGCTATTGTGTTATTTCCGTACGTTATTTAGTTCTTGTTAAGTAACTTATTTATGAAGTATCTAAGTAGAAGTTTTTAGCAATTTGATACCGTCACTTTTTACTTCGTTTGATTTTATTTGTAAGGTAAGTTATAAGTGCAAATAAACTTGCTTACTTTGTAGTGTGAATTTTAATAGCATTTTTTTTCATTTACTTTTAAAAGCGATAAAAATTAAGTATGCAATTTGAATCAATCTATTTGTTATAGATGTTACAACATTTTTACTTCGTTTGATTTTATTTGTAAGGTAACTTTTATATGCAAATAACTTGCATGCTTTGTAGTGCAAATTTTAATTGCACAATTTTTTCTTACTTCTATCTTTACAAGAATGTATTAGATTAAGCATTTTTTTCGAATTCTGGTTTTTAGCAGATTTACATATTTTATGAGTCAAAGAAGCCGAAAAATGTTTTTACAAAATGGCTGTATGTGAGTATGTCTGTCTCTGTCTCTATATGACATAAATTTTATGGGCGCTCTATCTTAAAAACTAATGAACGGAATTTCCTAAAACTTTAGATTCAGTTGGATCTTGATATAAACTGGATCTGATACGTTTCTGTTGTATATCGCCCAAAAGGTGGCGCTGCAATAAGAGCTATATCACGATTTCTACAATAGCTATATCTGCAGAACTAATGAGCGGATTTTCATAAAACTTCATTTTCCGTTAGCTCTTGATATAATATGGTACTGACTACGTTTTTTTGTAAATCACTCAACAGCTGATGCTGCTCATGATTATCGAATTTCATTGTTCTCATTCAAAATTATTGTAAAAGCTCTATCTGAGGAACTAACGCATGCATTTTACAAAATTTCAGATTTATGTTAGTCCTGTTATAAATTAGTATATTTCAGTTTTTGGAGTAAATTGCTCGACAGGTGGCGCAGCTATGTGGCATTATTCATGATTATCGTAATAACTGTATCTCAAGAATTAATACACGAATTTTTACTAAACTTCGGATTAAGTTAGTCCTTGGTATAAATTAGTATTTTTCAGTTTTTGGAGTAAATCGCCGAACAGGTAGCACTTCTATCCAGTTTTTTTTTTATGATTTCTGCAATGAATCTGTCTCATATACTAATACACTTACTTTCATCATTGAATTAGATCGTGAAATAAATTGTTACGAATTACATTTTGGCGTTAATTACCCAACCGGTGACGCTGCTATGCTTCATTTTAATTGAAATATTAACATGCATGATACAGAAGAAAGTTTTGGGATTGCCACATCTGACTAGTTTTCCATTTACCTTTAAAGCGATAGAAATAAAATTTGTAACTTGGATCAATCTGTTTGTTATGGATGCCCTACAACGTTTTTAGTTATAAAACTTTCAGTATTATTTACGCAAATTTTTGCAGATTTAATTTCGTATGACGTTTGATATTGTGTTGTTTTTATTTGTTATTAACTGTGATAGAATAAACTGTGTATCAACTGATAATTTTACGTATTTTTTTATTTGTTACGCAATTTAAATTTAGTTAAATTACATCTCAGCTACATCTATGTAAAATACCTGATTACATGTCACCGAGTATTCATTTACTGACAAATTAATTACTGACAAAGGAGACCGACAATGACGATTTGTTGATTATCTAGAAAAATACATTCTGGGGCAATATCCTCAAATTCGAGGTGTGTAAACAGAATACTGCAAATCATATATTCCTGCGAATATTACCCCCCCCCCCCGGAAATCCCTTAGGGAATCGTCAACAAATTGAAAAAGAACAAATATCTTTTGGATAGCCCTGTCAAAACTAATGCTGCAAAAGCATTCAAATAGTTCATTACGACTAAATGCTTTATTGTAATAAACTTTGTTGCCTTTTTTAAGGATAGTATGTATACTCGTAGAAAAAATAATGTTTTTATAAAAACAGTTGAAATTTTGCCAAGTTGTTCTGCTTATAAATTGCACACACTCTAAAAAAATGTAAATTTACCCACAAAAATGAGTAAATCGATGATACAAAAACGATTTGTCTATATGTGTAAATTGTGTGTAAATTGCCAAATTACATACCTAATGTGTAAATTTCAAAATACTCATTTGAGTGTGTGATTTGATGATAACACTAAATGTGTAAAAGTTATAATAATCACTCATGAAATTCCTACATTAATGTGTAAATTGCGTAAGAATACACATATATCAGTGCAATATTCTTACTCATTTATCTGTGTAATCTTCTGGATACACGGATACACGGATAAATGTGTATTATGCAAAAAACACACATTATTGTGTTATTGTAATTTGCACAATTCTTTGCGTAATATGTAAAATACGTATATTCGAGGGAGGTTCAGTAATTATTGTGTCTAGTGTATATAAAATATTTGTACTGCAATGGGTTGATGAATAATATCGAAGTCTAATGTCTTAGTTGATTTTATGCTTAGTTTCAGAACCGTATCTTCAATATTCCTATAGTTTTGGATGAAGGAGTAAAATGCGGGGGGGGGGGGGTTGCAGTTGAAAGCATGATTTTTAGCTTATGAGGCTAGATTTGTGAGAGTGGATGAGATAAAAGTACTGTTCATTGGACTCGGGATCATAGTGATGTACCCACTTCTCATCCACTGACATAAGTGTAGCCTCATAAGCTCCAAATCAGCCTATCACACTCCCCCCTTTTTTAAAAATTCACTCTAAATAGGTTTTTAGAACTTCACCACTCCCTCTAAAACTATGTTACTATAGCAGCTATGGTTCTAAAATTCAGTATATTGCCATTTAAGATATTAGTTTTCGATATTCCTCATCAACGATCGTAGTACAAATATTACATCTCTGTTAATGGGAAGTATGAGACACAATTTACAATTTCATTAATTATAAAATTGATTCTTTAAATTATGTTTCTATGTTGTTCAAGGATATTAGAATGTGTTTCATTTTGTATTCTATAAATCAAAATTTTTGTATTTGTGTCAAATAAAGTTCTTCATAATCTTAATTTTATATTTTCCCCTCATTTAGATATTATTTAGTACATGCAATTAAAAATTAAGATAATAAAAAAAATAATTAATGATAGACTTTAGACTAGTCAGATGCAATAATGGTAGTTGGTAATCTTGCAATCTCCATGCTTTTTTATTTTCAAAGTTCAGACTCAATTTTTTGCTTTTTATTTTCAGACTCAAGATACAAAGTCAATTATACTCAAGATACTGTGTTACATACAGTTATAAAAGTACAATTTACAATATTATAAAAAATAGAAAAAAAGGTATGTAATCTTCATCTCACACACACATACACATACTACCTGCAAAAATTTTAGCTATATAATTACATCCCGTAAGACATGGTGACGTCGTTGTGAAGTCACATTGTGACGTCGTTGTGAAGTCACATTGTGACGTCACGTGACGTCAATGTGAAGTCACTGTGACTAAAATGTGAAGTCGTTATGGCCGTTTTAGAGCTCGTTTGTGACGTCACATTGTGACCCCTTTGTGACGTGAACGATGTGTGACGATGTGAGCAAAATGTGAGAAATGTGTCATTTTTGACAAAATTGTCATTAAAACTGTGACTATTCTGTGACGATTGTGACAAGGTTGTAAAGACAGTTTGCGATTATTTTTTGATTTGTGACAAATTTGTCACTAACTTTGTGACGGTGGCAGCATTGTCAATGTTGTGAAGTTACACTGGGACACAATTATACAGTTATGAACGATGTTATACAGAGTAAAATCCCTTACATCTATAATTTTATTATACTTTGGCGATACATCTCAATTAAAACTTGGGAGCTGCTATAAAAAGAATGTACCAAAACAAAGTCACTGAATCAAAATGTAATGCCATGCAGACTTTAATCTTTGATATATATATTTTTTTTCTGTTGCAATAAATGAGAATATTTAAGACAATTGAATATTTGATCCATCACAATTATTTCAAATTTAGCAATTTTTTTTTCTCATAAGCATTAAAATTATCATAAAAACACTTCCTTTAAGGTCACTAGTCACAGACAAAGACCCGGATGATAATGTAAAGTCTGTGGGAGCGTTCTTTTCAAATTTCTCGCTCAAATTTTAATATTTTTGCATGATTTTTTTGCATAGGATAGCTGAGGACGATCTACAACCGGCCTATTTTTTACTTTTTCAATTTTGCTTATATATTTTTTATATTATGATTGTTTCAATATCAGAACCGGTTTAAACCGGTTTTGAAATTTAAAATATTTTTTTTAATCTGAAACCAAAATTTAAAAAGTAAAAATTAGGCTGGTTGTGGATCGCCTTCAGCTATCCTATGAAAAAAATCATGTAAAAATATTAAAATTTGAACGAGATATTTGAAAAGAACGCTCTCACAGACTTTACATTATCATCCGGGTCTTTTTCTGTGGCTAGTGTTCCAACTTAAAGGAAGAGTTTTTTCTTTTTAATTTTAATGCTTATTAGAAAAACAAATTGCTAAATTTGAAATAATTGTAATAGATCGAATATTCAATTGTTCTAAATATTCTCATTTATTGCAACAGAAAAAAATATGTAACAAACATTAAAGTCTGCATAGCATTACATTTTGATTCAGTAACTTTCTTTTGGTACATTCTTTTTATAGCAGCTCCTAAGTTTTAATTGAGGTGTATCGCCAAAGTACAATAAAATTATAGATGTAAGTGATTTTACACTACATAACAATATTCATAACTGTATAATTGTGTCCCAGTGAGACTTCACAATATTGACAATGCTGTCACCGTCACAAAGTTAGTGACAAATTTGTCACAAATCAAAAAATATTCGCAAACTGTCTTCACATACTGTCTTCTATGAATATTAAAATATTATTAAAACATGCAAAGAGGAATTATAAAAAAATAAAGCTAAATATTTATTAGTATATTAATAAACAAAAAAAACATTAAGGGGATATCCATAACTGGAAGGCTGTCCATCATAGACACATCTACCTAATAAAAATTCCGACGATAAACATAAAATAGAACAACAAATGCGTTAATTATAATTATTAATATTTTATTTATAATATTAGAGAGCATTTATAATACCCACTTTTATCACGATGTATACTAATACTACATACAATGATATTTTGAAATTTACCTCTGTAAAATGATTTATTAAAGGAAATAATAAAAGTGTCTGGAATGAAAAATTAATAATAAAATACAGTTATTACTTTTTAGCTTCATACCGTTCAAGTATTTGCGTTATTTGTTTTAAATACAATCATGTTTAAATTCTTATTGATTGTCTTAACTTCCAAATTCTCTCTGAAAACATTCCAATAAGAATATTTACAACCGAAACGTTTTCACCCACAATGACTTTCTATTACAAAATTTTTTAACATTTCACAGGTAAAAAAATACATTAAACAGTCATTAACGTTATTGTTTTTTTTTAAATATCAAACATCTACGATTTCTTTTAATAGTTCTTCTTGTTTTCTTATAAATTCCCCTTCTGAGCGGATGCATTTTTAAAAATAACGTTATGCAATGTTTCCGAAGAGTACTTAATACAAAAATTAAAAAAGGATGTTTGTTAATAATTTTATTCTATAAAAAAGATTCTTTATTACAAAATATAATTATCTTTAAATGTTTAATAATTATATTAACAATTTATTATAATATATTTTCATATGATTTTATGTTTATGGAAACATTTTAACCATTTATTTTAAAAAAGGAAACAACGCAGATTAAAATGCACTTAAAATCACTACCTTTGACAACCTAATCCAAATTATTAATAATCAAGTTTTTTATGTCAACAAAATAAATAATGTATGCATTAGACTTTATTAAGTTAATAAAGCATTAATGTTTTATAGCATGTTTTTGAGAAGGTAATTAAAATCCTTCTCAGAATAATAATAATAATAAATGCAACCATGAAAAATAATATTTTTCCATACCTTTTTTCCATCGAATTCATTCGTTTATTCATTCTGCCGCACAAACTAAATCCGATAATAATTAAAGTGGCAAAGACAAAATCATTTTAACAGTCAAAGCCCTCTTAATTTTCTCGGACTTATGTTTTGCCGCTTCGAAGAGTTGTAGTGGACATTCTTGTTTAAATTGTGAATCCGTGTCAATACGCATCTGCTCATAAGTCACATCTGCCATAAATTCCAGTCAACCAACTTCTCGCGTCTTCTATCATCAATTTAAAATATTTTTGTTTACGTTTATTTATTCTTTCGTGATTCTTTCGCTTGCAGACTATAGACTCTAGCCAGAGTCCTAACTATCGTGCAAGGCACTCTCGTTACCAGGGTTTGTCAACATCAGCGATATTTTTTTCCCCAGTGTGCCTTGCGCTAGTCAGCTGTTGTTGTGATAGTAAACAGAAGTGTAGATTGTTTATTTTGGTAAATTTTCTTAAAAGGTGTTAAAAAATAATAAAGTATCAAAATTACATGTTAAAAAAATGTTTAACAAAATAAACAAATAAATAAACAAACGAAAAAAAATAAAAAAAAATATTTCTCGCATGTGACATTCCTGTTGCGTCGTTTCTCATATGGTTTTATTTTTCTTATCCGGAGCTGTTTCATCTCTGGTTACGAGAGTAGCCTGTACGGACTCCCGATAGAGTCTTGTCTTGCAGACGATTTTCACTTTCCATGCGCATGACCGTTTTGTTTTTTCTTTTCTTATGCAATATTATACAGTTATATACGCAATAACTTTATGAGAGTGATTCTGATCAATTTTTTTATTTGAAAAAAATTTTAATGTATTTTTATTTTTTATTCGCGTTTGAAATGAAATAGACGCCCTCTCGCGGACAAAGTCTGAAACGAAATAGAACTGATATCTTTCGCTGAAATCAGTGTTTAAAAGGCCGATAAATAAATAAACAGTTCTATAATAAATAAATAAACAGTCCTATAACGCATGCAACGTTGGGTTCTTTGTATTAAAATTATCTAAAATCAAAATTCTACACACAAAGTTTAGATCTATAATATAAAAAAGTACATTTGACTTACTCATAGCAAAATAATATGACAGCAACACAATGCTTGCATGATTAATGAATCAATAATTGATTTAGCTTCTCTAAAGGAATTACTATATTTTCCAGCATCTAGAAATTCTAAAATTGTCGATATTTGTAATTTATCTCCCATAATTAAAAAAAAAGATAAAAGACTGCACTTTAAATAGCTCTTTAAACGGGTTCCGCTATGCTACAGCATGGAACAAACAGCATACGTAAACAAACGATTATCAGGTCTATACAACGCCACCTTTCGGTCATTACAAACGCGAATTTTTATTAGTTTCAAAACAATTCAAGTTAAAATGAATTGTAAAATCATTTTTTTATCTTTTTTTGTAAATAATAGTTAATAATAATCAAAATTAAAGTTTATTAGATAAAATTTTGTTTGAGTTTTTAAAGATTAAAATAATAGATTTAACGCTAATAATAAAAAAAACTTGTTTTAAAATAAAGTTCGTATCACATGTGAACGTACATAGTATCTTCTTAATACAAAAAAGGGGGGTTATAGAAGATAAAAGCTTTTTATTTGTGCCTTTCGATTCGATTTCGGTCTAAAAATCTTTTTTCAGTCTATCCTAATTAATAATTATGTGTAATACATCCATTTTTTAATACAAATATTTTTCTATATTTACTCACGCATTTTCACTGTCAGGGATAACAAATTACTCATTTGATTTGAAATGTTAGATACACATCCATACATTAATGTTTAAAATTATTTAAATGTTTTGAAATGATAAAAACGTTATGTAATATATAACTGCATATTTTAATGATATTTCATAGCCCGATTTTTACAAGATTTGTGACAAGAAAAACAAGTTTTGCATATTTGGTACGGAAAATGGATAATTGCCCTTGCGTAAGTGATTCTTTGTAGTTTTGTTATTAGAGGAAAAAATTTAATCATTTTCCAAAATGTCGAAAAATAAATTACTAAATATTAAATAAAAAAAATTGTAAGATTATCAATCTCATTCAAGCTCGAAATACACTTACACGGCCTATTAAAATTACAGTTCAAATTATTTCTCTCTTTATATGTTGAAATTTTTTAAGATTATTGAGATTTTTTAAGTTCATATTTTTGTTACACTGCAGCTTTAAATTATGGTGTTTTTTTTTTTGTCACAAATGTGACATGACGTGCATTACATGCAGTGACATAGCAATCATGTCACAATATATTTTTTTATTGTCAAAAAAGTGTAATTTTATAATAAATAACAGATTTTGGAAGTTTTCTAAGGTCACCACTCAGTCACAATGTGACGTCACTAAGTGGTTGCATTTTGGTCACAGGTGTGACGTGACCACTGTGACCATGAATGCTATCAGGGCGTTATTTGCAGTGGCATTACAGTGACGTCACAAAAACTTTTTCCATTGACAGAAAAATATTTTTTCCATTAAATAACATCTTTTGAAGAATTTTTGTATTTTTTTAAAAATTATCTAAGAAGGTCACATTTCAGTCACAATGTGACTTCACTGAGTGGTGGCCTTTTGGTACAGTGACGTCACAAAAACTTTTTCAATTGACAGAAAAATATTTTTTCCATTAAATAACATCTTTTGAAGAATTTTTGTATATATTTTTTAATTTTCTAAGAAGGTCACATTTCAGTCACAATGTGATGTGACTGAGTGTTGGTATTTTGGTCACAGATGTGACGTGACATTTCAGTCACAATGTGACGTCACTGAGGGGTGGCATTTTGGTCACAGGTGTGAAGTCACATTTCAGTCACAATGTGACGTCACTGAGGGGTGGCATTTTGGTCACAGGTGTGAAGTCACATTTCAGTCACAATGTGACGTCACTGAGGGGTGGCATTTTGGTCACAGATGTTACGTGACCAGAGTGACTCACAGTGACGTCACTGTGACCATGCATGCTATGTGGGATATATAGAAATCACCTATATTATATGTTGAATTGTTTTCTTTTTATAAATATTCATCATTACAAAGAATTTACCTTAAAAAATTATCAAGACTATGAAAAAGGCTGTTGAATCATTAAAATAACATCTTTTGCATTTAAGATTATATTTAGAAATTTGTGTCTTTTAAAAAAATACAAATATATTTTAACTCTAATGAAATGACTCGTATTTTCATAAATGAAAATTTCAGATATTCTAATTAAAATTTTAGATATCAAACTAATTAGTATTTTTATTTATCAGCTATAGTAAAAAATAAAATAAGAAATACTGTGATTATATCCAAATATCAATTGAATCTTATAAATTTTCGAAATTAATGCTCGTAGAATTTATTTGACAATTACATTTGTGTCTTAAGTGTATAAAACTCACCCGACGAAGGATATTTATGTAGGGGGGGGGGGGACTAATAAGCTTGATTTTGAATATTCATTATGACACAACTGTTATAATTCTTTTTATATACATATAATCATTTGTTTTAGGTCATATAAATTCTGTAATAATTGGCAAAATTGCAATGGAAAAATGTTTATTTGAAGAAAAATCCATTACTTTCATATAAATTTTCTTTAGAATTTTTGGTCTAAGGTTATTTTAAATCAATGTATTTGTGCCCTTTTGTAATTTATTTCTGTGTATTTTTATTAAATTTATAATTAACAAGCCAAAATTATGTGTTTTTTACTAAGATTATTTTAATTGAACACAGTTTTTCTGCTGTAATATTTTCAAATTAAAAACAGCTGAAAATTAAATGTAATTAAGATAAATAAATATTTTAAATTTCCCAAAATTGGAAAATGTAATGTAGAAACTGAAAAACAACGCTATAGTTTTAATCGATGACAAACTTAGTTAACATTACAAATTTCATAATTAAAAAAAAAAAAAAACTTACACAGAAATTTCAATAAATAAATAAAACTCAGATGAAATGTTTAACTTATAAATCAGAATGTATAATTTATAAATATTTATAGATATGATATACATTTGTATAATAGTTTGTAAATAAACTATAATATCTTTCACACAACCGACCCAAAATTTTACACCGCACACCCTCCCCCCCCCCCAAAAAAAAATGATGATAACGATTATTTTGATAATGTTAAAATAAAATACATTCATAAATTCTTTTTGAGATGAAAATCTTTCAAGAAATTGATAACCTTAGATACAACAGTTGTGATTTTAATAGACATTTATCAGGAGTTAGGTAATGTTGACATTTTTTAAGGCAAGTAAATTATTCGTGTAAAAAATTCTTATATGGGGAAAAAACAAAAAAAACCAATCTAACATACAGCATATACATTTATACATAAATATAAACAAATCAGATAAAAAGAATTGGAGGTAATACGAACGTATGAGATTACATACCTTATATTTTATAGAAGAATAACTTCTATATTTTTCTCAATACGAGCGCTTGCATTCAGCTTGCCTCTTTGGCCGGTTGAAAAGTTTCGATTTCGATTCCGGCGGGCTTAAGGTCAAATTACTGGACTCACCATTAGTTTTCAACTTAAACCTCATGAAGCCTAATTGACGATGATTATTGTTTTAGTTTTCGATGCTAGTTTTGCGTCTAACTCGGGGTCGAAGTAGTTCGTGAATATGACCAAAATTTGTACTGCGAACTAAAGTTAAACTAAAAATATAAGTTAAAATTTGAAATGGGTAAAAAATTACAAGCTATGAGAAAAATAAGCTAAAATAATTTAGGGTAAAAATCAAGCACACTTATATACCATGTGCCAAAATATAAAAATAACTCAGGATATGAATTTAGAATTATCTTAATTACATGAATTATATAGTTACATATTGAATGAATTCGAAATAGTTTTTGATTCGACTGAAGGTTAAACTACTGTCCTTCAAATTAAGGGGGAGAGATCCAGCATAAAAATTATCAACAGTGCAAAAGTTATAATTTAAATTTATGAATAAGCATAAAGAGGGATTATATGTCTATTATGATGCCTCTTTATGAAGTCTTCCTAATTTTGCTTTAAGAATGAAATCTAACACTATTACTGAAAATTACAAGTAAAATTGTGAAAAAACAAATGGTTGCGAGACGGCCGAAAGAAATTATGATTTAATGAAAAATTAAAATTATAAAATCAAGCATTCTTATATTTGATGTGCAAATTTCAAAAGGTAATTCAGAAAACGAAGTTAAATTTAACTAATTAAATGAATAAAATTTTACGTTACATGTAACGACGCTTATTGAATAGGAGAGAGAGGAAATTTACACACATATACAGGGTGTATCTAAACAACTGGGCAAAACTTTAAGGGGTGATAGGACACATCAAGACAAATAATATTAAATGGGAAAGTAAAGGTCCCAAACGTCTTCCGAAGGAAATAGGCGCCATCAAAGTTTAGGGTCCAAAATTTGAAACGATTATAAAAAACGGAAAAATTGGTCCATTCGTTTGCGGTTTTCACGAAAAATATTCTTTATGTCAGTATTGTCTTGAAAATAAATTATAAATATAAATTTCAAAAAATGTCGATAGAGGGCGCTTTAGACTTTGGAGTAACGAATAACTATTTTTACCGTTATTTTTTGCATATCATAATTTTTTTATATGTTTTGACATAAACTTAAATTTTGAGCCCAAAAACTGCGGTTAAGTAGCGCAAACTGAAGTGTGTTCAATGGGAGTGGGTAGGTTCAAATTTCAAATGAATATAAAAAACAGAATAATTGGTCAATTGATTTGCAGTTTTCACTAAAATTATTCTTTATGTCAGTATTGTCTTGAAAATAAATTATAAACGTAAATTTAAAAAAAATGTCGATAGAGTGCACTTTAGACTTTGGAATAACTTACAACTATTTTTTACCGCTATTTCTTGCATCTCATTAAATTTTTTTGAAGCTTAGGCATAAACTTAAATTTTGAGCTCAAAATCTGAGTCGTTGAGAGTGGTTAAGTTGCGCTAACTGAACTATGTTCAATGGGGTTGGGAAGGTTCAAATTTCAAATGATTATACAAAACGCAAAAATTGGTCGATTCGTTTGCAGTTTTCTCTAAAACCATTCTTTATGTCAGTATTTCCCTGAAAATAAATTTTAAAGATAAATTTTTAAAAAATTCCGCAAGAGGGCGCCTTAAACTTTAGAGTAACCAACAACAATTTTTAACTGTTGTTTTTCGTATCTAATTAAATGCTTGCAAAAGCTTAGACTTAAATTTTGGGCCCAAATTCTGAATCGTTGGGAGGGGTTAAGAAGCACAAACTGAACTGTGTTCAGGAGTTGAAATGTTACCCTGCCTACCCTACGAACACAGTTGAATTTTTCGCCACTTTATTACTCACAATGATTCAGATTTTGAGCTCAAAATTTAAGCCTAAGATTTTAAAACATTTATTTAAAAAAAAAAATAAATAACGGTTAAAAATAGTTGTTGGTTACTCTAAAGTTTAAGGCGCCCTCTAACGGATTTTTTTGAAATTTATCTTACTGACATAAAGAATGATTTTAGAGAAAACCGCAACCGAATCGCCCAATTTATAATCAGTTGAAATTTGAATTTCCCCACCCCCATTGAACACAGTTCAGTTTGCACTACTTAACCACTCTCAACAATTTAGATTTTCAGCTTAAAATTTAAGTTTATGTCTAAGCTTCTAAAAAAATTTAATGAGATACAAAAATAACGGTAAAAAATAGTTGTACGTAACTCCAAAGTCTAAAGCGCCTTCTATCGACATTTTTTGAAATTTATCTGTATAATTTTTTTTTCAAGACAATACTGACATAAAGAATAATTCTAGTGAAAACCGCAAACGATTCGACCAATCTTTCCGTTTTTTATAATCATTTCAAATTTTGGACCCTAAACCTGTATGGCGCCTATCTCCTTCGGAAGACGTTTGGGGGCTTTAGTTTCGCATTTAATATTATTTGTTTTGATCTGTACTATCACCCCTTAAAGTTTTGCCCAGTAGTTTAGATACACCCTGTATATGTAAACTTGTCTTATTTACACATTTATTTTTAGAGTACAGTTCTTAATATAAAAAAGTGCTCTTTTCAGAAAATATGACAAACAACATTGTACACAATGTCCTTTAATCATAATTTTAAAAAATATATAAAATTGTATGAAAAAAAGGCAAGATTATTAAATATTTCACTACGTTTGCGCGAATAGAAAGACGCCTATTGAATATCAGTAACCTCGATTATCCGGAACGGTTTTTTTCAGACTCCCAAAATATTCGTTTTGATGAAAGATATATAAAAATTTTCGATTTTTTTTTTTATTTTAAGGATGACAATATTATTTTTAATAATATGATAATATTATTTTTTTTATTTTAGGGACACAATAAAATAATACAAATTTTGCATAAGATCGATCGGATGATTAGTTGTGAGATATTTGTAATCCTATTTTCCTCACTCTTCGATTTTTCACGACCCTGTATTTCATTCAAATTTCAATTCGAAGCTATATTTTAATTGGGTAAAAGATACTTAATCCGACGCAGTAAATTGTTAGTTTATATGTTTATTGTTTTTGGAGTTATAAGGATGTTTCTTTTACGCAATTCGGTACCACTTGGGTAGTTTGGCGTTTTATATAATTTGTCGAAATGGGTTCACCAGCAATTCATTAATGAAGCATTACTATGTATTAAAACTATTTAAATAACCATTTAAATTTTATTTTGGAATTGCGATGCATTTTATAAATAGTTTACACATGTTTTATTTTCATATTTTCTATTATGCATATGCATGATGGGTAAGTATTAAGGTCTCTACCCCCCAACAACTAGTTTACCATTAGACTTTATTAAAAACATAAGAGGCACTTGTCCTTTTATTTCTTCTCTAATGTCGATAACGTGGAGTAATTAATATTCTTCAAGAGATCTTTCCTTTCTTTCCTAAAAAGGTTTTTATTTCTCTGTGTAATTTATTAATCGTGAAAGTTTGTTAGTTTTAACAGATTCCTTAGCACAATGAAAATTAGAATAAAAGTGTGATTGTACTTGTAAGTTTGAAAAGTGCAAAAACTTTAAATTAAATTGTATTCATTAATGAAAAGATTCTGTATTAGTTTATAACTGACGTATTATATAGGTATATTAGTATCCGTTAAGTGTTATTTTTATGCAGTACACAAAAGAAAATATTTTCATTGATTTATATCATTACAAAATGTTTTTAAAAATATGCATATTTAAGTATTTTCTTAATTTCATATTTTCTTTAATATTTTCCTTTTATTTGCGGTAGAAACTTGGTTAAATTCAGTTTTCATTAATTGATGTTTACATTTTTTAAACGACAGCAACTAATGCATTTTTAAGATTTTTTTTTTTTTTTTTATTTTTTTTTATTATTTTTTTTTTTTTAAGAAACATCAACATTATGAAAAATTTTGAAATCAACAGAAAGTACTTTTAGGAAATTTACTTTTGAGAGAAAAAAAAGTTTTATTTCAAAAGCATTACCATAAATTTCTGAAATACCTTTATGAGTCCTGTCCTCAACAGGCATTGAAAATAAGGAAAGGCTTTTAGGATTCGTATGTAGTATAATATTACATCGAATACTTTTTTCCCATAAAATAAAATCCATTAGATGGAATACAATATTCCATATTGATTTATTCACAAAATACACAGTATAAACTTTTAAAAGCTCACAGTTTTTCTTAATAGGCGAGTAATATATTTATAATATATAAGTTAAAAAATATACATTTTATTTATATTTCCTAGTACTTTCGGCCTATAATCCCACGGACACTGTCAGAAAGTATTTTTTATTAACTGTTATTCCATTCATTCAAACACGTCACTTCATTTAAAATGGCAGAGTGTGTAAGTTTGAAGTTCATATTGCGTATTTTCTGATTTATTTCTAGCCTTTTTTAATGTATACCATGAAAAATCCCCTGTTCTTATTAATTATCAATGTACCCATAAAATGCATCACTCACCCTCAGCAGCAAATATGCAGTTAAGACAACGTGATGTCACAGCGAATTCACGATGACTTCACGCTTTTTTTTTTTTTTTTTTTTTTTTTTTTTTTTTTTTTTGCGATCGTCTACAGGACGAAAATCTGAGGTAATCATTCCACCTTTTTTTAAAATTCTC